>CM046882.1:70778604-72051104 GCA_025667525.1 Glebionis coronaria | reverse complement strand
GAAAATTTTAGCGACCATGGCTAACAATGCACATGCTTGTAAGCATAGATAATTGCATAGATTTTCCTGATGGAAATCAAACTGAATGTATTCAGGAGTCTGAACATTACTGTACATAATTATGAATCATAGCATGGTGTGGTGTTCATAGTACATAATTAGGATAAAATTCATCTCGTGTCTGTCCGAGGAAATGCGTTAGCAGCTTGGGTCTTATCCTTAAGCTGAAGGAAAACCTTCGTGTGCGTGGGAATACGAAAGGCGTCCTTCATGGTCATGAATACATGAAATATGGTGAAAGAAATGAAAGTGACATCGGCAACATGACAGTTCTCACTTATGCGCCGGTAATGGTATTGAAATTCTTGTGGCCTGATTAATACATGGCACAACAAAATGGATATACCCTTGGAGGGTACCCTGAATTTCTTAGAAATGTTCCATAATTAGACGTGAGTCATGTGTCTTGACTCGTGTCCTGAGAAATGTAAGCGTGACATATGTCTTGACTGGTATCTTGACATGTGTCCTCAAAAAGTATACGTGATACATGTGTCTTGACTGATGTCTTGACATGTGTCTCGAGATGTGAAACAATTAGAACTACAAATATTAGGTTAAAATGCCAGAATTGGCGGATCGGTTGGGTTACTGATCATTTGTATGTCTGATCACGTCCGTGGCTGGAGCCTCGGTTGTGATTTCTAGGATAGTTGCTGTCATAGTAGTGGTTACTATCATCTTGTCTGTCGGTTCCATGACGGTCATTCTCATGACAGTGACTCATGTAACTATTTAGCTGAGTGGCCGGCTGGTACTGGTTTGCACTCATATGGCTGAAATGACAGCCGAATGACGTGTGACATGTAATTATGAATTTGGGACAATGATTGATGGGAATTGTCTGATGGTGAAGCATCTTCTCGTCCAATTGCTTTGCTCCGACGCCTTTGTCTTCATCTTTTAGGATCTCCAGGTTGTGAACAGCATCAACATCAGCATCTTGTAGCGTCTCCCAACATCAGCAGCATCAACCTTCAGTAACATCTCCAAGCTATGAGCGGCATCGACAACCTTGTAGAATATCAGCAAGTGAACATACGCCTGAGATGATTTAGAATCGACTAGCGAATACTCGTGAAGTATTGCAAGTAGAATACACATGGATTAATACACATGAATTACGGTACGTGGAGTACACATGGAATGCACATGAAATGATCGGTATGGACTCGTTCATTTGTCATGATTTAAGGAAAGTAAACCGGTTAAACGGTTAAGAAAACCATCATGATAACCTGACAGTATTAGCATAGACATCATTCTGGTTGCATAGAGAAACGCTAAAGTGTGGTTACACAAAATTCAACGATGATTTGCCTGACAGCATGATCAATGGAAACCAACCATGACTATCATGAAAGCATGATTCAAGAAATCTAACAATGTCTTGCAGGACAACGTAAATAACAAAAGAGGCGTGAAACATAATCAACATGAAGACGTTATTATCACGAGGAAACACGAAACCATCTATTACGAAGAAGTGTATAACATAATCAGCATGAAACTGAAGTTAACCATGACAGTATGAAGGCATACTTGACATAAGACATAATAACTTATGATGGGACATGAATTTTTTTTTTTTTATGCCAATTTAAATCATGAGTAAAATTTTATGCAAGGAAAGAAAATGACCATAACAAAAGAAAAATACATCTATACAACTAGGCCAAAATAGATTAAAAATTTTGAAAAATGTCGAAAAATCAAATTTTCCGGTTAAAATGAGGACAAATACAAGGAAAAGCCCACTTAACTTCGATAGAAGTCCCTCTACACTTAATATAAACATTGTCCTCAATGTTTAAGCATGTGGGAGTAAACTCCCCTACACTTAGGATATTGTGCAATTTGTTTAAATCTTGCTAAGGAAAGGACAACTAAAGTGATTCCTATTTTAATATTGAAAAATATAAAATAGAGAATCAAAAGAGTTTAGGATAGAACCGGGGAGACAGGAACACGGAATCACGGGTCGTCAAAAGTCATCAAGAGTGTGTCTTTGAAGCTCTAATCCCTGCACATGATAAGAAAGAAAACAAGTAACCAACGGGGCTCCCTCCTACACTTATGGTGAAAACAGGGAAAGATTGATAATCGAGTTGCCTCCCGAAGAGCGCTTGTTTTTGTTAACCGAGTCACGAGCCTGACTTGTCTCCGAATTAAATGATCCATGGGGAAGCCTCGAATGTAATACCGGGATCAAATACCTTGTCCTCGTTCCCGGAGGACAACAACAAAGGGGAGGCGGGAGGATAAGTCTTAAATGTGAGAAAAGTCCTTTCAACATACGTAAAGTATGTGAAGTCGTGAGCCACGGGAGGTGGGGTGGGTAAAGGAATCAAATTGTCATCCCCCAAAGACAATTGATGCTCAGACTGCGGCAAAGCCGTAAGGTTATCAATGATAATATAATCAATGTCACCTCCCGGGTCAAAGCACTCATCCTCCGTAATAGTGGCTAAAGGAGTGGATGAAAGGTGCTCGGGAGGGGGACTTGGGACGATACCTTCCTGTAGCAAATTATAAAAAATAATATCCCCCTTCGTGTCATCATCATCAATACCCGGAGGTATTGAGTGAATGTCAATTTCTTCCAGCGATGGGTCATTATCTTCAACGGGAGGAATAGATGGAGGTAAAGACTCGGAAAGAGGGGGAGAAGTCAACTCTTCGATTTGAGCAATAAGTAGATGTACTTTCCGTAATCTATCACGAAGAATCACGTCTTCCACCTCATATACAAGAGCAAGTTCATCGGTGAACTTCTCGTAAGCCGGAGAGAATAAATCGTCATCGCCCGCATCTCCCGGTGGAGATTGAGAAATTTCAAAAGTGAAATTCTCATAGCGCGGAGAAAAATCGGTATCATCAGGATCGACCTCCTCCGTAAGAGCAACGTCGTCCTCAAGCTCCATAGCAGTCGGTATGTCACAAACCTCATAATCAAAGAATTTATCGAGACCAAAATCACTAATCTCACTCAATGAATCACCATCCTTAGATGCATTAGGAATATCGAGAGTAGGAGTGGCAACTTCAGAAGATTGGTTGAGAGCGTAGACATCATCGTCGTCATCATCGTCATAATAGACTGGACCATTCCAATTAGGAGTGACATAGTCGGCTAACTCTTCCTTGATAACCTCCACATCTTTAAGAAGCTCATGAAGCAACTTTTGTTGTTCATCTCCCCGAGTATGTTCAATTAAACCAATTCTATCCCACGCTGTAATTAAACATTTTGGTGTAGAAAAGAAGGGAAAACGACCAAATTGGCTCAAAAAGGTGTTGGTGGATTTCAAGATTTCGTCACCATCAAGCAAAGGTTGCCTTTCCTGATGCAAGTCAGCTCGGATTTGAGCTAAACTTTCTAGAACATCATTCAAAGTATTGAGTTGTTGGTCAAGACTAATTTGCTGAGAGGATTGATGATTGAGGGTGTGATGTGGGGGCTCAAAGTTATACACACTGGGATGATAACACGGAATTTTCTCAAAGATGTTCATCGGTTGACAAGAAGAAGCATCGTGAGGGACCCACAAATATAGCACCACGGGTATGGAGAAAAACCCGGTGAGTTTTGTGGATAGCTATTTCCATTGTCATAATTGTAACCCGGTTCTTGCCCGTGACCATACGGGTATCGAACCGGACACGAAACATGCCAATGATAATCGCTTCCATAATAGATGCAAGGGGGAATAAGAGGTGGATTAGAAAAGGACGAATTAGTCGAGTTGCACGATGGACAAAATCCTAATTGTGTATTGTCGATATCGTTTCCGCACCGCTCACATGTACACCATTGACATGAGTCGTTCCCGTATAATCGTCTCCCACACCCGACGCAATGGACATAAGAATCCATAAAGAAAAATAGATAAGCAAGAAGAATATTTTTGGTGCAAAACTTTGAAAAAGAGATGCTTTTTATGATTTTGCAAATGTTTTTGGGATTTTTAAAAATTTTTGACACGAAAAATAACGTTCACGAGTGAACGGATCCCAAAAGCCAACGCGTCTCTCACAAAAAACCGTTAATCTTCACGAAAAGAGCCGGCAGCGGCGCCATTTAATACAATTAATTTTGCTAAGTTAAAAGTTCGTTTCTCGGTATCTTCTCGAATTGATTAAGGTTTAAGTGTGACTCAGTCGTTCTTGGTAACGAAAAGGGAATTGTTTGGTGTAGTAAGCTAATTAAATATAAAGACTTGAAACAATAAAAATAAAGACGGTAAAAAGAAATAATAAAAGATAAAAACTTGACGGGAAATTAATGACGAGAAATTAAAAGGCAAACTTAAAATTAAGTAAGGCAGACTTAAACTAAAGGCAAATAAACTAAAAGTGCGACTAACGAAAAAGGCGGGAAAAATAAAGTTTAAAACTTAAAAACATAAACTTAAAATAAACTAAAACTGAAATTACAAAACTAAGAAAAAGTGCTCATTCAGAAAAAGTCTTTCATCCGGAATAAATTGATTCATCCGGAATAAACATTCATTCGGAATACGTTGCTCATCCGGAATAAACACTCACTCAGAATAAAACAGTTCAGCGGAATGTATGGCTTCATCCGGAATGTTGGTTCATCCGGAATAAATGACTTGGTTCGGAATATTAAGTTTATTCGGAATAATTAAAACACAACCTTCATCCGGAATAAAATGGTGATTCGGAATAATTAAAAGAAAAAGCTTCGTCCGGAATAAAAAGACTCATCCGGAATAAATGAAAGAAAATGCTTGGTTCGGAATAATAACTTGAAAACGTTGGTTCGGAATAAAAGAATTGATTCGGAATCTGGGAAAACTAAATAGTGCGAAGAACAAGGAAAAATATAGAGAACTCGAATTCAATCCAATCTAATCAAAATCAACCAAAAGATTAAACCAAACTAATCAATAAACATCTAACAATCATAAAATAACAATCCTAATCAATAAAAACTAACAATTATAACCAAAATAATCAAAATCCACTTGATCAAAACTATGAAACTCAAGAACACAAACACAAAGATTAAATCCAAACAAGAAAGGTAGATGAGAGATTAACAAGAAGAGTAAAGATTCAAAGACAATTAAATAAAACTTACTTGGAATTAAAGGTACAAAGACAAGTATTAAATTTGCAAGAATTTAAGGTGCAAGAAAAATAAAATGAAAGACCATAGTTTGTCAAACTAGCCAACAACTACAAATGAAATAAAAATGTTCTATTTATAGAGGAGGAGGGGAAGAGCGGAAGGAAGCTTCCTCCTCTCTTTCTTCTTTCTTTAATTTTCATTTAATCCTTCGTCTTTAGTCTTTAATCTTCTAAATTCTTCGACTTTTCAGACATTGTCTCGGGATTACTTTAAACTCGTCTTGTAATTTCTTCATAAATTAGACTTGAGTTCTTCGGCTTTATCAAACTTCCGTCTTTGGACTTTTTCTTCGATAAATCTTCAGAATAGGCCTTGGACTTCCGTTCTTTTTGCACTCTTGATTTCTTGACTTCGTCTTTTGTCTTTTTATACGATAAAAGCCCGTGCAAGCCCGTGTTTTCTCCCCTTATTACATTTTCGTCCTAAATCACAACAAAAACACAAACCACGCATAATTCCGACATTTACGACATAAAATACACGTTTTGGCCTCGTTATTATTGTAATTAAGTGGTAAAAGGATGGGTGGTTTCACACCTATCAATAATAAAGATCAACTTTCTAAAAAGACACGCATTCGCTTACAAAAGGAATTAGCTGAATTAACAGTTCTTGTGCCCCCAAGTTTGTCAAATGAAAACCCTCCTAGTACGTCTCCTACACTTGTCAAAACGGATTTAACGAAGTTAATTCCACCGGTAAGTAAGGCGTCCGTTAACTTAAATGCGGTACACCAACACTTAGCCGATTTTGACAAGGTCATTTTGGAACGTACGACGGCCACGGCCATAACGGAAGGTGAATGGAACTTTGAGCACACTAGAGCTGCGTTCCGAGACGAAATTGTTCCGTTTGTAAAGATTATTAAAGCTTGTCTTAGTAATCTTGATCAAGATTTGCTTTTGGAAATAGAAGAAGTTAGACGTGTTTTCAATAAAATGGATGATGCTTATGAAAACAGTTTACTTGAAATAGAACGGGTTTCACGCCAAAATGATCAGCTTCTGAAGCAAGTGATGTCTCATGATATAGTTTCCGTCTGTGTGAATAAAAGTGTTGATAATGATTCTATTGTGCATAATGTTGAATATGTGGATAATATGGTAGATAGTACTTGTCACGAATCTGACGCTGAATTTTTAAAGCTTCAAGATTCATATTCTTCGCTTTCAAAATGTTTTGATGAGATTCAAACACATTGTATTTCGCTTGAGTGCAAGCAACAATTTATTCAAGAAATCTTTGAAACGTCATTCGAAGGTGTTAATATCGATGACGCAAACTTTGAAAAGAATTTTCGATTGAACTTCCAATCAAAACAGCGTCAGCCAAGTGACAAAGTTACTAAATCTTTGCCGATAGAAATAGAGAAATCTAAGGAGCCTAACTGTGTGAACGTACTTGAGGCCGCTGAGAATTTTAAACTTGATCTAGATAATCGAGTTTCCAAGATTTTTTCCAAAGTTGATAACTTAAAACAGAAAGATACACGACTCTTCAATTCATTAAAGCCCGCATGTGCTAATACCACTGCACAGAATCAATCCTTGATTGAACAATTGAATCGAAACTCGGTGGAAATATCTGATTTGAGGGAACAAATTTGTGATAAAAATTTGGTCTTGGCTGAGTTAAAGGAAACACTTCGTACTCTAAAAGGTAAGAATGTTGTGGATAACGCAACCACTGTCTAAGCATCGTCCTCTAGTGCAATCAAAAGGAACCTTATAGCAGTCACACCATTTAATAAGGGCCCTAGGACTAAACCATCTCAAACTTTGGTCACTAAAGATAAGGCGGAATCAAAACCAGCTTCTAATATTCCCGTGTTGCCTTCTACAGGAGTAAGCACCACTACTAAGGCTCAAAGATCTAAGCTTAAAAGAAACAAGAAGAATGATAGGATCTTGCCCCCATCTAGTAGTCAAGTGAAAAAGAAAGTAGAAGCCCATCCTAGGAATGTTATTTCTGTTTTGAATAAAAGAATCATGTAGCTAAACCTAAAGGCTCTGCGGTTATGCAGTGTTCTAAGCCTAGTGTGAATTCTAATTTGAAATGTTGGAATTGAAATGAATGTATGTTTTCTAGTCGTCATGATTCTTGCCTTATTGACCATGTGAATGAGATGTATGCCCGGAAAAATGGATTAGAATGGAAACTGACTGGGAAAGTGTTAACCCAAGTTGGTTGGTTGTGGCGCCCCACTGGTAGAACTTTCACTATAGTAGGAAATGCGTGCCCTTTAACTAGGATCACTCCCACTACAGCAAAGAAAGCGTGCCCTTTAACTAGGAGTACCAAGGCTACCAAAACACAAGCGTGTCCTTTAACTAGGAACACTGACACTACTGTAGGAACCAAGTTCCCTTTAAATAGGTCTACTCCCACTGTAGTGCCCGCGAATAATCCAAAACCTAAGAAAGTTGGAACAGTAAAACCTGTTAGTGCTAAAACTCACATTAGAAAACGCAGGAAATCTAAGGGTCTCATAAATTCTAGCAATTCTGATAATCTTATATCTCTATCTGCTAACACTCCGGAACCAATAGTTTCCAATGCATTGTCTACTGTTGTTATTGAAAACAAGTGGTCCAAATTGTTCTCTGGTATTTGGACTCTGGTTGCTCCAAGCATATGACAGGAGATCGCTCTTAGCTTAGAAATTTCGTCAGCAAGTTTCTTGGTACGGTTCGATTTGGAAATGATCATATTGCAAAGATAATGGGTTATGGTGAATATCATATTGGGAATGTTATAATTTCAAGAGTGTATTATGTGGAAGGTCTCGGTCACAACTTATTTTCTGTGGGACAATTTTGTGATGCAAACCTAGAAGTTGCTTTTCGAGAGCACACCTGCTTCATTCGTAATTTGGAAGGGGTTGATTTATTGAAAGGTACTCGAGGGAATAATTTGTATACTTTGTCTCTACAAGACATGATGGCCGCTTCTCCCGTATGTCTTCTCTCCAAAGCATCGAAGACTAAGTCATGGTTATGGCATCGACGGTTATCTCATCTTAACTTTGACGCTATTAATCATTTGGCGAAAAACGAACTTGTTCGTGGTCTTCCTAAACTTTCATTTCACAAGGATCATTTGTGTTCCGCGTGTACAATGGGGAAAAGCACTAAGAAATCATACAAACGCAAGACGGAAGACACCAACCAAGAGAAACTCTATTTGTTGCATATGGATCTTTGTGGGCCAATGCGTGTTGAAAGTCTTAGTGGTAAAAAGTACATCCTCGTCATTGTCGATGATTACTCTCGGTTTACATGGGTGAACTTTCTTACAAAAAAAAATGAGGCCCCTAAATTCATCATCGGATTTCTCAAGATGATTCAAGTGCGTCTCAACACTACTGTCCGACGCATTCGTACAGATAATGGAACCGAATTTGTGAATCAAATCTTGCGTGATTATTATTAAGAAGTTGGAATATCTCATGAAACATCCGTTGCACGCACTCCACAACAAAACGGTGTCGTTGAAAGGCGAAATCGCACACTTATGGAAGCTGCTCGAACGATGTTAGTTTACGCAAAGGCTCCATTGTTTTTATGGGCAGAAGCAGTATCTACAGCAGTGTACACCCAAAACCGGTCACTAATTCGTAAATGCCATGGTAAAACACCTTATGAGCTTCTCCATGGAAAAGTACTAGATTTATCATATCTTCATGTATTTGGTTCTCTTTGCTATCCAAATAATGATGGTGACAATTTGGGAAAACTTCAACCAAAGGCTGATATTGATATTTTCATTGGTTATGCACCCGTAAGAAGGCATACCGAATCTACTATCGTAAGTCTCGTAAGATCCTCGAAACTATGAATGTTGATTTTGATGAGCTGACAGCAATGGCTTCTGAGCAAAGTAGCTCTGAACCCGCACTTCATGAAATGGGACCCAGTAACATTAGTTCTGGTCTTGTCCCAAACAACCCTACTTCATCATCATTTACACCACCTTCTAGGACTGAATGGGATACGTTGTTTCAACCGTTCTTTGATGAATTCTTTACTCCTCCAAGTATAGTTGCTCCAGAACCTGAGGTAATAGCTCCGGTAACCGAAGTTGTCGCTCCAGCAACCGAAGCACAATCAGACACATCTGCACCTACAATTGGTCAAGATATACCTTCAACGAGTAATTCTCAAACAACACATGTTTCAACTACCCATGTCATGCCTATTGATGATGAAGAGGATGATGATGATCACGATTTGGAATTCGCTCAAATGCGTGAACTTCCATTCTTTGGTGTACCAATTCCCGACCCTAATCAAGCCGGGTCGTCCACCTTAGAGGAAGCTCCTACTACGATTTACTCCAATCCATGGATCCGTGAACATGACAGCAAGTGGACAAAGGATCATCCTATAGATTCTATTATTGGTGACCCTAATCGTCCAGTATCCACACGAAGTCAGCTACAAGAAAATGCAATGTTTTGTCATTTTGATGCTTCTCTCACTAAAGTTGAACCTAATACATGGCAGGAAGCTTTTACTCAATCCTGTTGGATAGAAGCTATGCAAGAAGAGCTTAATGAATTTATACGTCTTGAAGTATGGGAACTTGTCCCATGTCCGGATCAAGTGCAGTTACTCACTTTGAAATGGGTTTACAAGGTGAAACTCGATGAGTTAGGCGGAATATTGAAGAACAAAGCTCGACTAGTAGCTCGTGGATACAAGCAATTATTGGGCATCGACTTTATGGAATCCTTTGCACCTGTTGCCCGTTTGGAAGCTATTAGACTATTCCTCGCTTATGCAGCCCACATGAATATGATCGTCTATCAGATGGATGTGAAGACGGCATTTCTGAATGGTGAAATCAAGGAAGAGGTCTATGTTCAACAGCCAGATGGTTTTGTGAATCCTAAATATCCTAATCATGTGTACAAGCTTAAGAAGGCTCTCTATGGGTTGAAGCAAGCTCCACGCGCATGGTATGATCTATTGTCACAATTCCTCATTACACAAGGCTTCACTAAAGGCAAGGTGGATCCCACGCTGTTCATTCAGAAACGAGGTAAAGATATGATTATGGTACAAATATATGTTGATGATATTATATTTGCAGCCTCGACCCAAACCTTATCGGATGAGTTTGGGACACTCATGTCTTCCAAGTTTAAGATGTCAATGATGGGCAAGGTATCATTCTTCTTAGGTCTTCAGATATCTCAGAGTCCCAGAGGCATCTTTATTAATCAATCCAAGTATGCCCTTGAATCGCTTAAGAAATATAAGATGGAATCTTGCGACCCCGTGGATACTCCAATGGTGGAACGAACTAAGCTTGTTATGGAGTTGTCGTTGATCCAACACTGTATCGTGGAATGATCGGTACTCTTCTGTATATCACAGCTAGTCGACCTAATCTTCAGTTTGCTATATGTATGTGTGCTCGGTATCAAACTCGACCTACTGAGTTACACATGGCCACTGTGAAACGGATCTTTCGATATCTTAAAGGAACCATTAATCGGGGACTTTGGTATTCGAAGGACTCTTCGATTGCACTTATGGCATATGCAGATGCGGATCACGCGGATTGTCAAGATACAAGGCGTAGCACGAGTGGAACTTTAACTACTAGGAGATCGACTAATCAGTTGGGCATCGAAAAGGCAGAAAAGCACTGCAATTTCAATTACGGAAGCAAAATACATAGCTATGTCCGGTTGCTGTGCTCAGATTATTTGGATGAGATCGCAATTAACCGACTATGGTCTAGGTTTCAACAAAATTCTGATGTACTGTGACAACAAGAGTGCAATTGCCTTATGCTGCAACAATGTTCAATTCTCCCGGTCGAAGCATATTGACATTCGCTACCACTTCATCAAGGAGCAAGTGGAAAATGGAGTAATCGAGCTTTACTTTGTCCGATCTGAGTATCAACTAGCGGATATTTTCACGAAGGCTTTAGATCGCGCTCGAATTGAATTTTTGGCCGACAAGCTAGGAATGAGAACCTTCTCGCCTGAGACTCTAAAGGAACTGGCAGATGAAGCGAAAGAATAGTGATGGTAAACTATTCTCCGTATCCTTGGTGATCATCTGTATATATTGTTTATAGTTTTATCCACAAAAGCAAAATACAAAAATATAAAACTATATAAAAACCATAAAAATTGAAAAATTAAGAAAAATCCAAAAATATTTTTACTTTATTTTTGAAAGGCATGTCTTTTGGTACGATAATATTTACGAACTTAGAAATGTCGATTAATATGACACGGTGCCATAAATAGAGTTCGTACAAAAGTTGTAAATATTTCATAAAACATGCCTAAATGGCTTGTAGTTATTTCTGACTGCAACCCGGTTTTCACATTAAAGTCAAGTATTTCTTATGAAAGCTTTGGCTCACAACGGGAATTAATTTTCTCGGGCAAGGTTTACTTTAAAACCTTGTAAGGGGTCAAGTTTACTTTATAACTTGGTCTAACACAAATCTATGTACGTTTCAGTGCATTTATTTGTTAAAACAAGAGAAGTCTTGTTTTTATGAAGCTATCATCTCTACAACCATAGCAATCTACAATTGGTATCTACATACTCGACGATGCGACTACTCAACCGGCGACTACAACTCTTTCAATAGAACACGGGTCAACAATTGAGGGGGAGCAATTGTCAAGCATTCAGAATCTTCGATGTCAAACGTGCCAAGCTCACTAACTGGTGTCAAGACAACAATACCAATCGTACACGTAGTGTCAAGAGATGACTTTAGACGTGACGAGGAGACCAACATATGCTGCCAAGAACCATTTGATCTTATGATATGATGTTCTCATCTATCAGGTCCAACCTTGTCAATTCTTTTCGGATATGGTGAATATGTGATCATGTTACAAATCGGTATCTTATCTCATACATTTGGTATCATGAAGATAAAATGGACTTGCATTTTTCTTCCCAAAACCTTTGTTAAAATTTCATTAAATCAATTGATATTAAAAATATCGATTGGGTTAATATTTTTAATATGGGGGAGAAAATGTGATTTAATATGGGAAATTATCACAAATGGTTTGACTTAATATGCTGGCTCATCCCGACATATGCGAAATGTTTTCGAATATCGTGGCATATGTTAAGGGGGAGCAAAACGGATTTGCACATCAAAAATGGATTTCATGGTGATTTATACTTACCCACAACCCATTTATTTTACGACGATGAAGATTGTGGTGTCATAAGGATGGTAGGATAGGTTAAGTCCTATGATTCTAACCGGAGGAATCTTCCCAAGGACATTCTATAGCTAGAAATAATAGTCCTTAGGAAAGTTGGAGAAAAGATTGTGAACGTAGTTGAATGTCGACCAAGTATTTAAGTTAGCACTGGAACAATCACAACAAGGTGCTAGTTATGACGTATTGGTAAGCATTGAAGGGGTTGAAGAATGAAAAAGAATTGTAAAGATAAAGGGTGTAAAGAAAGCAGTCCTCCTTACAACCTTAGGCAGAAACCAGGTCAATACATATGCTATTGAGATCATTTTAATGATTCTTGATATTGAAGATAGACATCATGGACCCAGTGATGCAATGCACAACCCATCCCAACTAACTCAGATATCTCTTAAAAGATATTTGTTTTAATCACACGGAGACAACACATTATCTATTGATTTATTCACTCTGAATAAATTGGTATTGAAAAGGTGGCACTCCTCTCTAGCCTCCGATCACTAAAATCCAAAGTGCACGATCGAGTCTAGAGCCATTTGAGATCATCAAATATCTCATTAGGACACACTTCCATAATTCCTTGCTTCTTCACACACTGCGAAAAGTAAGAAAGATTTTAAGAGTCCTACGCAAAATCTTCATGATCTTGCCTGAACATCCGAGTAATACGAAAGTATTTACAATGAAGATGGAAATCCTTCTTGAGAGAATATCAAAAATCTCATGGTAGGTGACTTGTGCGATTCTTTATGAATCAAGCTTGTGATAACTGGAAAGCAACAGTGGTTTAATTCTTAACTGAATTTAAACACGATCCAGGCCTCTACGCAAAATCTCAGTGATCTTGCCAGAACACTCAGAGTGATACCTTAGTGTTCACAGTGATGAGTGGAAATCCTTCTAGTGTTAACATCAAACAGCACTTGGTAGGTAACTTGCAAGATTCAATATGAATCAAGCTCGTGACAACTGGAAAGCAACGATGGTGCGATTCTTTAATGAATCAAACTTGTTCCAGGAATCAGATTTGACAGCTTCAATCATGCGGATAATTTTATCCAAATGATTCACTCTTTACGTTCGAAGTCAGCTTTGGACGGTCGAGTAAAGAGAACGGTTTTACCCGCGAAATCTTGTCAAGGAGATTTTTAATTAAATCTACCTGCCATAAGTACGATATTTTATATCGTCCAACGGTCTTCACCGACCGGGGGTAAAATGCTACCGAATTAGAATGAAATGTTCAAAGCCATTTCGTTCGTGTCTACTTATGTTGCGGCATTTGAAGACGGTGGCGTTGCGGAATCCGAGAAGAATTCGTCCCCGCATGCTTATACTTTATGCACTTAATACCTCATCTAATTCAAGAAAGCCTAAAAGTTAATTCTTCCGATGTATCGAACTCCAAAGCTTTCAAGAATTTCAAAGGTATAAGTATGTGGGACATGCTGTCATGAGGAGACGAAGATAACAAGTGATGGATGCACAAGATCAAGGCAAGAGATTAATACTAAAGATTGATATCAAAGATCACATCAGCATGTTCACCAGAAAAGAAAAAGAAAAAGAAAGACGAAGACTACGAGCTCAAGAGAAGCATAGTATGCTAGGTTTATCTCATTATTGTAACTTGGGTAATGCCCTTGTTTGGAGTGACCTCCCTTAGGGGGAGATTGTTAGAAATATGTTTTACGTATTAAGAAGGATCGGTCACTCCAACAATTGTCCATGTAATAGCTCGTAGTTTAGTTACTTATCTTTTAACAAACAAGACCAAGCCTAGCCTACAACATGTGTAGGCCGGCCCAAATGTAAGCCCAAGCCCATGACAAGGGCTTGGGTATATAAACCCTCTCCTTAGATGGAGAGGGTGTGTGGTTATTCATTTTTACACATAGTTCTTCTTATTTTCTCTCTAGAATTGTGTGAAATCCACCATCTTTCTATCTCTTTCTCTCTCTAAAACATAAGCAAGATTTACATATCCTACAAGTTTTTCACCTACCACTCTATTTGGCCTAAGTGAACCTGATCATTCTTTCCACAACGTATAAATCAATACAATGAAAAGCATAGGCAATGCTTAGGCCTGTAATCAATATTTCTATTCACTACAATCAAAAGCAATTAACACGTACAAAAACAAATATGCTAAAAGTACTCAAACAAATAAATCCAACTTGGAGCAATTAAGAAAATGACCATAAATCATACGGATTACAATTTAATCATCGTGTCAACTTTAATATAGTTCAACAAAATGACATAAATCATACGTACTCCATAATATCATAGTTATCAATATTTATCATGAGGCATAATATTTTGTAACTAGGTTGTTGTGACATATTGATTGAAGCCTTTGAATGAGACAATAATTCATCTATTCTAGATTATAAAGATGTGATTGGTACTTTTCCTTCTTTTAGAAATAAATCAAAATGAAAAACTTGATGAATGATAGAGTTAAATTCAGGTGCATGTTGGCATCCAGTGTCTACAAGACTATCAAAAAAATGACATCATGTACATTGGGAATTGTCTACATGTGATAACATGGTAATTTGTACGGTATATGTTTTTTTCTTCATTGTAATAAAAGAAAGTAACTAACTAATGAGTTGGTGAACAGATTAGTACAATCAAAACTTGGTACCTTCAAGCTATAAGATATGACTCGGTATGATTTACCCCTTCATACATTAAATCGTGACTGTTATGATGAATATTTGTTTTATAATCAAGGTCTTAAGGTTACCATGTTGGTTCACTCATGTTCTTTCTAGTTTAAATGGTTTACTTGATGATTCTTTATAACTTAATTGAATTAATTTGAAAAAACTTAATTTTTTAAACTAAGAGTAAACATGTCAAGTAGTTTATTGGTATTCTAAGTTATAAAGCTTCTTCGGTTTTATTTTGGTTTAAATATTATATTGGCTTTAAAACATTGTTGTATTTGACGAACTAGTTTACGGTTCAATCGACCTAGTCTCCCCAGGATTTAAAACTCTAGGATGACAAAATAGCACATTATAGATAAGCTTACAAAAGTGGCAGGCCATGGATGATGCGTGTGACTGCTCCTCAATGCTCCGGTGAAATTCAGGTAAGTTGGGTGTTGTTCGCGACATCGTGTTAATTTTAATGATTATCTTAGATTTTATTTGGATATGATAATGGAAGTGATAGGAAGAATTTAAATTTGCACGGTGAGAGAACAGAGAGATAATTAAAGAAACGCTGGAGGGGAGAGAGAGAAAAGGTGCCAATGATGAGATTGTTTTGTCATTTTCAAGGGTGTCTGGATCCTGATATAACGGTCTCTAAATCCTCAACTCAAAAACAATATGTTTGTACCTGTACTTTTGAAATGATGCTTATAACTTTTAAATATTACTTGAATTATAAAAGTAGCTTTTGAATTTATTTCTTGTGATTTTATTATAAATGTTACATGTATGTTTTGAAATGTCCTTTGACTATATTGAAGTGTACAACTGTATTCCAACATTTCTGTACTTCTTTTTGTATAACGTTTTATAGTTTGAACTTGTGATACAAATTTAGAGTATACGATCTTTTCAATACTCAATAGAATACGATCTTTTCAATAAACTTGTTATAACTAGTTTATTTATCGGTAGATCAAAATCTTAAAAAAACAAAAGAAATCAATTCTGAAGCAATTTAATAGAAAAACCTAGAAACCAAACCAGAAATAGAAACCTGCAATTTTCAGAAACCGGATTTTTATGGTTGAGGTTTGGTTTTAACCAAAAACCGCCCCATGCTAATGTTGTTTGAAGTCATACATGAATCTATAGGATGCGCGTTGTAGGGTTGGAGATTTAAACTTGACATTTTTCTCGATTGAAAGTTTCAGCATCTCATAACATACTAGCATTTCATCCTTTGTACCAAATGGAATCACTAGCCTACTGCATTAAAAGTTACTCCTAATTTTATGCACAATTACCATGCGTACTATACGAACTTTCGACGATGATTGTTGAAACAAAATTCTTCGGCTAGGCTGATACTAGCGAATTCACTTCGGTCACAATGATAGTATGCTCGTCTCTTGGTCTCGAACCTAGAAACAGAAATTAGCACACGTTAGACTCGTCCCAGGTTTGACCCCGAGACCAAGCTTCGGCGTGATAGTAAGTAACTGTCACGAAGTTGGTATCTGGCGTGGAATACCAGAAGATATAGATATATTAATGGTGAGTATTTAGTTCAGATTTGATTGTGTGTGTGTTAAATGTAGAGGTATTTATACTACTTTGTAGTGCATACGTGGATGTATGGTCACATCAGTAGACTAGGCACCAAGTCCTAGGTTATACAAATCCATGTAATCGAGGGATTGCTTCTCCAAGGGCGGCGGCGCTTCGCTTTATCCGTTAGGTAGACGAAGGTCACCTGGATAATGTGGTGGGTTGCTTTTACTTTTCTTTAGTCCTAGGCTTGGTCATTAAATGCTTCACTGTTCACATATCGACCTTATTAAATGTTGGGAGACTCCGGTTCCATTCCGGAGAAGTGTATGTGTCCGGAGGCATTGGCCGGATTCATACGCGAACATGTCCCCCCAGTATCGTAGCGTTAGGGACAGCTAGCGGTATGATACTTTAAATGTGTTCCACCCTAACAGTAACGGGTCTAATAAATGCGAGTCATCCCTCTGACTCCACATTAATTGGTTTTGTCTTTTGGGTTCCTGGATTGTCGGCCACCCAAAACCTCGATTTTTGTTCCATTGGGTCCATGATCTGTTTCCACGTGTCCCATTTTCTTTTCAACGGTGTAGATTAATCATGGGGAATTGTGCACGTCTCTTCAATGTTACCTTTCCCAGTATAAATACTTGCCTCATCTCATTTTTACCTTACTTTCTTCTCCTCTGTTTCCGCCATTGTTGTTCTTCCTTCAAGAATTACTTTTTCAGCAGGTGTGCACTTCTTCTTATTCATCTTTTTGCTTCACATATTTTGTTATGTCTAGTGACGGTTCCGATGGCGAAACCTCCTTTCGTGATCCTAAGTGTGACATGAACATTAGAGTTTCTACCCTGACTAGTGATAAACTCAAGAAGATACGCAGGAAATATCTTATCCCGGACGAACTTCGTCCCCGTTTGCCTGACCCTCTTCTTACCATGAATATCCTCCCGAATCGCTTTATTGGAATCTATGAGGATTACCTAAAACACGGAGGGATTCTAATCCCTTTTTCTACCTTTTTCCTATATGTGATCCGACACTTCCTCGTACACATTTCTCAAGTGGTTCCTATGAGTGTTAATCGTGTCACTATGTTCGAGATTCGTTGTCGGAGTTTAAACATAGCATGTACGGTGAACTTGTTCCGTGTTTTCTATAGACTGAGTAAGCAGGGACATTGGTTTTCATTTGAAAGTCGATGGCCTGCACGGTACGGTAAGTGTTTGACGGAAACTGTAGAAACTAGAAGGGGGGGTTGAATAGTTTCTAGTTAGTTTTCAAAAACATTTCGGCTTAATCCACTGTGCGCGGTTCCTTATGTGTACCCGCGGTTCCTTATCAATAAAGAACCACCGGTCCATTTATGGAACCGCCGACAGTGGACGAAACTGTTTATTACATGTTTAAACTTTGACAATCCTTTGTATCAAATTCTCGATCAAGCTTGACTAGATATGAGATGTGTTTGATTAAAAGATAAATACTACAAGTAAGTAAACACACAAACACATCAAATCAAGAGTACATCAAGCAATAGTCTAAACACTAAGCACACACGTACTAAGCATAAGCTTTTCCGCAACTAGGATGTTTAGACTAAGTGATGTACACTTGACCATAATCTAAACACGAAGCACACACGTACTAAGCCTTAGCTTTTCCGCAACTTATATGTTTAGATTATGAGATGCACACAACACACAACATATAAATACATCTATAATAGTAAAGACATAAATGTAAAGGAAAGTACCGACACGATGATTTATAGTGGTTCGGTCACGAAGCTCCTCTTCGCCCTACTCCACTCCTCGAGTACACCTTACTCGAGAGTTACTTCACTAGTCAACAAACTCCTTAAGGTGGAGAAACCATACACAACGTCGCTTATCCAATTTCCGACTCTAAGCTAAAAGTCGAGTCCTAATCTTAGGTAGGACCAATCTACACAACGTCGCCCACTTCACCATTTTACGACACAAGGCTAGATGTCGAGTTCTAATAGAAAGATAGAACCAATCTTCACGACTCTTCACTTTGAAGCTAAGTGAGAACTTCACACAAAAAACTACTAATCACTTTAAAGTTTAGTGAGAACTCACAAGACACAACCACATCACTTTAGAGTTTAGTGAGAACTACCAAGACACAACCTAATCTACCCACTAGTTATGTTTTATGGCCCAACATAACAAACCTTGTGTTTTATGGCCTAAACACATAAACCATATAGATCTAAGCACACAACACTTAGATCTATAACTCTAACACTATATCCAAGTACTAACAAGACTTGGATCTACACAACTAACACCTAATCCAAAGATACTCATCACTTGGATCTTCTACCCATACAAACACATCCAAGTGTACCCACAACTTGGATCTTCTAGTTATACATAGTAGGAAGACTAAAAACATAACTTAGATCTATATAAGGAGAGATCTTCATCATGTAGTGAACCCAACACATCATGGTAATGATAGTGTTCTTCTCTTTGCACTTGAGAGG
This sequence comes from Glebionis coronaria, assembly GCA_025667525.1. Lineage (NCBI taxonomy): Eukaryota > Viridiplantae > Streptophyta > Magnoliopsida > Asterales > Asteraceae > Glebionis > Glebionis coronaria. Next base: position 72,031,926 of record CM046882.1, on the reverse strand, counting down.
ATGAGGAGATTGAAGATTGAATCACATCTTAAACAGGATTAATCAAAACTAACTAATCAAGGATCTAAGATCGTTTTTGAAAGAAACTGTGCAAAAAGGGTTGAAAGAAAACCTGGAAATGATCTACTATTTATAGGACAACATTGCAACGGTCAAAAACACTCGCGGTTCCTTATCTCTACCCGCGGTACCTTATCAATAAGGAACCGCGGGTTCCTTTAAGGAACCTCCGCGTCGGAGTCCGTGCAAATTTGTCCTTTAGTGGGGATATGCCATCTGGGGTAGTTTATACCCTCAAAGGATATTCCTTTGGCATATGGAATATGCCAAATTCAAATTTCCATTTTCTTTTTAATAAAACATTTTCTTAAAAATAAAGTTAATTAAAATCTTTTGTCACATTTGATTAAAATGTGAGTTTTAAGAAAATAATAATCCTTGATCACTTAGTTAGGTTAATGACATGTTTGTACATACCTTGAGTGATTCATGCCGAATGCGGTCTTGGAGGTGTCGAGAGAAGTATACAAATGTATTCTTGAGTGATTACGAGTACCTTAACATTTTACATAATGTATTGCGAATTATACGTTTGTCATCAACAAAACACAAAGAGATTATATCGACAAAGCATCGTAATGTTTGCACTAACAGAAACCAATTCCAGTCTAAAGCTTTGGAAGCACAAATGGTTTCTTATTGACTGGAGGGCAGTTCCTCATGCTATGCCTTGGAGGGATAGAGATACGGATGTTCGTGATGACTTTCCTACTAACTTTAATGCGGATCATGCGCAATTGCTTGCCGATAACCCTATCTTGCTTCGTTCTCCTCACAGACATTTGTTGTTCCTGGCGGGTTTATGGTTTCCTTACGAGAACCCTCCCTTCCGTCGGATTGTAGTTGATCTTGACAAAAAGGGTATTTTGCATATATATTTTCCTTTACTTACCGCGGGCTCTTGTTGCTCGCTCTAACCGCTACCTCTTTTTTGTGCAGAGCTTACTATGGATGAGTTTATCAAGCTGCCATCATTTGATAATGCCAAAGTTGGGCAAGACGAGAATGCGACTATGGAAACGCCCACGCCGAGGGTCACACAACCGCTGCCGTTGAATACCCCCATTCCTAATTTGACTCCACGACAAGAGGCTGTTACTAAACCGGATCCTAAGATTTTAGCAGCTCGGTTACATCATGAGGGGAAGAATCCGGTGATAGTTACAAAGAAAATACCTGCTGGAGGTGAGCCTTCCGGGCGTCGCTTGAAGAAGAAGGCTGATAAGGCACAAGTGTCGTCCGATACTGAGGACGCCGAGGTTCATTCGACCACACCTCTTAATCATTCTCATCCTTCGGGATCTGGTGGTGATCATAGCAAAACAAGTGGCAAAGGGGGAAAGACCCCTCCTCATATCAATTTGAGCGACCATTCGTCTCCTCTTAATGACGATGTTCATGACGACGATGCTACAGGTGTGTTTCGGTTTCTCATAGCTCAGTTTGTCTTTAAATATTTTTTCACTCCCCTTTTTTTATGTTGTTGTACTTCCTTTGTCCATGAGACGTGTAGGGTCCCTCTCGCCGGTTTGTGCCTCCACGGCGTTTGGATGAGGATGTGCGCATTGATTCTCATTACTCTTCCCGAGAATTGTTGTTTCACCTGCCCACCCTTGCGGAACAAGTTGGATTATCTTCCTTTTTGAATTATGATGTTTTGAGTCACGCCTATCAAACCCTTGCCCGAAGCACGCTCATTGTGTCCGAATTGATGAAAAGGTATGAAGCTCTTAGCCGGGAACACTCCCGTTTGACTGCAGCTCAGCAGGGGACTCAAGGGCACTTTGCCTCCGGTAAGACGATGCTTGATCAAATGGCCCTTGCGCACAAAAAGCTTGAGGATAACTACAATGGCTGTCTTGCCCGGGAGCAGGAATACCTTGGTACTATCGAGAGGTTAGAGAAAGAGGCCGAGGACTCTGGAGCTATGGTTGCTGCTAAGGACAAAAAGATCACGGAATTGGAACATCTCTTAGGTGCAAGTGCTCAAGATCACACTAAAGATTTTGATAAGATTAAAGAGCTTGAGGCCAGCAAAAAACACTTGACCTCCCTTCTTGCCCAGGCTGAGGTGGATAAGCAAGTTTTGGTGAGGGATGGTTTCCCCATACTTGTGCGCAAGCTTCTTGCAAGCTATGAGTATAGGAGGTCTCTTTCTTTAGGTGCTGGTGGAATGTACAATGCAGGGTTTCTCAAGGATGTGGAGTTTGGGCGCACACCGGAGCAGATTGTAGCTGCCGATAACCTAAATATAGAGATGGCTAAGTCTTGGAAGGAAGACTTTACCGCCTTGTTCTCAGCAGAATATCCTTTCGTAGCCAAGGTAGCAGCTGCCAACAAGCTTTCCGTGATTGACATTATGCAGCTCACTCCAGCAGAAAAGCCCATTGTTCTTGTTCCAGAGAATCCTCTTGTAACCGGAACTTCTGATGCTTCCAAGCTTTCGGCGAGTGGACCTGATGGTGATACTCAAGAGACACCGGTGAATGATGGGGGTGCTCCGTGAATTGAAGGCCCGGTATGCCGGCGCATTTTGTAATTTGTTATCTTTTCCAAAACATTAGTTATTTGTAATAAGTTTTTAACATTTCTGGTTTTTCGAACAAGTTCCACCCCGTATTTCGTGTATGACCTTTTATCCCTATCGTTAATGGTTATCTTTCTTCCTTACACTGCGTATTTTTCTTTGCCATGATTGTTATGCTTGTTAATTACTGGTCCGAGGACTCGATACACCGAGGTGTATAATACTTCTCGGAGCGTATCTATAGGGTATGCCCAACATTTGTGCATTTACACTTATGTTTCATATTTATGTGAGAGACATCGGCACCGGGCCGCTTTTGATTTGTCTTCGGATTGCTCCTCGAGCGCATCCAACACTTGTACGTCTACATTTGTGTTTTTTTTTGTATGGGAGACATCGGCACCGGGCTGCTTTTGATTTGTCTCCGGATTGCCCATTGGGCGCATCCAAATGTGTGTATTAACACTTATGCCTTTTTTAGGTTTATATGGAAGACATCGACACCGGGCCGCTTTTGATTTGTCTTCGGATTTCCCCTTGGGCGCATCCAACACTTTAAAGCGTATTTACATACCATTCGGTTAGCTAGGCCGAGGTCTATAACTACTGCAATTAAATATGCTTAACGAAAGAGTTTTCATTCATTGAAAAATAACAAAGGGAGTCGATACAATATGGTTCACATTACATAAAGCATTTCTGCAAGTTGATTACATGCCAAGTGCACGGTATTTCTTTTCCGTCCATGGTTTCCAACTTGTATGAGCCGGTTTGGTAGGCTTCCACGACCCTGTAGGGTCCTTCCCAATTGGGGCCAAGTTTTCCGATCTTTTCCTGTCGGCTAGCCATGTTGCAGCGATAGACAAAGTCTCCGACCTTGAAGGAGCAAGGCCTGACACGTTTGTTGTAGTATTGTTCGACCTTCTTTTTGTATTTAGCTTCCTGTATGGCCGCGGTCTCCCTCCTTTCCTAGAGCAGGTCCAAGTTTAACCGTAGCTCTTCCTCATTTGTACTTTCATCAAAAAGTAAAGTTCTTGCGGAAGGGATGCCTATTTCTGCCGGGATCGCGACTTCACTCCCATAGGTGAGGCTGAAAGGAGTTTCCCCATTGCTGGTTTTGAGCATAGTCCGGTGAGCCCATAATACGTGAGACAACTCGTCTACCCATCCAGTTAGTCTTCTTCCCAATCTTGCTTTCAAACCATGCATGAGTGACTTGTTTGCTCTCTCGACCAGACCGTTAGCCTGTGGATGTGCTACCGCGGTGGTCATCTGCTTAACATGCCATTTATCACACCATTTCCCGAAGGATCCGTCTATTAGCTGCTTGCCGTTATCCGTTACTATCACTCCCGGTAATCCGAACCTGCAAACAATGTTTTCCCATGCAAACTTCTTGACTTTTTTCCTGGTTATCTTGGCCATCGGTTTGGCTTCAATCCATTTGGTGAAGTAGTCAATGGCTACTATCACGAATTTGATGTTACCAGAGTTTCCGCTGATCGGTCCCAAGATATCCATTCTCCATTGGTAAAAGGGCCAAGGTTACGTTATCGAAGTCAAATTAGTCTTGGGAAGCCTTGGTATGGGACCATGTATTTTGCATGAATCGCATTTAGAGATCTCGTCCCATGCGTCTTGGTGCATTATGGGCCAAAAGTAGCCTTGACGCATTATTTTCGCAACCACCGATCTTGCTCTAGCGTGCATTCCGCAGGCTCCTTCGTGGACCTCTCGGATGATGTAATTTGCTTGCAATGGCCCGACGCACCTTAGCATTGGAGATAGGTATGACTTTTTGAATAATACCCTGTTTTCCATGGTATACTGGGGTATTTTCATTCTTAGGTTCCTGGCCTTCTCTGGATCTTACGGCCATATCCCTTCTTTCAAACACCTTTTGATAGGAGACATCCAACATTCCTCTTCCTCTTCCTCTATATCATTGACTTCTTGCACGTCGATAGATCTTGCGTCCAAAGCTTCTACCAATACCTCCTTGGTTAGGTGGTTGAACGCAACTGAGGAAAGTTTGCTTAGGACATCGGCCTTTTGGTTTTTGTTCCAGAGGATGTGTTCAATGTTGAACTTTGTGAAGGTGAGGAGGCGTTCTTTGACCTTGGCCAGGTACTTAGACATCCTATTATCGCTTGCTTCAAATTCTCCTTTAATTTGACAAGCTACTAGCTTTGAGTCTACTTTGGCTTGTAACTCCTTTACCCCCATCTTTTCGGCCAACCGGAGTCCAGCCAGGAGAGCCTCGTATTCAGCTTCATTATTTGAGCAATTGAAATTAAACCATAAAGCATATGTGAATTCTACTCCTTCCGGATTGATTAGCACCAGTCCGGCACCAGCTCCCTTACTGTTGGCTGCTCCATCTGTGAATAGAACCCATTGAGCCTCCGGCTCTTCTTCCTCGGATATCTCATAAATCGTTGCGGCCTCTTGCTGATCCAAAGGAGCCTCATTCAGAAAGTCCGCTAACACCTGACCCTTGATAGAATTTCGAGAGACATATAAAATTTCATATGTTCCCAATTCCACTGCATACTTTGCTAATCTTCCTGAGGCTTCGGACTTGCTTAGTATTTGCTTCAAAGGATGGTCCGTTATGACATGGATGTCGTGAGCTTCGAAATGTCTCCTCAACCTTCGGGACAAGTGCAACAATCCAAGCACCAATTTTTCCAATGGAGCGTATCTTTTCTCGGCGTCATGCATCATCTTGCTCACATACCTCACCGGCATTTGCATCCCGTTTCGTTTCGCCAGAAGTACACCGCTAACTGCATCTTTGGACGCGGCAAGATATACATATAAAACTTCCCCTTTGACGGGAGATGTTAACAACGGAAGATCTAGTATTTCCTTTTTTAGTTGCTGGAAGGCTTCTTCCGCCTTGTCCGTCCACCGGAATTCTTCTTTATTTTCTTTGGTGATATTCTTCAATGTTTCGAAGAACGGCATTGACCTTTCGACTGACCGAGACAAGAAGCGATTGAGTGCTGCTAGCTTACCACTTAAAGATTGCATTTCTTTCAAAGTTTTCGGAGATCTCATTTTTGTGATTGCTTTTGTCTTCTTGGGGTTTGCTCTTATGCCTTCTGACGTTACCATGTACCCCATGAATTTTCCTTCCTCAACCCCAAACGAACACTTCTTTGGGTTTAATTTCATGTTAATTCTTTTCAGATTGTCGAAGGTTTCTTGGATATCCGCAAGCATGTCTTCCTCGGTTTTACTTTTGATCATCAAATCATCCACGTATGCTTCCAAGTTCGTGCCAATTTGCGAACGGAATGTTGAGTCTACCAACCTTTGATAGGTGGCTCCGGCGTTCTTTAGACCGAAGGGCATTTTCGTATAACAGTATGTACCTTCGTCGGTGTAAAATGTTGTCTTTTCTTCGTCTGCCTCGTCCATTAGCACTTGGTGATATCCCTTATAGGCGTCTAGGAAACATTTAAACTTATATCCCATGACCGCTCCTGTCTACACGTCTATGTCTGGTAGAGGATAGTAATCCTTCAGACAGACGGAGTTGAGGTTCTTGAAATCTATGCACATTCGCCAATCACCATCCGGCTTCTTTACTAGGACTGGGTTGGAAATCCATGTTGGGTACCTCACCGGTCGTATGATATCGGCCTTCATCAACTCTGTCACGTCTCTTTTGACTGCTTGGCTTTTTTCTTCCCCCAATGTCCTTCTTTTTTTAGCAATCGGAGCAGCCTCTATATTGACATTCAGTGAGTGTTTCATGACCCTCCTCGGTACTCCCGTCATATCCGAAGGTTCCCATGCGAATACATCAGCGTTATTTCTTAGCAATTCTATGAGCTGCAATCGACACTTCTTGGTAAATAATTTTCCGATGGTGACCAACTGCTCCGGGTATCCGGGGTTAACACAGATCTGCTCTGTCATATCTCCTGCTACCCTTTGCTGCTGATTGAACTTTTCATGGGCAATCCACTTGTCTAATTCTTTTCCCACAGTCGTTGCTTTCATTTTTTCTATCTTATGCCCATCCTCTATTACTCTGCACTCGTAGATTGCTCGTGCTTTAGTTCTCACTGTTGCAATTCCATTAGGGGTGGGGAATTTCATGGCTGAGTGTACGGTAGAGGGTACGGCCCTTAATTCCCTGATCCCGGTTCTTCCAAGTATGATGTTATAAGGGGATGGTACCCTAATCACCGTGAAGCTCATCACTGTTCGTCTTGTTAGGTCATGTGATCCGAAGGTTACTTCCAAATCTATCTTTCCGAGAGGTGTGGTTTCTTCCCCCGAGAAGCTTAGAACCTTTGCATGACCGGGTGTCAACCTCCTTCGGATCGAGGGATCCAAATTTAGAAAGCAATGTTCGAACATGACTTGCATTGTGGCTCCTTCGTCCACGAATACCCTTTTTACCCAATATCCTTCTACCTCAGCCTAAAATATCAAAGGATCATCGGATGCCTCGACATCGGAAACCGGAGGGAAGGTGATGGGGGCATTCATCCAATCAACTTCAATCTTACACACCTCTTTCCTCTTCATACCGCTATACCTGCCTTCTACCATGTTTATTTTTTTTCCTCTTAAGTCTCCATTTCCTCTCCCCTGATTCCCTTTATTCACCCTTCCTCGCAAGTCTTTCACGAGATGGTTTAGCTTACCGGACTCCAAGGCTGCTTCCAACTGTTTTCTCAACTGATGACAATCGTTAGTAAGATGACCTTTCTCTTGATGATAATAACAGTATTTGTCCATGTTTTCAGGTCGGACTATTCCCTTGGTCGGCAATGGTGGGGGAAGGCACAATTGTAATTCAGTGGCTAGGATTTCCTTAGGAAACTTGGTCAAAGATTCCAAACCGAGACGTTAGTATGGTGCCCTTCTGTTGGTGTTTACTTCGTCCCAACCAGGGTATAGATAATCAATCCTAGCTACGTACCAAAACAATGGTTACCGGATATCACTTGGAATCGTGTAATCACTTTCCAAAGTAAATTATTCGACTCTAATGCCTGGGTATCACGAATACCTACTTGGGATAAGACCAAATGATGTTAATGATTTAGGCACAAATCACTAACCCTTTTGCTGTTATGTGTTTTCGTTTCTTGTGTATCATTCATGCAAGTGAAGATCACCTTTTTATAGGTGGAATACTCAACCCTAGTCAATGGTATTAAGAGGAATTAACGGCCAATTAATCTCCTCTTAATAGGCTCCATAATACCATGTCAAAGTGGTTGCAAGACCAATTAAACGTGGTCTTTAATGCACTTGATTTGGTCAAAGAGCTCCAGCATTAGTCCATCCTTCAGTCCCACTAAAGCATCAGCGACCCCTGAAGGGTGTTCTCGCTGAAGCCTTCAGTACTGAAGAAGACATACTGATGAGTAAACTCTGAAGACATGTCTTCAGTGGTGTTACTCCTTAATGAATACCTTCAGTCCAGAGTTACACTCTCTGAAGATCATCAGCGATGCTGAACAAACTTTAACCACAATATGAGTCTGGGTGTTCAAGGACTTACTCCGTACCTCCTTACCCATTCACCAGTATGAACTGGCCCACAATTGAACTATATTTCCAACAATCCTCCCCAATATAGTACAATTCCTTTTGCATGAAAATCAACATTAACAAAACCAATGCATAAATGAAAATATCCTAAGGATTGAATTTTCATCTTAGTATATTACTTTAAACATTCGAGAATCAGGGTGTTCTAAGAATTGAACCCTTCAACTACTTTGAATACCTGAAGATAAAATACACACAAGTTTTCAAATACATAACAACTCTTGCACTACTAGCCATGTGTCCATATCCAAATTTATAAATGTTGTAAGAGCCAAGTCTATGCTCCATGAGGCGGCGAAAGCTCAACATTTACATAGGTGGTTCCTCTTTAATTCATGCTCTTGCTTCATCACTTATTCAAAGACATTAACCATTGAGAAGTTTATAACTTCATCCTCCTTTAGCAAGTACAAGCACATCCTTGGGATGATATACATGTGCTTCAGTCCCCTGAATGTTTAGCTTTCCACATTGAACTCAACTCCCAAGTTTCCTCAGGAGGGAGTTGGGTGTCCTAGCATTCAGTGACTAGAGTGGACTTTTAAACCCATCCCTTTACCAGACTTTATAACCAAGTCTCTAGTCAATCCATTCGTCAAGTTATCAGCTAAATTTTGTTGAGATCTCACAAACTCTATTGAAATCACCCCATTCGTGATCAGTTCACGAATCATGTTATGTCTAACACCTAGGTTTCTAGACTTACCGTTGTACATCTGGCTATATGCCTTAGCCAATGTAGCAGCACTATCACAACGGATAGAAATGGGTGCCATAGGCTTGACCCACAATGGAATCTCAAGAAGCAAGTTTCTCAACCATTCAGCTTCTTTGCCAACAGCTGCTAGAGCCACAAACTCAAATTCCATAGTAGAGCTAGTAATGCAAACTTGCTTCTTGGATGCCCAAGAAATTACACCACCACCAAGTAGGAATACCCAGCCACTGGTGGATGAATTATCCTCAGTATTGTTGATCCAACTTGCATCAGTGTAACCTTCCAACACTGAAGGGTATCCAGTATAAGACAAACAATAATCCATTGTTCCTTTCAAATACTTCAGTACTCTCTGAATTGCTTGCCAATGCTGAGTACTAGGATTACTAGTGTATCTACTCAGTTTACCCACAGCAAATGCAATGTCAGGCCTAGTACTAGTCATGGCATACATCAAGCAACCAATTACCCTAGAATACTCAAGCTGGGAGACAGCCTGGCCATTGTTAGGCATCAGTTTCTCACTTGTATCCATTGGTGTACTCACTGGAGTACAATCAAAGTGATTGAATTTCGTCAGTACCTTCTCAATATAATGAGACTAAGAAATTACAATACCATCACTTTCATGTTTGATCCTTATGCCAAGGATAACATCAGCCTCCCCCATGTCTTTCATGGAGAACTTTGATGACAAAAATTCCTTTGTCTGATCAACCTTAGCTTGGTCAGTACCAAAGATTAACATGTCATCAACATATAGGCAAATGATGACTCCTTTACCAGATTCATCAAATTCGCTATATACACATTTGTTAGCTTGGTTAAGTGAATAACCATTAGACAAAACTAGGGGTGGAAACGAGCCGAGCTGCTCATTAAAAGCTCGGGATCGGATCGGTAAAAAGCTCGAACGAGCCGAGCCTAAACGAGCTCGAGCCTGAGCTCGAGCCTAAGTTGCAGCTCGTTTATTAAACGAGTTCGAGTCCGAGCTTTACGTACAAAGCTCGTTTGGGCTCGCGAGCCTAAACGAGCCTAATGTTTTATAACGAGCTTCTTAACGAGCTTAATAACAAGCATATTAACGAGCCTAATTTAAGTATATTAGAAGCCGAGCTCGAGCCAAATTTTATGTTTACATTGCAAAATCGTATAAACGAGCCGAGCTCGAGCCGAGCCCGAGCTTGTCTACCATACCACGAGCCGAGCCCGAGCCTAAATAATAAGGCTCGAAACGAGCCGAGCTCGAGCTCGATCTTTGTAAAACTTAAACGAGCCGAGCTCGAGCCCTGGCGAGCTCGAGATAGGCTCGGCTCGTTTCCACCCCTAGACAAAACCACTTCATCAAATTTCTGGTGCCATTGCTTAGGTGCCTGCTTTAGTCCATATAAGGACTTAATCAGTTTACACACCTTGCCTTCTTGAACAGGCATGATGAAACCAAGAGGTTGGTTCATATAAACCTCCTCATCCAAATCACCATTCAAGAATGATGTCTTCACATCCATCTGATGAATAATCAAATTGTGAATACTTGCTAGAGAAATCAGTATTCTTATGGTACTGATACGTGCTACTGGAGCATAAGTATCAAAATTGTCTATCCATGACTTTTGTTTAAAGCCCTGAATGACTAACCTTGCCTTGAACTTTTCAACAGTTCCATCTACCTTCATTTTCCTTTTGAAAATCCATTTGTTACCAAGTGGATTGTAACCTGGAGGTAGATCAACCAACACCCAAGTGTTGTTGCCCATGATGGAATCCATCTCATCATTTATTATTTCTTTCCAGAAAACAACATCCTGGGACTTCATTGCTTCATCAAATGTTTTGGCATCATCTTTAACATTAAAGCAATAGGAGTATTGATCAGAGACCTCATCCCTTGTTCCTTCAACCAAGTATAGTTGAAACTCAGGCCCAAAATTCCTTGGAGTCTTATGCCTTGTGCTTCTTCTAAGCTCAGGCTTAGGTTGCTGAACTACAACCTCATCAGTGACCCTTTCAGGTTCCACTGAAGCACCAATGTCCTCAGCTCCAGCAAGAGTCGTGAGGCTTGTTCTAGGGACTGATGAGAACCTAGTCTCATCAAAGTTTGCATCCCTTGATTCAATGATTGAGTTTATAGAAACTGAATCATTAGGTTCAATAACATAGAACCTATAAGCCTTGGAATGCTCAACATATCCAACAAAGATGCGTTCAATGCCTCTTTCACCCAAGGTTTTCACCTTTGGGTCAGGGAGTCTTACAACAGCCCTACAACCCCAAACCTTGAGATAGTTCAAGTTTGGTTTCCTTTTAGTCCAGAGTTCATAAGGGGTAATTATGTTCCTTTTGTTGGGAACCCTATTTAGTAAATAGCAAGCTGTTAACATAGCTTCACCCCAAAACCCTTGACACAATCCTGAATAGGATAACATGGAGTTAACCATTTCTTTCAGTACTCTATTTTTCCTTTCAGATATACCATTTTGCTGAGGGGTATAGGGAGCAGTCATTTCATGGATAATACCAACAGACTGAAAATACTAAGCATCCATGTACTCGCCTCCCCTATCAGTCCTAAACCTTTTGATTTGGACTCCTTGTTGTAATTCAACTTCACTTTTAAATACTTTAAATTTATTTAATGCTTCATCCTTGGAATGTAATAAATAAACATAACAAAACCTTGAAGCATCATCAATAAATGTTACCAAGTATTTCTTATTCCCTAATGAGGGAGTAGAATGCAAATCACATAGATCACTATGGATTAGCTCCAAAACTTCAGTTTCACGTTTTACATCTTGAAATGGTTTCTTAGTTATTTTGGTCAGCATGCAAGTCTGACACTTTTCAGTGTCCATGTCGAATACTGGGATTAACCCATCCTTAGACATATCTTGCATCCTCTTAAAGTGGACATGGCCCAGTCTAGCATGCCATAGTGAAGAATCCTTCAGTTTACTGGTGGACACTGAGGCTGAACAAATATTTTCACTACCAGCACTAACTGAGTTAATACTGGTGGTTGTTTCAATATTAAGCCTAAACATTTGATTGCTCAAATAACCAAAACCAATAAACACACCATGTTTGGATAAAACAAATTTATTAGATTCAATCACTTGTTTATAACCACAATCATTCAAAATACTACTAGAAACCAAATTCTTCCTAATATTAGGAACATGCAAAACATTAAACAAGCTAACAATCTTTCCAGAACTAAACTTAAGATCTACACAACCACGTCCATGCACTAGGGCTGTTGACTCATTTCCCATGTGAAGAATAGATCCATTATTCAGTGAATCATAAGTCTTGAACCAACATCTATCTTTACACACATGAACAGTTGCTCTAGAATCAACCCACCACGCAACATCATCATCCTGCACAAAATAAGCTTCAGATACATATGTAACATAATAAATCTGGAGAGATTCATTAAACATATTCTGACCTTTCAGTGTTGTGTTGTTAGAACCAATCACTGAACCATTTGTGCCTGATCCACTAGCTTTGTTGCCCGTACCAACACCTTTGCAATCCCTTTTGAAGTGTCCAGGTTTCCCACACTTCCAACAAGCCACTGAGGACTTCTTGTTAGGATTACTTTTGGTGTTATCTTGATGCTTTCGTTTGCCCTTGTTGTCATTGTACCTGATGGAGTTGTTATGCTCCACCATGTTGACAACTGATGAACCAGCAACATTGTTGCTCTTTGGCTTATCACTTTCATGCACCCTGAGGGATTCCTCAATGCGCAAATGACGACCCAACTCAACAAGAGTTAATTCCTCCTTCTTATGTTTCATGGTATGCTTGAAATCTTTCCAAGAAGGAGGTAATTTGTCAATGACAAGAGGCCTGAATGGTCTCATCCATGTTCATTTTATGTTGTGTAAATCTACCAAGTATTCCAAGAAGTTCATTGTATTGTTCCATGATTGATCTTGAATCAGTCATTTTGTAATTTGTGAAATCACTCACAAGGAACTTCTTACTTGATGCATCCTCAGCCATATATTTGGCTTCCAACGAATCCCATAGTTCTTTACCAGATTCAGAATTTTGGTAAATATCAAATAAGGAATCAGACATACCATTAAGAATAATACCACGACACACATAGTCGTCATTCAAAGTAGCATCATCACCACCATCAGGAATGGGAGTTGTCAGCACATATACCACGCTCATGGTAGAAAGAAGAAAGTGCATCTTCTTTTGTCATCTTTTGAAATCCACCCCTTCAAACTTATCCAGCTTGGAGAAGTTAGTCATCATATGCTTCATAGCAGCCGCCATTGATTATCACAAAATAATTTACTTTGATTGTTGGTGTTTACTTCGTCCCAACCACGGTATAGATAATCAATCCTAGCTACGTACCAAAACAATGGTTACCGGATATCACTTGGAATCGTGTAATCACTTTCCAAAGTAAATTATTCGACCCTAATGCCTGGGTATCACGAATACCTACTTGGGATAAGACCAAATGTTGTTAATGATTTAGGCACAAATCAGTAACCCTTTTGTTGTTATGTGTTTTTGTTTCTGTGTATCATTCATGCAAGTGAAGATCACCTTTTTATAGGTGGAATACTCAACCCTAGTCAATGGTATTAAGAGGAATTAACGGCCAATTAATCTCCTCTTAATAGGCTCCATAATACCAGGTCAAAGTGGTTACAAGACCAATTAAACGTGGTCTTTAATGCACTTGATTTGGTCAAAGAGCTCCAGCATTAGTCCATCATTCAGTCCCACTGAAGCATCAGCGACCCCTGAAGGGTGTTCCCGCTGAAGCCTTCAGTACTGAAGAAGACATGTTGATGAGTAAACACTGAAGACATGTCTTCAGTGGTGTTACTCCTTGATGAATACCTTCAGTCCAGAGTTACACTCTCTGAAGATCATCAGCGATGCTGAACAAACTTTAACCACAATATGAGTCTGGGTGTTCAGGGACTTATGGGTGTACACTCCGTACCTCCTTACCCATTCACCAGTATGAACTGACCCACAATTGAACTATATTTCCAACACCTTCTTCCATGATTTTGGTTTACTGGAGGTACGTATGGGGAGAACGAGGGCTTAGATCGGTAACCATTTCTTTGGCGACCTCTATGGCGTCCACGCGAACCAGAAGGGGTATACCTTTCTTCCCTGTTGTACTTTACATTTCCGTCGCCTGTTTCTCCTGACGGTAATTCGTATTTCGGAAGGCATCTTCTGATTTTATGAAATCATCCACCCTTTGCATCATTTTCGTCACCGTCATAGGGGTATCATCTATGAAACGTCGAACTAACTCCAGGCATTTAGCACCATGCACGAAGGTTGATATCTTCATTACTTCCGGAACCCCTTGAATATAGCTTGCCTCATCCGTCCAACGTTCTTTGAATACTGACAAGGTTTCGTGTGCCTTGCGGGTGATGGTGGTAATTTCCATTGGCGTTTTGAGACTTTTCCTTCTTAGAGAAAACCTTTCCAAGAATTGGTCCTTTAAGTCATCTCAGTTATCTATGCTACCTCTCGGTAATCTTTCGAACCATCCTCCTGCGGCTCCGTCCAGAGTTTGCTGAAAGAACCTGCACCACATTGGCATTGGCCATACTCCAGAATTGGCTGCATCGGCGAATCGGGTGATATGGTCATTGGGATCAGTAGCTCCCGAGTATAGTTTGAGAGTTGCGGGTAATATGTGCTTTGGTGAGGAGAATTGTATAATTCTTTTGGTGAAGGGAGAAGCCCTCACATCCTTGAAAGGTTTTTGCAAGTCATCCACCGGTAGGTTGGCCTCCTTTTGAACCTTTCGTCCTTCGTTTTGGTCCCTTGATGCATCTTGCGGGTCGTCCTCGAAGACCAGTCTTGTAGGTGAGATGGGCCTTTTGGATACAGCGTTGTGGCGTTCCTCCAGATTTTGTAACACGCTCGTACTTTCCAAGATCTTTTCTCGTAGGTTTACAGGTGTTTCCGTCTCTTTCTCGACCGTCGCGGGATCGCGGTCGGGAGATGACGGTATGGGTGACCCTCCCGAGACTCCTGCCATGGATAGCTGTTTTTGCGGAGATTCAAGTTTAAGGTCCCACGGATGGCGCCAATTGTTGAAGCAAAATTCTCCGGCTAGGCTGATACTAGCGAATTCACTTCGGTCACAATGATAGTATGCTCGTCTCTTGGTCTCGAACCTAGAAACACAAAGTAGCACACGTTAGCCTCGTCCCAGGTTTGACCCCGAGACCAAGCTCCGGCGTGAGAGTAAGTAACTGTCACGAAGTTGGTACCGGCGTAGAATGCCGGAAGATAGAGATATATTAATGGTGAGTATTTAGTTCAGATTCGATTGTGTGTGTGTTAAATATAGAGGTATTTATACTACTTTTTAATGCATACCTGGGTCACATCAGTAGACTAGGCAGCAAGTCCTAGGTTATACAAATCCCTGTAATCGAGGGGTTTGCTTTTACTTTTCCTTAGTCCTACGCTTAGTCATTAAATGCTTCACTGTTCACATATCGACCTTATTAAATGCTTGGAGACTCCGGTTCCATTCCGGGGAAGTGTATGTGTCCAGAGGCATTGGCCGGAGACATACGCGAACAATGATGATTCACAAAAAAAAACTAGTTTCATTTAGTTTTCATCGTGTACAACCCAGTACAACCCAAGAACTAAAAGTTCCCAGATAGAATGAACACTAAAGCAATGGCTTTAAAAATGTCATCACTGAAGTCTGAAAGCATGCCAAAGCGTAGAATCAAATATTTTCCCAGTAAAACAAAGGACGTCTAAAAAATGCAACCACATTATCAACATTCAAAGACATCCAACCATACATAGTTAGTATTCTGATATCTTACGTTCTTATGTACCTATACCCATTACATAAATAATCTCAATCGAATATTTACAATATCCATGACTAGAAGTAAAATTAGCAAAAATGCAAATGTGCTAGGAAGAAAAACAATCATCTACCATATGAACCTCTGAATACCAGGCTCGTGATCCCAATGAAAGGGCCGAAATAAGAACATAATCATTGTGAAGATATTGATGGATGTATATAAAAATCCCATAAGGAGCCACATTCGATCATTAGTGACATGACAATGAAGAACTAAGATAAAGAACGGGATTGTGTAGTATCTGAACTCTATCAATGGAGTGGGAATAAGAACAGCAGCCGAGGCCACAAAATAAATCAACACCCACGCTTTCTTCTGAGTATTAGCTGACAAAATAATTTATTTCTTGTTAGCTGGAAATAAAATAGATGGGGTATCGACGTGGCAAAATGAGTTGATTGCCTAACGGATTAAAATGTGCAACTTTTTTAATCAAAGTCAAAGGCAAAACTGGACCTATCAGGTTGACCAAACCAACACTTATCCAAATTTTATTTAAGTTCATACATATTTAACGCAATTAACAAGATTACTATAACTATGAGATTAAAATATTCTATTTCCAAAAGAAAGTGATTTAGGAGGTTGTAAGCATTAAAATTTGCATTAGCTAACTTTTGAGGTGCTCGACCCATTTGACTCTTAAGTTTCAATATTTTAGCCGGTTTGGCCCATTGGAGATAAAGGATACCTTTTTTTAACCGCTTCTAGGTAAACGGGTTAAAATTGCTACTTCTTTCGGGAAGTAAATGAGTACTTGAGAAGTGGCATACTGACCTAACATAGTAAGGATAGAAGTCCACGAGTAAACATACAAGGGAACCAGCAAGTATTTTGTTGACCAATGAGCATTTATGATCTTCCGCCACAGATAAAAGGGATAATGACGATTATCAGCAAGCAGATAGGGGTGAGCGATGCTGAAATGGTAGAAACATTAAATCAATAACATAAATATTGAGTTTATTAAAGTCAATCACATCTAGAAGACTAGAAATACATCGTATTGGAGTCGATCTAAAAAATTAGCACTTGAAGTTTTACAATTCCAAATAATTAAACTAAAAGGTATTATAGTAATGTACTCTAGTACACTACACGTTGACAATCATATAATGACGAGTACAAGCTGGTGGTGCCCAAGCACTAGAAACTGATTATAGCAACTTGATTTAAAGTCAATATAATCACATAACAGTGAACAAATTTTGGAACCACAAGTCAAAATTTGGGATCCTGGAATTACTTGATGGGAACTTTTAAAGGCAACACCTTGAGGACGAGGTGTTTTTGGGGGCTGGAGTATTGATATAGCAATGCAGGATCGTATCAATAATCACTCGTAACGAAAACTTCAAAAGATTTCAAGATGGAATGAAAATAGCGATCTGAGATTCCCATGTACCAATTCACATTATCATAAGATATAATTAGTGGATTCATATATAATCTAACGGGTGGCTGACCATACCTGAAATAGTGCACCGAGAGAAAGCTAACTATCATAGTAAGAAACAACAGAAAACTGCTAAGGAGTTTATTCTTCCAAAACAACCTAGCCAAATTGGAAGCTTGACTTGTACTAAAGTGCATCGGAGCCATAAAACAACATGAGACTAAAGCATAGTACAAAAACTGAGCAAAATGTGGCGAAACTGTGTGCGCTTCCTTAGCCCCTGCAAAAACAAATACACTGTTCAGCAAACTATTTCACTGCCCCGCTTTTTGAATCTGTGAGATGTAAAACCGAATCTCTAAGTTCATCGATTTCTATTTAAATTTCAGTTTGAAATAAGTTCTATCTCAAACTTATTTCAAACTGGCCCACTTTTTGAATCTGTGACATGTAAACCAGAGTTGGGACGTGAAAAATGGAAATGTCAAATGTAAACAAGATAAAGATCATAGGGTTACCAAGAACGATACTGCCATTCCAAACAATAAATGCAACGAAAGCCACAAGCAATGCAAAGAAAGGGCTAAAAGAGACAAGAAGCTCCCACTTTAGATGCCAGGACGTCAATAAGATGCCCCAAATCTCACTAAACAAACCTGTATAATATATACGAATAAATTTTAATACTGATACTCTAGAAAATTGAATAAAACCTTACTATCATTCATGAAAAGTGGAGTTGACGGGCTTAATGAGACGAGTAACATAGAAGATGATCATACACAACTAAAATATGACATCAACTGATATATTTCCATCATAAACGCTTCAATATATTGATTAAATTGCTTTGCGAAAGCTATTCGTAGATGTTTCCTCCAAGTTGTGCATAAATCGCATATATACACCAACACAAATTACCAACTGATAGGCCAACATACATGGCAGTTCATCTAAGTTCACATTCTATCTAAATTTAGAAGCTCGTACCGTAATGATTTAGTAGTCATTATTTTTGTTATTTAGTACATCATACAGCAATTACCGTCAGGCCTATGTTAGTTAGCATGTCTTTGGGTCTAGGCTATACACTAACAATGTACTTTCCTAGTTTCCTTCATGTTCTATTCTCATATATCTTTTTTTGAACGGCAAAAGATAGTATTAGAAACTAGCAAGATGCTAGAAATTACAAAGGATTACATAGCCAATCTGTCCAACTAGAAACCTTCCTACCTCTATATTTTAACCAAATAAAGAAAATAAACGAATGTAATAAAAAATATCACATTGCTGACTTTCAGGGGTCTTTTGGTAATTTCAAAACAAAAGTGTTGACACGGCATAAGTATGATCGGAACAAAATTTATAGGTTTGTACTTTGTGGTAAATAGTGGAAAGAAAACAAGTACAGGTTTAATTATAGGGCATGGAAGAACATACGTTGTTATTGCCTAAACCCTAAAAAGTTTCATGGTTGTTCACACCATAAGCGACACAACTTCACTATTTTATTTGAGCTTTAATTGAAACCGAAACATGTTTTTAAAATCCAAGCCATACTTATGATCATATCTGGATGTGGCTGTTCATACTTCAGATTCATATACAAATCAATGGGGTAATTTGGTAATGTTTTATCTTAATGAGTTACAGGGATAACACAAAGTTCACGCTACGTTGGAATTAGGTATTGTTGTGGTTGTTGTTGCGTGGATAACAGAAAATATGGCTAAAAAACAGGTCATATAACGGGACAATACAAAGTGTACTTTTAATGCAGTATCCTAAATTGCTTTGTTTTTTTTACTAATCATATTGAACACACTATCTACATAACTTAACAAATACTTGAACAAATAGTGGTATCTTGTCAACCCAACAAGTTTTAAAACATTAATTGTTTTGACCTGTTACCCAGCTCAGCTATTATTTCACATCTACTTGTACAGGTTCATAATTAAGCCCACCATTTACACATATGTGTATCTAAGACCATATAAGATGAGACAAACCTGACGCACGGTCATGATTAGAAAGAAGACTTCTTCCACGAACAGAATGTGTAGCAGCGTCATTAGTATTATTCGATTTTCGCCTTTTTAGGTTGGAGCTGATATAAACACCACTGCTAGAGGTAAATTGGCCATCTTTGGGATCTGATAACATATTCTCATCACGTTTCTGTTTAGCTTCGATAAGATCTAAAACCCCAGTACATGCAACAAATAGAACCCAGATAATATTTGTTTGCCGTACAAATATTGCAAAAGCTCCAAACTGCATTGAAGTAAGTTGCAATTGGTTACTATAATGAGACTCGTCCACCATCTAATGCTTAAAGTGTTTAATAGTCAACTGAAAATGGAAAAATGTAGTAGCAACATAGCATATGTTCAGTCATGTTTTTTACTTGTAAAGCATGTTGTTTAAGTCTAACACCTACGATCAATCCTATTCCTGACAACATCCACAGTTTGGGTGACGGGTTAAAATGGGTTGGGTAAACATCTAGCACCTACGATCCATACTATTTGTGATGAACTGTACAGTTTGGGTGACAGGTTAAAATGGGTTGGATAATGTTGGGTTTACCCCTCGACACGATTATTGAACACTTCTTTGAATTTCAGATACTACTCGTATAACACAAGTTATTCAACACTGATAATATGACCCCTAAATAATCAAATAACCATAACTACTACTGTATATTACCCAAACACCATAACATGTATATCAGCCTAATCATTTCCAAAAACAAAAATCCAAATGCCCGCTAAGAATCATAGTCTCTCCACAAGATCAAACGGGACGAGTGACACAAGCAGTTCTATAAGACCTCAACATGCTATCATGTTCATTAGAGGTGACTATTTTGATATGTTTACTTAATTGTGGGCTGATTTAGGTTACATTTATTCTCTAAAGTTTAAGACTAATAAAAATAGCTAAATAAGAAACATATCAAATACGTTGAAAGTTGCCCAAAGTATATTCTTAGTTATAGAATCCCGTAAGTTGGATAGGTATTGACAAATTTTGACAGTTTTTATCAGAAAAACTTTTGGACAAAAAATGTGTCAGGGAAACCTAACTGGCCTGTACCAAAAGATTGCCCTGTTACCCAACCCGCCCAATTTGCAAAGCTACATCAAGCAACTAATGGAAACTTAAAAAAAAAGTCTCATAAGACTTTAAACTGCAGACACAATAATTATATACAATGCCAACTATTACCAAAGCACTTGTAAGGTAGTTCTTCTTGAGACACATAAGATACATAGCAAGAACTGCTGTAAGAGACGCAACATCTGTATAGTAAAGAAAAGTGAAAAACCAATGAAGGGGGTACAAAGCTAGAACAACTGTGTACAGAGTTGCTTTTTTGTCATCAAGTGATGGCTTCAAAGATTTGATTATATCGTAAACCAATATGCTGCAAATCACAGCCAGAAGACCATTTGTAGAGCGAAGAACTGGTGTCGAGCAGGCATTAATAAAATAGGAGGCTGGTTGAATAAATAGGATGCCAGGAAACAAAGAAGAAATATAGGCAAGTGAAAAAAAGTACCTGCAAAAGTGTGTAGATTTATTTCAATCAGAAACAGTCTTCTAGCTTTAGGACTAGCAATTTCTCTATGTAGCATTTTACCCTGTACTCGTAATTTAAATCAACTACAAACACTATTTTCTTTGACAATCAAAACCAAGTTAACTTTAGTTTATCTGAATTTTTCATAGGGTTAATTGCATAAACGGGTAACCGACTTTAGTCCAAATTCTGTTTCACTTGACCACGTTTCTCTTTGGCCACAAAAAAAACCCTTGACCTTTCATGAAGTATAATAAATCCACAAACTATCTAACTTCCAAAATAAAGTAAAGTACGATGGTGTGCAAAAGATTGGCAGGTACGTTTGACCAGGCTGACTTTTGGATGTGATGCTGAGCAACCAGTTATATGCTGTCAAGGCTAGATATTACTAGTATCTTACAAGTTGGATATTAACTTAAACTCTTACAGCAAGCTCTAAACAGGTTTAAAGTTTTTTACATGGCAAATATAGTTGGCTAACTGATACATATTGTTTATGGGTTTTTACATGGCAAAGCGCATCATTATTTCTTATATTCGACTCCTCGAACAAGTACCAACAAGTCACCACACATATGTAATCCTAAAAAATAACTGAAAACAAATCTACAACGAACTAAGTGACCAATAATTAATAAGGTTTTCTGCAAAAGGTTATCGAACTATAGGTCAATCCTAATCGAGGTACTATACTATTAAAATATTCAAACAAACAAAGTATTCAAGTTTCAATTTTTGTGCAATAATGGTAACTTTTGTGAAATTATCCTATAACATGTTGACGCGTGTCAACACGTGATCTCTAAACATTAAAGGTTAACTTATTGCACAAAATATGAAAGTTGACTATACTTTTTAAGTTTTTGATCATGTTGATAGTACAGTACCCATGGGCCCACCGGATAGATTTTGTGGATAAAAGGTCAAGGGTTCGAATCTCGGCTCCTGCCTACTCCGGTTGGTGCCGCACTGGGCCAGGAGAGTTGTCGGAGTTATTCCTTGTTGGATGGTCAATGGCTGGTGCCAAAAGGCCCCCACGGTCAGGGTGTTCCCGCCAATACACACCTTTTTTGTGGATAGTATAGTACCTTAATTAGTAGGGTTAATATACAAGAAAGTTACTAAAGTTTGGCAAAAAATTCGATTTGATTACTATAGTTTAAAACCTAACAGATAGGTTACTCAAGTTTTGTCACCGGTTACATAAGTTATTCCATAAGTTTTAACCTGTTATTACCGGTTAGTAGCCTACGTGGCAATATTTATTAATAAAAAAAGACTTTATTAATTGCTAGATAGCACAATATGTATTGGTTTGGAAATAGCCTACGCGCCAAATACCACATCTATCCTTATTGCTAGATACCATACGAGTAAACTTGAACGTAAATGATTGGATTGGAAATATTATATATTTATATGTGATCATAGATTAACACCATGCGTGGGAAGAGAAACCGACCATAATTGAGAAGAACAAAGAAGAGCCTATCGCACCAGAGTTGGTCAAGGAAGAGGTCAAATATACTGAGAACGGGTCAGTATCTAATGAGGTTGCAAGCAATTGCTAAATCAACAATGTGAATATGAATGGGTGGCACATATGAATGAATTCACAATGGCCTCCACTAATGAAAGTGCTGCCCATTTTGGTTGGTTCCTTAGATTTTACATAGATGAAAACTACACAAGCATAAGAAAAGTGGAAGTAAAGAGAATGGGGGCATGTAAAATAAAAGGGTCCAGAATCGGGCGACAACCATGGGATCAATAAATTATGCGGCATCGTATTTTTAGGTTTTGGTTTCATAACATGAATTTTGAAAATAAACGAGAGACCAACTTAGATCCATAATCACAATGAAAAAAAAGCGAAAGAATGAAAAACGTTTTTTTTTTCCGGTGAACATATAATGAAGTCTTGGAGAAGATGGTACAGGGAATATGCTTTATTGCTTATAGTTGCTTCTTTAATGCAATAGTTATTAAGTCATTTCTTTTTCCATAATAGGTAGGTGGGAACCACAAAATGTCTATGTGACAATGTTTAACAAGTAACTAGCCGGTAGCCCATTTTGATAGTAAGTTAAAGGTAACTTTTTTATAGTTTAGTAATCTAAATAATAAACTCGTATAATTAAGTAACCTATTTGTTAGGTTTTAAACTTTAGTA
This sequence comes from Glebionis coronaria, assembly GCA_025667525.1. Classification (NCBI taxonomy): domain Eukaryota; kingdom Viridiplantae; phylum Streptophyta; class Magnoliopsida; order Asterales; family Asteraceae; genus Glebionis; species Glebionis coronaria. The sequence continues at coordinate 72,008,954 of CM046882.1, read as the reverse complement.
ACCAAATCGAATTTTTTGATAAACTTTAGTAACTTTTATGTATATTAACCCTAATTAGTAAGTGAGCTATAGTTCCATACCCTTTTTATTTAAAGAAAACACTAACTAAGGGGGTGTTTGTTTCAGCTTAAATGTGGCTTGTGAGCTTATTTGGTTTTCGGGTTAATATTTCATAAGCCCCAATTTTTTGTATTATTTTGTGGCTTGTGAGCTAATATATGTTTCTTATAATATGATAAACTTATGTAATGTGAGAAAATAAGGCAGAAGGCCACATATACGGTTAACAAAATATTCAAACAAAAAAAAGTATTCAAAAGTTTCAATTTTTGAGCAATAAGGTTAACTTTTGCGAAATTATCCTATAGCATGTTGACAAGTGTCAACATGTGATCGTCCAAAATGTGAAGATTAACCTTATTGCCCAAAATATGAACGTTATATATAATTTGCGAGTTTTTTGATCATTTTGATAGCATGGTATCTTAATTAGTAAGTGGCCTATAGTTCCATACCCCTTTTTTTTTACAGAAAACGTAACTAGGGGGGTGTTTGTTTCAGCTTATATATGGCGTGTGAGCTTATTTGGTTTTCGGCTTACATTTCATAAGCCCCAAATTTTGGGCTTATTTTGAGACTTGAGAGCTTATATTAGTTAATTATAATATGATATGATAAACTTATATAAGCGTATATGTGGGCGTATGAGCTTATTTGATTTTGGCTTATATCTCATAAGCCTCAACATTCAGACTTATTTTGAGACTTATGGGCTTATATGAGTTTAATAAACGTATATAAGCCCACAAGTCTCAAAATAAGCCGGAAAAAGGGGGTTATGAAATATAAGCCGAAATCAAATAAGATCATACGCCCCAGTTGACGAAAAAGAAGGACGAAAACCGACTTACAATCCAGGTGGGGTAGTGATCATAGGATCCCAAGAAGTAAAGTTTCGGGCACAGTAGTGGCGAGCTTGAGGAACATGAAAGATCTCATCCTGTAAGTAACATTAATTAATTGAATTGAATTGAACAAATTAGCAGCAGCAAAAAGTGGTTATTAAAAAAAAGAAAAGAAAAGAAAAGAACCATGTAAGGTTTGGGGAGAATGTGATTGACAAGAATTGAAATGGGAATGACCCATGAGCTAACTATCAATGCAACTGCTATTCTACCACCCATTTTCTCTCTAAATAAATTATTCAATCAGATTTAAAGGAATTCTTTGTTCAACAAGCATCGGTAAGTCCTCACTTCAAACTCACTGACTGTGTTTTCTTTCGCCAGATTTGAGGAATTCTTTCCGACTTCTTTCACCGGGTTTTTATTTCTTGCCCAATTCAGTTTTTTTTTTCTTTTTTTTTTTTTTTTTTTTTTGTGTGTGGCCCAATTCAGTTTGCTAATGTAGTCCAGAAGTTGTTTAATCTGGGATTAAGCAGTAGAATAGCAACGAATTTTTTAAAATGTATTGATTTTTCAAAAAAGTTATACAAAAGTGATAAATTTTTATAAGTGTTTTAATCTGCTCATATTACAAATGGTGTCACGCGTCAACCATCAAAATGTACATAATAGAACACATAAAAGTTCGTTGCTATTTTATAATTTTTGAAGAGTACACGTATCAAATGAATATATTTTAAAAAATTCATTGTTATTTTACAATTTAATCCCTTTAATTTTTTTTCTTACAGTTTTTGGCAACAAGTTAACCGGGTAACCAAGAATACTTTTATGTTTTTTGGATACATATATGTTGAAAATGATTATATTAAATATCTTGTATTTTTATTTTTTTTATTTTTTGATCTAAAAGGATAGTATATTTTAACTATTGTTTAATTGGATACTAGATTTTATTTAGATATTAAAGAATTAACATCTACTTTCCGTATCTATTTTAATAAATTGATTAAATTAAACACAAAATCTAATAAGCTTACTCTTACATAGTATCTCTTTTAAATGATAAACTTTGCATTTGAATGAAATGAGTTATTTTCAGCACATGGAACATTGAATCGAGAAGGATGCCGCAGACAGTTTTTTTTAATTTATTTTCGGAAGAAATTAAAAAAGAGTTGTTATATCTTCCTACATATTTTCCCACACTCACAATAATATTTTATATTTTATTTGCACTCATTATCTTTCCGCATCTAAACCGTCAGTCTGACAGGTATCAAGATCCTATGACTAGACATATAAGTAAGAAGAACTTGTAGGAGAATAAATCATTTCTCTAAAAAAAAGACACAAAAACTTGCAATATCATGTTTTCTCGCATTCAATACGACTATCTCTCAACTATTGGGAGGATAACAAGAGGGCTTACCTTTTCTTTTAAGTGGAAAAGTTAAAACTTACATTTAAATATATGGATTTTTCATCGGTGCTTTGAAAATCGGTCTTCAATCAACCCGGACGAGTAACCAGATCATCGGGTTACGAGTTCAACCAGTTCGACTAACGGGTAAACGGTTTCACAACTGATTGACACAAATTACTTTAAACTCGACGGAACTAATCAGGTCTCTAAACGACCTGAACGAGTAACTGAGTCACTAGGTTATGAGTTCAAACGGTTCAAGCATGGTGTCAACTCGGTCTTTCACTAAACGCCATATTTACGGTTACCGGTTCGACAAACGGGTTGACCCAAAATCATTTTAAGCCCAACGAATCTAACCGACTTTTCCCACTAGGTGCAAACAACCTTGAAATGGCCACGCCCTCCTGAAAAGGGAGGACTTTACCTGGTTTGAGTTTGTGTGGCGGTGGGCTCAAACCCCGTGGATTAGTCTGCCAATGAGTCGAAAAATCACGGTTACCAAAAAAAAAAATCTAACCGACTTTCATAAATATAATACCATATTTAATTTGACATGTCAGTCATTTATCCCTTTGCAATTAGAATTTGTTCTTATCGCAATATACCTTATTGTTAATTATTTGTTAGACAATTTTCCTGCTAAACGTATGTAATCATCACCTAAGTTGTAATAATTTCAGTAACTTAAAGGGTGTTTGGTTAAGCTTATGTATTGGGCTTATATAATGTTATATATAAACCATTTATGGCTTATACATAATAAGCTTATAAGCCTTACTTAAGTGTTTGGTTTAATTTATATAGTTAATTAAGGTAAAATGACAAAAAAATACATAAAAATAAAAATGATATAATTATTAAATGAGGGTATAAATGTCTTTTTATTTAATATTCTTATACTACGTATAAGCTATCTATCCTTATATAAGCCATAAATTCATGGCTTACCAAAACCTCTTTATATAAACTTATAAGCCTACTTAGGGGGTGTTTGGTTAAGCTTATATGATGGGCTTATAAGCTTATTAGCTTATATGTGTTAAAAAAGCCGAAACAAGTGTTTGGTTAAGCTTATATAACTTGGCTTATAAGCTTATATAAGGGGGTTTTGGTAAGCCAAAATTTTGAGGCTTTTATATGGAAGTGTAAGCTTAAATATGAATATTATATTAAAAGACTTTTATGCCCTCATTTAATTCATTACATCTATTTTATTTTTATGTATTTTTTAATCATTCTATCTTATTAGTTATAAAAGCTAAACTAAACACTTATTAAAGGATTATAAGCTCATTATATATAAGCCAATGGCTTATATAATATAAGCCTAACCTTAATTCATAAGCTTATATAAGCTAATATGTTTATAAGCCCAGTTTTAAGTTTTAATTTGCAAAATTGTATTGCTCCGGTTTGGGCGTCGGATCCTAAACTTGAGTTTCCAAGACCTATGTTCTTGTTTCCCCCTGTTGAGTTTGTGTGAGATCGAAAATGCCGTTGGGGAAATACTACTGCGATTATTGTGACAAGGAGTTTCAAGACACTCCTTTTCACCGGAAACGACACATTCAAGGCATCCAACATCAACGAGCCAAAGCTTCTTGGTATTCATCCCAAGGTATTCATTTTAATCTCTTTTTAATTATTTTATTTTATTTTATTTATTATTACTCACTCAAACCCTAATAATATCTACCATGTTTTGGTGTTGCAGATTTTAATCACATAATATCAACAGCAACTCCTGGTGTCTGCAATCGTTTCATTCGCACGGTACTACTAATCTCTCTTTTACCTCATGAAAATCAACATTATTATAACTATGTTTGCAATTGGACTTCGAAAATCCAAATAAAGCCTTTCCCGTTGAGTTTTCCCAAATGTACACTCCTAGCCAGGTTTCAACCCTTCACCTCTTGTTTGAAAGCCAAGGCCCTTACCACTAGGCTATTTGTGGTGGTCCTCATTAAGACATTTAAATTGTGACAAAACCTGAATTTCTGTAAGGAGTTGCAGTAGGAATGCTTAGTGTTGAGATTACCACGAAATTACTTAACTAATACTGTAGAATCACATGTCCAAGTAACCCTTTTTTTGGGCATATATAGATAAGTACGTGTTAAGTATTGTCTTGTTACTTTGACAGTAACATCTGGCATTTCATTTCCCTCTGAACGGTTTGACCAAACCTCTTTGACCTCAGCCTTGTGTTGATGTTACTGAAAAAAAATGAACAATCTGAACTATATGTTTAGTTTCCCTTCAGGGGAAAGCACACGCAATGCTATAATTATTTCATGTTAGACTTTACTATCTGATTATTTCACATTTTTGTTTCAATCTGTCATCACTGACGCGGTTGATGCATTATCTGGCGTTTTGGGCTCTTTAGTTTGTTTTCGGGATCCCTCCCTCGTGTTCTGGCCTTGGTTGATGATTGGTGTGTCTGAATTATCTTGAGAGCTTGGTTTTATTATGTCACATGTGGACAGGGGCGGACCCAGGATTTTCAATAGGGTGTTGCACAAGAAAATGTTAGGCTAACTAAATTTACATCGTAGAAAACTAAGGTAGCACACAATTTGTTGCGGGTTGCACAAACAAAAAAACAGCAATTTTGAAGATTTTTTGCACTTCGTGCCCTCAAAATCGGTGTAGCCCGTGCCAAACCCGGCACCTATGTAGGTCCACCCTGCATGTGGATGTTTTGCTCTAAATGTGTCAGTTTAAGGAAGCTGTTAGTAGTCTATAATTCGATTTTTGTTTTTGTTTTTATCTGATCTACTCCTGTAGTCTTCTTAAAATAGCATATGGGAAGAAGGAGAAGGCATTTATTTTAGTTGTTAGATAGAAACATGACCTGTATGCACTTCGAGCTTATAGATTCATAAGCTCTTTTGGAAGATAGATATAATAAAGGGATAATCATTTCTAAACGTATCTAACATTCTAATTAACCACTATATTCTTTTGTGTGCATCAAATTTTTTTCTTCCCATCTTACATACAAACCTTTTAATAACTTCTATTATGTGTATCTTAGGCTTTTAATAACTTCTGTTCTGTGTATCATTACGGTGAGATTATGACGTGACACTACTTAATCCTTTTCCGTTCAATATATACATGTTTCGTTTAATTATACCTCTGATATATATTAACCACAGATACCACAAATACCCTATTCTCCCACTTAACCCCCAATCAACTCCCTTTCTCCCCCACCTAACCTCATAGTCATCTCCAAAAACAGACCACAAATATCCACCCTGAAGTGGGAGAATGGGTTGTTTGAGGTATACGTGGTTAATATATAACAGGTACAATATAATGAACGAAATTGCATCAAGTACTCTGACGTTATAATCTCACCCTAATGATGATACACACCGTAGAAGTATTCAAAATTTACGGTACACACAATCGAAATTATCAAGAGTTCATATGTAAAATAGGAAAAAGAATAAGTTTGATACACACAAAAGAATATAATGGTTAGTTGGATACATTTATAAAGGATTATGCAAATGATAAACTTATGATGGCATGGTAGAGAAGTTGGGGTACCAATGCTCTATCACCTTCTTACCTCAACCAAAAAAATATAATTTTGCCCTTTCTGGCCAATTGTCAATAACAAATGGAAGTACAGACGGAGGGACTTTAAGTAGTTACTTGACTGAGAAAAGGTCATTGCTAGTGAACATTAACTTTGGTATAGTTTGTAAGATACAATTTGGTATAGTTTGTAAGATACAATTTCCATTAGATGTGAAGTAAGTTATTGACATGATTGTAAAAAGTTCAAGCATGTGATTAGTAGACTCTTTTTCAAGGTATGCTTGTGAAAAGTCATGGAAGTTTAGTGATTACATTTTCTTCTATGTGATTTTGGGCTTGTTAGAGTTATCCTGGTTAAAAGCTATATAGTTTGTATTAGGTTCCAGTCTCATTCCTTTGTAATATGTGTTGAAGAACGATCGTTATTGTTAAGGCGTGCTTAATAGTTATATGTTGAAGAACATGTGTTTTGGTCGGATTATGGAATGAAAAACATAAATGATGTGTTCATAGCTCATATGGAGAAAAATGAAGGGAGACATTGTTTAATGGTGGCATGTCACGTCTCACGTATTCTCTTCTTGTCAGAATTTTTTTCATCTCCTACCATTTGCTTTATCCAAGTTTTTAGGAAAATTTAATGAAATCTCCAAAAAGTTGTAAACCTTTTTTTGGGAGTTCCAATTCCATTATTGGCGTGCTTAATAGTTATATGTTTAGTTATGGACGATCACTTCACTTTTAGTTGGGTTGTTGCATTCTAATTTTCTAACAAAGACCATTTACGATGTTTCATATTTGATTAGCTAGGATACTTTTACCCAAGAGAAAAGGGCAACGTGGATGAATGGTTTCGATACTAACTTTTGTAAGTTGGGTGGGTTTTTTTCAACCATCGATGGTTTTGAAAGCTGGATGGTTTCGAAAGCTGGATGGTTCCAGTAATCTATGAATTAAGTGATATCAGTGGCTACAATTTTCCCTTTGCTAAAGTAGTAAAGTTACATACAGATGACATAAAACTGACTTCTACATTATAGCTTTCATGTAGGCGTCCTAGCAACTTTAAGATAAAGAAACAAGGCAAACAGGGCATGAGAAGTGAATTTCAAACATACAAAAGTTGTTGAGCTAAAGCAAGACTTGATAACTGATAGGTACTTATAGGAAAGGTACTTATAGGAATAAGCTAAAGTGAATATCACGGTGAAGAACTTCTGATACTGGGTTTAGGATTAGGTGTTTATTTTGGACGCCATTCCCCATCTTTCTGGAGCCTGAACTTGAAGCATTTCAGAATGTATTATGTGGAGATAAGCATAAGACAATGGAAGCCTAGACGCGTAGTAATATATTACTGTCTCAAAAGATGTAAAATCATTATACATCATCACAATTAGCTAATTATTGCAAGTCCTGTAGCTAAGTTGACTAAAATCTTTCCTTCGAGGATTCACGTACATACTTATGTTAGCTATACACGATGTGAGTTCATGGTTTTATTAAAACATGTTAATACATATCAAGTAAAAATTATTACACAAATTTTTTAAAAGAACACCTAAACTTGACCACCATGGCTTATCGCCTTTCGAAATTTGTTAGTTTTTCTGCGTATATTAGCTACTGACATGGTATAATAGTCATGGTACTGAAGCCTTGCTGCAGTGGATTCTGAAAATTAACAACAATTTTTGACATAACAGGCTTTTCTCCTTTAACTATAAATGTCCTTTAGAGGGTGTTTGTTTTAGCTTATATAATGGGCTTATAAGCTTATTAGCTTATATAAGCTTATAAGCCAAAATCAAGTGTTTGGTTAAGCTTATAGGCTTATAAGCTTATATAAGGGGGTTTTGGTAAGCCAAGAATTTATGGTTTATATAAGAATAGGTGGGCTTATATATGAATATTATATGAAAAGACATTTAATAATTACATCCTTTTTATTTTTTATGTACTTTTTTGTCATTTTACCTTATTAACTATATAAGCTAAACCAAACACTTAAGTAAAGCTTATAAGCTTATTATATATAAGCCATAAATGGCTTATATAATATTATATAAGCCCAATACATAAGCTTAACCAAACACCCCCTTAGTGTAAAAATTTTATAACTCACATTAAACCCATGCTCTTACTTTTTTCCTACCTTTAGTTCACAACATTTCCAGGAAGTCACAAGTTCCACAACCATAATAATATCGTACTATTGTTAAAGCCAATGATTGTCTATTGTTTTGTTTTCTCTTGCTATCCTGATCAATTTCGTTTTGCTGTTTTGCAGGGTTCATGTCCATACGGTGATTCTTGTAAATATTTTCATCCCAGTCAAAATCTGCAGAACAATAGTCAAGGCTTTACAGGTAAAATCAATGTTATTATATGTATGTCTTCTAAACATTGATTCATCATTTGATTGTGTTATATTTCATTATGTCTCTCATATCTTTGAACTTTTTAACCACTAGTTTTTTATCGTCTCTTAGTCAACGTTAAGTGGCACATAATTTTTTTTCCCATTCTGGATAATACTAAAATAGGATCTCTTGTTTAGTTGCAAGCAGCATGGATACGCATTTGCCAAATTTCCAGATGAATCAACCTATTGAAAGATCCTCATTACCAGGCAAGTTAAGTTAAGTTAAGTTAGTTTGGATTATATACCCACTATGCTGCTAGATTTTAGCAAGGCCGGTGATGAGGGTGTGCATCAAGTGCGGTGGCACAGGGCCATACTGTTTGTAATTACTTTCTGTCCACAATATTACTAGTTTTCTAGGAAATATTTAATGTGTCACATTTGATAACCTATTTAATTGAAATAAGTCTAGGAGGTTCTGTTTGTTATGCATCAGATTACACTTTAAGTGCGTTCCCTTGTTAGACCTATTTGTTCAGTTTTTTCTTTTTAGCTAACCCTTTCTTTTCAATAAATTCGTTTGACCTGTTGGAGATCAAATTTGAGCTGGACTTAAACCTGTTAGATATGAAATGCAGATATAAATATTACTAATCTGGTTTTGGTTTGCAGGGGCCATGGGTGGTGTTATGCTGGGAAATTTACCTCCATCGTTAAGACCTCCACCAGAAAGCGGATATCCATCTCTACCATTTGTGGATTGGGGATAACTTCTGCGTTACTTTCCGAATCCTTTGTCTTTGATGTATACAAATGCTCAAATTCTGCATAGCCGCTGTCTGCTCAAGTATGCACAAGCACAACCAAGTCCTTGGATCCAATCAAACTATTTATGTACATAATATTATTATCAATTTCTGAATGAGAATTTGGATACCTCGAGTATGGTTTTTATCGACTTCATGAATGATCTAATTAACCTTTGTAGCTCAATTTCATTCTGCTGGGCCAATTGAGTGCTCAATGGTCTGGGACTAGATTCCAACATAAATTAGACTAAAAGAATGTGGAATTTAAATTTTTTTTTTTTTTTAAAAGATTAATTGAAATGTATATCCAACATAAATTAGACTAAAAGAATGTGGAATTTAAATTATCTGAAATGTATTTGATTTAAGTGGATCATCTTGTTCTTTACATGTGCTAACCGTGTCCAAAAATTTACTAATTTTTATATGGGCTGGGTACATATTAGGTCTCACAAATATTACATTTGTATCGTCCATACTGCCATTTTATGACTCAGTAGCAACAACTTAGCAACGGTTTAAGTGTCACTAAATGTTATGGGAGGAAGGAGAAATTGTTTTTGTGACACTTTAGCAACGGTTTAAGTGTCACTAAATATTCAGCAGTTTTCTTGAAAAGATGTATGGCAATATTAGACAACTACATGCTACAACTGCGACATATGAAATCTTGTAACACATCTACCATATCAACAAGTTGAATTTGATGTGAAATAAAGCAAACACCTAATTAAACACAATGTTAAATCATCAATACGAATAACTACCATACTGAATCCAAGCTAAGAACCAAGGTAAGAACTAAAGTTTATCAAACATATGCTTCTCTTCATAGCTATTGACACACCCTTTAATCATCACACACGCCTTTTCTATCTCCTCAGATGGACCTAATAGCACAACTTTGTCCCCATCTTCTACCCAGAACAACACACCTGTGGCCTCGTACACTTGTGTGTTTATGATTGACTGTTCAATATACTCCACTCTCTTAGCAAATTCAGGGTGAACCTCAATTATTTTTTGAGTAGGTAAGCTTTGGAAGCGCTTAGGTAGAAACGGGTTAAGAGGTAGCTTATGATTCTTAGCACAATTCTCTATTGTGCATCCATCAAAACTGCACATCAAAATGGAAAGGAAAGATATGTAAAAGTAAGGAAAAAAAAGAACAAAAAGACAAGGGTCAACTAAAAATACAGATTTATTGCATATTTTAGAAGACATGCATTTGCAAGTTCCTAATGCGAAACTACCCATTCACATATTATGACTTACATATATAGCACATATTTCGGGATCAGAATATCCACCCATAGTATGGAGCATGAGTGATAATACTAAAACACAGAAAAAATACAAGGGCACAGACAAGTAGACAACAATAGAATTGCAAGTATAGAAGCCTAAAAAGCTTCTTGGTATTCATCCCCAGGTATTCATTTTAATCTCTCTTTTTAATTATTTTATTTTATTTTATTTATTATTACTCACTCAAACCCTAATAATATCTATCATGTTTTGGTGTTGCAGATTTTAATCACATAATATCAACAGCAACTCCTGGTGTCTGCAATCGTTTCATTCGCACGGTACTAATCTCTCTTTTACCTCATGAAAATCAACATTATTTTAACTATGTTTGCAATTGGATTTTGAAAATCCAAATAAAGCCTTTTCCCGTTGAGTTTTCCCAAATGTACACTCCTAGCCAGGTTTCAACCCTCCACCTCTTGTTTGAAAGCCAAGGCCCTTACCACTAGGCTATTTGTGGTGGTCCTCATTAAGACGTTTAAATTGTGACAAAACCTGAATTTCTGTAAGGAGTTGCTGTAGGAATGCTTAGTGTTGAGATTACCACGAAATTACTTAACTAATACTGTAGAATCACATGTCCAAGTAAGCCTTTTTTTGGGCATATATAGATAAGTACGTGTTAAGTATTGTCTTGTTACTTTGACAGTAACATCTGGCATTTCATTTCCCTCTGAACGGTTTGACCAAACCTCTTTGACCTCAGCCTTGTGTTGATGTTACTGAAAAAAAATGAACAATCTGAACTATATGTTTAGTTTCCCTTCAGGGGAAAGCACACGCAATGCTATAATTATTTCATGTTAGACTTTACTATCTGATTATTTCACATTTTTGTTTCAATCTGTCATCACTGACGCGGTTGATGCATTATCTGGCTTTTTGGGCTCTTTAGTTTGTTTTCGGGATCCCTCCCTTGTGTTCTGGCCTTGGTTGATGATTGGCGTGTCTGAATTATCTTGAGAGCTTGGTTTTATTATGTCACATGTGGACAGGGGCGGACCCAGGATTTTCAATAGGGTGTTGCACAAAAAAATGTTAGGCTAACTAAATTTACACCGTAGAAAACTAATGGTAGCACACAATTTGTTGCGGGTTGCACAAAAAAAAAAACAGCAGTTTTGAAGATTTTTTGCACTTCGTGCCTTCAAAATCGGTGTAGCCCGTGCCAAACCTGGCACCTATGTAGGTCCGCCCTGCATGTGGATGTTTTTCTCTAAATGTGTCAGTTTAAGGAAGCTGTTAGTAGTCTATAATTCGATTTTTGTTTTTGTTTTTATCTGATCTACTCCAGTAGTCCTGTATATGGTACTTGGATATTGTCTTCTTAAAATAGCATATGGGAAGAAGGAGAAGGCATTTATTTTAGTTGTTAGATAGAAACATGAGTTGTATGCACTTAGAGCTTATAGATTCATAAGCCCTTTCGGAAGATAGATATAATAAAGGGATAATCATTTCTAAACGTATCTAACATTCTAACTAACCACTATATTCTTTTGTGTGCATCAAATTTTTTTCTTCCCATCTTACATACAAACCTTTTAATAACTTCTATTATGTGTATCTTAGGCTTTTAATAACTTCTGTTCTGTGTATCATTACGGTGAGATTATGACGTGACGCTACTTAATCCTTTTCCGTTCAATATATACATGTTTCGTTTGATTATACCTCTTATATATATTAACCACAGATACCACAAATACCCTATTCTCCCACTTAACCCCCAATCAACTCCCTTTCTCCCACCTAACCTCATAGTCATCTCCAAAAACAGACCACAAATATCCACCCTGAAGTGGGAGAATGGGTTGTTTGAGGTATACGTGGTTAATATATAACAGGTACAATATAATGAACGAAATTGCATCAAGTACTCTGACGTTATAATCTCACCCTAATGATGATACACACCGTAGAAGTATTCAAAATTTACGGTACACACAATCGAAATTATCAAGAGTTCATATGTAAAATAGGAAAAAGAATAAGTTTGATACACACAAAAGAATATAATGGTTAGTTGGATACATTTATAAAGGATTATGCAAATGATAAACTTATGATGGCATGGTAGAGAAGTTGGGGTACCAATGCTCTATCACTTGCTTACCTCAACCAAAAAAATATAATTTTGCCCTTTCTGGCCAATTGTCAATAACAAATGGAAGTACAGACGGAGGGACTTTAAGTAGTTACTTGACTGAGAAAAGGTCATTGCTAGTGAACATTAACTTTGGTATAGTTTGTAAGATACAATTTGGTATAGTTTGTAAGATACAATTTCCATTAGATGTGAAGTAAGTTATTGACATGATTGTAAAAAGTTCAAGCATGTGATTAGTAGACTCTTTTTCAAGGTATGCTTGTGAAAAGTCATGGAAGTTTAGTGATTACATTTTCTTCTATGTGATTTTGGGCTTGTTAGAGTTATATAGTTTGTATTAGGTTCCAGTCTCATTCCTTTGTAATATGTGTTGAAGAACAATCATTATTGTAAAGGCGTGCTAACATGTGGTTTGGTCGGATTATGGAATGAAAAACATAAATGATGTGTTCATAGCTCATATGGAGAAAAATGAAGGGAGACATTGTTTAATGGTGGCATCTGGCATGCCACGTCTCACGTATTCTCTTCTTGTCAGAATTTTTTCATCTCCTACCATTTGCTTTATCCAAGTTTTTATGAAAATTTAATGAAATCTCCAAAAAGTTGTAAACCTTTTGTTGGGAGTTCCAATTCCATTATTGGCGTGCTTAATAGTTATATGTTTAGTTATGGATGATCACTTCACTTGTAGTTGGGTTGCTGCATTCTAATTTTCTAACAAAGACAATTTACGATGTTTCATATTTGATTAGCTAGGATACTTTTACCCAGGAAAAAAGGGCAACGTGGATGAATGGTTTCGATACTAACTTTTGTAAGTTGGGTGGGTTTTTTTCAACCATCGATGGTTTTGAAAGCTCGATGGTTTCAGTAATCTATGAATTAAGTGATATCAGTGGCTACAATTTTCCCTTTGCTAAAGTAGTAAAGTTACATACAGATGACATAAAACTGACTTATACATTATAGCTTTCATGTAGGCGTCCTAGCAACTTTAAGATAAAGAAACAAGGCAAACAGGGCATGAGAAGTGAATTTCAAACATACAAAAGTTGTTGATCTAAAGCAAGACTTGATAACTGATAGGTACTTATAGGAATAAGCTAAAGTGAATATCACAGTGAAGAACTTCTGATACTGGGTTTAAGATTAGGTGTTTATATTGGACGTCATTCCCCATCTTTCTGGGCCTAGCAAACTGACTTATACATTATAGCATTCATGTAGGCCAAGGTTGTCAAAAGCGAGAAAAGCGCTCGCGCTAAAGCGAGAAAAGCGACTGAAGCGACCCAAAGCGCCTTATATCTGTTGAAGCGAGGCGTTTTACTGGAGCGAGGAAAGCGACTGAAAAGCGATCAAAAAGAGGCCTTAAAGCACTCGCTTTTGTAAAAAACAGCCAGTTTTTAAATTTTTAGATAAAGAAGATGTACAGCCGGCCCTAATCTTTTAAATTAGGTTAAATATTTACAAAACTAACCCTTTAGTAAAATATTATAAATACTACCACATGCTAGACACTATTATATGCACATAGGGTAAAATGCTTGCTAAAGCGCTCGGCCGCTCGCTTTTCTCGCTTCTCGCTTTGGAAACTAGTATGTCGCTTTGAGGTCGCTTTCGCCTTTAACTACCTTGATGTAGGCATCCTAGCAACTTTAAGATAAAGAAACAAGGCAAACAGGGCATGAGAAGTGAATTTCAAACATATGAAAGTTGTTGAGCTAAAGCAAGACTTGATAACTGATAGGTACTTATAGGAATAAGCTAAAGTGAATATCACAGTGAAGAACTTCTGATACTGGGTTTAGGATTAGGTGTTTATTTTGGACGTCATTCCCCATCTTTTTGGACCCTGAACTTGAAGCAATTCAAGATGTATTATGTGGAGATAAGCATTAGACAATGGAAGCCTAGTAACATACTATTGTCTCAAAAGATGTAAAATCATTATACATCATCAATTAGCTAATTATTGCAAGTCCTGTAGTTAAGTTGACTAAAATCTTTCCTTCGAGGATTCACGTACATACTTATGTTAGCTATACACGATGTGAGTTCATGGTTTTATTAAAACATGTTAATACATATCAAGTAAAAATTATTACACAAATTTTTTAAAAGAACACCTAAACTTGACCACCATAGCTTATCGCCTTTCGAAATTTGTTAGTTTTTCTGCGTATATTAGCTACTGACATGGTATAATAGTCACGGTACTGAAGCCTTGCTGCAGTGGATTCTGAAAATTAACAACAATTTTTGACATAACAGGCTTTTCTCCTTTAACTATAAATGTCCTTTAGAGGGTGTTTGTTTTAGCTTATATAATGGGCTTATTAGCTTATATAAGCTTATAAGCCAAAATCAAGTGTTTGGTTAAGCTTACAGGCTTATAAGCTTATATAAGGGGGTTTTGGTAAGCCAAGAATTTATGGTTTATATAAGAATAGGTGGGCTTATATAAGAATATTATATGAAAGGACATTTAATAATTACATCCTTTTTATTTTTTATGTACTATTTTGTCATTTTACCTTATTAACTATATAAGCTAAACCAAACACGTAAGTAAAGCTTATAAGCTTATTATATATAAGCCATAAAATGGCTTATATAATATTATATAAACCCAATACATAAGCTTAACCAAACACCCCCTTAGTGTAAACTTTTTATAACTCACATTAAACCCATGCTCTTACTTTTTTCCTTCCTTTAGTTCACAACATTTCCAGGAAGTCACAAGTTCCACAACCATAATAATATCGTACTATTGTTAAAGCCAATGATTGTCTATTGTTTTGTATTCTCTTGCTATCCTGATCAATTTCGTTTTGCTGTTTTGCAGGGTTCATGTCCATACGGTGATTCTTGTAAATATTTTCATCCCAGTCAAAATCTGCAGAACAATAGTCAAGGCTTTACAGGTAAAATCAATGTTATTATATGTATGTCTTCTAAACATTGATTCATCATTTGATTGTGTTATATTTCATTATGTCTCTCATATCTTTGAACTTTTTAACCACTAGTTTTTTATCGTCTCTTAGTCAACGTTAAGTGGCACATAATTTTTTTTCCCGTTTTGGATAATACTGAAATAGGATCTCTTGTTTAGTTGCAAGCAGCATGGATACGCATTTGCCAAATTTCCAGATGAATCAACCTATTGAAAGATCCTCATTACCAGGCAAGTTAAGTTAAGTTAAGTTAGTTTGGATTATATACCCACTATGTGCTAGATTTTAGCAAAGCCGGTGATGAGGGTGTGCATCAAGTGCGGTGGCACAGGGCCATACTGTTTGTAATTACTTTCTGTCCACAATATTACTAGTTTTCTAGGAAATATTTAATGTGTCACATTTGATAACCTATTTTAATTGAAATAAGTCTAGGAGGTTCTGTTTGTTATGCATCAGATTACACTTTAAGTGCGTTCCCTTGTTAGACCTACTTGTTCAGTTTTTTCTGTCCACAATATTACTAGTTTTCTAGGAAATATTTAATGTGTCACATTTGATAACCTATTTTAATTGAAATAAGTCTAGGCGGTTCTGTTTGTTATGCATCAGATTACACTATAAGTGCGTTCCCTTGTTAGACCTACTTGTTCAGTTTTTTCTTTTTAGCTAACCCTTTCTTTTCAATAAATTCGTTTGACCTGTTGGAGATCAAATTTGAGCTGGACTTAGCAACCTGTTAGATATGAAATGCAGATATAAATATTACTAATATGGTTTTGGTTTGCAGGGGCGATGGGTGGTGTTATGCTGGGAAATTTACCTCCATCGTTAAGACCTCCACCAGAAAGCGGATATCCATCTCTACCATTTGTGGATTGGGGATAACTTCTGCGTTACTTTCCGAATCCTTTGTCTTTGATGTATACAAATGCTCAAATTTTGCATAGCCGCTGTCTGCTCAAGTATGCACAAGCACAACCAAGTCCTTGGATCCAATCAAACTATTTATGTACATAATATTATTATCAATTTCTGAATTGAGAATTTGGATACCTCGAGTATGGTTTTTATGGACTTCATGAATGATCTAATTAACCTTTGTAGCTCAATTTCATTCTGCTAGGCCAATTGAGTGCTCAATGGTCTCGGACTAGATTCCAACATAAATTAGACTAAAAAGAATGTGGAATTCGATTAATTGAAATGTATTTGATTTAAGTCGATGCATCTCATACCTTGTTCTTTACATGTGCTAACCGTGTCCAAAAATTTACTAATTTTATATGGGCTGGGTACATATTAGGTCTCACAAATATTACATTTGTATCGTCCATATTGCCATATTTATGACTCAGGGCTTGTTTCTTTTTCTTTTTAAGCCTCTTAGTTTGCAACTTAATTTGGTAAACACCCCCTCAGTAGCAGCAACTTAGCAACGGTTTAAGTGTCACTAAATGTTATGGGAGGAAGGAGAAATTGTTTAGTGACACTTTAGCAACAGATTCGTGTCAGATTGTATGTCAATGAGTATTTGTTTAGACTTCAAGGACAAAAAAATACCGTCACATCTCATGAAGTTAGAGGGTGTGGGGTCCGAAGATTTTGTAGTTGCGTCGCTATAATTATTCAGCTATAATTATTCAGCAGTTTTCTTGAAAAGATGTACTTTTCCTTTTATTAAACAAGATCAAAAACACAAACAGAATAAGAAAAATACTAAAGACTACCGCCCGATGATCTACATGATCATAGTCTTACAATCACAACACAATAAAAAGATTAAACAAGGTTTCTGAGATCAAACAAGAGACAGAGCAAAGTGTGTTTTTGGGAAAAAACACACAGATAGAATAAGAGGCGATACAAACAATGAAGACACGCTCCTCTCTTTTATAAAACCTAAAAGGCTTTTAGAGCCGTTATTGCAATAGGCCAAAGAAGTGGGCTTGGGCTGGTCTAACATCAAGAATAAGAGAAAGCCATCTTCAGTCCTTCACACCACACAAGCAATGCACCAACAGTCCAAGGATATAACTGAAAGATTGAAACACAACACAATAAGTCCTTGTAGTTACTATGGGTTAACAGATTAAGTCCTCATTTTAACATCCCCCTTAATCTGATAACCCATATAGGTATATCATTCCAAGTTCCTTAACAAACTTTTGGTGCAATTCCATGTCCAACCCTTTGGTCAAGATATCTGCAATTTGATTTGCAGATTCTACTTTATCACACCACTCAAAAAATTTTCCCTCACAAAATGGAGGTCAATTTCAAGATGTTTTGTTCTTTTATGAAAAACTCGGTTGGCGGCTATTTTAATGGCCGAGTTACTCTCACAGTGAAAAGTGACTGGAAGCAGGTTCTCAACTTGTAAGTCTTTTAAGACTTTGAGAACCAAAATCACTTCACTGGTTACTAAGGCAATAGCTCTATACTCTGCCTCAGTAGAAGATTTAGAGAGAGTGTTTTGCTTTTTGCTTTTCCAGGAAACCAAGTTTCCATTAATAAACACACAATACCCAGTCATTGACCTTCTAGTGACAACACATTTTGCCCAGTCAGCATCAGAATAAGCATCAAGAATCATACCTGAGTTTCTTGTGAAATGAATACCCAAACCCTGGAGAGCTTTTGAGGTATCTTAACACCTTAAAAGCAATTTTGAGTTGAGAGTCCAAAGGACAATGCATGAACTGACTCAAACAATGCACAACATAAGAAATGTCAGGCCTGGTGTTTGTCAGATAAATGAGCTTTCCCATAAGCTTTTGATAATCAACAATGTTATCAAGAAGATGGTCCTCATTAGTAGGCTGATTAGTGATGACAAGTTTAGATGGTAAAGGAGTTTTAGCAGGTTTACAAGCAAGCATACCATACTTAGATAACAAGTCCAACACATACTTTCTTTGGTTTAAACAAACACCATTCTTCGTGTCAACAACTTCAATTCCCAAAAAATACTTGAGTTTACCCAAGTCTTTAATCATAAACTTGGTTCTTAAAATACTCTTAAACTTTTCAATTTCAGCAATATTATTCCCAGTTATGATAATATCATCAACATACACAAGTAACACAAGAAATAAATTACCCTGAGATTTAGTGTATAAAGAATAATCAAACTTGCTTTGAATAAAGCCATTTTCACTAAGAACAGATGTAAGTTTGGCATTCCACTGCCTAGGAGCTTGTTTAAGCCCATACAAGGATTTCTTGAGCCTGCAAACCAAGTTATCACCCCCAGAAGATATCCTTGGGGTGGTTTCATGTACACAGTTTCATCAAGATCACCATAAAGAAAGGCATTATTGACATCAAGTTGGAAAACAGGCCAAGATTGCATGATAGCAAGGTTAATCAAACACCTAATAGTGACCATTTAACAAGAGGGGAAAAGGTTTTATCATAATCAATTCCCTCCTTTTGGCCAAAACCTTGGGCAACAACCCTAGCCTTATACCTCTCAACCTCACCACTAGACTTAAACTTTAATTTCCAAATCCATTTACACCCAAAGGCTTTCCTACCATTAGGGAGTTCAACAATGTCCCAAGTGTCATTTTCAAGCAAGGCAGCAAGTTCAGTGTTCATAGCATCAACCCAATGATGATTCTGAGATGCTTCAAAAAAACTTTTTGGTTCACTCATTTTGTTAAGTTGAGTGACAAAGCAAAAATTTTCTTTATCAAGTTTGGAATATCCAACAAACTTTTCAAGTCCATACTTAACTTTGGATTGGACAACAAAATCATTATAGTTTTTGGGAAAAACAGAAGGTCTTGAGGACCTTCTCAAACCTTGAACACCCTGAACGTTGTTGATTGAGTCATTCAAACCATTCTCTTCCATGTTTTGAACATGAATGAAAGGTTTGGTATTGTTTTCATCAGTTCCCTTAGAGTTAGCATTTTCATCAAGTGTGACAGCCTCTTCCCTACTCAAGCTGGCATCACTGGTATCATTGCCTGAGGCAATGTGTCCAGTGTCACCTAGACTTGGAGGTGGGCTACTAGCACTTGGTGACAGATTGTCACCATTATGTTTAGCTGCTCTCTCTTCATCATTGGGAAGTTCAGGGTCATCAAAGTCAAAAAAGTTCAACAGATTTAAGTCTTGAAAAACATTTTCTTTATTAAAATTATTTTTATTGTAATTAAAAACAGAGTCTTTAAAAGGAAATATGGTTTCAAAAAACTTAACATCTCAAAAAACAAAAAACTGATGCCTATTAAGATTGTAAATCCTATATCCTTTCTAAGAAGTAGAATAACCCATCATAACACACTTTCCAGATTTGCTGGAAAACTTATCTGAACTATTAAGAATAGTAGCAAAACACAGACATCCAAACATTCTAATGTTAGAGAGCCTAGGACAAGTATTGTAAATCATTCCAAAAGGGGTTTTCCATTTAGCACAGAAAAGGGCAATCTATTAATAAGATAAGTAGTAGTTAGCACACATTCAGTCCAAAATTTAAGAGGAATACCCCCCTGAAACATAAGGCATCTAGCAACATTCAAAAGATGTCTATGTTTCCTTTCAGCAATTCCATTTTGTTATGGTGTGTAAGCGCATGAAGTTTGGTGTATGATGCCATTATTTTCACAAAAGACTTTGAAGTTTTGATTAACAAATTCAGTTCCATTATCACTTCTGAAAGTTTTAACATTACCTTTAAATTGATTTTTAATCAGATTATAAAAGTTTTGAATGTTAGAAACAACTTCATCTTTGGTTTTTATAAGAAACAACCAAACAGCCCTAGTATAATCATCCACAACAGTCAAAAAGTATCTATGACCAGAGTGACTAGTAACCCTATAAGGACCCCACAAGTCAAGATGAACAATATCACAAAGTTTTTTAGTTTTATGATCACTTAAGGGAAAAGGATTTCTAGTTTGTTTAGGTCTTTGACAAACTTCACAAAAGAAGGTTTTCTCATCTTTATCAATTTTTAAAGATTGTTTAAGAACATTAAGGGCAGGATCAGCAGGGTGTCCAAGTCTACAATGCCAATCATAATGAGACAGAGATCAGGTAACAAGATTGTTTTGATTTTTACAATTAATACCTTCAGTATCTAAATAGTATAAACCTCCACATTGTTTACCGATCCCCATCACCTTTTTCAGATTCAAATCCTGGTTAACAAAGAAGCACTTGGTTTCATCAAACACAACAAATATTCTATTATCTTTAGCAAGCTTATGCACAGATATCAAAGTAACACAATACTCAGGGATAACCAACACATCAACAAGAATCAGACCATTAGGAAGTTTAAGGTTACCAATTTTAGCTATAATAGCCTCAGTTCCATTTGGGTGAGCAACTTTGATTTTAAGATGAGAGATATCAAACACATTATCAAGTTCCCTATCACTATCAGTCATGTGTTGGTTAGCCCCAGAGTCAATAACCTTCCCATTGTAAGTCATCCCAAGTTTAGAACTGGTGTTAGAACAATAAAACTTATCAAAGTTTTCATTAAAAACCTTGCTAGAGTTAAAAACAGTAACTGCCATATTGGCTTGTACATTCTTTCCAGTTCCACTGTTATCTTTAAAAAGAGAGAGAAGAGTAGCCATTTGTTCATCAGAAAATCCAGTTGGACTAGTGGTGGAACCAACAGATTAATTAGACACATTCATTCCTTTAAAGTTTTGACTACCCCTTTTCCTTCCATGAACAAAGTCACTAGGGTACCCAATGATCTTAAAACACCTATCAATGGTGTGACCATTGTACCCACAGTTTTCACAAACAACATCAGAGTTAGAAGCAAAGTTAGGTCTAACACCATTTTGATTATTAGGCCTAACATTACCAAAACCAACATTACCATTGTTAGGTCTAAAGTTGCCTTGATTACCATTTTGATTAAAGTTGTTGGTTATGGGTCTCAATATATTAGCATTAGGGTTCTGATTTCTTTGAACATTGTTTCTGGTGGGCCCATTAGACAAAAAGGCAGTGGTCTGAGCCCTTTGAGAGTGCC
The DNA here is from genome assembly GCA_025667525.1 of Glebionis coronaria. NCBI lineage: Eukaryota > Viridiplantae > Streptophyta > Magnoliopsida > Asterales > Asteraceae > Glebionis > Glebionis coronaria. The sequence goes on along the minus strand of CM046882.1, from coordinate 71,987,485 downwards.
CAGAACCACTACTAGAAGCCATTCTGTGAGATTCCTCAGCAGAGATGATGGCATAAGCCCCCTTAACATCAGGAAGACTTTCCCTAGACAATATAGAACTCCTAATACTCATATAAGAATCATCCAACCCCATTAAAAACTGCATAAGTTTCAATAACTGATTATGTTTTTTAAACTCACTAGAAGCAGAACAAACACAAGCAGGTAATTCAATCATAGCATCATATTGTTTCCAGAGAGCATTCAACTTATGATAATAATCAGACAAATTACAACCATTTTGTTTTAAGGTATTAATCTTATGGTGCAAGTTAAACATGACAGAACCATCAACCTTATGATATGTTTCCTTTAGCTCTTTCCAAACATGTTTGGCCTTTTTTGAAAAAAATTATCCAAGGAAAAGTTCCTCAGATATATAGAGCTAAGAATCCAACCCAACACAACAGCATTGACCCTGTCCCATTGCCTTGCTAAAACCTCATCAGTTACAGACCTTTTACAAGTACCATCAATGAAACCAATTTTATTTTTACCTTCCAAAGCAAGTAACATAGCATTAGCCCAAACTTGATAATTTTCAGTTCCCTTAAGTTTCACATTGACAACAGTTAAAACAGCTGAGTCATTAGGGTGCAAGTGCAATGGATCACTCAGGTCAAGCTTACTAATAAGTGTAACTGGGTCAGTTACACTTATAGCATCATCATCACCATGTTCAGACATGGTGAAGGGTCAAAAAGGTCAAAAATGAACTCACAATACTGCAAACAAAGTTCCCAGAAATCCAAACCACTCAAGGGTGGCAGGTCAAGGGCAAGCAGCAAGTGAGGATCCAAAATAAAGGGTATGAATAAAAAAACTACCAAACCCCCAAAGAGCCAAGCAATAATAATAATAAACAGACAAATAGCAGATAGCAAATAAAGTGAGAGAAGCAGAGGTGTTACAGTGCTATAAACCAAAGCTCAATCGAACTGTCACTCTTAGATTCACTTAGTCTAAGAAGTGACAGAACCTCCAAGTCACAAACCCCAAAAGATTCTTCTAGGAAAAAATTGGGGAAAGTGACCAAACCAGCGAACAAACCACTGAATCAACAATGAATAAGTATGAATCACCACCAATCGAAAAAGTCACCAACAAAAAGTGAAACCCTAATTCTTTTTCAAGAAAAAATTAGGGAAAATCACTTTAATCAAGAGACAAAGCCACCAATCAAACCAATCGTCAATTATAATGAATAAGAGAGCAGATCTCAGAAACCCTAATTTTTTCTCAAAAAAATTAACGGTTCAAAAACTTTGATTCAAGCAGTAATATTAACTGATCTAGCTATTTCAATAGCAGATCTTTCCAAAAAAGTATAAAAAACCAAAACCCCCCAATTTTAAATAAACCCTAAAAAAAATTCATCGAGTTTTAACAACCAGGCTCTGATACCATGTAGAAAAACATGAATCAAGACACCTCAAACACTTTTCCTTTTATTAAACAAGATCAAGAACACAAACAGAATAAGAAAAATACTAAAGACTATCAGTGCTACTCACGTGTAGCCCTATGATCTACATGATCATAGTCTTACAATCAAAACACAATAAAAAGATTAAACAAGGTTTCTGAGATCAAACAAGAGAGAGAGCAAAGTGTGTTTTTGGGAAAAAACACATAGATACAATAAGAGGCGATACAAACAATGAAGACACGCTCCTCTCTTTTATAAAACCTAAAAGGCTTTTAGAGCCGTTATAGCAATAGGCCAAAGAAGTGGGCTTAGGCTGGTCCAACATCAAGAATAAGAGAAAGCCATCTTCAATCCTTCACACCACACAAGCAATGCACCAACATTATGCTACAACTACAAGTACAAAAACTTAAACCATACAAGCCAAACAATCAATCAAAACTTACCATTGTAACAAGTTGATTCTGATGTGAAATAAACCAAACACCTAATAAAACGCAATGTTAAATCAGTCAATACTAATAACTACCATACCGAATCCAAGCTAAGAACCAAGGTAAGAACTAAAAGTTACTGTATAAAACATATGCTTCTCTTCGTAGCTATTGATACACCCTTCAATCATTTTTCCGCTAAAGTATATACTCTACTCTCTTAGCAAATTCGGGGTGAACCTCAATTATTTTATGTGTAGGTAAGCTTTGGAAGCGCTCAGGTAGAAACGAGGTAGCTTATGGTTCTTAGCACAATTCTCCATTGTGCATCCATCAAAACTACCATACCGAATCCAAGCTAAGAACCAAGGTAAGAACTAAAGGTTATAAAACATATGCTTCTCTTCGTAGCTATAGATACACCCTTCAATCATCACACACGCCTTTTCTATCTCCTGAGATGGACCTAATAGTACAAATTTGTCCCCATGTTCTACCCAGAAATCCACACCTGTCGCCTCGTACACTTGTGTCTTTATGATTGAATGTTCTATATACTCCACTCTCTTAGCAAATTTAGGGTGAACCTCAATTATTTTCTGCGTAGGTAAGCTTTGGAAGAGCTCAGGTAGAAACGGGTTAAGAGGTAGCTTATGGTTCTTAGCACAATTCTCTACTGTGCATCCATCAAAACTGCACATCAAAATGGAAAGGAAAGATTTGTTAAAGTAAGAAAAAAAAGAACAAAAAAACAAGAGTCAACTAAAAATACAGATTTAGTGCATATTTTAGAAGACACGCATTTGCAAGTTCCTAATGCGAAACTACACATTTACATATTATGACTTACATATAGCACAAATTTCGGGATTAGAATATCCACTCATAGTATGGAGCATGAGTGGTAATACTAAAACACAGAAAAATTACAAGGGCAGAGACAACAATAGAATTGCAAGTATAGAAGCCTAAAAATAAAGTATCAATGAAAGAACACAAGAACTAAATAATTCTTTTTTTCTTTCTAATTCACATTTGAAAAAACATACCAAATTTCATATGTAACACATTCTGCTTTATAGGTCTATTAGATACATTCACTTGCCAAACGGCTCTTTTACCATTAAGATTTGAGTAAAAATATAGAGTTTGATGCATATAGATATAGATACATTAAAGATTTGCAAGAAATAGGATATATTGAGCACTTTGTTATTCAAAGTACTTTCAATGAAACAACCATTAATGTAGTTCTGTTTTTTTTCCTTGTTTATCATAGTTATCTCAATTATATAAAGAAGTTGGCAATAAAAGAAATGGCATGTGAGATGAATTGACAAACAGATACACAGAAAAGAAAAGAAACAGTACGAAATTTGATACGTGCTAATTACCCAACTCTTCCACCTTGTCTTCGTAATTCACCTCTTAAAACATTAATAAAGAGTCATGTTTCATCACTACTACATTAGGCGATTTAAACAAGTCAACACAGTTTAACCCGTCCTGTTTTTAGAGTAACACTTTTCATATAACCATTATCATTTGAATATGTTAAATCACGCAAATACCAAATAGAGTCAAACAAAATAACACACGAAAACGACAACACATACGCTACAATAACCTAAACACGCTCGCGCTCAACGACTACCACAAAACCAGGTCAAGAAAGGCCTTGCTCTTAACCGCTTATCTATATAAATAATGATTTTAAGCAAGTTAGAATTTTAACCTATAAAAGTCTTCACATGGATCCGCATCCTTGTTGGTTCTTGCACCAGATTGAGTGTCTTGAGTGTCTGTTGCATAATGGTAATTACCTTCTCTTGGTTAATTTTCCAAAACTTAATAAATTTACAAAATTTCTTTAAAATAACAAATTTAATTTCTTCAAAATAACAAATTTAATAGCTTTTAACGACGAAAAATGATACTTATTCAACTAGAAAAACAAAGTTTTTTATAAAGAATTAAAACCCTAATAACTTATATGAACATTAATCGCCTTTTAACTAAAAGAAGGAAAGAAAAAAAATAAAGGATTGCATATAATAGCTATTGCATCTTTGCTCATCCCGACCACTGAACCAAGTGTGGCAATGACCAAATGTTTGGTGGTTGAATGGTAGTAATATGGACACACAAAGAAAATCAAATGGCAATAAAAAACCGAAACCCAAAGGGTGTGTTTACTTGTGGAAAAATTTTCATATTTTTTTTGTTTTCAAATTTCTAGAAAAGAGGGGAGTTTTCTTTTTCTAGAAAAGAGTTGAAAATTTAGAAAAGGGTAATATGGGGTTTTCCAATTTTCTATATAAATTTGGAAAATGAAAATTTTAGAATTTTAAAAAGTTTTCAAAAAATGATGCTACTTAAAAGCTTTTCTGTTTTTCTGTTTTCAAATGAAAAATTTTCTGGAAAAATGAAAAAATTTTCACCAACTAAACAGGGCCTAACCTTCTCTGGATTTCTTGAAATCCGTTTGAAGAAATTTTGTCAAAATAGTGTTGCTGCTCTTTATGTCATGATGTATGACAATTAATATGTCATTCATGTTGTTTGAAAGGTAACTTAAATCCTCCAGAATATCAAAGCAGATCTGCATATGTCGAGCTCCAATAAAACTAGACATTTTGCAAACAACCTGTATCACAAAAGGAGAGAAAATGTGTTAAAATCCAAACTATATATTTCATTATCAGGTCATGAATATTAGATTATCAACTAATTATAGTACGTATTTCATTATCTGGTGTCGTTGAATATAACAAAAACACAATTATAAACAGAAAAGTACTTTCTTTAGGCTAGATCAATGTTCATTTATTCTTGAGTGTGTGTGTGTTTTAGAAGGAAAAGAAAAAGAGGTAGGTGGGGATTGTTATGTTTGTGAGACAGCTATTTAATGGAGATGAAATGCTATTATCCGTTGGACATTTGTGTTTCTTTTTATTACCTATTGGATATTTGTGTTTGTTTTGATTCATCTTAGCCGTTCATTGTCGATCCGTGTGACTACATTGGAGGGCTGTGATCATATTGAAACACATGTGGGTGAGTCTTATATTTCTCTATTTTATGTGAAAGCCGATAATCTAGTATGTTTCAGAATTTGTGTTTGATCATCATTTACTAAACCGCAGTGAGGTTGATTTATATATATTTTTGAAAAGAGGCAAAATAAATCACCATTTTATCATTTTAGTTAAGCTACAATGGCTTGCTAAAATATGTTGCACTCGTACCTATGAGTTATATTATCTCTTGTGCTATTATCTCGATAACATGCCTATCCATTTGTCAAGTCGAAAAAGTATATATGATGTTCTCTGTTAAAAAAAAGAAAAAAAAAGAATAAAGTATTTTAGTTGTTCTACGACTTTGACAAGGCATATTTTGTTCTAAACCCTCTTATCACGTTTTGCTTCTTTGAAAATTTATCTGGTGCTCACGCCGCAACGGTTATGTTTATGTGTCATGTACAAACCTATGGTAGCTATCTATTTTATGGCCGAGCTACTTGAGTGTTATCTTACATTTACCTTTGTGAGTGACATTTGTGTGAACTTAGGATCCAAACACTATCCATGTGAGGTGCTGAAATAATTTTGTCATTTGCTTTTGCTACTTAGAAAAAATTTAATCATTTTCTTATCATCCTTCACAATACTTAAAAGTTTTTAAAAGCTAATTTGTTTTCTCGCTTTGATGCTTGAGGGCAAGCAATAGCTAAGTGTGGATGAATTTGATAACGATCTAAATATACATATTCAACCCGTTATTATAATGCCACTTTGTATTATAAATAAGAGCTTTCGATACTTAATATATTGCATTTTACATGCACGTATAAAGTTTGAAGAAGCAAAGTGAAAATATACAAAGAAGGGTCCTTAATGTGCAAATAAACCAAACTATTGAGAGAAGATTCTGGAACGCACAAAAGTGCGACGCACAATGTCAGAAGTGTGGCGCACATTCCCAACTCCAAAGTGCGGCGCACTTTCGTAGAAGTGTGGCGCACATTTTCCCTCAGCCAACACTATAAATGGAGGCCACTTCTACTCATTTTACACACATCTCTTCTCTTCAATACTCCATGGCTCGAGTATTTTAACTTTCTTAGTAAATTTTCAGTATTATCCACTTTTGGGAAATACTTGTAACGAGAGTATTCCACTCTTTTATTCTTGGAGAAACGATACAATCGTGACACTTGTGTACTCATTCCTTCAATCAATCTAAGTATGATGTTCTCTTACTCTTTTCCATTTGTTACTTTGATTACTATGTTAGGCTAAGCTATTTGTGACTATATGGGTATGTGACTATGATTAGTGATTGTCTTGTTACTTTGGCAATAACATCTGGCATTTCATTTCCCTCTGAAGGGTTTGACCAAACCTCTTTAACCTCAGGCTCATCTTGATGCTACTGAAAAAAATGAACAATCTGAAGTATGTATTTAGTTTCCCTTCAAGGAAAGCACACGTCAATGCTATAATTATTTCATATTAGACTTTACTATCTGATTATTTCATATTTTTTTCTCAATCTATCATCACTGACGCGGTTGATGCATTATCGGGCTTTTTTGGCTCTTTAGTTTGTTTTCAGGATCCCTCCCTTGTGTTCTAGCATTGGTTGATGATTGGTGTGTCTGAATTATCTTTTGAGCTTGGTTTTATTATGTCACATGTGAACAGGGGCGGACCCAGAATTTTCAATAGGGTGTTGCACAAAAAAATGTTAGGCTAACTAAATTTACACTATAGAAAACTAAGGTAACACACAATTTGTTGCGGGCTGCACAAACAAAAAAACAACAATTTTGAAGATTTCTTGCACTTCGTGCCCTCAAAATCGGTGTAGCTTGTGCCAAACCTGGCACCTATGTAGGTCTGCCCTACATGTGGATGTTTTGCTCTAAATGTGTCAGTTTAAGGAAGTTGTTACTAGTCTATAATTCGATTTTTGTTTTTGTTTTTTTATCTGATCTACTCCTGATCTACTCTTGTAGTCCTGTATATGGTACTTGGATATTGTCTTCTTGAAATAGCATATGGGAAGAAGGAGAAGGCATTTATTTTAGTTGTTCGATAGAAACATGACTTGTATGCACTTAGAGCTTATAGATTCATAAGCCTTTTTGGAAGATAGATATAATAAAGGGATAATCATTTCTAAATGTATCTAACATTCTAACTAACCACTATATTCTTTTGTGTGCATCAAATTTTTTCTTCCCATCTTACATACAAACCTTTTAATAACTTCTATTATGTGTATCTTAGGCTTTTAATAACTTATATTCTGTGTATCATTACGGTGAGATTATGACGTGACGATACTTAATCCTTTTCTGTTCAATATATACATGTTTGTTTTAATTATACCTCTTATATATATCAACCACATATACCACAAATACCATATTCTCCCACTTAACTCCCAATCAACTCCCTTTCTCCCACCTAACCTCTTAGTCATCTCCAATAACAAACCACAAATATCTACCCTTAAGTGGGAGAATGAGTTGTTCGAGGTATATGTGGTTAATATATAACATGTACAATATAATGAACGAAATTGCATCAAGTTCTCTGACTTTATAATCTCACCCTAATGATACACACCATAGAAGTATTCAAAATTTACGGTACACATAATCAAAATTATTAAGAGTTCATATGTAAAATAGGAAAAAGAATAAGTTTGATACACACAAAAGAATATAGTGGTTAGTTGGATACATTTATAAAGGATTATCCAAATGATAAACTTATGATGGCATGGTAGAGAAGTTGGGGTACTAATAAGTGTGAAAACACTTATCCTTTTACCACTTATTTCCAATAATAACAAGACCAAAACGTGTATTTTATGTCGTAAAAGTCGGAATTATGCGTGGTTTGTGTTTTTATTGTGTTTCAGGATAAAATTATGAAAAGGGAGAAAACATGGGCTATCACGGGCTTTTATTGAAGAAAACGAGAAAAGACGAAGTCAAAAGATCAAGAGTGCAAAAAGAACGGAAGTCCAAGGCCTGTTCTGAAGATTTATCGAAGAAAAAGTCTAAAGACGAAAGTTTAATGAAGTCGAAGAACCAAGTCTAATTATAGAAGAAAAATTATAAGACGAGTTCAATTTATGTCGACAAATCCCGAGACGACGTCGAGAAAGACAAAGAATTTAAATTGAGTCGAGACGAGAAGAAAGAAAAAGGAAGCAACACATGCACCTCCCCACCTCCTATATATACCCTCCTAATGACACATTAGGAGGGTGTTAGCTAGTTTAATTTTCTTTTGTAGTTTTAATTTTTAGAGAGAGAAAGTGTCTAACTTTCTTTCACTAGAATTTCATCTTTTCTTTCTTTCATGTTTAAGTGATGTTGGAGTTAAACTACACCTTTAGGAAAAGGGTGCAATAAATAGGGCAAGTGAGCACGACGATTTAGGAAAACCGTGTGTGAATGACCCAATTAAGTTCGTTCTCAAGGAGGCTAGTGTGTTATGTGTGTAATGATTTGGATTAATTTGTGATTATATTTGAAAAGAAGAATAGAAAGGGGATTAGAAGAGAGTGACGGTTATGAAGACGGATTAAACTAAGTCTAAAAAGGCGTACACGTAAAGTCGTAAAAACCACCAAAATTAAAATTTAACCCTAAAAATTCCTAAAAATCACCAAAAATCCTTAATAATAATCTAAGAGTTTACAAAAAATCAAAACTTGCAAAAACCTTTTAATTAATTAGATAATGACTTTTTAATGCTAATTAAAGCCCTAAAAATCAAAATTAATTATTAAAAAGCCCTGAACAAGATTTTCAAGTTTGTAAACCTCAAAAATACTCTAATTAAGCTAAAAAACTATTTTTCAAAATTTTAAAACCAATTTAAACTATTTTTAAATAATTAAAAACTCCTAAAATCAATTAAATCTTAAATTAATTATAACAAATAATTAAAAGACCTAAAAAATATTTGGAAAGTTGCAAAAATCCTAATTAAGTATTTAGAACCTAGGAAAAATATAAAAACCTAGAAAATCAGACTTTTAATTTTTAATAATAAAATAATATTAAAAATCCAAAAATTATAAAAAATTCTAAAAACTTGCAAACTAGCTTAATTTAACCTAAATAACTCAGAAATGAAAGTGAAATTACCTAAATACCCCTATTGGGCCTAGAAAATGGGCCAAACCCTAAACAGTCCCTTATTGGGCTTAATTAAGGCCCAATAAGAAAAAGTGCTCAAAATAAGCTCAAAAAGCACAGGTTGACTCAAAATTTGATTTTGAACAACTTTTTCCAAAGGCCCAAAAGCTGAAAATGTGAAATAAGCTAACTTATAATAAGCAGCTTATTCTTAATGGGCTTTTTGGCCCATTAAGCTATAAGCTGTTGCCATAAGCTAAAATTTAACACACAACCTTCTTTTGACCTAACAAAGACTTCTGCAAAAAGAAATTTCAAATAAGACCACTAAATAAGCCAGAAACAAGTCAACAACTTATTCACAAAACGACAAAATAGTCGTTTTTTATGATCTAGACCACCTCAGAAGCTGATTCAAGTAGCAAAATGTTCCTTTTGACAAAACTAAGCTTAAAAACCAAAGAACTTTCAAATAAGCACAATCAATAAGCTGGAAAATCAAATAAGCACTTATCTTAAAAGTCAAACAAGTTGGTTTTCTAGTGAAAAGTCAAAGTCAAAGTCTGATAAGCTCCAGTTCACTTAAATGGGTCAAATAATGAAGATCTATTACAAAAAATAAGTTGTTGCAAGTCAGAATAAGCTAGAATAGCTTATTAATAAGCTGATGATAAAATTGCACTAGCAGGGGCTAGTTTTGGATGTTGAGCAGTGGGAACTTTTCCCACTGCTTGACTATTTTGACTTGTTGTCTTTAGTGACTTTTTCTTGGATTCAGTTTTCACAAAGGCACCCAATTGATCTTTGGATCAAAAGGAGTCAATAACAAGCAAAATAACACAATCACAAACAACCAATTGATACAGTTTAATCAATTTATCACCAGATATAGCACAGACATGAACAATGAGCAGTTTAGCATTCAAGAGCAATTTTAGAGCAATTCAGCCAACCAGATTCAACCAAATGCACACACAAGCTATAATAAACTCCAATAAGCAAGTCTAAACAGGTTTCATGCACTGGTTCAAAGAATTAAGCAAGATCCAAGCTATGAAAGTTACTGATGAACACTACACATGCAGATTTCTAACTTTTGCTGATGTATTTGACACACAAGCCAATTTCAACACCTCAAATCTTTCAAACAGGTTATGTTAACTTTGTTTAAACCACTTTTATCCCTAAGCATGCATACACACTAAGTGTTCCCAAAATCCTAGGTCAAAACAAGCAGAAACAAGGTCTATATAGCAGATTGATCAATTCAAGTGTTCAAACCCAATAACTTGTAGCAAAACACTCTCAAACAAAGGTATATCAGATACAAAGCATGAACAACACTTTCCCTTAACACAAAATCAGATTACAAGCATAAATCAGTAGACCCAAACACCCCTTTAACTTTTTCAAATCAAGATTTTCAAAAGCAAAACAAGATTTCAGGCCAACCAAGCATTAATTAACACTCAAACAAGTCTAAATAACAGATTCAAGCAAGAACAAGCCACAAAATTCACAAGAACAACAGTTTCATACAAATATCACCAAAAATCACAATTTATGCAGATTTGGAGATTAAGTAAGCAAACCTCATGGATGTACATCCACACCCACGAATTTTGAGCTTATGTGCTAGCAAGAACAAGCACAAGCTTCCACAAAAGCCTGCTAAGATTTAACAAGGGTTAAGCACAATAACATGAAAAATCAGAAACTTGGAAAAATCTTGATTGATGCAAACTTGTTACCCCACACTTGATTATCCCCAAGTTATAAGCCTCACCACACCTTAACCAACTCAGTTAGGATGCTATGATCAGCCCTATAGCCCAAGAATTCCAAGATTGGAACAAGACTTAGCAAAATATCAAGAAAATGAGGAAAATATGCAAACTTGTGCACACTCCTCTTTTGAAAACGGGTTTTAAACTTCAAAAGCAGTAAACTAAGAACAATAATAAGCAGAATAAAGATGGCACTTGGTCTTTCTTCAAATCACTTAACTCAAATTCATTAAACTGAAAAAGGATTTACAAGTGTTTGAACAAAGGAAAAACCAAAAGCAAACGTCTAATGAAGCACCCTAAGGCCTTTATATAGGCATACAAATGACTAAGGAACAGCTAAAAACTTAAAACCCTAATGGTTGAAGTCCCAAAAATGCCCTTGAGGTCTTTGTCTTCTTTGGAGAATCATGTGACTTTTCTTGTTGTGTAGTGGCAGCTGGCATGTGTGAGAGCATCCAATGGTGTATATGCAGCTTAGAAAGTAAGCATGTATCTCAAACGTTGGATTGCTGCCACCTTTTTGGCAGTATGCATGGGTGTGGAGCAGGGGAGACACAAGGAGACAAAAGGGGTGGTGAGGTGTCAAGTTTTAAGGTTGGGTTGTGATTATAGGACCCTTAATCACAAATCTGCACATTATGGGAGTTTAATTGTTGGTAATTAGCAAATGCCCAATTTGTGCCAAGAACACCAAGAACATGTTTTTAATCCGTTTGGTTTTTAAATTGGGTGTTTAGCGCCAAGTTTAAACTAATCTGTTAGGATTAGTTTAATAAATAAATGTGAGTGGATGGTGAGGTGGAAGCAGGGAGCAATGTGATTGGTGGAGAGGTGGTAGTGGGGCACGTGTCACCCCACTACTGGTTAAGGTATCTATTGTGTCGCCCAGGTTTAACCCCTCACTTATTTTCTTCTTGTCATTTGCAAACAAAACTCTATCAGCGCCCATTTAAGCTATATCAACTTTGGACTTTTTACATTTTTGGCCCATAAACTTTTGTAACATGAATTCAGGGGTATTTCTTGCCATATTTGAATTCTTCAAGGGCTGGTTTGGCATTTTCTTCAATGATAATGGTCTTGACTTGTATGATTGTCATCTTGGAGGACTGAAATTGCCAAGTCTTGATAAATGAGGGACCATTTTTGCCAATTGTTGAAAGTTGAGGGTCCTTTTTGTAATTTTGGATTTTCAAAGGACGAAACTTGTCATTTCTTGTACTTTGAAGGTCTTCATGATGTATTTGACTTTGTGGATGATATTGATTGACAATTTAGCTTTGTTGAGGGGCTAAACTTGCCAATTCTTCAAAGTTAAGGGCCCTTTTGGTAATTTTGACTAACTTTAGGGACCAAACTTGTAATTATGAGGATACAAGGGTATAAAGTGTCAATTCTTCATAAAAGGAGGACCCTTCTTCATAATTCTTCAAGTCTTCAAGGGTTGATCTTGGGAAAGTCTTCACTAGGGCTTGGTTCATTGTGCGGCTTCGTTTCCCGTGTTCGTTTTTGCATGATTCTTGTGATCTTTTGTCATTATCTCAATATCCGTACCTAAAATACACAAGCAACAAACACAAGCATATATTTGGGTATTTTGATGATATTTAATGCATTTTAAGCCCTATTTGGAAGATGAGACTATGTATAAAAGCAGTCTCATCACTCCCCCATACTAAACCATTGCCGTGCCCTCACGCAATGCTAGAATAAAGTATCAAAGCATCTCCAAAATTCATTTTATTCACTTTATTGGAATGATAAACTAGCTACACTACTACTACTACTACTTGTGTTATAGACATAATGTATGATTTTCATCGCAAAATGGGACGTTTAGGTTCATAGAATAAGAACACGTGAATGCTTCGTTAGAAATATTTTCATCGTCCTCGATTTTCACTCCAATTCCATGCTAAGCGTGCAACGGGATCATTGTCATTATAAGTTAGTAATGCTAACACTACTCATATGCCCTAATCACGTACTTATTCTCCCATTATTCCTAAGTTGTATCTCTTATATTTTATGATGTCTTGAATGTTTCACGAGGATACATTGTTTGACTTATGCGATAATAGAGATTTAGGTCTAAAAATAGAGTCCTAACGGTGTAACTAAGACCATCAAATCAATAACCCCTCCTAATAGACAACGATGTTAAAAATTAAGTTGACAAGAAGAATCGATAAACACGGTTTTATAACGGTTTTGAACATGAGACTTATTACCAAGACTTTTATACGCCCCCTAACGGAAGGGCCTTATTATCTTTGGTTTACCTCCATCTTTTATTCAACTTCGCCATGAAGCTTTTATTATGACTTCGGTCTTGCCTTGCCTTTTATTATCCGCCTCATCGGTGGTTTTATTAGCCAAAGACGTATATCCTCACGCTAAGGCGAATTTTGGATCTTTAAAGCTTCGAAGATTAAGGCTTGATTCACTTTCAATTTTTGCATAGATTTTTCGCCTTGTGGGGCTTCAAATTGTTTGCTTGATTTAGGTGAGCACTTGAAATCTTATTATTGGGTGAAGCTTTCGATTATTAGGGTGCCAATACTTCAAAACCGTGACGCTGGCGATACCTAAATGTCTTCCCAATTTAATTACACGGAAGCTACTAGAAAAGACTAGAAACCCAACAATCCTAACTAAACCGCTAAGTCAATATTTATTAAGCAAAAAATATTTACATGCGAAGGGAGAATAAGCAAACAACGAGAACACATGAGTTTTTGAAAGAATACGAGTACTCTACGTTTAGCATAGTAACTTATAATTAACCCTATCATTTCTCGTCCTCATTTAAGAGACTTAGCCTAATGTGTAGTTAAGGAATCAAAGCTAAGTGCTCAACACGCACGGTCGAGTCAAAAATTACTCTTATTCTCGCCATCGGAAAATCTACATTCGTGTCTTCAAACACTTATGAAACATGAGAAAAATTTTAAATTTGGCCATTTTTAGCCTTATTTTGCAAGAAAACGATAACAAAACGATAAACTTTGGAAAGCGTGAAGGTTTGGCAAGGCAAGTATCTATTCACCCCCCCATACTAAAGTTAAACATTGTCCTCAATGTTTCGAGTCTAGGGGTGCAAACACCCCCATACTAGAGACGTAGTCGAATGCCTAATCTAGCATGGAAAGGGTATAACCATTAAGTAATAGCCGTTTATGAAGTGTGCTAAAAACCTAAGGTTAGAACATCAAAGGATACATCATGGATATTGAGAAATGTCTCCAAAGCAAACGATTGATTGCTCCCCTAAAACGAATACGAGAGGCTCCAATCGTGAAGATCATGATCTAAAAACCACATATCACAAACAACCACGGAACAAAGGTTGGAAGGGCACAAATCCCCACACGTAAGCTACATTAGACTAAGAAAGCGATAATATGTACATAGGATAAGCATGGGACTCCCCCACGAGGCTCCTCGTTTTTGATTACCTAGTCATGAGCTCGACTCGATCCCCTCAATACTAATTATCATTGGGGAAGGTGACTTGGTCGAGGTAGTTCAAGGATGGAACTTCCCCACCAAAGTAGTGCTTCAACATATGTCCATTCACCTTGAAGTTAGGACCATCATCTTGAGCTAGCTCGATGGTCCCATACGGAAACACTTGAGTCACGGTGAATGGACCGGACCAACGGGATTTCAATTTACCGGAAAATATTTTAAGTCTTGAATTAAAAAGCAATACTTGATCCCCAATGTTAAAAACCCGGTTTTTAATTTTTGAATCATGCAACTTTTTAGTTTTCTCTTTGTAAATCAATGAATTTTCATAAGCAATGTCTCTCAATTCATCCAATTCATTTAGTTGCATTTTCCGGTGTTTTCCCGCGGTCTCCATGTCATCATTACAATGCTTTAGGGCCCAATAAGCCTTGTGTTCTAACTCGATAGGCAAATGACAATTCTTTCCATACACAAGCTTATAGGGAGTGCACCCAATGGGCGTCTTATGAGCGGTCCTAAAGGCCCATAAAGCATCGTCTAACTTATCCGACCAAGATTGTCGGTTTTCTCCCACGGATCTCTCCAAGATCCTCTTCAATGCTCGGTTTGAAACCTCGACTTGCCCACTCGTTTGTGGGTGATAAGCCGTAGAAAGACGATGTGTAACCCCATATTTCCTTAAGACTCTTTCGAATTGGTCATTACAAAAATGGGTTCCACGATCGCTTATGATCGCACGAGGGGTTCCAAACCTAGCAAACAAACTTTTCAAGAACTTGACTACCACACGAGCATCATTGGTGGGCAAGGCCTTCGCCTCCACCCACTTAGATAGGTAGTCAACCGCAACAAGGATGTACTTATTACCACGAGATGATGGGAACGGCCCCATAAAGTCTATACCCCAAACGTCAAAGATCTCACATACTTGAATGATATTTTGTGGCATTTCATCTTTTTGTGAGGCTTTTCCTTGTCGTTGGCATGCATCACAAGACTTCACAAGGATTTGTGCATCTCGGTAAATAGTAGGCCAAAAGAAGCCGACATCAAACACCTTCTTAGCCGTGAGATTAGCACCGTGGTGACCACCCGTGGGTCCCTCATGGCAAGCTCTAAGGATGTTAGAAGCTTCGGTGCCAAATACACAACGTCGGATGATTTGATCCGCACAAGTTCGAAACAAGTAAGGGTCGTTCCAAAAGTAGAACTTGACATCACGAAAGAATTTTCGTTTTTCTTGAGTTGTCATACCCTTAACGATGAAGTTACCCGCATGGTAATTTGCAAAATCCGCAAACCATGGGGTAGAAGAATCAAGCTTAGAATTCACTACACCGAGTGTCTCGAGCGGAAATGTTTCGGTGATTTCCTTAGGCTCGTAAACACTTTGGTGAGGATCTTCCAAACGAGAGAGATGATCGGCCGCTAGATTCTCGGCTCCTTTTTTGTCAACAATGGTGTGATCAAATTCTTGAAGGAGGAGAATCCAACGAAGTAATCTCGGCTTTGCATCTTGTTTAGCCATGAGATACTTGATAGCCGAATGGTCCGTATACACTATGCATTTCGTCAAGACGAGATAAGGTCGGAATTTCTCAGATGCATACACCACGGCAAGGAACTCCTTTTCCGTTGTAGTGTATTTAAGTTGAGCCTCGGTCATCGTCTTGCTAGCATAGTGGATAGGCAAGAAGTGCTTTTCATGACGTTGCCCCAAAACGGCCCCAATAGCGTAATCACTTGCATCACAAATAAGTTCAAAGGGGAGGTTCCAATTGGGAGCAACAAGAATGGGAGCTTCGGTAAGTTTCCTCTTAAGGATCTCAAAGGCTCGTACACAATCTTCGTCAAAGACAAAACGTGCCTCTTTTTCTAGAAGATGTGTAATGGGTCGAGAAATCTTCGAGAAATCCTTGATGAATCGTCGATAAAAGCCCGCGTGGCCTAGGAAACTCCTAACTCCCTTGACGGTTTTGGGATGAGGTAATTTGGCGATGACGTCTACCTTAGCTTGATCTACCTCAATCCCCGCTTTCGAGACCTTGTGCCCTAAGACGATTCCACTTTTAACCATAAAATGACACTTTTCCCAATTGAGCACAAGGTTGGTTTCCTCACAACGTTTTAACATTCTCTCAAGGTTCGACAAACACGAAGTAAAGGAATCACCAAACACGGAAAAGTCATCCATGAAGACTTCCATCGTCTTCTCGATCATATCATGAAAAATAGCCATCATGCATCGTTGAAAAGTTCCCGGTGCATTGCAAAGTCCGAATGGCATTCTACGATAGGCAAACGTTCCATATGGACACGTAAACGTAGTTTTTTCTTGATCACGAGGATCGATGGGAATTTGGAAGTAACCGGAAAAACCATCTAAAAAGCAATAGAAATCGTTTCCCGCAAGACGCTCCAACATTTGGTCCATGAAGGGCAAGGGAAAATGGTCTTTTCGAGTGGCTTCATTCAACTTTCGATAGTCAATGCACACTCTCCATCCGGTCACGAGTCTCGTGGGAATCAACTCGTTGGCATCGTTTGGCACAACGGTCATCCCTCCCTTTTTAGGGACACAATGAATAGGACTCACCCAAGGGCTATCGAAAATAGGGTAAATCATTCCCGCGTCAAGGAGTTTAAGGACCTCCTTTTTGATGACGTCGTGAATTTTGGGGTTCACCCTTCTTTGACTTTGGATTGTTGGCTTGAAATCTTCCTCCATTAAGATTTTGTGGGTACAAAATTTGGGATCAATCCCCTTAATGTCGGATAACTTCCACGCAATCGCCCCTTTGTGAGTCTTAAGAACATCGACAAGTGCGGTTTTTTCATCATTCGAAAGTTCCTTCGCAATAATAACCGGCAACTTGTCTTCCTCCTCCAAATAGACATATTCGAGGTGAGGAGGTAAATCTTTCAACTCGAGGATAGGTGGTTCCTCAAGTGAAGATTTGGGCTCGATACTCATAACCTCCTCGCGTGGAGGGAATGGGAAATCGTTAAGAAAATCCTTGATAATCGAGAAGTCCTCATAGTTGTCGAGGTCTTCGTCACAAGTACGTGGAACATCGAATTCTTCCAACGTGAAACCACCACCTTCGAAAGGAGTGAAGGTTGGTGTCGAATTATCAAGAATTGGATCTAACATAGTGGGATTGCCACTAGTTTCTTCATCACCAAAACCTAGAACTTCTTGTGAAAATTCCTCGCAAACCACGTCAATCATATCAACGAGGTTTATGGTTGCAACGGAATAAACATGAGAAATTTGAGAGTTTTGAGTTGCGTTTATAACAAGTTCCTCGTCGTTGAAACGTAAGGTGATCTTTCTAGCATGCACATCAATCAAAGCCATAGACGTATCTAAAAACGAACGACCTAAAATAAGAGGAACTTGAGGATCCGTGGGGATGTCAACAACAATAAAGTCTACGGGATAGTAGAACTTCCCCACTTTCACAAAAACGTCTTCCGCCAAACCACATGCAAGAATCGTGGAATGGTCGGCCAACTCAATAGACATTCGTGAAGGAGTAAGATTAGGAAGATTGAGCGACTTGTAGATTGCAAGTGGCATCAAGTTAATGCTAGCACCAAGATCGGCCAAGGCATAGCATTCTTCCATATCTTGAATTGCACAAGGGATCAAAAATTTACCGGGATCACCGACTTTTTGAGGTATGCGATTAAGATAAACCGACGAACAACTAGACTTTTGGTGTAATTTCTCCTTGTTGTTCAACATACTCTTAAAGTTAGCGGCAAATCGAGGCATCATGACCAAGGCATCGGCGAAACTCACATTAAAGTGCAAATCACGAAACATTTTCATAAAAAGCTCAAATTGATAGTTGTCGCGCTCTTGTCGTTTCTCCTTCCTAAGTCTCGATGGATAGGGCAAAGGTGGTGTGGGTTGAGGCATAGTAGGCATATCCTTTGGAATCTCGGGTTCCAATGATGGTAATGGGTCAACCGTAGGTGTGGTATGAGCGGTACTTCGTGGGATTGGGACATGCTCCTTTTGGACCACCACCTCGGGTTCTTCCTCAATTGCTTCCTCCGTAGGAGCAATTGGTTGAGGAATCGGCTCCTTAAGTGTCTTACCACTACGTGTGGTAATCACTTTCATCTCATCCTTAGGGTTGGATATTGTGTTACTAGGAAGACCACTTGATGACGGTTTACACATTATTGCCTCAAACATAGACGAGATTTTATCTTCAAAATTAGATTGCCTCAATACGGCTTCGGTTTGCCTTTTCTCGGCCTTAAGCATCTCTTGTTTAATCTCATGTTGCCCTTGTTCCATCTTTTGTTGGTTTTGTTGCAACCTAGTGACATTTCCTTCCATCTTGTTGGTGTGGATTTTAAGTTCATTAGCTAACTCATTTTTCAACTCTTTCTTCAAGTCGTTTTTGAACTCGGATCTTAGGCTAATTATTTCTCTTTGAATGTTGTCAAACCTAGCATCATTACCACTAGCATATTCAACAAACTCACTTGGAAGATCTTTCAATGTTTGCAAACTCTTGTTGTTATTTTGAAAATCATTTTTGTTTGAAACTTGATTATTAGCCCCTTGATTCCCATAATTCCCCTTGTTGTAATTGTTCTTAAAACCAACTTGATTGTTGCGATAGTTGTTAGCATTTTGATTTGATCCAAAACCCGGTGGAGTCATTTGATTAGAGCGGGAAACTTGACCGTTTTGGTTGTAATTTCCTGTGGCCGCAAAGGCACTCGAAGTGTTACCACCGTTGGTAATGCACTCGGAGAAATCATGACCTCCACCACAATACATGCAAGAAACCTCAACCGCTTTAACCGTAGCGGGAGCACTTGGTTCACCAACTTTAAACTCAATCAAAAGTCCTTTCAACTTATCAAAAATCTTGTTTTCCAAGTTCGCCTCAATTTGGCAAGCATCGATGGTATTAGACAAAGAAGGTGAAGCCGAAGACGAAGCCTTACGAACACTAGACGTGCTACGAGGACTATACACCTTAGATCTATTTTCAATTATCACCAAAGCTTCCTCAACCGTTTTACACAAAAAATTACCACCCGCGGCGGCATTCAAATAATCTCTTTCATGATCATTAAGTCCATTGTAAAACGTGTCAATTTGATGCAAATCGGAAAAACCGTGATGAGGACATTCATGTAACATTTCCTTAAACCTATTCCAAGCCGTTGAAAAACTTTCATTAAATTCTTGTGAAAACTTTGAAATCTCGTTTTTCAAGTGCGTAGTCTTAGAGGGCGGAAAAAATTGGTTCACAAACTTAGACACGAGATCCTTCCACGTCAATATAGAATTAGGTGGCTCTTTCTCTAACCAAATTTTTGCGGGCCCCGCTAAGGAATACGGAAAAAGCATCATCTTAATCGAGTCGTTAGACACATCCTTAAACTTGCAAGTAGCGGTAAGACGATTGAATTGGCGGATATGGTTGTGAGGATTGTCCTTCTCATCACCACGGAATTTGTTGTTTTGAATCATGGACAACAAACCCGTCTTAACCTCAAAATTCTCCGCAAGGATAGCGGGAATTACAATAGCCTCTCCATAACCCTCGGTGGGTGCTTGAAGTAACTCCATCATAGTTCGATTCGCCATGGTTGGTGCTTCTCTTACAATGGGTTCGTCAATAGGAGACTCCTCACTAGAATTGTTTGGAGTGATGGATTTGTTTTTTCGTTTACGAGCACGTCTTGCTTGATTTCGAGTTAGCATAAACGTCACGTACAACGAGGGGACGAGCAAAGAAGATTCTTTTTGGTGTTTTGTATTTTTTCAATTTTTTTGTGGTTTTTTGATTGTATTAACCTTTTTGGAACTTGGTGAAATGTATTAGGTAGACAAAAAGTCCACAAATCTCCTCACTAATCAAATCTCTTGATTAACGAAGCCTCAAGGAATGAAAACGATCACGTGAAGTGAACGCCTTCGATGACTTTAGAACGATGGTAGAACACCAAATCGTTCAAGAGGGTTTAATCAAATTGAAACCAAGAAAATATATATGATACTTAGTAATACTTTGGGCGGCAAAACCCTCGATTCACTCTCACAATCAAATACTCACAAGCAAGCGGGGAAACGAGGCGGCGCGAAGCACTTAAGAGCCTTTTTCCTTAGGATATATTTTATAATATCCGCCTTATACCCACCTTATAGTTTGTATTTTCAAGATTAAGCTTCACGAAAGTATTTATCTATTTTTGCCTTTTTCTTTGGTTTGAGATTCGAATACAATGATTGGGTAATGACCTCCCAAGTCAAGGTTGTGATTGCTCACGTATTTGGAGTACTTGTGTATTTATTGTTCTACGTATACAATATAGTAATAATATTCACACAAAAACCGAAAAACGATAATACGTATTAGTAGAGTGCTACTAATACAAATACTAATTATGGTTAGTATAAAAACAACAATGCCAAATCAAAACACAACACGCCTCCCCGGCAGCGGCGCCAAAATGATGTTGGAGTTAAACTACACCTTTAGGAAAAGGGTGCAATAAATAGGGCAAGTGAGCACGACGATTTAGGAAAACCGTGTGTGAATGACCCAATTAAGTTCGTTCTCAAGGAGGCTAGTGTGTTATGTGTGTAATGATTTGGATTAATTTGTGATTATATTTGAAAAGAAGAATAGAAAGGGGATTAGAAGAGAGTGACGGTTATGAAGACGGATTAAACTAAGTCTAAAAAGGCGTACACGTAAAGTCGTAAAAACCACCAAAATTAAAATTTAACCCTAAAAATTCCTAAAAATCACCAAAAATCCTTAATAATAATCTAAGAGTTTACAAAAAATCAAAACTTGCAAAAACCTTTTAATTAATTAGATAATGACTTTTTAAAGCTAATTAAAGCCCTAAAAATCAAAATTAATTATTAAAAAGCCCTAAACAAGATTTTCAAGTTTGTAAACCTCAAAAATACTCTAATTAAGCTAAAAACTATTTTTCAAAATTTTAAAACCAATTTAAACTATTTTTAAATAATTAAAAACTCCTAAAATCAATTAAATCTTAAATTAATTATAACAAATAATTAAAAGACCTAAAAAATATTTGGAAAGTTGCAAAAATCCTAATTAAGTATTTAGAACCTAGGAAAAATATAAAAACCTAGAAAATCAGACTTTTAATTTTTAATAATAAAATAATATTAAAAATCCAAAAATTATAAAAAATTCTAAAAACTTGCAAACTAGCTTAATTTAACCTAAATAACTCAGAAATGAAAGTGAAATTACCTAAATACCCCTATTGGGCCTAGAAAATGGGCCAAACCCTAAACAGTCCCTTATTGGGCTTAATTAAGGCCCAATAAGAAAAAGTGCTCAAAATAAGCTCAAAAAGCACAGGTTGACTCAAAATTTGATTTTAAACAACTTTTTCCAAAGGCCCAAAAGCTGAAAATGTGAAATAAGCTAACTTATAATAAGCAGCTTATTCTTAATGGGCTTTTTGGCCCATTAAGCTATAAGCTGTTGCCATAAGCTAAAATTTAACACACAACCTTCTTTTGACCTAACAAAGACTTCTGCAAAAAGAAATTTCAAATAAGACCACTAAATAAGCCAGAAACAAGTCAACAACTTATTCACAAAACGACAAAATAGTCGTTTTTTATGATCTAGACCACCTCAGAAGCTGATTCAAGTTGCAAAATGTTCCTTTTGACAAAACTAAGCTTAAAAACCAAAGAACTTCCAAATAAGCACACTCAATAAGCTGGAAAATCAAATAAGCACTTATCTTAAAAGTCAAACAAGTTGGTTTTCTAGTGAAAAGTCAAAGTCAAAGTCTGATAAGCTCCAGTTCACTTAAATGGGTCAAATAATGAAGATCTATTACAAAATTAAGTTGTTGCAAGTCAGAATAAGCTAGAATAGCTTATTAATAAGCTGATGATAAAATTGCACTAGCAGGGGCTAGTTTTGGATGTTGAGCAGTGGGAACTTTTCCCACTGCTTGACTATTTTGACTTGTTGTCTTTAGTGACTTTTTCTTGGATTCAGTTTTCACAAAGGCACCCAATTGATCTTTGGATCAAAAGGAGTCAGTAACAAGCAAAATAACACAATCACAAACAGCCAATTGATACAGTTTAATCAATTTATCACCAGATATAGCACAGACATGAACAATGAGCAGTTTAGCATTCAAGAGCAATTTTAGAGCAATTCAGCCAACCAGATTCAACCAAATGCACACACAAGCTATAATAAACTCCAATAAGCAAGTCTAAACAGGTTTCATGCACTGGTTCAAAGAATTAAGCAAGATCCAAGCTATGAAAGTTACTGATGAACACTACACATGCAGATTTCTAACTTTTGCTGATGTATTTGACACACAAGCCAATTTCAACACCTCAAATCTTTCAAACAGGTTATGTTAACTTTTTTTAAACCACTTTTATCCCTAAGCATGCATACACACTAAGTGTTCCCAAAATCCTAGGTCAAAACAAGCAGAAACAAGGTCTATATAGCAGATTGATCAATTCAAGTGTTCAAACCCAATAACTTGCAGCAAAACACTCTCAAACAAAGGTATATCAGATACAAAGCATGAACAACACTTTCCCTTAACACAAAATCAGATTACAAGCATAAATCAGTAGACCCAAACACCCCTTTAACTTTTTCAAATCAAGATTTTCAAAAGCAAAACAAGATTTCAGGCCAACCAAGCATTAATTAACACTCAAACAAGTCTAAATAACAGATTCAAGCAAGAACAAGCCACAAAATTCACAAGAACAACAGTTTCATACAAATATCACCAAAAATCACAATTTATGCAGATTTGGAGATTAAGTAAGCAAACCTCATGGATGTACATCCACACCCACGAATTTTGAGCTTATGTGCTAGCAAGAACAAGCACAAGCTTCCACAAAAGCCTGCTAAGATTTAACAAGGGTTAAGCACAATAACATGAAAAATCAGAAACTTGGAAAAATCTTGATTGATGCAAACTTGTTACCCCACACTTGATTATCCCCAAGTTATAAGCCTCACCACACCTTAACCAACTCAGTTAGGATGCTATGATCAGCCCTATAGCCCAAGAATTCCAAGATTGGAACAAGACTTAGCAAAATATCAAGAAAATGAGGAAAATATGCAAACTTGTGCACACTCCTCTTTTGAAAACGGGTTTTAAACTTCAAAAGCAGTAAACTAAGAACAATAATAAGCAGAATAAAGATGGCACTTGGTCTTTCTTCAAATCACTTAACTCAAATTCATTAAACTGAAAAAGGATTTACAAGTGTTTGAACAAAGGAAAAACCAAAAGCAAACGTCTAATGAAGCACCCTAAGGCCTTTATATAGGCATACAAATGACTAAGGAACAACTAAAAACTTAAAACCCTAATGGTTGAAGTCCCAAAAATGCCCTTGAGGTCTTTGTCTTCTTTGGAGAATCATGTGACTTTTCTTGTTGTGTAGTGGCAGCTGGCATGTGTGAGAGCATCCAATGGTGTATATGCAGCTTAGAAAGTAAGCATGTATCTCAAACGTTGGATTGCTGCCACCTTTTTGGCAGTATGCATGGGTGTGGAGCAGGGAGACACAAGGAGACAAAAGGGGTGGTGAGGTGTCAAGTTTTAAGGTTGGGTTGTGATTATAGGACCCTTAATCACAAATCTGCACATTATGGGAGTTTAATTGTTGGTAATTAGCAAATGCCCAATTTGTGCCAAGAACACCAAGAACATGTTTTTAATCCGTTTGGTTTTTAAATTGGGTGTTTAGCGCCAAGTTTAAACTAATCTGTTAGGATTATTTTAATAAATAAATGTGAGTGGATGGTGAGGTGGAAGCAGGGAGCAATGTGATTGGTGGAGAGGTGGTAGTGGGGCACGTGTCACCCCACTACTGGTTAAGGTATCTATTGTGTCGCCCAGGTTTAACCCCTCACTTCTTTTCTTCTTGTCATTTGCAAACAAAACTCTATCAGCGCCCATTTAAGCTATATCAACTTTGGACTTTTTACATTTTTGGCCCATAAACTTTTGTAACATGAATTCAGGGGTATTTCTTGCCATATTTGAATTCTTCAAGGGCTGGTTTGGCATTTTCTTCAATGATAATGGTCTTGACTTGTATGATTGTCATCTTGGAGGACTGAAATTGCCAAGTCTTGATAAATGAGGGACCATTTTTGCCAATTGTTGAAAGTTGAGGGTCCTTTTTGTAATTTTGGATTTTCAAAGGACCAAACTTGTCATTTCTTGTACTTTGAAGGTCTTCATGATGTATTTGACTTTGTGGATGATATTGATTGACAATTTAGCTTTGTTGAGGGGCTAAACTTGCCAATTCTTCAAAGTTAAGGGCCCTTTTGGTAATTTTGACTAACTTTAGGGACCAAACTTGTAATTATAAGGATACAAGGGTATAAAGTGTCAATTCTTCATAAAAGGAGGACCCTTCTTCATAATTCTTCAAGTCTTCAAGGGTTGATCTTGGGAAAGTCTTCACTAGGGCTTGGTTCATTGTGCGGCTTCGTTTCCCGTGTTCGTTTTTGCATGATTCTTGTGATCTTTTGTCATTATCTCAATATCCGTACCTAAAATACACAAGCAACAAACACAAGCATATATTTGGGTATTTTGATGATATTTAATGCATTTTAAGCCCTATTTGGAAGATGAGACTATGTATAAAAGCATTCTCATCATTAAGCTATAGTTTATTCTTGTATTTTGAGATCTTTAATCTACAAGTTCAAGTTTAAGCTTTTCATCTTTAATCTTCTTCTACCTTTCTAGATTTTAATTTGTTCTTTATCCGATATTTTAATGCTTCTAGTTTCATCTTGATGTTTGATTGATTAAAAAGTTTATCTTTTTACTCATATCTAAGTTTTTATACAACTTGAGCTTTGAGCTTTTCATGCTTATTGGCTTATTTTGTATTTAGCTTCTTTGCTTTAAAGTTTTCTTAAAGGTTTCTTCTTTTTAAAGTTTGATTTAACAAGTTGCTTATTTAGAGTTTTGAAAGTTCTTATTCGTGCTTATTATCTCCTTTCATCATAAATTTGGTAAAGTTTTGGTTTGTGCTTTTCAAAACGGTGCTTATTAACTTGGCTTATTGTGAATTTAAAACTGTCGGAAAAGGGTTTAGCCTTTCCGACTAGTATTCCGACGTAGCTATCAGATTAGGGTTTTATATTCCGACACCTTATTCCGATCGGTGTATTGGAAAGGGTTTTGGATTCCGATCGTCTTTTCGATCACGATTACGACGGTAGGGTTATTTGATATTCCGATAGTAGTTGACTTCCAATATTCCGATAGTTTCTTTTTCTTACATTCCGATAGACTTATATTCCGATATAGTGATTCCGATAGAGTTTACTGTGCATTATTCAGATACTCTAGTAGTTATTCCGATAGAATTTCATTTGATACATTCCGACGGATTATTCTGACGGGTTTATTCCGACTGTATTCCGACTGCATCATTCCGATGGGATTCCGATAGTGTGTATTCCGACGGATTGGGCTTAAGTTTTTACTTTTACAAAGTTTTAAGTTTTAAATTTACTTTTAAGTTTTTAATCAATTATTTTTAACTTTTAATTTTTAAAGCTTTCATTTTTACACAACGACATTTTCATATTTGCTTTTAGTTTAAAATAGATAATCAAACCATTTTATTTTCCACCAAGAACGACTGAGTCGCACTCTTAACTAGTAATCAATTCGAAAAGACTGGAATAACGATCTTTCATACGAGAAAATCTCTTGTATTAAAGCCGGCTCTTTTCGTTAAGATTAACGGTTTTTAGTGAGAGACGCGTTGGATTTTGGGATCCGTTCATTGTTGAACGTTATTTTTCTTGCTTAAAAATTTTCAAAAATCCATAAAAATTAAAAATTTTCAAAAAATCTAAAAAAATAGAAAAACATAAAAAACCAAAAATATTTCTTGTCTATCTTTCTTTTCTTTTTGTAGGTGTGTATGTGTACCCGTGCTCGTATGAAGAAAGCAACTCAAGCCGAAGTCGTAACTCCACCTATTGTCGCCATGGACAATCGACCAATGATCGAGCTTTTGCAATCGCAAGTAGAGGGCAACATCGATGCTATTGTCATACCCGAGATTGGAGCCAACAACTTTGAGCTCAAATCCGGATTCATTCAAATGGTCTCTGCTCAACCATTCTTGGGGCGTACACTTGATGATCCTCATGACCATATCAAAAGGTTCCTTCAACTCACTAATACGGACAAGCCCGCCATTGGCTTGATAAGGAACCGCCACAAAGTATTCTTACGTGGCCGGATTTAGAGACCAAATTCATCAACTACTTTTTCCCACCCTCACGTACTACCGCTTTGCGAAATCAAATCATTAACTTTGAACAAAAGTACGGTGAGACATTTAGTGAATCTTGGGACCGTTTTAAGGAAATTTTACGAAAGTGTCCACAACATGGTTTCACAAAAGTATATCAAATTAATACTTTTTACAATGGTTTAAGCATGAGTGACCAAGATTCACTAAATAGTGCCTCGGGGGGTAACATTTTGGTTAAGTCTTCTAATGCCGCATGGGATATTATTGAGAATAAGTCTAGAGTGCAAACTAAGAGTGTTCGGGCTAATGTGGCTAGTGCTAGTACTAGTGATGCTGATAAGAGAATTGATAAGCTTACTTCGATTGTTGAAGCACTTGCTCTACAAACTGCTAACAATGCCAAAAACAACAATGCACAAGTTAATACTTTGAGTCAGTCATGTGAAATATGCGGGGGATCTCATTCATACACCGATTGTCCTTCGACTCATGACAATCCAGAAAATGTGTATGCCGCCAACGGTAACTTTTCTATGGGAGGCTATCAAGCACGTCCTCAAGGTGACCGCAATTTTCTCAGTTATCGTTCAAACAACTTCCTTTCACCACCCGGTTTTCCTCCTCAAAATCAAAACAACCTCAATCGCAACAATCAAAACCAAACTCGAGCTCCAAATCAATATCAAACCCAAAGAAACCCATATCCACCTCAAGGAAACAACCAAGTTTACCCGCTTATCAACCACTTGTTTACCATGCTCTTCCTCCCACCTAACCCACCACATTTAATCACGAGGTTGAAACTTACATGAGGACTAATGACGCACTGGTGTAGAATCTTCAGCGACAAATCATCAACTTGAAAGGAGATATGGCGAAACAAGGGAATGATCTTCGAGCCGATATGTGAAACTCTTTGAGCAGTCAAACGAATGACTTAAGGGATATGATGGCTAGTTTCTTCCAAAGTAATCAAGCCTCTGGTTCGGGTTCTCTTCCGAGTAACACCGTTGCTAATCCAAGAGGGGAGATGAAAGCAATCACCACTCGAAGTGGAAAAGGTTTAAAGGAAACCGAGCTTCCTACACCTACACCGGTGATTGTGACAAAGGAAAACGATTCCCATTCTCCAATTCCTCCACCTTCTATTTCACCAATTCCTCCACCTTCTACTTCCACCCCTCCACCACCCAAGGATGTGAGTGAGAATTCCATTCCAAAGACTTCATCTCAACCCAATATACCTTATCCCTCAAGGTTGCGGAAAGAGAAGTTGAAGAACAAGGAGATATTCAGGTTTCTAACTTTCTTAAAATGTTTAAACAACTGAATTTCAACATCTCCTTTGTTGAGGCTCTCGCTCACATGCTGAAATATGCTAAAATGTTTAAAGATCTTCTCAGTGACAAAGAAAAGCTTCTCGATATCGCTCAGACCCAACTTAATGAGAATTGCTCCGAAGTGCTCTTAAGGAAATTACCTACCAAACTTGGTGATCCGGGTCGTTTTCTCATTCCTTGCAACTTCCCCGGGGTAGAGAATTGTATGGCCCTAGCCGATCTAGGTGCTAGTATAAACTTAATGCCGTTAAGTGTTTGGAAACAGTTATCTCTACCCGAGCTAGTCCCCACACGAATGACTTTGGAATTAGCGAACCGTACGGTTGCTTATCCAGTGGGGATAGCCGAAGATGTCTTCGTCGGTGTCGACAAATTCACCTTTCCGACGGATTTTGTTGTCGTTGACTACGAGATGGATCCCTGTGTTACATTAATCGTTGGACGTCCATTCTTGAGGACCGGACGCACTCTCATTGATGTATCCGCGGGCGAATTAATCATGAGAGTTGGTGACCATAAAATCGTCTTCAACATGGGTAAACTTTCTAAGCAGCCTTCTAACAACGATAGCGTTAATTTCATTGACGTTCTTGATGAGGCTTGTGAAGAGCATTTCAAAGACGCTTGTAAAAGTGGTTCTTCTTCTCTACCCATTGTTGAGACCGTTGCCTCTATTGCTCCATCACTAACTCCATTTGGAGAAAGTGATTTCCTTTTGAAAGAATTTGAAGCAAATTTAGGGGATGTGGAATTACAATATGACGATTCTCCCTCCAATTAGGATGAAGACATTCGTACCATTGAGAAACTTCTCAGTGAGGACCATATTTCTCCACCGTCTCCTAAGGAAATCTCTATCGATGATCCTAATTTGGCTATGCCTTCAATCAAAAATCCTCCGGATTTAGAGCTTAAGGATTTATCATCTCATCTTGAATACGTTTTCCTTGAAGACAATAAGAATTTACCAGTCATCATCGCAAAGGACTTGAAAGAAGAAGAAAAAACCGACTTATCGACGTGCTGAAGAATCATAAGAAGGCAATTGCTTGGAAAATTTCCGATATCCGCGGAATTGATCCGAACTTTTGTACTCATAAAATTCTCATGGAGGATGACTTTAAACCCGCAATCCCAAGCCAAAGAAGGGTTAATCCAAAAATTCATGACATCATCAAGAAAGAAGTTATCAAACTTCTAGATATCGGCATGATTTATCCTATTTCGGATTCACCATGGGTTAGTCCCGTCCACTGTGTGCCTAAGAAAGGCGGAATAACCGTTGTTCCCAATGAAAACAACGAGTTGATTCCTACTCGACTTGTCACGGGTTGGCGAGTTTGCATAGACTATCGCAAGCTCAATGATGCCTCCCGCAAGGATCATTTCCCTCTTCCTTTCATGGATCAAATACTCGAGCGTTTAGCGGGTAATGATTATTATTGCTTCTTAGACGGTTTCTCCGGGTATTTTCAAATTCCCATCGATCCTAAAGACCAAGAGAAAACCACATTCACTTGTCCTTATGGAACATTTGCTACAAAAGAATGCCTTTCGGCTTATGCAATGCTCCTGGGACTTTCTAAAGGTGTATGATGGCTATATTCCATGACATGGTTGAAGAAACTATGGAAGTCTTCATGGATGATTTCTCGGTCTATGGTGATTCTTTCTCATCTTGCCTTGCCAATATAGAACGTATGCTCAAACGGTGTGAAGACACTCGTCTCGTTCTTAATTAGGAAAAATTTCATTTCATGGTATAAGAAGGTATTGTTCTTGGTCATAATATTTCCAAAGCCGGTCTTGAAGTCGACCGTGCTAAAGTCGACGTGATTGCTAAATTACCTCCACCTTAAACCGTGAAGGGTGTGAGAAGTTTCCTTGGTCATGCGGGCTTCTATCGTCGATCCATTCAAGATTTTTCTAAAATCGCTCGCCCGATGACCCACCTCTTGGAAAAAGATACCCATTTTATCTTTTCTAAAGAGTGTATTGAATCTTTCAATCTTCTTAAGGATAAACTAACTAAGGCACCGGTCTTAGTCACCCCTAATTGGGAGTTACCTTTTGAATTGATGTGTGATGCTAGCGACTTTACTATTGGAGCGGTTTTAGGACAAAGAGTGAACAAACACTTCCAACCAATCCATTATGCTAGCAAGACAATGACGGGGGCTCAATTGCATTATACCACTACTGAAAAAGAGCTTTTAGCTGTAGTGTATGCTTTTGAAAAATTTCACCCCTATCTTGTCCTTTCCACCACCATTGTCTATACCGACCATTCCGCGTTGAAGTACTTGTTAACAAAGCAAGATTCTAAGCCAAGACTTCTTCGTTGGGTTTTGCTACTTCAAGAATTTAAAATTGAAATTCGTGACAAGAAGGGAGCCGAAAACCTCGACGCGGATCATCAAAGTAGACTTGAGGATCCTTATCAAGGGGATCATCCGAATCAAGAGATCAATGACTCTTTTCCCCTTGAGGCCTTAATGTCTATCAATTCCAATCTTGATTACACCCCGTAGTTTGCGTACATTGCAAACTACTTAGCGGCTGGAATTCTCAAGGAAGGGTTAACGTCCCAACAAAAGAAAAAGTTCTTTAAAGACATTGAACACTATTTTTGGGACGACCCTTACCTTTTCAAACAATGTGCGGATCTTGTCATTCGTCGGTGTGTTGATGGGCCGGCAGCTTTACTAATCCTTGAAGCTTGCCATAAAGGACCCACCGGTGGTTACTTTAGTCCTAATTACGCCAAGGCAAGATCACATATAAAGATGAGATGCCTCAAAATTTCATACAAGAATGTGAAATCTTTTACGTATGGGGCATCGACTTTATGGGGCCATTTCCATCATCCAAAGGGAACAAGTACATCCTCGTAGCCGTTGACTACGTATCTAAATGGGTTGAAGCAAAGGCTCTCCCTACGAACAATGCGAGGGTGGTTGTGAACTTCTTGAAGAAGTTATTCGCTCGATTCGGTGTTCCTCGTGCTATCATCAGTGACCGCGGGACTCATTTTTGCAATGATCAATTTGCTCGAGTCATGGCTAAGTACGGTGTCAATCACCGTCTTTCCACCGCTTATCATCCTTAAACAAATGGTCAAGCCGAGATTTCTAACCGTGGATTAAAGAGTATTTTAGAGAGAACTGTGGGAGAGCATCGTGCCACGTAGGCCGATAAGTTAGATGATGCTTTGTGGGCTTTCCGTACCGCATATAAGACACCTATTGGTTGCACTCCATATCGTCTTGTGTACGGGAAGGCATGCCACCTCCCTATTGAGTTGGAGCATAAGGCGTACTGGGCCTTGAAGTGGGCCAGTTTTGATATCAACAAAGCCGGTGATCTTCAGAAGATTCAACTTGATGTAGAGTTTTTGTACACCCTTTAGGAAAAGGATGGCAAAATAGTGGTAAGCGTTAAGTGTCGGTTTAGGAAAACCGAGCACTAATGACCCTTATGAAGTTTAAGTTCGTTTCCCAAGGAGGCAAGTGTGTTGTGTAATGAATTGATTTTGATTTGTGATTATATTGAGAAAAAGAAAATATAAATGAGATTAGAAGAGAAAGACGGTTACGAAGACGGATCGAGCTAAGACGAAAAGGTCGTTCACATAAAACCGTAAATAGGTACAAATTAAAAATTTTAAACTCAAAATTAATTAAAAGCTAAAAGTAAGTCTAAAATAATATAAATAAGAATAAAAATCCAACAAAAATATTTTAAAACCTTTTATTAATTAAATATTCAATTTTAAATGCTAATTAAAGCCCTAAAATTAAATATAATTAATCAAAATGTCCAAAATTTTATTCCATTGAACAAATAACTTACTTATATTATCTAAAGACTAAAAAGTATTTTTCCTAAATTTTGAAAACTACTTTTCTATTTTTAAATCACTAAAAACTATTTTTAAATCAAAGTAATTATAAAAAATAATAAAATAATGCCAAAAATAATTTGACACTTTTAAAAATCCTAATTTACTCTAATGAACAGTAGAAAAATGAAAAGTTTGAAAAATATTAAATTTTTCACTAAAAGACAAAAACAGTTTGAACTTAAACCCTAATTAAACAAAATTAATTCTAAAAAATAAATAAAAGGTGAACAGTAAAAACTTTTTGAACTAAAAAGTCTTAAAATGTTTTTCTAAGTCTAATAAAAATCTTAAAATTGAAAAATTATGATTTTTGGCACTAAATGCCAAAAACAGAAACTTAAAAGTTAATTAAAAATGGCTATTTAATCTAAAAATTACTAAATGAACAGTAAAATAAAAAATAATTAAACAGAAAAATCCTAAATAAAATAAGAAAAATATAGAAACTATTTTTAAGTCCTAAATCCAATTTTACCTCACTAAAGACAAAAAACTAAAAACCTGATAGTGACACTTATCTTGTTTTGTCCAGTAGTGTAGCAGTACTAATCAATACACTAGCAGGGGTAACTTTTTTCCTACTGCTAGTGTAATATTTTGTTCAGTTAAGCAATAAGCTTAGGAAAGCTTATTGTGAGTGCTTATTTTGGACAATAAGGCACCCCTATACTCAGTTGAGTATAGGGAGTCAATTAAAACACAAAAACTAGCAAGTCACTTCACAAAAGGGCCAAGAAAGTTACTGATGAATGCTAACTTGTTTCTGATGAACAGTAACTATAGCTTACATGCACAAAAATGAATTTTAAACCCTAAGATCTTGCACGCAAATCAATAACATGGCATACAAGCTATCACAAACCCTATTTTAACCAATCATCTAGCAATGAACAAGATTTGAGGCACAAATTCTTACAAAACCAGGCAGACAAGCACTTACTGATTTTTTTGACCACTCTTCTCAACTTTTTACATGCAAATTCACTTAGATACTACCCAAATATGAAACCTATGACCAAAATAGCTACTTATCAACAAATACCAGTAAGTCTAGACTAGATTCAAGCCAAAAGTTTAGCAAAAACTTCCCTTAAAACACTAATCCAAACACACCTTTAGTTTCTGAAATTGAAGTTTTTCAAACCAAATCACATCCAATCCAAACCAAATTGATTCAAACTGTTTTTAACATGCATAATAATCCTATAATGAGCATAATCAAACCAAATAAAACACTCTTAAACAACTTGCATTTAAATTCACCAAATCACAATAATTACCAATTTGAGAACTGAAAACTGAGATACAAGATGGTTACCTTGTGGGACCCACATCCAGGTCCCACATTGACTGAAAAGTCACCTCCTTTCAGGCTGGGGCCTGAGTAGAACTTTGTTGAGCTGCTTGACAAAAAATGGACAAAATGGATACTTGTTTCTTCTTGGTTCCTGCACAATCACAACAAACCAGGACCAAACTTCAAGCTTCTATAAGCCAGTGCTCATAAGCTAGTGTCAATATAGCTTATGAGCAAGTCTTATACAAATAGTCAGCTTAGAACAACACAATAAACAAAAATCTTTTGAAAAACTGATTTTCTTCAAAAATCTTTTTCAAACTTACAAACCAACAAACCTTGAACTTTGAACACGTTTTGAAACAAGAACAATATCAGAAATCCAGGAATCCAATTCCACTTTCACTTCATAGGAGCCTTGGATTTCTGAAAATTTTCAAACAAATTTTGAAACCTTTTTGAAAACTGAAACAAGCACAAAGTGTTTGTCAAATGAAAAATGGAACTCAGATTCTCTCAAGCTAACACCAACTTTAAAATCATAAAAGGAATTATAATTTAACAAAAATACCAACTTTATAAATATTTAAAAGGGATTACAATAACTTGGAAAAAATCTGGAACAAAGTTACTTGTGACATGCCACAAGTATATATAATGCCTAAAAGACTATTCTAGAATCAGGAATAAAATAATACAAGTCCTAAACCCTAATTGGTGAATTTCCAGAAAAGCCCTTGGTCTCTTGGTCTTGATCTTGGTCAAAATGCTTCATGTGATATGCCAGTTGTTGTTATGTGATCATAATCGTTCATTGTTCCTTTGGGAGCACGAATTCCATCTTGGCTGTTTATCTGGTCGGTTTTTGGGGGTTTGGGTGAAAAAGACATTGCAGGGGAGGGCCCTACCCAACACATGGGTGTGTTGGGGTCACGGTTTTTTTGTGGGATGGTATGAGGGTAAGGTTAATTTGTAATCTGGAAAGATTGTGGTAAAACCCCTTTGTTTTGGCTTGATTTGATCCTGGGTTGAGTTTAGGGTTTATAAGGGATTAGGGGTTATTTAATCTGATTTGGGTAAAGTTTTATTTAAATAATGTGTTAAGGAGGGAAAAAGGGGTTTGACATAGGTTGACCCAGGTTTATATAAATAAACCTGTGAGTGGAAGGTGACGTGGGAGGGTAGCTTGTGATTGGGTTGGGTGACGTGGTGGAAAAGGATTGGATGGGAGGAGTTGTGTGTCTGGACAGATTTAGTCCCCAATGTTTCTTACTTCCTTCAAGTTATATTAAACAGCTCAAAAACTTCAATCCTTTGTAAACAACTTTGGCAGTTTGTCAAATTTGGCACAACCTTTTTACAAACTTGTTCCAAGGGCTTCTTTTGTACTTTCTTCATTCTCCAAGGGCTGTTCTTGACATTTTTTCAAACTTAAAGGGTTTTTCTTGTACAAATGACTATTGGAGGGTCATTTGTGACAAGTCTTCAAAAATGAGGGACCAATGTTGACAATCTTCAATTCTTCAAGGTCATTTTTGGAAATTCCATTCTTGGGCCCGGTTCATTGTGCGGCTTCGTTTCCCGTGTTCGTTTTTGATTGATTCTTGTGATCTTTTTGCCTTTTCCTCAATATCCGTACCTAAAATACACAAGCAACAAACACGAGCATATATTTGGCAGTTTTAATGATATTTTATGCATTTTAAGCCCGATTTGGACGATGAGACTATGTATAAAAGCAGTCTCATCACTCCCCCATACTAAACCATTGCCGTGCCCTCACACAATGCTAGAATAAAGTATCGTAGCACCTCTAAAATTTAATTTTATTCACTTTATAGAATGATAAACTAGCTATACTACTACTATTAATACTACTTGCGTTTTAGACATAATGTATGATTTTCATCGCAAAATGGGACGTTTATGTTCATAGAATAAGAACACGTGAATGCTTCGTTAGAAATAATTTCATCGTCCTCAATTTTCACCCTAATTCCATGCCAAGCGTGAAACGAGATCATTGTCATTATAAGTTAGTAATGCTAACACTACTCATATGCCCTAATCACGCACTTATTCTCCCATTATTCCTAAGTTGTATCTCTTATATTTTATTTTGTCTTGAATGTTTCACGAGGATACATTGTTTGACTTATGCGATAATAGAGATTTAGGTCTAAAAATAGAGTCCTAACGGTGTAACTAAGACCATCAAATCAATAACCCCTCCCAATAGACAACGATGTTAAAAAATTAAGTCAACAAGAAGGATCGATAAACACGGTTTTATAACGGTTTTGAACATGAGACTTATTACCAAGACTTTTATACGCCCCCTAACGGAAGGGCCTTATTATCTTTGGTTTACCTCTATCTTTTATTCAACTTCGCCATGAAGCTTTTATTATGACTTCGGTCTTGCCTTGCCTTTTATTATCCGCCTCATCGGTGGTTTTATTAGCCAAAGACGTATATCCTCACGCTAAGGCGAATTTTGGATCTTTAAAGCTTCAAAGATTAAGGCTTGATTCACTTTCAATTTTGCATAGATTTTTCGGCCTTGTGGGGCTTCAAATTGTTTGCTTGATTTAGGTGAGCACTTGAAATCTTATTATTGGGTGAAGCTTTCGATTATTCGGGTGCCAATACTTCAAAACCGTGACGCTGGCGATACCTTAATGTCTTCCCAATTTAATTACACGGAAGCTACTAGAAAAGACTAGAAACAACAATCCTAACTAAACCGCTAAGTCAATATTTATTAAGCAAAAAATATTTACAAGCGAAGGGAGAATAAGCAAACAACGAGAACACATGAGTTTTTGAAAGAATACGAGTACTCTACGTTTAGCATAGTAACTTATAATTAACTCTATCATTTCTCGTCCTCATTTAAGAGACTTAGCCTAATGTGTAGTTAAGGAATCAAAGCTAAGTGCTCAACACGTACGGTCGAGTCAAAAATTACTCTTATTCTCGCCATCGGAAAACCTACATTCGTGTCTTCAAACACTTATAAAACATGAGAAAAAATTTAAAATTTGGCCATTTTTAGCCTTATTTTGCGACAAAACGATAAACAAAAAGATAAACTTTGGAAAGCGTGAAGGTTTGGCAAGGCAAGTATCTATTCACCCCCCCCCCCCCCCATACTAAAGTTAAACATTGTCCTCAATGTTTCGAGTCTAGGGGTGCAAACACCCCCATACTAGAGACGTAGTCAAATGTCTAATCTAGCATGGAAAGGGTGTAACCAATAAATTAATAGCCGTTTATGAAGTGTGCTAAAAACCTAAGGTTAGAACATCAAAGGATATATCATTTGTATATTGAGAAAGTCTTCAAAGCAAACGATCGAGTGCTCCCATAAAACGAACACGAGAGGCTCCAATCGTGAAGATCATGATCTAAAAACCACAATTCACAAACAACCACGGAACAAAGGTTGGAAGGGCACAAATCCCCTCACATTAAACTAATATGTACATGGATAAGCATGGGTCTCCCCCACGAGGCACCTTGTTTTTGATAACCGAGTCAAAAGCTCGACTCGAATCCTCATAAATGTGATCATTTAGGGATTATCTTGGTATGGTCAATTTTTAGTGGGGCTTACATGATAAACAAGGCCCAAAAACAACCGGTATAAAGGACTAAGTCCTTTGATGGTGCAAAATACCGGGATCGAAGATGGCGTTCTCGTTTTCATTGGAAAAACAAATCAACGCCACTTTACCATGTGCCAACAAAAACCCAAAGGGTTTCAAGAAAATAGATGAGAAGAAATAGAAGGGTGGGACAATGGGTAAGTCACTAAAAACATGAGCTACTCGAGGTATACTCGAACCAATCAAATAGAAAGATTTTCCATTTATTGCATCGGTGGAAGACCGAGATTTCCCTTTATAAGCAATTCCGGGATCAAATATCTCGTCCTCGGTGGAGAAAGGGGAGGGAACATAAGGGGCTTCCCCCACACTAGGTCCACACAAAGCATCGTCAAAAGGAGAAGACGAGCTTGTAGTACTCAATACACGTGGTGATGACGGAGTTAGAGTTGTAGAAAAATCTTTTAAATTCAATTTAAAATCTTTTCCTTTTTCATCTTTTAAACTCTCCTTGTGAAAACCCGATTTAATTATGTCAAAAATATTTGGTGTTTCTAAAGCAATGTTAGTCACACTAAAAATTCTCACATTTGAAAACCGTTTTGGTAAAGGGTGTGGTAAGTTTTCAAAACGTTTGTCAACAAAGAAAACTCCCCCATCGGGATCAACATATTCATCATCCGAAGAATCATTCGAGATTGGAATCGTAGGCTTAACACTCTTAACCTCCACCGGCGGAGGGGACGGAACTTCATTTTTATCAACAACTTCTAAAACTCTTTTTGAAATCTTTTTACAAATGTTTTTGATGGAATTGACATTGTACAAAGACGTGATAGAATACACATGAGAAAGTGTGGAATTTTGAGTTGCATTAATGACGAGTTCTTCCTCATTGAAACGTAGAGTGATTTTTCTAGCATGCACATCGATAAGTGCTCTCGAGGTATCCAAAAATGATCGAACTAAAATTAAAGGAACTTTAGGATCGATGGGAATGTCAACAACAATAAAGTCTACGGGATAGTAGAACTTTCCAACTTTTACGAAGACGTCCTCGGCTACTCCACAAGCTAGAATCGTAGAATGATCGGCCATCTCGATTGACATTCTTGAAGGAGTGAGATTTGGAAGATTGAGCGATTTAAAAATCTCAAGAGGCATCAAATTAATACTAGCACCAAGATCGGCCAAGGCGTAGCATTCTTCCATGTCTTGTATAGCACATGGGATTAAAAACTTGCCGGGATCACCGACTTTTTGAGGTATGCGGCTAAGAAAAACCGATGAACAACTAGACGATTTTTGCAATTTCTCTTTGTTATTCAACATACTTTTGAAGTTTGCGGCAAATCGAGGCATCATGACCAAGGCGTCGACAAAACTTATATTAAAATGCAAGTCACAAAACATTTTCATAAAAAGTTCAAATTGATAATTATTTCGTTCTTGTGCCTTTTCCTTGTCTCGTCTTGAAGGGTAAGGTAAGGGTGGTGTGGGTTGGGGCATAGGCATCGGCCTTGGAATCTCGGGTTCCATGATTGGTATTGGTTCAACCGTAGGTGTGGTTTGAGCGGTACTTCGTGGGCTTGTAATTTGCTCCTTTTCTACCACCACCTCGGGTTCTTTCTCTTTTTCCTTCTCCGTAGAAGTACTTGGACGAGAAATGGGTTCTTTGAAAGTTTTACCACTACGAGTAGTAATAACCTTCAATTCTCCTTTCGGGTTTACGATGGTATCACTAGGAAGACCACCCGAAGAAGAAGGTTTACACATGATAGCTTCAAACATTTTTCCCATTCGGTCTTCAAATTTAGATTGCCTAGCATCCGCTTTTAATAACTCTTGCTTAATCTCATGTTGACCTTGCTCCATTTTTTGTTGATTTTGTTGGAGTCGTTGAACATTTCCTTCCATTTTATTAGCATGAATTTTAAGTTCATTAGCAAGTTCGTTTTTAAGCTCGTTTTTCAACTCGGATCTTAAGCTAACCATTTCACGTTGCATATTGTCAAACTTAGCATCGTTTGCCTTAGCATAATTCAAAAACTCTCCTTGAAGATTTTTGGTGTGATCATTTTGAAAACCTTGAGTCGTAGTTTGAAAATCACGGTTTTGGTTTTGGTTTGACATTTGCCCATTTCCACTTTGATAATTACCCTTGTTGTAATTACGTTGATTGCCTTGATAATTACCACCTTGGTTGTTGTTTCGATAGTTATTAGCATTTTGATTTGGTGGAGCTTGATTTTGGCGTGAACCTTGACCGTTTTGGTTATAAGTTCCCGTGGCTACATAAGCACTCGAAGTGTTACCATCCGCGGTAATGCACTCGGAAATATCATGAGCTCCACCACACGACAAACAACTCTTAGAAACCGCTTTAACCGAAGCGGAATTCGAAGCTTCTTGAGCTTTCCAATGGGACATAAGGTTAGCAAATCTATCAAAAAACCGATTCTCCTCATTTGCCTCATCTTGTAAGGCATTAATGCTACGAGACGATGGTGACGATGATGAACCCAATTCAGTAACACTCGGTGTGTTACGAGGGCTATAAACCTTAGACCTATTCTCAATTATTACCAAATCTTCCTCAACCGTTTTACACAAAAAATTACCACCCACGGCGGCATTTAAATAATCTCTTTCATGATCATTAAGTCCATTGTAAAACGTGTCAATTTGGTGCAAGTCGGAAAAACCGTGATGAGGACATTCATGTAACATCTCCTTAAACCTATTCCAAGCCGTTGAAAAACTTTCATTTGATTCTTGTGAAAACTTTGAAATCTCATTTTCAAATGCGTAGTCTTAGAGGGCGGAAAAAATTGGTTCACGAACTTTGAAACGAGATCCTTCCACGTCAATATAGAATTGGGTGGCTCTTTCTCTAACCAAATTTTAGCGGGCCCCGCTAAGGAATACGGAAAAAGCATCATCTTAATCGAGTCATTCGAGACATCCTTAAATTTGCAAGTAGCGGTAAGACGATTGAATTGGCGGATATGGTTGTGTGGTTTGTCCTTCTCATCACCACGGAATTTGTTGTTTTGGATCATCGACAACAAACCCGTTTTCACCTCAAAATTCTCCGCAAGGATAGCGGGAATCACAATAGCCTCTCCATAACCCTCGGTGGGTGCTTGAAGTAACTCCATCATAGTTCGATTTGCCATGGTTGATGCTTCTCTTACAATGGGTTCGTCAATAGGAGACTCCTCACTAGAATTGTTTGGAGTGGGAGTTTTGTTCTTTCGTTTACGTGCACGTCTTGCTTGATTACGAGTTAGCATAAACGTCACGTACAACGAGGGGACGAGCAAAGAAGATTCTTTTTGGAGTTTTAAATTTTTCACTTTTTTTTGTGGTTTTTGATTGTATCAACTTTTTTGGAATTTGGTGAATGTATTAGGTAGACACAAATCTACAAATCTCCTCCTTAATCAAATCTCTCGATTAAAGAAGCCTCAAGGAATGAAAACGATCACGTGAAGTGAACGCCTTCGATGACCTTAGAACGATGGTGGAACACCAAAACGTTCAAGAGGGTTTAATCAAATAAAACCAAGAAAATATATATGATAATTAGTAATACTTTGGGCGGCAAAACCCTCGATTAGCTCTCAAAATCAAAATACGCACAAGCAAGCGGAGGAAACGAGGCGGCGCGAAGCACTTAAGAGCCTTTTTCCTTTAGGTCGTGAAATACAACCGCCTTATACCCACCTTATAGTTTGTATTTTTCAAAATCGAGCTTCACGAAAGTATTTATCTATTTTTGCCTTTTTTCTTTGGTTTGAGATTCGAATACAATGATTGGGTAATGACCTCCCAAGTCAAGGTTGTGATTTCTCATGTATTTGGAGTACTTGTGAATTTATTGTTCTACGTATACAATATAGTAATAGTATTCACACAAAAATCAAAAACCGATAATACGTATTAGTAGAGTGCTACTAATACAAATACTAATTATGGTTAGTATATAAAAACAACAATTGCAATCAAAACACAACACGCCTCCCCGGCAGCGGC
Organism: Glebionis coronaria; assembly: GCA_025667525.1. Taxonomy (NCBI): domain Eukaryota; kingdom Viridiplantae; phylum Streptophyta; class Magnoliopsida; order Asterales; family Asteraceae; genus Glebionis; species Glebionis coronaria. The sequence continues at coordinate 71,946,615 of CM046882.1, read as the reverse complement.
GCCAAAAATTGATGTAGAGTTTTTGTACACCCTTTAGGAAAAGGATGGCAAAATAGTGGTAAGCGTTAAGTCTCAGTTTAGGAAAACCGAGCACTAATGACCCTTATGAAGTTCAAGTTCGTTTCCCAAGGAGGCAAGTACGTTGTGTAATGAATTGATTTTGTTTTGTGATTATATTGAGAAAAAGAAAATAGAAATGAGATTAGAAGAGAAAGACTGTTACGAAGACGGATCGAGCTAAGACGAAAAGGTCGTTCACGTAAAACCGTAAATAGCTACATATTAAAAAATTTAACCTAAAAATTAATTAAAAGCTAAAAGTAAGTCTAAAATAATATAAATAAGAATAAAAATCCAACAAAAATATTTTAAAACCTTTTATTAATTAAATATTCAACTTTAAATGCTAATTAAAGCCCTAAAATTAAATATAATTAATAAAAATGTCCAAAATATTATTTCATTGAACAAATAACTTACTTATATTATCTAAAGACTAAAAAGTATTTTTCCTAAATTTTGAAAACTATTTTTCTATTTTTAAATCACTAAAAACTATTTTTTGTTGGGGTTTACTTCGTTCCAACAGGGTGAAGATAATCAATAGCCTAACTACGTACCAATGAATGGTTACCGGATATCTCTTGAAGTCGTGTAATCACTTTCCAAAGAAGATTATTCGACCCTATTCCTGGGTTAACACGAATACCTCCTTGGGATAAAACCAAGAGTTAGTTCTTGTTTTAGGCACAAATCAAGAATTCTGTGCGTGTAAGTGTTTCCTGTTTTCGTATCTTTCATCATGCAAAATATGATCACTATTTATAGTGATCCTATTCCTTAAGGAATGTAACTCCTAGTCAAAGGTATTAAGAGCATTAATCGGCCTATTAATCTCATAATTACCTTCATAAAGCATAGTGGTTACATGACCATAAACCTGGTCATCAAGTCAATATTCAACCCTCATTAACTGGTCAAAGAGGTTACAAAGACTTTGTGCATCACCAGGAGCAACGTCCTAACCAGGAGCAGCTTCCTAACCAGGAGCAGCTTCCTAACTAGGAGCAACTTCCTGACCAGGAGCAACTTCCTGACCAGGAGCAGCTTCCTACTTATATCACAACCACTATATTGAGTCCAGGGAGGTAAGGGACTTAATGGGTGTACACTCCGTACCTCCAAACCCATTTACAAGTATTACCCGTTCCTATAATTGCACTAAATTTCCTACAATCCTCCCCAATTTAGTACAATTCCTTTTTGCATGAAAATCAACTTTAGCAAAACCAGTGCATAAATGAAAATGTCCTGAGGATTGAATTTCCATCTTAGTACATCACTCCAAATATTCGAGAATCAGGGTGTTCTAAGAATTGAACCCTTCAACTACTTTGAACACCTGAAGATAACATACACCTAAGTTTTCAAACACTTAAAACGCTCTTGACACCATACAAGCCATGTGTCCATATCCAATTCATAAATGTTGTAAGAGCCAAAGTCCATGCTCCTTGAGGCGGTGAAACCTCAACATTTACATAGGTGGTTCCTCTTTAGTTCATGCTCCTACTTAAGCACTTTTTCAAAGAAATTAACCATTAATAAGTTTATAACTTCATCCTCCTTTCAGCAGGTACAAGCACATCCTTGGGATGATATACATGTGCTTCAGTCCCCTGAATGTTTAGCTTTCCACATTGAACTCAGCTCCCAAGTTTCCTCAGGAGGGAGTTGGGTGTCCTAGCATTCAGTGACTAGAGTGGACTTTTAAACCCATCCCTTTACCAGACTTTATAACCAAGTCTCTAGGCAATCCCTTCGTCAAGTGATCAGCTAAGTTTTGTTGAGACCTCACAAACTCTATTGAAATCACCCCATTCGTGATCAACTCACGAATCATGCTATGTCTAACACCTAGGTGTCTAGACTTGCCATTGTACATCTGGCTATATGCCTTAGCCAATGTAGCTGCACTATCACAACGGATAGAAATGGGTGCCATAGGTTTGACCCACAATGGAATCTCAAGAAGCAAGTTTCTCAACCATTCAACCTCTTTACCAGCAGCTGCTAGAGCCACAAATTCAGATTCCATTGTTGAACCAGTAATGCAAGTTTGCTTCTTGGATGCCCAAGAAATTGAACCACCACCAAGAAGGAATACCCAGCCACTTGTGGATGAATTATCCTTAGTATTGCTGATCCAACTTGCATCAGTGTAACCTTCCAACACTGAAGGATATCCAGTATAAGACAAACAATAATCCATTGTTCCTTTCAAATACTTCAGTACCCTCTGAATTGCTTGCCAATGCTGAGTACCAGGATTACTAGTATACCTACTCAGTTTACCCACAGCAAATGCAATGTCAGGCCTAGTAATAGTCATGGCATACATCAAGCAACCAATAACCCTAGAATACTCAAGCTGGGAGACAGCCTGACCATTGTTAGGCATTAGTTTCTCACTTGTATCCATAGGTGTACTTACTGGAGTACAATCAAAGTGATTGAATTTCTTCAGCACCTTCTCAATGTAATGAGACTGAGAAATTACAATACCATCACTTTCATGTTTAATCCTTATGCCAAGGATAACATCAGCCTCCCCCATGTCTTTCATGGAGAACTTTGATGACAAAAAATCCTTTGTCTGATCAACCTTAGCTTGGTCAGTACCAAAGATTAACATGTCATCAACATATAGGCAAATGATGACTCCTTTACCAGATTCATCAAATTTGCTATATACACATTTGTCAGCTTGGTTAAGTGAATAACCATTAGACAAAACCACTTCATCAAATTTCTGGTGCCATTGCTTAGGTGCCTGCTTCAGTCCATATAAGGACTTAATCAGTTTACACACCTTACCTTCATGACCAGGCATGATGAAGCCCTGAGGTTGGTTCATATAAACCTCCTCATCCAAGTCACCATTCAAGAATGCTGTCTTCACATCCATCTGATGAATAATCAGATTGTGAATACTTGCTAGAGCAATCAACATTCTTATGGTACTGATACGTGCTACTGGAGCGTAAGTATCAAAATAGTCTATCCCTGACTTTTGTTTAAAGCCCTGAATGACTAACCTTGCCTTGAACTTTTCAAAAGTTCCATCTACCTTCATTTTCCTTTTGAAAATCCACTTGTTACCAAGTGGATTACAACCTGGAGGTAGATCAACCAACACCCAAGTGTTGTTGCCCATGATGGAGTCCATCTCATCATTTATTGCTTCTTTCCAGAAAGCAACATCCTGGGACTTCATTGCTTCATCAAATGTTTTGGGATCATCCTCAACATTAAAGCAATAGTAGTACTGGTCAGAGACCTCATCCCTTGTTCCTTCAACTAGGTATAGTTGAATATCAGGCCCAAAATTCTTTGGAGTCCTATGCCTTGTGCTTCTTCTAAGCTCAGGCTTAGGTTGCTGAACCACAACCTCATCAGTGACCCTTTCAGGTTTCACTGAAACACCAGTGTCCTCAGCTCCTATAGGAGTCCTAAGGCTTGGTCTAGGGACTGATGAGAACCTAGTCTCATCAAAGTTAGCATCCCTTGATTCAATGATTGAGTTTATTGAAACTGAATCATTAGGTTCAATAACATAGAACCTATAAGCCTTGGAATGCTCAGCATATCCAACAAAGATGCATTCAATGCCTCTTTCACCCAAGGTTTTCACCTTTGGATCAGGGAGTCTTACAACAGCCCTACAACCCCAAACTTTGAGGTAGTTCAAGTTTGGTTTCCTTTTAGTCCAGAGTTCATAAGGGGTAATCCTGTTCCTTTTATTAGGAACCCTATTTAATAAATAGCAAGCTGTTAACATAGCTTCTCCCCAAAACCCTTGACTCAGTCCTGAGTAGGACAACATGGAGTTAACCATCTCTTTTAGTACTCTATTTTTCCTTTCTGATATACCATTTTGTTGTGGAGTATAGGGGGCAGTAGTTTCATGGATTATTCCAGCAGACTGAAAAAACTGAGTATTCATGTACTCACCTCCCCTATCAGTCCTAAATCTTTTGATTTGGACTCCTTGTTGTAATTCAACTTCAGTTTTAAATACTTTAAATTTATCTAATGCTTCATCCTTAGTATGCAACAGATAGACATAACAAAACCTTGAAGCATCATCAATAAATGTTACCAAGTATTTCTTATTCCCTAATGAGGGAGTAGCATGCAAATCACATAGGTCACTATGGATTAGCTCCAAAACCGTAGTTACACGTTTTACATCCTGAAATGGTTTCTTAGTAATTTTATTCAGCATACAAGTCTGACACTTATCAGTGTCCATGTCAAAATCTGGAATTAACCCATTCTTAGACATATCTTGCATCCTCTTATAGTGGACATGGCCTAGTCTAGCATGCCATAGTGATGAATCGTTCAGTTTAGTGGTAGTCATCAGGACAGAATAAACATTTATACTAGAATCAATATTAAGCCTGAACATTTGATTACTCAAATAGCCAAAACCAATAAACACACCATGTTTAGATAAAACAAATTTATTAGATTCAATCATTTGTTTATAACCACAATTATTCAAAACACTACTAGAAACCAAGTTCTTCCTAATATTAGGAACATGCAAAACATTAAACAAAGAAAAAATCTTTCCAGAACTAAATTTAAGATCAACACAACCACGTCCATGCACTAGGGCTGTTGACTCATTTCCCATGTGAAGAATAGATCCATCATTCATTGACTCATAAGTCTTGAACCAGCATCTATCTTTACACACATGTACTGTTGCTCCAGAGTCAACCCACCACGCAACATCATCATCCTGCACAAAATAAGCTTCAGATACATATGTAACATAATAAATCTGGAGAGATTCATTAAACATATTCTGACCTTTTGTGCCTGATCCATTAGCTTGGTTGCCAATGCTAACACCTTTGCAATCCCTTTTGAAGTGTCCAGGTTTCCCACACTTCCAACAAGCCACTGATGACTTCTTGTTAGGATTAGGTTTGGTGTTATCATGATGCTTACGTTTTCCCTTGTTGTCATTGTACCTGGTGGAGTTGTTATGCTCCACCATATTGACAACAGATGAACCAGCAACATTGTTGCTCTTTGGCTTATCACTTTCATGCACCCTGAGGGATTCCTCAATGCGCAAATGACTGCCCAACTCAACAAGAGTTAACTCCTCCTTCTTATGTTTCAAGGTGTGCTTGAAATCTTTCCAAGAAGGAGGCAGTTTGTCAATGACACACGAGACCTGAATGGTCTCATCCATGTTCATTTTATGTTGTGTAAATCTGCCAAGTATTCCAAGAAGTTCATTGTATTGTTCCATGACTGGTCTTGAATAAGACATTTTGTAATTTGTGAAATCACTCACAAGGAACTTCTTACTTGATGCATCCTCAGCCATATATTTGGCTTCCAAGGAATCCCATAGTTCTTTAGCAGATTCAACATTTTGGTAAATATCAAATAAAGAATCAGACATACCATTGAGAATTATGCCGCGACACACATAATCATCATTCTCCCATTTGCTCCTTTTCCTCAGTTCCTCCAAAGTAGCATCATCACCACCATCAGGAATGGGAGTGGTCAGCACGTACACCACGTTCATGGTAGAAAGAAGAAAGTGCATCTTCTTCTGTCATCTCCTAAAATAAACCCCTTCAAACTTGTCCAGTTTGGAGAAGTTAGCCACCATATGCTTCATTGCCGCTGCCATTGATTATCACAAAATAATCTCCTTTGATTGTTGGGGTTTACTTCGTTCCAACAGGGTGAAGATAATCAATAGCCTAACTACGTACCAATGAATGGTTACCGGATATCTCTTGAAGTCGTGTAATCACTTTCCAAAGAAGATTATTCGACCCTATGCATGGGTTAACACGAATACCTCCTTGGGATAAAACCAAGAGTTAGTTCTTGTTTTAGGCACAAATCAAGAACTCTGTGCGTGTAAGTGTTTCCTATTTTCGTATCTTTCATCATGCAAAATATGATCACTATTTATAGTGATCCTATTCCTTAAGGAATGTAACTCCTAGTCAAAGGTATTAAGAGCATTAATCGGCCTATTAATCTCATAATTACCTTCATAAAGCATAGTGGTTACATGACCATAAACCTGGTCATCAAGTCAATATTCAACCCTCATTAACTGGTCAAAGAGGTTACAAAGACTTTGTGCATCACCAGGAGCAACGTCCTAACCAGGAGCAGCTTCCTAACCAGGAGCAGCTTCCTAACCAGGAGCAACTTCCTGACCAGGAGCAACTTCCTGACCAGGAGCAGCTTCCTACTGATATCACAACCACTATATTGAGTCCAGGGAGGTAAGGGACTTAATGGGTGTAGACTCCGTACCTCCAAATCCATTTACAAGTATTACCCGTTCCTACAATTGCACTAAATTTCCTACATTTTTAAATCAAAATAATTATAAAAAATAATAAAATAATGCCAAAAATAATTTGACACTTTTAAAAATCCTAATTTACTCTAATGAACAGTAGAAAATGAAAAAGTTTGAAAAATATTAAATTTTTCACTAAAAGACAAAAACAGTTTGAACTTAAACCCTAATTAAACTAAATTAATTCTAAAAAATAAATAAAAGGTGAACAGTAAAAACTTTTTGAACTAAAAAGTCTTAAAATGTTTTTCTAAGTCTAATAAAAATCTTAAAATTGAAAAATAATGATTTTTGGCACTAAATGCCAAAAACAGAAACTTAAAAGTTAATTAAAAATGGCTATTTAATCTAAAAATTACTAAATGAACAGTAAAATAAAAAATAATTAAACAGAAAAATCCTAAATAAAATAAGAAAAATATAGAAACTATTTTTAAGTCCTAAATCCAATTTTACCTCACTAAAGACAAAAAACTAAAAACCTGATAGTGACACTTATCTTGTTTTGTCCAGTAGTGTAGCAGTACTAATCAATACACTAGCAGGGGTAACTTTTTTCCCAAGCTAGTGTAATATTTTGTTCAGTTAAGCAATAAGCTTAGGAAAGCTTATTGTGAGTGCTTATTTTGGACAATAAGGCACCCCTATACTCAGTTGAGTATAGGGAGTCAATTAAAACACAAAAACTAGCAAGTCACTTCATAAAAATCTTCACAAAAGGGCCAAGAAAGTTACTGATGAATGCTAACTTGTTTCTGATGAACAGTAACTATAGCTTACATGCACAAAAATGAATTTTAAACCCTAAAATCTTGCACACAAATCAATAACATGGCATACAAGCTATCACAAACCCTATTTTAACCAATCATCTAGCAATGAACAAGATTTGAGGCACAAATTCTTACAAAACCAGGCAGACAAGCACTTACTGATTTTTTTGACCACTCTTCTCAATTTTTTACATGCAAATTCACTTAGATACTACACAAATATGAAACCTATGACCAAAATAGCTACTTATCAACAAATACCAGTAAGTCTAGACTAGATTCAAGCCAAAAGTTTAGCAAAAACTTCCCTTAAAACACTAATCCAAACACACCTTTAGTTTCTGAAATTGAAGTTTTTCAAACCAAATCACATCCAATCCAAACCAAATTGATTCAAACTGTTTTTAACATGCATAATAATCCTATAATGAGCATAATCAAACCAAATAAAACACTCTTAAACAACTTGCATTCAAATTCACCAAATCACAATAATTACCAATTTGAGAACTGAAAACTGAGATACAAGATGGTTACCTTGTGGGACCCACATCCAGGTCCCACAGTGACTGAAAAGTCACCTCCTTTCAGGCTGGGGCCTGAGCAGAACTTTGTTGAGCTGCTTGACAAAAAATGGACAAAATGGATACTTGTTTCTTCTTGGTTCCTGCACAATCACAACAAACCAGGACCAAACTTCAAGCTTCTATAAGCCAGTGCTCATAAGCTAGTGTCAATATAGCTTATGTGCAAGTCTTATACAAATAGTCAACTTAGAACAACACAATAAACAAAAATCTTTTGAAAAACTGATTTTCTTCAAAAATCCTTTTCAAACTTACAAACCAACAAACCTTGAACTTTGAACACGTTTTGAAACAAGAACAATATCAGAAATCCAGGAATCCAATTCCACTTTCACTTCATAGGAGCCTTGGATTTCTGAAAATTTTCAAACAAATTTTGAAACCTTTTTGAAAACTGAAACAAACACAAAGTGTTTGTTAAATGAAAAATGGAACTCAGATTCTCTCAAGCTAACACCAACTTTAAAATCATAAAAGGAATTATAATTTAACAAAAATACCAACTTTATAAATATTTAAAAGGGATTACAATGACTTGGAAAAAATCTAGAACAAAGTTACTTGTGACATGCCACAAGTATATATAATGCCTAAAAGACTATTCTAGAATCAGGAATAAAATAATACAAGTCCTAAACCCTAATTGGTGAATTTACAGAAAATCCCTTGGTCTCTTGGTCTTGATCTTAGTCAAAATGCTTCATGTGATATGCCAGTTGTTTTTATGTGATCATAATCGTTCATTGTTCCTTTGGGAGCACGAATTCCATCTTGGCTGTTTATCTGGTCGGTTTTTGGGGGTTTAGGTGAAAAAGACGTTGCAGGGGAGGGCCCTACCCAACACATGGGTGTGTTAGGGTTACGGTTTTTGTGTGGGATAGGATGAGGGTAAGGTTAATTTGTAATCTGGAAAGATTGGGGTAAAACCCCTTTGTTTTGGCTTGATTTGATCTTGGGTTGAGTTTAGGGTTTATAAGGGATTAGGGGTTATTTAATCTGATTTGGGTAAAGTTTTATTTAAATAATGTGTTAAGGAGAGAAAAAGGGGTTTGACTTAGGTTGACCTAGGTTTATATAAATAAACCTGTGAGTGGAAGGTGATGTGGGAGGGTAGCTTGTGATTGGGTGAGAAGATTGGGTGGGGTGACGTGGTGGAAAAGGATTGGATGGGAGGAGTTGTGTGTCTGGACAGATTTAGTCCCCAATGTTTCTTACTTCCTTCAAGTTATATTAAACAGCTCAAAAACTTCAATCCTTTGTAAACAACTTTGGCAGTTTGTCAAATTTGGCACAACCTTTTTACAAACTTGTTCCAAGGGCTTCTTTTGTACTTTCTTCATTCTCCAAGGGATGTTCTTGACATTTTTTCAAACTTAAAGGGTTTTTCTTGTACAAATGACTATTGGAGGGTCATTTGTGACAAGTCTTCAAAAATGAGGGACCAATGTTGACAATCTTCAATTCTTCAAGGTCATTTTTGGAAATTCCATTCTTGGGCCCGGTTCATTGTGCGGCTTCGTTTCCCGTGTTCGTTTTTGATTGATTCTTGTGATCTTTTTGCCTTTTCCTCAATAACCGTACCTAAAATACACAAGCAACAAACACGAGCATATATTTGGCAGTTTTAATGATATTTTATGCATTTTAAGCCCGATTTGGACGATGAGACTATGTATAAAAGCAGTCTCATCACAACTCAATGAGCTAAATGAACTGAGGAATGAAGCTTATGAAAATTCATTGATCTACAAGGAGAAGACCAAGCTCATTCATGATGCAAGGATTAAGAACCGAGAGTTCCACATCGGTGATCAAGTTTTACTCTTTAACTCTCGGTTGAAGATCTTCTCGGGCAAGCTAAAAAGTCGTTGGTCTGGTCCATTCACGGTCGCCAAAGTTTTCCCTTACGGCACCAGTGAACTTTCACAACCAAATGGGCCTAATTTTAAAGTGAATGGCCAGCGTGTGAAGTTGTACTTTGGTGAGGACATCTCTCATGAGATGATTCCACCCCTCACCACGTTTCCCTTGAATTAGTTCTGGGTCGAGTCAGGCTCGTGACTTGGTTAACAAAAACAAGCGCTTCTCGGGAGGCAACCCGTTGATCTATCCTTTACCCGTTTTCATAATAAGTGTAGGGGAAGCTACATAGGGTTTGTTGTCTTATTTCTTATGATGTGCAGGGATTAAAGCTTCAAAGAGCACTTTTGATGACATTTGACGACCCGTGATCCCGTGTACCCGTCTTCCCGGTTCTATCCTAAACTGTCGTGATTCAATATTTCATATCTTATATGTTCACATTGAAATCACTCTAGTTGTCCTTTCCTTAGCATGATTTAAACAAAGTGCACAATGTCCTAAGTGTAGGGGAGTTTACTCCTACATGCTTAAACATTGAGGACAATGTTTATATCAAGTGTAGGGGGGACTTCTATCGAAGTAAGTGGGCTTTTCTATTAATTTGTCCTCATTTTAACCAGAAAATTTGATTTTTCGACATTTTTCAAAAATTTTAATCTATTTTGGCCTAGTAGTATAGTAGTATTTTCCTTTGTTATCGTTATTAACTTTTTTTACTAGAATAAATTTTCAATAAAGTGGTTTTAAATTTTTCAAACGTCATGAATCTTTTGACTCAACCCGAGTTTACTTATCCTAGTTTACTCTAGCTAGTATCCTTAACGTGTTTAAGTCAAGTTTTGCTAGGCTTTTATATAGGGAGCTTTAAAACGCGAAAGTCTTAACTCTCACGGGTTAAGAACAAGAACTTTTCGTAAGTTCCTATAATTGATCCTAGAAAGTCGTTTATCAAGGGAACTTTAAAATGCGAATTCTAAACTTGAAAAAGTCTAAGAGTTTGCAAGATCCTATACATGACTTGAAAACCCAAAACTTTGATTTAATTGGCTAAGCATCCACGAGTCTCATTCCTTGATATTTTAAATTGTGGAGAACGAGAGATGATAGAGTCAATTATAAGTTTGGTATTCTTTCATGAATTTATGTGAGTTGATTATAAGATTTTTCTCCCATCGCTTGTTAATAAATATATTTGCAATAAATAAGGTTGTACGATTTGAAAAGTTACTTAGCTTCTAGCACAAGATCGTTCAAAAGTTGCTCGGTATTAATTAGAGCTCATATCCAAGGCATAACTTATTGAAGCGGGATGCGAAGATTGGCGAGTCCGAAAAGGCCCTAACAAGGCATGAGGGCTACATTTTGTTGCTAAAGATCCAAAGTGATGTGAAGAATCATTTATCAAAAATCAATATGAAGGATCGAGACACACGACGAAAAGCAAACACTCCCCAAAAGATCATGGAGAAGTCTATCCAAAAAGACCCTAGCAAGGTATGAGGAAAAATAGATCCAAGTCCTAAAAGGAGGCAGATCGTTGTATATCAAAGTCCAAAATAAATATTGGAGAAAAATGAAGAAGTCGTGGTCCAAGTATGAAGAATCTCTCAAAAATTTCAAGTGAAGAAATTCCTATTATGAAGAGAAGACCATTATCATGAACGTCTCTCAAGATTTGAAGTATGAAGTCAATGCCAAATATCGATCCGAGAAAGGTCTCAAATCGTGAAGCGAGTTATGCCAAGATATGAACTTTATAAGGTCCTGAGAAGCAGTTTTAAAAGATTTTGTCCTTTAGCTAACTATTGATTAAATCGTCCCACTTTATTTTCAGCCTAAATAAACTATCGAAATAAGTCAAACAATGCATCCTCGTGATCATTCAAGAGAATCATAAAATATAAGAGATACACCTAGGAATAAGGGAGTCTAAGTGAATAATTGGGCCACATGAGTTTGTGTTAGTTTGCTAACTTATAATAACAATGATCTCGTTTTTAAGCTTGGTATGGGGAACGTGAAACTTGAGGGTAATAAACATTCCTGACATTCCAAAGCCTAATTTAAGTCTTTGATTTCCTTACTTGTTTTGTATATATTTAGTATTTAATAAAGGCCAAGGTAGGTTATTTATGATGAAAAATGTGAAACGTGCTTTGAAATTAATGCATTGCATGAGGGCACTTCAATGGTCAAGTGTAGGGGATTTAATAAGTGTGAAAACACTTATCTTTTTACCACTGATTTCCAATAATAACAAGACCAAAACGTGTATTTTATGTCGTAAAAGTCGGAATTATGCGTGGTTTGTGTTTTTATTGTGTTTCAGGATAAAAATATGAAAAAGGGAGAAAATATGGGCTATCATGGGCTTTTATTGAAGAAAACGAGAAAAGACAAAGTCAAAAGATCAAGAGTGCAAAAAGAACGGAATTCCAAGGCCTATTCTAAAGATTTATCGAAGAAAAAGTCTAAAGACGGAAGTTTAATGAAGTCGAAGAACCAAGTCTAATTATAGAAGAAAAATTATAAGACGAGTTCAATTTATATCGACAAATCCCGAGACGACTTTGAGAAAGACAAAGAATTTAAATCGAGTCGAGACGAGAAGAAAGAAAAAGGAAGCAACACATGCACCTCCCCACCTCCTATATATACCCTCCTAATGACACAGTAGGAGGGTGTTAGCTAGTTTGTTTTTCTTTTGTAGTTTTAATTTTTAGAGAGAGAAAGTGTCTAACTTTCTCTCACTAGAATTTCATCTTTTCTTTCTTTCATGTTTAAGCTTTAGTTTATTCTTGTATTTTGAGATCTTTAATCTACAATTCAAGTTTAAGCTTTTCATCTTTAATCTTCTTCTACCTTTCTTGATTTTAATTTGTTCTTGATACGATATTTTAATGCTTCTAGTTTCATCTTGATGTTTGATTGATTAAAAAGTTTATCTTTTTACTCATATCTAAGTTTTTATACAACTTGAGTTTTGAGATTTTCATGCTTATTGGCTTATTTTGTATTTAGCTTCTTTGCTTTAAAGTTTTCTTAAAGGTTTCTTCTTTTTAAAGTTTGATTTAACAAGTTGCTTATTTAGAGTTTTGAAAGTTCTTATTCGTGCTTATTATCTCCTTTCATCATAAATTTGGTAAAGTTTTGGTTTGTGCTTTTCAAAACGGTGCTTATTAACTTGGCTTATTGCGAATTAAAAACTGTCGGAAAAGGGTTTAGCCTTTCCGACCAGTATTCCGACGTAGCTATCGGATTAGGGTTTTATATTCCGACACCTTATTCCGATCGGTGTATCGGAAAAGGGTTTTGGATTCCGATCGTCTTTCCGATCACGATTCCGACGGTAGGGTTATTTGATATTCCGATAGTAGTTGACTTCCAATATCCCGATAGTTTCTTTTTCTTACATTCCGATAGACTTATATTCCGATATAGTGATTCCGCTAGAGTTTACTGTGCATTATTCCGATACTCCAGTAGTTATTCCGATAGAATTTCATTTGATACATTCCGGCGGATTATTTCGACGGGTTTATTCCGACTGTATTCCGACTATAGCATTCTGATGGGATTCCGATAGTGTGTATTCTGACGGATTGGGTTTAAGTTTTTACTTTTACAAAGTTTTAAGTTTTAAATTTACTTTTAAGTTTTTAATCAATTATTTTTAACTTTTAATTTTTAGTTTACTTTTTAAAGCTTTCATTTTTACACAACGACATTTTCATATTTGCTTTTAGTTTAAAATAGATAATCAAACCATTTTATTTTCCACCAAGAACGACTGAGTCGCACTCTTAACTAGTAATCAATTCGAAAAGACTGGAATAACGAACTTTCATACGAGAAAATATCTTGTATTAGGTACCAATGCTCTATCACTTGCTTACCTCAACCAAAAAAATATAATTTTGCCCTTCCTAGCCAATTGTCAATAACAAATGGAAGTATAGACGGAGGGACTTTAAGTAGTTACTTGACTGAGAAAATGTCATTGCTAGTGAACATTAACTTTGGTATAGTTTGTAAGATACGATTTGGTATAGGTTGTAATATACAATTTCTATTAGATGTGAAGTAAGTTATTGACATGATTGTAAAAAGTTCAAGCATGTGATTAGTAGAGTCTTTTCAAGGTATGCTTGTGAAAAGTCATGGAAGTTACATTTTGTTCTATGTGAGTTTGGGCTTGTTAGAGTTATCCTGGTTAAAAGCTATATAGTTTGTATTATGTTCCAGTCTCATTCCTTTGTAATATGTGTTGAAGAACAATCGTTATTGTTAAGACGTGCTTAATAGTTTTATGTTGAAGAACATGTGGTTTGGTCGGTTATGGAATGAAAAACATAAATGATGTGTTCAAAGCTCATATTGAGAAAAATGAAGGGAGACATTGTTTAATGGTGGCATGTCACGTCTCAAATATTCTCTTCTTGTTAGAGTTTTTTTCATCTCCTACCATTTGCTTTATCCAAGTTTTTATGAAAATTTAATGAAATCTCCAAAAAGTTGTAAACCTTTTGTTGGGAGTTACAATTCTATTATTGGTGTGCTTAATAGTTATATGTTTAGTTATGGACGATCACTTCACTTGTAGTTGGGTTGCTGCATTCTAATTTTCTAACAAAGACCATTTACGATGTTTCATATTTGATTAGCTAGGATAATGTTACTCAGGAAAAAAGGGCAACGTGGATGAATGGTTTCAATACTAACTTTTGAAAGTTGGGTGGGTTTTTTTCAACCATCGATGGTTTTGAAAGTTGGATGGTTTCAGTAATCTATGAATTAAGTGATATTAGTGGCTACAATTTTCCCTTTGCTAAATTTTAGATAAATATAATATAGTTTAGTATTAGAAGGATCAAAGTGTAAATATGTATTCTATATATACTTATGTACCCTATCAATATGAAGCATAATACACAGAATATATTTACCAAGTTTATTTTGGTATCAGAGCTGAGAAAACACTAGTTGCCGCCAACCCTAAATCTGCCTACCTTAGTTCCCTTTTTTCTGGCTAAACAATGGCCTTAATAGCTGCCTTCACCACAGCTGAGAAAACTTCCGACAACTCTCACAAGTTTGGTTTTACCTTTTCTCCAACAAACTATGGGTTTTGGAAAACAATGATCCATCCCTTTCTTGTCACAAACAATCTCATTGGTTACGTTGATAGTACCATACCATGTCCAGCAACAACAATCGAACAAACAACTACCGCAGACAACACGACTTCCACAAAACAGCCAAACCCTAACTATCCAGTCTGGATCACTAATGATGCTCATGTTAGGATGTTGATCATCTCCACAATCTCAGAGGCTGATTTGTCACATGTCCACGGTACTGCTACATCTCGCGAGGTTTGGCTTTCCTTAGAACGTACATATGCCCCACACACATCTTCTATAGTATAGACTCTCAAAACCCAATTATTGAACCTTTAGATGAAGGGAGATGAAACATCAGATGCATATCTCAATCGAGCAAAAGAGTATGCAAATGCCTTGGCCAATATTGGTGAAGCATTTGATGAGAAAGATCTTGTTATGCTTGTGATTGCAGGTCCTCGTAAATACTACAATGGGTTGAAATCTACCCTTCTTGCTAGACAAGCTCCTACAGCCTTCCACGAGTTACAAGGGCTCCTATCGGATCATGATTACATAATCAAACAAGATGTTTCAAATGTTGTTCCTTCACCACAGGCCTTTACCACTCACACTTCTTCAACATATTCTCAAATAGGATCTTCACAACAGGATCCAATGCAAGCTCTTACTCAACTTGCATCACAACTTGGCTTCAATCTACAACTAGCTACCCAACAAGCACAAGCCTTCAATAATTCTTATTTCCAAAACAACCGTGGCCGTGGTGGCACCACCAACAACCGTGGGCGTAGTTGTGGTCAAAATAATCGAACCAACAGAGGACAATTTAATTGGATATCCAATCAGAATACAGTTTATGGAACATGCAACCGATGTGGCATTGGTCACATTCCATCAGAATGTCCAAACCGTGACCCTGCTACTTTCCGAACCAGGAAACAAATTTTGGCTAATCATGCTGATTATCGGTCACAATCTCCAGCGTGGCTTCTTGACACAGGTTCCAATAGCCATGTAGCACCAGAATCTTCTAGCATTGGCACTGTTGAACCATAATATGGTAAAGATTTTCTCCATGTTGGCAACGATAAGGGTTTACCCATTTTACATATTAGTACCACTCAAGTTCACTCTCCAAACAAAACATTTCCTTAACTAATATTCTTCATGTTCCACAAATCAAACAACATCTACTTTCTGTCCAACAATTTTGTCATGATAATAATGTTTTCTTTGAATTTCATGATACCTTTTATGCGATGAAGGACAAGACTTCAGGCACTACCCTCCTCACGGGTCCAAGTAAACACGGGCTCTACTCCATTAATCTCCGGTCATATCAACCTGTTCCAAGAAGTGTCTTCACAGCCGTACGTGCTCCGATCCACACATGGCATCAACGGCTTGGTCACCTCATTCACAGCTTTTAAATTCCATGTTATCAAAATATTCTCTTCCTGTTTTACATAAAACTTCAGTTGCTCCGAGTAATGCGTGTCATGTTGGAAAATAATCCAAACTCTCTTTGCCTCTATCAAATATTAAAAATACTTGTGTCTTAGATTTGGTTTTTTGTGATGTTTGGGGCTCATCACTTGTTACTTCTACTGATGGGCACAACTATTTCCTGTTGTGTGTTGATCATTATACTCGTTACATGTGGTTTTTCCCTTTAAAACATAAATATGATGTTTTTGCGAATTTCAAACACTTTCTTGCTATGGTTGAACGACAATTTAACACCAAACTCAAATCCGTTCAAACAGATTGGGGTAGAGAATTTCGAAATATTCCCAATTTCTTTTCTCCACTTGGCATCATTCACGCCGATCATGTCCACACACAAGTGAACAGAACGGATTTGTTGAACGACGTCATCGACATGTTGTGGAAACAGGGTTACTTTACTTGCTCAATCTGGTGTGCCATCTCGTTTTTGGCATTTTGCCAATGACATAGCTGTTTACCTCATCAATCGCATGCCATCCCGTACCGCTTCAAATGTTTCACCCCTTGAACACGCTTTTTCTCACAAATCTGATTTTTCTTTTTGCGTGTTTTTGGCTGCTTATGTTATCCACACC
The DNA here is from genome assembly GCA_025667525.1 of Glebionis coronaria. Classification (NCBI taxonomy): domain Eukaryota; kingdom Viridiplantae; phylum Streptophyta; class Magnoliopsida; order Asterales; family Asteraceae; genus Glebionis; species Glebionis coronaria. The sequence continues at coordinate 71,929,761 of CM046882.1, read as the reverse complement.
TTCGAACATACAATCAACATAAAATGGACTTTCCCTCAATTCTATGTATTTTTCTCGGGTATAGTCCTTCTCATCATGGGTACAGGTGTCTCGATCCAACATCAGATCATATGTACATAGCTCGTCATGTCCGCTTTATTGAGCACCAATTCCCTTTTCTACAAACATCTTCCATAACTCCTTCACCTTCTCCTCCAAACCCATACATCTCAAGTTATCCCAATCCAACAACTTTACCGAAAAACAACCCTCCAAAAAACGTATCCGTCAGCGACATCCCACAAAACAGCCCTCAAAACACCCCTCAAAACAGCCCAGCAAACACTCCAACCAACAGCCCCTTACCCACCGCTACCACCACCGATCCCGCTGTCCAAACTCCAAATACATCATCTTCCCCGGTTTAGCCCTCTATGAATGCTCCTGTGCACCGCCTTAGACCAGCCAATCTTCGACAACATCCTAAACAAGTGGTTCCATTTGACCCTTCCGCCTATACTACCACTACAACATCCACTAAAACCGAACCCACAACCTTTGCTAGTGCCAAAAAATCACCAAAATGACGAGCTGCCATGGCTGAAGAATATGATGCCCTTATGCGCAATGCCACATGGTATCTTGTTCTACCCATTCCTAATGCCAATGTGGTTTACTGTAAATGGGTGTACAAACTCAAACGAGATCAAACAGCTGTCGTCACTCGTTATAAAGCACGATTGGTTGCAAATGGGTGTCATCAACAACAAGGTATTGACTATTTGGAAACTTTTAGCCCGGTTGTGAAATCTACTACTATTCGCACGGTTCTTTCTCTTGCTGTTACAAAGAAATGGACACTTCGACACTTAGATGTTCAAAATGCTTTTCTCCATGGAGAGCTTCATGAGACAGTTTATTTACGTCAGCCACCCGGTTTCGTTGATGCAAAAAAACCTGCTCATCTTTGTTTACTTCACAAATCGCTTTATGGGTTAAAGCAGGCGCCACATGCATGGTTTAATCGGCTAACCAAGGTCTTACAGTCTCTTGGGTTTAGAGGATCTACAACTAATCCTTCCTTATTCATTTATTCGTTTAAAGGCACGATTTCATACATGCTGATCTATGTAGATGATATCATTCTCACCGGTAACAACTCCAATGCTATAGATAAGATCATTAAGAGTCTGAGTCAGACTTTTGCCATTCAAGATTTGGGTACTCTTTCATACTTTTTGGGCATTGAAGTGGTTCACAAAAACTCAGATATCATATTGTCACAAAAGAAATACATTTTGGAGTTGCTTCAGCTGGCGAATCTTTCAAAGGCTAAGCCGATATCATCTCCGATTACTACCACTGCTAAATTTCATCTCAGTGATAGCCCTTTGTTCGATGGTCCGGTTAAATATTGCCAACTTGTTGGTGCCCTTCAATATGTGACTTTGTCTCGTCCAAACATTACTTGTGCGGTGAACAAGGTTTGCCAATTCATGCATTCTCCAACTACCAATCATTGGTCTGCTATCAAAAGAATTATTCATTATCTTCGAGGTACATCTGATTATGGGCTTCTTATCAAACATGATTCAGGATCTGTTCTTCATGCTTACACCGATTCTCACGACTCCTCTTTCAGTACTTTCTCGGATGCAGACTGGACTGGTTGCCCTGATGACCGTCGATCCACAGGGAGATATGCCATATATCTTGGAAACAATCTAATCTCTGGGTCAGCAAGAAAACAACGAACTGTCTCTCAGTCATCAATAGAGTCGGAGTACAAAGCTTTAGCAGACACTGTAGCTGAACTTACATGTATAGAAGCTCTTCTTAGAGAACTTAACGTTCCTATGACATATGTTCGAGTTTTGTGGTGTGATAACTTGGGTGCAACATATTTATCAGCAAATCCTATCTTTCATGCTCGCACGAAACTTGTTGAAGTTGATTTTCATTTTGTTAGAGAAAAAGTTGTTGCACAAAAACTCTCTGTGTAATTTATATCTACACATGATCAGATTGCAGACATCTTTACAAAGCCTTTGTCATTTCAACGGTTTGCTGAGCTAAGGTCCAAGCTGCAAGTCGTTACCCGACCTTTGCTTGCGGGTGAATATTAGAAAAATATAATATAGTTTAGTATTAGAAGGATCAAAGTGTAAATATGTATTCTATATATACTTATGTACCCTATCAATATGAAGCATAATACACATAATATATTTACCAAGTTTATCTCTAAAGTAGTAAAGTTACATACAAATGACATCAAACTGACTTATACATTATAACTTTCATGTAGGCGTCCTAACAACTTTAAGATAAAGAAACAAGGTAAAAGGGCATGAGAAGTGAATTTCAAACATACAAAAGTTGTTGAGCTAAAGCAAGACTTGATAACTGATAGGTACTTATAGGAAAGGTACTTATAGTAATAAGCTAAAGTGAATATCACAGTGAAGAACTTCTTATACTGTGTTCAAGATTAGGTGTTTATATTGGACGTCATTCCCCATCTTTCTCGGCCTAGCAAACTGACTTATACATTATAGCATTCATGTAGGCCAAGGTTGTCAAAAGCGATAAAAGCGCTCGCTAAAGCGAGAAAAACGACTGAAGCGACCCAAAGCGCCTTATATCTGTTGAAGCGAGGTGTTTTACTGGAGCGAGGAAAGCGACTGAAAAGCGATCAAAAAGCGGCCTTAAAACGCTCTCTTTTGTAAAAGACGGCCAGTTTTAAAATTTTTAGATAAAGAAGATCTACAGCCGACCCTAATCTTTTAAATTAGGTTAAATACTTACAAAACTAACCATTTAGTAAAATATTATAAATACTACCACATGCTAGACATTATTATATGCACATAGGGTAAAATGCTTGCTAAAGCGCTCGGCCGCTCGCTTTTCTCGCTTTTCGCTTTGGAAACAAGTATGTCGCTTTGAGGTCGCTTTCGCCTTTAACTACCTTGATGTAGGCGTCCTAGCAACTTTAAGATAAAGAAACTAGGCAAACAGGACATGAAAAGTGAATTTCAAACATATGAAAGTTGTTGAGCTAAAGCAAGACTTGATAACTGATAGATACTTATAGGAATAAGCTAAGGGAATATCACAGTGAAGAACTTCTTATATTGGGTTTACGATTAGGTGTTTATTTTGGACGTCATTCCCCATCTTTCTGGAGCCTGAACTTGAAGCATTGCAAGATGTATTATATGGAGATAAACATTAGACAATGGAAGCCTAGTAACATATTATTGTCTCAAAAGATGTAAAATCATTATACATCATTACAATTAGCTAATTATTGCAAGTCCTGTAGCTAAGTTGACTAAAATCTTTCCTTCGAGGATTCACATACATACTTATGTTAGCTATACACGATGCGAGTTCATGGTTTATTAAAACATGTTAATACACATCAAGTAAAAATTATTACGTAATTTTTTTAAAAGAACGCCTAAACTGGACCACCATAGCTTATCGCTTTTTGAAATTTGTTAGTTTTTCTGCGTATATTAGCTACTGACATGGTATAATAGTCACGGTACTGAAGCCTTGCTGCAGTGGATTCTGAAAATTAACGACAATTTTTGACATAACATGCTTTTCTCCTTTAACTATAATGTCCTTTAAAAGGTGTTTGTTTTAGCTTATATAATGGGCTTATAAGCTTATTAGCTTATATAAGCTTATAAGTCAAAATCAATTCGTTGGTTAAGCTTATAGGCTTATAAGCTTATATAAAGGGGTTTTGGTAAGCCAAGAATTTATGGTTTATATAAGAATATTATATGAAAAGACATTTAATAATTACATCCTTTTTATTTTTTATGTACTTTTTTATCATTTTACCTTATTAACTATATAAGCTAAATCAAACACTTTATAATATTATATAAGCCCAATACATAAGCTTAACCAAACACCCCCTTAGTGTAAAAATGAAAAGTTCCACAACCATAATAATATCGTACTATTGTTAAAGCCAATGATTGTCTATTGTTTTGTTTTCTCTTGCTATCCTGACCACTTTCGTTTTGCTGTTTTGCAAGGTTCATGTCCATACGGTGATTCTTGTAAATATTTTCATCACACTCAAAATCTGCAGAACAATAGTCAAGGCTTTACAGGTAAAATCAATATTATTATATGTATGTCTTCTAAACATTGATTCATCATTTGATTGTATTATATTTCATTTTGTCTCTCATATCTTTGAACTTTTTAACCACTAGTTTTTTATCGTCTCTTAGTCAACGTTAAGTGGCACATAATTTTTTTTCCCGTTCTGGATAATACTAAAATAGGATTTCTTATTTAGTTGCAAGCAGCATGGATACGCATTTGTCAAATTTCTAGATGAATCAACCTATTGAAAGATCCTCATTACCAGGCAAGTTAAGTTAAGTTAAGTTAGTTTGGATTATATACCCACTATGTTGCTAAATTTTAGCAAGGCCGGTGATGAGGTGTGCATCAAGTGCGGTGGCACATGGGCATACTTTTAGAAGGGCCCCATATTTTTTCTATTTTGTTATGTGCCTAGAAAGGTATCAAATTCAGTTATTTTATCCAAAGCTATTTTGATACTTGATAGGTGTGAAAACACCCATCCTTTTGCCACTTATTTCTTGCTAAAACAAGACCAAAACGCGTATTTAATATCACTTGTTTGGAATTATGCGTGGTTTTTGTGTTTATTGTGTTTTCAGAGTCAACCGGATGAATATTGAAGAAAACATGGGATTGCACGGGTTTTATGGAAGAAAAAGACTCAAGACGAAGTCTATTGTCCAAGAGATGCAAAAGATTTGAAGTCACTGGGCCTATTTGAAGATTTATCGAAGAAAAGGACCAAAGACGGAAGATTTACATATGTCGAAGGAACTCAAGTCTATTAAACGAAGAAATTAAAAGACGAGTTGAATTTAATCGTCGACAAATCCCGAATCAGAATCGAAAACGTCGAGTTTTCTGAAAAGAGGAGAAGACAAGAAGAGAGGGAGAAAGCCCACTCACCAACCAACCACTTGGCCTATAAAAGGAAATCACCCTCACACTTTTGGGACTAGTTTTTCTTTCCCAGTTTTCTTTCTTTTCTTCCGTAGAAAGCCAACACCATTAAGGTGTTGGTGATTTTTCATTCTTGTTAAATCTTTAATTTTGTAAGTGTTTAATCTTTCCTTTTGTTTACTTTACATTGATAAATCAGTATAATCGTTCCATTTCATCTTGTTCATCTTGTTCTTTGATTCAAAGTTTTAAAGTTCTTATTTAGTTGATTTTGATCTTCAAAAGTTAGTGGGTTTTGTGTTTCTAATGTTTTGATATGTTGTCTATGGTTAGTAAATGATTAGTGATTAGTTTTGTTTAAGTTTTGGTTAAAAACTTGGTTGATTTTGGCTTAAAAACGTATCCCCTGTTTTCTTTCTGTTACTGTTCTTCATTTCCCCAGAAATTCTGAATCAAGCACTGTTCATATTTTATTCCGTATCAAATTGGTTCATCCGAAATATTTTATATATTCCGGATCAGTTCCCTTCATTCGGAATATTTATTATTCCGAGTCAAGCTCCTTCATCCGGAATATCCATTATTCCGGATCAACGTCCTTCATCCGGAATATTTCATTTATTCCGGATCAAAGCTCTTCGTTCGGAATATCCAAACATTCCGGATCAAACTCTTCGTTCGGAATATTCTTATATTCCGGATCAGTCACTTTTTGTTAAACATTCCTAATCAACTCCTTCATCCGGAATATCCATTATTCCAGATCAACTCATTATTCCGGATCAACTCATTATTCCGGATCAATCCTTTATTCCGCATGAAGCACTTATTCCGCATGAGCATTTATTCCGAATGAACTCATTATTCCGCATGAAGCTAGTATTCCGCATGAACGATTATTCCGCATGAAGCTTTTTGTCTGATTTATTCCGGATCAAGCCACATTCCGAATCAAGCATTTATAAGGTTATTTACTGTTACTGTTTTATTTTTAATTCAAGTTTTATTTTTATTAATTAATTGCTTCTAGTTTACTCTTAATTACCTTACGCATTTACCTTCTTAGTAACATAGAAAACCAAACCCTCTTTTATTTGATTCACCAAGAACAAATCATTCCACTTTTAGCTGTGATCAATTCGAGAAGATTCCGAGAAAAAATACTGAACCCATAGCAAAATCTCGTCAAACAAATGGCGCCGCTGCCGGCTCTTCTCATTAAGATTCACAGTTTTTTTTGTGAGAACTTGGATTTTGGGATCCGTTCACCGTGAACGTTACCTTTTCATAAAAATTTTCAAAAATCCTAAAAAAATATAAAATTTTCAAAAATACAAAAAAAATTAAAAAACCAAAAAACCAAAAATATTTCTTGTTTGCTTTGTTAGTTCTTTTGCAGGTGCATGCGTACACGATCAACGTCTTATCAAGAGCCCGAGCCTCTCGAAGACTTAGACATGGCCGGTGTACACAACAACAACAATAACCCACCTCAAAACAATAACAACAATAACAATCCACCTCTCAACAACAATAATAACAACAACAATGAACCTCTACCGGACAATCGCCCGATGATTGAACTTTTACAAGCACATGTGGAGGGCAACAATGATCCAATTGTCATACCCGCGATTGCAGCCAACAACTTTGAGCTCAAATCTGGCTTTATTCAGATGGTCTCCGCTCAACCATTCTTGGGGCGTACCATTGATGATCCTCATGACCACATCAAACGGTTCTTGCAACTCACGAATACGGTCAAATTCAATGGTGTTCCACAAGAGGTAATCCGTTTACAACTTTTTCCCTTTTCTTTAGAGGGACAAGCCCGGCATTGGCTTGCAAAGGAACCGCCACAAAGTATTCTGACGTGGACGGATTTGGAGACCAAGTTCATAAACTACTTTTTCCCACCCTCTCGTACTACCGCTTTGCGGAATGAAATTATCAATTTTGAACAAAAGTACGATGAGTCTTTTAGTGAATCTTGGGACCGTTTTAAAGACCTTTTGAGAAAGTGCCCACAACATGGTTTTACCAAAGTTCACCAAATTAATACTTTTTATAATGGTTTAAGCATGAATGACCAAGATTCACTAAACAGTGCCTCGGGGGGTAATATTTTGGTTAAGACTTCTAATGCCGCTTGGGATATTATTGAAAATAAGTCTCGTGTGCAAACCAAGAGTGTTCGGACCAATGCCGCTAGTGCTAGTACTAGTGAAAACGACAAGCGACTTGACAAAATTACTACGCTTCTTGAATCGCTTGTTACCCACACCGCTTACAATACCAACAGCATCAACGCTAAAAACGCTCAAGACGCTCAAGTCAATGCTGTTAGCCAACCATGTGAAATATGCGGGGGTCCTCACTCTTACACCACTTGTACCACCACCCAAGACTATCCTTCTGAGAATGTTAATGCAGCATACGGTACCTATCCTCCGGCCGCTTATCAAGCTCGTCCTCAAGGTGACCGCAACTTGCTTAGCTACCGCTCAAACAACTTTCTTTCCCCGCCCGGTTTTCCTCCACCCAATCAAAACCAACAACAAAACCTTAACCGACCCAACCAACAACAACCTCGTGCACCATACCAACCACCTCAAAAACAACCATATCTACTTCAAAGAAACAACCCAGTTTACCAACAACCTGCTTATCAACCACCCGCCTACAAAGCTCCTCCCAACCAACCCACCGCATTACACCAAGATATTGGAACCTACATGAGGACTAATGATGTGATCGTGGACAATCTCCAGCGGGAAGTGCTCAACTTGAAAGCAGACATGGTGAAACAAGGAAACGATCTTCGAGCTGATATGAGAAACACTTTGGCAAGTCAAACGAATGACTTAAGGAACATGATGGCTAGTTTATTCCAAGGTAATCAACCCTCTTCTTCGGGTACTCTTCCGAGTAACACCATTGCGAATCCAAGAGGGGAGATGAAAGCAATCACCAATCGTAGTGGCAAAGGTACCAAGGAACTCGAGCTTCCTATACCTCCACCGGTGATTGTGACTAAGGAAAACGAGTCCCCTATTCCTATTCCTCAATCTTCTACTTCCCCAATTCCTCCACCTCTTACTTCTACCCCTCCTCCACCCAAGGATGTGAGTGATCCTTCGATCCCAAAGCCTTCCTCTTCTTCCGATATACCTTATCCCTCAAGGTTGAGGAAAGAGAAGCTCAAAAGCAAGGACGATATTCAAGTTTCGAACTTTCTCAAAATGTTTAAACAATTGAATTTCAACATCTCCTTCGCTGAGGCTCTCGCTCACATGCCTAAGTATGCGAAAATGTTCAAAGATCTTCTTAGCGACAAGGAAAAGCTTCTTGATATTGCTAACACCCAACTTAATGAGAATTGCTCTGCAGTGCTCTTAAGGAAATTACCAACCAAGCTTGGTGATCCGGGTCGTTTCTTAATCCCTTGCAACTTCCCGGGAGTAGAGAATTGCATGGCCCTAGCCGATCTAGGTGCCAGTATTAACTTAATTCCTTTAAGTGTGTGGAAGCAATTATCTCTCCCTGAGCTAGTCCCAACCAAAATGACTTTGGAATTAGCTAACCGTACGGTTGCTTATCCAGTGGGGATAGCCGAAGACGTCTTTGTAGGAGTCGACAAATTCACTTTTCCTGCCGATTTCGTCGTGGTCGACTACCATATGGACCCTCGTGTGCCATTAATCGTTGGACGTCCATTCCTGAGGACCGGTCGCACTCTCATCGATGTTGAAGCCGGTGAGCTTATCATGAGAGTGGGTGACTATAAAATCGTTTTCAACATGGGAAAGCTTTCTAAACAGCCTTATTCATATGATAGTGTTAATTGTATTGACGTTCTTGATGAGGCTTATGAAGAACACTTCAAAGATGCTTGTAAAAGTATTCCTACCTCTCTTCCCAATGTTGAGACCGTTTCCTCTATTGATTCATCACTATCTCTAATTGGAAAAAGTGATTTCCTTTGGAAAGATTTGGAAGCCACCATGGGAGATGTGAACTTAGAACATGACGATTCTCCCACCGATTGGGATGAAGACATTCGTCTCATTGAAAACCTTCTAAAAGAGGACCTTATTTCTCCACCATCTCCCAAGGCTATTGCTATCGATGCACCGACTTTGAATACGCCTCCCATCAAAAATCCTCTGGATTTAGAACTTAAGGAGTTGCCGTCCCATCTCGAGTACGTGTTCCTTGAAGATAAGAAGAAGTCGCCCGTCATCATTGCTAAGGATTTGAAAGAAGAAGAGAAATCTCGCCTCATCGCCGTGCTTAAAGATCATAAGAAGGCAATTGCTTGGAAAATTTCCGATATCCGCGGAATTGATCCGAACTTTTGTACTCACAAGATTCTCATGGAAGATGACTTTAAACCCGCAATCCAGAGCCAAAGAAGGGTTAATCCTCGCATTCATGACGTCATCAAACAAGAGGTTATCAAACTTCTTGATGCCGGCTTGATTTACCCTATTTCGGATTCGCCTTGGGTAAGTCCCGTCCATTGTGTGCCCAAGAAGGGCGGAATAACCGTTGTTCCCAATGAACACAACGAGTTGATTCCCACTCGTCTCGTTACTGGGTGGATAGTTTGTATCGACTATCGCAAACTCAATGATGCCACGAGAAAAGATCATTTCCCTCTTCCTTTCATGGATCAAATGCTCGAGCGTCTAGCTGGTAATGACTATTACTGCTTCTTAGACGGTTTCTCCGGGTATTTTCAAATTCCCATCGATCCCAAAGACCAAGAAAATACCACATTCACTTGTCCCTACGGAACATTTGCTTACAAACGTATGCCTTTCGGTTTATGCAATGCTCCTAGGACGTTCCAAAGGTGTATGATGGCTATCTTCCATGACATGGTTGAAGAAACTATGGAAGTATTCATGGATGATTTCTCGGTTTATGGCGATTCTTTCTCTGCTTGCCTTGCCAATTTAGAACGTATGCTTCAGCGGTGTGAAGACACTCGCCTTGTTCTTAATTGGGAAAAATGCCATTCATGGTAAAAGAGGGCATCGTGCTAGGACACAAAATTTCCAAAGCCGGTCTTGAAGTGGACCGTGCTAAGGTCGATGTTATTGCTAAATTGCCTCCACCTTCAACCGTGAAGGGTGTGAGAAGTTTCCTCGGTCATGCGGGCTTCTACCGTCGCTTTATCAAAGATTTTGCTAATATCGCTCGCCCGATGACCCACCTCTTAGAAAAAGATACTCCTTTTATCTTTTCCAAAGAGTGTATTGAAGCCTTCAACCTTCTGAAGGATAAGCTAAGTAAGGCACCGGTCTTGGTTACCCCAAATTGGGAGCTTCCCTTTGAGTTGATGTGCGATGCTAGCGACTATGCTATTGGAGCGGTTTTGGGCCAAAGAGTGAACAAACAATTCCAACCGATCCACTATGCTGGCAAGACAATGACGGGGGCTCAATTGCATTACACGACAACCGAAAAAGAGCTTTTAGCTGTTGTCTATGCTTTTGAAAAGTTCCGCACCTATCTTGTCCTTTCTACCACCATCGTGTATACCGATCATTCCGCGTTGAAGTACTTGTTGATTAAGCAAGATTCCAAACCAATACTTCTTCGCTGGGTTTTGCTACTCCAAGAATTTAAAATCGAAATTCGCGATAAGAAAGGAGCTGAAAACCTAGCCGCGGATCATCTCAGTAGACTTGAGGATCCTTATCAAGGGGATCATCTGAACAAAGAGATCAATGACTCTTTTCCCCTGGAGACCTTAATTTCTATCAACTCAACTTCTGATGAAACCCCGTGGTTTACAGACATTGCAAACTACTTGGCGGGTGGAATTCTCGTTGACGGGTTAACATCCCAACAAAAGAAGAAGTTCTTCAAAGACATTAAAACTTACTTTTGGGATGACCTGTATCTATTCAAACAATGTGCTGATTTGATTATTCGCCGATGTGTTGATGGACCGGCAGCTTTAGATATTCTCGAAGCTTGCCACAAAGGACCCACCGGTGGTCACTTTGGTCCCAACTACACCGCCAAAAAAGTGTTTGACTCGGGATTTTATTGGCCCACCATTTATCGTGATGCTCACGAGATGGTTAAATATTGTGATGCTTGCCAAAAACAAGGCAAGATCACACATAAAGACGAGATGCCTCAGAATTTCATACAAGAATGTAAAATCTTTGATGTTTGGGGTATCGACTTTATGGGGCCATTCCCTTCATCTAAAGGAAACAAATACATCCTTGTAGCCGTTGACTACGTTTCTAAATGGGTTGAAGCCAAAGCTTTACCCACTAATGACGCAAGGGTGGTTTGTAACTTTTTGAAATCGCTATTCGCTAGATTCGGTGTGCCTCGTGCCATTATTAGTGATCGCGGGACTCATTTTTGCAATGACCAATTTGCAAGAGTCATGGCTAAGTATGGTGTAAATCATCGTATTTCCACCGCATACCACCCACAAACTAATGGCCAGGCTGAAATCTCTAACCGAGGATTAAAGCGAATTCTTGAACGAACCGTGGGAGAGCATCGTGCCTCATGGGCCGATAAACTTGATGATGCTCTGTGGGCTTTTCGTACCGCATACAAGACTCCGATTGGTTGTACACCATATCGTCTCGTGTACGGGAAAGCATGCCACCTCCCCATTGAGTTGGAGCACAAGGCTTACTGGGCCTTGAAGTGGGCTAATTTCGATATCAACAAAGCCGGTGACCTACGCAAGATCCAACTCAATGAGCTGAATGAACTCCGGAATGAGGCTTATGAAAATTCTTTGATCTATAAGGAAAGGACTAAGCTCATTCACGACTCTAAGATTAAAATCCAAGAGTTCCAAGTTGGAGACAAAGTTTTACTCTTTAACTCTCGGATGAAAATCTTTTCGGGTAAGCTGAAATCTCGTTGGTCCGGCCCATTCACCATTGCCTAAATTTTTCCATATGGTACTCTCGAGCTCGCTCAACCTAATGGACCTAATTTTAAGGTGAATGGCCAACGAGTGAAGTTGTACTTTGGTGAGGACATCTCTCATGAGATGATTCCATCCCTCACCACGTTTCCCATGAACTAATTTTAGGTCGAGTCAGGCTCGTGACTCGGTTATCAAAAACAAGCGCTCCTCGGGAGGCAGCCCGAGTATCTATCCTTTTCTGTTTTAACCTCCTAAGTGTAGGGGGGCCTCTATAGGTTGTTTGTGTTTGTCTGGTGATGTGAATACAGGGATAAGTGCACTCATGGAATCTCTGAAGAACCGTGCTCCCGTGTTATCCGAAATCCGGTTCTATCTCTCAACTATCGTGATTCAATTTTCTTCATACTCACATTTGAAATTGATCACTTTAGTCGTCTCTTCCTTAGCTTGAGTTAACCAACGTGCACAATGTCATAAGTGTAGGGGAGACTTTTCCCACATGCTTAAACATTGAGGACAATGTTTATCTTAAGTGTAGGGGGACTTCTATCGAAGTTTTAAGTGGACTTTTCCATGGAAATGCCTTCATTTAACCAGAAAATCATCTTTTTCAGCATTTTTCAAATTTTTAATTAACTTTGGCCATTTTGTCGTAATTTTTAAATTTTTATCGTTGCTTTCATATGTATATATCCCACAATAAAGTCAAAAATACTAATAAAGTGGTGTAGCTAGTTTTGAAATCTTTGACATATTAGGCCCGTTGCGATTATTTTGACTCAACCCGAATAGACTTATCCAAGTTTATTCTAGCTAGTATCCTTAACCATGTAGACCTTAATTGGTTTATTAGGCTAAGCATCCACGAGTCTCATTACTTGAGATTTTAAATTGTGGAGAACGAGAAATGATAGAGCCAATTATAAGTCGGTATTCTTGCACAAGCTCACTTGGTGTAATTATTTGCCTATTCTCCCATCACTTGCTAATAATTTATCTGCAATAAGTAAGGTCATACGATTTGAAAAGTTACTTAGCTTCTAGCCCAATATCGTTTAAAAGTTGTTCGGTAATGATAAGAGTTCATAGCCAAGGCATAACTTATGAAACGGGGCGCGAAGATTGGCGAGTCCGAAAAGGCCCTAACAAGGCATGAGGATTCAATCTTATTGCTAAAGATCCAAGGTGATGTGAAAAGCATTATTCCCAAAATCAATATGAAGGATCAAGACTCACGACGAAAAGCAATCAACTCCCATAAAGATCATGGAGAAGTCTATCCGAAAAGACCCTAACAAGGTATGAGGATAAATAGATCCAAGTCCGAAAAGGAGGCGGATCGTTGTATCTCATAATCCCAATTAGAGATTGAAGAAATAATCATGAAGTCGTGGTCAACAAAGTTGGAGTACCCCTCAAAAGTCTCCAAGTGAGGAAACTCTATTAACGAAGAGAAGACCATTATCTCAAGAACGTCTCTCGAAGATATGAAGTATGAAGTACATGCCAAATATCGGCCCGAGAAAGGTCTCAAATCGTGAACCGAGTTATGCCAAGATATGAACTTTTTGATATCCCGAGAAGCAGTTTTAAGAGATTTTGTCCTTTAGCTAACTATTGATCAAATCGTCCTACTTTGCTTTCAGCCTAAATAAACTATCGAAATAAGTCCAAAAATGCATCTTCATGATCATTCTAAGACAAAAATAAAATATAAGAGATACACCTAGGAATAAGGGAGTTTAAGCATATAATTAAGCCATGTGTGTAAGTGTTTGATTTGCTAACTTATAATAACAATGATCTCGTTTTTAAGCTTAGTTTGGGGAACGTGAAACTTGAGGGTGATAAATCTTCGCAGCACCAAAGCCCTAATGTAAGTCCTTGATCTCTTTGCAAGTTATTTCCATATAGCTATTTTCAATTGAAAATGGTTTTCTAACCTTTTGTTTCCTTTAAGGTTTTAATTTCTCTTAGTACTTTAATTTTTGTTTTAGTAGTATGTTAATAAGGCCAAGGTTGATTGATTATGAGAAAAGTGTAAACTTGCTTTATCACTAAGCATTACATGAGGGCATGGCAATGGTTAAGTGTAAGGGATTTGATAGGTGTGAAAACACCCATCCTTTTGCCACTTATTTCTTGCTAAAACAAGACCAAAACGCGTATTTAATATCACTTGTTTGGAATTATGCGTGGTTTTTGTGTTTATTGTGTTTTCAGAGTCAACCGGATGAATATTGAAGAAAACATGGGATTGCACGGGTTTTATGGAAGAAAAAGACTCAAGATGAAGTCTATTGTCCAAGAGATGCAAAAGATTTGAAGTCACTGGGCCTATTTGAAGATTTATCGAAGAAAAGGACCAAAGACGGAAGATTTACATATGTCGAAGGAACTCAAGTCTATTAAACGAAGAAATTAAAAGACGAGTTGAATTTAATCGTCGACAAATCCCGAATCAGAATCGAAAACGTCGACTTTTCTGAAAAGACGAGAAGACAAGAAGAGAGGGAGAAAGCCCACTCATCAACCAACCACTTGGCCTATAAAAGGAAATCACCCTCACACTTTTGGGACTGGTTTTTCTTTCCCAGTTTTCTTTCTTTTCTTCCGTAGAAAGCCAACACCATTAAGGTGTTGGTGATTTTTCATTCTTGTTAAATCTTTAATTTTGTAAGTGTTTAATCTTTCCTTTTGTTTACTTTACATTGATCAATCAATATAATCTTTCCATTTCATCTTGTTCATCTTGTTCTTTGATTCAAAGTTTTAAAGTTCTTATTTAGTTGATTTTGATCTTCAAAAGTTAGTGGATTTTGTGTTTTTAATGTTTTGATATGTTGTCTATGGTTAGTAAATGATTAGTGATTAGTTTTGTTTAAGTTTTGGTTAAAAACTTGGTTGATTTTGGCTTAAAAACGTATCCCCTGTTTTCTTTCTGTTACTGTTCTTCATTTCCCCAGAAATTCCGAATCAAGCACTGTTCATATTTTATTCCGTATCAAATTGGTTCATCCGAAATATTTTATATATTCCGGATCAGTTCCCTTCATTCGGAATATTTATTATTCCGAGTCAAGCTCCTTCATCCGGAATATCCATTATTCCGGATCAACGTCCTTCATCCGGAATATTTCATTTATTCCGGATCAAAGCTCTTCGTTCGGAATATCCAAACATTCCGGATCAAACTCTTCGTTCGGAATATTCCTATATTTCGGATCAGTCACTTTTTGTTAAACATTCCGAATCAACTCCTTCATCCGGAATATCCATTATTCCGGATCAACTCATTATTCCGGATCAACTCATTATTCCAGATCAATGCTTTATTCCGCATGAAGCACTTATTCCGCATGAGCATTTATTCCGAATGAACTCATTATTCCGCATGAAGCTAGTATTCCGCATGAACGATTATTCCGCATGAAGCTTTTTGTCTGATTTATTCCGGATCAAGCCACATTCCGAATCAAGCATTTTTAAGGTTATTTACTGTTATTGTTTTATTTTTAATTCAAGTTTTATTTTTATTAATTAATTGCTTCTAGTTTACTCTTAATTACCTTAAGCATTTACCTTCTTAGTAACATAGAAAACCAAACCCTCTTTTATTTGATTCACCAAGAATAAATCATTCCACTTTTAGCTGTGATCAATTCGAGAAGATTCCGAGATAAAATACTGAACCCATAGCAAAATCTCGTCAATTAATACTCCCTATCCAGTTTACATATCTATTGTCTTTATTATTTTCATTGTGGTTCTATCAGTTAATTTCCTTTTATTACCTATTTATAACAAACTACTTTTAAGTCTACACATTCATGTTTTACATCATGGTATTTATCACGTATTAGTAATTTTTGCACTATACAATTAAACATCTCTTAATGTATAATCACACTGAGGTTGTTTATGTCATAGTTCTACTAATCTATCTCACATTACTATTGAGTTGTTTACAATGTTTTTCATCTTTTATTTTTATATTTGCGGCACAAGGCCACCAAAATCAACGAGATGGACCCTGGTTTTTAGTCTACTTGTTTTATTTTGGTATATACGTATGCATACATACATGCATACATACATTGATACATACATACATATATGTTGACATGAGCACTGAGCAACTTCACACTTTAGAGGCAAGAGTTACATTATATGTATTTATTTATAGATCGTGCATGAGTGTCCGGAAGTTGTCATTGGGGGCTGTTTGGAACTACTTTCTGTTCACAATATTACTAGTTTTCTAGGAAATATTTAATGTGTTACATTTGATAACCTTTTTAATTGAAATAAGTCTAGAAGGTTCTATTTGTTATACATCAGATTACACTTTAAGTGCGTTCCCTTTGACCTACTAGTTTTGTTTCCTTTTTAGCTAAACCTTTCTTTTCAATAAATTCATTTGACTTGTTGAAGATCAAATATGAGCTGGACTTAGTAACCTGTTAGATATGAAATACAGATATGAATATTACTAATATGCCCTACATGAATGCTATAATGTATAAGTCAGTTTTCTAGGCCCAAAAAGATGGGGAATGACGTCCAATATAAACACCTAATCTTAAACCCACTATCAGATGTTCTTCACTGTGATATTCACTTTAGCTTATTCCTATAAGTACCTATCAGTTATCAAGTCTTGCTTTAGATCAACAACTTTTGTATGTTTGAAATTCACTTCTCATGCCCTGTTTGCCTTGTTTCTTTATCTTAAAGTTGCTAGAACGCCTACATGAAAAGCTATAATGTATAAGTCAGTTTGATGTCATATGTATGTAACGTTATTACTTTAGCAAAGGAAAAATTGTAGCTACTGATATCACTTAATTCATAGATTACTGAAATCATCCAGCTTTCAAAACCATCGACGGTTGAAAAAACCCCACCCAACTTACAAAAGTTAGTATTGAAACCATTAATCCACGTTGCCCTTTCTTCCTGGATAAAAGTATCCTAGCTAATCAAATATGAAACATCATAAATGGTCTTAGTTAGAAAATTAGAATGCAGCAACCCAACTACAAGTGAAGTGATCGTCCATATAAGCACGCCAATAATGGAATTGGAACTCCCAACAAAATATTTACAACTTTTTGGAGATTTCATTAAATTTTCATAAATACTTAGATAAAGCAAATGGTAGGAGATGAAAAAAATTCTGACAAAAAGAGAATACGTGAGACGTGACATGTCACCATTAAACAATGTCTCCCTTCATTTTTCTCCATATGAGTTATGAATACATCATTTATTTTTTTCATTCCATAATACGACCAAACTACATGTTCTTCAACATATAATTATTAAGCACGCCCAATAATTATTGTTCTTCAACACATATTACAAAGGAATGAGACTAGAACCTAATACAAACTATATAGCTTTTAACCAGGATAACTCTAACAAGCCCAAAATCACATAGAAGAAAATGTAATTACTAAACTTCCATGACTTTTCACAAGCATACCTTGAAAAAGAGTCTACTAATCACATGCTTGAACTTTTTACAATCATGTCAATAACTTGCTTCACATCTGATGGAAATTGTATCTTATAAACTATACCAAATTGTATCTTACAAACTATATCAAAGTTAATGTTCACTAGCAATGACCTTTTCTCAGTCAAGTAACTACTTAAAGTTCCTCCGTTTGTACTTACATTGGTTATTGATAATTGGCCAGGAAGGGCAAAATTATATTTGTTTAGTTGAGGTAAGCAAATGATAGCGCATTAGAACCCCACTAAATATATATATTGTTTACTAATTTATCGATTTGTTCTCTATTAAATAAAAAACATTATTACAAAAGTATATAAATAATGATTTTAAGAAAGTTAGAAATTTAACCTGTTGTAAAAGTATTCACATGGATCCGCATCCTTGTGGGTTCTTGCACCAAATTGACCTGTTTCATAACGTTAATTACCTTCTCTTTGTTAATTTTCAAAACTTAATAAACATACAAAATTTTTTCAAAATAACAAATTTAATAGCTTTTAGCAACGAAAAATGATACTTATTCAACTAAAAAAACAATATTTTTAAGAATTAAAAACCCTAATAACTTATATCAACATTAATCTCCTTTTAACTAAAAAAGGAAAGAAAAAATAAAGGATTGCATATAATAGTTTATTGCATCTTTGCTCATCCCAACCACTGAACCAAATGTTTGGTGGTTGAATGATAGTAATATGGACACAAAGAAAATCAAATGGCAATAAAAAACGAAACCCTAACCTTCTCTGGATTTCTTGAAATCCGTTTGATTGGCGTCTTCTCCCGCAAATGAATGAACAGGTTTCTTGTCGGATTCGGAGTCCATGATGCGATTCGATGAGGTTTGATTGACGATTTAAAAAAAAGGCTTAAATTGAATTAGGGGTGTTTAGATGTGAGAATAGACTAGCGATTTTATAGCTGGGATCAAAGTCGGTTAGTTGTGACTTGAGGTGTTATCAGGCCGGGTTGTCGGGTTATCTGGTTGATTTGGGTTTTGGTGTCTCAGACTTTGACCCTAACCCGACCTTAATGTTTCGGGTTATCGGGTTGAATGTTTCGGGTTTATTAAGTTTTGGGTCAAAAAAGTCGTGTTGAATCGAATTAGGTTGTCGGGTTGTGGCAAGTTAGATTATATTTTATATACATCAAGAAGATTGTTATCAATTAGTCTTTACTTTTATATCTAAGATTTTTTTTAATTACTACTATATCTTTTGCTAATGCTAGTAATGTACCCTCGAAATGGTAAACATATTGTGGACCGATCTTAGTACCCTTAATGTTGTGATCGTTCTATCTTATTCATCATTAAATCTCTATAAATCCTACACATGCAGTATGTACTCTCCAAACCATTATAGATATTTATAAACCCTACACAATAAGGTTTAAAATTATGTAATAGCTATTTGTAGCAAAAGAATTTACCTTCGAGAATGGTGTAGTATCAAATATCAAGATGTAAAGTTTTGATCGGTGCAATATGAGGATGTAAAAACATAGATCACTGAAAATGGCAGATGTACATTGTGTTCTCAAGATAGTTTAATAAAGAAAAGTAAAGGAAAGGAAGTGAACTAGAAAATAGTTGTGTTCTTGAGTTATTTAATAAAAAAAAGAAGAAAAAGAATTAAAAAAGTAGTGTAATTTGGACGATTTTGAAAATAGATTGTTTCCTCCCAATTGGAGTAAAACTATTTACTTTCCTTTTATTCTTAAGAACATAAAGTTTGTTTGGTGGAATGTATAACAATTGGGACTTTGGGAGGTAATTTTTTATTCTAAGCTACTTTACATCTGATAAATGTATTGGGCTACAACTATTATTACTTATGTTGTGTAATTAGGCTAGATTACAAAAGGAGATTTATCGGGTTATCGGGTTGAACCCGAACCCGATAATATATAAAAATTTAACTTTAACCAGACCCTATAAGACTATCGGGTTAATCGGGTTAACCTTAAAAACCCGATAAACCGAGTTGGACCTGAATGAACCCGACCCCATAAGGATTTATCGAGTTCGGGTCGGGTCGACCCATATGACACCCCTAGATGTCGGCACGACCACCTTTTAAGCTAACTCGCCCATTGGGTTGGGCGCGGTTGTTTCGTAATTATTCATTTATTTAAATACCGCTAGATTAATAAAAAAAACTTTTACCCTTCCCCGTATCTCACACGGATATTCATTCACGCGCCACTCTCGCAAACAATTGGTATAAAAAAATCCCTTTGTGTCTCTGCGAGTGAATCTCCTCCTTCACTCGCCTGATGACTCATCCTATCATATAAACACCTGTCTAACCCTCCATTTTCAACATTTTCATTATATAAAACACCCACAATCCAGATCTTTCCACATAATTCATCATCGTCTAAAAAAAGTATTGATGAGGCGGACTCTTAAATCAACACCAAACGATTGGAGATGATTGGATATAATTATGATGATGGGTGGTTACGTTTAGGGTTTTGGTTTCCTGATAATTAGGTAAATTGGCCAGTTAAAGATTGTGCTTTTTGTGATGAAGATGGAGAACCTAACCCTCCAAGTCGGGCCGCTTGACGAACCTAGGAAGTAGGGAGATACAAATGGTGCTAAGATGGACTCAATTATAATTGCGGATAATGATATCGATCGACAATGTGTGTATTTGAAATTAATTTTCTGATATTTATTGTTTATCATTGTTTTATGAATGTTTCAATGAAGTTTACAGTATTATAATAATGTTATGCCAATTGGTTATTAATATGTATCCGTTATGGTCTGTTATAAGTGATCCCAGGTGAAATATGTTTCTAATTCCTTATCATTCTGTTAAATAGTTTCAATCATTAGGAGATCAAGTTCACTTAAACTCATTATTATGTCATTAAATGTGTTAAAAAAATGAGTTTATGCTAAACTTACTTGGTTGTTAGAGGTGACAAAATGTGCGAGCAGGTTATTTAGTGGTTCATAAAGGAACCTTTATAACGGTTAAAAACAGCTCGGGTCGGGGGTGGCCTTAACATTCAATTGTGTCTTAGGTTATATAAAGTGTAACATTTAAATAATAATCCAATTTCATAATAGTATATTGCTTAAACAACTTGATACATTTATTCAATCAAATGTCTTGCTCTGAATTTTGTACTTAAAATCCCATATATATGTAAAACCCAAGAACAATACTAGTTGATGTTGACCTTGAAAGGCAATTTACAGAAATTCTGCATAAAGAATGACAATAGCATATCCTAGAATTGTATAAAACACCCAGTTGTTAAAATATAGTGTAAAAAGTATGGCTCTTTTTTTCATTCAAAGATTTGATATCAAACGGCGCTTCAATTCCAAGGATAGTTATCATAGTGAACGACGAGGTTAAAGTGTCGCAGACTGTGGATAGTGATCATGATAGTGAAAAAGTACTACGCAGTAGCTGGCGGTGGTACCTAATGTTAAACATGCGCATAATGTGAAAAAGAATGTTGAGTGTAGGATTACAAGTTGATCCGGATTTAAAGAAGGTGGGATTTGCAGAGCTGAAGGCGGAGTTGAGGTAAACTTTAACACGGTTATACATGTAAATCATATACAACCCACTAATTTTTATTTTTTCCTATAACATACCAGGGATCAGCTGGTAAGGAAGTTGACACCAAACTAAAGAAGAGTAGTATACCCCAAAGAGCAAGTGTCTTTGGTAAACGTGCTCCAACATCAAATGTTGAGGCTGATATAGTTGGTGGATCTACCACATGCTCATCAGGAAAAATAGGAGAAACCTACTACCACATCAAAAACCTACACTTTAAAGAAAGGTATTTTCTACTTTTAAGTTGTATACAAAGTTTGTAAGTCTATATTTGACCCTTTTCCTGATTTTTCTACTTCGTTTTTTTAGCAATACGCATTAGATATTATTAAACTAGAGGTAGGTATGCGCGTGTCGGGTAATGGGTGAACGAGGGGCTTTTTTCTACAGGTTGAAATGGGTTAGTCGACCCGCAACTGTTTATGGAAGGCAATGGATGATAGTTCCATAGGTAATCAGTTCAGCGCCTTTCTAATAGGCTAACCAGTAATACTGCTTCAGCTTTCAATTTGAAAGAACAACTGAAACTATGAATTTTTCAATTCTTTTTTTATCTCTATTTATCGTTCCTCAAATCGTCTCGAATTGATCAACAAATTTCTCACAAGATTTATTTGTTTTTGGTTGTAGTAATATAATGGTATTCTATTTCTATTTGAAAGCATGTAAAAAAATGTAAAAATATTATACGATGTAGTATGTACTAATCTAAAACAAATTGCAAATAAAGCACAAAGTAAAAATATAAAATGCACAAGTAAAATGTAAACGAGAATTATTAGAATGCTAAATGAAAATGACAAGTACAAATGCAAAATACTAAAATGCCATAAATGCAAAATTATTCTAAAAACAAAAATGTCAAATTTAATCTAAAAATGTAAAACTAATTTTTTTTATATACTTTTAATATTTTCTTTATTTATTTATTTATTAAAACTATTTTTATTCTTATTAAAACTAAATCTTTTTTTTAAACCATTTGAAAATGTGATGAAATAAAAATGACCATGAAATGTAATGAAATGGAATGAAATGTATGAACGTAGCTTAATTTCTATGTGAATTTGTTTAGTTAAAACAAAAAAAACAACAAACGCAGCCCTATAGTAATACAAAACGCAGGCCCATAATTGAGATAAAGCCCAAAAGTGAAAGTATAAACCAAACGCAGCCTAATAAACTAGTAAACTATTAGTGAATAAAGGCAGAAAATAAAGGACTCGCATGCAATTACTGGAATTGTACACAACCTGTGAATTCAGGGACTAAACTGCAATTTTTGAACTCTTAAACTAAAAAACGGGCTGAGCTACTTTGATAAGCTCGTTTGAGCTTATTTGCGAACCGTTTAAGCTAAAATTTGTTCCAAAATACTCTTAATCGAAAATAAGCTATAGAAAATAAGTTTGCGCTTATAAGGCGAACTGTAGCGTATAATACTAAAATGTAGTTTATTTAAAAAGTTGATTTTGAACTTATGGCTTATGCACATGTAATGAAACTTTGCAAAACTATCTATAAGATGAGAAAAATGAGATCAGATAAAGAACTTTCAAAAATCATTGAGAGAATAAGCCAAAAAATGACGATAAGCAAAAACGAGCTTATTGAATAAGCTTGATCGAAATTAACTTTTTCCAACTTTATTTCTAATGACTGAAAACTGATATTAAGCTATGTTTAAGTAATTTTGGTGAAGATGAAAGAGCTAGAAAGGCTAAATGAATAAAAGCAGTGACACTTGTAAATGTGCTTATGAAAACTAATCCTAATAAGCTATGTTTAAGGCTGATTATCTGAGAACCTAATAAGCTACATGAAAAACTCCAAATACCAAACTTAAAGACATCAGTGTTGGCTATCTAAAATGCTAAGGCTTACGGTCTAAATCAAACTGATGAAAAAGATATGATGCTACGAAAACAGCTGCTTAGACTACAAAATGACCCAAACTTTTTATGCAGCCGTTTTGACTTTGGAAAGCTGAATTTTATGGCTGATATAGGACTAGTTAAAACTACAAATTGAGCAGGTAACAAGTGCTAAACAATAGCTTAAACAATACGCAACTAATCATCAAATCCAAACAGTCCTTAAACTATACGTATGGCAGATTAACAAACGAAATGATAGATCTATCTAGTTCTGAGCTTAAACAACTAAAGGTGCTGACTAATAAAACTTAATCAGTAAAAAAAAAGCAAGTACTAAACATCAACCGAAATCAGCAATCATTTTAACAAATAAAATAAACAGAAACTTTAAACAAATAAAAGCAAAACAACTTAATCATTCAAGAACATGAAGCTAAAAGAAAAAAAAAAGCACCTGGTGACGAACCCGCTGAGAAGTAGAGGTGCGCTGAGCACTCTATGGAACGAATCGAAACACCAAACACCACCTTCTTTCTCCGTAACCATCAACTTCTCATCCTCGAACTATGAACAGTAACCGAACAAGAACAATTCGAAAGCATCAACAGTACCCCCGAACAGTATCTTTTTATTTCTTTTATTTATTTATTTTTTTATTTTTTTTATTTTATTTATTTTATTTATTTAATAATAATACGAACTGAACAGTAATAAAAATCGCAGATTCAAGATTAAAGATTAAATAGTAACAGGAAATTTAATTCGAGACAAAATTAATCAAAATAGAACTTTCATCAATAAATCAAACTCATTACAAAACTGAAAACTGAAATTACAATTTAACTAAAATCTAATTTACAAAATTTAAAACTAAATTAACCTACTCCTAAATTAATTAAAAAAACAGTAAAATAAAAGAAAAAATGGACTGTTTATTACAAGTTGTGGGATGGGGTTTTATAGGAAAACCCTAATCCTTGGTGCCCACGTTCTTCAATCCTAGCCCTTCTTTTCTTCTCTCTCTTTTTCTTTTGATCAAACGGACGAGATTCTCCTTGCAAGCCACGGATTGCCCTCGTGGAAGATTTGTGCTTCTTGAATCTGAGGTGGAGAGATTCGATTGGTGGATTTGTATTGGTGAGATGTATCCTCCAATCAAAAGAAAGGATTATTGACACGTCAGAATGGATTGAGGACCACTATGGTGGATGCTGCGAAAAACTTGGGGATTTATTCCCCAAGTGTGTGAATCACACGTATGAGTGAAAACCCCCAATTTTTCTTTGGTATTTTAGATTAGGGTTTTGTGGATTTGTGGTGAAAAGAGGGTGATGGTTCGTCTGGTATGTTTTGAGAGAGAGAATGTGGGGTTTTTTTTTCATTGTTTGTATCGAAATAGCAATGGGGTGGGTAAATGGGAAAAAACGTTTTTATTAATGTGAGGTGGAATAAACGTGTATGGCTGTTGTGAGTTGTGTTGACCAGATTTTTGACTATTGTTTCTTCCGTCAACCAACTCAACCACATGGGCTTTGGCCCAAGTTGCTTCAAATCCGTCCCTTATATTAGCCAAATGGGCTTGTTTATTATTTTGGGCCTTTTGATCCAATGTGAAAAAATATATCCCATAAATGGACCTTTGAGGCCATTAATCTGAATGTAGGACCCGCAAAGCTTAAAAATCCTCAAAAAGATTAAATCCTTTGAAATCGAGCTCGAATTTGGCTTTGTTGATCATTTTCTTCAAACTCGTGTCGGTTTAGCCGGTTTTCGTGAACTTGGGCACACTTATGGTCTTTTGACTTTGTCTTCGTCTCTTTCTTGGAATTTTCTTCAACATTTGACCGTGAAATCCCGTGTTTTCTCTTCTTTTGATCATTTGTACCTATTTAACACAAAAAACACAAAACCACGCGTAATTCTGACTTTTATGACATTAAACACATGATTAGGTCTTGTTTTTCCTTGATTTTAGTGGCAAAAGGATAAGTGTTTACACACTTATTAAATCCCCTACACTTGACCATTGCAATGACCCCATGCAATGCATTATTTCAAAGCATAGAGTTACATTTTCCTCATTATCAACCCATCTTGGCCTTTATTACTATTACCACTACTACTACGATGAAAAGATAAAAACTTAAAAGGAGACAAAAGTTATAACCATTTTATTAACTTGAAAATTATTGATGGAAGAAACTCGTAAAGAAATCTAAGACTTGAATTAGGGCTTTGGTGTCATGAATATTAATCATCCTCAAGTTTTACGTTCCCCATACCAAGCTTAAAAACGAGATCATTATTTACCATAAGTTAGCACAACTAACACTTACTCATGTGGTTTAACTAATCACTTAGACCCCCTTATTCCTAAGGTGTATCTCTTGTATTTTATTTTTGTCTTGAATGATCACGAGGATGCATTTTTGACTTATTTCGATAATTTATTAAGGCTGAAAATAAAGTAGGACGATTTAATCAATAGTTAGCTAAAGGGCAAAATCTTTTAAAACTGCTTCTCGAAACCTCATAAATTTCATATCTTGGCATAACTCGTTTCACAATTTGAGACCTTTCTCGGACCGATATTTGGCTTGTACTTCAAACTTCAAATCTTGAGAGACGATCTTGAAATTATGGTCTTCTCTTCATTTTGGTATACATCTTCATTAGGAGTGTAAGATGCTTCAAACGTTGACCACGACTTCTTCATTTATCCTCTTCTTTATTTAGGATTTTGATATAGAACGATGCGCCTCCTTTTCGGACTTGGATCTATTTATCCTCATACCTTGTTAGGGTCTTTTTGGATAGACTTCTCCATGATCTTTAGGGGAGTAATTGCTTCTCGTCGTGTGTCTTGATCCATCATTTTGATTTGGATTAATGATCTTCACGTCATCTTTGGATCTTTAGCAAAAAAAGTGAATCCTCATGCCTTGTGAGGGCCTTTTTGGACTCGGGTATCCTCATGCCTTGTTAGGGCCTTTTTGGATATGCCAATCTTCGCGTCCCGCTTCAATAAGTTATGCCTTGGCTATGAACTCTAATTAATACCGAGCAACTTTTAAACGATCTTGTGCTAGAAGCTAAGTAACTTTTCAAATCGTACAACCTTATTTATTGCAAATATATTTATTAACAAGCGATGGGAGAAAAAGCTCATAACTAACTCACATAAGTTAATGAAAGAATACCAAACTTATAATTAACTCTATCATCTCTCGTTCTCCATAATTTAAAATCTCAAGGAATGAGACTCGTGGATGCTTAGCCAAATAAACCAATTAAGGTCCATATGGTTAAGGATACTAGCTAGAGTAAACTTGGATAAGTAAACTCAGGTTGAGTCAAAATATTCACGACGGGCCTAATATATCAAAGACATCTAAACTTGTTAAAACCATTTTATTTATTTATTTATTTTTGACTTTATTTTTGAAATGGAAAATATAAATAAGATGCGATGACAAAAGGAAAATAAATAAAAATACTATTAGGCCAAAATAGATCAAAAATTTGAAAAACGTTGAAATTTTTTTAAATTTTTCCGGTTAAAATGGGGTCAAATTCATGGAAAAGCCCAATAAAATTTCGATAGAAATCCCCCCTACACTTAATATAAACATTGTCCTCAATGTTTAAGCATGTGGGAGAATAAACTCCCCAACACTTAGGACATTGAGTACGTTGTTTAAAATCGAGCTAAGGAAAGGACAACTAAAGTGATTACATTTATTCGTTTTATTTATATACAAGATTTAATCACAATAGCAAAAACTTATCGAAGGAACCGGGTACACGGGAAACACGGGAACACGGGTCTCGTCAAAAATACCAAAAGTGGATCATTTAAGCACATGTCCTTGCACAATCACAACACACAAAACGAACAACCTACACGGCTCCCCTACACTTATTGTAGAAAATAGATAGAAAAATAGATCATCGGGTTGCATCCCGAGAAGCACTTGTTTTTGTTAACCGAGTCATGAGCCTGACTCGACCCCGAATTAAATGGTCCATGGGGAAGCCTCGAATGTTATACCGGGATCAAAAATCTTATCCTCGGTCCCGGAGGAACATAATAAATGAGAGGCAGGAGGATAAGTCATGAAAGGTAGAAAAGTCCTCTCAACATACGAAAAGTATGTGAGGTCGTGATCCACGGGAGGTGGGGTGGGTAAAGGAGACAAATTGTCATCCCCCAAAGACATAGGATGGTCACTATTCGGCAAAGCCGTAAAGGTATCAATCATAGAATGGTCAATGTCACCTCCCGGGTCAAAGCACTCATCCTCATTTCCCGGTATGAAATGAGGAGAGTAAAAGCGATACATCACCTGCTTGGGTGTGCACGTGGTATGACGGGGTGGCAACATAATATGAGAAATATCAGAAGACATATCTACCACCCGCGTCAGCTCACCAGACCGAATCAAACGGAAGGTAGGGTCAAATCTCTCCACCTCCTCTATGATGGGAGGTGGCATGGCTAACAACGAATGCTCATCAATAGCAAGAGAGTCGGAGCTATTAATGTCCTCAATCCCCTCTTCAAAGAGAGGATTCACCTCACTAGAGATGTAGGCGTCATCAAAATCAAATAAAGGGTTCGAATAAATCTTGAAATTTTCCTTCTGAACGTCTTCATCGGATAATGACTCGTCATCACTGGAAGTAAAATCATCATCGAGATCAAAAAGGGGATTAGAGAAAGCCAAAGAATCGTCTCCCAAGATGTCGGTGGGAGGTAATGAATCATCACTAGAAAGAGATTCACACTCATCGTCACTATCGGAAGCAACCGTAGGCTCACTTTGGATTGGAATAAGAGTCTCGTCACAAGGAATAGTGATAAGACGCTCATCCCCCATGATGAGAGAGGCATCGGTCTCCGTAGTGGAAGAATCGAGAATAGGAGTGGTAGTCTCACATGATGGATTGAGATCGTAAATATTATCCTCGTCATCATCATAATAAAAAGAACGGACAAGAGGCGGAGTATAATCACTAAGATTAGATACTTGCTCTTGTCGTTGTCGTTGTCGCTTTTCCTCCTCCCTTGCTTCTTTTAGAAGAACAACGGCTTCTTGAAGTTTCAAAATAATGGCGTGTGCTTCGTCATTCAAAGCATTGAGTTGTTGAATTCTCTGAGAGGATCGATGATTGAGGGTGGGATGTGGGGGTTCAAAATTTTAAAAACCGGAATTATAGCACGGATGTGGCTCATAATTCATCGGTTGACAATAAGAAGTATCGTGAGGGCCCCCACAATGATTGCAACACGGGTATTGAGACCGGTGCATGTTGAGGATAGGGATTGTCATAGACGGGAGGGGGTGAGAAAGTATTGTAAGAGGAGAAATACGAATTTGTTGAATTGCAAAATGGACAAAATCCAAATTGTGTATTGTCGATATCAAAACCGCACCGCTCACAAGTACACCATTGACATGTTTGAAAACCATGCCATGGTCTCCCACACCGTACGCAAGACGAATCCATGAAGAATTATAAATAAGAGGGGTAGAGAAAAGAATTAAACACAATAGAGGATAAAGAAGAATATTTTTGGTGTAATACTTTAGGAAAAGTATTACTCTTTGATTTTTTAATTTTTTTTTGTGCAAATCTTAGGAAAGAATTTGCTTTTGTTGATTTTTTTAATTTTTTGTATTTTTATATTTTTGATTTTTTTGTATTTTTGATTTTTGTGCAAGAAAATTAACGTTCAAAATGAACGGATCCCAAAATCCAAACGTCTTCACGAAAAATCGTCAATCATACGAGCGAAGCGGCAGCGGCGCCATTTGAAACTATGAATTTTTCAATTCTTTTTTTATCTCTATTTATCGTTCCTCGAATCGTCTCGAATTGATCAACAAATTTCTCACAAGATTTATTTGTTTTTGGTTGTAGTAATATAATGGTATTCTATTTCTATTTGAAAGCATGTAAAAAAATGTAAAAATATTATACTATGTAGTATGTACTAATCTAATACAAACTGCAAATAAAGCACAAAGTAAAAATATAAAATGCACAAGTAAAATGTAAACGAGAATTATTAGAATGCTAAATGAAAATGACAAGTACAAATGCAAAATACTAAAATGCCATAAATGCAAAATTATTCTAAAAAAGAAAATGTCAAATTTAATCTAAAAATGTAAAACTAATTTTTTTTATACTTTTAATATTTTCTTTATTTATTTATTTATTAAAACTATTTTTATTCTTATTAAAACTAAATCTTTTTTTTAAACCATTTGAAAATGTGATGAAATAAAAATGACCATGAAATGTAATGAAATGTATGAACGTAGCTTAATTTCTATGTGAATTTGTTTAGTTAAAACAAAAAAAACAACAAACGCAGTCCTATAGTAATACAAAACGCAGGCCCATAATTGAGATAAAGCCCAAAAGTGAAAGTATAAACCAAACGCAGCCTAATAAACTAGTAAACTATTAGTGAATAAAGGCAGAAAATAAAGGACTCGCATGCAATTACTGGAATTGTACACAACCTGCGAATTCAGGGACTAAACTGCAATTTTCGAACTCTTAAACTAAAAAACGGGCTGAGCTACTTTGATAAGCTCGTTTGAGCTTATTTGCGAACCGTTTAAGCTAAAATTTGTTCCAAAATACTCTTAATCGAAAATAAGCTATAGAAAATAAGTTTGAGCTTATAAGGCGAACTGTAGCGTATAATACTAAAATGTAGCTTATTTAAAAAGTTGAGTTTGAACTTATGGCTTATGCACATGTAATGAAACTTTGCAAAACTATCTATAAGATGAGAAAAATGAGATCAGATAAAGAACTTTCAAAAAGCATTGAGAGAATAAGCCAAAAAATGACGATAAGCAAAAACGAGCTTATTGAATAAGCTTGACCGAAATTAACTTTTTCCAACTTTATTTCTAATGACTGAAAACTGATATTAAGCTATGTTTAAGTAATTTTGGTGAAGATGAAAGAGCTGGAAAGGCTAAATGAATAAAAGCAGTGACACTTGTAAATGTGCTTTTGAAAACTAATCCTAATAAGCTATGTTTAAGGCTGATTATCTGAGAACCTAATAAGCTACATGAAAAACTCCAAATACCAAACTTAAAGACATCAGTGTTGGCTATCTAAAATGCTAAGGCTTACGGTCTAAATCAAACTGATGAAAAAGATATGATGCTACGAAAATAGCTGCTTAGACTACAAAATGACCCAAACTTTTTATGCAGCCGTTTTGACTTTGGAAAGCTGAATTTTATGGCTGATATAGGACTAGTTAAAACTACAAATTGAGCAGGTAACAAGTGCTAAACAATAGCTTAAACAATACGCAACTAATCATCAAATCCAAACAGTCCTTAAACTATATGTATGGCAGATTAACAAACGAAATGATAGATCTATCTAGTTCTGAGCTTAAACAACTAAAGGTGCTGACTAATAAAACTTAATCAGTAAAAAAAAAGCAAGTACTAAACATCAACCGAAATCAGCAATCATTTTAACAAATAAAATAAACAGAAACTTTAAACAAATAAAAGCAAAACAACTTAATCATTCAAGAACATGAAGCTAAAAGAAAAAAAAAGCACCTGGTGACGAACCCGCTGAGAAGTAGAGGTGCGCTGAGCACTCTATGGAACGAATCGAAACACCAAACACCACCTTCTTTCTCCGTAACCATCAACTTCTCATCCTCGAACTATGAACAGTAACCGAACAAGAACAATTCGAAAGCATCAACAGTACCCCCGAACAGTATCTTTTTATTTCTTTTTATTTATTTCTTTTTATTTATTTATTTATTTTTTTATTTTTTTTATTTAATAATAATATGAACTAAACAATAATAAAAATCGCAGATTAAAGATTAAAGATTAAATAGTAACAGGAAATTTAATTCGAGACAAAATTAATCAAAATAGATCTTTCATTAATAAATCAAACTCATTACAAAACTGAAAACTGAAATTACAATTTAACTAAAATCTAATTTGCAAAATTTAAAACTAAATTAACCTACTCCTAAATTAATTAAAAAAACTGTAAAATAAAAGAAAAAATGGACTGTTTATTACAAGTTATGGGATGGGGTTTTATAAGAAAACCCTAATCCTTGGTGCCCACGTTCTTCAATCCTAGCCCTTCTTTTCTTCTCTCTCTTTTTCTTTTGATCAAACGGACGAGATTCTCCTTGCAAGCCACGGATTGCCCTCGTGGAAGATTTGTGCTTCTTGAATCTGAGGTGGAGAGATTCGATTGGTGGATTTGTATTGGTGAGATGTATCCTCCAATCAAAAGAAAGGATTGTTGACACGTCGGAATGGATTGAGGACCACTATGGTGGATGCTGCGAAAAACTTGGGGATTTATTCCCCAAGTGTGTGAATCACACGTATGAGTGAAACCCCCCAATTTTTCTTTGGTATTTTAGATTAGGGTTTTGTGGATTTGTGGTGAAAAGAGGGTGGTGGTTCGTCTGGTATGTTTTGAGAGAGAGAATGTGGGTTTTTTTTTATTTTCATTGTTTGTATCGAAATAGCAATGGGGTGGGTAAATGGGAAAAAACATTTTTATTAATGTGAGGTGGAATAAACGTGTATGGCTGTTGTGAGTTGTGTTGACCAGATTTTTGACTATTGTTTCTTCCGTCAACCAACTCAACCACATGGGCTTTGGCCCAAGTTGCTTCAAATCCGTCCCTTATATTAGCCAAATGGGCTTGTTTATTATTTTGGGCCTTTTGATCCAATGTGAAAAAATATATCCCATAAATGGACTTTTTAGCCCATTAATCTGAATGTGGGACCTGCAAAGCTTAAAAATCCTCAAAAAGATTAAATCCGCTGAAATCGAGCTCGAATTTGGCTTTGTTGATCATTTTCTTCAAACTCGTGTCGGTTTAGCCGATTTTCGTGAACTTGGGCACACTTATGGTCTTTTGACTTTGTCTTCGTCTCTTTCTTGGACTTTTCTTCAACATTTGACCGTGAAATCCCGTGTTTTCTCTTCTTTTGATCATTTGTACCTATTTAACACAAAAAACACAAAACCACGCGTAATTCCGACTTTTACGACATTAAACACATGATTAGGTCTTGTTTTTCCTTGATTTTAGTGGCAAAAGGATAAGTGTTTACACACTTATTAACAACACATCTCATCTCTAACACATGTGTAAACTTGAACCACGGTGTATCAATTGGCACATATATATAAACATCCTTTTTTTGCAGCAGGGTGCAAGATGCTGCTGATTGGTGCACAACTAGAAAAAAATGTTATTTTCCGTATCTTTTTAACCAAATAGGTCAGTTATTAAACTGGTTACAAACCACCAGACCCATTTTATAAAACCAGTTTAGGTTTTTTAGGTCCCGATCATGGATCAAGCGAAAGGGTCCATACGCTACTTTTAACCTTGTGATCCAATC
Source organism: Glebionis coronaria (assembly GCA_025667525.1). Taxonomy (NCBI): domain Eukaryota; kingdom Viridiplantae; phylum Streptophyta; class Magnoliopsida; order Asterales; family Asteraceae; genus Glebionis; species Glebionis coronaria. The sequence continues at coordinate 71,897,392 of CM046882.1, read as the reverse complement.
TAATGGCTCTTTGTCACCGTCATTTTTTAGCGGCATAAAGCACATTCATTAATGTATCATAAGTAGTAACGACTAAACTTGACACACGAGATTCCATAAAAACACATAATAATGCAACAATTATTGAATTCCAAGTACGGATTCTAAGATTAATACGATGATGCCTTATGGATATTCTAGTTAAGAAGATGCAAAATGTTAGGTGTCAAGAAACGTCATTATGCAGTTTGAATACACTCTATGCAGTTGTTAACTTATTTGGTCCGTTAAAGACAAGACAGAGCCCACATCGATACTTTTAGTGGAATGAAATTGCCACCACTAAAATATGTTTTGAGCTATGTTTTTTTCTTTATATGTTCAGTTTAGTTTATAAAATAGTCTTATGAATGTGGTTATCAGGACGAAACATGGGATACCATCAAGTGGAGTTTAACTTTCGTTAGGGACTTGATGGATGTATGTGTGTTAGTTAACGGAAGAAAACAACGAAAAGTCAAAAATCGTTAACTCAGTGGCAAAATTGCAAGAAATTTTCAAGTATAGTGGCAAAATTGAGTGTAGTTTGCTTTCGGTGACATATGTGCCAATTTTGAAAAGTATATGAACGAAATTTGCAGTTTACCCTTTTATTTATGATGTATATTTGGTATTGTCGTGCCAGACTGGCAGGGGTATATACATTGTGAAAGAATGTTTGATGTGTTTTTTGGGTTAAAAAAGCGTATTGTTTTTGTGTGAAAATAGTATAAGAAAAAGGTATATATATTGTGTTTCGTAATGTATGTCGGTGTATTTTATTTGCGTAAAATGATTAATTTACTCTTCTATGCTAACATATGCTAACATGCTAGTTGATAAACATACTAGTAATTCTGAGAAAAGTTTGTTGTAAAAAAGAATAAGGAAATCATCCCTGCTGCATACTGCAGGGATTGATATCTGTTGTAGGTATAAATAAGGGGCCATTAATATAAAATGATAATTTTTGGAGGGCACTAAATGTAAATATCAAAAAAATATTACAAATACACTGTAGGGATGAAGCTGCTATTAGCAGCAGCGATGTTTAGCCGCAAAAGAATATATAGAAAAATTAAAATTTAAGAATTTTATAATTTTTTATATCTATCTTTTATATTTATACTAGAGTACTCTTTATACTATATATAAGGTTGGTGGGAATGGTAAGAAACCCACTTATCGTCACGTCAGCGTCACATCAGCTTTTTAACAAACTCATTACAACTCACCCAAACTTCCCACATGAGGTAATGACACTCACCTAAACTCACCACAACTCACATTTCATACCTATTTTTTATTATTTAAACACACCCCACTCACAAAAAACACCCACAAATAAACCTAACCAAAAAATAAAAACACTTGGGCTCACAAAAGTTAAACTCAACCAGGGTGAGTTTGCCCTTGTTTTTTTTGCTCAGAGCTAATAACTCGTGTGCGACATATATGGGGGAATGGGACTAGCTCGCTAGTTTTGCTAAGTAGCTCGTGGTTTATAAGCCACTCCCACCTAAAGAGTTTATATTTTTTTCTTAACTTCATACCTATTGCAAATAAAAAATTGTATACTTTTATTCTAACTTCAAAGCTAATTTAAAAACAAAAATAAAGATTCCAAACCTAAAATTAAAATAAGAAGAGCAAATAGATAATTTTTAAAGATAAGGAGATGTAATTTTAACATTCGTCTCTTTTATAACAAATTTGTTTAACAACTTGTTAAAAAACCGATCTTTACTTTTTAAATTAAAATATATTTTAATATATTTATTTAAAAAAAATCTAATTGCTTCATATTTTCTGAAAATTTTGTTCTTGTTAATTTAACATTAATTTTTATGATTATTTTTATTTTTAGTGTATATATTTTATTTTAATTCAAAAATTTCACACTATGTTAATTTGATCGTTAAATGAATAGTTAATAGCTTTCCGTTGTTATATTATGCAGGTAACATGCTGGTTTTTTTTAAAAAGGCTAAAAAAGAAAAAATAATAAAAATAATAGATTACAAGTTAGATAAATTTTTTTGGTGAGTAAAAATCATGAAACAATAGTAGAGATACTTTTAGCGTGTGACAAGTAACAGCTTATAAATACTTTACCTGCTAAGATAAAATCTTGAACCAAACGACATCTAACAGTTTGGTTCTTATTTTCAAAAGATAGAGTTGTTTTAGGGTCCGTAAATACTCATTTAATAGTTGAATTTTTTCAAAAATGTTTCCTTAATAGGAAATATTCTCTTGATTAATTCTTTTTTATTTCTATGTTTTTTTAAATATTTTTTTTTCTTATTTTGTAAAAGCTTTAAAAATTGACGGTAAAATTTGGTTAAAAAAAGACATAAAATTATAAATGAAAATTTTGTGAAAAAAACTTTTAAAAATAAGGTAATAAATAAAACTTTAATGGTTAAAATCTAAATATATGATGTTAAGTGAAAATTATTATAAATTTTCATACTTTTTTAATAAGTTTAAAAATACTCCTTACACTTTATAACTTAATAATATTATAATTATAAAATATTAAACATAAAATTTATATATCGTTGTATTAAACTAAAATATTAAATTAAATTAGATTTATTTTTAATCTCTCGTGAACGAAAGTTATAACCGTTACATATAATTACACAATATTTAAGAATTTTGTATTTTGATATAATATAAAATAAAAAAAGAGCTACACAAAATAAATATAACAACCACAAATTAGATTAATTTATTTTAGGGATGATCCATCCCAAGTAAAAAATCATAAAACAATACAAGATGTGTTTAATTTGAGGGTCTAATTTTGATCAATTTGGTTTAGACTTAAGCGGAGGTCTAGTACCTAAATATAAAATTCTAGTGAGCACGACAAGTTTGGTAGGAGTGAATGGAAAGCAAAGAAAACGAATGAAGGGTATATCCGTTGTTTGTTGCAGATTGGAATGGAAATAGAGAATCAATTTTCGATTCTCTTTCCGGTAATTTCATTCACTATAAAAAGTAAAGAATGGTTGAGGAAAGAGGCTAGAAGGCACAACAGATATTTGATGAGAATTGAAGGATATAATCAAAATTTAAAGACGACTAGAAGATATGTGTTGGAAGTGCATGTGCATTGCACTGCCATCACAAATACTAAAAGTTCATTAACCCTAAACATGATTTCTCTCTTGACGATCGATTTGATCTTCTTCACATCTTCGGATATTCTTTGATAAAAGAAGTAATTGTAAAACTAGACTTCATACACTATCTGCATATATATATTTTTTTAAATCTTAGATTGATACTTTTTTTGTTTGTTTTCGTTCATTGAAATGATCTTCCCAAGCAAAATCACCAAAATTAACCATCCTTTACTTTGATGAATATATATGTTATGTCAATTATAATAATTTATATAACTCTATTAGTTATCAAAATTTGCGTAGTTCTTTTTTTTTATAATATGCAAGATTTGATTTGTGCTACCTTCATCAAATGCTAAACATCAAATAAAACATTAACTTAGTATTATTTTCATTCGCTGATGCTAGTTTGTAACCAAATAGAGGAATGTATTCTCGAATCAATTCTCGCAACTGATTCTTTAGTTTTCCCAAACAGCAGAATCACATTTTTAATCTCAATGTCATTCTCATTCTATGCAATTCCATTCTATATAACGTTTCCATTCTTTACGATTCAGTCGTACCAAACGTTCCCTAAGTTTTTATAATCTGCCAACTGACATAGTTTTTTTAATTTTTAGAAAAATTCTCAATCATTTGATGTGTTTGATATTTGAATTTTGTATAGTCATTCACGAATCTATTCGAATTGACTAAGGTTGAAAGTGTGACTCAGTCGTTCTTGGTGGATAAAAAGAAAATTTTGTCGTTCTATTTCTACTTGAAAGGTAAATGCGAATAGTAATAAAAATAAGCCAAAAACAAATAACTAATAATAAAGGAGCGAAACAAATAATAAAACGAAATTTTAAAGCAAAACAATTAATAAGAATAAAACTAAACGAAGAAATTAACTTTCGACTCGAAAATAAAATTTACGTAATGGAAAAGGAGAAAATAAAACTAATAAGGTACTTTAAAACTAAACGAGACAAAAGCTAAAGCGGGCGCTAAATAAAAGATAAAACTTAAACTTTTCGAAAAAAATACTAATATTAAAATTTGACGAAAAATATAACTAAAAATACGTGACTTTCAGAATAAAAATCGGAAAAACTTTCAGATAAAACTAAACGATTACGGAACAATATTAATTACTAAACAAGCTAGCAGGAAAGCTGCTCAAGCAGCCAAGCAACTAGCTCAAAATGGCGGAAAAAATGAAGCATGCAGGCATGCATGTCTATCCATCGGAATATCATGGTAAAAACAAACTGTCGGAATGTTTAATGTTAAATGTATCGAAAACCTATCACAATATAAAATATCACAATATAAAAACTATCACAATATGGAAAACCTATCACAATATGAAGTATCACAATATAGAAAACATATCACAATATGGAAAACCTATCGCAATATGAAGTATCATAATATGAAGTATCACAATATGTTGATAGACTGTCGTAATGTGAAGTATCACAATATGGAAAACGTATCACAATATGGCTATTGAAAATTGGGCAGCGTTTTGTCGCAATATGCCTTAAATCCCGATCGCAATCCACGATGCCAGGGGCAATCGCAATCCTCGATCAGAATAAGGGGATATTATAATAATTCGAACGCAAAGTAGAACCCTTAGGGTTATTGCGATCGCAATGAAGCTGTCGGAATGAGGCTGTCACAATGTCAAAACCCTAATGATATTGTGATGGAAAGATCACAATATTCGCATGGAGTAAAAATAAGCATAAACCCGAATAAGCACTTTTCAAAAAACTTAACCAAAACAATAATAAGAAGAACAAAAATAAGCTACGAATTTAAAAACTTTCAAGATGCTAAATAAGCAAAATTTATAAATTGAACTAAAAGAAAAAGATTAAACTTTAAAAATATAAAACCTTTAAAAACACTTAAATGAAAATAAGTTAGACACCAATTAAGCAAAAAGCACAATAAGCTAAGACCATGAATCACACAAAAAAGATAATAACCAAAAAGATAAGAACTTTAATCAAAATAAGCATAAAGATGAAAACTTTAAGATTAATCAAACAAGACAATAGATTTTAAAAACAAGAAGAGAAGAATGAGATGATTATGAAAAACTTGATTAAAAATAAAGATTCAACACAAATTAAAGACTTACTTGAAATTAAAGACTTGAAAATTAAAGACAATAATGTAAATTGACAATATGAAAGTGCATGAAATAAAGTGGAGAGCTATGTGTCAAATAGCTAACACCTCCTAATGTGTCATTAGGAGGGTATTTATAGGAGTGGAGTGGAAGGTAGGTGGTTAGATGCTTCCTTTCTTTCTTTCTTTTTGTCTTTTTGTCTTTAGTCTTTGACAATAAACTCGTCATTCTCGACTTTATCTCGGGATTAATTGAACTCGTCTTATAATTTCTTCATTTATTAGACTTGAGTTCTTCGACTTCATTAAACTTCTGTCTTTAGACTTTTTCTTCGATAAATCTTCAGAATAGGCCTTGGACTTCCGTTCTTTTTGCACTCTTAATCTTTTGACTTCGTCTTTTGTCTTTTTCTTCGATAAAAGCCAGTGAAAGCCCGTGTTTTCTTCCCTTTTCACATTTTGGTCCTAAATCACAACAAAAACACAAACCACGCATAATTCCGATATTTACGACATAAAATACACGTTTTGGCTTGGTTATTATTATAATTAAGTGGTAAAAGGATAAGTGTTTTCACACTTATTAATATTTGTCTTTTTAGTTCGTTTTTCTCGACTCAATCCGAATTGATATAACGTTTTAAGCAAAGACTTGATTGTTTTTGGTTAAAAAGACTTGATTGGTATCTATGTCTAATTGGCACAAAGCAAGTAGTAATGTAAAAATATTAACTAATTCTACATATACTTACTACACTAAAAACACATTGCAATTACGACATTTAAATGCACAAAATATTGAAATGAAAAATACAAATTTACACTACAAATTTAAATTGCACATACAAAATATAAAACTATATCTATAAAAGTAAAAATACACTTTCTATAAAATCTAAATACAAATTCTACTAACAAAATAAGATCTACCCAAAATCCAATTGTATATTAACACTCTCACTAAACTAATTCAGCCCAAAATCTATAAGAAGCCCAATAAACCTAAACTACAAACCCAACTGAATTAAACAGACTTAACAAACGAACAAAGCTGACTTAACAGACTTAACGAATGGGACTAACAATGGAATTGATCTAACTGAAATTCAGAGAGAAGGACCTACAGCTCGACTAAATACTTAACAGGGGCTAACTAACGACTAACAGTGTAACAAATTTAACTAACTATGGACTGTAACCGTCATAACTATTATGACAATGAAGGACTAAAATGACCTACAATCAAACTTTACCTTCTAAACTTGTGTACTTTACTGTATGCATTCTTCACAGCTTATATTTGCCTATTTTAAGCTAATGAACCAATCTTACTTTCAAACTTAAAACACCAATCAAACTATCTAATTTACAGAAATAATAGGCTGCGAACATAATTCCTATTCCTACTGCTATTTAACTTCTATTCCAATTCTATTGACTAAACTTCACTGCATTAGTTTAATCCTAACTAAGATACACTAAAGCCTACCAAAATGCCAAGCCAAACAATGTTTAATCAAAAATCAGAGACATTAAAGTGAACTAACTGACCGAGGTTAAGCTACAAGATAGCATATATCGCAGACAAAGTTAACTACACAATTACATTACAGAATGCTAAATCAAGATTTAAACTACAATTTTACTCGAAAATAACTAAGTGCTTGACCTGTTTCTTCCAGGCCTGTCCGTTGATGTCGAAGCGGAGCGCTGAGCTCGCTTAGAAACTGATCTCTACAAAGCCAAACACACTCCTACTGATCTGCGTCCGTATCAAACAGTACTCAACGAAACACCACTATTCTGCTTCCTTCAAAAACTGAAAGTAAACCTGCAAAATCAAACCGAAACGAACGAAGAAAAACAAAACATGACTCTCGAATCTAATCCTGCAAATACTGATCTATATCGAACCAACTGAAAACTATTCATTAACTGACTAGAAAAACTTGAATTATTAAAAGCTTCTCATAAGCTTTTTGCTAGTAAGCCTGAAAATCAGTTTATAAGAAAAACGTTTAGAAGCATGAAATTGATAGGTGTGTAAACACCCATCCTTTTACCACTTAATTCTGGCTAAAACAAGACCAAAACACGTATTTAATATCATTTGTTTGGAATTATGCGTGGTTTTTATGTTTATTGTGTTTTCAGGGCCAACCGGATGGATATTGGAGGAAACATGGGATTGCACGGGTTTTACTGAAGAAAAAGACTCAAGATAAAGTCTATTGTCCAAGAGATGCAAAAGATTTGAAGTCACTGGGCCTATTCGAAGATTTATCGAAGAAAAGGACCAAAGATGGAAGATTTACATAAGTCGAAGAAACTCAAGTCTATTAAACGAAGAAATTAAAAGACGAGTTGAATTTAATCGACGACAAATCCCGAATCAGAATCGAAAACGGAAACTTTTCTGAAAAGACGAAAAGACAAGAAGAACGGGAGAAAGCCCACTCACCAACCAAAAGACAAGCCTATAAATAGGCCTCCCCTCACACATTTAGGCAGCTTTTAGTTAGTTTTTGTTTTAGTTTTTCTCCCCACTTTTCTCTTTTTCTATTTCGTATCATCACCATCACCACTAGGGTGACTGGTGATTTTGATCTTTGATCTTCCAATCTTGTTATTTTAATCCTTGTTTGATCTTGTTAAAACATTAATCATTCAATACAAGTTCTTTGTTTAATCTTTCCATTTCATCTTGTTCATCATCATCTTTATCTTCAAGTTCTTAAGTTCTTATTTTATTGAGTTTGATCTTCAAAAGTTGTTGGGATTTGTGTTTTTGTTAATGGGATTTGTAGCTTATGGTTAATAGATGCTTTGTGTTTAGTTTTATTTAAGATTTGGTTAAAAATTTGGTGATTTTTAGATTAAAACGATTTTCCTTGTTCTTCGGGTACTGTTTCTGTATCTGGGTTTCCCAGACTTCCGAACGAAGCAAAAGTTCCGAACGAACCAAAAAGTTCCGAACGAACCAAAAGTTCCGGATGAGCTTGATCTTCCGAATGAGCTAAGAAGTTCCGAATGAACATTAAAAGTTCCGAATGAGTTTTGTTTTCTAAAGTTCCGAGTCAATTAAAAGTTCCGAATCAGAAGAAACTTCCGAATGAACAGTAAGTTCCGAATGAACAGTGACTTCCGAATGAACCTAAAGTTCCGAATGAGTTTCCAGACTTCCGGATGAACCAAAATCTTCCGAATCAGTAGAAAGTTCCGAATGAACCTAAAAGTTCCGAATGAAGTCCAAACTTCCGAATGAACCACAAAGTTCTGGATGAACCAAGAACTTCCGAATGAGCAAAGTTCCGGATGAACCAAAATCTTCCGAATGAATCATTAAGTTCCGCATGAGTAAAGTTCCGAATCAAGGGTAAAAGTTCCGAATCAATTTTCTTTTTGTGTTACTGTTTTTCTGTTTTACTGTTTCTTTACGTTTATTTCACAATTTATATTTTAACTGAAATTTTAACTTTGATTTCAATTTTAATTTTGATCTTAATTTCAATTTTAATTCACGTTTTTATTAATTGTCATTAAAGTAATTGTCTTTGATTTAAATTTCCATTTTAACATTAAGTAGATTAGAAAACCAAACCCTTTTATTTGATAACCAAGAATAATCATCCCACTTAAGGCTGAGATCAATTCGAGAGGACTGTGAGAGAATTAGAACCCATATAAAATCAGTGTATCAAATGGCGCCGCTGCCGGCTCTTCTCGTTAAGATCAAAAGTTTTTTGTGAGAACTTGGATTTTGGGATCCGTTCCCCGTGAACGTTACTTTTTCATCAAAAATTTTCAAAAAAATCCTAAAAAATATAAAATTTTCAAAAATACAAAAAAAAAATTAATTAAAAAACATAAAAACCAAAAGTATTTTTGCTTTGCTTTTCTTTGTTCGTTCTTTTGCAGGTGTATGCGCACTCGATCCACGTCATATCAAGAGCCCGAGCCTCTCGATCACTTAGACATGGCCGGTGTACCACCTCCAAACAATAATAACAACAACAACCCACCTTTCAATAACATGAACAATAACAACCACAATGAGCCCCTTCCGGATAATCGCCCGATGATTGAATTGCTGCAAGCTCATGTAGATGGCAACACTGACCCAATTGTTATACCACCAATTGCCGCCAACAATTTCGAGCTAAAATCAGGCTTTATCCAGATGGTCTCCGCTCAACCATTCTTGGGACGTACCATTGATGATCCACATGACCACATCAAGAGATTCTTGCAACTCACCAACACGGTCAAATTCAATGGTGTTCCACAAGAGGTTATAAGGTTACAACTTTTTCCCTTTTCTTTAGAGGGACAAGCCCGGCATTGGCTTGCTAAGGAACCGCCACAGAGTATTCTCTCGTGGACGGATTTGGAAACAAAGTTTATCAATTACTTTTTTCCACCCTCTCGTACTACCGCTTTGCTGAATGAAATCATAAATTTTGAACAAAAGTACGATGAGTCGTTCAGTGAATCTTGGGATCGTTTCAAAGATCTTTTAAGAAAATGCCCACAACATGGTTTTACCAAAGTACATCAAATCAATACTTTTTACAATGGTTTAAGCATGAGTGACCAAGATTCACTGAACAGTGCCTCGGGGGGTAATCTATTGGCTAAGACTTCCAATGCTGCTTGGGACATCATTGAGAATAAATCTCGTGTGCAAACCAAGAGTGTTCGGACCAATGTCGCTAGTGCTAGCACAAGTGACAGCGACAAGCGATTGGACAAAATCACTACGCTTCTTGAATCGCTTGTCACCCACACCGTCAGCAATAACAACAGCAACAACGCCAAAAATGCTCAAGTGAACGCTGTCAGCCAACCTTGTGAGATATGCGGTGGTCCTCACTCTTACACAACTTGTACCGCCACCCAAGACTACCCTGCTGAGAATGTGAATGCGGCATATGGCACCTATCCTCAACCTGCTTATCAAGCTAGACCTCAAGGTGACCGTAACTTGCTTAGCTATCGATCCAACAACTATCTTTCACCACCTGGTTTCCCTCCTACCAACCCAAACCAACAACAAAACCTTAATCGCCCTCCTCAACAACAACAACAACCTCGACAACCATACATCCCTCCTCACAAGCAGCAGCAACCGCCTCAACGTAACAATCAAGTCTACCAACAACCTGCTTACCAACCACCTGCATACAATGCTCCTCCCAACCAAACCACCACTGCATTACACCAAGAGGTTGCAACCTACATGAGGACCAATGATGTGATTGTGGAAAATCTCCAACAGGAAGTGCGAAACTTGAAGGCAGACTTGGTAAAGCAAGGAAATGATTTAAGAGCCGACATGAGAAACACGTTGGATAGCCAAACCAATGACTTGAGAAACATGATGGCTAGTTTCTTCCAAGGTAATCAACCCTCTTCTTCGGGTACTCTTCCGAGTAACACCGTTGCGAACCCAAGAGGGGAGATGAAAGCAATCACCACTCGAAGTGGCAAAGGTACCAAGGAACCCGAGCTTCCTATACCTCCACCGGTGGTTGTGACTAAGGAGAACGAGTCACCTGCTCCTATTCCTCATCCTTCTCCTTCCCAATTTCTCCACCTCTTCCTTCTACCCCTCCTCCACCCGTGGTTGTGAGTGATCCTATTCCCCTAAAGGCTTCCTCTTCTTCCAATATACCTTATCCTTCAAGGTTGAGGAAAGAGAAGCAAAAGAGCAAGGATGATATTCAGGTTTCGAACTTCCTTAAAATGTTCAAACAACTGAATTTCAATATCTCCTTCGCTGAGGCTCTCGCTCACATGCCCAAATACGCGAAAATGTTTAAAGATCTTCTGAGCGACAAGGAAAAGCTCCTCGATATTGCCAACACCCAACTTAATGAGAATTGCTCTGCAGTACTCTTAAGGAAATTGCCAACCAAGCTTGGTGATCCGGGTCGTTTTCTTATCCCTTGCAATTTCCCGGGAGTAGAGAATTGCATGGCCCTAGCCGATCTAGGTGCCAGTATTAATCTCATGCCTCTAAGTGTTTGGAAGCAATTATCTCTCCCAGAGCTAGTCCCCACCAAAATGACTTTGGAATTAGCTAACCGTACGGTTGCTTATCCAGTGGGGATAGCCGAAGACGTCATTGTAGGAGTCGACAAATTCACCTTCCCTGCTGATTTTGTTGTCGTCGACTACGAGATGGACCCCCGTGTGCCACTAATTGTTGGACGTCCATTCTTGAGGACCGGTCGCACTCTTATTGATGTTGAAGCCGGTGAGCTTATCATGAGAGTGGGTGACGATAAAGTAGTCTTCAACATGGGAAAGTTGTCTAAACAGCCTTATTCATATGATAGCGTTAATTGTATTGACGTTCTTGATGAGGCTTGTGAAGAACACTTTAATGATGCTTGTAAAAGTATTCCTACCTCTCTTCCCAATGTTGAGACCGTGTCCTCTATTGATTCATCATTGTCTCTAATTGGAGATAGTGATTTATTTTGGAACAATTTTGAAGATACCTTGGGAGATGTGAATTTAGCTACTAATGATTCTCCTATCGATGGGGATGAAGACATGAATTTCTTTGACAATCTTCTCACCGAAGACAATCCTTCGCCTCCATCTCCCACGGTCATTGCTATCGATACTCCGACTTCGAATACGCCTCCCGTCGAAAATCCTCCGGATTTAGAACTTAAGGAGTTGCCGCCCCATCTCGAGTATGTATTCCTTGATGAAGACAAGAAGTCGCCAGTTATCATTGCTAAGGATTTGAAGGATGAAGAGAAAGCCCGACTTGTCGCCGTTTTGAAAGATCATAAGAAGGCTATTGCTTGGAAGATTTCTGATATTCGTGGAATTGATCCTCACTTCTGCACACACAAAATTCTCATGGAGGACGACTTTAAGCCCACAATTCAAAACCAACGAAGGGTGAATCCAAAAATCCATGAAGTCATCAAAACAGAGGTTCTAAAACTTCTTGATGCGGGTATGATTTACCCTATTTCGGATTCACCATGGGTTAGTCCAATCCATTGTGTGCCCAAGAAGGGCGGAATAACCGTTGTTCCCAATGAACACAACGAGTTGATTTCCACTCGTCTCGTTACTGGGTGGAGAGTTTGTATAGACTATCGCAAACTCAATGATGCCACGAGAAAGGATCATTTCCCTCTACCTTTTATGGACCAAATGCTTGAACGTTTAGCCAGTAATGAATATTACTGCTTTCTTGATGGTTTCTCGGGTTATTTCCAAATACCCATCGATCCCCAAGATCAAGAGAAGACGACATTCACTTGTCCCTATGGCACATTTGCTTATAAAAGAATGCCTTTTGGCTTATGTAATGCGCCCGGGACTTTCCAAAGGTGCATGTTAGCTATCTTCCATGACATGGTTGAACAAACCATGGAAGTCTTCATGGATGATTTCTCGGTCTTCAGGGATTCTTTCTCTTCTTGCCTTGCCAATTTGGAACGTATGCTCAAGCGGTGCGAAGACACTCGCCTAGTTCTGAATTGGGAAAAATGCCATTTTATGGTAAAAGAAGGCATCGTGCTGGGACATAAAATTTCCAAAGCCGGTCTTGAAGTAGACCGTGCTAAAGTCGATGTTATCGCAAAGTTGCCTCCACCTTCAACCGTGAAGGGTGTGAGAAGTTTCCTGGGTCATGCGGGCTTCTACCGTCGATTCATCAAAGATTTTTCTCAAATCGCTCGCCCGATGACCCACCTCTTGGAAAAAGATACTCCTTTTATCTTCTCCAAAGAGTGTCTTGAAGCCTTCAACTCGCTTAAGGATAAGCTAACTAAGGCACCCGTCTTGGTTACCCCTAATTGGGAGCTTCCCTTTGAGTTGATGTGCGATGCTAGTGATTTTGCTATTGGAGCGGTTCTTGGACAAAGAGTGAACAAACACTTCCAACCGATCCATTACGCTAGCAAGACAATGACAGGGGCACAATTGCATTATACGACAACCGAAAAAGAGCTTTTAGCTGTTGTCTATGCCTTTGAAAAATTTCGCCCCTATCTTGTCCTCTCTACCACAATTGTGTACACCGATCATTCCGCGCTGAAGTACTTGTTGACAAAGCAAGATTCCAAACCAAGACTTCTTCGCTGGGTTTTGCTGCTCCAGGAATTTAAAATAGAAATTCGCGATAAAAAAGGAGCTGAAAACCTAGCCGCGGACCATCTCAGCAGACTTGAGGATCCTTACCAAGGGGATCATCCGAACAAAGAAATCAATGATTCCTTTCCCTTGGAGACCTTAATGTCTATAAATTCCAACTCTAATGAAACCCCGTGGTTTGCGGACTTTGCAAACTACTTGGCGGGTGGAATTCTCAAGGAAGGGTTAACGTCCCAACAAAAGAAAAAGTTCTTCACCGACATCAAGACTTACTTTTGGGACGACCCTTACCTATTCAAACAATGTGCCGACCTGATTATCCGCCGATGTGTTGATGGACCGGCAGCGTCTGAAATCCTTGATGCTTGCCACAAAGGACCCACCGGTGGTCACTTTGGTCCCAACTACACCGCCAAAAAAGTGTTTGATTCGGGATTTTATTGGCCCTCCATATATCGTGACGCTTACGATATGGTTAAACGATGTGATGTTTGCCAAAACAAGGCACGATCACACATAAAGACGAGATGCCTCAGAATTTCATTCAAGAATGTGACATTTTTGATGTTTGGGGTATCGACTTTATGGGGCCATTCCCTTCGTCTAAAGGAAACAAATACATCCTTGTAGCCGTTGACTACGTTTCAAAGTGGTTTGAAGCCAAAGCTTTACCTACTAAATACGCAAGGGTGGTTTGTAACTTTTTGAAAGCTCTTTTCGCTAGATTCGGTGTGCCTCGCGCCATTATTAGTGATCGTGGGACTCATTTCTGCAATGACCAATTTGCTCGAGTCATGGCTAAGTACGGTGTAAATCATCGTCTTTCCACAGCCTACCACCCACAAACTAATGGCCAGGCTGAAATATCCAACCGAGGACTTAAGCGAATTCTGGAAAGAACCGTGGGAGAGCATCGTGCCTCATGGGCTGATAAACTTGATGATGCTTTGTGGGCTTTCCGTACTCCTTACAAGACCCCGATCGGCTGTACGCCTTATCGTCTTGTGTACGGGAAAGCGTGCCACCTCCCCATTGAGTTGGAGCACAAGGCCTACTGGGCCTTGAAGTGGGCTAATTTTGATATAAACAAAGCCGGTGACCTACGCAAGATCCAACTCAATGAGCTGAATGAACTCCGTAATGAGGCTTATGAAAATTCTTTAATCTATAAGGAAAGGACTAAGCTCATTCACGACTCTAAGATTAAGAACCGAGAGTTCCATGTTGGAGACAAAGTCTTACTTTTTAACTCTCGGTTGAAAATCTTCTCGGGAAAGCTCAAATCTCGTTGGTCCGGCCCATTCACCATTGCCCAAATTTTTCCATATGGTACTCTCGAGCTCGCTCAACCTGATGGACCAAATTTTAAGGTGAATGGCCAACGAGTGAAGTTGTACTTTGGTGAGGACACCTCTCAGGAGGTGATTCCATCCCTCACCACGTTCCCCATGAACTAATTTTGGGTCGAGTCAGGCTCGTGACTCGGTTATCAAAAACAAGCGCTCCTCGGGAGGCAGCCCGAGTATCTATCCTTGTATGTTTTAATCCCCTAAGTGTAGGGGGGACTTCTATATGTGTTTGCCTTTGTGTGGTGATGTGATTACAGGGATAAGTGCACTCTTGGAATCTTTGAAGAACCGTGCTCCCGTGTTTATCTGAAATCCGGTTCTATCTCTCAACTATCGTGATTCAATTTTCTTCATACTCACATTTGAAATTGATCACTTTAGTCGTCTCTTCCTTAACTTGAGTTAACCAACGTGCACAATGTCATAAGTGTAGGGAAAATTTTCCCACATGCTTAAACATTGAGGACAATGTTTATCTTAAGTGTAGGGGGGACTTCTATCAAAGTTTTAAGTGGACTTTTCCATGAAAATGCCTTCAATTAACCGGAAAATCACATTTTTCAACATTTTTCAAATTTTTTATTAACTTTGGCCATTGTTGTAATTTTTAAATTTTTATCGTTGCTTTAATATGTATATATCCCGCAATAAAGTCAAATTTTAATAAAGTGGTGTAGCTAGTTTGGAAGTCTTTGACATATTAGGCCCGTTGCGTTTATTTTGACTCAACCCGAATAGGCTTATCCAAGTTTATTCTAGCTAGTATCCTTAACCATGTAGACCTTAATTGGTTTATTAGGCTAAGTGTCCACGAGTCTCATTACTTGAGATTTTAAATTGTGGAGGACGAGAAATGATAGAGTCAATTATAAGTCGGTATTCTTACACAAGCTCACTTGGTGTAATTATTTGCCTATTCTCCCATCACTTGCTAATAATTTATCTGCAATAAGTAAGGTCGTACGATTTGAAAAGTTACTTAGCTTCTAGCCCAAGATCTTTTAAAAGTTGCTCGGTAATGATAAGAGTTCATAGCCAAGGCATAACTTATGAAGCGGGGCGCGAAGATTGGCGAGTCCAAAAAGGCCCTAACAAGGCATGAGGATTCAATTTATTGCTGAAGATCCAAGTGATGTGAAAAGCATTATTCCTAAAATCAATATGAAGGATCAAGACTCACGACGAAAAGCAATCAACTCCCATAAAGATCATGGAGAAGTCTATCCGAAAAGACCCTAACAAGGTATGAGGATAAATAGATCCAAGTCCGAAAAGGAGGCGGATCGTTGTATCTCAAAATCCCAATTAGAGATTGAAGAAATAATCATGAAGTCGTGGTCAACAAAGTTGGAGTACCCCTCAAAAGTCTCCAAGTGAAGAAACTCTATTATGATGAGAAGACCATTATCTCAAGAACGTCTCTCGAAGATATGAAGTATGAAGTACATGCCAAATATCGGCCCGAGAAAGGTCTCAAATCGTGAACCAAGTTATGCCAAGATATGAACTTTTTGATATCCCGAGAAGCAGTTTTAAGAGATTTTGTCCTTTAGCTAACTATTGATCAAATTGTCCTACTTTGCTTTCAGCCTAAATAAACTATCGAAATAAGTCCAAAAATGCATCTTCATGATCATTCTAAGACAAAAATAAAATATAAGAGATACACCTAGGAATAAGGGAGTTTAAGCATTTAATTAAGCCATGTGTGTAAGCGTTTGAATTGCTAACTTATAATAACAATGATCTCGTTTTTAAGCTTAGTTTGGGGAACGTGAAACTTGAGGGTGATAAATCTTCGCAGCACAAAAGCCCTAATGTAAGTCATTGATCTCTTTGTAAGTTATTTCCATGTAGCTATTTTCAAGTGAAAATGGTTTTCTATCCTTTTAAGTTTTAATTTCTTTTAGTACTTTAATTTTTGTTTAGTAGTATTTTAATAAGGCCAAGGTTGATTAATTATGAGAAAAGTGTAAAATTGCTTTATCACTAAGCATTGCATGAGGGCATGGCAATGGTTAAGTGTAGGGGATTTGATAGGTGTGTAAACACCCATCCTTTTACCACTTAATTCTGGCTAAAACAAGACCAAAACACGTATTTAATATCATTTGTTTGGAATTATGCGTGGTTTTTGTGTTTATTGTGTTTTCAGGGCCAACCGGATGGATATTGGAGGAAACATGGGATTGCACGGGTTTTACTGAAGAAAAAGACTCAAGATAAAGTCTATTGTCCAAGAGATGCAAAAGATTTGAAGTCACTGGGCCTATTCGAAGATTTATCGAAGAAAAGGACCAAAGATGGAAGATTTACATAAGTCAAAGAAACTCAAGTCTATTAAACGAAGAAATTAAAAGACGAGTTGAATTTAATCGACGACAAATCCCGAATCAGAATCGAAAACGGAAACTTTTCTGAAAAGACGAAAAGACAAGAAGAACGGGAGAAAGCCCACTCACCAACCAAAAGACAAGCCTATAAATAGGCCTCCCCTCACACATTTAGGCAGCTTTTAGTTAGTTTTTGTTTTAGTTTTTCTCCCCACTTTTCTCTTTTTCTGTTTCGTATCATCACCATCACCACTAGGGTGATTGGTGATTTTGATCTTTGATCTTCCAATCTTGTTATTTTAATCCTTGTTTGATCTTGTTAAAACATTAATCATTCAATACAAGTTCTTTGTTTAATCTTTCCATTTCATCTTGTTTATCATCATCTTTATCTTCAAGTTCTTAAGTTCTTATTTTATTGAGTTTGATCTTCAAAAGTTGTTGGGATTTGTGTTTTTGTTAATGGGATTTGTAGCTTATGGTTAATAGATGCTTTGTGTTTAGTTTTATTTAAGATTTGGTTAAAAATTTGGTGATTTTTAGATTAAAACGATTTTCCTTGTTCTTCGGGTACTGTTTCTGTATCTGGGTTTCCCAGACTTCCGAACGAAGCAAAAGTTCCGAACGAACCAAAAAGTTCCGAACGAACCAAAAGTTCCGGATGAGCTTGATCTTCCGAATGAGCTAAGAAGTTCCGAATGAACATTAAAAGTTCCGAATGAGTTTTGTTTTCTAAAGTTCCGAGTCAATTAAAAGTTCCGAATCAGAAGAAACTTCCGAATGAACAGTAAGTTCCGAATGAACAGTGACTTCCGAATGAACCTAAAGTTCCGAATGAGTTTCCAGACTTCCGGATGAACCAAAATCTTCCGAATCAGTAGAAAGTTCCGAATGAACCTAAAAGTTCCGAATGAAGTCCAAACTTCCGAATGAACCACAAAGTTCCGGATGAACCAAGAACTTCCGAATGAGCAAAGTTCCGGATGAACCAAAATCTTCCGAATGAATCATTAAGTTCCGCATGAGTAAAGTTCCGAATCAAGGGTAAAAGTTCCGAATCAATTTTCTTTTTGTGTTACTGTTTTTCTGTTTTACTGTTTCTTTACGTTTATTTCACAATTTATATTTTAACTGAAATTTTAACTTTGATTTCAATTTTAATTTTGATCTTAATTTCAATTTTAATTCACGTTTTTATTAATTGTCATTAAAGTAATTGTCTTTGATTTAAATTTCCATTTTAACATTAAGTAGATTAGAAAACCAAACCCTTTTATTTGATAACCAAGAACAATCATCCCACTTAAGGCTGAGATCAATTCGAGAGGACTGTGAGAGAATTAGAACCCATATAAAATCAGTGTATCAGAAATCAAAACCAATTTTTTACATTATTTCACTCATTCGGAAACCTCTATTATATCGGAAACAAAGACAAGCTTTTTCAAATCTTAAGATCACAAGTATGAAGAACAGTAAGATAGAAAGTAGAACTGAGAAGCAATAATTTTTCATTAATGGAGAAAACAGTTACATCATTAATAGAAACATAACAGAATTCGACAAAATTGTAACCAACTTTTAACTGAAATAAGAGTATCTCAACTACTGTATATGAAGAATATGGTACACTGAAAAAAATAGTTTACGAAAACAAAGGAAGGGAAGATTAAGATCAAAACTTTCATTGATGAACAAAGCTGTTACAATAGTCTAACTGTTTTAGTAACTGAATTAATGGCAGAAAATAGCTACGTTTACAACTGACTAATAACAGAAACCTAACAGATTAATAAGGATTACACTACTCCTAACTAACTATGTGTAACTACTCCTATGCTAACCGTCTTGAATTGATGTCTTCTCTCGGTATTTATAGCCGTTGAAGTGAAGGAGTGACGTGTTGCTTCCAATCAGCAATGGACACGTGTAAAATAAGAGGATTGATCATTTAGGGTTCTTCACATCCAATTGGGCGTTTCTTCAATATTGAGTCTTGATCTAATTAATTTGTATCTTCTTGTAGAGGAGAAAGAGAGGAACACTTTTTCTTCTTTAATCTTCGTCTGAAACCTCGTGGATCGTACTCGAAAATGATTTGAAGTTATATGGTGGGGAGAGATATAAGTCGGCTGTATGTTTATTTTCTCTTTCTCTCTCTTCGTTGAGAAGATGAAGGAGACGTGTTGTGAGAGTTTTGACTTGCTCTTCCTTTGACCGAGCATAATAAATATCTATCTCCATTTTTTCCAATTTAGTCCTTTCAATTTTTTATCTTTTCAAAAGTTATATAAAAGAGGTAACTTTTAAGCTAAACTCTTTTTCATCCTTCGTCTTTGTATAAATTTCAACTTAAGCCCTTGATCTTGGTAAATCATGGCAAGTAAGGTCCTTGAAATCTCTTTCATCCCTTTCTTCGTCTTTTATCATAAAAATCCCTTGAAAACGCGTCTTTGCTTCAAAATGTATCTTGTTTACCTGAAAACACATAAAACACAAATACACGCGTAATTCTGATATTTTAAAGTTAATATAATGTATTTGACTGTGTTTTGAGTGGTTTATAGATCATTATTGATGAATGTTTTCACACTTATCAACTTCTCTCCACTTGACCATTGCCATGACCTCATGCAATGTAGCATTTTAAAGCTCTAAAATGCACTTTTCTCATAATTAATCAACCTTGGCTATTTTATGATTTAATAAACTAAACTATACTACATGATGAATGATTTTGAATATTTACAATGCAAATTCAAAGAAAAACAATTCTATTTATATATTTTTTATTTTTATTAAAATGGTTTTGATAGAAATAACTCATCAAGAAATTAGTGACTTAAATTAGGGCTTTGGTACCATGGACACTTATCATCCTCAAGTTTCGCTTTCCCCATACCAAGCTTAAAAATGGGATCATTGCATTCACAAGTAAAAAGTGCATCAACTTATTCATGATAATTAAATGTGGAACCGGTTATTATTTGAGCAAATTGCTTGAAGGAAAATTTGTCATTATTTAAAGCGTGAAATATAAGAAATGTAAAATCCAAAAATAAGGAAGCACGGTTATTAATCCTAAGTAATCCTCTCATCCATTACTCGAAAAACCGCTCACAATTAATATAAGTCCGTCTCAAGAGTAATAAGTCATTCGCCTTATGTGTAAAATCCTCATGTCATGCATTAATAAGTAGCTACACACTCGCTAAGGAAAGAAAAATAAAACTCACGCAATAATTTACATCCTCCGCCTTTTTGAGACTTTGGATCTTCAATCCCGCAACCCGTCAAGGTAATATTGGATTGGAGCAACTATTAAATCCCCGCAACCCGTCAAGGTAATATTGGAATCTAATAGTTACTATAATTAACACTTCACTGCCCCTCTTGGGAGTCTTGTATAATTATTTTTTTTCTTTTCTTTTTTTTTTCTTTTTTTTTCTAGCCACTCATTTTTTTGTAAGCCGCTCTTATTTTTCTTTATTCCTCACAAAGAAAGTTGAAAAGAGTAAAAGGAAAAACACCCGCTAAGTATTAAGCATGACATAAGTCTAGTACACATAAAACGTTCTAACTTAGAATCTTAAGACGTACTTATACCAACCATGAATGATTAGTCAAAAATGCATAAGAGATTACAAACCAATTAAAACCGTTCTTGATTATTTATTAACATATATACATGCGAAGAAAATAGAAGTAAAGAAGAGAAGGGTTTAGCCACAAGTAATTATCATGAAGTTTATCTAGCCCTTTTATACTTGCTTCAACTCTATCATTTCCCATTCTCCACAAATTTAAAATCTCAAATAATGAGATTGGTGGATGCTTAGCCTAATAGACCAATTAAGGACTACATGGTTAAGGATACTAGCTAGAGAGTGCTAAGATAAGCAAACTCGGGTTGAGTCAAAATATCCATGGCGGGCCTAATATGTCAAAGAAGTCTAAACTTGTTAAACCATGTTTTTATTATATTTTTTTTCCTTTTTCCAACTTTTGATGAAAAATAAAAGAAGAAATATATACAATGCACATGTGTTACGCAAATGAAAAATGATTAATGCAAAAATTATGAATGCATATTTTTGGTGGCCAAAGTAGATCAAAAATTTGAAAAATGTTTGAAAAATTAATTTTCCATGTTATCATGAAGTTAAAACAATGGTCTAGGTAAGGTCACTTCGATAGAAGTCTCCCCCACACTTAAGATAAACATTGTCCTCAATGTTTAAGAGTATTGGAGTAAACTCCCCTACACTTAATACATTGCGTACTTTGCTTAACTCAAGCTAAGGAAGAGATAACTAAAGGGGTATTCATTTTAAGCACAAGTGTTTTGAATATCACGATAGCAAAAACTAATCGAAGTGAACCAGATACACGGGCCTCCTCCATAAGCTCCAAGCATGAAATGTGAGAGAGCAACCCTTGAAACAAACACGAAAAGACGAAGAAAGGCACCCCTCCACTTCAACTCTACTATAACATCCTGTTAATTAAACCTAACCTATTAAAAATCTACTCTACGTTTTCTAACCTAGTTATTCAATGCTTGAGTTTTTTTAACCCTAAGTCTCTAGCTCGACTCGGCCCCGAATTAAGTTGTCCTTGGGGAAACCATCATGGAGAATAAATGATATCACTTTGAAGCTCGTCTCACATGATACACTCAAACTTAGCACGTTGCCATTTACTATAAGATTTACAATATTCGCCTCGATAAATGGAACGGTCCAACGTGTCTCAAGTTTGTCCAACATACGAAAGCTTTTATATATGAAGCACCCCAGGATCAAATACATAGTTTCCATCTCTACATTCGAACAACTCCAAAGTAGGTAGTATCACCAAAGTAAGCTCATACAAGAATTCCATCTCAATCGAAATCACACTCTTAAGTCGAGTAGATGAAAACCAAGGTGTCTCAAATTTACGTATCCCAGGATCAAAAACCTTTCCCTTCATGGGAAAATAAAAAGATGAACTCGTATCAACCATATAAGATTCCCCCTTAGTGATCAAAGCATTATGAGACAATGAAGGTGTAGGTATCAAAACATTCATAACAAGTATATCCATATTGGGCTCCTCACCATCATCAAAAGGTGGGTAATCTTCCATAGAAGGCATAGAAAAAGAAGGATCTAGATGAATAGTGTCTTGTGAAGGAGGTGTAATCTCTATGGTCCCAAAAGGCAAGTTCTCACTAAGACGAATCTCCTCTTCCCAATTAGAATCACTATAATCAACCTCAATATCAATATTAGCAAGATAAGCCTCTATGGTGGCATCAATATCCATATGAGAATCTATATCAAAGGTTTTGAGTTCGAAAGGTGCCTTAGGTGAAAAAGGATCAATCTCTAAGAGTATAGGATCTTCATCAATAACCAACTTCAAGGGTGGAAGGGTGGGAATAGAAGGCTCAAAAGAAGGTGTATTGAGAGAATCACTCAAAGGGATGATATCATCATAAAAATCAATAGGTGCAACCTCAAAAACCGGTGAAGAAATATCAATGAAAGGTTCTTCTTCTATGGAATCATCATTATGGTTTTCATTCAAAGCTTCAATCGAGGAGATAAGATGATAAACGTTTGATAAAACCTCACGAACATGAACATCTTCCACTTCTTCTATAAGAGCAACATCTTCATCCAAATTAGGAAAGTCATATTGACATGAAAAGTCCTCGGATAATATATCATAAAAAGCCTCACTAGAATCACAATCATCATCCTCTCTTTGTGGCAAGTCTTGCACAAACTCTTCCTCAATCTCATTATCTCTCTCTTTAAACAATTCATCAAGATCGAAATCACCAAAATCACTAGTATAGCATGAAGGTCAACATGTGATGAAATCTCAATGTGATCATGAGGAGAAGAGGTATCAATACAAAACGTATCACATGGTTCATTGGAAACACCCTCGAGCTCTCTTTGGATTAGGATAAGGTTCTCAACACTAGAAGAGGTTAATTCATCCAAATCGGTGTTTGTATTAGTGCTAAGAGGCTCGTCCCTCATGTTTAAAGAGTCGGTGGGTTCCACGTGAGGTAAAGGTGATGAAGGTGTGTCATCATTAAGTGTCATACAAATCGGAGGATCGTCATCATCGTCATAAAGGAATGGATAAGGCCTACGAGTAGCAAGATATTCGTCTTCACATGATTCACGATATTCATCACTAATAGTATCATCCTCATCATCAACTCTCAAAGAGGGCTCAATATCACATGGTAAAGCACCTTGAGTTTGATAAGATTGTAAAAGAAGCATGAATCTTTGATTAGTTTCCTCGTACCATTCTTCAAGTTTCCTTTCACTCTCTTGAAATCGCCTCTCATTATCTTGATGCATCTTAGCAAGGATTTCAAGAATTTGAGATTCATTTTGCATATTCTCTTGGTTAAACCCTTGATTATACCCTTGATTATGAAAACCCTCATGATGTAAAAATCCTTGATTTTGAAAGTTATCTTGATTATAGCATGGAAAATTTTCATCATTTTGAGAGCCTTCATTGTTTGAAAATCCTTGATTTTGGTATGACTCATCAAGGGGTTGATCATGAAATGATGGTGGAGGTCGTGATGAAAAATCGGAATATCCCATATAGTCATTACAAGTATGGTCCATTGGAAAGTGAGGTTGAAAATTAGGGTTCTCGGTTCCATTGTAAGCATATCCCTCCCCATAATAGCCATTGTTTTGATCGCATAAATAAGTATTGTGTGGACCACCACAAGTCGAAAAAGGCGAATAATTAGCGTTGGCGGATCGTTGTTGCAAAATCTCCAACATGGAACGAGTATCCATGTGTAACAAGGTGGCCGAATGTATATACAAGTATAATGACGTTTAAAAGCTTCCTCGGGGAAGGAAGTAATACACCAAAGGTGGTATGTTTACACGTGTGCAAGTACACGTGTAAGTAAACTCGAGGAGTGAGAGATAAGCTCTCGGTCGACTTTTGAAGGAGAAAAGATTATCTCCCTCGAGGTTCGATATGAAATATCCACAAGAAAGTATAATATATGTAATTACTACTTGGGTGCAAAGACCCCCAATCAAGCCTTCCATCTTAGAATACGCACTAGTGAACGGGGGGTTAGGTGGCGCGAAGCACTTAAGTACCTATTGACCCTTAGATGGCATTTTATAGCACATTGCCTTTCTATTCACTTTCTAGTTTGTATTCTTCGAATTATTGCCTATTGAAAGTATTTATCTATTCTTGCTTAATTAAATTCGATCGATACACGTGTCAAGGACCGGAACGCCCCCTAACACGGTGTATTGCCTCGGCAATACTTATGGAAGATATGTGTATTGGTTGTTCTTATACGTATACGTATTTACATATAATAATATAGAGAAAATATTTTTGTATTTATTTGATTTTTTTAAGAAAAATACTATATGTACGTAAAAACGATGTAAACCGATATAATATATATTTTTCGGTGTAATATTTTAGGAAAAAGATTACTTTTTGGATTTTTTTTATTTTTTTGGTTCAATTCTTTAGGAAAAGAATTGATTTTTGTGATTTTTTATTTTTTTGTATTTTTATCTTTCTGATTTTTTTTTTTATCTTTTTGATTTATAATACGTAAAAATAACGTTCACAAAGTGAACGGATCCCAAAATCCAATCGTCTCACTCGAAACCGTTAATCTTCACGAAAAGAACCGGCAACGGCGCCATAGTGTAGTTGTCTCTCGGTCTTATCGAATTGATTTCACGTTTCCTTGTAAAGACTTAATTGTTTTTGGTTAAAGAAGCAATTTTGGTATTATTAACTACTTGGCACAAAAAGCATGTAAAAATGTAAAAATATACTATATTACCTACGTATACGTACTAACTAAAACACATTGCAAATACAACAATCAAATGCACAAAATATAAAAACGTAAAATCCAAATTTAAACTACAAGGTAAAATTACAAACTTTAAATTGTAAATCTAAAATCAGATTTTTATAAAAGTAAATCTAAGTCTACTTTAAACTAACAATTCAAATTACACTTTATACTAAAAATCAGTTTAAAAGAAATCCAGTTAAGCCCACACTAACTATAACCCAAAAAGAGTAAAGGCCCACAACTTAAATCGACTGTACTAATATTCAGTTAAATCTAACTGAGTAATCTACTGTTAACTAACGAAGGGACTAAAAATGTATCTAACTAACCAGCTGAAGGACTAACGATGCACGTAACTAACAACCTAAAGGCTTAACGCTAACTATTTTGGACCGTGGGTGCTACTAACTATATCAAAATAAAGGACTAAAAATGGAAACTTGCAAACTTACACATATTTGAAACAGACCTATCAGTAGCTCATTTTACTTCTTATAGCACTTTAAATTTCCTAATCAAAATCTACACTATTATCTATCCTATTAAAATTGACTTTTTATACTTAATCAAAACTACTCTAACTAGCAATTCCAAAGCAATATATTTCCTATTAACATCGCACCTACAAATCTGCTTAATTTTGAGTTTATCGAAGGTACCTATGCTACACTTCTCATGGACACTCAACAAAACAGCAACAAGTCTATCCCTAAGACGCAAATCCAAACACACTAGTAAAGAGATATTTGCATAATCAAGAGGAACTAATCCAAGAATCAAAAACAGTGCTAAACTATCATCAAATCTCATTCAAATACAAAAGAAATTAATCATACAGCAAAATCAAATCCTCCACTATAACGACACAGATTATACTACCATTATAACGAACCGCTAGACTAAAGAGTTGCAGAAAATTGAACTAATGCTTAACATGTTTCTTCCAGGCCTGTCCTTTGATGTCAAAGGTCAACGCTGATTTGCCTTACCACTAGCACTCATCCTACTGCATCTATTGACCAATCTGGTGTAATGTTGACCTGCAAAACTTCAATACAAAACTACAACCACAAATTTTAACAGCACATATACGCAACCTGATCTATTGTAAACAAACTTGATTTCACTGTAAATCTATGTTTCTATAGTAAACTTTAACTAAATTTAAGAGAATGAACAGTAGGTATAAAGAAAAATAAGCTGTGATCATCTTATTATCCAAATCAGCACCTAATTTCTCGCAACCAAGAAGCCTAACAGAAATCTGACTGAGATAATTTTTGTACAACTAAAATCGTAACTAACCGTGTGTTTATTAAACCTAATCTAACTGCTATAAACTGCTTCTCTGAAATCTTCTATGCTGAACAGAAAATCCTTGCTGTACGATTACACTACACTAATTACCTTTATTAACAAACTTGAACCGCAAATTCCACAATGATATCGAAGAAAAACTATTGTCCTGTATTACTGTAATCATTCACAGACTATTATCAAATCCAATAGAAAAAAGAATTCAAATAAAACTTTGAAAGTAAAATCGAACTATTAACAAGATTTAATCATCATATCACTTCACTATACCTAACGGTTACAACTAATTAAAACATTAAGAGACTGAAAATCATATCATCACTATAAGATTCTGGTTATCAAGACAGTAAGCAAAAGAGCGAGAAACTAGTAAAGAGTTCATTATCCGAAAGTTACCAAATCGAACTAACTTTTTGAACAGATTTAACTGGTAGAAAAAAAACAGATTTATGAAAACATGAGAAGAAGAGCATATATCAAAAGCTTGACTTTCATTAATGGCAGAAAAACTAAACGGTTACAAAGATTAACTAATTCTGTTACAAAAGCTTAACAAGAAAAGATTAGAGAAAATTTAACTATCTAACTAATTATCCTAACTACTATGTGAAACTACTCCTAGGCTAACCCTCTCGAAATGAAGTGGATGACTGGTATTTATAGACATTGAGGGAGGTGGGATGACGTGTTGCCTCCAATCAACAATGGCCACGTGTAAATACGATGATCTTGATTAACTAGAGTTCTTCATCATCTTTTCCAATTTGGGCGTTTCTTCATCTTCAAGTCTTGATCGAATTGACTTGCACCATCTTGTAGAGGAGAAAAAGAGGAGCACTTTTGCTACTTTAGTCTTCGTCTGAAACCTTGTGTAGCATCCTTGAATTGAACTTGAAGTCGTATGGAGATAAAAGCTATGAAACCGACTGTTATAACTTTCCCTTTCTCTCTCTTCGTTGATATGGAGAAGACGTGTGAAGAGTTTATGTTTTGACCATGAAATGAAGTGTTGACCGAGTACATATAAAAGTTAATTAAACCTTTCAAACATTCCTTTTTGGTCCCTCATCTTGTATCTTTTTATCAAAAGTGGTTAGCACTTTTAAATCAAGTTTCTTTATCATCCTTTGTCTTTGTAAAAATTACACTTTAAGTCCTCGATCTTTGAAATAAAGACAAGTAAGTTCCATGAAAACTCTTTCGTCATTTTCTTCGTCTTTTCATCAAATAAGTCCTTGAAACCGCGTGTTTGCTCAAAAATGTATCTTCTTACCTGAAAACACATGAAACGCAAATACCAACGTAATTCTGATATTTTTAGTTAAATATTATGTATTTGACTGTGTTTTTAGTGATTTATGGATCAATATTGATGAGTGTTTTCACACTTATCACAATGCACTCATGCAATGCATTAATTACAAAACAAGTTTTCCATTTTCCATCATAATCAATCCACCTTTGCCTTTATTCAACATAAGATATTAGGGAAACTAAAAGAGATAGAAGATTACAAAATATTTAAAGGAAGAAAAACAAGTAAAAAGATCAAAAACTTACCTTAGGGTTTTGGAATGTCATGAATGTTTATCACCCTCAAGTTTCATGTTACCCATACCAAGCTTAAAAACGAGATCATTGTTATTATAAGTTAGCAAACTAACACAAACTCATGTGGCTCAATTATTCACTTAGACTCCCTTATTCCTAGGTGTATATCTTATATTTTATTGCTGTCATTGAATGGTCACGAGGATACATTGTTGACTTATTTCGATAGTTATTTAGGCTGAAAATAAAGTAGGACGATTTAATCAATATTTAGCTAAAGGACAAAATCTTTTAAAACTGCTTCTTGGGACCTCATAAAGTTCATATCTTGGCATAACTCGCTTCACGATTTGAGACCTTTCTCGGATCGATATTTGGCATTGACTTCATTCTTCAAATCTTGAGAGACGTTCATGAAATAATGGTCTTCTCTTCATACTAGGAATTTCTTCACTTGAACTTTTTGAGAGATTCTTCATATTTGGACCACGACTTCTTCATTTTTCTCCAATCTTTATTTGAGATTTTGATATACAATGATCCGCCTCCTTTTAGGACTTGGATTTATTTATCCTCATACCTTGTTAGGGCCTTTTTGGATAGACTTCTCCATGATCTTTACGAGAGTATTTGTTTTCGTCGTGTGTCTCGATCCTTCATATTGATTTTTGATAAATGATTCTTCACATCACTTTGGATCTTTAGCAACAAAATGTAGCCCTCATGTCTTGTTAGGACCTTTTCGGACTCGCCAATCTTCGCATCCCGCTTCAATAAGTTATGCCTTGGCTATGAACTCTAATTAATACCGAGCAACTTTTAAACGATCTTGGGCTAGAAGCTAAGTAACTTTTCAAATCGTACAACCTTACTTATTGCAATTAAATTTATTAACAAGCGATGGGAGAAAAAGCTCATAATTAACTCACATAAATTCATGAAAGAATACCAAACTTATAGTTGACTATATCATCTCTCGTTCTCCACAATTTAAAATCTCAAGGAATGAGACTCGTGGATGCTTAGCCAATTAAATCAAAGTTTTAGGTTTTCGAGTCGTCTATAGGATCTTGCATCTTCTTAGACTTTTTCAAGTTTAGAATGTGCATTTTAAAGTTCCCTTGATAAACGACTCTCTAGGGTCAATTATAGGAACTTGCAAAAAGTTCTTGTTCTTAACCCGTAAGAGTTAATACTTTCGCGTTTTAAAGTTCCCTATATAAAAGCCTAGCAAAACTTGATTTAAACACGTTAAGGATACTAGCTAGAGTAAACCAAAATAAGTAAACTCGGATTGAGTCAAAAGATTCACGACAGGCCTAATATATCAAAGACATCTAAACTTATTAAAATCATATTATTAAAATTTGTTCTAATGAAAGAAAATAATGATAACAAAGGAAAATACTAATAGGCCAAAACAGATTAAAAATTTTGAAAAATGTCGAAAAACCTAATTTTCTGGTTAAAATGAGGACAAATTCATGGAAAAGCCCACTTACCTACGATAGAAGTCCCCCTACACTTAATATAAACATTGTCCTCAATGTTTAAGCATGTGGAAGTAACCCCCCTACACTTAGGACATTGTGCACTTTGTTTAAATCTTGCTAAGGAAAAGACAACTAAAGTGATTCCTATTTCAATCATAAATGATAAAATAATGAATCAAAAGAGTTTAGGATAGAACCGGGAAGACGGAACATGGAATCACGGGTCGTCAAAAGTCATCAAGAATGGATCTTTGAAAGCTCGAATCCCTGTTCATGATAAGAAAGAAAGCAACAAACACAAATGAGGGTCTCCCCTACACTTATTAAAAAAACGGATAAAAGGATAGATACTCGGGTTGCCTCATGATAAGCGTTTGTTTTTGTTAACCGAGTCGTAAGCCTGACTCGTCCCCGAATTAAATGGTCCATGGGGAGCCTCGAATGTAATACTGGGATCAATGACCTTGTCCTCGTTCCCGGAGGAAAATAATAAAGGAGAGGCCGGAGGATAAGTCTTGAATGGCGGAAACGTCCTCTTAGTAAAAGAAAAGTAAGTGAAGTCGCGATCCACGAGAGGTGGAGTGGATAAAGTAAGCAAATTGTCATCCCCCAAAGACAATTGATGCTCAAAAAGCGGCAAAGCCGTAAGGTTATCAATCATAAAATAGTCAATGTCACCTCCCGGGTCAAAGCACTCATCCTCCGTAATGGTTTCTAATGGAGTGGATGAAAGGTGCTCGGGAGGGGGACTTGGGACAATATCTTCATGCAGCAAATTATCAAAAAGAATATCCCCCTCCGTGTCATCATCATCAATACCCGGAGGTATTGAGAGATTGTCAATTTCTTCCATAAATGGGTCATTATTCTCAACGGGTGTAAAAGACGGAGGTAAAGATTCATTGATAGAATTGGAATTCAGCGCTTCAATTTGAGAGATAAGAAGATGAACTTTCAACAATCGATCGCGAAGAATAACGTCTTCCACCTCATCTACAAGACCAAGTTCAGAGGTGAACTTCTCGTAAGTCGGAGAGAATAAATCAACATCGCCCTCATCGCCCGGATGAGATTGAGAAATTTCAAAAGTGAAATTCTCATAACATGGAGAAAAATCATTATCATTAAGAGCGACCTCGTCCGTAAGCTCCGTAAAAGTCGGTACACCATAAACTTCCTAAAATAAGTTGTCGAGACCAAATTCACTAATCTCACTCGATGTATCACAATCCTTAGACGCATTTGGGATATCGAGAGAAGGAGGTGCAATTGCACTAGGACATTGAGCAACAAGATCATTCCAAGAAATAGTAGTCTCATCATCATCATAATAGTATGGATGCACAGGAGGAGGAGTATAAGTCTCGATATACGATATTTGCTCTTGTCGGCATACCTTTTCCACGATAGCTGGGAGGCGATCTAGGATTTCAGCCAAATTAGTGAGAAGTTCCGCACTTATTCCAAAAGAAGGTTGATGAACGACTATTTATTGTGGGGGCTCAAAATTTTTAAAACCGGAATTATAGCACGGATGTGGCTCATAATTCATCGCTTGAGAAGAATTAGAACACGGATGTGGTTCATAATATTTCATCGATTGACAATAAGAAGTATCGTGAGGGCCCCCACAATGATTGCAACACGGGTATTGAGAAAAACCCGGTGCGTCCTGTGGATAGCTATTATCATTGTCATAATTGTAACCCGGGTCTTGCCCGTCATGAGACGGGTATCGAATCAGACACGAAACATGCCAATGAGAATCGCTTCCACAATATATGCAAGAGGGGGGAGTAAGTGCGTTAGAAGCAAAGGATGAGTTAATCGAATTGCACGAGGGACAAAATCCAAATTGTGTATTGTCGATATCATTTCCGCACCGCTCACATGTACACCATTGACAAGTTTGAAAACCATATAATGGTCTCCCACACCCTACGAAATATGAATCCATGAAGAATTAAAAATTAGAGGGGTTGAGAAAAAGAATTAAACAAAATAGAGGATAAAGAGTAATATTTTTGGTGCAAAACTCTTGTAAAAAGAAATGCTTATTATGATTTTTTTAAATGTTTTTGGTTTTTTGAATTTTTTATTTTTTATGGTTTTTCGAAAAATGTGCAAGAAAAATAACGTTCCCGAGAGAACGGATCCCAAAATCCAACGCGTCTCTCACAAAAACCGTTAATCTTCACGAAAAGAGCCGGCAGCGGCGCCATTTTGATATTTGAATTTTGTATAGTCATTCACGAATCTATTCGAATTGACTAAGGTTGAAAGTGTGACTCAGTCGTTCTTGGTGGATAAAAAGAAAATTTTGTCGTTCTATTTCTACTTGAAAGGTAAATGTGAATAGTAATAAAAATAAGCCAAAAAAAAATAACTAATAATAAAGGAGCGAAACAAATAATAAAACAAAATTTTAAAGCAAAATAATTAATAAAAATAAAACTAAACGAAGAAATTAACTTTCGACTCAAAAATAAAATTTACGTAATGGAAAAGGAGAAAATAAAACTAAGAGGGTACTTTGAAACTAAACGAGACAAAAGCTAAAGCTGGCGCTAAATAAAAGATAAAACTTAAACTTTTCGAAAAAATACTAATATTAAAATTTGATGAAAAATATAACTAAAAATACGTGAACTTTCAGAATAAAAATCGGAAAAACTTTCAGATAAAACTAAACGATTACGGAACAATATTAATTACTAAACAAGCTAGCAGGCAAGCTGCTCAAGCAGCCAAGCAACTAGCTCAAAATGGCGCCAAGATAAAATGAAGCATGCAGGCATGCATGTCTATCCATCGGAATATCATGGTAAAAACAAACGGTCGGAATGTTTAATGCTAAATGTATCGAAAACCTATCACAATATGAAGTATCACAATATGAAAACCTATCACAATATGAAAAACCTATCACAATATGGAAAACCTATCACAATATGATAAACCTATCACAATATGAAGTATCACAATATGAAGTATCACAATATGTTGATAGACTGTCGTAATGTGAAGTATCACAATATGGAAAACCTATCACAATATGGCTGTTGAAAATTAGGCAGCGTTTTGTCGCAATATGCCTTAAATCCCGATCGCAATCCATGATGCCAGGGGCAATCGCAATCCTCGATCGGAATAAGGGGATATTATAATAATTCGATCGCAAAGTAGAACCCTTAGGGTTATTGCGATCGCAATGAAGCTGTCGGAATGAGGCTGTCACAATGTCAAAACCCTAATGATATTGTGATGGAAAGATCACAATATTCAGATGGAGTAAAAATAAGCATAAACCCGAATAAGCACTTTTCAAAAACTTAACCAAAACAATAATAAGAAGAACAAAAATAAGCTACGAATTTAAAAACTTTCAAGATGCTAAATAAGCAAAATTTATAAATTGAACAAAAAGAAAAAGATTAAACTTTAAAAAGATAAAACCTTTAAAAACACTTAAATGAAAATAAGCTAGACACCAATTAAGCAAAAAGCACAATAAGCTAAGACCATGAATCACACGAAAATGATAATAACAAAAAAGATAAGAACTTTAATCAAAATAAGCATAAAGATGAAAACTTTAAGATTAATCAAACAAGACAATAGATTTTAAAAACAAGAAGAGAAGAATGAGATGATTATGAAAAATTTGATTAAAAATAAAGATTCAACACAAATTAAAGACTTACTTGAAATTAAAGACTTGAAAATTAAAGACAATAATGTAAATTGACAATACGAAAGTGCATGAAATAAAGTGGAGAGTTATGTGTCAAATAGCTAACACATCCTAATGTGTCATTAGGAGGGTATTTATAGGAGTGGAGTGGAAGGTAGGTGGTTAGATGCTTCATTTCTTTCTTTCTTTTTGTCTTTTTGTTTTTAGTTTTTGACAATAAACTCGTCATTCTCGACTTTATCTCGGGATTAATTGAACTCGTCTTATAATTTCTTCATTTATTAGACTTGAGTTCTTCGACTTCATTAAACTTTCGTCTTTAGACTTTTTCTTCGATAAATCTTCAGAATAGGCCTTGGACTTCCGTTCTTTTTGCACTCTTGATCTTTTGACTTCGTCTTTTGTCTTTTTCTTCGATAAAAGCCCGTGAAAGCCCGTGTTTTCTTCTCTTTTCACATTTTGGTCCTAAATCACAACAAAAACACAAACCACGCATAATTCCGACATTTACGACATAAAATACACGTTTTGGCTTGGTTATTATTATAATTAAGTGGTAAAAGGATAAGTGTTTTCACACTTATTAGTGTTTAACTATATGTTTCATTTTTATATATATATATAATCTATAATCTATAATCTATAATACATATAATAGAGATTGAAATCCTCTTTCTTCATTAATTACAAAAATTTAAGTAGTATAACTCTTTTAGCACACTGTACAACCCTTAATGCAAACAATAATGCACATTATTACATTATGTTTTTTATTAATGTCAAAATTTAAGTAATACAAATTATGAAACACATTATGCAACTTTTAATGAAACCTTTAATCATAATTATATATCATTTAAGTAATAGCAATATAAGTTCAAAAGTTAGGTTTAAATATTTTTAATGCACAAATACATTAAAACACATAGTTAATATTACTTTTAAAATACCCATTACTCAAAAGTACAACAATATGTTTAAGTTGTCATAATTTATACTCCTTATAATGCATTTTAAACCCTCTCTCATAATAAATGCACAAAAAATTTAAGTGGTACCACTAAATCAACATGTTGTACCTCTTTTTAATGCACAAACTAAAATATAGTTTAAGTAGTACAATTTAATAAGCCAATATAACATGGGCGAATTAATATGAAAGTGTAATAGCCCAAAAAGTCTGTTACGATTTTGAGGGACACCGTAATAATAATGTTTTTCTCATATTTTGATTTCAAATGTTTTCTTTCATAAAAATTTCATCCTTTCCTTTATTCTTTCTCTCATCAAACCTGAAAAGTAAAGCAATATTTATAAAAAAAATTTACTAAAAATCTGGGATATTTATATTCTTTATATAAACCATATTGTAATATATATAATTTAAAATTTTTTGCCTAAAAACTTATGATTTTTAATATTTTTGATATAAACCACTGATTGTCAAAAATATAAACATAAATGCACAAAAATTAAGTAGTACAACTAACACAACATAACATACATGTCTTTAATGCACCAACTCAAATAAGATTTAAGTAATACAAGATCAAAAGCCAAATGTACAACTGTTTTAGTATACAATAATTACAAAAAAATCATTACTATTACTTTTGTAAAATTAATTTTAATTAATACATGCTATAAAGCATATGTTACAAATACACATTAATTAATTTATTAAACATCCTAATTAATAATATTTTTAAAATACCCCTAATTAAATAATACATCTTATTATACATATTATACAACAATTAAATTACAAAAAAAAACTACATATAAGTTACAAGTTGGTGGTACGTATGGTTTAAAAATCCAACTACATCAACGGGTTTAATCGAAAACTGAAGAAAACCGGCCAAAACCTATGCAAATAAGCGAACCAGACTTGACCGGAATCATTTTTACCTTTCTCCGACTAATCATAGGGTACCCGCCGCCGCATCGCGCGGGTACCCTGCTAGTTTTATTTAAAAATGTTTGTTATATATTAAATAATTAATTTAATATATATTTAAAATAATACTTCCTCGTCTTTAAATAAGTGTCAACTGTTGACATTTAAAATCTTTTTTTTGTTAACATTGACCTTTAATTACTTTATTTATGTTTTATAATTTTTGATGAAAATTTTATTGATGAAAACATATTTAAAAACTTAATTCATTCATATATTTTAAATCATGTATTATATACCGTAAATAAAACAATTTAAAATTAAGGTTGACATAGAAAGATTTTAAAAGTCAGACTAGCAGGGTACCCCCGCGATGCAGCGACATATAACCTGTGACAAAATTTTCTGGTGAACAAATGTTGTTTGGTTATTTGTTTTTAACAGACGTCACGTCCCGGATAAATTCATCGTTGTCTTCCCAGAAAACCACATCGCCAGGACCAAAACAACTGTAAATTACTTATTGATATGAGGTATTTTAAAGGTATGAGTTTTTATGTGTGTTAAAAAAATGACCCTATATATTTCTCATGTTAATAAGGTTTTTCATATAGATTGCTGTTCGCGTCACTGGCTCTGTCGATATGTCATCTAATCCTGGTGTTGCCGCCACTTTTTAGGTTTTTTTATAAATCTATGTATTTATCATGTTTTAGAGGTGAAATATATCTAGCTTATGGGTTCAAGTCTCGGTGGAGACATGTGAGATAGAATTTGTGAGAGATAATTGTGTGAGTTGTAAAAATTGTCGTTCTAAAAAAAAATAAAAAAATAAAAATAAAAATATCTAGCTTATTGTTGTCAATCTATAATAGTTATGTGAACATTGTTTGGAAAAGAAAAAGCTGATGATTGAGTTGTACATTATGTTGTTTATGTTGTAATAGAAAGGGTTGAGGTGTATTTATGTTATCATTAATTACTTTTTTTTAGGAAAAGTTTGAATTGTATATAATGTTGTTAAACTTGTATTACTTAAAATCAAATGTAAGTTGATGCATTAAAAGTATGTATAGTATGCTGTTGTAGTTGTACTACTTAATTTTTTGCATTTATTGAGAAAAGAGATAATAAAATGCTTAATATGTAGTATAACATGGTTCTAAATAGCCCGCTATAGCTCGCCTTAAGGCGCGCTAAAGCTTGAGGCGCGACCTCCACGCAACGTTATAGGTCAAGGCACGCTACGACATGAGGTGCGGTAATTTTTTGAATTCAACTCCAAAAAATGAATATTATTACATGTAAGGAGAGTTTTATAACTTTAATTATTATGTCCAACACTTATTATGAACTGAATATAAATATAACATTAAAATATGATAAAACGTAAATATATTTTTTATAGGTTTTGCCGCCATAAGTCACGCTTTAAAAACGTTAAAGCTTCGCTTTAGATGCTAAAATTTGTAGCATGGATATGCCGCTACGGCACGCCTCACGCTATTTATAACAATATAGATGTGAACATTTAATTAAAAACCGAGGGTAATTAATTAACCAAACGGGCCCATAAACACTTTTAGCGTGTGACAAATAACAGCTAAAGTATTTAATATACCTTACCTGCCAAGACAACCTTCATCATCGATTTATCATCCACCTTCTTTGACAACTAAAACCCCAATTCCAAATCTCCCAATCAATCAATCAGTTCCAAATGGCGTTACAATGGATGATCTTGACTTACATCGTTGCAGCAGAAGCAGCCATTGCTTTCATCCTCACTTTACCTTCCCCCAAAGCTATCAAAACCTCTCTCGTTTCCTTGGTTTCGCTTGTTTTGCAGCCCGCTTTGTTCGTTGTTCCGTTTTCAGCTTTTCAGCTTCTAGGTTAGTTGTTAGGTTTTGTTTTTGTTTTATTTGATTTTGATTGATTTGTTAATTGTTATGTATGTGTTTTGATTGGTTGATTGTGATTGTTAGATATTTATTGGAAGAATGAGCATCGCTTGATGTGTTCTGGTGAGACTTGTACTGCCTCTGAGCGCGATCGTTACGAAAAAACGGTATTTTTATTTTTATGTTTCTACTTTTTTATATATATATAGTTATGTTTGTGATATACTAGAGATTAAGTAGCATTTAAGACTTTCTAATGCTACTTGACGAAGCATTTAGCGTTAGCCCTGTTTGTTTTGATAATTGCGTTTGTTAACATAGCTGTATAGTCATAATTAGGAAGTGAAAACGCTAGTTGCTCGTAAATGCTACTATGGAGTAACATTTAAGAGCGTTTTATTGTGTTTTGATAATTGTGTTTGGTATATTTATTTTTAGCATTTAAGAGCGTTTACCAACATTTAGCGTTAGTAGTTACCTTTTTCGTCTTTATAAATTACATATACAACTACCTCACCAGACACTTTATATTTGTGCTTGTGATCTACTAATTATATTTTTATGTTTCTACATGTTCATTTATGGTTATGTTTGTGATCTACTCGAGATTAAGTAGCATTTAAGACCGTTTACGAACATTTAGCGTTTTCAATTACTTTATTAATGCTACTTGACGAAGCATTTAGCGTTAGTGCAGGGGCAGCTGTTTGTTTTGATAATTGTGTTTGGTAGCATAGATGTATAGTCATAATTAGGAAGTGAAAACGCTAGTTGCTCGTAAATGCTACTAGGGAGTAACATTTTGATTTGGAGCGTTTAGAAAAAGTAGGGATGCTAGTTGCTTGTTTGCAAACAAGCAATTTGTGCAAAACATTAACCGCTAGTTGCTACTTGCTTTAAAACGCTCTTAAATGCTTTATATTTATGTTTGTGATCTACTACATTTGGTAATTATGTTATGCTTGGCAAGTAGCATTTAAGAACGTTTACAAACATTTAGGTGGCTTTTTTACTTTTTCCGTTTCTAGATTCCTTGAGAAGGGAATGGTAGAGACTAGAGACACCACTATGGGCCGTGACAGCGAGGATGAAAGATGGAGATGTTACCAATTGTGATTAGGGTTTGAATGAGATACTTGTATGGTAGATTGGTACATCCCGTCGTTTATTTTTTGTCTAGAGAGAAAAACGTGATAATTTGGAACTGGTAATTTCACTTTTTTGAAAATTGTTGGAAAAAAGTGACTAAACGGGTCGTCAGTTTTTATATTTTCGTATGAAAAAAATTCCTTGAAAGATGGAATGTTTTTCACCAACTTAACACACTTCAAAATCGGGTGTGTTTAGTGGTTAGCGTTAGCGGTTAGCGTTAGCGGTTACCTTTTGGATCATTTTACACTATAATTAAATATACAACTACGTTACCAAACACTTTATAAAACAAATGGCTACTTCTACTTCTACTAACAGCTAGTGTAGTTTTACCAAATATAATGTATCTAGGTTTGTACTAGCTTTTGGTAAGTAATCCTTTTTTTCTTTATATCTCTAAATGTGATTGGTGAATAGTTAACTTGTTTGGTAGGAGTTAGTGATTTAGTTTGAGATGAAACTGTTTTTAGTATGGTTAGTAAGAATGTTGATATTGTACAATGTAGTCACGGGTCGTGTATTTTTGGTTAAGGTGTGTTGTATATATTAGCACTAGTATTAGGCCCATGTTTATGTTAAGCCTATGGCCCATTATATAACCTTAAGTTTAGGATCTGGATTAGCTTGGCGGATATTGATGCCTATAATAGAAATAATGAGATATAAGGTTTTACTTTCGAGAGGGCGACTGTCTTTTTAGAATACCAGTTACTACTTTCAAGTGGTAGGCTGTCTCTTAATTTGACGATCAATCAAATCTATTGTCTATAATCTAATCTATTGTCTATAATCTCTGTTTATAAAGCTATGTAAGTAAAGGCTGGCGACCAAGGAAATTACTATAATAGACATACTTAACAATTTCCTTGTCCTTAAAAAAATCTAGGAGATGGATCTCTCTCAAGAGTTTAAGGTATTGAAGGGTTCATTGATATAGATGGTCCATATCAGTTCCATTAATTTTGCAACCTGCAGTTTGAATCTCTTCTTGTATTGGCATCTATATAATTAGACTTCTTTGGGTAAGACATACCGTCTTTTAGGTAGGTCTGTACCAGCTATTAATGAGTCATCTCAAGAGCAGTGCCTCAACCAAGCTCTGGTGAGGGTTAAATCCCGTCAGGGACAAAGGTGTAGTCTAATGTGTTAGTGTGCTTACCTTTGACAAATAGAACAAAACATCGATGAATTCCAATATCTTGCACGTTGCAAGGTAATTACCTTGTTTGTGATTACAATCTTCTTGTTTAAAGCTGTACATAGTGAACACCTCACCTATAGAATTACTAGTTACACCTTTATTCGAAGAATAAAATCATGTCTTAAGAGATCCTATCATAAAACCAGGGATGGAGTTAGGGATGGTTTAGCAGGTACACTCATCTCAACTCCAATGTTTTCTTGCTAATAAATGTTGATAATTTTTTGTAATTTAAAATCTTTAATCTAGAATCTTGACCCCCAAACTTATAGCTACAATTCTGCTCTGTCTTCATACGTTCTCATAAATAAATCACTCATTAGCATATAGAAATTTATCGTTGGTAGGATCTCAGATTCTTGTAGGTTGTTTGCACATCATTAGCATTAGTAAAAACTACTTTCATCTTGTTCGAAAGTTGTTTCTGGGTGGCAGAAGTGAGTGCTTAGGAGCAATTGTCTCGGCAGCAATAGTTAATATTGATACTATTATAAATACGTGACCACTTTAGTTTTTAGATGTTCTTATGAACATGAAAATCACCCTGTATGAATGTTGTTCGTAAAAGTCTATGTGTTGGAAAACTACATTCGGTGGTTTTTGAAGTATGCGAATCTTACTTCTGAGGATAGGTGTGATACGAACCTGTTCCATACTAGGCTCGTATCGGTTCATAAGTCCAAGTGTAGAACTCACTCAAAAAGCTAGCTTGTTTGAGGAGGGGACACCTAGGCTTTATAAACCATCAACCAATCCCATACTAGGCCAATGTGGGATCATAACAATATCCTACGCTCGAAGATTCTACGTCCTCGTTGGTCACGGTTGACACCCCTCTTTGGGTCTAAGCCACCACTCCATAGGCCACCACTCGAGCCCGTTGGTCGGTTGGCACCCTTCTTTGTAGCCCAACATTGAGTGAGTAAATCAACTACGGTTTATTAAGTCAATTGCAACTTTTCCGAGGTTCTTATGAGGATTTATGATACACGTGAAGCATGTGTGGACAAGACGTAGGCAGCTGCCTTTGTCTGGACTTTTATAACGTGATCATTATTTTAATCTTTGTTGGTATATAGTCATGGCCCAAATTTCTTGATAAGCAGATTCAGTTGACATTATCTATAGCTCAAATATATGGCTTAAATACGTTAAGAGTTAAGAGTTTTTAAATTTTCAGCCTGTTGAATCCTTGAAATTAATAATATTGGAACTGAAAACGTGTATCTGAGAAGTAGAAGTTATATGTTACATTGATACTCATATTACTGCAAACCTGAACCTTATCATTACTTGCAATGAATCAATGCATGTACATTATGTGTTGAGATACTCATGTATTGATACTTTAATCATTTGTGCAGATATTCAAGGCTCAAAGGAACGTAATTCTTTGCTGTTCAGCGTGTATTCTCTACTGGTACATGTTATTTCATTACGTTCATTATGCATCAACACATGCAAAATAACATACTGTATATGTTAAGTTGCGAAATGGGAAAGGCAAGTGGGTTGGGTAATGGGTCAACATGGGCAGTTTTGGTTCATCTCAGAATTGACTCTAAACACCAAATCGAATTAATTTTAATCTACATATATGATTACCTATTTACCTAAACTAATGTCACAATAATCTTTGGGCAACTTTTAAGTTTGACCAATTTAATATGTTTTCCTTTTCAACTAAATTTTATATCAGTCACATTTGTCAAGTTAGAGATAAATGTGACCCAAAAGTACCCCATTCATAACTAAATAGTTTGATATAGTCTTCTCTAGTATACGTCGTGGTTGTACAGAAGTGGTCCAAAATGCATATCTTGAGCACCTTTGGTTAACTGTCATGAATTTTATATAAAACCTGCACACAGTTATGTTACACATGCTTCAATTTGACTATTTGTATTTTAATGTGGTGAAGGTGTATCTACCGTGTTTGCAAGTACCACAAGGAGATTCAAAGTATGGAGGAAGTTGAAAAGAGATACAAGGAAGAGTAGCTATTCTTCTCCATGGCATCGTGAATGCAGTTATTATATCTCTACGCTATCTTGATATATCATGCCTTAGAGTTAACTATACCTTAAAACTTGGAATTCATCATTATCATGTAATAAAACGAAGCTAGTAGTACCTTACATAGTGTGATTTTCATCTTTCTTATCCAATTTGATATCATGTTATGGTTAGTAACAGTCCCAATCTTTGACATTTTTTGATACGGTAATATATCTCAGTTTTATAAGTGACTTGTGTCTATTCCACTTAACTTGGGGAAAGCGCAAGACTTTCAAACATTGGACATATCCTGAAAGCAGTTAATGCCACCAACTGATCTGAAGCCCGACATACATGGAAACCATTTTTTTACTACTGTTTGTCGGCTATTAATGGTTGCAGATGTTATGTCCTCTGCTTTGGCATGGGCTTTCTTCTGCTCACAGGGATGGTAATGGAGCATCCCTCCATTCCCATCTTATCATATCTTGTTTGTCCCATGATTGCACACAGGGATGGCTATTATGATTCATGCACGAGTCCCAATCTCACCACCATCAACATTAGGTAAAATGAATTTGTGTTATTAAAACTTGATAGAATAGCTATTAGTATCTTAATTACGCACATCGTACACTTATACAAGAGTTGCACGGCATGAAATAGCTATTACATATATATATTAGGCTAAGAATAAAGTTAGTATCTTGAAAAAGAGTGCATTTCC
This sequence comes from Glebionis coronaria, assembly GCA_025667525.1. Taxonomy (NCBI): domain Eukaryota; kingdom Viridiplantae; phylum Streptophyta; class Magnoliopsida; order Asterales; family Asteraceae; genus Glebionis; species Glebionis coronaria. The sequence continues at coordinate 71,855,482 of CM046882.1, read as the reverse complement.
ATCAGATGAAAATTCCTAAATCAGTTAGATGGAACTGATGGAGTAATAATCTTTGTCCATAAATGTTGGTTTTGAGTTACTTTTGATTCTGAAACTACCAAAAAGAAGAATGATTTAAGTCACACAAATGCAAATAGCTTTGCTCAAAAAATAAGTGTCTCAAGCTTTATGGCTTAATATTATCAAAACTAATTTCCAAGTATGCATGCTATCCATAAAAAGCAATTCTTAACCTCAAAAAACATCTCAGCACAGGTCCAAGATATTCGCATCTAATCCATCAAACTCAAGGACAAATCAGTAACTTAACATCCCAAACACTGAACTTTCAAATACTTGCACCTGTCTCACATTCTCACCCACACATACTAACACAAACTAGCTAACACCATATACACATACATACAATGGCTTTGCAAATTCATCAAGTTTGTCGACCTGTTGCGTTGCCATCATGCTTCACCAAGCAGGCTACTGACATTCACCAGACGAAGTCATGTATGATGATGATGTTAAATGATAAGAAGGATGGGAAGAGGAAACTGAGGTCAATGGTGAAGGTGAGATCGAGTTTAGAAGCTACAGCTGGCGGTCCAACGGTTGTTGTGGGACAAGTGACTGAAGTTACTCAGGATACGTTTTGGCCATTGGTTGAGGCTGCTGGTGATAAGACTGTTGTTTTGGATATGTATACTCAATGGTATGTTATTTGGTGTTTTAATTTTCTATACAAAGTCTTCGTTAGCTAGTTCAGTAGCTCAAGTTTCCCAGCTTCTATAGAAAGAACAAAACCGTTGAATAGCCAGCAGTGATAGTATAGCTTGCTATATAATGAACTAATTAGGAAAAACTCCCTTATTAAGGTCAGCAGTGACAGGCTGGGCTTGTGGGATAAGATAGTATAAGGAAATAATATAAGATACGCAAATTTGTTACTGGAGTTGTACTTAAAACTCTACTCAGAGTAGCTCACGCGCGCTCCTATAGCTTCCTCTTGCAACAATGTAATATTGACACATGTTTCCGTCCAGAAAAAAGAAGAAGCAGTTTCTGGTGTGTAGATTTTAGTTTCTACAATTACTCGTTCTATGTATGAAAGCAGTCACTAATTAAGATCAGATTAATTAATAAATGGACTATTAACAAACTGCATAATAATATGAGATTTTTTAACACGTTTTTCTTTAGTTACATATTTAAACAAACTGTGTATGCGAAGCAGCCTTCCACTACACATTGTTTGCAAGATACAAGTATAAGCTAAACCATCGACGAACGACAAGTCAAAAACTAGAATAACAAGATTACTATGCTGTCTTCCCTTCTTCATTTGCATCTTTCACTTGTCCTGTGATGTTAATTCTTTTATTAAATTTGTTAGGTGCGGTCCTTGCAAAGTCATTGCTCCAAAATTCAAACAATTGGCCGAGGAGCATCTTGATGTGGTCTTTCTAAAGCTTGATTGCTGCAAAGAGAACAGGGTTTGTCTTTAACTTATTTCGATTCCTTAAACATCATATTTCCCTTGTACCGCAACCCTCTCTTATAAAATATTGGATACACTGATACAGTAATATATTTGAAAAGGCTTGATCCCCTGTACTTAGGGTTTGTAATGATTCTCTAATACTAGAGGTGGTGATTTTGAAATATGTATTTATGAATGGATCGATTCGGATTATGTTATATATCTAACGGAACCACTGTTAAGCAAAATTTACTTACTAATCCGACCAACCCGTTTGATTGTCCCCATTTTGCCACCTTAACTAATTATACCTTGGTGAAATTGACAGGAATTGGCAAAGGAACTAGGATTGAAAGTGGTTCCTACCTTCAAAATTTTGAAAGACAATAAGATTGTAAAAGAAGTTACAGGAGCCAAGTTCGATCGGTTAGTAGGTGCGATTGAGGAGGTTAAATCTTCTTAAACTACCGAGTAGATACATGATCTGATACATCTTTGTGTATAATATTTTTAAAATAAGATTTCGCTTTCTGTAGCTGTATTCTACTTCAATGTCGATAAGTTTAGCATCTCTGTTTAGAAATACTTGAATATAGCGATGATCCATAAACTATGGGTAAATTGTCGATATCTTCGCCTGAAACTGTTTTTTCTCACATGTATGGCCCTCTAGTCCTTCTGAAGACGATCATGTCACATATCAGTTGTTAGTGAAGGAGTTTGTGGTTTTAAAACGTTATTCAGTCCGTCGTGCAACTTCTAGTTCTAGACTTCTAGTAATCATAATTGGTTAATATCAGAAAAAAAAGGTAAACGGTGTTGCCTTGTCAAACCCGACTAGTTCTGACCCGCATTAAGAAATTATTAACCCGATACATAAGCCGTCCCTTTTGCTATACGTGTTTCCCTCTATATATCATTTCCACTGAGCAAAACGAATTAGATTGGCAGTGCTCACAAGTAAATGTGGGTGTTTTTTTGTTCGTGGCTTAAGCCGCTGGTCTTATTCCCACACCACTAATCCCGTTAATTTTCTTAGTTCTTCATTGTCATGTCACTAATGATCAGCTGTGGCTCCTTTCGTTGAACGCACATCTATAGATCACATCATAAAGTTAAGAATCTCTCTAAAGGTTGATTCTGGTGCAAGTCTAGTTAACGTCGATCACTTGTTAACGAGCGAGCATACCTTAGCATTTTCCATAACAACAACAAAACTGATTAGCCATGTTGACAATTGTTCTAATTTCTAAATAATCATAACTTTCATCTAGGTTTCAGAATCCATAGTGAGTGAAGGTAGTAGTGGCAGGGTCCTGACTCCCGAGCATAGACGTAACACACGGAACAAGGTACATATTCAAACAAAAGGTTAAGACCTGTCAAACTATTGGATACGGTTGTTTAAAGTAAGGTTTTTAAGAGCGGGATCATGGTTTCTTCTTTACGAGATCGTGATCGTAAGATCAGATCGAGATCTTAAGGTCATAGTATAGTGTCATTTCTTTGTAAAATTATGCAAGTCTAGATTATGTATCATACACCATGAATATATAGGTGAGATCAGATCGGACGAAACCTTAAGATCATATGGTCATTCATATCCTATCTCGGGAAAATCCCACGTAAGAACGAAACCGTTTTTGCTTTGAAATATCGTAAAATCGTAAGATCTAAACTAACAACCATATAATACTAAAAAGGATAAGTATAAGGTACATATGAAAGTCAAAGCGTGATAGGTGAATCAGTTATGATCTCCACGACCGAACATGCAATCTTTACATTAAAATTTAGAAAACAAAACAAACGTGTCATTGCCGTTAAATCCGGATTCTTTCTCTATTTGGCTTTTGGTTCTTCAAATCAATGCAACTTTTTTTCTTTCATTTTTTCTTCATTTTTTCAACAAAAGAAGATAAAATACATTAGATACATTTGAAGATTACGTACATCTTTATAAAAAGTTTTGAGATATGAATACGAACAAGAGAGGAAAAGGAAAATTTTCGATGATTGGGTTTGTTTTTATTGTTGTTGTCGAATTGTGTGATTTGGTATCAGGCAATGTGGTTTTCCATGTTCAACATAAATTTGCTTATAACAAAAGGTCTTTAAATGTGCTTAAATCTCATGATGCTATCCGTCATAGGAGATTTCTTTCTGCCCCGGTCGAAGTCCCACTTGGTGGCGACGGCAGCCCCACGTCTGCAGCGTAAGTCTCTATTTCTCTTTCTCGTTTCTTAAGGAGCCAAATGAATATGAGCCATGTTTGTTTGTTTTTGTGCCCGTTTGTGCTTAACGGAACATTAAGATGTAGTAAATAAGAACTTTTTGTTTACGCGCAATTTTTTGAGAAAATAAGTTAGGTCATGTTTCCTTATGTTTGTTTCTTACAATTGAAAAACCCGTTCATGAGGAATGTTGATAGATTGCAAAACACGTTGTTGAAGTCAGATAGCAAATGTAGTTATATATTTTGGTTTTAGCTTTTAAGAAATGGATTTCAGATAGCAAATGTAGTATGCAGTTAGTTATATTGTTCTTGAACATGTAAATAAGAATTTTTTGTTTACGCGCAATTTGTTGAGAAAATAAGTTAGTTCATGTTTCCTAATGTTTGTTTCTTAAGATGATTGAAAAACATGTTCATAAGGAATGTAAGACGTGTTAGTTTTCCTCTTGAATTCAATTAGTAAATGTAGTATGCAGTTAGTTATATATTTTGGTTTTAACTTCTAAGAAATGGGCACATTTCAATTCAATGATGAGAGTTGCGCTATTGCATCGAGCTATGATTTCTCGCTCAATGCTGTGGTGAACCCACATTTTAGAGGTAGGTCTTCCCCATGCTCAAATGGGTAAATACTCAGTCAAGTTACGCTGTTACGGAATACGATACCTCATACATTCATAATGTCAAGTTTATATCGTGTAGCAATTTGCAGAATCATGTCTCAATTCATATTACAATAGTATCGCCCACTGTATATCATTACAATTTTTGATGAGGAGATGCGTTTAATTTTTGGACATGGACTTTTCGCACATTACTTAAAAGAAATTCAAAGTCTAAGACCAAATGCTGTAATTTGCAATGTAGGAATATTTTAGTTTGATGGAAATCGTCAAGTATAAGCTGAGTGATGATCATTATATAAATTTTGCTTGTGCAGTCTTTATTTCACTAAGATTAAGATTGGGTCTCCACCAAAGGATTATCACGTGCAAGTCGATACAGGGAGTGACCTTCTGTGGGTGAATTGTATCGAGTGTGACAAGTGCCCAACGAAGAGTGACCTTGGAGTATGTTTCATTTATCCGTTCACATTTTTACTACCATCTTTTCAGTCAACTTTTACTGTCTGGATAAACATTTAAAGATAAAGATAGTATGCTTCTGATCATTATATATACCAGCTTTTTACCGACTACATCAAAACTGATTATCTAAAAGTAAAGAAACTATTTGCCCTTCTTTCGGCCAATATTGATAGACTATTATTACTCTCATTTAAAAATGTCTCATATTTTTTACATCTCTTATCTCTTATTTTGTCTCAAAAAGCAACAATTAATTCCCATCCTATCAACAGATACCCCTGGCATTGTATGATCCAAAGGGGTCCTCAACTGCTAAAACAGTTGGTTGTAACGATGGTTTTTGCAAATCTACATTTGATGCTCCTGGTAAAAGCGATGAATGTAAGGTTGGAATGCTGTGTGCATATGCTGTTACATATGGTGACGGGAGTTCAACAGCTGGATTTTTTGTTAATGACATCGTTAGACTTGCACAAGTATCTGGAAACCGTAAAACTACTTCTATGTGGGGGAATGTTACATTTGGGTGAGTTTTTGTGTTTCCAGTGACAGTGTTCTCTTGACCTTTTATGTTTTCTGTGACATGTTTTAAAGTTATTTTGTTCTGTGTGACAGTGTCTATACGTTTGATCTAAAACGGGTAAAGTAAAAATAGCTAAATAGGTAAAGAATCAAACATGTCGAAAGTACCAAAGGGCTTGTGACCCATTGGTACCTCCTCCTGTGTGAGAATGCTCCCTAACCAAATGGTTAGTACATGTGAAATTGATTTATGATGTATATACTGTGAGATAGTTACCATTCAAAAAATACATGCCGAAAGTCGTCCAAATAGTATATTAATGCTTTAAACCTCCCAAACGGATCTAGTCTAAAAACTGATCAATACCGAAATAGTATAAATTCATATTCTAACTTGACACGCTGACATTCTTATAAGGAAGTTCACAATTCGTGTACATACGATGCTTTAACCAGTACCCAAAGTTACCCATTCTGACCCAAGCCTTTTTTTAATGTCACCCAACCACTCATCCGTTACCTTAAATCTTTGTATAATAATTCTATACTATTTAAGTTCACAAATAATGTTCATAACTTTGTGATGCAAGATAGGTGTGGAGCTAAACAATCCGGGGAACTAGGTTCATCAGAACAAGCACTAGACGGTATTGTTGGATTTGGGCAGTCAAAAACTTCAATGCTTTCACAACTTGCTTCGGAGAAAAAGGTAAAAAAAATGTTCTCACATTGCTTGGATGGTAATAAAGGAGGTGGAATCTTTGTTATTGGAGAAGTGGTGGAACCAAAAGTAAACACAACACCAATTCTAGATGATCAGTAAGTTATTTTTCCTCGTCGACATCGACATGTGTCTTATACTGATTGTGAGTGAAACAAGAAAGAAAATTTGATGCAGTGATATATGTTCATTGTAGCACACATTATAATATTGAATTGAAGTCGATTGATGTGAATGGTGATGATCTAAAACTCCCTACAAGTTTATTTGACTTTCTAAAGAAGAAAGGAGCGGTAGTTGACAGTGGTACCACACTGGCTTATTTTCCCGATGAGGTTTACAACCAATTAATGGAAAAGGTATGCTGAATACTTGAGCGAGTTCTTTTTTTTACGTTCGTGGATATTCTCTCCATAACTCCCAGTGTTATCCTTTTGGCCTAGATAATGGCTGCTCAACCCGACAAAAAGCCATTCGTAGTTGAGAAGGTGTTTAAATGCTACAAGTACTCTGGCAAGTATGGTTCTTTTACTTTCGTTGTTTATTTCCTTTGCTTATTTTTCGTGTTTTAATGCATCCCCTCACGTAAGATTTTGTGAAAGTGCATACACTAGTTGGAATGCCTTACCATGAGCTATGAGTTATGGCAAACGACTTATTATGTCTTTATTTCTCGCACAATGCAGCATTGATGATGGTTTTCCGGTTGTCACTTTTCACTTCGAAAATTCAGTTGCATTGAAAGTTTTGCCTCATCAATATTTCTTCCAAGTTGAGGTATATATTTTTTGGATGTCAAACATTAAAAGTGACTGATCTATGAATCTATCGCTTGACTATTAGGCAAAATATATATGACCTCCCGTTTTCAGGACGATGAATGGTGCATTGGTTTTCAGAACAGTAACCTTCAATCAGATGCTGGAGGAGACCTAACTTTGTTGGGAGGTTGGTTATATTTCTTTTCTCGTTCCCATATTCCATAGGTGGAAGGTTGGGAGGGTTGTGTAACGAGTCAAAAATAGTACATTTCTATTGAGAGTGATTTTGGCATTTTCTTTCCATATGCAGATCTTGTTTTATCAGATAGACTGGTTACATACGATATGGAAAATCAAGCCATTGGATGGACGGATTATGACTGTAAGTAAACTTGCCTATGTTCATGCATTTAGTAGCAGTAAGTAAGAAAACGGATTATTTAGATAACTATAAATCACGTGACTCTCCAGGCTCGTCAAGCATCAAACTAAAAGATGAAGAGTCGGGAAATGTGTATGAGGTTGGTGCACAAGATATTTCTTCTTCACGTCAAACATGTAACTCTCGTATGATATTGGGGTTGCTCTTATTTCTTGTAGCTACATTGATCACCTAGAAAGAACTAAAACATGAGAACTAATACCCGAAGGGTGCAGGTGCTTTTGTGTCATAGTGTATATTGGCTCAAAATATACATAGGTTACTTCTGAAAAGTAATTATGAAAGCGATTCTTCAATCTATTTCTTCCTTAGGCTAGGCACAACGCATGGGGGTCGCGACCTAGTTTTTTCGGCCGGCGACCTAGTGCGACCTATTTGCCACAACCCGGCGACCTAGTGCGACCTAGTTGAAAAAAAAAAAAAAAAAAAAATTTTTTTTTTTAAACACAATAAATTTAATAAAAAACATTACATTTATTTAAAAAAAAACATTACACAATTATTCGAAATTTAAAAACATTACAATAATCCTAGTAATTTAAATTATAACGTTCCTTGATTTTGTCCTTCATTTCTTGTTGTGCTTGCTGTTTGGCTATCGGCAAGTTGGGGTCGATTTCCGAGTTGTAGAACATCAAGTCTTTATCTCGTTTCTTTGCTTCAGCAAGCTCGATAGCCCGACGTTGTAACTCGAGCTTTTCTCTTTTGATTTCCGCGGTTTTCTCCTGCAAAGCCAACTCCCGTTGCTTCAAGTCAAAGTAGGAATCTTGTTGTTGCTTCTTCTTTCCCCATCCAATGTCTTTCATCTTCTCCCATTTGGAGCTTACAGCTTCAACAAATGAAGACTTCCCAGTTGACGAAGAGGTTGATGACTTCTTTTTAGCACGATCACGACCCATTGGTCGATTTTCTTGTTTCTCTTCTTCAGAATCATCGTGCACATCCATGTAACTAGCATGTCCAGAACCAGAAGTGGTTTCAGAAGTCTTGGCTTTTTTCTTTGTAAACCGTGGCATTTCAACCTCTAACCAACTCGGGTGATCTTTGAGCACCTTCCACGCCTCCCGGTATTGAAACTCTTTATTGTAAGTCACTTTGTATTCAGCACAAGCTTTTTGGAAATCAGTGAGATCATTTGCACCACTATCATGAGTACGCTCAACGTTATTCATAATACCACAAAATGCACCAACACTAGGACGCAACCTGTTTTTCCATTTGCTCACAATCGCGTCATACCCTCTAGTAGAACCCGTCTCGGTTTCATAGTACTTCAATACATCTTGCCAAAAGCCCTTAGATTTTTGACTGTTTCCTTGGATGCAATTCTCGGAAATATAACACCAACCTCTGCATAACGCACACTCCTCCTCACTTGTCCATTCTTTTGGTGGCTCAGTTGTATCAATCTGTTTCTTTTTCGTAGCACGTCTTGAGGGCTTCTTAGGTTTGATTGGGGACATTTCTTCCACATCATCTTCAAGGTTGTATGCACCATGAAAAGACCCGTGTCCCGAACCTTGACCCATAGATTGATCTTGGCTAGGCCCGTCACCCACATAGTTGTCTTGGTTGTATATCATATTCTCAAATTGTGCATCAACCTCAAAACGATTAATCGGAGAATACTGTTGGTTTGGATAGGAAGTAGTGGAAGAATCCATAGTGGGCCGATACACACCCGAAGGCGATTCGTAGTTAGGTTGTTGGTTATCACGTTGTGGGGGATAAAAAGGACGGTTTGAATAGTTAGGTTGTTGGTGTGATTGATATTCAAAACCGGTGGGTCTAAACCGGAATTGTGGAGACACACCGGATAATCGAAAATTCGAGTCCGGTGTCACATGTGGAACAGATTCTTGACGAACTCGGGATTTTGGGGTTTTGTTTTGGGGAGTTCTCTTGCTAGACATTTTTAATGTGTGTTGAAATTTGTGTGTGAAATGTGAAAGAATGTATTGATTTATATAGGTTTTAAAAAAATTTTGAAATTTTTTTTTTTTTTTTTTAAATCCAACGGTTATATTTCCAACGGTCAAATTTTACACAACTTTTGAATGGGTCGCGGTTAGGGTCGAATTGCGCAAGTTTTACACCGGCGACCGAATCGTCGCAACGCGACGATTCGGTCGCGACCGACTGGCGATCGACAATTATCCGAGGCGTTGCGCCTAGCCTTAGGCTAGGCACAACGCATGAGGGTCGCGACCTAGTTTTTTCGGTCGGCGACCTAGTGCGACCTATTTGCCACAACCCGGCGACTTAGTGCGACCTAATTCAATTTTTTTTATTTTTTTATTTAATAAAAATAACATTTTATATTTAACAAAAATAACATTTTATTACAAAAAAAAAACATTTTATTCCATACAACACGCATTACACTAAAAGAAAACATTACATAAACTAAAATACGAAACATTAGAAGTAAAGAGGGTATAATGCATTAGCTAAAACTAACTCCAAAAATTGTCAAATTAATATATGTTGTGAGGAATTAAACAAAGCTCAATATATTAAAATTTGGAATTTTTTTATAAAGTTTATATAATTAAAACACGATTAAAACATATTAAATTTTAAAAAAAAAGTTTTTTTTTTTAATAAAACACAAACAATACACAAACACATCATGACCGAATATGCAAATAGTTCGTGACCAAGGTCGTTTTGGGCTCGACCGAAACCGGCGACCGAATCGCCGCAACGCGACGACTCGGTCGCGACCGTCTGACGACCTACAAAATTCAGGCGCGTTGTGCCTAGCCTTAGCTTCTTTGCATTGTATCATATTTTTCTTTAGTTTTAGTATAAATATTTTTCTTAAAACAACTTGAGGTTTATCAGCAATACCAGTGATTAGCTAAATATTACAGATCGAGCAATTATATGGGAGCGCAACACGCGGCGAAAGGTTTGTAGGTAACAGTCATTCCATAGAGGCTTTTGGATCAAGGCTTGGGTAATCATCTTAGTGAAATATTATGTCCAATGCCATAAACTACAATGGTAAGCTACTAGACTCCATTTACTTAAGCTTGTTTTGCAAAGTGAGACAAGCATATGTAATATGTTGGTTATGGAGGTTGAGCAAATGGTTTTGTAGAAAAATGTTTCACGCGTATCAAGCATTCAAGTGCTTTAGTGATAATCAGTTTTGTGAGTTCTCAAGTTCAATTCCCACTAGGTACAAATAACCTTGAAGTGGTCACGCCAACCTCCTGAAAAGGGAGGGCTTTACCTGATTTAAGTCTGTGTGGCGTTAGGCTCAAACCCCGTGGATTAGTCGGCCAATGAATCAGAAATCACGGTTACAAAAAAAAGAAAAAAAAAAAAAAAACGTTTTCATAAACTCCAGGGTGCCAATGGGTTGGGTTTGGGGCGAGTTTAGTACATCCACGCCCATTTGTGTATCCATACTGATTACTCGCCCCATTACCCGATACCCCCTTTTTAGTATTTTTGTTTTAAGGCCAGTTTGGTTGTAGGTTTTAATTACGGTTGACGCGACATCATTCACAAAATTAAATGTTTGGTTACATACTTACATTCATGAGTTTTTAATATGGGTTTGATGCCCACTGACGCCCATATTTTTAAAGCCAAAACTTTAAAAGTCATACTATAAAGACCCCGCTCGCTAAAAAGTATTAAAAGGTACAAAATATTTTTTTTTACCTTTTCTCATTCAGTTTGATAGAGTTTTATCAGTTTTTGTGTTGTGTTTTTTTGTCACTTTAATTTTTTTTACCTATCAAACATTATAATTTTCATTCCCTATTTTTAGTTTCACAGTTTTATAACAAAAGTAATATTACAAAAATAAAAAAAAAATAAAAAAAATTACAAAAATTTAGGGAGAGTAAGGTTGTAAACGAGTCGAGTCGAGCCAAGTACTGTCAAGCGCGAGCTCGACTCGATTACTAAAACTCGAGTTCGAAACTCGGCTCGAGCTCGGTCGAGCTTCATATTTCGAGCTCGAGCTCGGCTCGTTCGAAACTCGACTCGAGCTCGATTATTTTTGCATTTTCTGCTCGAGCTCGCTAATTACTCGACATATCAAGCTCGGCTCAGCTCGATTTATGAATATAAAAAGGTAAAAATGTAATTTAATTGAAGTTCGATAAAACTCGTGAGCTTCACGAGCCGAGTATTATGGAGCTCGAACTCGACTCGAAAGTATACTCGAGTAGCTCGAACTCGAGCTCAACTCATATCGATCGAATCGATCTCGAGTAACTTACGAGCTGTCTCGTCTCGTTTATATCCCTTAAAACACCAATATATTGATCAAAGAAAACTAAACCTTACAAGCAAAAGGCCGCATCTGCCCTAGTAAAAGATGAAACCAGATTACAAAAACATGACATATCATGGGACAATATCAATCCACCAAGATACAAAAAGCCCATAAAACCCATTGAGACCACTCAGTCTATGTCAAAATCCAATAGCTGAAAAACAAAAAGCATTCATCAGAGGTCAAAGACTCTAGCATAGTCGAAGACGGATTTAAAATCTTTGAAAAGGTGCTAGAACAAAATTTTCTTTTTTTTTTAAGTTTAGTTACGGTGAAACGCCACAATTATATCGTGGCCTGCGTTTTAGCCTCTCAAACCGTACTTGCCAGGTCACTGTTTTTTTTCAAAACCGTGACGCAAAAACACAAGGACCATATATATATATATGAATGAATTGATTTTCAAATATATTTCTATTAATATAATTTTTATCAAAAATTATAAAACACAAATAAAGTAATTTAAGGTCAAATTTAAAAAAAATTATAAAAATTAATAGTGAACACTTATTTAGGGACGGAAATAGTATTATTTTTTACTATTACTTATCTGAGTGGAAGGTGTCATGGAGAGGTTTAGCCTCTCCACTTTGTCTTCACAGCTGTTTCATCAACGTCAAATTATCACAAAATAACTAATCAAAACACCTCTTCATCATGAATTTATTACAGTCGAACCATTTATTTACTCTTTTTATTCAACATTTTTTTATTATAACAGATCATTGAATGTGTTTTTTTAATTTTATATGTATTTTTCAAACTTTCTATAACTTGTTAAAAAAAACATAAATTGGCACATCACGCCGAGTCTTAAACGGGGAAAGACTTTTGAATTGAGATGAAAGTGACGGTCAACTCAACACAACCAGCCAACCGTAGACTTCCATTCTTCTCATCTTGACTTTATTTATTTACCCTTTCCTTTTCCACTAATTACAACATTGCCTATCTTTTGGAACTTGCCTCTTTATTTCTATGCACTTACTGGTCCACTTTCAAGGTATGCATAGTAGTAATGTTGAGCAGGGGTCAGCGGTGGACTCAGACTGAACCAGATCGATTAAAATTAGACTAGACTGAAAATTGAATTGGTTCAAAACTTTTGACCGAGACCGGATTAAAATGGTCGTTCTGGTCTGGTCTTGTCTGATTTTTGGTCCGTTCGGATCTTAATTAAATAAAACAAACGAATTTTTAATAAGACCGAACCAGACCGAAAACCAAAATTATCCAAAATCACGGACCAGAAACTGGACCGAATTTATTCGGTCTGGTTGTATTTTCTGGTTCAGTCTGATTCGACAATCCAAATGCTCGCCCTTGAGTGCAAAACATTTCAAACCAAGTCCTTAAAATGATTTAAAAATTAAACTGCAAAATACACTTTTATATTTTGCATGGCATAATACATTCCTGTCAAAACTATAGGTATTTTATGGGCAAGGTTATACAGACCCCCTAAAACCCTATATATACCCCTCTGAATTTTGAATTTTTTTTTTTTTTTTTTTATATTTATAATTTTGGTTTTGTTATAAAACTGTGAAACAAAAAATACGGAATGAAAAAATAAAGTTTAACAGGTTAAAACTGTTAAACTGACAAAAATACGAAACAAAAACAAATAAAAACACTGTCCAGAAAATGACCAGAGGACAAAAAGTACACAAATAGTGTATTTTTTTGTCCTTTTTAGTGGGCCAAGGGTATCTATAATATGACCCGTATATTATATGTCTATAAAGTAAAATGTCTATAGGGATGTATTTTACAAAATAAAATTTTAAACTTTTTGCAAAAATTATCTTTTATAAAAGTGATTTTTGCTAAACATTTGACTCCGAAAAATATAAAATGCTAAAAATCTGTAACAAAAATTTATTGTGTAAAAAATTGCAAATCACAAAAATGTATTTTTTATTTTACTCTCAAATTTATGATTCGCATATTTATTACGGTAAGAAACTAAACGTATCTAAAGGGTTCGTTACGGTGGCGGATCTTAGTGAAGACTGTCGAGAGCCCTGGTCTTTCCAAAAATTTTGACGATTAGCATAAATATTATGCATTTCGTTTAAAAGTTATTATCTATTTTCTTATTTTTGCTATGTAAAAAATAATTCGGCCTTCTTAAAATAAATGCTCAAGGTCCGTCATTGATTCGTGATCTAATGACAATTCATCCGTAAAAATATTTGTTAACCAAATAATAGATAGATATGTCGTGTGTGTTTTCTTATTGAGAAATACTTAGGTAGTGTTTGATAAGGACTTATAGAATCTTAATTAAAAAAATAGGAAAATGGATTAAGTTATAAGTAGTTTGTTTGTTTTGTATTTAAAATAAACTAATGACAATCTGGAAAAAGCCAACATGAGGTGCTTTCTGTATAAAGTTATAACTTATTATATTTATTATACATATTTACCCTCTAAGTCCTTCACTTAACTAATTTAAAAGGACATAATAGTAAACTTTTTTGATTTAGACTCTATATTCAGTAAATAAAACAAACAGTCATATATCCGTCTACAAACAGACAACATATATTTTTACAGACACTTTAATTTTACAGGACTTATTAAAAAGACTAAACAAACAGACCCTTAGTTAAGATATTAAAAAAAACTTGATATGTAAATATTATATGAAAAATGACTTGTATGTCTAAAACCCACATTTAAAATTAGATCTAAAATTATGAGCGTTGATATATGGACTTAATTCGCAGGCCTAAAAATAGACCTAAGCCTACGTGTCGTTTTGTGATTGGTGAAATGCGGGACTCACTATTTTATATTTTCTTTTTCTTGATCTCAGTCTTTCATTCAGCCACTTATCTCAATCATATGATTAAGCCTCTTTTTAGACTTACGAATTAGATTCATCTATCATTTTTCAACTTATTAACTTGTTACGAAACAAGCTTATTAGACTCGCAAGCTCATCATTAAGCTCGCAAGTACAAAATAGAAGTTCTTGAATTTATGTACTGAATAAAACAAATTCATTGAAACGATTAACGGATGTAAAGGGTTCTTCGTCATAAGTAGTATATACCATTTGTTTCTTTTTCTTGATGCACGCCCTATTTGATTTGAAAGAACAAAAAATCGACTTCCGAAAAATGTTTCAAAAATCGGTATTTTTACTTTTTTAGTCTATTTGATTAAGTTATCCGGTCACGGTTCAACCGACAATTTAACCGGTATTTTGTTTAAAATCGAAATCCGATCATTTAACCGAGCTGAATCAACCCAGATTTTAAAACACTAATTCGATCAAATGAATCTGTGATTGTTTTTGCGAATAAATAGGAAGAAAAGTAGAAAACTGGAATTGGTCAGTTCGGTTCAAAGGGATAATAAACCGAAGTGGAAGGCCCCACAATATGCAAAACGGAATAATTTGATTGGCTACTGCGACGTGTACTTGAGAATCAATGGACAATAATAATAGCCAAAAGTCAGTTTCAAGTCAATTTTTCTTTCATTTTTCCACAACTTTTTAAAGCCATATTTAAATATAGACGAGTGCACGGACAGTAATAAAATTTTATATCACCAGATAATTGCAGCGACAAAAAAGTATATATAAATGATAAACAAAAAATAATAAAAATTTAGAGATTTTAAAATAAATATAAACTCGGTTTAATTCAATTGGTTCAACCAGTTTCGGTTAAAAAATATATCAAATTAAAGCGGATTTTACATTTTCTAGACACGGTTAAACCCGTTGTGGTTGAAGTGAACCGATAACTTAGTAACTTGATTGAGTTGATTGGTCGAAATGGTTGAACCAATAACCCAATCGAATTGACTTGATATCCTGATGACCCATTAATTGAAATAAGAAATATTAAATGAATTTTAAAAAACTTATGATTACTATTGAATTTAAACAAATTTGTAAGTCTTTCTTAAAATGTTTTTACTTTTCAACAATTACTTTAGTAATTGAGCTAATATATATAATGTTTTGATGACACTTTTAATCATTGATAATTTTTATAAACTTTAGTCTTTGTGATATTTCTTCTGTTAAAGTAACTCTTACTAAACTTGTTAGCATCATTTTATGTACTATATAAGTATTACGAGGTGTAGCATTTCTCACATAGTATATAATTTCTATAAAAACTTTGGTTTAAAAAATATATCAACACATAGACAAGCGTCGGAGGTTTTTTTAAGAGTTTACGAGATCCCGATAGATGTTTGTGGCATATGTCATTTTTCAAAAAAAAATTACGTTTTTTCTAGAATGAACGTATTCTTAAAATTTTGTTTCACGTAAATATTAATATTGTATTGAAATACGAAATTTCGGATGTTCGAATATATAATACTTTTATCTGAAATTTCGGATAACATTGAAATTTTTTATGTCAAATAGTAGGGGTGAGCAAAAGAATCCGAAAAAACCGAAACGTAACCGAAAACCGAAAAAACCGAACCGAAAAAACCGACCGAAAATAAAAACCGATGGTTTGATTTTTACGTTTTAAAAAACCGAAAAGTTTCGGTTCGGTTTCGGTTTTCATCCAAAAACCGAACCGTAAAAATCGAACCGAACCAAACCATTCTATTATATAAAAAATATAAATATCATATAATATATATATAAATAAGAAATATATAAAAACTATAAAAAAATATTCATTTTTTAAGGAAATAGAACTAATATATTTATCTTATTGTTTATACGCGTTTTTGATATGTACATGTGCTCATTACATATGTGACGATAATTGTTTATATGCATGTTTACTTGCATATGTGTTTATCTTATAAATACGCGTTTTTGATATGTGCATGTGCTTACTTCATAATATATCATTACATATGTGACGATAATTCTTTATATACATGTTTACTTGCGTATGTGTTTATCTTATTAATATGTGTATAGTTATAGAAATTTGAGATAAACATTATTAGACTTAGATTGACAAAAAAAAACTATTTTTTCACGCAAAACAAGTTTTTTAATCTAAATATGACATACCCAAATATAAACCGTTTTAAAAATCGAAAAAACCGACAAACCGAACCGAAACCGCTTACAAACCAAAAAAATCTAACCGTCCAAAACCGAACGATTTCGGTTTTAGTTTTTTAAAAACCGAATATGTCGGTTTGGTTTCGGTTTTAGCCAAAAACCGACCCAAACCGAACCATGCACACCCTATCAAATAGATATTATTTGTTTCAAAATTTTGAGTATTTAGATGTGTAATTAAAAACTTAAATTATATAATAAATATTATTTTATTAAAATGTAAGAGCCTAGAGTAGGGGTGAGCATCGGGACGAAACCGACCCGTCCCGACCCGATCTCGACTTATCCCGAAACCGAAATCGTGAAAAACTCAAACCGAATCCCGACCCGAGTTAGGCCCGAGTCCCGAACCGTACCGAGTTAAACCCGAGTTACTCCCGATTTGTGTGGTTTTCTTTGTGCAATCCCGAATTAATCTCGAGTCCCGACCCGAACCGAGTCTCGAAATCATGAAAAACCCATCCCAAATCCTGACCCGATTTTAGTCGGTTTGTGTCGGTCAGATTGTGTCGGTTTTCGGTTGTCGGTCGGTTTTGCTCACCCTTAGCCTAGAGCTTTGGCTTTACTTACCCACTAATTAACTAGAATGGCAAAAACAGTAATAACACGAACCCAGAGGGGCACTTTCACAAAAAGATTCATATAAAGAACAAAACATTTCATCACAACATTTGACAAGTTGTTTTTTTAAATAATTATGCCATTATCACACACTGGTAACAATGAGAGTTGAAAGGTCTGCATTTCAGTTCAAATCTATGGCAGCTTTGGTGCCCCTGCTTCTTGTGTTGTTTTCAATCTTGAATCTTCTTGCATCATCAGAGATCATTTTTGAAGAAAGATTTAATGGTACTACACTAGTATTTTTTTACCACTTTTTTTTTCTGTTTTTTTTTAGTCTAGTATGTTGGTTTTAATTGTTTTACAGGCAGGGTGGGTCCTGGGGTCCCGGACACCCATAGATTTTTATTGCGTAGTGTTAAATTTGTTAAAAAAACTTTGGTTTTTGTTAGATTTATTTTTAAATGCACCTGGTCCCTACAAACGTTGTTTGTAGCATTGTACGGTTTATTATAAGTGCACCTGGTCGTTTTGTCTCTTGGTTCCGTCCCTGTATGGAGTTTAGTTCAAGCTAATTTGTGAGTTATTTATTAGTATGATTTCTGTGTGCACAAGTTTATTTTCTTGGAATTTGAGTAAAGGGGTGGAAGTTATAATCTTGCTAAGCTTATTTACCTGGCTTTTGACTTATGAGTTTATATGAAGATGGAAAAGTTCATAAGCCCACTTTCTTCCGGCCATAAATAAGCCATAAGGTCAACTTAATAAGCTCACCAGCCTATAAGAATGGGCTTATGAGCTTTTTTGAATTTGCATAAGCTCGTATGCGGTAGTAAATAAGTTAAAATAAAAAACCCCTTTACTATATTTGTTATTTGAGTTGATCCAATAGCTAATTATCGTTTTTTTAGTTTGATTTTTGTGTTCGAATTGCATATTGCAGTATTATTATTCTTGATACAACACTTGTAGTTTTGAATCTTTCTATTAAACTCTACTGACCTGCTTTTTTCGTTGTAATTTGTGGCGAATAGATGGGTGGCAGAGCCGGTGGGTGAAATCTGATTGGAAAAAAAGTGAAGGAAAGGCTGGTTCGTTTAAGCACACAGCAGGGTCGTGGTCTGGTGATCCGGATGATAAAGGTAACATTTCTCATGTCAAATGTTTTGTACAATTTGGAAGTAATAGATGTGGATATGCCTCTGAAAGTCTTCATAGTTAGGGCCCATTTTTAAGTAGGAGCACATGACATGACTAGTTAGTGTACAAAAGCTTGCAATGCTTTTTATGGACTTTTTTTTTTGCTGCATTCGTATCTAATGTTGGTCCATTTAAGGGCTGGTACCTGTGGCCTAAATTGTTCGATTCCATTTGCAAACTGCAATCCATAGTTTTTGTTCTCCGCGGTACTTAAGCTAAGCTTTCATTTGAAACACATGTTTTTTGTTTTTTAGGTTTATTTTTTACAGAATCCTCGTTTGTGGTGCAAGATTACAAATTAATATGTTGTCGTATGAATTTGTTTGTAAGCAAATTTTATAGGAATTCCGATATAAGGAAGACATATAGTTATCCTTTAGTTGGTTGAACAAAAGTACCCAAATATGTGAAGTCACTTTAGCACCGTGTTAGTTTAGATTTGGAACATATTGGAACGATAGTCAATACAAGCTGTCACATACAATTGTTTTAATGTGTTGAGGAAAATATGATGCCTGATACAAGCATCTACCAAATGGTCTCCATGCATTTGTCCATGTTACGTAGGTTTAGGACTAGTGTAGTAACGTTTCTTTTCCTGAAGTAGTGGGTAGTTTTAACTCGATATCTTTCAAGTTCCTTATATACAGGCCATTGTTGCATTAATAAGTTCAATATGGAGAAGAAAGAACTTTGAAACCATATATAAATATTTGTTGAGATTAAAACCAAGTAATCTCTGAGGTCTGGATTATTGTTAACTCTTTCAGGTCTTCAGACAACGACTGATGCCAGACATTTTGCCATTTCTGCAAAGATCCCAGAATTCAACAACAAAAATAGAACACTGGTATTACAGTACTCGATAAAACTCGAACAGGATATTGAATGCGGTGGTGGTTATATCAAGCTTATGTCTGGATATGTCAACCAAAAGAAATTTGGCGGTGACACTCCTTACAGGTTTAGCATTATAACATCCCCGTCTTATTATAGGTATTCATGCTTGTACAGTTTTTTGTATTCACTTTTTTTATTTTATTTTTGGCAGTGTGATGTTTGGACCAGATATATGTGGCACGCAGACAAAGAAACTTCATGTGATTCTGTCATACCAGGGGCAAAATTATCCTCTAAAGAAGGATTTGCAGTGCGAAACAGACAAGTTGACCCATTTCTACACTTTTGTTCTTAGGCCCGATGCAAGTTATACTATCCTAATAGATGGCAGAGAAAGAGATTCTGGGAGCATGTATACAGATTGGGATATCCTTCCACCACGTAAAGTTAAAGACGTGACTGCCAAAAAGGTCAGTTTGCGATTGGGTTATATAGTATACGACTGAATTAGACCATTCCAGTTGACTGTTACTCTTGGATTTCAATGTTTTCTCCTTTGAGTCTTGGCCAAAAAGGTCAGTTTGAGATCGGGTTATATAGTCTACGACTGAACTAGACCATTCCGGTTGACTGTTACTCTTGGATTTCAATGTTTTCTCCTTTCACTGTTGGCACCTAGTTGGCATTATTTTTTTTGTTGACTTTTACGCATCAAGTTCTTTGTTTTTGAGTTGTTTGCGCTATCTGTTCAAGTAGTTTTTGTTATTTTTCAGCCTGCAGACTGGGAGGAAAGAGAATATATCGAAGATCCTAATCAAGTCAAGCCAGAGGTATGTGGCACATTTTATCTGTTGTTTGTTGATTAGTGTGTATTTTCTTACATACGGAGTATTATTCTTATATTATTTGGTATTTCAGGGATATGATTCAATCCCAAGAGAAATTCCTGACCCGAAAGCTAAACAGGTTAGCTAATTAGCAAGTCATATTGCATTTCTATTTGTTCTCTTCCTTCTTAAACCTCGAACTCACTCAAAAAGCTAGCTTGTAAGAGGAGGGGACACGTAGACTTTATAAACCATCAGCCAATCCCATGCTTGGCCAATGTGGGATCGTAACATTATGTATAACAAAATTAATAACAGGCGTTCCTTTCTGTGATATGATTGTTTCTATACGGTTTTCTGCATTGCAGTGCAACCAATGTCAATTAGGTTTCTTACCAGGACATAGGATTATATTCCGTACCATAAATGCTTGATAACGAATGTGATGAGTTATCTTCATATCACGTGAGATATTAAAAACCAATCGATAGCCTGCCTAGCTGTAGTCACTTTTCTGAGCTTTAATATTTGATTAAAATTTCTATCAAGATCTCATGTATATGTTACACATCTTATATAGCCTGATACTTGGGATGAAGACGAGGACGGGATATGGAGACCACCAAAGATACCAAATCCAGCATACAAAGGCCCATGGAAACCAAAGGTATGAATGAATTTTACAAACTTTAAATATTGTTTTATGATCAAGATGACATTTTTCATTTGAACAAATCCTTGTGTTGATACAGAAAATAAAAAATCCAAACTACAAGGGGAAATGGAAGATACCCTGGATAGATAACCCAGGTACTGCATACTGCATACACAGCATGAAAGTGATCATATTGTAGAAGTGACAAAATGAACGGGTCAGGTGTGTCGGGTAACGAGTCAAAGTAGGTATAGCTAAAAGTTATGTTAGGTTGACAAGGAACATTTTCTGCCTACGATAGTTTTATTTCATCTTTGTTAGCACTTAGTCTGTCATAAACGATTACCAAACTAAAAAGTATTTCAGTCACAATCTAATGTTTTTAATAAAAAGCTTTAGTCCTCTCGATTTGTTTCCATTTTAGCTATTTCCTATTTTCCTATTTCACCATATTTGAACTGTTTGAGATAAAACATAACCCAAGTGGTCAAATCAACCATTTATTAGTAACCGTGTCAAGTTTGCCACCTTTACAGCGTATTACTAGAATTCAGCACCTTGACTTACCATTTGTTAACCTGCACAGAATTTGAAGACGATCCTGATCTATATGTGCTCAAGCCTATTAAGTATGTGGGAATTGAGGTTTGGCAGGTAAGGTCCCCTAATATAGCTCAGTTGAGGATGCTATTTTCTTTCATATGTCACCTATAATTAGAGTTTTTACGCACGCATGAACAATTATTTGACTGATGCAGGTGAAAGCTGGAGCTGTGTTTGACAACATTCTGATTGGTGATGATCCCGAGTATGCAAAAAATGTGGTGCAAGAAGTTTTCACTAATAGAGAGGTTTGTCTCGGCTTCTGTATGGATATACAAACTATGGGTGTAGCAAAATTGGCGAGTTGGGTAACTGTTTAGAAGGGGGTACCTTTTTTGGGGTGTTGGGTTGACGCACAACAATAGTCTTTGTTTTTAATAATATTGAAGCCGGACATTGTATGCATTGAAAATACAGTTAGGACAAGTGTCGAACACCCTGGACCTGTTCCCTTCACAACTAGTTTTTCTATGTAATCTGTTACCCGTTTGACTCAGTCGAGATATAACATAGCCAAATCAATCTATCTGCAATTATATGTTTCAAGATTGCCATATCTAACTTTGCGCTTAATTCTGATTTGTGTTAAAAAAAACAGATGGAAAAAGAAGCATTGGAGGAAGCCGAGAAAATAAAAAAAGCAAGAGAGGAAGAGGTGGCTTACTTGATACATTGTCATTACATTCATTTCCCTAATGTTATAGCTTTGTGTGTTTATTAACGTCAACTATAAAATGTGCAGGAAGCACAAAGGGCAAGAGAGGAGGGTGAAAGGAGAAAGAGAGAACGGGGTTATGATAGAAGGCGCCGAGATAAGGACCATTACAGGGACAGATACCGAAAGGTTAGTGTGTCAATCTGCTATATTGTACTCCCTAGCTGTTTCAATCCATTTTCTTCTAGTAAATACTAATTTTTGGCATTTTTATACCTGCAGCGCCGTTACGACGATGACTATCATGTAAGTTTGAACCATTTACTTTATTTTTTTACTCAATCACTTGCTGTATGTACGTATGAAATCTAAAAAGCCGAGTTCATTCACTTATAAAACACAAGTTTGTTTACTGGAAGATGCAACATTACCCATCTATTTGACAAAATTCGCTCTCTCTGTTTCATTACATATAATATAGAGATGGAAAAAACAGGTAGGTTTGGGTCAAAAGTCAAAACGGTGAATTTCTATGTATACGTCTAGTTGGGTGGGGGCTGTCAACTCTTAATGTTGTTGATCGCTATATTAATGTTTTACAAACACATCTACTTTATAAATGATTATATCATTACAAAAACCGCAATAGTGAATTGAAAATCTGATTTTATCATTTAGGAAGTTGTATGCAATTGGGGATACAAGTTTAAACCATTTGACCAGTTTCCTTTATAAGATTGCTATTTTGTTTCTCAACTTTTGACCATCGAGTGTCTTCTTCTTTGTTATTTTGAACAATGTTTGCTGCTGGTCTTGCAGGATGAGCTATGAGACGTGACAATTCATCTTATTGTTTGCGGCATTTAGCACTGGCGTATTGGGCGATATAGGCCGTGTTCCACTTTCATCTTTACATGTAACACCCAAAATGTTGTATTTTGTACCATCTTAATTGTATTGTTGTCGAACTACTGGACAAGAATCGTATCTGCATTGGTACTACATTGTGAATTGTTCTTCATAGGGAATGTTTGGTTAATGCAAATCTGGTTTGATAGTTTATCATATATTTTTCTTTTTGTGGTTTATACTTGATACCGATCAAAAATTTCATTTACTGTTAATGTGTTTGCACTTTGCAGTAGTGGTAAGACAAGTAATGCAACATGTTTGAGGTGGGTTATAAAGATTAAGACGCTCAGGAGACGACTAGACTCGACACGATATCGTGTAGGGGTGTGTATTGTTCGGTTATTAAACCAAATCAACGGAACCGAAAAACCCGAGCTGAACTTATAACTGAAACGAATTTGCCAAAACCGAATCGAGCCGATTTAAATATTTCCATTTTTGGTTTGGATATGATTTTGGCAATTCAACTAAAACCAAGTTCATATAATTTTTTTTATATATTTATGATTTAAGTTAAAATTTTCTAAATTAGAAGGGCTCATCCCATTTTCCATCTCCTTAGTATTTATACCTTTCAAGCCCATAGTCCTTGATAGAAACACATAGTTCCCGTCATCGATATCCAATCTGTTACTTTCTCTCTCTATAATCATCCGTCTGCCCGAATTGTTAATTTCTCTCTCTATAACCGCTTCATCGCAATCTACCTCGAATTGGTTTAATCTTTTGTCTTCAATTCGTTTTATCAGATTATGTTTTTTCAACGTATTATAAGCTTATGAGTTGACTGAATAATAAGCTTATGAATTGTTTGATTAGTAAGCTTATGAATTATTTAATGAGGTTATTAGCTTATTAAGTCGGGGTTGTGCGGAGTGCAAACTTGTATGACGCTATTGTGATTATCATACGGGGCAAAGACAGGGGTCCGGGGGCAACGCCCCTGGTAGCAGGGTCCAAGGGGCGGCAGCGCACTCGAAAATAAAATTACCCGGAATTATGGACCAGTTTTTACCCATTATTTAAACCGATTTAGCAGTTATATTAACTGCTATAGCAGTTATAACTGTTGTTTGTGGTTCGTGTTGGTCTTATATTGTTTATCTCTTTCTGGTTCTGTTTCATAACATAAAAACACCTTTTCAATTCAAATCTGAGTTTTATCCGATTAAAGATTTTGATAGAACCATTAAAATACTTTAATCTGAAAGTATTTGACACGGCTTTTAAATTACTGTGATCCATCATATTTCGAACAACTTTTGCCCAACTGCAATAATTGGTTAATTATGAAAGTACATGCTTATTTTTCAAAAAAAGAACTACTTAATAAATAAGCTTTGTTTGATATAAAAAATTATTAAAAAAAAATCTTTTATAATTTTCTAAAACCAAATTATGTTTAACGTAAGTTATATATATAATTTTTCTACAACGGTCGATGTGTTGGATTATGTACATGTAATAAACGTATGTCCGGAACTCGTCCCGAGCCTAAGGAGACGCACGCGTAAAACGTTAAGTAATAATAATTAATATTACATTAATATTAATTATGTGTTAAACAAATTATAAATAAAAGAGAAGTCTAGAAAAAGGAAACAAAGGATATTTCCTTTGTGGTATAGTCGGCCGACCCAACTCATGGGATTGGGTTGGTTTTGGCTAGTATCTAAGGAGGTCCTTGGTACCTCATTATTCACAAGTGGATAAACCAAATTCCTTTCTCCCTTCCTCTTTGTTGGATTTTACTTCGTCCCAACCAGGGTATAGATAATCAATCCTAGTTATGTACCAAAACAATGGTTACCGGATATCACTTGGAATCGTGTAATCACTTTTCAAAGTAAATTATTCGACCCTAATACCTGGGTATCACGAATACCTACTTGGGATAAGACCAAATGCAGTTAGAGATTTAGGCACAAATCTTTAACCCTTTCGTTGCTATGTGTTTATGTTTCCGTCCTACTTCATGCAAGATTATGGTCACCTATATATAGGTGTAGCACTCAAACCCTAGTAAATGGAATTAAGAGGAATTAACGGCCAATTAATCTCCTCTTAATGAGCTCCATAATACCAGGTCAAAGTGGTTACAAGACCAATTAAACGTGGTCTTTAATGTACTTGATTTGGTCAAAGACCGTTACAAGCATACTTGTTCAGCTCCAGCGTCAAAAACCCTGAAGGATGTTCCTGCTGAAGCCTTCAGTACTGAAGAAGACTTGCTGATGAGTAAATACTGAAGACATATCTTCAGTGAAATACTCCCTGATGAATACCTTCAGTCCTGAGTTCGACTCACTGAAGATCATCAACAATGCTGAACAACTCTAACCACAACAAGAGTCAGGGTGTTCAGGGACTTATGGGTGTACACTCCGTACCTCCTTACCCATTCACTAGTATGAACTGACCCACATTGAACTATATTTCCAACAATCCTCCCCAATATAGTACAATTCCTTTTGCATGAAAATTAACATTAACAAAACCAGTGCATCAATGAAAATGTCCTAAGGATTGAATTGCCATCTAGTACAATACTTCAAACATTCGAGAATTAAGGTGTTCTAAGAATTGAACCCTTCAACTACTTTGAATACCTGAAGATAAAATACACACAAGTTTTCAAATCCATAACAACTCCTGACACTACGAGCCATGTGTCCATATCCAAATTCATAAATGTTGTAAGAGCCAAGTCCATGCTCCCTGAGGCGGCGAAACCTCAACATTTACATAGGTGGTTCCTCTTTAGTTCATGCTCTTGCTTCAACACTTTTTCAAAGACATTAACCATTGAGAAGTTTATAACTTCATCCTCTTTCAGCAAGTACAAGCACATTCTTTGGATGATATACATGTGCTTCAGTCCCCTGGATGTTCAGCTATCCACATTGAACTCAGTTCCCAAGTTTCCTCAGGAGGGAGTTGGGTGTCCTAGCATTCAGTGACTAGAGTGGACTTTTAAACCCATCCCTTTACTAGACTTTATAACCAAGTCTCTAGCCAACCAATCCCTTCGTCAAGTGATCAGCTAAGTTTTGTTGAGACCTCACAAACTCTATTGAAATCACCTCAACATTTACATAGGTGGTTCCTCTTTAGTTCATGCTCTTGCTTCAACACTTTTTCAAAGACATTAACCATTAAGAAGTTTATAACTTCATCCTCTTTCAGCAAGTACAAGCACATTCTTTGGATGATATACATGTGCTTCAGTCCCCTGGATGTTCAGCTATCCACATTGAACTCAGCTCCCAAGTTTCCTCTGGAGGGAGTTGGGTGTCCTAGCATTCAGTGACTAGAGTGGACTTTTAAACCCATCCCTTTACCAGACTTTATAACCAAGTCTCTAGCCAACCAATCCCTTCAAGTGACCAGCTAAGTTTTGTTGAGACCTCACAAACTCTATTGAAATCACCCCATTCGTGATCAGTTCACGAATCATGCTATGTCTAACACCTACGTGTCTAGACTTACCATTGTACATCTGGCTATATGCCTTAGCCAATGTAGCTGCACTATCACAACGGATAGAAATGGATGCCATAGGTTTGACCCACAATGGAATCTCAAGAAGTAAGTTTCTCAACCATTCAGCTTCTTTACCAGCAGCTGCTAGAGCCACAAACTCAGATTCCATGGTAGAACCAGTAATGCAAGTTTGCTTCTTGGATGCCCAAGAAATTGCACCACCACCAAGTAGGAATACCCAGCCACTGGTGGATGAATTATCCTTAGTATTGCTGATCCAACTTGCATCAGTGTAACCTTCCAACACTGGTGGATATCCAGTATATGACAAACAATAATCCATTGTTCCTTTCAGATACTTCAGTACCCTAGGAATTGCTTGCCAATGCTGAGTACTAAGATTACTAGTGTACCTACTCAGTTTACCCACAACAAATGCAATGTCAGGCCTAGTACTTATCATGGCATACATCAAGCAACCAATCACCCTAGAATACTCAAGCTGGGAGACAGCCTGACCATTGTTAGGCATCAATTTCTCACTTGTATCCATTGGTGTACTCACTGGAGTACAATCAAAGTGATTGAATTTCTTCAGTACTTTCTCAATATAATGAGACTGAGAAACTACAATACCATCACTTTCATGTTTGATCCTAATGCCAAGGATAACATCAGCCTCCCCCATGTCTTTCAAGGAGAAATTTAATGACACAAATTCCTTTGTCTGATCAACCTTAGCTTGGTCAGTACCAAAGATTAACATGTCATCAACATATAGGCAAATGATGAATCCTTTACTAGATTCATCAAATTTGCTATATACATATTTGTCAGCTTGGTTAAGTGAATAACCATTAGACAAAACCACTTCATCAAATTTCTGATGCCATTGCTTAGGTGCCTGCTTTATTCCATACAAGGACTTAATCAGTTTACACACCTTATGCTCATTACCAGTCATGATGAAGCCCTAAGGTTGGTTCATATAAACCTCCTCATCTAAATCACCATTCAAGAATGCTGTCTTCACATCCATCTGATGAATAATCAGGTTGTGAATACTTGCTAGAGCAATCAACATTCTTATGGTACTGATACGTGCTACTGGAGCATAGGTATCAAAATAGTCTATCCCTGACTTTTGTTTAAAGCCTTGAATGACTAACCTTGCCTTGAACTTTTCAACAGTTCCATCTACCTTCATTTTCCTTTTGTAAATCCATTTGTTACCAAGTGGATGACAACCTGGAGGTAGATCAACCAACACCCAAGTGTTGTTGCCTATGATGGAATCCATCTCATCATTTATTGCTTCTTTTCAGAATGCAACATCTTGAGACTTCATTGCTTCATCAAATGTTTTGGGATCATCCTCAACATTAAAGCAATAGGAGTATTGATCAGAGACCTCATCCCTTGTTCCTTCAACCAAGTATAGTTGAAACTCAGGCCCAAAATTCCTTGGAGTCCTATGCCTTGTGCTTCTTCTAAGCTCAGGCTCAGGTTGCTGAACCACAACCTCATCAGTGACCCTTTCAGGTTCCACTAAAGCACCAATGTCCTCAGCTCCAGCAGGAGTCCTGAGGCTTGGTCTAGGGACTGATGAGAACCTAGTCTCATCAAAGTTAGCATCCCTTGATTCAATGATCGAGTTTATTGAAACTGAATCATTAGGTTCAATAACATAGAACCTATAAGCCTTGAAATGCTCAACATATCCAACAAAGATGCATTCAATTCCTCTTTCACCCAAGGTTTTCACCTTTGGATCAGGGAGTCTTACAACAGCCCTACAACCCCAAACTTTGAGGTAGTTCAAGTTTGGTTTTCTTTTAGTACAGAGTTCATAAGGGGTAATCTTGTTCCTTTTGTTAGGAACCCTATTTAATAAATAGCAAACTGTTAACATAGCTTCACCCCAGAACCCTTGACTCAGCCCTGAATAGGACAACATGGAATTAACCATCTCCTTCAGTACTCTATTCTTTCTTTCAGATATACCATTTTGCTGAGGGGTATAGGGGGCAGTCGTTTCATGGATTATTCCAACAAACTAAAAATACTAAGCATCCATGTACTCACCTCCCCTATCAGTCCTAAATCTTTTAATTTGGACTCCTTGTTGTAATTCAACTTCATTTTAAATACTTTAAGTTTATATAATGCTTCATCCTTGGTATGTAACAAGTAAACATAACAAAACCTAGAAGCATCATCAATAAATGTTACCAAGTATTTCTTATTCCCCAATGAGGGAGTAGCATGCAAATCACATAGGTCATTATGGATTAGCTCCAAAACTGTAGTTACACGTTTTACATCTTGAAATGGTTTCTTAGTTATTTTGTTCAGCATGCAAGTCTGACACTTTTCAGTGTCTATGTCAAATACTGGGATTAACCCATCCTTAGACATATTTTGCATCCTCTTAAAGTGGACATGGCCTAGTCTAGCATGCCATAGTGAAGAATCCGTCAGTTTACTGGAGGACACTAAGGCTGAACAAATATTTGCACTACCAACAATAACTGAGTTAATACTGGTGGTTGTTTCAATATTAAGCCTGAACATTTGATTACTCAAATAACCAAAACCAATAAACACACCATGTTTGGATAAAACAAATTTATTAGATTCAATCACTTGTTTATAACCACAATTATTCAAAACACTACTAGAAACCAAATTTTTCCTAATATTAGGAACATGCAAAACATTAAACAAGCTAACAATCTTTCCAGAACTAAACTTAAGATCTACACAACCACGTCCATGCACTAGGGCTGTTGATTTATTTCCCATGTGAAGAATAGATCCATCATTCAGTGACTCATAAGTCTTGAACAAGCATCTATCTTTACACACATGAACAGTTGCTCCAGAATCAACCCACCATGCAACATCATCATCCTGCACAAAATAAGCTTCAGATACATATGTAACATAATAAATCTGGTGAGATTCATTAAACATATTCTGACCTTTCGGTGTTGTGTTGTTAGAACCAATCACTGAACCATTTGTGCCTGATCCACTAGCTTTGTTGCCAGTACCAACACCTTTGCAATCCCTTTTGAAGTGTCCAGGTTTCCCACACTTCCAACAAGCCACTGAGGACTTCTTGTTAGGATTACTTTTGGTGTTATCCTGATGCTTACGTTCTCCCTTGTTGTCATTGTACCTGATGGAGTTGTTATGCTCCACCATGTTGACAACTGATGAACCAGCAACATTGTTGCTCTTTGGCTTATCACTTTCATGCATCTTGAGGGATTCCTCAATGCGCAAATGACTGCCCAACTCAACAAGAGTTAGTTCCTCCTTCTTATGTTTCAAGGTATGCTTGAAATCTTTCTAAGAAGGAGGTAATTTGTCAATGACACAAGAGACCTGAATGGTCTCATCCATGTTCATTTTATGTTGTGTAAATCTACTAAGTATTCCAAGAAGTTCATTGTATTGTTCCATGAATGTTCTTGAATCAGTCATTTTGTAACTTGTGAAATCACTCACAAGGAACTTCTTACTTGATGCATCCTCAGCCATATATTTGGCTTCCAAGGAATCCCATAGTTCTTTACCAGATTTAGAATTTTGATAAATATAAAATAAGGAATCAGACATACCATTTAGAGTAATACCACGACACACATAGTCGTCATTCTCCCATTTGCTCCTTTTCCCCAGTTCCTCCAAAGTAGCATCATTACCACCATCAGGAATGGGAGTAGTCAACACATACACCACGCTCATAGTAGAAAGAAGAAAGTGCATCTTCTGAAATCCACCCCTTCAAACTTATCCAACTTGGAGAAGTTAGCCACCATATGCTTCATAGCAGCCGCCATTGATTATCACAAACTAATTTACTTTGATTGTTGGATTTTACTTCGTCCCAAACAGGGTATAGATAATCAATCCTAGCTACGTACCAAAACAATGGTTACCGGATATCACTTGGAATCGTGTAATCACTTTCCAAAGTAAATTATTCGACCCTAATGCCTGGGTATCACGAATACCTACTTAGGATAAGATCAAATGCAATTAGAGATTTAGACACAAATCTTTAACCCTTTCGTTGCTATGTGTTTATGTTTCTGTCCTATTTCATGCAAGATTATGGTCACCTATATATAGGTGTAGCACTCAAACCCTAGTAAATGGAATTAAGAGGAATTAACGACCAATTAATCTCCTTTTAATGAGCTCCATAATACCAGGTCAAAGTGGTTACAAGACCAATTAAACGTGGTCTTTAATGTACTTGATTTGGTCAAAGACCGTTACAAGCATACTTGTTCAGCTCCAGCGTCAGTCTATCCTTCAGTCCCACTGAAGCATCAGCAAACCCTGAAGGGTGTTCCAACTGAAGCCTTCAGTACTGAAGAAGACTTGCTGATGAGTAAATACTGAAGACATATCTTCAGTGAAATACTCCCTGATGAGTACCTTTAGTCCAGAGTTCGACTCACTGAAGATCATCAGCAATGCTGAACAACAAGAGTCAGGGTGTTCAGGGACTTATGGGTGTACACTCCGTACCTCCTTACCCATTAACCAGTATGAATTGACCCACAATTGAACTATATTTCCAACACTCTTTGCTCGACCGATTGACACAACCTACAAGGGGTGTTCGATCGTTTGGTTTCCGACGAAGCAAAAGAAACCCTAAGGTTTCTTAGTTGATTGATTTAAGAAGTGTGTTGGTTTGTTGTTTGGTTTAACACTTACGTACTAGCATACTTATTGCTTTATCACGTATTGTGTGCATATACTTAGAGAGATCATTCTATGATCTTATATTGGGTTTTCGTTTATATTGGTGATTCGATAAAGGTGATTTAATCTATTGCTAAAAGGTACGTTTTTCTATATTGTTTATGTTAATTACTTTCTATATATGATCATATATTTCGCTGCTTACTCGTGTATATTAATATGGTTAATATGGTTAAGGGTTTACTTAAATTCCATCAGTGGTATGAGAGCCAGATTCGTATAGCTTTTAATTACATTAAAAAAACGAAAGATTTAAAATTGTGAAAACTTACTATGATGTTGTTTGAATTATTTTATTTGATTATTAGGTTTTCATACCCTAATTAGGTTAATAAAATTAATTAGACAAATCCTAAGTTGTATGCAATTTTTGTTTATAAATATGATGTTAGTTGTTAATGTTAGAGTTAGTGTCGAGTCTAGTTAACATATACGATTAGTATGAGGTACTTAGTGTAGTATCTATGTAAGTCGGCTAAGGTTGGGCTCGGGCTTTCTTAGTCGACCTATGTGTGTAACCGACCCCCTCACCCTATAAAAGGAGGTGAGGGGGTGATGCACAAGATACACTGTAGCTTCTTATTCTTTCATGTAATCGATTCGATATAATAAAACATAATCGTTTGGTTACCTTTGTAGTGTCGTTCGTCTCGGTTTCTCTATTACATCTTTGTGATCTTATTTAAGGGATCTAGGTTTCCACATATCGATCTTCAGGTTTGTTGTCGATTCCAACAAGTGGTATTAGAGCTGCGGGTTTTGTGGTCTCTGAAGATCGGTGCTAGATCAAGAAGGTGTCGTGGAAGAAAAGGGTTTCAAGGTTTGTCGGAGTAACTTTTCTTGAGTTGCAGGTTCAGAGAGGTTGAAGACGAAGGTTTTGCTTTATTTATGTTGCGTGATGATAAGAAAAACAGACTATTGATTTGGTTGGTTTGTTTCCTTATCTCACATGACTAAGAGACAAAATATTTACAAAGTAAATATTTTTCTACAAGGGGTTATTATTATATACTTCAGGTTATAGTTTTTCTTTTATTTTTGCGGGTTTCTTGTGGTTCAAGTATTGATCGTGGTTTTGCTTGGGTTTTCAAGTTTACGGTCGGGGTTGCTTGTTCGTAATCGAGGTTTTAGGTACTCCTAATTAATTCGATTTGCAAGA
This sequence comes from Glebionis coronaria, assembly GCA_025667525.1. Classification (NCBI taxonomy): domain Eukaryota; kingdom Viridiplantae; phylum Streptophyta; class Magnoliopsida; order Asterales; family Asteraceae; genus Glebionis; species Glebionis coronaria. Next base: position 71,823,193 of record CM046882.1, on the reverse strand, counting down.
AGGGATTTTTTACGCAACAAGGTTGAAAGAATATGTCGTCGATAGCGAAGTTTGATGTCAAAAAATTTGACGGGTCTAATGACTCCGGGATGTGGCGTGTGAAGATGCGGTGTCTATTAATTCAACATGGTTGGGAGGCCGCGTTAGATCCATTCCCGGATACCATGACGAACGCTGATAAAACTACGGAATTGAAGATAGATGTCTATAAAAAAGCACACAGTGCCTTACTCTTGTGCTTGGATAACAAGGTGTTGAGGGAAGTTAACAAAGAAGATTCTGCTGCGGGGGTTTTGTTAAAGTTAGAAACTTTGTATATGACAAAGTCTTTTGCCAATAAATTGTACTTGAAGAAGAAGTTGTTCACTTTCTACATGCATTCAGGTAAGAAACTATCTGAACATATAGAGGAGTTTAATAAGTTGATCGGTGACTTGGCGAACATAGACGTTGATATTGATGACGAAGATCAGGCACTCATCTTACTTACATCATTACCGTCCTCGTATGATAACTTTGTGGAGACATTGCTTTATGGAAGGAAGTCATTCACTTTGGAGGATGTCTTGTTTACCCTCAATTCACGGGAGTTGAAGAAGAGGACAAATGCAAAGGATAATGGTGATGGGTTATTTGTAAGGGGGAGGCCGGAGCATCGGGGTAATCAAAGACGTGGTAGTCCGTGATCAAAGTCAAAAGGTAAAGGAACTTATAAACTGAAGTGTTACATATGCTATTCTGATGATCACCTTAAGAAAGACTGTCCAAAATGGATGAAGAAGAAATCAACTGGCTTTGTCAACAAGAATGCAAAACAGGACGCTGGGATGTATTCTAAGGGTTATGACAATGGTGATTTGTTGATGGCGGTGAGTGAGAAAAGGTTCTTAGAGTGGATCATGAGCTTTGGTGGTTCCTATCACATGATGCCTAGGAGGGACTTCTTGTTTGATTTTAAGGAGCTTGATGGAGGTATGGTTTTGCTCGGTGATAATAGAGCATGTGCCATCAGGGGGACAGGGACGGTGAGAGTACAAATAAAAGATGGTTCAAGTCTTGTGCTTGAGAATGTGCGTTACATTCCCGAGTTGAAAATAAATTTGTTATCTTTGGGCACTCTAGATCGAGAGGGCTATACCGCGAAGTTGCAGAATGGAAGAGTAAAGGTGATCAAGGGTTCTTTGTTGGTTTTGTCGGGAACTTTGAAGGAAAATTGTGTGTACTCTTTGGATGGATGGACTGAATCAGGCGAAGCTAGTGTTGGTATAGAAGAAAAGGAAAGTCTTGCGCAGGTGTGGCATAAACGCCTGGGTCACATTAGTGAAGCAGGCTTGAATGAACTCAAAAGAAGAGAGGTGTCGGGGAAGAAAGGTCTAGGTAAGCTCGAATTCTGTGAAAATTGTGTTCTTGGAAAATCGACCAGGGTAAGTTTTGGTCGAGGCCAACACACAACAGAGGGAGTTATTGACTATGTACATGTGGATCTCTGGTGTCCTTCTCGGGTGGAATCGATGAGTGGTTGTCAGTACTTCTTATCGATTGTTGATGATTATTCGATGAGGGTTTGGGTTTATTTTCTTAGACACAAGATTGAGGCGTTCAACAAGTTCAAGGAATGGAAGCAGTTGGTAGAAAACCAGGCAGGTAGAAGACTGAAGAAACTTCAAACGGATAATGGTTTGGTGTTTTGTAATAAGGAGTTTAATAACTTGTGTAAGGAGAGCGAGATAACAAGACATTTGATAGTTGTTGGAACTCCGCACCAGAATGGTCTAGCTGAACGAATGAACATGATGCTCTTGGAAAAGGTTAGGTGTTTACTGATTTAGTCTGGTTTGCCAGAATCATTCTGGGCTGAAGCAACGGTGACGACAACATATCTGATCAATAGGTCTCCATCTACAACTTTGGAGAAGAAGACACCTATGGATTTATGGTCAGGACATCCGACGAATTACGAGATGTTGAGGATATTTGGTTGCGTTGCTTATTCACACGTGAATCAGGGGAAGCTCAAGTCAAGAGCTATTAAATACATATTCCCGGGGTATCCCGAGGGTTTGAAGGGATACAGATTATGGAGGTTGGATGATGTTAAACCGGAGATAATCATAAGCAGGGATGTGGTCTTTAATGAGAGCCTTATGTATAAGGATACTCTAAAAGGTGTTGGTGCTGCATATTCTTGGAAGGAAGTTGAGTTTGAGGTGGAACTTCAAGGCAGTCCGGTCGAACCAAATGTGGATCCGCATACTGGGGTAAATCCAGGGAATGAATATAAGGATCAAGATGAAGATACAGAAGATGCAAGGCCTCAACAACAGAATCTAGACAATTATGTTCTGGTGCAGGATAGAGCTGAGAGAACAATTACTTTATCCCTGAGGTATAGGAACGAAGGTAATGTATCATTGTGTAGATAACCTGGGTCTAGGGAAGAATATGATATTATGACTTATGCATTTGCTATTGCTGAGGAAGAAGATACACATGAACCAATCACATTCTAGGAGGCGATTAATTCATCGGAAAAGGATGAGTGGATTCGTGCTATGGATGAAGAGATGAGTTCTTTAAAGAATAGTCATACTTGGGAGCTGGACGATCAACCACATGGTAAGAAGCTGGTAAGATGCAAGTGGTTGTATAATATTAAAGAAGGGATTGAAGGCGTTCATAAACCAAGGTACAAAGCAAGGCTGGTAGCTCGGGGGTTTACACAACGAGTAGGGACGGACTACAATGAGGTATTTTCACCCGTGGTTCGACATACATATATTAGGGTGATTCTCTCATTAACTGCTTGTGAAGATTACGAGTTGGAACAACTTGATATGAAGACGGCATTTGTGCATCGTAATCTTGAAGAAACCATTTATATGAGGCAGCCACTTGGTTTTGAAGAAGGAACGGGTAACAAGGTATGTTTGTTGGAGGAATATCTTTATGGTCTTAAGCAGTCTCCAAGGCAGTGGTACAAATGGTTTGATGTGTATATGGTCAGTAATGGGTTTAGCCGTAGCAACTATGATAGCTATGTTTACTTCAAGGATTTTGAACCAGGTATGTACATATATCTATTGTTGTATGTAGATGATATGTTGATATCTTGTAAAAGCAAGTTTGAGATCGAATATACCAAGGGACTACTGCGAAAAGAGTTTGATATGAAAGAACTTGGTCCAGCTAGGAAGATACTTGGTATGAAGATTGTCAGGGATAGGGGTAACAGAACCCTGAAGGTGTCTCAGTCAGGATATGTAATAAGTGTGAAAAAACTTATCCTTTTACCACTTATTTCCAATAATAACAAGACCAAAACGTGTATTTTATGTCGTAAAAGTTGGAATTATGCGTGGTTTGTGTTTTTATTGTGTTTCAGGATAAAAATATGCAAAAGGAAGAAAACATGGGCTATCAGGGGCTTTTATCGAAGAAAAAGACAAAAGACGAAGTCATAAGATTGAGAGTGCATAAAGAACGGAAGTCCAAGGCCTATTCTGAAGATTTATCGAAGGAAAAGTCTAAAGACGGAAGTTTAATGAAGTCGAAGAACTCAAGTCTAATTATAGATGAAAATTATAAGACGAGTTCATTTTATGTCGACAAATCCCGAGACGATGTCGAGAAAGACAAAGAAATTAAATCGAGTCGAGACGAGAAGAAAGAGAGAAGGAAGCATAAACACTTAACCTCCCTACCTCCTATATATATCCTCCTAATATGTCATTAGGAGGGTGTTAGTTTGTAGTTAGTTTTGAGTTAATTTTTAGTTTTTATTTTAAGTGTGTTTTTAATTTCCTTCTCTCTAGATTTTTAAGCTTATCAAACATTAATCTTGTAATCTTTTGATCTTAATCTTTAATCAAATAAAGCTTATTTTCTTAAATCTCATTCTACCTTTCTTAATCTTTTTAATCTTGTTTAATCTTGATAATCATGTAGTTCATTTAATTGTGTTGATGATTTGATTGTGTAGCTTATTTGATTGTGCTTATTGAATTGGTGATTTTAAAAGTTTTAGATTAAAGTACTTATTTTCTTAATTTTAATGCTTAATAGTTTTAAAAAAATAAGTTGATTTTGATAAGTTTAATATTTTTATAAAAATTTGATTTTCAATATTTAGATTATTTAGTGTTTAAATTTTTTTTAAATTTTGGCCTAGTTGTTTTTTCTTAAATTTGATTTGGTAAAAGTTTTAGTTAAGTGCTTATTAGCTTTTAGCTTATTTCAGTTTTGTTGCATTATATTTCTTATCCGGGTTATGTAAAACCCTAACATTCCGTATAACCCTGAGAATTCGTCATTCCGAATAGCAGTAATTACCTCGTATTCCGAATAAGGTGATTAATCAAGGTATTCCAGATAAGTCAAAGAGATTTATTCCGGATTGTGGTTTGAATGTTTCTTCCGGATAAGCTCACTAACAGATTACTCCGAATAAGGACTTGTTAGCATTCCGGACTGTAGTATTAGGGTATTCAGGATAATTGTTCGAATATTATTCCGGATAAGCATCTTCAAGAATTCCGGATAAAGAACTTCAATCGATTCCGGATAACCTTCCAAAGTCACATTCCGGATAACACCTCCAAACTGATTCCGGATAAGCCTCAGAATTTTTGTATTCCAGATAAAGCTTCAGAAGTAGTATTCCAGATAACGGTTAAAACACACATTCCGGATATAGGTGTCAATACCGATTCCGGATAAGCCCCTTTATTTCCATTCCGGATAAGCATCCGGATAACGACATTCCGGATAAGCAATTCTTTTGGATTCCGGATAAGTGACAGTAAGTTTGGATTCCCACTTATATTTTGTTATTTCCTGGTTTTAATTTCAAATTTTATTTTTTTCCCGCCTTTTAACTCAGAATTATTTTAACTTGTCTTGTTTTAGTTCAATCTTTAAAGTTTATATTTTTATAAGTTTTAATTATTTACTTTCCAATTTTTAAAGCCTTTAATTTTAGTCTAAATATTTTCAAGCTTTCATTTTTACTTATTTACTCAACGACATTTCATTTTTAGCTTAAAATAGATAATCAAACCTTTTTATTTTTCACAAAGAACGACTGAGTCGCACTTTCTACTAGTAATCAATTCGAAAAGACTGGAGTTACGAACTTTCATACGAGGCAAAATCCAGTTATTAAATGGCGCCGCTGCCGGCTCTTTTTCGTTAAGATTAACAGTTTTTAGTGAGAGACGCTTTGGATTTTGGGATCCGTTCACTTTTGAACGTTATTTTTCTTGCTTAAAAAATTTCAAAAAATCCAAAAAAATAGAAAAACATAAAAAACCAAAAATATTTCTTGTCTATTTTTCTTTTCTTTTTGTAGGTGTGCATGCGTACCCGTGCTCGTAAGAAGAAAGAAATTCAAGCCGATGTCGTAACTCCACCTATGTCACCATGGACAATCGACCAATGATTGAGCTTTTGCAATCGCAAGTAGAGGGCAACACCGATGCTATTGTCATACCCGAGACTGGAGCTAACAACTTTGAGCTCAAATTCGACTTCATTCAAATGGTCTCTGCTCAACCTTTCTTGGGACGTACACTTGATGATCCTCATGACCATATAAAAAGGTTTCTTCAACTCACTAATACGGTCAAGTATAATGGGGTTTCACAAGAGGTAATTCGCTTACAACTTTTTCCTTTCTCCTTAGAGGGACAAGCCCGACATTGGCTTGATAAGGAACCGCCACAAAGTATTCTTACCTGGACGGATTTAGAGACTAAATTCATCAACTACTTTTTCCCACCCTCACGTACTACCGCTTTGCGGAATGAAATCATTACCTTTGAACAAAAGTACGGTGAGATATTTAGTGAATCTTGGGACCGTTTTAAGGAACTTTTAAGAAAGTGTCCACAACATGGTTTTACAAAAGTACATCAAATAAATACTTTTTACAATGGTTTAAGCATGAATGACCAAGATTCACTAAATAGTGCCTCGGGGGGTAATATTTTGGTTAAGTCTTCTAATGCCGCATGGGACATTATTGAGAATAAGTCTAGAGTGCAAACCAAGAGTGTTCGGACTAATGTGGCTAGTTCTAGCACTAGTGAGAGCGACACGAGAATTGATAAGCTTACTTCGCTTGTTGAAACACTTGCTCTCCAAACCGCTAACAATAACAAAGCTATCAATGCACAAGTTAATGCTATGAGTCAGTCATGTGAAATATGCGGGGGATCTCATTCATACATCGATTGTCCTTTGACTCATGACAATATGGAAAATGTGTATGCCACCAACGGTAACTTTTCTATGGGAGGCTATCAAGCACGTCCTTAAGGTGACCGCAATTTGCTCAGTTATCGTTCAAACAACTTCCTTTCACCACCCGGATTCCCCCTCAAAACCCAAACAACCTCAATCGCAACCATCAAAATCAACCACGATCTCCAAATCAATATCAAACCCAACGAAACCCATATCTACCTCCAGGAAACAATCAAGTTCACCAACAACCCGCTTATCAACCACCTGCCTACCATGCTCTTCCTCCCAACCAAACCACCGCATTTAATCACGAGGTTGAAACTTACATGAGGACTAATGACGCGATAGTGCAGAATCTTCAGCGGCAAATGGCCAACTTGAAAGGAGATATGGTGAAACAAGGGAATGATCTTCGAGCCGATATGCGAAACTCTTTGAGTAATCAAACGAATGACTTAAGGGATATGATGGCTAGTTTCTTCCAAAGTAATCAAGCCTCTGGTTCGGGTTCTCTTCCGAGTAACACTGTTGCTAATCCCAGAGGGGAGATGAAAGCAATCACCACTCGAAGTGGAAAAGGTTTAAAGGAACCCGAGCTTCCTACACCTACACCGGTGATTGTGACAAAGGAAAATGAGTCCCCTTCTCCAATTCCTCCAACTTCTACTTCTCCAATTCCACCGCCTTCTAGTTCCACCCCTCCACCACCCAAGGATGTGAGTGAGAATTCCATTCCAAAGCCTTCATCTCAACCCAATATACCTTATCCCTCAAGGTTGAGGAAAGAGAAGTTGAAGAACAAGGATGATATTCAGGTTTCTAACTTTCTCAAAATGTTTAAACAACTGAATTTCGACATCTCCTTTGCCAAGGCTCTCGCTCACATGCCAAAATATGCTACAATGTTTAAAGATCTTCTCAGTGATAAGGAGAAACTTTTTGATATCGCTTAGACCCAAATTAACGAGAATTTCTCCGTAGTGCTCTTAAGGAAATTACCAACCAAACTTGGTGATCCGAGTCGTTTTCTCATTCCTTGCAACTTTTCCGGGGTAGAGAATTGTATGGCCCTAGCCGATCCAGGTGCTAGTATAAACTTAATGCCTTTAAGCGTTTGGAAACAATTGTCTCTACCCGAGCTAGTCCCCACACGTATGACATTGGAATTAGATAACCGTACGGTTGCTTATCCAGTAGGGATAGCCGAAGATGTCTTTGTCGGTGTCGACAAATTCACCTTTTCGGTAGATTTTGTTGTCGTTGACTACGAGATGGCCCCCGTGTTCCATTAATCATTGGACGCCCATTCTTGAGGACCGGTCGCACTCTCATTGATGTAGCCGCGGGCGAATTAATCATGAGAGTTGGTGACGATAAAATCGTCTTCAACATGGGTAAACTTTCTTAGCAGCCTTCTGAAAACGAGAGCGTTAATTTCATTGACGTTCTTGATGAGGCTTGTGAAGAACATTTTAAAGACGCTTGTAAAAGTGGTTCTTCTTCTCTACCTATTGTTGAGACCGTTGCCTCTATTGTTCCTTCACTAACTCAATTTGAAGAAAGTGATTTCATTTCAAATAATTTGAAGCAACTTTGGGAGGTGTGGACTTACAATATGACGATTCTCCCTCCAATTGGGATGAAGACATTCGTATCATTGAGAAACTTCTCAATGAGGACCATATTTCTCCACCATCTCCTAAGGATATCTCTATCGATGATCCGAATTTGACTATACCTTCCATCAAAAATCCTCCGGATTCAGAGCTTAAGGATCTACCGTCTCATCTCGAATACGTTTACCTTGAAGACAATAAGAAGTCACCCGTCATCATCGCTAAGGATTTGAAAGAAGACGAAAAATCTTGACTTATCGCCATGCTGAAGAATCATAAAAAAGCGATTGCTTAGAAAATCTCCGATATTTGTGGAATTGATCCTCACTTTTGCACACATAAAATTCTCATGGAGGACAAATTTAAACCCACTATTCAAAACCAAAGAAGGGTGAATCCCAAGATCCATGACGTTATCAAAAAAGAGGTTATCAAACTTCTTGATGCGGGAATGATCTACCCTATCTCAGATTTACCATGGGTTAGTTCGGTCCATTGTGTGCCTAAGAAAGGCGGAATCACCGTTGTTCCCAATGAAAACAACGAGTTGATTCCTACTCGTCTTGTTACAGGGTGGAGAGTTTGTATAGACTATCGCAAACTCAATGATGCTACGAGAAAGGATCATTTTCCCCTTCCTTTTATGGACCAAATGCTTGAACGTCTAGCGGGTAATGACTATTATTGCTTCTTAGACGGTTTCTCTGGGTATTTTCAATTCCCATCGATCCCAAAGACCAAGAGAAAACCACATTCACTTGTCCTTGTGGAACATTTGCTTATAAAAGAATGCCTTTCGGCTTATGCAATGCTCCTGGGACATTCCAAAGGTGTATGATGGCTATCTTCCATGACATGGTTGAAGAAACTATGGAAGTCTTCATGGATGATTTCTCGGTCTATGGTGATTCTTTCTCTCATTGCCTTGCCAATTTAGAACATATGCTCAAACGGTGTGAAGACACTCGCCTTGTTCTAAATTGGGAAAAATGCCATTTCATGGTAAAAGAAGGCATTGTGCTTGGACATAAAATCTCAAAATTCGGTCTTGAAGTGGACTGTGCTAAAGTTGATGTCATAGCTAAATTACCTCCACCTTCAACCGTGAAGGGTGTGAGAAGTTTCCTTGGTCATGCGGGCTTCTATCGTCGATTCATCCAAGATTTTTCTAAAATTGCTCGCCCGATGACCCACCTCTTGGAAAAATATACTCCTTTCATCTTTTCTAAAGAGTGTCTTGAATCCTTCAATCTTCTTAAGTACAAGCTAACTAAGGCACCGGTCTTGGTTACCCCTAATTGGGAGCTACCTTTTGAATTGATGTGTGATGCTAGCGACTTTGCTATTGGAGCGGTTTTAGGCCAAAGAGTGAACAAACACTTCCAACCAATCCATTATGCTAGCAAGACACTGACGGGGGCTCAATTGCATTATACCACAACCGAATAAGAGCTTTTACCTGTAGTGTATGCCTTTGAAAAATTTCGCCCCTATCTTGTCCTTTCCACCACCATTGTCTATACCGATCATTACGCGTTGAAGTACTTGTTGACTAAGCAAGATTCGAAGCCAAGACTTCTTCGTTGGGTTTTTCTCCTTCAAGAATTTAAAATCGAAATTCGTGACAAGAAGGGAGCCGAAAACCTAGCCGCGGATCATCTAAGTAGACTTGAGGATCCTTATCAAGGTGATCATCCGAATCAAGAGATCAATGACTCTTTTCCCCTTGAGGCCTTAATGTCTATCAATTCAAATCTTGATGACACCCCGTGGTTTGCGGACATTGCAAACTACTTAGCGGGTGGAATTCTCAAGGAAGGGTTAACGTCCCAACAAAAGAAAAAGTTCTATAAAGACATTCAACACTATTTTTGGGACGACCCTTACCTTTTCAAACAATGTGCGGATCTTGTCATTCGTCGATGTGTTGATGGGCCGGCAGCTTTACTAATCCTTGAAGCTTGCCATAAAGGACCTACCGGTGGTCACTTTGGTCCCAGTTACACCGCGAAGAAAGTATTCGACTCTGGATTCTATTGGCCCTCCATTTATCATGACGCTCATGAAATGGTTAAACGTTGTGATGCTTGCCAAAGACAAGGCAAGATCACACATAAAGATGAGATGCCTCAAAATTTCATACAAGAATGTGAAATCTTTGATGTATGGGGCATCGACTTTATGGGGCCGTTTCCATCATCTAAAGGGAACATGTACATCCTCGTAGCCGTTGACTACGTATCCAAATGGGTTGAAGCGAAGGCTCTCCCTACGAACGATGCGAGGGTGGTTGTGAACTTTTTGAAGCAGCTTTTTGCTCGATTCGGTGTTCCTCGTGCTATCATCAGTGACCGCGAGACTCATTTTTGCAATGATCAATTTGCTCGAGTCATGGTACTGTGGGAGAGCATCGTGCCTCGTGGGCCGATAAGTTAGATGATGCTTTGTGGGCTTTCCGTACCGCATATAAGACTCTGATTGGTTGCACTCCATATCGTCTTGTGTACGGCAAGGCATGCCACCTCCCTATTGAGCTGGAACATAAGGCGTACTGGGCCTTGAAGTGGGCCAATTTCGACATCAACAAAGCCGGCGATCTTCGGAAGATTCAACTCAATTAGATAAATGAACTAAGGAATCAAGCTTATGAGAACTCATTGATCTACAAGGAGAAGACCAAGATCATCCATGATGCTAGGATTAAGAACCGAGAGTTCCACGTTGGTGATAAAATTTTACTCTTTAACTCTCGGTTGAAGATCTTCTCGGGCAAGCTGAAGAGCCGTTGGTATGGTCCATTCACCGTCGCCAAAGTCTTCCCTTACGGCACCATTGAGCTTTCTCAGTCAAATGGGCCTAATTTTAAAGTGAATGGCCAGTGAGTGAAGTTGTACTTTGGTGAGGACATCTCTCATGAGATGATTCCATCCCTCACCACGTTTCCCTTGAATTAGTTTTGGGTCGAGTCAGGCTCGTGACTCGGTTAACAAAAATAAGCGCTTCTCGGGAGGCAACCCGTTGATCTATCCTTTATCGTTTTCATAATTAGTGTAGGGGGAGCCCCATATGTGTTTGTTGTCTTGTTTCTTATCATGTGCAGGGATTAAAGCTTCAAAGATTAATTCTCGATGACTTTTGACGAACCGTGATCCCGTGTACCCTTCTTCCCGGTTCTATCCTAAACTATCGTGATACAATATTTCATATCTTATATGTTCACATTGAAATCACTATAGTTATCCTTTCCTTAGCAAGATTTAAACAAAGTGCACAATGTCCTAAGTGTAGGGGAGTTTACTCCCACATGCTTAAACATTGAGGACAATGTTTATATTAAGTGTAGGGGGGACTTCTATCGATGTAAGTGGGATTTTACATGAATTTGCCCTCCTTTTAACCGGAAAATCTGATTTTTCGACATTTTTCAAAATTTTAAATCTATTTTGGCCTTGTAATTTTCCTTTGCTATCGTTATTTACTTTCTTTGCTTGAATAAATTTTCAATAAAGTGGTTTTCGTTTTTCAAAGTTGTGAATCTTTTGACTCAACCCGAGTTCACTTATCTAAGTTTACTCTAGCTAGTATCCTTAACGTGTTTAAGTCAAGTTTTGCTAGGCTTTTATATAGGGAACTTTAAAACGCGAAAGTCTTAACTCTCATAGGGTTAAAAACTAGAACTTTTCGTAAGTTCCTGTAATTGATCCTAGAGAGTCGTTTATCAAGGGAACTTTAAAATGCGAATTCTAAACTTGAGAAAGTCTAAGAGTTTGCAAGATCCTATAGATGACTCGAAAACCCAAAACTTTGATTTAATTAGCTAAGCATCCACGAGTCTCATTCCTTGAGATTTTAAAATTGTGGAGAACGAGAGATGATAGAGTCAATTATAAGTTTGGTATTCTTTCATGAATTTATGTGAGTTGATTATAATCTTTTTCTCCCATCGCTTGTTAATAAATTTAATTACAATAAATAAGGTTGTACGATTTGAAAAGTTACTTAGCTTCTAGCCCAAGATCATTTAAAAGTTACTCGGTATTAATTAGAGTTCATAGCCAAGGCATAACTTATTGAAGCGGGATGCGAAGTTTGGCGAGTCCGAAAAGGTCCTAACAAGGCATGAGGGCTACATTTTGTTGCTAAAGATCCCAAGTGATGTGAAGAATCATTTATCAAAAATCAATACGAAGGATCGAGACACACGACGAAAAGCAAATACTCCCCTAAAGATCATGGAGAAGTCTATCCAAAAAGACCCTGGCAAGGTATGAGGATAAATAGATCCAAGTCCTAAAATGAGGCGGATCGTTGTATATCAAAGTCCAAAATAAAGATTGGAGAAAAATGAAAAAGTCGTGGTCCTAATATGAAGAATTTCTCAAAAGTTCAAGTGAAGAAATTCCTATTATGAAGAGAAGACCATAATTTCAAGAACGTCTCTCAAGATTTGAAGTATGAAGTCGCTGCCAAATATCGGTCCGTGAAAGGTCTCAAATCGTGAAGCGAGTTATGGCAAGATATGAACTTTATGAGGTCTCGAGAATCAGTTTTAAAAGATTTTGTCCTTTAGCTAACTATTGATTAAATCGTCCCACTTTATTTTCAGCCTAAATAACTATCGAAATAAGTCAAACAATGCATCCTCGTGATCATTTAAGACAATATTAAAATATAAGAGATACACCTAGGAATAAGGGAGTCTAAGTAAATAATTGGGCCACATGAGTTCGTGTTAGTTTGCTAACTTATAATAACAATGATCTCGTTTTTAAGCTTGGTGTGGGGAACGTGAAACTTGAGGATGATAAACATTCATGACAACCAAAACCCTAATGTAAGTCTTTGATTTCTTATTTGTTTTGTTCTTTTTAGTTTCATTAGTGTTTAGTATTTAATAAAGGCCAAGGTGGGTTATCTATGATGAAAAATGTAAACCGTGCTTTGAAAATTAATGCATTGCCCGAGGGCATTGCAATGTTCAAGTGTAGGGGATTTAATAAGTGTGAAAACACTTATCCTTTTACCACTTATTTCCAATAATAACAAGACGAAAACGTGTATTTTATGTCGTAAAAGTCGGAATTATGCGTGGTTTGTGTTTTTATTGTGTTTCAAGATAAAAATATGCAAAAGGAAGAAAACATGGGCTATCACGGGCTTTTATCAATGAAAAATACAAAAGACGAAGTCATAAGATCGAGAGTGCATAAAGAACGGAAGTCCAAGGCCTATTCTGAAGATTTATCAAAGAAAAAGTCTAAAGACGGAAGTTTAATGAAGTCGAAGAACTCAAGTCTAATTATAGATGAAAATTATAAGACAAGTTCAATTTATGTCGTCAAATCCCGAGACGACGTCGAGAAAGACAAAGAAATTAAATCGAGTCGAGACGAGAAGAAAGAGAGAAGGAAGCATAAACACTTAACCTCCCCACCTCCTATAAATACCCTCCTAATATGTTATTAGAAAGGGTGCTAGTTTGTAGTTAGTTTTGAGTTAATTTTTATTTTTTATTTTAAGTGTGTTTTTAATTTCCTTCTCTCTAGATTTTCAAGCTTATCAAACATTAATCTTGTAATCTTTTGATCTTAATCTTTAATCAAATCAAGCTTATTTTCTTAATTCTCATTCTACATTTTTAATCTTTTTAATCTTGTTTAATCTTGATAATCATGTAGTTCATTTAATTGTGTTGATGATTTGATTATGTAGCTTATTTGATTGTGCTTATTGAATTGGTGATTTTAAAAGTTTTAGATTAAAGTGCTTATTTTCTTAATTTTAAGGCTTAATAGTTTTTAAAAAAATAAGTTGATTTTGATAAGTTTAATATTTTTATAAAAAGTTGATTTTCAATATTTAGATTATTTAGTGTTTTAATTTTTTTTTAAATTTTGGCTTAGTTGTTTTTTCTTAAATTTGATTTGGTAAAAGTTTTAGTTAAGTGCTTATTAACTTTTAGCTTATTTTAGTTTTGTTGCATTATATTTCTTATCCGGGTTATGTAAAACCCTAACATTCCGTATAACCATGAGAATTCGTCATTCCGAATAGCAGTCATTACCTCGTATTCCAGATAAGGTGATTAATCAAGGTATTCCGGATAAGTCAAAGAGATTTATTCCGGATTGTGGTTTGAATGTTTATTCCGGATAAGCTCACTAACAGATTATTCCGAATAAGGACTTGTTAGCATTCCGGATTGTAGTATTAGGGTATTCGGGATAACTATTCGAATATTATTCCGGATAAGCATCTTCAAGAATTCCGGATAAAGAACTTCAATCGATTCCGGAGAACCTCCCAAAGTCACATTCCGGATAACACCTCCAAACTGATTCCGGATAAGCCTCAGAATTTTTGTATTTCGGATAAAGCTTCAGAAGTAGTATTCCGGATAACGGTTAAAACACACATTCCGGATATAGGTGTCAATACCGATTCCGGATAAGCCCCTTTATTTCCATTCCGGATAAGCATCCGGATAAGCATCCGGATAACGAAATTCCGGATAAGCAATTCTTTTGGATTCTGGATAAGTGACAGTAAGTTTGGATTCCCACTTATATTTTGTTATTTCCTGGTTTTAATTTCATATTTTATTTTTTTCCCGCCTTTTAACTCAGAATTATTTTAACTTGTCTTGTTTTAGTTCAATCTTTAAAGTTTACATTTTTATAAGTTTTAATCATTTACTTTTCAATTTTTTAAGTCTTTAAATTTAGTCTAAATATTTTTAAGCTTTCATTTTTACTTATTTACTCAATGACATTTTCATTTTTAGCTTAAAATAGATAATCAAACCTTTTTATTTTTCACCAAGAACGACTGAGTCGCACTTTCTACTAGTAATCATTTCAAAAATACTGGAATTACGAACTTTCATACGAGGCAAAATCCAGTTATTAATATGTACAGAAAATTCCGAATAACTACAAAGTAGATAATGGCAAGTCGGTCTCTGTGCCATTGGGAGCACACTTCAAGGTATCTTTGAAGGATTGTCCGTCGAGTGACTGGGATGTGGAAAAAATGAGTAAGGTCCCATATGTGAATTTTGTAGGTAGTTTAATGTACTTGATGGTTTGCACTAGATCGGATATTGCGTATGCTGTTAGCATTTTGAGCAGGTATTTGGCGAATCCAGGAAATAATCACTAGGAAGTGGTGAAGTGGATTTTGAAGTACTTGAAGGGCACTGCTGATGTAGGTCTAGTGTATGGTATAGATCAAGGGAAGCACGTGAATGTTGACGGTTTCGTGGACAACGATTATGCTAAAGACCCTGACAAGGGTAGGTCGATAACTGGGTACATGTTTATGGTACATGGCTGTGTTGTGAGTTAGAAAGAAGCTCTACAAAATATTGGTGCATTATCTACGACAGAGGCGGAGTATATGGCGCTTACGGAAGCTTTTAAGGAAAGCATTTGGTTTAAAGGTCTACTAATCGAGATAGGAATACATCTAAGGTCAGTGGTTATGAATTGTGATAATCAAGGGGCGAAGCATATCAACGTGAGGTATCACTTCATCAGGGAGATCGTGGAATCTAAAGAGATTGAATTAGCAAAGATAGGCATGGAGGATAACACAACGGACGCGTTTACGAAGGTGGTTCCAGGTCTGAAGTTCAAGTATTGCATGGAGATACTTGGTGTCGGGGCTAACTAGTCTTGTCACTAAGGTGGAAATTGTTAGAGTTAGTGTCGAGTCTAGTTAACATATACGATTAGTATGAGGTACCTAAGTGCAGTATCTATGTAAGTCGGCTAAGGTTGGGCTCGGGCTTTCTTAGTCGTCCTATGTGTGTAACCGATCCCTTCACCCTATAAAAGGAGGTGAGGGGGTGATGCACAAGATACATCGTAGCTTCTTATTCTTTCATGTAATTGATTCGATATAATAAAACATAATCATTTGGTTACCTTTGTAGTGTCGTTCATCTGGGTTTTCTCTATTGCATCTCTGCGATCTTCTTTAAGGGATCTAGGTTTCCGCATATCGATCTTCAGGTTTGTTGGTGTCGATTCTAATAGTTAATTAGTCGTTGTTTATCACGTTGTTAATTGTTAAATTACGGTTTGATCCATGGGAATCATGCAAGCTTACCATGGGTCATATGTTACTGATTAATTGATTTAATTAAGGTCATGATTGATGTGGTATGCATGAAGTATGTGATTAATTGTTAATTGGGCATATGTTTTAGGTTAATTTTTATTTATTTTGCTTTTGATTATAATTGTTATATATCATGGTTCAAGCAAAGGGTTTTTTCGAAAAAATAAAATAAACCGGACTCAAACTATATGAAATTTGATTTATTATAATCTTGTTCATGCATGATCATATGTGACAACAAATGAGTCGCCCTTACATGGTTTTAAATCTAAATCACGCCGTGATTAGCAAGAATCAATTTTATAATTTTTTTTCTACTTTAAAGTTGTAAAATTGTATTAATGACATATTTGCAAAAGTACTATCTAGTTGCATGGCTAAGGTTCGGGAAGACTCATTAAGACTTCGGTCTTGTAGATACCATTGCCTTACAATACGAAACAACTTGTAGTTTCCTTACCTTGCATGCTACTTAGGAAGCTGCGAGGTCTAGGGTTTGAATGATTCTAATAATTCTTTAATCTTTTCTTGTGATAAAATTAAACTTCTTTAAATAGAATACATGTTGAATCGTCAATTTTCATGATATCACTATTTATACAATTGAATTGTGAGTTAAATATGTGATGTATATAATTAATGAATTCTGTAAATTTTAAATTATCTTGATATAAAGATGTTGCGTGTTTCTTTGTACATGTTTTTAAATTGTCAAAAAGTATACTCTTTGAAATAAGTTATTTTGCCATCCAACTAATAAAAACACTTGCACTTGCTCTTTCATCATACGTGAAACTGTGGAGATTTTGTAGCCCGAGGTGATATAATACACTTGATTGTCAGACGTCGGTGCTATATAATCACGTTTTTTGGTTGGACGATTTAAGCAAGTTAAGATAGGTGGGACGTTAATTCAAGGCAATCGATGGGATAAACATGTTCGCTTTTTCACTTTTGAATTGTCACATGTGATCTATATAAAGTTGAGTCCCATAATTCTAGACGTTGTATTGGACACAATTATTGAAGGTCAATTAGCTCTAGAATATCATCATCACTAGCAAATCAACGGATGCGGTGGTGGTATGTTTTGGTGTATTCTAGTTTTTAGAAAATTAATTGTTTATTTATAAACATGGGTATTTAACTTTTTATAAAGATAGTAATATCGAAATACTAAAATTGAATTTTGTGATTCTTTTAAAAGTATTATCGCAACAAAATTCCATAAACATATGTTTGTTCAAAAAACAAAGTCTCATGTCCATATAAGAAAGAAAGAGACATATACCTTTTAGTTTTACTAGCAAGGAAAAGCAATTAATAGGTGAGATTGGATTATTGTAATTATCAATCTATAAACAAACTTAAATGTTTAAGTAGATTTATACAACTTACTGTTTCAAGTATGTTGAAACTAGAGGAGGGGGGGGGGGGGGGTTCAATAGTTTCTTAAAATTTACTTGCTAAAAGAGGATTTTCAAGAATTCTTTTTAAAAACTTAGGCTTGAGCAATTATGTGACATCTTCTTATACACAATATGGACAAGGGATAGTGCAACTAAACTAATAATCACAAGTATATGCAAATAAAGAATAATGAATGTAAATAGATAAGGAAAAGAAAGATCAAACCAAACACCAAGGATTTATAGTTGTTCGGCAACGAAGCTCACTCCTCGTCCCTACTCCACTCCTCGAGTACTACTTACTCTAGAGTTAACTAATCAACAAACTACTTAAGGTGGAGAAACTGTACACAACGTCGCTTATCCAATTTCCGACTCTAAGCTAATAGTCGAGCCCTAATCTTAGCTAGGACCAATCTACACCAACATACTTTGAGGACTAAGTCTTAACCTTACTGCATACACAACCTCCAAATAGACACAAGTATTTGGATCTTCAAACACAACTTCCAAATAACACAACTACTTGGATCTTCACAACACAACTTCCAAATAACACAACTACTTGGATCTAGACAACACAACTAAAATGAATGAATAAAACTTGATCTTCAATAGATCTTGAGGTAGACTCAACACTTCAAGGATGAAAATGTTCTTCTCTTTGCACTTGGAGAGGAAGAGATGTGAGGAGAAAGATTCACTTCTAAACAAGTAGTAATCAACCAAATAATCAAGGATTTGAATGATTTAAGAAGTATGTTTGAATTTGGAAATTTGTGTGCAACAGAGGTGAAGAGAAAATATGAGAACTTGTTTAAAAAATAAAGTTTAATAAAAATAAAGTTTAATAAAAACATCCTCACATTTAATAAAAAGTGAGTTTTAAGAAAAATTAAATCCTTGATCACTTAATTAAGATGAAAACTTGTTTATTCATACCTTAGGTGATAATGGTTGAAATGAAAAAAATACTTGAACTAAAGAATTCATTTTTCGTTGTTTTCGTAAATGCTTGTTTTTATATTTTGTCGTAATCAAGACAAAGCGAGACCGAAAAATGCAAGTAACGTTTTTAGGCATCATTGCATTAATAATCTCCCCCTTTTTGATTTCGAAAACACATAAACTTAATCATATGAAAAACAAGATTTTCGAAGATGAGTTTATTTCATTTCTCCCCCTTGTCGAAGCAAAAAGGATGCAAAAGTCTTTGTAGAAGAGAAGAATCAGACTTTGCAAGTGCTCCCCCTTGGTGCTTACTCCCCTTGCTTGGGGCACCAAGGAATCGAGCTATGGTGACAAGCTACATGGAAGGGTTAGTAGAAGAAAAGAAACACCCAACAAGATATAGCATAGGTCACATAAAAGGAAAAATAAGATAAGAAAAGAGAAGATAACTAAGATCCAATATAAGTCATGTTAAAAGGAAACATGAAATAAAGATACAAGAAAATAAGTCATACAAAGATGTATGAAAAAGAAAACAAGCCAAAAGAAAAGCATAAATCTAATCCTAGTTAAACTAGAACTTGTAGAATTTGCTTGAAATAGATGTCTTGGAGATAAGCAATCCATATGCTTAAATGAAAGACAAAGTGGTGGCGGAAGTAGGTGGTGGTGGCTTGGTAGTAGTCTCATAGTCATAGTGAAGAGGAGGTTTGACTAGGAGACTTTTGATGTAATTCAATTCCTCATAGATGTGAGCCATAGCAAGATGTTGATATTCACAACAATGACAATATGTTCCATGATGCATGACATTAGCATGTGAGGGAGGAAGAACACAAAAGGCTAGTGGTAGAAGAGAAGAAGTTCCACAATCAATATTCTTAGAAGAAGAAGAAATATGATTTTGAGTGTTCTTGGGTGAATTTGGATTGAAAGAGATTGGGGAAAATGAAAGAGAATCAAGGCTTTCATTTGGTGACTAAGGCATTTTGAATCAAAGATTCCAAAAGGTGTTGGAGCAAATTTGGAGTTACAGAAAACTCAAATTTTGAAGATTATGTACGCAATTCCTTATCCCCACCTACGGTTCCAAATATATATGGATCCGCGGGATATTTGGGGAACCGCCCACAGAGGCCTGTTTTTGGTAGATGAGGAGAGTTTTTCAATTCAACAAATCTTGATTTTCTAGTCAGAGACATGCTAAAAAGCAATAAAAGACAAAGAAAACACATAAGAACTCACCAAACAAGATTTTGACCAAAATCCATGGATTTGAAATAAAATCGATGTTGGAGGTGTGTTAATCTAGATTCATAGTCATGACACAATGATCCTCCATATTTCATTGTCGTTCTTGCTATATTTGAGAAACCCATACATATGAGTTATGTATGCTCGATTTCAATAGCAAGAAGCTATAAAAACGTTTTTAGATTGAATTAACAATGCAAAGACATTTCTCAACCATTTTTGAAAGAACTTTGAGAGTTTTGAAAAAGAGAAGAGGAAATTTTCAAAAAGAGTTTAAGAGACTCAATGACTCAAATAATGAAAAGACTAAAAAAAGAGAAAGACTTGATTAATGAAAAGCGTAATTAAGGAATATGTTCCATCAAACCTAGACCTAGATGCAAGAATTAAAAGGATCCCTCTTAAGTGGCTTAGTGAAGATATCGGCTAAGTTTTCTATCGAGGACACCTTCTCAATCGAAATGTCCCCTTTTGAACATTATCCCCAAGGAAATGGTGGCAAATCTCTATGTTCTTGGTTCGCGAGTGTTGCGTGGGATTTTTGCTAAGGTCTATTGCACCCTTATTGTCACACATGATGGGAACATCATTAAGTGAAATCCCATAATCAACAAGCGCTTGCTTCATCCATAGAGCTTGTTGACAAGCTTTACCGGCACTCACATACTCGGCTTTCGTGGTGGATATAGCAAGAGCGGTTTGTTTCTTGGAGAACGAAGAAGTTAAACAACAGCCCATGAAGGTACAAACTCCACTAGTGCTTTTCCGGTCCACATAGTCTCCCGCATGATCCGAGTCCGCGTATACTATGGTTTCTACGCTGATTCCTTTAGGATACCATAATCCTAAATGTATAGTGCCTTTAATGTATCAGAGGATACGCTTAACCGCTTCAAGGTGAGAGGTTTTGGGAGCCTCTTGGAAGCAAGCACAAAGGCAAACACGAAACATGATATCCGGTCGACTTGCCGTTAGGTAAAACAAACTACCAATCATACCTCTATATTTGGTGTTGTCTACCGACTCACAATCATCATCTACGGTGAGTTTAGTATCCGAGGCCATAGGGGTCTTCATTGGTTTAGAGTCCTCTAATCCAAATTTCTTTAGCATTTCTTTAACGTACTTAGATTGATTAAAGAAAATACCATCGTCCATTTGTTTAATTTGGAGTCCTAAAAAGAAGTTAAGTTCTCCCATCATGCTCATTTGAAACTAGTCATGCATGATTTTGGCAACGTCATCACACAAGCTTTGACAAGTTGAACCAAATATAATGTCATCAACATATATTTGTACGATTATGAGGCGAGAACCTTTCTTCTTTGTAAAGAGTGTATTGTCTAGAATCCTCATGGTATACTCATGTTTTACAAGAAACTATTTAAGTCTATCATACCAAGCTTTGGGTGCTTGTTTAAGACCATAAAGAGCTTTCTTAAGCTTGTAAACATGATCCGGTTTCTAAAAATCAATGAAGCCGGGAGGTTGTGCCACATATACCTCCTCATTGATCAAACCGTTAAGAAACGCACTATTTACATCCATTTGTTGAAGCTTAAAATCTAATGTACAAGCGTAACATAAAAGGATCCGAATGGACTCTAACCTTGATACAAATGCATATGTCTCATCATAATCAATCCCTTCTTGTTGATTATAGCCTTGAGCTACAAGTCTAGCCTTTTACGAGACACAACACCGTTCTCATCTAACTTATTCCTATATAACCACTTGGTTCCTATAATGGTAGTACTTCTAGGTGGAGGAACAAGTTCCCAAATGTCATTAGCAATGAATTAATTTAATTTTTCTTGCATGTCGATGACCCAACTCTCATCCATAAAAGCTTCTTTGACATTCTTTGGTTTAATCATTGAGACAAAACAAAAGAAGTTACTTTGATCTTGGACTTGAGATCTTAGGGTCTATTGATTTAATTCGCCTATGACGTTATCGAGAGCATGATCCTTAGACTCCCTAATGTTTACTCCCTTTTCAACATTAAGGTCTTCAACACCTAATTTCTAACCTCTATGGATTTGAATATGTCTAATTCATCTAAGTCATCATCTACCAAAGGTGGTGTCTTAGATGAAGAAGGGTTTCATCAAATGTCACGTTGAGTGATTCTTCTATTACACCCGAGGTTCTATTGAGGACTATGTAGGCTTTATAGTTTGAGAATAACCTAGAAAGATACCTTCGTACGACTTTGGGTCGAACTTAGTAAGGTAATATTTGGTGTTGAGAATGAAGCACTTGCTTCCAAACACCTTAAAGTATTCTAATGAGGGATTTTTACCTTTAAGAATCTCATAAGGGGTCATTCCTAGAAAAGGTCGAATAAGAATTCGGTTGAGAATATAGGTTGATGTGTCCACGACATTGCACCAAAATTTTTGAGGCAAAGATTGCTCGTTTAACATTGTCCTACTCATCTCTTGGATAGTCCTATTCTTCTTTTCAACTACCCCATTTGATTGTGGAGTGCGAGGAGCCGAGAAGTTATGGGTAATACCATGAGCTTCACAAAAGGCACCGAATTTCATTCCGTTATCAAATTCCCTACCATGATCCGTCTTAATAGAGACAATTAAACATCCTAGTTGATTTTGGATCTTTCGGCTAAAGATTTCGAAATGATCGAAAGCTTCATTCTTAGAAGCCAAAATCTAGTCCAAGTGAATCTAGAATAGTCATCAACTATAACTAGGGTGTAAAGGTTACCTCCATAACTCCGTATGGCGGAAGGTCCAAAGAGATCCATATGTAGGAGTTCTAAGCACCGAGAGGTCGATACCAAATTCTTGGCCTTGTGACTTGAGTGAACTTGCTTCCTAACTTTGCAAGCATCACAAAAGTGACTATCAAACTTAATCTTGGAGATATGTCTTACCAACTCCTTAGAGACTAAAGATTGAATTAAACGCATATTAGCGTGACTTAATCTCCTATGCCAAAGAGTAGAACTATCATCTAAAGTCGCTAGAAATAAGTTTTCCTTTAACTTCCTATTGACCTTCATGACATAAAGCCCATGCTTTCTAACACCTTTTCCAATGATCTTTCCATCTTTTACAATTTCACTATAAATTTCTGAAAAGATGACCTTACACTTATTGTCACAAATTTGACCTATACTTAGAAGATTAAACCCTAGATTATCTATGTGTTCCACATTTTTGATGGTCATGGAGTCAAGAGAAACCGTACCTTTGCCAATGATGTTACCATGTAGCTTTACTAGCGAAAGTGACGTTACCTCCATTATATGCTTTGTAGATAGAGAACAAACTTCGATTACCCGTCATGTGTTTAGAACAACCACTATCCCTTAATCCACTCGTCGGGCTCTAAATCTATTACCAAGCATATCTAGGTAACAACATACAAGATCAAACATTTGGTCCCCAATATCTCATGGGTCTAAAGTTGTTAGTTCCACACATCCCTTGCATTTGATTGGGATGCATGAATGAAGGACACATGCCCCACGGAGAAAAACATTGTTGGCAATTGTTACAATTATTGTAACAATTCATATGATTATTTTGATGTCCATTGTTTCTCTTAGGAGTGTTTGATCTTGACCTAGAGTTATTATTATTTCTAGGTGTTGTAGTTTTACTTCTAGGTCTTGACTTAGAGTGATCTATCCTTTGAGGTGTTGATGTTCTATTTCTAGGTCTTAACTTCGAGTGATCATCTCTTATAGGTGTTGGTGTTCTACTTCTAGGCCTTGAATCATTACGTACTCTTGGAGGAGTAGATGATCGTCTTGAAAAATTTCTCATTCCCATATAGAGGTTTACTTAAAGGCTTGTAGAATTTATCAAGTTCCTTTTTGTCAATTATAGGTAATTCAACATTGGTAACTACAACATGTTTTGACCTTTTACCTAAAATGGAATTTTCAGAAAGTTAAGTATTTTCAAGAATCCGTTCTTCTGTCCGCGGTTCCTTATCAGGCACTGCGGTTCCAAAATTATAAGGAACCGTGCCATATATTGGGGATCCATGGACAGAGGGTCGTTTTTCTGAAAAACTAACTTGTTTTAGTTTACTAGTAGATGCTTTATTTGTGTTAAAACCTAAGCCTAGTCTTTCTTTAGTGTGAATTTGCTTATTTAACATGTCATCAAGAGCACTAGTACCTTTTTATGACCTTTTCCAATCTAATGGAAGTACTCTTGAGATCTTCATTCTCTTGTCTAAGGTGTTCACAATTTAAACAACCTAAATCAACTTCCTTATTTTTTTCAAGCTTAGGTAATTTATCTCTTAGCTCACTAATCTTATTTTCAAGCTTGGTCCTAGTTGATTTTAGCACTTTGTTCTTTTCAATGAATTTTAAACTTATTTTCCATAGGTTGTTATATTGACCTTCTAGTTGAAAGTTATCTAGTAAAGAACTATCATTGCTATTGTATTCGGTTTCAGATGTACCTCTTTAGAAGATTGAGCCATGAGACACTTCCTGTCTTTAGCATTATCATCACATTCTTCACCGCTATCGCTCCACGAACCACCAACGAAGGTCGTGTGATTCTTGTCGCGAGATGGCTTGGGACAATCACTGATGAAGTGGTTTGGATAACCACATGTAAAATATTTCCTATCACCATTGTCATTCTTGACAAATTGGTTTTTGGAAGATGCCTTCTTGTCGTTGCTAGGTTGTCTAACATGTTGACCTCGCCTTTTGAAGAACTTCTTGAAGTCTCTAACCGCCATAGCATATTCCTCACATCACTTTCCGAGGAAGATCTATCATGGTCACTTTTCACCTTCTTGGCTTTAAGTGCTATATACTTTCTTTCACTCTTGGTTTTCACCATTTCTGTGTCCTTCAAATTTATCATTTCAT
Source organism: Glebionis coronaria (assembly GCA_025667525.1). NCBI lineage: Eukaryota > Viridiplantae > Streptophyta > Magnoliopsida > Asterales > Asteraceae > Glebionis > Glebionis coronaria. The sequence goes on along the minus strand of CM046882.1, from coordinate 71,798,726 downwards.
GAAATTTTAATTTGCCAATAAGTTCATCAAGTGATAATGTAGTGAGATCCTTTGATTCTTTATTTGCCGTGACTTTATCTCTCTACTTTGGATGCAACACCCTTGATGTAGGTTTTTATATACAAGTCTTAGGAAAGACGAGTATAAATGGCAAGTATTAAACTCGACGATTTAGGAAAACCGACAAGTCGAATAAATTCCAAGTTCGTTCTCGAAGGAGGTGTGTGGATTAAGTGTGCCAATTATATAAAATCAAGTTTGGATTAGTGAAGTTTTTGGTTTATGAGAGAAAAAATGAAGACGAGCTACGACTACGATTACACTACGACGATTAGACGTAAAACGCGAACGTAAATACGTAAAACGTGACAAAATTAAAAATGAAAACTAAAAACAAATTAAAAATTAAAACTAAGTCTAAAATAATATAAATAAGAATAAAAATCCAATAAATAAATTTTAAAACCTTTTATTAATTAAATATTCAATTTTAAATGCTAATTAAAGCCCTAAAATTAAATATAATTAAGAAAAAGCCCAAAATATTATTTTATTGAACTAATAAATCACTTATGTTATTTAAAGACTAAAAAGTATTTTTTATAAATTTTTAAAACTATTTTTCTATCTTTTAAAACACTAAAAACTATTTATAAACTAAAATAATGATAAAAAATATTAAAATAATGCTAAAAATAGTTTGACAATTTTAAAAATCCTAAATTATACTAATGAACAGTAGAAAAATGAAAAAGTTTTAAAAAAGTAAAAAATTTCACTAAAAGACAAAACAAATTATAATAAAACCCTAATTAACCTAAAATTAATTCTAAAAATTACTTTAAAATGTGAACAGTAAAATATTTTTAAACTAAAAATCTTAAAATCATTTTCTAAATCTAGGAAAATTTGTAAAACTGAAAAATACTAATTTTTTGCAGTAAAAGACAAAAATCAGTAATTAAAAAGTAATTTAAAATGCAATTTAATCTAAAAAATTGGAAATAAACAGTAAAATAAAAATAAACTAAATAGAAAATTTAGAAATTAAATAAGAAAAATTACAAAATTGAAATCAGTGAAAAATTCCTAAATATGACCACTAAAGACAAAAAAATAAGATTCTGAAAGTGACACGTGGGTTCTTTTTGTCTGGTAGCTTAGCAGTACTAATGAGATTTTGCGAGTTGAAAGTTCGTTTTCTCGGTGTCTAATCGAATTGATTTCCGGTTAATTGTGTGAGATTAGTTGTTCTTGGTGAATCAATATTTTTGGTTTTAGTAAAATAAATGTGCAAGACTTAAAAATAAATGACGAGGAATTAAAGCTAAAACTAATTGAAACGTAAACGGTGCAATCTTTAACACTTGGAAAGTAAATGACGAGAACTTAAATGACGTAAAACTAAAACTTAGCGAAAAGTAAATCAACAATTAAATTAAAACACAAAACGGAATTAAAATGAACTAAAAATAAAACGAGTGAAGTGGCGGAAAAACAAACAAGCTTAACACTAAAACAAAACAAAACATTCCATCGGAAAACTCCTGATCGGAATATATTTCGATCGTTAGATCGGAATGTCTTAAAAAGGGCATGATCGGAATATGGAAAATGGAGTACAATCGGAATGCTGAAAGTGAACTGATCGGAATGTAAGGCAGAAGGCTCCAATCGGAATAAAGGAAAACAAGTACAATCGGAATGTGGAGATTTCCACCAATCGGAATACAAAAAGACTAAGCTGATCGGAATGTGTTTAAATGGGCAAATCGGAAACTTGAAAACCCTTTTCCGATCTATGGATGGGAATAGGGGTGCTGCTTGGTCGGAATACCCGATCGGAAAAGGGCTTTGCCTTTTCCGAAAACTATGCTGATCCGAAACTAGGACAAGGGAATAAGATATTGAATAATCTCCTCCAAAACTAGCTCGAATCCAACAATAAGCTGATCAAATAAGCACTAGGAACAACTTTTCAAACATAAAATAAACAATCTTTAAAATCAAAACATAAAAAAAATGAACTTTAAATCACGAAAAATTAAAAAGATCAAAACTTTAAATAAGAACTAGATGAAAAAGATGATGAAAGCAAGATTGAGATTAACAAGAAAGATTAATAATATAAAGATTAAGACAAGATCAAGCTTAAAAAGTAAAGGTTTGATTAAAAACAAGAAAGATAAAAGATGAAAGATTAAGGTTCTAGTGAGAGAAACTGTCACTTTCTCTCCCTAAAACTAAACTACTCCTACTCCTAAAACTAAAACTAACCTAAATGACTAACACCCCTTCATGTCGTGAAATGAAGGGTATTTATAGGAAAGGGGAGTGGTTGGTGTCTTCCTCTTTTCTTTCTTTCTTTCTTCACGTCTTTTCGTCTTTTAAGTTCTTCGACTTTTTCGACTTTGTCTCGGGATTAATTTAAACTCGTCTTATAATTTGTTTATTTATTAGACTCGAGTTCTTCGGCTTTAAGTAAACTTCCGTCTTTAGACTTGTTCTTCGATAAATCTTCAGAATAGGCCTTGGACTTCCGTTCTTTTTCACTCTTGATCTCTTGACTTCGTCTTTTGTCGTTTTCTTCTATAAAAGCCTGTGAATGCCCGTGTTTTCTCCACTTTTCACCTTTTCGTCCTAAATCACAATAAAAACACAAACCACGCATAATTCCGACATAAATGACATAAAATACACGTTTTGGCTCGGTTATTATTGTAATTAAGTGGTAAAAAGGATGGGTGTTTTCACACCTATCAAATCCCCTATACTTAACCATTGCAATGTCCTCATGCAATGCATTAGTTACAAAGCATGTTTTACATTTTCCATCACAAACCTACCTTGGCCTTTATTAAAGAGATAGAAAATTATAAACATTCAAAGTAAAGAAATTAAAAACATACCTTGGGTTTTGGAAATGTCGTGAATGATCATCATCCTCAAGTTTTCACTTTCTCCAAACCAAGCTTAGAAACGAGATCATTGTGATTATAAGTTAGCAAACTAACACGAACTCATGTGGGTAAACTATTCACTTAGACTCCCTTATTCCTAGGTGTATCTCTTTTATTTTATTGTTGTCTTGAATGATCACGAGGATGCATTGTTTGACTTATTTTGATAGTTATTTAGGCCGAAAATAAAGTGAACGATTTAATCAATAGTTAGCTAAAGGACTAAATCTTTTAAAAATGCTTCTCGGGACCTCATAAAGTTCATATCTTGGCATAACTTGCTTCACGATTTGAGACCTTTCTCGGACCGATTTTTGGCAGCGACTTCATACTTCGAATCTTTGAGAGACGTTCTTGAAATTATGGCCTTCTCTTCATACTAGGAATTTCTTCACTTGAAGTTTTGAGAGATTCTTCATCTTTGGACCATGACTTCTTCATTTTTCTCCAATCTTTATTTTGGACTTTGATATACAACGATCCGCCTCCTTTTAGGACTTGGATCTATTTATCCTCATACCTTGTTAGGGTCTTTTTGGATAGACTTCTCCATGACTTTTGGGGAGTATTTGCTTTTCGTCGTGTGTCTCGATCCTTTATATTGATTTTCGATAAATGATTCTTCACATCACTTTTGGATCTTTAGCAACAAAATGTAGCCCTCATGCCTTGTTAGGGCCTTTTCGGACTTGCCAATCTTCGCATCCCGTTTCAATAAGTTATGCCTTGGCTATGAACTCTAATCCGTACCGAGCAACTTTTAAACGATCTGGGGCTAGAAGCTAAGTAACCTTTTAAATCGTACAACCTTATTTATTGCAGATAAATTTATTAACAAGCGGAGGGAGAATAGGCTTATAATTAACTCACATAAATTCACGAAAGAATACCGAACTTATAATTGACTCTATCATCTCTCGTTCTCCACAATTTAAAATCTCAAGGAATGAGACTCGTGGATGCTTAGCCTATTAAATCAAAGTTTTGGGTTTTCGAGTCGCCTATAGGATCTTGCAAATTCTTAGACTTTTTCAAGTTTTAGAAATCGCATTTTAAAGTTCCCTTGATAAACGACTCTCTAGGATCAATTATAGGAACTTGCGAAAAGTTCTTGTTCTTAACCCGTGAGAGTTAAGACTTTCGCGTTTTATAGCTCCCTATATAAAAGCCTAGCAAAACTTGACTTAAACACGTTAAGGATACTAGCTAGAGCAAACTTAGATAAGTAAACTCGGGTCGAGTCAAAATATTCACAACGTTTGAAAATTAAAACCACTTTATTCAAACTTTATTCCAATAAGGAAAGAAAATAACTATACAAAGGGCAAAACTAATAGGCCAAAATAGATCAAAAATTTTGAAAAATGTCGAAAAATCAAATTTTCCGGTTAAAATGAGGACAAATACAAGGAAAAGGCCACTTAACTTCGATAGAAGTCCCCCTACACTTAATATAAACATTGTCCTCAATGTTTAAGCATGTGGGAGTAAACTCCCCTACACTTAGGACATTGTGCACGTTGTTTAAATCTCGCTAAGAAAGAGACAACTAAAGAGATTCCTATTTTAATATTGAGAAATATAAAATAGTGAATCGAAAAGAGTTTAGGATAGAACCGGGAAGAAGGGAACACGGAGTCACGGTTCGTCAAAAGTCATCAAGAGTGTGTCTTTGAAGCTCTAATCCCTGCACATGATAAGAAAGAAAGCAAGAAACACCACGGGGGCTCCCCCTACACTTATGGTAAAGATAGATAAATAATTGGGTTGCCTCCCAATAAGCGCTTGTTTTTGTTAACCGAGTCACGAGCCTGACTCGTCCCCGAATTAAATGGTCCATGGGGAAGCCTCGAATGTGATACCGGGATAAAAGACCTTGTCCTCGTTCCCGGTTGACATCAACAAAGGAGAGGCGGGGGGATAAGTCCTTAAAGGGAGAAAGGTCCTTTCAACATACGTATAGTATGTGAAATCAGGATCCACGGGAGGTGCGGTGGGTAAAGTAAGCACATTGTCCTCCCCCAAAGACAATATATGCTGAGCAAGCGGCAAAGCCGTATTGTTATCAATCATAGCATAATCAATGTCACCTCCCGGGTCAAAGCACTCATCCTCCGTGATGGTCTCTAACGGAGTGGATGAAAGGTGCTCGGGAGGGGGACTTGGGACGATATCTTCCTGCAGCAAATTATCAAATATAATGTCCCCATCCATGTCATCGTCATCATTACCTGGTGGTATGGAGTGAATGTCGATTTCTTCCAGCAATGGGTCATTATCTTCAACGGGAGTAATAGATGGAGGCAAAGACTCGGAAAGAGGAGGAGAAGTCAACGCTTCGATTTGAGCAATAAGAAGGTGGACTTTCCGTAATCTATCTCGAAGAAGCACGTCTTCCACCTTATCCACAAGATCATGTTCATCGGTGAACTTCTCGTAAACTGGTGAGAATAAATCGTCATCGCCCGCATCTCCCGGTGGAGATTGAGAAATTTCAAAAGTGAAATTCTCATAGCTTGGAGAAAAATCGTCATCATTTGGATCGACCTCTTCCGTAAGAGTAACGTCGTCCTTAAGCTCCATAGCAGTCGGTATGTAACAAACCTCATCATCAAACACTTTATCAAGACCAACATCACTAAGCTCATTCAATGTATCACACTCCTTAGACACGTTTGGGATATTGAGAGGAGGGATGACAATTGCACTAGGACATTGAGCAGTAAGGTCATTCCAAGAAATAGTAGGCTCATCGTCATCATCATCATAATAGTATGGATACACCGGGGGAGGAGTATAAGTCTCGATATTCGATATTTGCTCCTGTCGTTTATCCTCTTGATATTTTTCGATGATCTTGTTGAAAGCTTCTTGAAGTTGTTGACCTTGCTTAGCAAGAATGGCCCATTGTTCGTGGGAGCTCAAATGTTCGAAGGAGGGTTGATGATCGATGGGGTGTTGTGGGGGCTCAAAATGTTGAAAACTTGAATTATAGCATGGTTGTGGCTCATAGTAGTTCATCGGTTGAGAAGAATTATAAACCGGGTTTGGTTCATAATAATCCATTGGTGAAGAAAACTGAGGACACGGATTTTGCTCATAACAATTCATTGGTTGACAATAATAGGTATCGTGAGGACCCCCACAGTTGTTGCAAACCGGGTATGGAGAAAAAGCAGGTGCATCCTGTGGATAGCTATTATCATTGTCATAATTGTACCCCGGTTCTTGCCCGTGACCATACGGGTATTGAACCGGGCACGAAACATGCCAATGAGAATCGCTTCCACAATAGATGCACGGGGGAACAGGAGGTGGGTTCAAAAAGAATGAATTAGTCGAGTTGCACAAGGGACAAAATCCGTTTTGTGTGTTGTCGATATCGTTACCGCACCGCTCACATGTACACCATTGTCATGAGTCGTTCCCGTATAATTGTTTCCCACACCGGACGCAATGGATATAAAAATCCATAAAGAAAGATAGAGAAGCAAGAAGAATATTTTTGGTGCAAAACTTTGAAAAAGAAATGCTTTTTATGATTTTTCAAATGTTTTTGGATTTTTGAAAATTTTTGATACGAAAAATAACGTTCACAAGTGAACGGGTCCCAAAAGCCAACGCGTCTCTCACAAAGAACCGTAGATCCTCACGAAAAGAGCCGGCAGCGGCGCCATTTTAATGAGATTTTGCTAGTTGAAAGTTCGTTTTCTCGGTGTCTAATCGAATTGATTTCCGGTTAATTGTGTGAGATTAGTTGTTCTTGGTGAATCAATATTTTTGGTTTTAGTAAAATAAATGTGCAAGACTTAAAAATAAATGACGAGTAATTAAAGCTAAAACTAATTGAAACGTAAACGGTGCAATCTTTAACACTTGGAAAGTAAATGACAAGAACTTAAATGACGTAAAACTAAAACTTAGCGAAAAGTAAATCAACAATTAAATTAAAACACAAAACGGAATTAAAATGAACTAAAAATAAAACGGGTGAAGTGGCGGAAAAACAAACAAGCTTAACACTAAAACAAAACAAAACATTCCATCCGAAAACTCCTGATCGGAATATATTCCGATCGTTAGATCGGAATGTCTTAAAAAGGGCATGATCGGAATATGGAAAATGGAGTACAATCGGAATGCTGAAAGTGAACTGATCGGAATGTAAGGCAGAAGGCTCCAATCGGAATAAAGGAAAACAAGTACAATTGGAATGTGGAGATTTCCACCAATCGGAATACAAAAAGACTAAGCTGATCGGAATGTGTTTAAATGGGCAAATCGGAAACTTGAAAACCCTTTTCCGATCTATGGATCGGAATAGGGGTGCTGCTTGGTCGGAATACCCGATCGGAAAAGGGCTTTGCCTTTTCCGAAAACTATGCTGATCCGAAACTAGGACAAGGGAATAAGCTATTGAATAATCTCCTCCAAAACTAGCTCGAATCCAACAATAAGCTGATCAAATAAGCACTAGGAACAACTTTTCAAACATAAAATAAACAATCTTTAAAATCAAAACATAAAAAAAAATGAACTTTAAATCACGAAAAATTAAAAAGATCAAAACTTTAAAGAAGAACTAGATGAAAAAGATGATGAAAGCAAGATTGAGATTAACAAGAAAGATTAATAATATAAAGATTAAGACAAGATCAAGCTTAAAAAGTGAAGGTTTGATTAAAAACAAGAAAGATAAAAGATGAAAGATTAAGGTTCTAGTGAGAGAACCTGTCACTTTCTCTCCCTAAAACTAAACTACTCCTACTCCTAAAACTAAAACTAACCTAAATGACTAACACCCCTTCATGTGGTGAAATGAAGGGTATTTATAGGAAAGGGGAGTGGTTGGTGTCTTCCTCTTTTCTTTCTTTCTTTCTTCACGTCTTTTCGTCTTTTAAGTTCTTCGACTTTTTCGACTTTGTCTCGAGATTAATTTAAACTCGTCTTATAATTTGTTTATTTATTAGACTCGAGTTCTTCGGCTTTAAGTAAACTTCCGTCTTTAGACTTGTTCTTCGATAAATCTTCAGAATAGGCCTTGGACTTCCGTTCTTTTTGCACTCTTGATCTCTTGACTTCGTCTTTTGTCGTTTTCTTCTATAAAAGCTTGTGAATGCCCGTGTTTTCTCCACTTTTCACCTTTTCGTCCTAAATCACAATAAAAACACAAACCACGCATAATTCCGACATAAATGACATAAAATACACGTTTTGGCTCGGTTATTATTGTAATTAAGTGGTAAAAAGGATGGGTGTTTTCACACCGTACCAACAATAACACTAGCAGTGGGAACTTGGTTCCCACTGATAGTTATAAAGACAGGTCTGCTGACGAATAAGCTTAGGAAAGCTTATTTGGTTGCTTTTTCTTGGACAATAAGGCACCCCTACACTCAGTGGAGTGTAGGGAGTCTATAAATGCAATAAACACACAAGCTTACATACAAAATCACTCAAAAATCCCCAAATGGGGTTTTTGTTAATCAGAAAGGTGGTCTGATGCTATTTGCTGGTGCAGTTTGCACTTAGGGTGAATTTTGGTTCACAAAAGCTTGCTCAATAAACACCCAAATTACTCTTAACCAGTGTGCAAGCTTAAATTAACAACCTACTTAACAAATAGCAAGATTTGGAGGTCAAATTATAACTAAAACAAGGCAGATTTGACCCCTACTGATTTTTAGTCAATTTCAACACATGCAAACTTGTTTTAAGCATACCAAACTGAAACCAATGACCAAACTAAACTACTAATATCAATTTCAAGTGTGTCTAGGCAGTTTTCAAGTCAACAGCTTATCAAACATGCAACTTAAACCCTTATCCCAAACACCCCTTTATGTTTCTGAAAATGGGCTTTTTCAAACAAGATCTAAACAAACTTAATTAAAACTGATAACAAACATTCAAGACATGTATAAGAGACATAATCAACAAGTTTGAACAGATAAAACAACATAACTAAACTGGTTCTCCACAAAATCATAAAACTTCATAAAAACCAAAAAATATCAAGTAGGGTTCAAGCCTAAGGCTACCTGGCTGATGCCTTTTACTAGGTCTTTTAGAGCTGATATGAGAGCTTATGCAGTGTAGAGTAGGCTACTGATGGAATCACAATGGACCCAAGCCTCTAATATCTTCAAAAGATGAGAAAAAAATGCAATGGAGAAAGGACTTGATGATCTTTGTTCCTGCACAAATGAAACAAACACAGAAACAAGTGCAAGCTTGTAAAAGCTGAGCTCATAAGCTAGTTCTCAAGTAGCTTATGGGCTAGCTGATGCAAACAGTGAGTGAAAAATAAAGAAAATAGGTTAAAATAGATTTTTGAAAATCACTTGGATGAACAAAAACTCTTTAATCCTCTGAAACCAACTGAAATTAACAAACCAACATCAACACATCAGGTTCATGCTTCCACTTTCACTTCCACATAAACTTGATTATGAGTTCTTGAAAAATCTAAAAAAAACATCTCTTGAAAAAAAACTTTTTGAACCAACTTCTGATGGGTTTTTTAAACTAGCCTTGCATAAACAAATAACATTACACTAAAATATACTAAGAAAGCTTTTAAATGAAACTCAGTTTGCACAAGAAATCAAAATTTAATTTTCATTAATTTTCTAAAATTTTTATACAAACTGGAACAAAGTCTATATGAGTCCAGCCCACTCATATTTATAATGTAAAATAGAATCTACTAGAACTCATAAACCCTAATACATGTAAATTCCTATTCTGCCCTTTGAAGAATCTAGAAAATCAGTCAAAAGTATGCCCATGTGATGATTCTGATGTTGCTGAGCTGTTGGAGTCATCTTGGACGTTCAAAAATGAGTAGGGACCAAGGAATGGGTAATAGCTGTTGATTTGGTCGTTTTTTGGGTATTGGGGTGAAAATGACGCAGTAGGGGGTGACCCTACTGGTCACATGGTTGTGTTAAAGAAAGGTTTGTGAGTGGGTTTAGGATTAGTAAATGGTTAATCAACGATCTGGAAAGATAGGGACAAAACCCCTTTGGTTTATGAGTAATTCGATCTGGGGTTTTCCTAGGGTTTAAGGGGATTAGGGGTGATAAATAGTTAAGGTTTAATCATGTTTGGGGGTGTTTAATTTTAAAAACTATGTTTAGAGGGAAAATAATAACTGATTCTTAAATCAGTTAAGTGGAAAGGGGACGTGGATGGTAGGGTGGTGGTGATTGGTGGGTTTATTAAGGTGGGTGACGTGGCGTGTTGGGAGTGGATGGTGAAGGTTTGGTTGTCTGCCCCATTTTGGCCCCTCAATTACTTCCTTGTTGTCACTTTATAATAAAGCAGTCCAAAACCCAAACTCCTTTGTAATGCAAGTTTTCATTTTTAGATATTTGCCACCAAAACTTTTATAAACTTGTCAAAAGGGTATTTCATGAAATAAATGGATTCTTCAAGGGCCAATCTTGCACAATCTCATCACTTTAGGGACCCAATGTGTAATTTTGAGTTTTTCAAGGGTTTAAAATGATAAGTCTTCAAAAGATAAGGGACCAATCTTGCCAATCTTCAAAACTTCAAGGACTTCAATGAAAATTCATGATTCGGGTCCGGTTCTTTGTACGCCTTCGTTTCCCGTGTTCATTTTGCTTGATTCTTGTGATCTTTTTTTGATTTCACGATATCCGTACCTAAAATACACATTGAACAAACACAAGCATATATTTGGGTATTTTTATGATATTTTAAGCGTTTTAAGCCCGATTTGGACGATGAGACTATGTATAATTGCAGTCTCATCACTCCCCCATACTAAACCATTTCCGTGTCCCCACGCAATGCTAGAATCAAGTATCATAGCACTTCTAAAATTCATTTTATGATGACATTTATTGAAGACATAAACTTAAATAAACTACTACACGTGTTTTAGACATAATGTATTGTTTTCATCACGATTAAGTGACCTTTAGGATCATAGAACAAGAACACGTGAATGCTTCGTTAGAAATAATTTCGTCATCCTCGATTTTCACCAAATTCCATGCTAAGCGTGTAACGAGATCATTGTTATTATAAGTTAACAACACGATCATATCTCTTGAGTGTTAATTACGAACCTAGACTCCCTTATTCCTAATTGGTATCTCTTATATTTTATTTTTTCTTAATGATCACGAGGATACATCATTGACTTATGCATGAATAGAGATTAGGTCTAAAAATAGAGTCTTAACGGCGTAACCAAAATCATTAAATTAATAATTCATCCTAATAGACAACGATGTCAAAAAATTCAGTCAACAAGAAGGATCGATAAAAACGGTTTTATAACGGTTTTGAACATGAGACTTATTACCAAGACTTTTATACGCCCTCTAACGGAAGGGCCTTATTATCATAGGTTTACCTCCATCTTTTATTCAACTTCGCCCTGAAGCTTTTATAATGACTTCGGTCTTGCCTTGCCTTTTATTATCCGCCTCATCGGTGGTTTTATTAGCCAAAGACGTATATCCTCACGCTAAAGCGAATTTTGGATCTTTAAAGCTTCAAAGATTAAGGCTTGATTCACTTTCAATTTTGGCATAGATTTTTCGGCCCTGTGAGCTTCAAATTTTTGCTTAATTTAGGTGAGCACTTGAAATCTTTTTATTAGGTGAAGCTTTCGATTATTCGGGTGCCAATACTTCAAAACCGTGACGCTGGCGAATCCTCAGTGTTTTCCCAATTTAATTACATGGAAGCTACTAAAACAAATTAGAAACCAACAATAGTGACTAAACCGCTAAATCAATATTTATTAACAATTTATTATCAAAAGCGTGGGGAGAATAAGCTAATAATTACTACACATGAGATCGTGAACGATTACGAGACTTATAAATAACTCTATCATTTCTCATCCTTATTTAAAAGACTTAGCCTAAAAAGTTAAGGAATCATAGCTAAGTGCTCAACACGCACGGTCGAGTCAAAAATTACTCTTATTCTCACCATCAGAAGACCTACATTTGTGTCTTAAACACTTATAAAGAACTAGAAATTTTTTAAAATTTGGCCATTTTAGCCTTATTTTGCATAAAGCGATAACAAAAAGATGAATATTGGATAGCGTGGTGACGTAAGCAAGGTGAAGTATCTACTCACCCCCATACTAAAACTAAACAGTGTCCTTAATGTTTTGAGTCTAGGGGTGAAACACCCCCATACTAGAGACGAAGTCGAATGCTTAATCTTGAGCATGGAAAGGGTAAAACGAATAACCTAGAAGCCGTTTATGAATTATGCTAATAAGATAAACGTTAGAACATAAAAGGATATCATCGGATATCAGAATCTCCAAAGGCAACGATCGAAGCTCGAGTGATCCGTAAAACGAACACGAGAGGCTTCAATGACGACGATGAACCTAATAAATCACAATCACAAACAACCACGGAACAAAGGTTGGAAGAGCACAAGTCCCCTCATTACATTAAACTAAGGAAGCGATAATATTTACAAGGATAATATTTACAAGGTTACTTTTCTAAGACGAGAGGATCGATGTCGATAAAACCTTTAGCCTCAACGGGTGTTGGGCTAGGCAAAGGAGGCACTTCGATGGAGTTAGAAGTTGATGCCTCAAAGTCGTGGTCCTTCGAAGGTGGTGAAGACGAGCCCATTTTGGTCATTGTCGTGATGGCACTAACGTCGCCCTTCGGAATTGGTGTGTCACTTGTTTCATCGAATTCATCCCAAAGTGAATTTTCATTCATAAATTTACACATACCCTTTTGAATTAGGTACACGTATTCTTTATCATTAAAATCCTCATCTTTAAAACCGTTCTTCTTAATTTTTTCAAAACATGCATTAAGCCTCATTCTTTCCGCTAAAGTGAACATTTTGAAATCATTAGATTTAGAAACATTAGGTTTTGAAACCTCGGGTTTTTCATTTGTTGGGAATAAATTAAGGCAAGATCACGTGAGCGCTGACAAGAGTAAAACAAGCGTTGACAAGAACAAAACAAGCGCTGGCAGCTCAACCGTTGACAAGATAAAGTCAAGCGTTGACACATTGAAGACAAGCACTGATGGGAAGATATACTCTACGCGTTTATTGTATTCTAGATTATTTCTAGTAAAGCTAGGAACAACAATGTATTTTCTATATTTATCTTTACCTAGAATAGCTGATACATAGATTATTATACAAGGCTTCTTAAGTCTATAAAAGAAGACCTTTAGGTTAATGTTTTATATAAGTTTTCATTCGTAAACTACTTTCATTGTAAGCAAGTTTGATATCATTAATCAAAGTGAAAGTTTGTTTATATCATTGTGTGTTCTTGTTTAAGTGTTAAATTCCGCATAACACTTAGATTCATAAGCATATACAAAGGTTTCTCTAAGTGTATTACTTGATCTAATCTCGTATACATAAAGCTAAATCAATATAAGTTTGGGATCAACAAGTGGTATCAGATCTTGTTGAGGAACTTTTGATCTTAAAGAACACAAGAACCCTAAAAATCACCAAAACCCTAATTTTCTCAAAAACCCTAACAACATCATGTCTGAAGGAATAACCACCTCCTCCTCATCTTTACCAAACATCAAGATTCCCATGCTTGATGCAACCAACTTTGATTTGTGGAAATTCAACTTTGAGCAATATCTGGGAATCTATGACTACACACTCTGGGAGGTTATTGAGTATGGAAACACATTCGATAAAGCCCAAAAGATTGCTAATGTTATTGCTCAAAGATCAGCTGTTGCTGGATGTTCTGAAGAGGATAAGAGAGAAAAACCTGGAGATGGTAGAGCTGTGGCTGCTGAAGACATAGCAAAGAAAAGGGTCGACATGAAAGCCCTAAATATTCTGAAAGTCTCTTTGGGACAAGAGAATCAGCATAAATATAGAGGCTATGAATATGCTAAAAACCTTTGGGAAGCTCTTGAAGTTGCATATGGTGGCAATGCAGACACTAAGGAAGAGAAGAAAAAGCAACTCATGCATGATTATGCTGTCTTCAAGGCTCAACCTAATGAGAAACTGAGTAGTGTGAGAAGCAGATTGCTTGACATTACAAGCAAGTTGTCCTTCATGGGGACACAACTTGGTGATGTTGATATTAATGCTACCTTTCTTAAAATTCTTGGTGAGGCATGGAAGATTGAGGCAAGATCCATTCTTGCAAACAATACTTACAAGAGTTCCTCGTTTGATGACATCTACAACAAACTAAGGCTGTTGGAAGATGAAACTCTTTTAGAGCATGGAAGCAAGTCTACCACCAGTAACATGGCCTTCTTCTCTCATAGTGAATGTCAATTCAATCAGAAGGACTCTTACATGCATCCAGTTACTGGATCATCATATGTCAGCACTGGAACAAGTCCTGTCAACGTCTCCTATTCAGACGCTGACACATTCAAGAGTGACTCCCCAAGAGTTAAACCTGCTGGTTTAGATTTGGATACTGTATGTGCTTATATTGCTTCTTTGCCCAATGGTTCAGTGATTACATATGAGGACCTTGAGCAGATAAGTGATGAGCACTTGGAAGAGATGGACATTAAGTGGAACATGGCTCTTGCTAGTATAAGAGCAAATAGGTGGAACATAAGGTTTAAGAAGAAGATGACCTTCAATGCTAAAGACACAGTTGGATTTGACAAATCCAAAGTTGAATGCTACAACTGTCATCGTATGGGGCACTTCATGAGGGAATGCAGATCTCCTAGAAGATCTGATGCTGGTAAACCCTCAAGTCAGGTTGTTAAAGCTCAGGATTCCAAAGCCATGGTTGCAGTTCAAGGAATTGATGGTATGGGATGGAATTGGAGCTATCTGGCTAAAAATGTTGAAGAGGATAAAGCTTTGGTTGCTGTGGTTGAAGAAGAAGAGCATGTTGAATATGCTCTCATGGCACACTCCTCCTCTTCATCTGATAATGAGGTATACAATGATGCTTTTTGTAGTAAAGGTTGTAGGTTAAACACTGAGAAACTTAACAAAGAAGTGTTAAGATTAATGAGTGATGTAAGTACTGAAAAGTGCAAATTGTCTAATTACCAAGTAGCTCTCACTCAAACTGAGAAAACCGTTTCTGAATACAAGAAAATGGAATTTGACTTAAAAGATAAAATAAATATCTTAAAACATGAGTTAGAGGCTAGTATGGATATTAGAAACATCATGGAAAGGGTTAATGGTGAGTTACAGGCTAAATTAGATGAGGCCATTAAGAATAAAGATAATGTTGGCCTTAAAATTCAAAGATTTGATAGAGCCACTCAAACCCTAGGAGACTGTGTGGGTAAACAAAGGGATCCCAAGGACATGACTGGGATTGGGATGAATGATTACTCTTTGGTTCCACCACCAGCTGGTGACTTCTATGGTGTCCAACAAAAGGACCTATCTTGGACTGGTTTGCCAGAATTCCAAGAGGAGGAATTCATTCCTCCACCAAGAGTTGTCACTCCAGTTGAAGAGTACCAACAAAAGTTGACTGACCTGAATGAATGGAAAAAAGCTAACCCTACTTTGTTTGTTAAAGGTGGCTTACTATGTGAAAGTCCCAATGAGTCAAATCCCATTAAGATTACAAACCCAGTCACTGGTAAAGCTGTTGACCTAGGCTCAAACACTGATAGAAAACCTAGCATTAAATATGCAGAGATGTATAGGAATACTAGGTCACCCAAGAGCCAAGTTAGCAATAATGGAACATGCTTCTTCTCTTCTAGACCTAAGGTTGTGTCTAGAAAAGCTTGTTACACTTGTGGTAGCTTTTCACACTTGGCATACAAGTGTGTCAACGCTCCCAAAGCCAGCGCTGACAAGAACAATTTCAGCGCTGACAGGAACAAAGTCAACGTTGTTAGGAAGTCAAACGTTGTCAGACCCAAACCTTGTGTGCAGCAAAGTCCACAAGTGATTAGACCTGCCCCATTCTTTACTAGAGGGTCTAACACTCATGGACAAAGACCATTTCAAAAGACAAAAACCTGGTCTAATAGGCAATGGGTTTCTGTAGCAAACCCTAGGTCCAACGCTGACAAGGGTAATTTCAGCGTTGACAAGACCAATTCCAACGCTGACAGAAATGTGACCAGACCTAAATATTTGCAACCACATGGTAAGAGGTCTAAAGCTTCTTCAAGCTTAACATGGAGACCCAAGAAAGATCAAAACCCTAATGATAATGGGATTTCAATGACCTACAACAGATTTAATTACATTTCAAAGGTCATTACAAAACCTATTGGGGTTAACTGGGTATTTCATCCTAAGAAGGATGAGAATGGGGTTGTTGTGAGAACTAAGTCTGTTCTTATTGAAACTAGATGAATCCAAGTCTTTTAAGACTTGGGTTCCCAAAGAAAACTAATTTGTTTTCTTTATGTGCAGGGCATTCAAAGACAGGTCAATGATTATGGATATTGGGATAGTGGATGCTCAAGGCACATGACAGGGAAGGAAGAATACATGACCAACTTCACTCCCATTAAGGATGGTGATAAGGTTTACTTTGGAGGCGGATACGGTACTATCACAGGCAAAGGAACCCTTCTCACCAAAAATTTGCGTTTTGAGAACGTATTTCTGGTAAAAGAACTTGATTACAACCTTTTTAGTGTATCATAAGTTTGTGATAACCAAAATAAAGTTCTGTTTACTGATACTGAGTGTTTGGTGTTAAGCAAGGATTTTAAGATCCCTGATGAGAAATATATTGAGTATAGAACACCTAGGCATAAGGACATATATAATGTGAATTTGAATGGGATTAAAATGAATAATAATATGTCTTGTTTTTATGCTAAAGCCTCAGTAGATGAGAGTAATTTGTGGCACAGGAGACTAGGGCACATAAATTTTAAAAATATAAATAGGCTTGTGAGACTTGGTTTGGTTGATGGTTTGCCTGAGAAGGCCTTCCACAATGACCACTCTTGTGTTGCATGTCATAAAGGCAAGCATCACAAGGTCTCATTCAAGTCTAAACAGGTGCATACTAGTTCTAGACCTCTTCATATGCTACACATGGACCTCTTTGGTCCAACCAATATAGAAAGTTTGAATGGTAAGTCATTTTGCTTTGTCATCACAGATGACTTTTCTAGGTTTACTTGGACGTTCTTTCTAGCTATGAAGAGTGACACAGCTGATATTCTAATTGATTTTATCACTCAGATTGAGAAGAGGTCTGGCAATGAGGTTTAAATGCTTAGGAGTGATAATGGTGGAGAATTTAGGAATAAGAAGCTAGATGATTTCTGTGCCAGGAAAGGAATTACTAGGCAATTTAGTATTGCTAGAACCCCACAACAAAATGGGGTTGCTGAGAGGAAAAATAGAACCCTAATTGAAGCAGCCAGAACAATGTTGGCTGATGCTCATTTTCCTATAGCCTTTTGGGCTGAGGCTGTTAATACAGCTTGTTATGTTCAAAATAGAGCATTAGTTAACAAAATTCAGAACAAAACACCTTATGAGTTACTTTGGGGAAGAAAACCTAATATTGGTTTTCTCAGACCTTTTGGTTGTCATGTAGTAGTATTAGATACTAGTGATGCCTTAGGGAAATTTAGTGCAAAAGGTGATGAGGGCTACTTCATGGGGTATTCAGTGCAGAGCAAGGGATATAGGGTTTATCTTAAAGAGGAAAAACGTATACTTGAAAGAGTACATGTTAGGGTTTTGGAAAATAAGCCTAGTGATCCTGAAAGTGGTCCTAATTGGTTGTTTGACTTGGAACCTTTATCTAGAACTTTAAATTATATGCCTGTCACTAATCCAGACATTGTGAAGGTAACTTCAAATGTTATGGAGGAACAAGTTGTTGATGTTTCAGGTACTCAGGTTCATGAAAAGGTTGGATCACAAGCAGAAAAGACATCTCCTATCCAAGAATATGTTACCATTCCCATTTGGACAGATGCTTTTGCTGCTGCTGCTGCTGGAAAAGATAATGGTGGTTTCCAAGTACCACCAGATACAAACATGCATGGTCCTTCAAGCGCTGACAAAGGCAAATCTAGCGCTGACAAGACCAATTCAGACGTTGATGGATCAGACGTTGACAACAACAGTTCAAGCGTTGTTAGCCCAAGCGCTAACAAACAAGATTCAAGCGTTGACAACAATTCTGCCCATCTTTTCTCTTCCATTTTTGAACAAGGTGGACCTTCCAATATATATGAAGAGGTTCATCCTCATGCTGATGAAAGAGAGTCTGATGAAGAAGATATTGGCAACATGAAGCATGAGGTTGAGGACACCAGACTTTTTGAGGGAGGAGTTCTTACTTCCGTTATGAAGAATCATCCTCCTTCTCAAATCATTGGTAATGTTAATACTTCAGTTCAGACTAGAAGATCTCATCAAGGTCTTGGTGGGTTTATTGCCAATATACACAAGAAGGTTGATACCCCTCTTGTGCAAGCATGTTTGTTTGCCTGTTTTCTGTCACAACAGGAACCCAAGAATATATTTGATGCTCTCAAAGAACCAAGTTGGGTGGAAGCAATGCAGGATGAGCTTCACCAATTTGCAATTCAGGATGTTTGGGAGCTGGTTGATTGTCCCAGATATGTCAGACCTATAGGGACAAGATGGGTTCTAAGGAACAAGAGAGATGAAAGAGGCATTATGGTCAGAAACAAGGCAAGGTTAGTGGCTCAGGGATATACACAAGAGGAGGGGATAGACTATGAGGAAGTCTTTGAACCAGTTGCAAGGACTGAAGCTATAAGGATTTTTCTAGCCTATGCATCCTGCATGGGATTCACTATCTATCAAATGGATGTCAAGAGTGCCTTCCTCTATGGAACTATTGTTGAGGAGGTATATGTGATGCAACCTCCTGGTTTTGAGGATCCAGAGCATCTAGATAAAGTGTATAGAGTCAAAAAGGCTATGTATGGCCTTCATCAAGCCCCTAGAGCATGGTATGGTACTTTGTCTACCTATTTGGTGGACAATGGATTCAAGAGGGGCACCATAGATCAGACACTATTCACAAAGAAGAAAGGCAAGGATGTGTTGCTTGTCCAAGTCTATGTTGATGATATCATTTTTGGGTCTACTGATCCAAAGATGAGTGAGGATTTCTCCAAGCTTATGACAGGCAAATTCAAGATGAGTGCTATGGGGGAGATGAACTTCTTTCTTGGTTTACAAGTTCAGCAGAAAGAAGATGGTATCTTCATCTCCCAGGATAAATATGTGGCTGAGATCTTGAAGAAGTTTGGCTTTTCTCCACATTAAAAGAGGGCTACTACTCCTATAGATAGAGAACACCCTTGGGGAAAGATTGGAGATGGGAAAGACGTTGATGTCAGGCACTATAGATCCATGATTGGATCCTTGATGTATCTTACTGCCTCCTGACCTGACATCATGTTTGCTGTGTGTGCTTGTGCACGTCATCAAGTGACTCCCAAAGAATGTCACCTTTATACTGTGAAGAGGATCTTTAGGTACCTAAGATGCTATCCTGGTCTTGGTTTGTGGTACCCAAAGGATTCACCATTGGAGCTGATTGCATATTCAAATAGTGATTATGGAGGTGATAAATTTGATAGGAAATCCACAACTGGTGGATGTCAGTTTCTTGGGAGCAGGTTGATATCTTGGCAATGCAAGAAACAAACAGTGGTGGCTAATTCTACAACTGAAGCTGAGTACGTGGCTGTAGCTGCTTGTTGTGGACAAGTTTTGTGGATTCAGAACCAGCTATTGGACTATGGGTATAATTTCATGCATACCAAGATATTTGTTGACAATAACAGCACTTTATGCATCATTAAGAATCCTGTACATCACTCTAAAACTAAACACATAGAAATTAGACACCATTTTATAAGAGATTGCTTTGAAAAAGGTTTAATACAACCAGATAGGGTTGACACTGAGGAAAATGTGTCAGATTTACTAACTAAACCTTTTGATGCTGGGAGGTTTCAATACTTGGTAACAAGTATTGGAATGGTCAATCTCACATAATATGTGTTTTGGAGTCTTTTTGTAAAAGTATGTACAGGATGATGCATTGTTATTGGTCTTATTTATGATTTAGATTGTCCACTATATTTTTCTAACACTGACAAAGGTTGCTTGAACGCTGATAAGTGTTTTTGCAACGTTGTCAGCAATATAATTGTCTAACGCTGACAAAGCTTCCCTCAACGCTGTCATGTGTTATCGGGGCGTTGTTAGCAACAATGTTAGTTTTGTGGTTTTCAATCTAAATGTGCAGATGGTGTTAGCAGTATACCATTGGATACAGAGTTGCTTATGGATCAATGGAGAAGCATTTGGACAAGTTTTTATTTATGGATGATGGTTGGAATTTTTAATTCCTATCTTGACATAAATTTTTATGTTCATGCATGATTTTAGCAAACTTATGTATCATAGTTTAAGGGGAGGTTTTAGGAACCTTTAGGATGTTTGGGTATCCATATGATACTCTTATCACAATTCTAGATTGTGTCCACAGGTGAGTATGAGTTAGTTTTACTAAATCATGAGGCACTGTAGCATGCAAAGTTGATATACTATGCCTGCTGCCAAGACATTTTTGGCCTAGAATTGGTTGTGGTTTGTTGGGAGACTTGGGAATAATTTTGTTATGAGATTTACCTGGGAGTAACAAGGAATTTTATAAGGTAACTTGGTTGTTAAGAGTTTTGGTTAGCAAGGGACACTAGAGGACTGTTATGTCTATCTTGCTTAAGCAAGTGTGCATAACTGGACAGTGCTTGCCGCCCTATAATAATTATCAGCTTTTTGGTTATCTTCTCTAGGATAAATTACTTTGTTAAGGTCATTTTTCATTTTTAAACATTTTTATTTTTGGACGCTGACAAGTATATTTCCAAGCGTTGTTGTGACCAATTTAGACGCTGACATGGCTATTGGCAAACGTTGACAAGATTATAGCCGTTGGGCGTTGATAGGTTATTTTTGACCGTTGACACTCAATGGGTCCTACCCAGTTGTTACTTTTTGACATATTTTTAGGCCGTAATTTTGGGAGTTGTTATTTTTCATTTAATGCATGAGATAAACTTATAATTTTTCAATATTTTCATGATTACCTTTTGAAAATACTTGCCTATTTTTGGGCCTATCACATGCATTTTCTTCTCCTATAAATTTGGCTCCTATTTTTATACAGGGTATCTATAATTCTTGTCTAACACAATTTTCTCTTATCAACTTCATCTTCATCACTTGAATTTAACAGCTTTCAACAATGGCACCAAAGTTTAGACCATCCGATTTGGAATTGGGGTTCAGAAGTCAACATAACATGATCGCGTATCTTGAAGCTGATGATACTCTGTTTCCCCAATACTCACAAATGGTGGCGTATTTGAACGCATCCCCCTTAAGGTATGCTCTTTCTCATGCACCACTCATTCCAGTCACACATATTAAACAGTTTTGGAACACTGTCAGTTCCTCAACAGTTAATAGAGTGACTACATTGACTTCTATTGTTCATGGGAGACCTTGGGTGGTTACTGAGGCTTTGGTACGCCAAGCCTTGCATCTTGATGATGCTGATGGTATAGCCACCCTTCCCATCAATGAAATAGAACAAGGGCTAAGGGCTTTAGGATATCCTTTTCCTGATGAAGGTACTCTAAACAAGTATCATAAGCAGGAATTTCCCCCAGCCTGGAAGTACCTCATACATGTCCTCCTTCAATGTTTGAGTCCCAAATGCACTGCACACAATGAGATCAATAGATCTATTGCTAGTGCTATTGTGTGCATTGCAACAGGGCAAAAATTTAATTATTCAAAAATGATTTTTGAGGGCATGTGTAAAAATAAGGGGAACAAAATGACTTTAGCTTATCCCCGATTTTTACAAATGGTTTTTGATGTTCAAGGATATTGCACAAGGGATCATAATGATTTTTATAAGATCCCTGAGCAAAAGAAAGCTATTTTTATGAAGATGCACTCACCAACCCATCGTGACCTACCTTTAACCCCAGCTATGCTTGCTGTTATTGCAGCAACACAACCCCAACCAGACCCCCAACCTCATATTGACCCCCAACCACACCTTGATCCAATACCTGAACCTTTACCTTCACCTGAACATATGCAAATTGACCAAGATTCCTTCAATGTTGATACATTCAATGTTGGCGTTGATGTGCCTATTTTCAACGTTGACACACAACCTTCACAAACCCAAACACCCCTTAACCAACCCACATCCACTCATTCTTCCACACCATCTTCCACACCCCCTGAATATAGGTTGATGAAACGCCAAAGGACTATTGGAGTGTTCTCCTCTGGTGGTCCTAGCCATGTAGCAGAGAGAACCACCACCATAAGTGTGGCTGGTGACTTGGATGAGGCTGGGACTATCGGTTCTGGCTTAGAAGCTGGCCAAGGCAGTCCCACCATCATTAAGTCCTCATCCATGCCCAATGAATCTGACTTGGGAGGTCAAATCCCCATTTTAGAAGAGGGCAGACTGGAACCAATGACTCTTATGGAATTGACGGCTGTCTGCATGAGCTTGCAAAAGCAAAATGCAGACTTAGTACAAGTTGTCAGCTCACAAGGCATTGAACTCAAGCAATTGAGGGAGAGGATTGTTGTTTTGGAGAGTGCTAGTGCAAGGAGGGGTATGGAGGAATCTTCCAAAGGGGAGGAAGATCCAATAAATCTGAGTGATAAGGGCAGCCATGATGGTCAATCCTTGGATGTTGCTGAGGCCCTTACAACTTTGAAGAAACAAATAGGTTTTGATACGTCCTTAGTTTCTCCTACCAACTTGAATTTATCATTTACAGCCATGTTGGAAGAAGTTACAAAAGGCGCTGAGGAAGGATATTTGGGCGTTGACAAGGAGAATTTGTTAGGTCAAAAAGTTGATGTGGCAGAAACTCAAAATCGAAGGACATTTACTCAGGCGTTGACGAGAGTAATACAAGAGTTGACAAGAGCAAAGTAGGCGTTGACAGAAGTCAACAAAAGTCAAACGCAGTCAACAAAAGTCAACGCTGATAGATTTGATGGAGAATTCTATTTAGGGAATATATTGAGTATATTATTTATGATATACACAATATATAGTTTATCTAAATAGAATATTTAGATGTTTATTTGATATTATCTCTTGTAGATTCTGTTCCTTCCACTATAAAAGGAACAAGGGTCTTAGGTTTTTATTATCATTCATATTCACAATGTAAACCTAAAGCGTGTGTCGACTAGGTGTGGGATTCAATGTACACACACCTAGTGATTGTTAATTATTAATATAGTTAGCAATCCAATTGTGTTTTAATTCATGTTATTGTGCCTAAACACCTTGTTAATGTGTTATGTTCTTATTCCGCTTTGATTATTTAATCATATGAACATGATGCATTCCTAGTAGCTTCAAGGATCCGGAAACCAAGGTTTCCACAATTGGTATCAGAGCCTCGTGGCTCGTGATGCTAGGACCAGCAAGGTGTTCGTGTATGGTGAAAAGAAGAAAAATCCGTCTAGGGTTTTTCTGGGCGTTTTTGTGTGCGCAGTAGTATTCAGAAGGTCATAACTTTCGATTGAACCGTTGGATCGTCACGAAATTTTATATGTGTGTTCTTCATACACATATCTAAACATCCACCGGAGGGATTGTCCTGTTTTATCCCCAATCAAAAGTTATTAAGCGTCGAAGTTGGCTGCAAAGGTGTTTTTCACTTTTCTGATTATTACATAAAATAATGATTTAGGGTTTCTATAAACCCTAGATCGTATCTATTCCAGAAAATGAGAGTTTTTGCAGCATGAGTATGGATTGATAGCAGCAAGAAAAGGGGTTTTTGAGTAAACCCTAGATCCAAGATTGTGATTGTTCAAGCATAATGCTAATTCGAAGGCTGTTAAAGCAAGGACAACAACAATCCTTGATTGCGAAGTATCAATGGGTAAAAGATGTCACGTGAGACTTTACATACATGGGAAAGGTCATGTTGTGATCAAGCTGTAATACTGTTCACGTGATACAGTATGGTAAGATACAAAATATGCAGATCGTTTTTTTTCAGACGTGGAACTTAAGCTATTTTAAAGGATTATTTTCTTTGTCATATGCTGAAGACGTAAAGGTAATATCTTCCTATTGGATATTATATGGTTACTTTGTGTTCACACGATCCCTACTAGTATATGTTCACATGAAGCTCTCATTGGTGGAAACTTGGTGTGTTCACACGATCAAGATTGGCTTGTGATTGGCTGATTTTCAGGATTAAAAAAAAGGGACGTGTGATATTTAATGGTAATAGGTCTGCTGATATACTTCCATGATTTGTGGGATATTTGTTGTTATGAGAAGAATAAGGGAAAATTAATTTGTTTTCTTAAATGAAAAAGGTTACTGATCCCTGATTTTTAGACAAGTCAGACGTGTTGGTGCGTAAGTTTTGGAGGTGATGCTAAAAACATGGGATATCTCATGCGTGATTCTCTCCAAAAAGGATATTGATATATTTGACTTGCACTTCACGTAGATACAAACGTGTTGGATTCTAAGAAAGGAAACATGGACATGATTTGGTATGTGCAATTACACGTGATGTTTTAAGATATTTATGGAAGAAGTTGTGATGTCTCACGACATTCTTGGAACTAATCTAATTTGGACGTGAGGATGGTTTAAACGAAAATCACATGGATAAACATATCTCTATCCTGTTATATTTATTTATCATAACTGCTCTCTCTCTGCCATATGAATTGTAGTCCTAGATGATGTCAGCGAAAGAGGCGCTGACATGAGTGGTATTGACGCTGACAGGAAGTAACTAGACGCTGACAGAATAAGTCAACACTGATAGGTTGACAGTGTTGTCCGATATATGGTATTTCAAGCGCTGATAGGTATTGTCCGATATCAGACAATACATCTGACCAAGATATTGGATAGAGAAGGATATCGGATAACACAAGGATTGCTGCTGTTGAGAAAATTAGTACATTTTGAGCACACAAAAAGGAGGATTATACACACGAAGGTACATGGAATCTCCGTTTTTATTTAGAATATCAAGGTGATATTTATGGCTCGGATATTTTTACAAGGAGTAAATGATTTTTAAGTAAGTTAGCAACAATTCATGAAGACTTTGGTTGATATTGGAGTATGTAATCGGGATAGCCTTGTGAAAGAGTTATTCGTTAACAGCTTTTACATATGAAGATATTGACTTGTCATGAAGAGGTGTTGGCTTAAGGGGAAGAATTCTTATGGTAAGTTTGATGATTGAAGAAGATTTTCGCGAGTTTGTGTTCTATCATATCTTAAAGTCGTGAACTCCCAGTCATTGACTTTTAAGGTAACTTGTATATGCTTACATGGTTACTGATGAAGTGATACAAGGTCTAGGAATATGTGATTTTTCTTATGGTTCTCTATGCACATATTTTCTATCACTTGAAGGAGTTACATTATCGTGCTCAGTGTCTCACAAAGGATGAGGATTTTTTTATCAGCCACATACTTCATCACGTCATCGTACAAGATATGGAACATAGGTTTGGGTTACTCTACTTCTACATCAAAAATATTATATTAATTGTTCTTCAAGATCATTACACAGAGCCTACATTTGGAGAATCTTCAACATTGCATACATTGTTTACTTTCCTGTTGATGTGACAAAAAGGGGAAGAAATACATGCTACACTTGAGGGGAAGCAATTTGAAGATCATGTACAACTTACAAGAGATACACATAGAGTTTTGCCACCATCAACTAGGGGAAGATTGTTGGGTCAAAAAGTTGATGTGGCAGAAACTCAAAATCGAAGGACATTTACTCAGGCGTTGACAAGAGTAATACAAGAGTTGACAAGAGCAAAGTAGGCGTTGACAGAAGTCAACAAAAGTCAAACGCAGTCAACAAAAGTCAACGCTGATAGATTTGATGGAGAATTCTATTTAGGGAATATATTGAGTATATTATTTATGATATACACAATATATAGTTTATCTAAATAGAATATTTAGATGTTTATTTGATATTATCTCTTGTAGATTCTGTTCCTTCCACTATAAAAGGAACAAGGGTCTTAGGTTTTTATTATCATTCATATTCACAATGTAAACCTAAAGCGTGTGTTGACTAGGTGTGGGATTCAATGTACACACACCTAGTGATTGTTAATTATTAATATAGTTAGCAATCCAATTGTGTTTTAATTCATGTTATTGTGCCTAAACACCTTGTTAATGTGTTATGTTCTTATTCCGCTTTGATTATTTAATCATATGAACATGATGCATTCCTAGTAGCTTCAAAGATCCGGAAACCAAGGTTTCCACAGAATTTGGATGCTGACAGAAATATTTTGGGCGCTGATAGAACAAAATTGGGCGTTGACAGATCTGCACATGAGGGTGATGTATCCCAGTCATCATCCATCATCAAGGAGGTTTCTGCACAGGTATCACCATCTACCTTACCAACCATTGCACCATCAGATAAGGGTAAGGGTATTATGGTAGAAGAGAATGTTCCAAAGAATGCAGCTCAAGTTGAATTTGATAGAAGATTGGCTGCACAAATGATGGAACAAGATAAAAAGGAGGTAAAAGAGTCACCATTTGTTGTGACTTCAGAAGAAGGAAGTGATGGAGCTAGCTCAGACTCAAGTATTATGATTATAGAACCAGAAAGACTTGATTATGGAGAAGAGTTAGCCAAGGAGAAGTTGAGAGAGTTGAAATTGCAGGTTGACTTTGACATGGCAGAGGTGGTTCAAATGTACAATGCTTGGGAAGAAAGATGTATGGAGAATTCAAACTTGACCATTTCAGATCAAATATGGGGTTTGGAGATTCTTCTCAGAGTTCAGAAGGATTGCCAGGTAATTTTGAAACACAAGGCAAGCAATATTCTCTCAGAATTGAAAAGGGATAGAAGGGAGCTATACTGCATGTTGCTCAGATGTCATGGAGTAGGATGGACTTATCAGAAGTTGAAGGCATTGACATTTGATGAGTTGGAATGCAAGGCTTATCCCATTTGGGTGAGAGTGCAGGAAGCAAACACTCTCAGACTTCTTTCTGATGAAAGAAAGGAAGAACTTGAAGAAGAAATGGAGCTCAAGAAAGCTATGTTTGTTCCCAGACCAGTGAAAAGGGAATTTCTCTTGAGTTTCCCAAAGATATGGATCCACTATATCCAAGTGAAGCTGTCATAAGAAAGAGCCTCAAGCTCTCACCATTAGAAGCTTCAGATATGGTGCAAGTGTTACCATTAGATTCCAGGAACCCAATTGTGAGCTATGAAGAAGATGAATGTGGGTTTTGGAAGATTGGCAGATATGGTAAAGAGGTACACACTTTTACCACTCTCATATCTTTATTTGCAAGTTGTGATAGAGAAGACTTGGTTGATCTATGGAGATTGCTAGAGACCAAGTATGAGGCTGAAGCACCAACTTCAGCTAATGGAATAAAAATGTGGTCCACATTCAAAAGAATGTGTGGACCAAAAGATGAGGATCCTGCTATTTGGAAGGATCTTAAAGATGACCTCAGTGGTCTTCAATGGAGATTATATTCAGCTGCTGGTGTTTACCATTTGAGTTCTACAAAGTTTGCTGAGTATCTACTTGTGGATGGTCAGTATTTCATATCCAAGGCTATCCTGGAGAAGATGAAGAACACTCAGCTGGAAATAGATTATTCAAGTGACGTGGCAAAAGATTTGATCAGATTTATTCATTACCAATATGAGAAGGTTTGTAAGATTCCTCCTAGTCCTTAATGCTTATTCAGAAACTTGATCATAAGAGTGGATATCAAGTTTAGGGGAGGATTATTGGGAATAAATTAAGGCCAGATCACTTGAGCGCTGACAAGAGTAAAACAAGCGTTGACAAGAACAAAACAAGCGCTGACAGCTCAAGCATTGACAAGATAAAGTCAAGCGTTGACACATTGAAGACAAGCACTGATGGGAAGATATACTCTACGCGTTTATTGTATTCTAGATTATTTCTAGTAAAGATAGGAACAACAATGTATTTTCTATATTTATCTTTACCTAGAATAGTTGATACGTAGATTATTGTACAAGCTTCTTAAGTCTATAAAAGAAGACCTTTAGGTTAATGTTTTATATAAGTTTTCATTCGTAAACTACTTTCATTGTAAGCAAGTTTGATATCATTAATCAAAGTGAAAGTTTGTTTATATCATTGTGTGTTCTTGTTTAAGTGTTAAATTCCGCATAACACTTAGATTCATAAGCATATACAAAGGTTTCTCTAAGTGTATTACATGATCTAATCTCGTATACATAAAGCTAAATCGATCTAAGTTTGGGATCAACATCATTATCATTAAACACTTGGGATTTACTCGTGAAAAAGTCCATTTTGTCATCCCCATATCTCATAGTAAGTCTCCCCTCGTGAACGTCGATTACGGTTCGAGCCGTCGATAAAAAATGGTCGGCCTAAAATAATGGGAAATTTAGGGTCACACTCGTAATCGGATATAACGAAATCCGCGGGAAAAACAAACTTTCCAACTTTCACATAGACATCCTCGGCTATTCCAATTGGTATAAGTGGAGTACAGTTTGCAAGCTCGATTGTCATGTTCGTGGGGGGTAAGATTAGGCAATCTCATCAATTTCCAAAGAGAACGAGGCATGTGATTGATGCTAGCACCTAAATCGGCAAGGACTAAACATCCCTCAATCTCGGAAAAATCACAAGGTAATAGAAATTGGCCCGGATCCTCTTCCTTTCTCGGCATATGCCTTTTGGGTTTTTTAAGAAGGATCGATGCACAAGTTTCTTCAAGGGTTACTTTGGTTAGGTCGATAAAGCTCTCTTGTTGAACCGTGGATGGAATTTGAGGTACACGAGGGTGTGCACTCTTTTCCTTGGTCGCCACGTTCACCCCATCGACTTTAGAACAATAAGACGTCTTAGAAGTTGAGGGTTGAGAAGAAGGAACAACTCGAAATCCTTCAAGGTTAGGGATAATCACACGACCTTTCTCACGAGACGAGCCGGCTTTACATTGTTCCTTCGGATTTGAAACGGTGTCACTAGGTAACGAACTCGATGAAGCACCCGAGGACTTATTCATAATGGCCGAAAACAAATTTTTAATGTCAATTTGTCCTTGCTCAATCTTCGTGTTTTGCAATTTCAAAGTATTAGTAAAGTCGTTTTTCAAAGTACCAATTTCTCCCTCTAATCATCTCATATTAGCCTCATTCGTTTTCATGTAATTTTGAAAATCGTTTGACGAACTATTTTGATTTGAATTAAAGTTCCCTTGGTTTTGATTACTTCTTTGAAAATTTCCTTGATTCCCACTTGAAAAATTGTTTCCTTGATTGTTGTTGTTTTAAAAACTCGAGTTTTGATTGTTTTTGTTATCTCGGTTTTGCCAATTCAAATTCAGACCTTGATTATAACCTTGAAAATTGTTACGATTATGAAAATTGTTACCTTGATTATAATTGCCTTGTTGTGATGGACCCGCGTTATTTTGATTTTGAAAATTGTTGTTTCCATTTAACGCACTCACATTCACCGTTTGGCCATCCGTCTCCGCACACTCGTAATAATTATGAGGTCCACCACAAAATGTACACGATGTCTCAACCGCTTTCACCGTAGCGGGAGCGTCTTTCTTTTGCATTTCAACGAGAAAAGACGTAAACACATTCGTCAACTTATCGACTTTCGCATCAACTCTCTCAATGTCGCGATTAGAACTACTAACATTGGCGACATTGGCAACACTCGGTGCGTTACGGAGTTGGTAAACCTTGGATCGGTTTTCGATAATTATCAATGCATCTTTCGGAGTTTTACACAAAAAGTTGACACCGGCGGAGGAGTTCAATGAATCTTGTTCTTGAAAATTAAGACCGTTGTAAAACGTATCGATTTGGTGAAACTCGGAAAAACCATGGTGAGGACATTGCCTAAGATATTCCTTAAAACGATCCCACGCGTCTCTAAAAGATTCATTCGGTTTTTGCTCAAATTTCGTAATTTCATTTTTGAAAAACGTCGTCTTAGACGGTGGGAAAAAATAATTAACGAACTTGGAGATGAGATCCTTCCACGTAGTTATGGAATTAGGTGGCTCTTTCTCATACCAATCCTTGGCGGCACCATCGAGCGAGTACGGAAAAAGCATAAGCTTGACGACATCGGTGTCGACGTTCTTAAACTTGCTCGTGGCCAAAAGACGATCAAAATTCAGAATATGGTCGTGAGGATTATCGGCTTCACGACCTCAAAACTTCGTAGCTTGAATCAATGAAAGCATTCCGCTCTTAATCTCAAAATTCTCCGCTTCGATAGCGGGAATTACGATCGCGTCTCCATAACCCTCGGTGGGTGCTTGGAGCAATTCCATCATCGAACGATTGTCGGCTATCTCGTCTAAGGTTTCTTCAACAACTTAGGAACGTCGGTTTCTAAATCTCGTCTATGTCATCGATTCCTTCGATTACGATTGCGTCGATTCGAAGCGTCGCTAGAATTAGAATAATCCTTCGATCGAGTGCGCATGCAATAAGCGTAGAATGGGTGGTAGCAAAGAAGATTCTTTTTGTGGTTTTTCGATTTTTTTCAATTTTTTTGGTTTTTGATTGTTTTTAATTTTTTTTGGATTTTTTTGTGTATTACGTAGACACAAATCTACAAATCTCTCCTCGAATCGATTTCTCGATTAAAGGAGCCTCAAAGAATGAAAACGATCACGTGGAGTGAACGCCTTCGATGACTTTAGAACGTTGGTGGAACACCAAAACGTTCAAGAGGGTTTAATCTTGAAAACAAGCAAATATATATGATACGTAGATAATACTTGGGCGGCAAACCCTCGATTGGACCTCTTTCTCAAAACATGCACAAGCAAGCGGGGGAAACGAGGCGGCGCTAAGCACTTAAGAGCCTTTTTCCCTTAGGTCGTGAAATACAACCGCCTTATACCCACCTTATAGTTTGTGTTAATTGAAATTAAGCCTCACGAAAGTATTTATCTATTTTGACTTTAAACTTTTGCTTTAGATTCGAATACAATGATCGAGCGATGAAATCCCGAATCAAGGTTGCGTTTTCACGCTTTTGGAGTACTTGTATATTTATTGTTCTACGTAGATACAATATAGTAATATATTCACAGGAAAAACAAAAACGATAATGGGATATCTACAATATAGTAAAAGATTGTTGTGTGTTTAATTTAGGAAAATTAAACACGATTTATTTGGATACTATAATATAATAAGGAAAAATAACAAAAATGAGTATGTACGTTTATATACGCTTTCCAAAATTTGAAAAGCAAAAATGCACTACTCACACAAACACGATACTAATAATGGCACGCTAAAAACACCTCCCCGGCAGCGGCGCCAAAAATTTGATGTAGTTTTTTTATACAAGTCTTAGGAAAGACGAGTAGAAATGGCAAGTATTAAACTCGACGATTTAGGAAAACCGACAAGTCGAATAAATTCCAAGTTCATTCTCGAAGGAGGTGTGTGGATTAAGTGTGCCAATTATATAAAATCAAGTTTGGATTAGTGACGTTTTTGGTTTAAGAGAGAAAAAATGAAGACGCGCTACGACTACGATTACACTACGACGATTAGACGTAAAACGCGAACGTAAATACGTAAAACGTGACAAAATTAAAAATTAAAACTAAAAACAAATTAAAAATTAAAACTAAGTCTAAAATAATATAAATAATAATAAAAATCCAATAAATAAATTTTAAAACCTTTTATTAGATAAATATTCAATTTTAAATGCTAATTAAAGCCCTAAAAATAAATATAATTAAGAAAAAGCTCAAAATATTATTTTATTGAACTAATAAATCACTTATGTTATTTAAAGACTAAAAAGTATTTTTCCTAAATCTTCAAAACTATTTTTCTATTTTATAAAACACTAAAAACTATTTTTAAACTAAAATAATGATAAAAATATTAAAAATATGCTAATAATAGTTTGACAATTTTAAAAATCCTAAATTATACCAATGAACAGTAGAAAAATGAAAAAGTTTTTAAAAAAGTAAATTTTTTCACTAAAAGACAAAGTAGATTATAATAAAACCCTAATTAACCTAAAATTAATTCTAAAAATTACTTTAAAATGTGAATAGTAAAATATTTTTAAACTAAAAATCTTAAAATCTTTTTCTAAATCTAGGAAAATTTATAAAACTGAAAAATACTAATTTCTTACACTAAAAGACAAAAATCAGTAATTAAAAAGTAATTTAAAATGCAATTTAATCTAAAAAATAGGAAATGAATAGTAAAATAAAAATAAACTAAATAGAAAATTCAGAAATTAAATAAGAAAAATTACAAAATTGAAATCAGTGAAAAATTCCAAAATATAACCACTAAAGACAAAAAAATAAGATTCTGAAAGTGACATGTGGGTTCTTTTTGTCTGGTAGCTTAGCAGTACCAACAATAACACTAGCAGTGGGAACTTGGTTCCCACTGATAGTTATAAAAACAGGTCTGGTGACGAATAAGCTTAGGAAAGCTTATTTGGTTGCTTTTTCTTGGACAATAAGGCACCCCTACACTCAGTGGAGTGTAGGGAGTCTATAAATGCAATAAACACACAAGCTTACACACAAAAATCACTCAAAAATTCCCAAATGGGGTTTCTGTTAATCAGAAAGGTGGTCTGATGCTATTTGCTGGTGTAGTTTGCACTTAGGGTGAATTTTGGCTTACAAAATCTTGCTCAATAAACACCCAAATTACTCTTAGCCAGTGTGCAAGCTTAAATTAACAACCTACTTAACAAATAGCAAGATTTGGAGGTCAAATTATAACTAAAACAAGGCAGATTTGACCCCTGCTGTTTTTTAGCCAATTTCAACACATGCAAACTTGTTTTAAGCATACCAAACTGAAACCAATGACCAAACTAAACTACTAATATCAATTTCAAGTGTGTCTAGGCAGTTTTCAAGTCAACAACTTATCAAACATGCAGCTTAAACCCTTATCCCAAACACCCCTTTTATGTTTCTGAAAATGGGCTTTTCAAACAAGATCTAAACGAACTTAATTTAAACTGATAACAAACATTCAAGACCTGTATAAGATACGTAATCAACAAGTTTGAACAGATAAAACAACATAACTAAACTGGTTCTCCACAAAATCATAAAACTTCATAAAAACCAAAAAATATCAAGTAGGGTTAAAGCCTAAGGCTACCTGGCTGATGCCTTCTACTAGGTCTTTTAGAGCTGATATGAGAGCTTATGCAGTGTAGAGTAGGCTGCTGATGGAATCACAATGGACCCAAGCCTCTAATATCTTCAAAAGATGAGAAAAAAATGCAATGGAAAAAGGACTTGATGATCTTTGTTCCTGCATAAATGAAACAAACACAGAAACAAGTGAAAGCTTGTAAAAGCTGAGCTCATAAGCTAGTTCTCAAGTAGCTTATGGGCTAGCTGATGCAAACAATGAGTGAAAAATAAAGAAAATAGGTTAAAACAGATTTTTGAAAATCACTTGGATGAACACAAACTCTTTAATCCTTTGAAACCAACTGAAATTAACAAACCAACATCAACACATCAGGTTCATGCTTCCACTTTCACTTCCACATGAACTTGATTGTGAGTTCTTGAAAAATCTAAAAAAAAACGTCTCTTGAAAAAAAACTTTTTGAACCAACTTCTGATGGGGGTTTTTAAACTAGCCTTGAATAAACAAATAACATTACACTAAGTTATACTAAGAAAGCTTTTAAATGGAACTCAGTTTGCACAAGAAATCAAAATTTCATTTTCATTAATTTTCTAAAATTTTTATACAAACTAGAACAAAGGCTATATGAGTACAACCCACTCATATTTATAATGTAAAATAGAATCTACTAGAACTCATAAACCCTAATACATTTAAATTCCTATTCTGCCCTTTGAAGAATCTTGAGAATCAGTCAAAAGTATGCCCATGTGATGATTCTGATGTTGTTGAGCTGTTGGAGTCATCTTGGACGTTCAAAAATGAGTAGGGGCCAAGGAATGGGTAATAGCTGTTCATTTGGTCGTTTTTTGGGTATTGGGGTGAAAATGACGCAGCAGGGGGTGACCCTACTGGTCACATGGTTATGTTGGGGGAAGGTTTGTGAGTGGGTTTAGGATTAGTAAATGGTTAATCAACGATCTGGAAAGATAGGGACAAAACCCCTTTGGTTTATGAGTAATTCGATCTAGGGTTTTCCTAGGGTTTAAGGGGATTAGGGGTGATAAACAGTTAAGGTTTAATCATGTTTGGGGGTGTTTAATTTTAAAAACTATGTTTAGAGGGAAAATAATAACTGATTGTTAAATCAGTTAAGTGGAAAGGGGACGTGGATGGTAGGGTGGTGGTGATTGGTGGGTTTATTAAGGTGGGTGACGTGGCGTGTTGGGAGTGGATGGTGAAAGTTTGGTTGTCTGTCCCATTTTGGCCCCTCATTTACTTCCTTGTTGTCACTTTATAATAAAGCAGTCCAAAACCCAAACTCCTTTGTAATGCAAGTTTCCATTTTTAGATATTTGCCACCAAAACTTTTATAAACTTGTCAAAAGGGTATTTCTTGAAATAAATGGATTCTTCAAGGGCCAATCTTGCACAATCTCATCATTTTAGGGACCCAATGTGTATTTTTGAGTTTTTCAAGGGTTTAAAATGACAAGTCTTCAAAAGATGAGGGACCAATCTTGCCAATCTTCAAAACTTCAAGGACTTCAATGAAAATTCATGATTCGGGCCCGGTTCTTTGTGCGGCTTCGTTTCCCGTGTTCGTTTTGCTTGATTCTTGTGATCTTTTGTTGATTTCACGATATCCGTACCTAAAATACACAATGAATAAACACAAGCATATATTTGGGTATTTTTATGATATTTTAAGCGTTTTAAGCCCGATTTGGACGATGAGACTATGTATAATTGCAGTCTCATCAGCCCTAAGAAACTTCCTAACATTGTTCTTGCTAGAAAAACCTTCATCAAGAGCTCTTAGACTAGTAATAATAGTATTAAATCTAACAAATTCACTATCAATAGTTTCATCTTCTAAGATGACAAATTGTTCATACTGTTGAACAAGATGATCGATTTTACTTTCTTTGACTTGGCTATTACCTTGGTGGGTTACTAAAAGAGTACTCCAAATATCTTTAGCGGTTTTACACATGAAAATCCTTTCATACTCTTTCTTTTTAGTGTCATCGTTAGAATTTTCAAAAGTTACTAACTCTTTCTTTTTGGAAACTTCATTATATTGATAAGGAAAAACATCACCACTGGTAATAACATGCCAAGATCTAAATCTTTTAATTTCACATAAGTCTCAAATCTATTTTTATAATAAATAAAACTGTCGGTTTAAAAAAGAGGTGGTATTTGCATAGATTTCCCTTCTAGGTACTTGTTGGAATCTATAGATCGACTCAAGTTTTAAAATACAATATATTTTAAAAATGCTTGAGCAACCACGCTCTGATACCAATTGTAGAAACTAGAAGGGGGGGGGGGGGGGGGTTGAATAGTTTCTTAAAATTTACTTGTTAAAAGAGGGTTTTCAAAAATCCTTTTTAAAAACTTAGGCTTGAGAAATTATGTGAAATCTTCTTATACACAATATGGACAAGGAATAGTGTAACTAAACTAATAATCACAAGTAAATGCAAATAAAGAATAATGAATTTAAAGAGATAAGGAAAAGAAAGATCAAACCAAACACCAAGGATTTATAGTGGTTCGGCCGAAGCTCACTCCTCGTCCCTACTCCACTCCTCAGGTACTCCTTACTCGAGAGTTTACTAATCAACAAACTCCTTAAGGTGGAGAAATCGTACACAACGTCACTTATCCAATTTTCGACTCTAAGCTAAAAGTCGAGCCCTAATCTTAGCTAGGACCAATCTACACCAATATACTTTGAGGACTAAGTATTAACTGTTGATCCCAAACTTAGATCGATTAGCTTTGTGTTAACGAGATTGAATCAAGTTTAACACGTAGAGAAACTTTGTTTTTGTTATGAAAAATCCAAGTGTTATGCGGAATTAACACTTAGACTAAAGAACAAGTAAAACAAATAAACCAAACTTTCACTTTTGATTGATAATTGAACTTGAGTACAATGAAAGTCGAATACTGAATAATTATATAAACTAAAAACCCTACGACCTCCTTTTATAACATAAGGAGTCGTGTACAATGGATAACCTATCAACTATTCTAGGAAAAGATAAATATAGTAAATACAATATTGAGTATCTTTTCTTCAAATTAAAAACGTGTTGACTAAGTTTTCCTATCAGTGGTTGGACTTCTTCTTGTCAGGGCTTGAATATCTCTTGTCAATGCTTGATCTGTCAACGTGATTTCTTCCTATCAGCGTCCAATTAACTCTTGTCAGCGTTTGAGTGTCTTGGCTCATTTTATTCCCAACAATCCTCCCTTAAACTTGATATCTACTATAGTAATCAAGTTTCTGAATAAAAACTAAGTACAAGGAGGATTCTTACAAATACAAATTACTTTTTAATTAGATAATAAATAAATCTAATTAAGTCTTTGCCAACATCACTAGTGTAATCCATTTCTAGCTGTGTAGACACCATCTTCTTTAAAACTTCCTTGGACATAGGATATTGAGCATCCACAAGAAGATACTCTAAAAACTTTATAGTGCTTAGATGGTAAACACCAGCAGCTGAATGTAGACGCCATTGTAGTCCACTAATATCATCTAGATTCAACCATATTGGATCTGCTTCATCTGGTTCAATCATCCTTTTGAAAGATGTCCCGATCTTTATTCCATTGACTGAAGTAGGTGCTTCAGCCTCATACTTGGCCTTCATCAATGTCCAAAGATTTACCAAGTCTTCTCTATCCAGGCTTGCAAACAATGAGATCAAAGAAGTAAAAGTATGTACCTTCTTGCCATAACTGGTGATCATCCAGAACCCCCTTGCATCTTCTTCATAGTTAACTATTGGGTTTCTGAAAACCAATGGTAATACTTCTACAACATGTGAAGCCTCAAATGGTGAAAGCTTAATACTTTTTCTGATTACTGTTTCACTAGGATTCAATTGATCAAGAATTGGGAACTCAATGGGAATTCCCTTCTTCACTGGTCTTAGTGCAATTGAAACCCTCTGAATCTGAAAATTCTCTTCACTCTCTTCTCTCCTTTCATCTGAGAGAAGCCTCATAGTATTTTTCTCACAAATTCTTACCCAAATTGGATAAGCATGATGTTACAATTCTACAAAGGAGAGTCTTCTCAATCTATCAAAGGTCCATCCACCTTGATGACACCTGAGCAACATGTAGTCCAGTTCTCTTCTATCTCTCTTGAGTTCAGAAAGCACTTTACTGTCCTTGTGCTTCAAAATCACTTTGTAGTCTTCCTGCACTCTTAACAAGATCTCCAATCCCCATATCTATCTAGTGATGGACATCTCTGGATGCTCTATAGTCTTGTTCTCACATGCAATGTACATATCTCTCACTTTAGGCATATCAAAATCCACTTTGTCTTTTAACTCTCTTAGCCTCTCCAGAGCTCTCATCATCATCACTACCATCTTTTTCGTTCTCCGTGGTAGCCCAATCCTGTTCTTGTAGTTGTGCAACCAAAGCTTGATCAAATTGTACCTGGGCTGCATCCTTTGGCACCTCAACTTCCACTAAAATAGCTTTACCCTCGTCCTTTTCTCCAATAGCTGGTAAAGTAGTTGTTGGTACTTGTGTTGTAACCTCCCTAGTGATAACTGGTGGTTGGGATGCACCAATCATACACGTGGGCTTGTCAACGCCATCTTTGCTCTTGTCAGCGCTCAAACTCTAAACATCAACGGCTGAATTTGTAACCTGTTCCATCATCTCCACAAATGATAGCTTCTTTGGAGTGACCAATGAGACATCAATAACAGGCTTCTCCTTCAATCTAGCCAAAGATTCAACAACTTCCACCTGTTTAGTACCAAAAGAACCACCTTCTTCTTCCTATGAGCGCTTGTCACTCAAATTGAAAGGTTCTGTTGGTGCATCTTCCTCCCCTTTGTAAGAATCCTCCCCTGATGAAAGGACTCTTGCCTGCCTCCTCCTAGCTTGGGAAGTCTCCAAAACAACTAGTCTCTCCCTCAATTGCCAGAGTTCAAGATCCTGACCTGTGACAATATGTACCAGGTATGCATTTTGCTTTTGCAAGCTAATACAGACCACCGTCAATTCTAAAAGAGTATAAGGTTCTGATCTGCCCTCCTCTAGAATGGGAATTTGACCTCCTAAAGTAGAGTCATGGGGCATGGATGAGGTCTTAAGGATGTTGGGACTGCCTTGACCTGCATCTAAGCTAGAGCCAATAGTCCCAGCCCCACCCATGTCACCAACCGCACTTGTGGTGGTGGTTCCCTCTGCTATGATAGGTGTAAAAACACCCATCCTTTTACCACTTAATTATAATAATAACCAAGCCAAAACGTGTATTTTATGTCGTAAATGTCAGAATTATGCGTGGTTTGTGTTCTAGGACCAAAAGATGAAAAAGGAAGAAAACACGAGCTTTTATCGATGAAAACGGGAAAAGACGAAGTCAAAAGATCAAGAGTGCAAAAAGAACGGTAGTTCAAGGCCTATTCTGAAGATTTATCAAAGAAAAATTCTAAAGAAGGAAGTTTAATGAAGTCGAAGAACCAAGTCTAATTAAAGAAGAAAGTTATAAGACGAGTTCAAATTATATCGACAAATCCCGAGACAACGTCGAGAAAGACAAAGAATTTAAATCGAGTCGAGACAAGAAGAAAGAAGGAAGAAAGCACCAATATTTTACTCCGCCTATAAATACCCTCCTAATGTGTCATTAGGAGGTGGGTAGTTAGTTAGGTTAGAATAGGAGTAGTGTAGATTTACTTTCTCTCTCTAGTTTTTACTTTCTCTCTCAAGATTTAATAGGTAAGATTTAATTTTCATGTTTTTAATTGTTGAATCCTTTACTTTTAATCAAGCTTTTAATTCATCTCCTTCTTCCTTTCTTGTTTTCTATGGTTTAATCTTTGCTTATGTTTATGGTTGTGTTTATGAGTTTTTGATTGATTTGGTTATTAATGTTAGTTTTATTGATTTGGTTTAATTTGTTATTGATAGTTGACTATTAGTGGCTAGTTTGGCTTAATTTTTAGATTTATTATGGTTGATTTTGGTTAAAATTCGTGTTTTAGTTTTTCCCCTGTTCTTCGTCTTAGTTAGTTTCCCCAGATTTTACCGAACCTAGCATTTTCCCGAACCAGTCATTTTTTACCGAATGAGTGTTTTTATTCCGAACCAAGTATTTTACCGACAAGCAAAATATCCCGAACGAGAAGATTTTCTCGAACGAGTTATTTTCCCGAACGAGAAGATTTTCCCGAGCGAGTTAATTTTCCCGAACGAGTTATTTTCCCAAACGAGACATTTTTCCCGAACGAGACATTTTTCCCGAACGAGTCAATATTCCGAACGAACATATTTTTCCGAACAAGCTTTTTTTCCGAACTAGTATTTTTACTTAGATTTGTAATTTTCATTTTTCCAAAAAATAGCACGCTTTCATGAAATCTCTATTTTTACCAAGTGTTTTTCTATTTTACAGAAAAAGTGACAGTTTTTCTGGAATTTGTGT
Source organism: Glebionis coronaria (assembly GCA_025667525.1). NCBI lineage: Eukaryota > Viridiplantae > Streptophyta > Magnoliopsida > Asterales > Asteraceae > Glebionis > Glebionis coronaria. The sequence goes on along the minus strand of CM046882.1, from coordinate 71,759,037 downwards.
TTAGTTTATTTATTACTTCGTGCATTTACCTTTTTAGTCGATAGATTTTTTTCGTCTTTTAGTTTTATTTTCATTACTGCTTTAATTGACGTTTTATTATTTGTGTCGCTCCTTTATTATTAGTAATTTGTCTTTGGTTTATTTTTATTTCGCTTCGCATTTACCTTTTTCAAGTAGAATAGATAAACAAACTTCCCTTTTCGTCACCAAGAACGACTGAGTCACGCTTTAAACCTTAATCAATTCGATAAGACACCGAGAACGAACTTTTCAACTAGTAAAATCTTTGTATCAAATGGCGCCGCTGCCGGCTCTTTTCGTGAAGATTAACGGTTTTCTGTGAGAGACGCGTTGGATTTTGGGATCCGTTCACTATTGAACGTTATTTTTCTTGTCTAATTTTCAAAATTTTTCAAAAATCCTAAAGAAGTATAAAATTTTCAAAAATCCAAAAAAATAGAAAAACATAAAAAACCAAAAATATTTCTTGTCTATCTTTCTTTTCCTTTTGTAGGTGTGTATGCGTACCAGTGCTCGTAAGAAGAAAGCAACTCAAGCCGAAGTCGAAAGTCAACCTATTGTCACCATGGACAATCGACCAATGATCGAGCTTTTGCAATCGCACGTAGAGGGCAACACCGATGCTATTGTCATACCCGAGATTGGAGTCAACAACTTTGAGCTCAAATACGACTTCATTCAAATGGTCTCTGCTCAACTATTCTTGGGGCATACACTTGATGATCCTTATGACCATATCAAAAGGTTTCTTCAACTCACTAATACGGTCAAGTTTAATGGGGTTTCACAAGAGGTAATTTGCTTGCAACTTTTTCCTTTCTCCTTAGAGGGAAAAGCCCGACATTGGCTTGATAAGGAACCGCCACAAAGTATTCTTACGTGGTCGGATTTAGAGACCAGATTCATCAACTACTTTTTCCCACCCTCACGTACTACCGCTTTGCGGAATGAAATTATTAACTTTGAACAAAAGTACGGTGAGACATTTAGTGAATCTTGGGACCGTTTTAAGGAACTTTTAAGAAAGTGTCCACAACATGGTTTCACAAAAGTGCATCAAATTAATACTTTTTATAATGGTTTAAGCATGAATGACCAAGATTCACTAAATAGTACCTCGGGGGGTAACATTTTGGTTAAGTCTTCTGATGCCGCATGGGATATTATTGAGAATAAATCTAAAGTGCAAACCAAAAGTGTTCGGGCTAATGTGGCTAGTGCTAGCACTAGTGACACCGAAAGGAGACTTGATAAGCTTACTACAGTTGTTGAAGCACTTGCTTTACAAGCAGTTAACAATGCCAAAAACAACAATGCTATTAATATAACTTGTGAAACTTGTGGTGTGCCACACTCTTATGTTAATTGTGATAAAGCTTATGATCAATCTCAGGGGGAAGTGTATGCTTCCAACAACACCGAGAGACTTCATTTCAAGCCTAATGTCGATGTTCATCACTTGTCTTACAACTCGATGAATTACTTGGCTCCACCCGGTTTTCAACAAAGACCACCCCCACCCAACCAAAACAACCAAGGGCCGCCAAGAGCTAATTTTCAAGGTAATGGCAATGTGAGGGGCTTAAATGCAAATCAGGGAAATTACCAAATGCAAAATCAAGTCTTTCCAAACCAAGGTTTCAATCCTCAAGGTTTTCCACCTTATAACCAATATCCAAATCAAGGTTTTCAACAACAAGGGTTCAATTTACCTCATCCGCCAATGGACTTGGTTTTGCAAAAGTTGAATGAACATGAGAAAATCATGCAAGCAATGCAAGAATCTACTAGACAAATTCAAGAGTCCACGGATAGGAAATTCGTTCAAATGTTACAAACCCTTCGTCCCCAAGGTGCTCTTCCTTCTACCACCGAAACAAACCCTAGAGCGAATGTGAGTGCTATTACTACCCGAAGTGGCGCAACTATAGTAGGACCTTCTACCCCTCCCCTGGTTACTCCATCTACACCTCCTCCACCCCCATTTAACCCTCCTACTACCACACCTATTACTAGTTCCCCATTACCGCCTCCACCTATTATGGAAGAAGTACCTAAGAAAAACCCTTCACCATCCCCACCTTCCACCTCTAATCCTTCTACTTCTCAACCTTCACCTTCTACACCTACACCTCCTAAACCTAATATTCCTTATCCCTCACGGTTTGACAAGTGCAAAGTGCTCACTAAGGAGGATTCTCAAGTTACTTCGTTTTTGAAGATGATCTCCCAAATGAACTTTAACATTAGCCTTGTTTAAGCACTTGTCCAAATGCCGAAATTTGTGAAAACGTTCAAGGAGTTGTTTAACAAGAAGGAAAAGATTTCTGAGTTTGTCAACACACGCTTAAATGAAAACTGTTCTGCAGTCATTCTTAAAGAACTTCTGGATAAACTTGGAGATCCCGGTCGTTTTGTGTTGCCTTGCATTTTTAACAAAACCAAAGAATTTACTGCCTTAGCTGATCTAGGGCAAGTATCAATTTGATGCCTTTAAGTGTTTGGAAAACACTATCATTACCCGACCTTACACCAACAAAGATGACTCTGGAGCTAGCAAATCGCACCCTCGCTTACCCCGTTGGTATTGCCGAAGATGTGTTTATTAAAGTTGGCACCTTCACTTTTCCGGTCGACTTTGTTGTTGTTGATTATGAAATGGACCCTCGTATTCCATTAATACTTGGACGACCATTTTTGAGAACCAGAAAAGCTCTACTCGATGTTGCCGAAGGTGAATTAATCTTAAGGGTCGGGAATGATGCTCAAGTTTTTAAGATAAGGAAGATTACAAGTAAGACCAATGGAAAAGAATCCACCAAAATGATTAATGTACTTCAAGAAGAGCTTACTTCTACTTTGTAAAGTTTTAAGCTTGATGACTTTGTTGTATATGATAATCCTCTTTTCGAGTCTTCCCATGACAATCCACTTTTTCAAGACGATGTGGATGATTTTGATGATTCTCTCCCCAATGTGGACCACCACTAACTTATGATCCTCCATCGATCTTTGATGATTATGATGATGATTCTAGTTCCGATGGGGATGATTATGATAATTTTGTTTCAGAGTATCCAGACATGCCAACTTATGATGATTTTGATGATGCTGATACTCTCTCGAGTGATTCTTCTCATGATGACCTTACACCTACTTTTGATGAAGATCCTCCACCAACAATGCTTGATCCTACTTTAGATGACTACTCATTTAAGGAAGACTTTGCTTCTTTTCTCAACACTTACTTCCCAAATGAGAGTGATGCTCCTCCTTTACACTTTGATGATTATGGTCTTTATCCTCCTTTGGATATGAAGAAACCTGTTTCAAAGGAGAAGAAGCCGGCTGTTGGAAACTCACTTTATGTGACGACATTTAAGAATTCCCATTAGTTATCATAGTCACACACGTTTAGACTAGACTAGGTTCGTTGTATAGTTTATGTTGTGTGTGTGACTATATATACCCCTCCTTAGCTTCCAAGGAGGGGCGTTGCTTGTGATTTTATCATTTTAATACATTTACATTTTCACACACAACCACTTTTCTCTCTCTCTCTCTTTCAACAATGGCTACCACCACCATCTACCACCATGTTAGACCACCGGATCTATAAAATATCAAATCTTCACCGGCCGACACCGATATCCGTAGTTCTTATGTATTGACACCTCTCTATCCCCCTTCTGAGGATGAGATTGTTCGATTTATGAGCGGATCATCTTCAAGGTCTACTGAGCCTGAGTGTTATTTTCCCCTGAAGGAAAAGGTGTTCGATCCCGGTATTGCAATTTCTAAGCCATCTCAGTATCCATCTGATGAAACAAAAGAAAATATTTTTGGAACTTATGGAGATAGGCTTGCACCTCTTCACCCATTCTACCACCGTGCTCCATCTTTGCTTAAGGGAACCTTGCCCACCCTTCTTTGGCTTGCCTTGTTCGCCTTAAGCTTGTTCTACTTGATGGATGAAAACCATGTATTTGATCCCGGTGGATATGTTTCAAGATTCGTCCTATGCTAATCAAGGTCGAGTCAGGCTCACGACTCGGTGAACAAAAACAAGCGCTTCTCGGGAGGCAACCCGCAGTATCTATCCTTTTTCCTTGTTTTTATAATAAGTGTAGGGGAGACCCTAGTATGTGTTTGTTGTTTTCTTTCTTATCATGTGCAGGGATTTGAGCTTTCAAAGATACATTCTTGATGACTTTTGACGACCCGTGATTCTGTGTTCCCGTCTTCTCGGTTCTATCCTAAACTCTTTTGATTCTCTATTTTATATTTATTCAATATTAAAATAGGAATCACTTAAGTTGTCCTTCCCTTTGCGAGATTTATACAAAGTGCACAATGTCCTAAGTGTAGGGGAGTTTACTTCCACATGCTTAAACATTGAGGACAATGTTTATATTAAGTGCAGGGGGGACTTCTATCGAAGTTAAGTGGGCTTTTCCATGAATTTGTCCTCATTTTAAACGAAAAATTTATTTTTTCGACATTTTTCAAAATTTTTGATCTATTTTGGCCTAGTAGTTTTATCTTTGTTATAGTTATTTTCTTTCTTTGAGAATAAATTTTAATAAAGTGGTTTTAATTTTCAAGCGTTGTGAATCTTTTGACTCAACCCGAGTTTACTTATCTAAGTTTACTCTAGCTAGTATCCTTAACGTGTTTAAGTCAAGTTTTGCTAGGCTTTTATGTAGGGAACTTTAAAACACGAAAGTCTTAACTCTTACGGGTTAAGAACAAGAACTTTTCGCAAGTTCCTATAGTTGATCCTAGAAAGTTGTTTATCAATAGAACTTTAAAATGCGGATTCTAAACTTGAAAAAGTCTAAGAAGTTGCAAGATCCTATAGATGACTTGAAAACCCAAAACTTTGATTTAATAGGCTAAGCATCCACGAGTCTCATTCCTTGAGATTTTAAATTATGGAGAACGAGAGATGATAGAGTCAATTATAAGTTTGGTATTCTGTCATGAATTTATGTGAGTTGATTATGAGCTTTTTCTCCCATCGCTTGTTTATAAATTTAATTGCAATAAATAAGGTTGTACGATTTGAAACGTTACTTAGCTTCTAGCCCAAGATCGTTTAAAAGTTGCTCGATATTAATTAGAGGTCATAGCCAAGGCATAACTTATTGAAGCGGGATGCGAAGATTGGCGAGTCCGAAAAGGCCCTAACAAGGCATGAGGGCTACATTTTGTTGCTAAAGATCCAAAAGTGATGTAAAGAATCATTTATCAAAAATCAATATGAAGGATCGAGACACACGACGAAAAGTAAATACTCCCCTAAAGATCATGGAGAAGTCTATCCAAAAAGGCCATAACAAGGTATGAGGATAAATAGATCCAAGTCCTAAAAGGAGGCGGATCGTTGTATATCAAAATCCCAAATAAAGATTGGAGAAAAAATGAAGAAGTCGTGGTCCAAATATGAAGAATCTCTCAAAAAGTTCAAGTGAAGAAATTCCTATTATGAAGAGAAGACCATTATTTCATGAACATCTCTCAAGATTTGAAGTATGAAGTCAATGCCAAATATCGATCCAAGAAAGGTCTCAAATCGTGAAGCGAGTTATGCAAAGATATGAACTTTAAGAGGTCCCGAGAAGCAGTTTTAAAAGATTTTGTCATTTAGCTAACTATTGATTAAATCGTCCCACTTTATTTTCGGTCTAAATAAACTATCGAAACAAGTCAAACAATGCATCCTCGTGATCATTTAAGACAACAATAAAATATAAGAGATACACCTAGGAATAAGGGAGTCTAAGTGAATAATGGGCTCACATGAGTTTGTGTTAGTTTGCTAACTTATAATAACAATGATCTCGTTTATAAGCTTGGTTTGGGGAACGTGAAACTTGAGGATGATAAACATTATTGACAATCCAAAGCCTCAATGTAAGTCTTTAATCTCTTTATTTGTTTTTATTCCTTTAATTATGTTTAATAAAGGCCATGGTAGGTTAGTTATGATGAAAAATATAAAACTTGCTTTGTAATTAATGCATTGCATGAGGGCATTGCAATGGTCAAGTGTAGGGGATTTGATAGGTGTAAAAACACCTATCCTTTTACCACTTAATTATAATAATAACCAAGCCAAAACGTGTATTTTATGTCGTAAATGTCAGAATTATGCGTGATTTGTGTTTTTATTGTATTTTAGGACCAAAAGATGAAAAAGGAAGAAAACACGGGCTTTTATCGATGAAAACGGGAAAAGACGAAGTCAAAAGATCAAGAGTGCAAAAAGAGCGGAAGTTCAAGGCCTATTCTAAATATTTATCGAAGAAAAAGTCTAAAGACGGAAGTTTATTGAAGTCGAAGAACCAAGTCTAATTAAAGAAGAAAATTATAAGACGAGTTCAAATTATATCGACAAATCCCGACACGACGTCGAGAAAGACAAAGAATTTAAATCGAGTCGAGACAAGAAGAAATAAGAAAGAAAGCACCAACATTTTACTCCTCCTATAAATACCCTCCTTATGTGTCATTAGGAGGTGGGTAGTTAGTTAGGTTAAAATAGGAGTAGTGTAGATTTACTTTATCTCTCTAGTTTTTACTTTCTCTCTCAAGATTTAATAGCTAAGATTTAATTTTCATGTTTTTAATTGTTGAATCCTTTACTTTTAATCAAGCTTTTAATTCATCTCCTTTTTCCTTTCTTGTTTTCTATGGTTTAATCTTTGCGTATGTTTATGGTTGTGTTTATGAGTTTTTGATTGATTTGGTTATTAATGTTAGTTTTATTGATTTGGTTTGATTTGTTATTGATAGTTGATTATTAGTGGTTAGTTTGGTTTAATTTTTAGATTTAATATGGTTGATTTTGGTTAAAATTCGTGTTTTAGTTTTTCCCCTGTTCTTCGTCTTAGTTAGTTTCCACAGATTTTACCGAACCTAGCATTTTCCCGAACCAGTCATTTGTTTACCGAATGAGTGTTTTTATTCCGAACCAAGTATTTTACCGAACGAGCAAAATATCCCGAACGAGAAGATTTTCCCGAACGAGAAGATTTTCCCGAGCGAGTGAATTTTCCTGAACGAGTTATTTTCACGAGCGAGACATTTTTCCCGAACGAGACATTTTTCCCGAACGAGTCAATATTCCGAACGAACATATTTTTCCGAACAAGCTATTTTTCCGAACCAATATTTTTACTTAGATTTGTAATTTTCATTTTTCCAAAAGATAGCACGTTTCCCGAAATCTCTATTTTTACCAAGTGTTTTTCTATTTTACAGAAAAAGTGACAGTTTTTCTGGAATTTGTGTTTAGCTTAATTTTATTACTTCGTGCATTTACCTTTTTAGTAGATAGATTATTTTCGTCTTTTAATTTCACTTTTATTAATCATTTTGCTTTAATTGACGTTTTATTATTTGTGTCGCTCCTTTATTATTAGTAATTTGTCTTTGGTTTATTTTTATTTCGCTTCGCATTTACCTTTTTCAAGTGGAATAGATAAACGAACTTCTATTTTCGTCACCAAGAACGACTGAGTCATGCTTTAAACCTTAATCAATTCGATAAGACACCGAGAACGAACTTTGCAACTAGTAAAATCCTTGTATTATGCTACATGGTTAGGACCACCAGAGGAGAACACTCCAGTAGTCCTTTGGCGTTTTTCAAACCTATAGTCTGGGGTGTAGAAGAGGAAGTGGATTGAGGGTCTGTTTGGGTGTTAAGGGGTGTTTGGGTTTGTGGTAAATAGGTGTTAGCGTTTGGATTGGTAGTGTCAACACCCACAAGTTGAGTGTCAGCGTCGAGGGGTTGTCAGTCAATATCCATTTGCTGGGGTGATGGAAGTTGTTCAGGTAATGGGTCTGGTTGAGGTTGTGGTTGAGGTTGAGGGTTTGCTGTTGCCTCAATGACAGCAATCATGGCTGGGATGAGTGGTAGGTCTCTGTATGGTTCAGTGTTCATATTACCAAAAATTGTTTTCTTTTGAACAGGGATCGTATAAAATTATCATGACCCCTATTGCAGTAACCTTGCAAGTCAAAAACCATTTATAAAAACCTTGGGTAAGCAAGAGTCATCTTGTTACCCTTATTGTGACACATGCCATCAAAAATCATTTTGGAAAAATTATAATTTTGCCCAGTTGCAATACACATAATGGCACTCTCAATTGAACGGTTGATTTCATTGTGTGAGGAGCATTTGGGAATCAAACATTGAAGAATGACATGGATAAGGTACTTCCAAGCAGGGGGAAATTGTTGTTTTGTATATTTATTTAAATGGCCCACTGGGGGAAAATTATACCCCAAAGCTCGGAGTCCTTGTTCTAGCTCTGCAAGGGGAAGGGTGATTATACCATCAACATCATTAAGATGCAATGCTTGGCTAATAAGTGTGAAAACACTTATCCTTTTACCACTTATTTCCAATAATAACAAGACCAAAACGTATATTTTATGTCGTAAAAGTCGGAGTTATGCGTGGTTTGTGTTTTTATTGTGTTTTAGGACCAAAAGATGAAAAAGGAAGAAAACACGGGTTTTCACGGGCTTTTACCGAAGAAAAACGAGAAAAGACGAAGTCAAAAGATCATGAGTGCAAAAAGAACGGAAGTCCAAGGCCTATTCTAAAGATTTATCGAAGAAAAAGTCTAAAGATGGAAGTTTAATGAAGTCGAAGAACTCAAGTCTAATAGAAGAAGAAAATTACAAGACAAGTTCAATTTACATCGACAAATCCCGAGACGACGTCGAGAAAGACAAAGAATTTAAATCGAGTCGTGAAGAAAGAAAGAAGGAAACACATGCACCTCCCCATCTCCTATAAATACCCTCCTAAACACATTAGGAGGGTGGTTAGCTAATTATTTTTCCTTCTTTAGTTTTTATTTTAGAGAGAGAAAGTGTTTAACTTTCTCTCACTAATACTTCATCTTTTATCTTTCTTGTTTTAATCAAACTTTTACTTTTTAAGCTTAATCTTGTTTCAATTTTCACCTTTTTAATCTTTCTTGTTAGTACAATTTTGTGTTCATCATTCTATTTCATCTCCTTTCTTTAAGACGCCACAATAGTTCTTACTTATGTGAGTTTCTTGATTCGTTGGGTTAAGAGATTTACAAGTCTTACACGAATTAAGCTTTGAGCTATTCATGCTTATTGGCTTATTTAGTGTTTAGCTTATTGCTTTTAAGTTTTCTTAAAAGTCTAATTTTTTTAGAAAAGTTTGTTTTATAAAGTTTGTGAATTTAGAATTTCAAAAGTTGTCAAAATTTTGCTTATTGAATTGGTTAAGTTTCGGTTAAGTGAGCTTATTGGTAGTGCTTATTGAGGTTTTGGCTTATTTCACCTTTTCGGATTATTTGGTGTTTCATCGCAATCATAGGTATTCTAACATTCCAACGGCCACATTCAGACAGCTTATTTGTGATCGCAATAACCCAAGGGGTTCTACTTTGCGATCAAGAGTTTTTCCCCCTTATTCCGATCGTGATTGCGATAGCTCATTGCGATCTCACATTGTGATGGGACTTAAGGTTTTATTAAGACGAAGCTCTGCCCAATTTTAGTTAGCCACATTCCGACAGATTGTGTATTCCGACAGAAGTGTATTGCGAAAAAGTGTATTCCGACAACCTTTACTTTGACATATTCCGATACTTAACTTAGTATTCCGACATACTGACATTCAGATAGAAGTTACATTCCGATAGAATTGGCTACCATTATTCCGATAGAATTTGTTCACTAATATTCCGATGCTCAATTTGATATTCCGACAACTTTCATTCTCTATTATTCTGATGGTTTTGTTTTTGCAACATTCCGACAGAATCGACTTGTTACATTCCGATGATTTGAGTTTTTAGTTTTATTAAGTTTTCAAAAAAAAATGTTTTAATTTCCGAAAATTGCACGCTTACCGAAATCTCTGTTTTTACCAAGTGTTTTTCTAGTAATTTTTAGTTTAATTTTTAAAGCTTTAATTTACTCAACGACATTTTCCTATTTGCTTTTAGTTTAAAAATAGATAATCAAACAACCCATTTTATTTTCCACCAAGAACAACTGAGTCGCACTAATTAACGGTAATCAATTCAAAAAGACTAGAACAACGAACTTTGATACTTAGTAAATCTTAGTATTAAATGGCGCCGCTGCCGGCTCTTTTCGTTAAGATTAAAAAAATTTCAAAAATCCATAAAAATTAAATTTTTTTTTAACATCAAATTAATACTTTTTACAATGGTTTAAGCATGAATGACCAAGATTCACTAAATAGTGCCTCGGGGGGTAATATTTTAGTTAAGTCTTCTAATGCCGCTTGGGATATTATTGAAAATAAGTATAGAGTGCAAACCAAGAGTGTTCGGACTAATGTGGCTAGTGCTAGCACTAATGAGAGCGACAATAGAATTGATAAGCTTACTTCGCTTGTTGAATCAATTGCTCTACAAACCGCTAACAATACCAAAGCTATCAATGCACAAGTTAATGCTTTGAGTCAATCATGTGAAATATGCGGGGGATCTCATTCATACACCGATTGTCCTTCGACTCATGACAATCCGGAAAATGTGTATGCCGCCAACGGTAACTTTTCTACGGGAAGCTATCAAGCACGTCCACAAGGTGACCGAAATTTGCTCAGCTATCTCTCAAACAACTTTCTTTCACCACCTGGTTTCCCACCACAAAACCCAAACAACCTCAATCGCAACAATCAAAACCAACCTCGAGCTCCAAATCAATATTAAACCCAAAGAAACTCATATCCACCTCAAAGAAACAATCAAGTTCATCAAACACCCACTTATCAACCACCTGCCTACCATGCTCTTCCTCCCACCCAACCCACCACATTTAATCAAGAGGTTGACACTTACATGAGGACTAATGATGTGATAGTGCAAAATATTTAGCGGGAAATGGCCAACTTGAAAGCAGATATGGTGAAACAAGGGAATGATCTTCGAACCAATATGCACAACTCTTTGGCAAGTCAAACGAATGACTTAAGGAACATGATGGTTAGTTTATTCCCAAGTAATCAAGGCTCTGGTTCGGGTTCTCTTCCGAGTAACACCGTTACTAATCCAAGAGGGGAGATGAAAGCAATCACCACTCGAAGTGGAAAAGGTTTAAAGGAACCCGAGCTTCCTACACCTATACCGGTGATTGTGACAAAGGAAAACGAGTCCCCTTCTCTAATTCCTCCAACTTCTACTTCTCCAAATCCTCCAACTTCTACTTCTCCAATTCTACCACCTTCTACTTCCACCCCTCCACCACCCAAGGATGTGAGTGAGAATTCCATTCCAAAGCCTTCATCTCAACCCAATATACCTTATCCTTCGAGGTTGCGGAAAGAGAAATTGAAGAACAAGGATGATATTCAGGTTTCTAACTTTCTTAAAATGTTTAAACAACTGAATTTCAATATCTCCTTTGCTGAGGCTCTCGCTCACATGCCAAAATATGCTAAAATGTTTAAAGATCTTTTCAGTGATAAGGAGAAAGTTCTTGACATCGCTCGGACCCAACTTAACGAGAATTGCTCTGCAGTACACTTGAGACAATTACCCACCAAACTTGGTGATCCGGGTCGTTTTCTCATTCCTTGCAACTTCCCCGGGGTAGAGAATTGTATGGCCCTAGCCGATCTAGGTGCTAGTATAAACTTAATGCCATTAAGTGTTTGGAAACAATTATCTCTACCCGAGCCAGTCCCCACACGAATGACTTTGGAATTAGCCAACCGTACGGTTGCTTATCCGGTGGGGATAGCCGAAGACGTCTTCGTCGGTGTCGACAAATTCACCTTTCCGGCGGATTTTGTTGTCGTTGACTACGAGATGGACCCCCGTGTTCCATTAATCGTTGGACGTCTATTCTTGAGGACCGGCCGCACTCTCATTGATGTAGCCGCGGGCGAATTAATCATGAGAGTTGGTGACGATAAAATCGTCTTCAACATGGGAAAACTTTCTAAGCAACCTTCTAAAAACGAGAGTGTTAATTTCATTGACGTTCTTGATGAGGCTTGTGAAGAACATTTCAAAGACGCTTGTAAAAGTGGTTCTTATTCTCTACCCATTTTTGAGACCGTTGTCTCCATTGCTCCCTCACTAACTCCATTTGGGGAAAGTGATTTCATTTTCAAAGAATTTGAAGCAACTTTGGGAGATGTGAACTTAAAATATGAGGATTCTCCCTCCAATTGGGATGAAGACATTCGTACCATTGAGAAACTTCTCAATGAGGACCATATTTCTCCACCATCTCCTAAGGATATCTCTATCGATGATCCAAATTTGACTACGCCTTCCATCGAAAATCCTCCAGATTTAGAGCTTAAGGATCTGCCATCTCATCTCGAGTACGTTTTCCTTGAAGACAATAACAAGTCACCCGTCATCATCGCAAAGGATTTGAAAGAAGACGAAAAATCTCGACTTATCGCCGTGCTGAAGAATCATAAGAAAGCGATTGCTTGGAAAATCTCCGATATTCGTGGAATTGATCCTCACTTTTGCGCATATAAAATTCTCATGGAGGACGACTTTAAACCCACTATTCAAAGCCAATGAAGGGTGAATCCCAAGATCCATGACGTTATCAAAAAAGAGGTTATCAAACTTCTTGATGTGGGAATGATCTACCGTATCTCGGATTCACCATGGGTTAGTCCGGTCCATTGTGTGCCTAAGAAAGGAGGAATCACCGTTGTTCCCAATGAAAACATTGAGTTGATTCCTACTCGTCTCGTTACAGGGTGGAGAGTTTGTATATACTATCGTAAACTCAATGATGCTACGATAAAGGATCATTTTCCCCTTCCTTTCATGGACCAAATGCTTGAACGTCTAGCGGGTAATGACTATTATTGCTTCTTAGACGGTTTCTCCATTTATTTTCAAATTCCCATCGATCCCAAAGACCAAGAGAAAACCACATTCACTTGTCCTTATGGAACATTTGCTTATAAAAGAATGCCTTTCGGCTTATGCAATGCTCCTGGGACATTCCAAAGGTGTATGATGGCTATCATCCATGACATGGTTGAAGAAACTATGGAAGTCTTCATGGATGATTTCTCGGTCTATGGTGATTCCTTCTCTAATTGCCTTGCCAATTTAGAACGCATGCTTAAGCAGTGTGAAGACACTCGCCTTGTTCTAAATTGGAAAAAATGCCATTTCATGGTAAAAGAAGGCATTGTGCTTGGACATAAAATCTCAAAAGCCGGTCTTGAAGTGGACCGTGCTAAAGTAGATGTCATAGCCAAATTACCTCCACCTTCAACCGTGAAGGGTGTGAGAAGTTTCCTTGGTCATGCGGGCTTCTATCGTCGATTGATGACTTACATCTTGGAAAAATATACTCCTTTCATCTTTTCCAAAGAGTGTCTTGAATCCTTCAATCTTCTTAAGGATAAGCTAACTAAGGCACCGATCTTGGTAACCCCTAATTGGGAGCTACCTTTTGAATTGATGTGTGATGCTAGCGACTTTGCTACTGGAGCGGTTTTGGGCCAAAGAGTGAAAAAACACTTCCAACCAATCCATTACGCTAGCAAGACAATGACGGGGGCTCAATTGCATTATACCACTACCAAAAAAGATCTTTTAGCTGTAGTGTATGCTTTTGAGAAGTTTTGCCCCTATCTTGTCCTTTCTACCACCATCGTGTACACCGATCATTCCGCGTTGAAGTACTTGTTGACTAAGCAAGATTCTAAGCCAAGACTTCTTCGTTGGGTTTTGCTCCTTTAAGAATTTAAAATTGAAATTCGTGACAAGAAGGGAGCCGAAAACCTAGCGGCGGATCATCTAAGTAGACTTGAGGATCCTTATCAAGGGGATCATCCGAACCAAGAGATCAATGACTCTTTTCCCCTTGAGGCCTTAATGTCTATCAATTCTAAACTTGAGGACACCCTGTGGTTTGCGGACATTGCAAACTACTTGGCGGGTGGAATTCTCAAGGAAGGGTTAATGTCCCAACAAAAGAAAAAGTTCTTTAAAGACATTGAACAATATTTTTGGGACGACCCTTACATTTTCAAACAATGTGCGGATCTTGTTATTCGTCGATGTGTTGATGGGCCGGCAACGTTATTAATCCTTGAAGCTTGCCATAAAGGACCCACCGGTGGTCACTTTGGTCCCCAATTACACCGCGAAGAAAGTATTCGACTCTGGATTTTATTGGCCCACCATTTATCATGACGCTCATGAAATGGTTAAACATTATGATGCTTGCCAAAGACAAGGAAAGATCACACATAAAGATTAGATGCCTCAAAATTTCATACAAGAATGTGAAATCTTTGATGTATGGGGTATCGACTTTATGGGGCCTTTTCCATCATCTAAAGGGAACAAGTACATCCTCGTAGCTGTTGACTACGTATCCAAATGGGTTGAAGCTAAGGCTCTCCCTACGAACGATGCGAGGGTGGTTGTGAACTTTTTGAAGCAGATTTTTGCTCGATTCGGTGTTCCTCGTGCTATAATCAGTGACCGCGGGACTCATTTTTGCAATGATCAATTTGCTCGAGTCATGGCTAAGTACGGTGTCAATCACCATCTTTCCACCGCTTATCATCCCCAAACTAATGGGCAAGCCGAGATATCTAACCGTGGATTGAAGCGAATTCTTGAGCGTACTGTGGGAGAGCATCGTGCCTCGTGGGCCGATAAGTTAGATGATGATTTGTGGGCTTTCCGTACCGTCTATAAGACCCTGATTGGTTGTACTCCATATCGTCTTGTGTACGGGAAAGCATGCCACCTCCCTATCGAGCTGGAACATAAGCATACTGGGCCTTGAAGTGGGCCAATTTCGACATCAACAAAGCCAGCGATCTTCGGAAGATTCAACTCAACGAGCTCAATGAACTGAGGAATGAAGCTTATGAGAACTCATTAATCTATAAAGAGAAGACCAAGATCATCCATGATGCTAGGATTAAGAACCGAGAGTTTCAAGTTGGTGATCAAGTTTTACTCTTTAACTCTCGGTTGAAGATCTTCTCGGGCAAGCTGAAGAGCCGTTGGTCTGGTCCATTCACCGTCGCCAAAGTCTTCCCCTATGGCACCATTGATCTTTCTCAGCCAAATGGGCCCAATTTTAAGGTGAATGGCCAGTGCGTGAAGTTCGCCAGCGCGTGAAGTTGTACTTTGGTGAGGACATCTCTCATGAGATGATTCCATCCCTCACCACATTTCCCTTGAATTAGTTTTGGGTCAAGTCAGGCTCGTGACTCGGTTAACAAAAAACAAGCGCTTCTCGGGAGGCAACCCGTTGATCTATCCTTTACCGTTTTCATAATAAGTGTAGGGGGAGCCCTGTATGTGTTTGTTGTCTTGTTTCTTTTACTGTGCAGGGATTTAAGCTTCAAAGATCCATTCTCGATGAATTTTGATAAACCGTGATCCCGTGTACCCGTCTTCCCGGTTCTATCCTAAACTGTCGTGATTCAATATTTCATATCTTTTATGTTAACATTGAAATCACTATAGTTGTCCTTTCCTTAGCAAGATTTAAAGAACGTGCACAATGTCATAAGTGTAGGGGAGTTCACTCCCACATGCTTAAACATTAAGGACAATGTTTATATCAAGTGTAGGGGGGACTTCTATCAAAGTAAGTGGTATTTTCTATGAATCCGTCCTCATTTTAACCGGAAAATTTGATTTTTCGACATTTTTCATAATTTTAATCTATTTTGGCCTACTAGTATAGTAGTATTTTCCTTTGCTATCGTTATTTACTTTCCTTGCTAAAATAAAAGTTTAATAAAGTGGTTTTAAATTTTTCTAAGTCGTGAATATTTTCACTCAACCCGAGTTTACTTATCTAAGTTTACTCTAGCTAGTATCCTTAACGTGTTTAAGTAAAGTTTCGCAAGTTCCTATAATTGGTCCTAGAGAGTCGTTTATCAAGGGAACTTTAAAATGTGAATTCTAAACTTGAAAAAGTCTAAGAGTTTGCAAGATCCTATAGATGACTCGAAAACCTAAAACTTTGATTTAATTGGCTAACATCCACGAGTCTCATTCCTTGAGATTTTAAATTGGGGAGAACGAGAGATGATAGAGTCAATTATAAGTTTGGTATTCGTTCATGAATTTATGTGAGTTGATTATAAGCTTTTTCTCCCATCGCTTGCTAATAAATTTATCTGCAATAAATAAGGTTGTACGATTTGAAAAGTTACTTAGCTTCTAGCACAAGATCGTTTAAAAGTTGCTCGGTATTAATTAGAGTTCATAGCCAAGGCATAACTTATTGAAGCGGGATGCGAAGATTGGCGAGCCCGAAAAGGTCCTAACAAGGCATGAGGGTTACATTTTGTTGCTAAAGATCCAAAAGTGACGTGAAGAATCATTTATCGAAAATCAATATGAAGGATCGAGACACACGACGAAAAGCAAATACTCCCCAAAAGATCATGGAGAAGTCTATCCAAAAAGGCCCTAACAAGGTATGAGGATAAATAGATCCAAGTCCTAAAAGGAGGCGGATCATTTTATATCAAAGTCCAAAATAAAGATTGGAGAAAAATGAAGAAGTCGTGGTCCAAATATGAAGAATCTCTCAAAAACTTCAAGTGAATAAATTCCTATTATGAAGAGAAGACCATAATTTCAAGAACGTCTCTCAAGATTCGAAGTATGAAGTCGCTGCCAAATATCGGTCCGAGAAAGGTCTCAAATCGTGAAGCGAGTTATGCCAAGATATGAACTTTAAGAGGTCCCGAGAAGCAGTTTTAAAAGATTTTGTCCTTTAGCTAACTATGGATTAAATCGTCCCACTTTATTTTTGAACTAAATAAACTATCGAAATTAGTCAAACAATGCATCCTCGTGATCATTCAAGACAAAATTAAAATATAAGAGATACACCTAGGAATAAGGGAGTCTAAGTAAATAATTGGCCCACATGAATTCGTGTTAGTTTGCTAACTTATAATAACAGTGATCTCGTTTTTAAGCTTGGTATGGGGAACGTGAAACTTGAGGATGATAAACATTCATGGCAGTCAAAACCCCAATGTAAGTCTTTGATTTCTTTACTTATTTTGAACATATTTCTATCTTTTTAATCTCCTTAAAGTTTAGTATTTAATAAAGTCCAAGGTGGGTTATCTATGATGAGAAATGTAAACTGTGCTTTGAAATTAATACATTGCATGAGGGCATTGAAATGGTCAAGTGTAGGGGATTTAAGAAGTGTGAAAACACTTATCCTTTTACCACTTATTTCCAATAATAACAAGACCAAAACGTATATTTTATTTCGTAAAAGTCAGAATTATGTGTGGTTTGTGTTTTTATTGTGTTTTAGGACCAAAAGATGAAAAAGGAAGAAAATACGGGTTGTCACGGGCTTTTATCGAAGAAAAACGAGAAAAGACGAGTCAAAAGTTCAAGAGTGCAAAAAGAACGGAAGTCCAAGGCCTATTCTGAAGATTTATCGAAGAAAAAGTCTAAAGATGGAAGTTTAATGAAGTCGAAGAACTCAAGTCTAATAGAAGAAGAAAATTACAAGACAAGTTCAATTTACATCGACAAATCCCGAGACGACGTCGAGAAAGACAAAGAATTTAAATTGAGTCGTGAAGAAAGAAAGAAGGAAACACATGCACCTCCCCATCTCCTATAAATACCCTCCTAAACACATTAGGAGGGTGGTTAGCTAATTATTTTTCTTTCTTTAGTTTTTATTTTAGAGAGAGAAAGTGTTTAACTTTCTCTCACTAAAACTTCATCTTTTATCTTTTTTGTTTTAATCAAAATTTTACTTTTTAAGCTTAATCTTGTTTCAATTTTCACCTTTTTAATCTTTCTTGTTAGTACAGTTTTGTGTTCCTCATTCTATTTCATCTCCTTTCTTTAAGACTCCACAATAGTTCTTACTTATGTGAGTTTCTTGATTCGTTGGGTTAAGAGATTTACAACTCTTACACGAATTAATCTTTGAGCTATTCATGCTTATTGGCTTATTTAGTGTTTAGCTTATTGTTTTTAAGTTTTCTTAAAAGTCTAAATTTTTTTAGAAAAGTTTGTTTTATAAAGTTTGTGAATTTAGAATTTCAAAAGTTGTCAAATATTTGCTTATTGAATTGGTTAAGTTTCGGTTAAGTGAGCTTATTGGTAGTGCTTATTAAAGTTTTAGCTTATTTCACCTTTTCGGATGACTTGGTGTTTCATCGCAATCATAGGTATTCTAACATTCCGACGGCCACATTCAGACAACTTATTTGTGATCGCAATAACCCAAGGGGTTCTACTTTGCGATCAAGAGTTTTTCCCCTTATTCCGACCACGATTGTGATCACTCATTGTGATCGCACATTGCGACGGGACTTAAGGTTTTATTAAGACGAAGCTCTGCCCAATTTTAGTTAGCCACATTCTGACAGATTGTGTATTCCGACAGAAGTGTATTGCGACAGAGTGTATTCCGACAACTTTTACTTTGACATATTCTGATACTTAACTTAGTATTCCGACAGATTGACATTCAGATAGAAGTTACATTCCGATAGAATTGGCTACCATTATTCCGATAGAATTTGGTCACTAATATTCCGATGCTTAATTTGATATTCTGACAGCTTTCAATCTCTTTATTCCGATGGTTTTGTTTTTGAAACATTCCGACATAATCGACTTGTTACATTCCGATGATTTCAGTTTTTAGTTTTATTAAGTTTTCATTTCCGAAAATTGCACGCTTACCGAAATCTCTGTTTTTTTACCAAGTGTTTTTCTAGTAATTTTTAGTTTAATTTTTAAAGCTTTAATTTACTCAACGACATTTTCCTATTTGCTTTTAGTTTAAAATAGATAATCAAACAACCCATTTTATTTTCCACCAAGAACAACTGAGTCACACTAATTAACGGTAATCAATTCGAAAAGACTGGAACAACGAACTTTGATACTTAGTAAATCTTAGTATTATTGGTGAACCAAAGCTTCAGTAACCACCCATGAAACCCCATGGACAGTAGCAGTCAATGTAATCACTCCAATAACTATTGAGGAACTAACAATGTTCCAAAATTGTTTAATGTGTGTGATAGGGACAAGAGGAGTATGTGAAAGTGCATACCTTAATGGGAACGCATTCAAATACCCAACCATTTGAGTATATTGGGGAAACAGAGTATTATTAGCGTGCAAACAAGCCACCATGTTGTGTTGACTTCTAAACCCTAACTCTAATAAAGTACGTTTAAACTTTGGTGCCATGAAGATTGATGCAAGAAAACTGTGATACAAAAGTTATGGAGATATGAAGGTTTGAGAGTTTTTAGTTAGACAAGAATAGCAGTTACCCTGTTTGAAAGAAATTCGCCAAATTTATAGGAGAGGTGAAAACATACGATTGGTTAAAATATGAGGCAGTTATTTTCAGAATGTAATGATTAAAATCTTGAAAAATATATAACTTATCTCATACATTAATTAAAAGTTACTAACTCCTAAAATTACGGCCCATATTTTCGTCAAAAATAACAACTGGGTAGGACCCAATGTTTGTCAACGGTCAAAAATTAAACATCAGCGTCTAACGGCTATATTCTTGTCAGCGTTGTAAATTTGCCATGTCAGCGTTAAAATTGGTCTTATCAGTGTTTGGAAAGAAAAATGTCAGCGTCAAAAATAAAAATAAAAAGGACCTTAACAAAGTAGTTTACCCTAGTGAAGATAACTCATATGCTGAAAATGACTATAGGGTGGCAAGCATTGTCCAATCATGCACACTTGCTTAAGAAAGATAGACATAATTGTCCTCAAGTGTCCCTTGCAAACCAAAGTTCTTAACAGTGAAGTTACCTCATATAAACCCTTTGTAACTTCCCAGGTAAGCCCAATAAAAATGTTCCCAAGTCTCCTAATCGACCAAATCCAATGCTAGGCCAAAAAGTCTTGGCAGCGTGCACAGTATATCAACTTTGCATGCTACAGTGCCTCATGATTTAGAAAACTAACTCGTACTCACTAGTGGACACAATCTAGAATTGTGATAAGAGTATTATAAGAATACCCAAAAATCCTAAAGGTTTCCTAAACCTCCCCTTAAACTATGATATACAAAGTTGCCAAATAAAAAGTATGAAATAAAAATTTATGTCAAGATAGGAATGTAAACATTCCAACCATCATCCATAAACTTGAACACATTCCTAGCAGCCAAAAGATCCATAAGCAACTCTGTATCCATTTGTACAATGCTCATACTGCCTGCATGATTAGATCAAAAACCACAAAACTAACATATTGCTGTCAGCGTCCATTTTAACACTTATCAGCGTTAAAATATCCTTTGTCAGAATTAGAAAAATAAAGTGGAAAACCTAATCTTGTACAAAGACTAATAATAGTACACATCCTGTACAAACCATACAATGATTTCAAAAAAACATTTAGGTGAGATTGATCATTCCAATACTTGTTACCAAATGCTGGAACCTCCGAACATCAAAAGGTTTAGTTAAAAGATCAGCCACATTTTCTTCTGTGTCTACCCTATCTGGATGTATTAAACCTTTTTCAAAGCAATCTCTTATAAAATGATATCTAATTTCTATGTGTTTTGTTTTAGAGTGATGTACATGATTCTTAATAATGCATAATGTACTGTTATTATCTAAAAATATCTTGGTATGCATAAAATTATACCCATAATCCAACAGCTGGTTTTGTATCCATAGAGTTGGCCACCACTGTTTGTTTCTTGCATTGCCAAGATTTCAATCTGCTCCCAAGAAATTGGCATCCACCAGTTGTGGATTTCCTATCAAACTTATCACCTCCATAGTCACTATCTGAATAGCCAATAAGCTCCAATGGAGAATCCTTTGGATACCATAATCCCAAGGTGGAATAACACCTAAGTTATCTAAAGTTCCTTTTGACAGCATGAAGATGACACTCTTTGGGAGTTACCTGATGGCGTGCACATGCACACACAGCAAATATGATGTCAGGTCTAGAAGTTGTAAGATACATCAACGACCTAATCATGGATCTATAATGCCTGATATCCACATCTTTTCCATCTCCAGTCCTTCCCCAAGGGTGTTCCCTATCCATGGGTGTGCTAGCCCGTTTTTCATGTGGAGAAAAACCAAACTTCTTCAAGATTTCTGCTACATATTTATCTTGAGAGATAAAGATACCATCTTCTTTCTGTTGGACTTTTAAACCTAGAAAGAAGTTTATCTCTCCCATTGCACTCATCTTGAATTTGTCTGTCATGAGCTTGGAAAAGTCTTCACTTATCTTTGGATGGGATGATCTAAATATAATATCATCCAAATAGACCTGAACAAGCAGAAAATCCTTACCAATCTTCTTGGTAAATAAGGTCTGGTCTATGGTGCCCCTTTTAAATCCATTTTACACCAGATAGGTGGACAATGTACGATACCATGCTCTTGGGGCTTGATGAAGTCCATACATTGCCTTCTTGACTCTAAACACTTTGTCTGGATGCTTTGGATGTTCAAAATCAGGAGGTTGCATTACATAAACCTCCTCCTCAATTTTGCCATATAGAAAAGCACTCTTCACATCCATCTAATAAACTGTGAAACCCATTCAAGAAGCATAGGCTAGGAAAATCCTTATTGCTTCAATCCTTGCAACAGGTGCAAAAACCTCTTCATAGTTTATTCCCTCTTCTTGTGTATAGCCTTGAGCAACTAAACATGCCTTGTTTCTGACCACAATTCCTCTTTCATCCTTTTTGTTATAAGAGCCCAACGTGTCCTAATAGGTCTAACATACCTTGGACAATCTACTAACTCCTAAATATCCTGAATAGCAAACTAGTGAAGCTCATCCTGCATTGCTTCCACCCAACTTGGTTTTTTGAGAGCATAAAAAATCTTCTTGGGTTCCTGTTGTGACAGAAAACAAGCAAACAAACATGCCTGAACAAGAGGGGT
This sequence comes from Glebionis coronaria, assembly GCA_025667525.1. Taxonomy (NCBI): domain Eukaryota; kingdom Viridiplantae; phylum Streptophyta; class Magnoliopsida; order Asterales; family Asteraceae; genus Glebionis; species Glebionis coronaria. Next base: position 71,737,052 of record CM046882.1, on the reverse strand, counting down.
ATCAACCATTGGCAATGAAACCACCTTGAATATGATGAGACCTTCTTGTTTGAATAGGAGACAAAACATCACCAGTGATTAGGGAAGGAGGATGATTCTTGGCAGTAGAAGTAAGTGTTCCTCCCCCAAGTAGTGTATTGTCTTATATTTCAGTTTCTATGTTTCCAATATCATCTTCATATCCACTCCCATCCTCACTTGAATGAATCTCTTGATTAAGTATGGAAGGTTCACCTTGTTCAAAGGTATTGGAAGAGAAAAAATGTCCATACAGGTTGTCAGCGTTTGAGCTATCAGCGTCTGAATTTAACCTGTCAACGTCTGATTTGTCTTTGTCAGTGCTTGAAGATTCATGCATGTTTTCATCAACTGGCCTTTCTTGTAGCCCTACTTCCTCCTTTTCAGCAGCAACAGAGGCTTGTGCAAATCCATCAGTTCATACAGGAACGGTAACATACTCAAGTGTGGGGTTTGACTTGATTGCATGTGATCCTTTTTCTTTGTCAACCTGTTTACCTACAATGTCAACAATAGGTTCTTCCACAACATTTGAATCCTTTTTCATAATGTTTGGATTAGTAACAGGCATATAATTCAAGGTTCTAGATAATGGCTCTAAATCAAAGAACCAATCTGGTCCACTCTCAGGATCACTAGTTTACTTTCTAAAAACTTAACATTTACTTTTTCAAGAATATGTTTTTCCTTCTTTTTGTAAAACCTATATCCTTTGCTCTGCACTGAATAACCCATAAAGTAGCCTTCATCACCTTTTGCACTAAACTTTCCTAAGGCATCACTAGTATCAAGAATCACTACATGACATCCAAAGGGTTTAAGAAAACCTATGTTGGGTTTCCTATTCCAAAATAGCTTATAAGGTGTCTTATTATGGATTTGGTTGACCAAAGCTTTATTCTGAACATAACAGACTGTATTCACAGCCTCAACCTAAAAAGCAATGGGAAACTTAGCATCAGCCAACATTGTCCTAGCTGCTTCTATGAGTGTTCTATTCTTCCTTTTAGTTGCCCTATTCTACTGTGGGGTTCTAGCTATGCTAAACTGCCTAGTAATCCCTTTTTTTAACACAGAAGGCATCTAACAATTGGTTTCTAAACTCACCACCATTATCACTTCTAAGAATTTTAACCTCATTCCCTGTCTTCTTCTCAATTTGGGTAATAAAGTTAATCAAAACTGTGGCAGTTTCACTTTTTAAGGCCAAAAAGAAACTCCAAGTAAACTAAACAAATCGTCAATTATAACAAAACAGTAAGATTTACCATTCAAACTTTCTATATTAGTTAGGCCAAATAAGTCCATATGTAGCAAGTGAAGTGGTTTAGAACTAGAATGCACAAGTTTAGACTTAAATGAGACTTTGTGTTGTTTGCCTTTAAGACAGGCAACACAAGAATGATCACTGTGGAAAGCTTTTGAAGGTAAATCATCAACTAAATCATGTCTCACAAGTCTATTGATATTCTTAAAGTTTATGTGCTCGAACCTTCTGTGCCATAGATTACTTTCATCTACTAAAGCTTTAGCATACAGACATGACAAATTATTGTTCATCCTAATTCCATTAAGATTAACATTATAAATGTCCTTATGCCTAGGTGTTCTATAATCGATAAACTTCTCATCATTCATCTTAAAATCCTTATTTAACACCAAGCATTCAGCATCAGTGAAAAGAACCTTATTTTTGTTATCACATACTTGTGACACACTAAACAAATTATAGTCAAGTTCTTTTACCAAAAATATGTTCTCAAAACGTAAGTTGTTGGTGATAAGAGTGCCTTTGCCTGAAATTGTACCATATCCTCCTCCAAAGTACACTTTGTCACCATCTTAAATAGGGGTAAAGTTAGTCAAATAATCTTCCTTCCCTGTCATGTGCCTAGAGCATCCACTGTCCCAATATCCATGATCATTGACCTGATTTTGAATGCCCTGCACATAAAGAAAACAAATTAGTTTTCTTTAGGAACCCAAGCCTGAGCAGACTTGGATTCATTTGGTTGTTTAACAAGAAAAAATTTAGTCCTTATAACAACCCCTTGTTCATCCCTTTGTGGACTGAACACCCATTTTACCCCAATTAGTTTAGTCATGACCTTTAAAATATAATGAAATCTGTTACAGGTCATGGAAATTCCATCAGAATTAGGGTTTTGATCTTGTTTAGGTCTCTAAGTCAGACTAGATGAAGCCTTAGACCCCTTTCCTTTAGGCTGTAAGTACCTATTATTACTTGGTCTAACATAAGAACAAACACCAGCTTGTTGTGGCATTTTCATACCACACCTAGAGCTGTCAGCTTTGGAATTGTTCCTGTCAGCGTTAAATTTTTTCTTGTCAGCGCTGAAATTGTACTTGTCAGCGCCCAAATTAGGGTTTGCTACAGGAACCCATTGTCTGTTAGACCATGTATTGGTCTTTTGAAAGGGTCTTTGTCCATGTGTATTTGTCCATTTAGTAAAGAAGGGAGCTAGTCTAGTAACTTTTGGACTTGGTTAGACACAAGGTCTGGGTTTGACCATGGTTGACTTTTGAGGTACTGACACATTTATAGGCTAAGTGAGAAAAACTCCCACATGTATAGCAAGCTTTGCTAGATATAACCTTAGGTATAGACTGAAAGAACCCTGTCCCATTAACACTAGCTTGGCTTTGAGGTGACCTAGATTTTCTATACATTTCAGCATATTTAACACTAGGTTTTCTATTAATAGATGAGCCAAGGTCAACAGGTTTTCCAATGGTAGGGTTGGTTACAGTAATGGGTGTAGGCTCAATTGGACTCTCACTAAGCATTCCATCCTTAACAAAGAGAAAAGGGTTGTCTGCTTTCCATTTTTCAAGGTCAGTTACCTTTTGTTGATATTCCTCAACTGGGGTGAGCATTATAGGTGGAGGAATAAATTCCTCTTCTTGGAGTTCTAGAATACCAGTCCAAGAGTGATCCTTTCTCTAAACACCATAAAAGTTCCCAACAGGTGGAGGAACAACAACATATTCATTCATCCCAATCCCAGACATATCCCTAGGGTTTCTTTGTTCACTAACACATTTTTCTAGGGTTTGGCTGGCTTTATCAAAACTTTTAATTTTAAGCCCTACATTCTCTTTATCCTTAATGGCCTCATCTAACTTAAGTTGTACTTCTTCTCTGGATCTCATCAGAGTGTCCCTAAGTTCAACACTAACTTTAAGATCATAAGACAAAACATTAATTTGATCTTTTAGGTCAAATTCCATTTTCTTATATTCCTCTACAGTCTTTTCAGTTTGAACAAGTGCATTAGATAATTTGATAGCTTGTATTTTTCATCAAAACATCTGATTTTAGCTTTAAGATTTCTTTGTTAAGCTTTTCTGTGTTTAAATGACAGCCTTTACTATAGTAAGCATCATCATATACCTCATTATCTGATGAAGACGAGGAATGTGCCATAAGAGCAAAGTAAACATGCTATTCTTCTTCCTTCTTTGAAATCAAAGCCTTATTCTCTTCCACATCCTTAGCCAAAAAGCTCCAATCCCATCCAACAGCATCAATGTCTTGTATGGCAACCATAGCCTTTGTCTCTTCAACCTTGATGACCTGACTTGAAGCCTTTCCAGCATCAGATCTTCTTAGAGACCTACATTCCCTCATAAAGTGACCCATCCTATGGCAGTTGTAACACTCAAACTTGGATTTATCAAATCCAACAGTGTCTTTATCATTGAAGGTCATCTTCTTTCTGAATCTCCTATTTCATCTGTTAGCCCTTATGCTTGCAAGTGCCATATTTCATTTAATATCCATCTCTTCCAAATTCTCATCACTGATTTGCTCAAGATCCTCATATGTAATCAAGGAACCATTAGGCAATGTAGAAATGTATGCACATACTGTATCTAGATCAATACTAGTAGGTTTAATCCTTGGTGAGTCAACATTGTATGTGTCAGCGTCTGAATGTGAGGCGCTGACAAAGGTTGATCCACCACTGACATAAGGTGATCCAGTAACAGGATGCACATATGACTCTCTCTCCTTGACTTGAGCTTCACTATGTAAGATGAAAGCCATGTTTCCAGATTTCGACTTGCTTCCATGATCCAATAAGATTTCATTTTCTACAATCCTTAGCTTATTGTACACGTAATCAAAAGTAGAACTCCTATGGGAATTGGTAGCAATTATAGACCTAGGTTCAATTTTCCATGCCTTACCAAGACTCTTAAGGAAAGTAGTAATGATGTCCTCATCATCATATTCTGTTCCCATAAAGTTCAACTTGCTAGTGATATCTAGAAGCCTGCTTCTTACCTCACTTAACTTCTCATTGGGAAGAGCTTTATATATAGCATATTCATGAAACAGTTTCTTCTTCTTTTTTTGGTAGTATCATCATTACCATCATAGTTGACTTGAAAATCTGCCCAAAGTTCTTTGGCAGAATCAAAGCTTCTATACTTATGCTGGTTGTTTGGACCTAGAGAGAGTTTGAGGATGCTCAAGGTCTTCATGTCATTCCTTCTTTTGGCTATATCAGCAGTTGAGACCGCTCTTCCATCCTCAGGTCTTTCTCTACGCTCTTCAGCAGGAGAACCAGTGGTAGACCTTGCTTGAATAGCAGTAGAAATCTTGGTTGCTTTGTCGAATTGATTTCCATATTTAATAATTTCCCAAAGAGTATGATCATGAGTTTGAAGGCATTGTTTAAAATTGAACTTCCATTGCTCAAAGCTGCCAGGGTCGAGCATGGGGATTTTTAGGTTTTGGTTTGATGAGGAAGAAGATTTTGTAGCAGACATCTTTTTTGGTTTTAGGGTTTTGGTGTTTTTAGGGTTTTTCTGTTCTTCTAGATCAAAGTTCCTCAACAAGCTCTGATACCACTTTTTGATCCCAAACTTAGATCGATTAGCTTTGTGTTAACGAGATTGAATCAAGTTTAACACGTAGAGAAATTTTGTTGTTGTTATGAACAATCTAAGTATTATGCAGAATTAACACTTAGACTAAAGAACAAGTAAAACAAATAAACCCAACTTTTACTTTTGATTGATAATTGAACTTGAGTACAATGAAAGTCGAATACGGAATAATTATATAAACTACAAACCCTACGACCTCTTTTTATAACATAAGGAGTCGTGTACAATGGATAACCTATCAACTATTCCAAAAAAAAGATCAATATAGAAAATACAATATTGAGTATATCTTTTCTTCAAATAACAAACGTGTTGACTAAGTTTTCCTATCAGTGGTTGGAATTCTTCTTGTTAGCGCTTGGATATCTCTTGTCAATGCTTGATCTGTCAGCGATTCTTCCTATCAGCGTCCAATTAACTCTTATCAGCGGCTGAGTGTCTTGGCTCATTTTATTCTCAACATTAACCTTACTACATACACAACTTCCAAATAGACACAACTATTTAGATATTCACAACAATACTTACAAATAACACAACTACTTGGATCTTCACAACACAACTTCCAAATAACACAACTACTTGGATCTAGACAACACAACTAAAATGAAAAAATAAAACTTGATCTTTAATATATCTTGAGGTAGACTCAACACTTCAAGGATGAAAGTGTTCTTCTCTTTGCACTTGAAGAGGAAGAGATGGGAGGAGAAAGATTCACTTCTAAACAAGTAGCAATCAACCAAATTATCAAGGATTTGAATGATTTAAGAAGTATGTTTGAATCTGGAAATTTGTGTGCGAAAGAGGTGAAGAGAAAATCTGATAATGGTCTACTATTTATAGGACAAAAGTCCAACGTCCATATCTGAACGCAGTTCCTTATTGTACCCGCGGTGACTTATTGATAAGGGACCGCATAGACCTTTAAGGATCCGTGTTCGTAGACTCCGTGCCCTTTTGTCCTTTAGTGGGGTAGTCACATCTGGTGGAATAGTTATCCTCAAACGATATTCTAAAACCAAATGGAATATGCCATTTTCAAATTTTCAAATATTTAATTTAATAAAACATTTTCTTTAAAATAAAGTTTAATAAAAAACTTTGTCACATTTAATAAAAAGTGAGTTTTAAGAAAAATTAAGTCCTTGATCACTTAATTAAAATGAAAACTTGTTTATTCATACCTTAAGTGATAATGGTTGAAATGAAAAAATTTACTTGAACTCAAGAATTCGTTTTTCGTTATTTTCGTAAATGCTTGTTTTTATATTTTGTCGTAATCAAAACAAAGCGAGACCGAAAAATGCAAGTAACATTTTTAGGCATCATCGCATTAACAAAGTAGATCTCATTAACTTTTAAGTTATTGAGCATATTTTAAACTAATAAGTCTCTTAGCAATCTCTAGGCAAGCAATGCTTTGTTTACATATCGATGCCCCTTAAGGCTTTAATCGATAAGAACAAAAAAAGTGCTTTGGTTGCTTATTGCGAATATAATAACAAACTTTAATATCCTAGTTATTATGTTTTAACCCAAAGTAGGCACTAAATACCCTTATTGAATGGTAGACCTAATATAAAAGAAATTGCATGCTAGTTTTCAAGTTAATGAAAGCATGATAGATAGTCTCTCATCTATATGGTAGAAGTTCATACACTCTCTATAATACATTAGTAATTGTTTCTTATGGGCACTTAAAGCGAGTTGGAAAGTAAATAAATCGCTATTAAGCTTTTAGTTGGTGAAGTAACATTTTTAATGTTGTCAAATCCAGTGGGAGCATTGCGTTTTACTACTGAAAATACATTAAGCTTGTTTACCTTCGTAGTAATCCATATTATTTCTAGTTTGACTTGAAACAATAACTTACTTTTAGAATATGAAGAACCATAGTTTTAAGGATAACTGCATCCTTTTTTATATGATAATCACTTTTGAAGTATTTTTCATATAATAATTATGCAGGATTTCTTATAAAACTATATGATGACATTCTACTCATTATTCAATTATATACATGACATTATCAAATTGTTCACATAAACAATTGCGTTTCATGGTTGTTTATATGCATACATGATGTCGTGAGATGCACAAGTGGAAGAAATATTTTATGTGTGTAAGGTACAACACATAACAATATGACAAATGGTTTTTTGACCGCAAGATAAGAATCTAATATTCTATTAAGGCTTATACATTTAATTGTTAATATATGTTGTCTTGTTTAAAAAATATCAAAAAATATGAATAACAAGCTACTTCAACTAATTTGTTTATATATCTTGGAATGTTTCTTTGAATGCACAATAATAAAAATGAAATAAGCAATTAACTTGAAATAACTATTGATGTTGTTCATAGTTACTTTAAACATGTTTATGTCTCTTGTAAAGCATAAGCATATAGTCTTTAATTGTTAAAATGACTTTGAACCTAAAATAAATAGTTTACTTGTTATGTCTTCTTGTTAATGAACATGAAGTATTTGAATTATTCAAAGGATAAATAATATATATATATATATATATATAGTTATTGAACTATTTAAAGATGTATTCATTATATCATGCACTAGTTTTAAATATTATATAATGTCAATTTTGTTTTGACACAATTGATAAGTTTTTAACCTAAAGAGTTTTAAGTTATGTAGGAATTGTGATATAGTCTCACAATCTCAATACTCATAGAATACCACATAGTTTTGGTATGTCTTGAGTGACAAATCAAATTCTTTAGAATTATTTGATTTTGATAACCTAAAATAACTTACCTCCAAAAGTTGTCAAGGTTTAGAAATTAAGTATACAAAGTATATACTTAAATAGTACTCCGACCTAGAAGAAAACTAAGACACCATCAAGATATGGAATGTGATCAATCACATCGAGTCTTAAAATTAAAGTTTTGAATTTGTCAAGAACTATCAAGGTATTTTGTGACATGTCCAAAAGATAACAATTTTGTTGTTGCCCTACATGCTTAGTATTTGAAGAATAGTCTATGATTACTAAAAGTAAGTGGGAGGACTCGTAGATCTTTAAGAGATAAATAAAAAATATGCAACCTTTTAAATATACAAGTAAATGTCATAATGAGGGTGAACATTAAAAATGTTGAACCTCGTGATGATAGACCTCACATTCATAGATCGGCAAGGATATCCCTAGTACTTGAATGAGATATTGATATGTTAATACTAAGGAATGTAAGTTAGAGGATCACGATGAACCTGCAAACCATATAGATATATTATTGAATCTTGAATGTCATGACTGAATAAAAATATGAATGAGTTGTTGCAAGTCCATAAAAGATAACCAATTTTTGGAATCTTGATTAATCTTCAACCAACCGGTTAGACCGTGAGGTAAGTATAAGTTTTTTTAGTGAAAGTCTCATATGGAAGATATTGTACACATGATTAATACACACTATGTGATAGAAAATTTTATGCGCATTAATTTAATAAAGATGATTTATTGTCATGATGATTTTATAATGATAAATATGACAATGTAATATTTAAACTCTTTTTTGTATGATTATATTAGCAAGAACGATTGTAATCAAAGAGTTTATTAATTACAATAATCTTTATGTAATGTACATAATGCAAGAATATGGATTAATGCATCTGTCTAAGGAATGTATCTTAAGTCTAACGATTGAATAAATGTTTTATTTTTAATTAGAATTAAGATAGCTTGCGAGTATATCTAAAAGCTAGTGGGAGTATTATATTTATTTCTTAAATCACATGTGATGTAGAATATATGAAAAGAAATATTCCATGTAAGCTAGATGTTAAACCTTAGTTTGGAATAAGGTTTCATATGAAAGGGTTTACAAATTAAACGTATGGCATTGGTATGTATGTTTATTGTAATAAACATTTGTGGTTAATAAAATCCAAACACAACATGAAACCTCATTTAGAAAGTCATTTAGATAATAGTAAAACTTGTATAAGTATAAGAAGATTTGACAACAAAGATTGCTTAAAGAGAAAATCATTTAGATGATTAGTACAAATGTTATGATAAGATTTGTTTGAAATAGAAAAATCATTACTAACTTGAATTGTTCCAAGTAATGAATATTCTATATGATAATAAGATATACTTATCATTGTCAACAAACTTAAAGCTTAGAAAGACACCAATATTATCATATTAATATTTATAATTTATGGATTATAATAAATCATAGTGATGTTTCTAGACATGGATGATAGTTTGATTGAGATAACAATCAATACTAGTCATAACATAAATTCATCTTTGATAATGAATATGTGGACTAATTATGTTCAATTGATAATGAATATGTGGACTATTTATTTCATCTTTGATAAAAAAAAATACTTTATAGTTTAAGAAGATATTAAAAATGATTGATTTCAATAAGGTGTTTAGTTGGACTGACACACTTTATAGGATGCAGTACAACAATACTCTCATTTAGTTGTGTGTTCATATATAGAAACATACATAAAAACAATCATTATATATGTTCAGAAATCTTCACAATTATGAATTTGAAACAAATATTCTCAAAATTCTAAAGATCAAACCTAGTAGAGTTTCATGAAATATATGCCTTGACAACAAGTATGATCGTCATATCTTGAGGCATGATTTTCCAACTAATGTCATCGTGCATTGATATTTTAGTATTTGGATAGAGGATATTGTTAAACAATATTTATTTATGAGTTAAAGTATTTGATATGTTTGGTTTTCATTTATGAGTTAAAGCATCTCCTACTAACAAGTCAATCACTTTGTGGATCAACATCTTTAAGCGAAACTTGTAAATGATTTACATTACTAAATCATTTGACTTGAGATGCAAGCAGGTCTTATATATGTGGATGGTAATTTTTGCTATAGTTCTAACATTATCCTGAATAAGGTAGTAATATAAGCTATATCATTTGTATCTTGAAGCATGTAAGAGGCACGTGTAGTTAAGATATAATTTGTTCATTCAACTAGGTTTGAAGAATAATACTACTAGGCCCCTCATTAATTAATTAATTATATATTTGTATGGCCATACCCAATGGTAATCTAGATTTGTTTCTATTAGATTGGTAATCCATATTAATTATGTAATACGAGAAACAAAATAGTTAAAATAGAATGACTTTGATCCACATCCATTATTAACATGACATTTAAGAAACAAAGAGATTGTAAATGTTTAATTCATTTAATTGTACTTTATGGAAAACTACACTCAAGTGTTTCCGGGAGCATTGACATGTTGCTAGACACAAACCAATGTTATTACTTTATTATCACATGTCCAAGTAGGAGCTATTGGATTATGTACATGTAATAAACGTATGTCCGAAAGTTGTCCCAAGCCTAAGGAGACGCACACGTAAAACGTTAAGTAATAATAACTAATATTGCATTAATATTAATTATGTGTTAAACAAATAACAAATAAAAGGGAAGTCGAGAAAAAAGGAAACAAAGGATCTTTCCTTTGTGGTATAGTCGGCCGACCCAACTCATGGGCTTGGGTTAGTTTTGGCTAGTATATAAGGAGGACCTTGGTACCTCATTATTAAAAAGTTGAGGAACCACAACCCTTTCTCCCTTCTTCTTTGTTCGTCCGATCGACACAACCCACAAGAGGTGCTCGATCGTTTGGTTTCTGACGAAGCAAAAGAAACCCTAAGGTTTCTTAGTTGATTGATTAAAGAAGTGCATTGGTTTGTTGTTTGGTTTTACACTTACGTACTAGTATACTTATTGGTTTATAACGTATTGTGTGCGTATACTTAGATATATCATTCTTTGATCTTATATTGGGTTTTCGTTTTTATTGGTGATTCGATAAAGGTTATTTAATCCATTGCTAAAATGTACGCGTTTCTTTATGGTTTATGTTAATTAATTATTTATACATGATCCTATATTCCACTGCATACTCGTGTATATTAATATAGTTAAGGGTTTACTTAAATTACAACAGGATGCATCTCCGCTTACATATCGATGCATCTCCGGTACAATAGTCGCTACACCAAATATAGCTATTTTTAATTCAATGTCATCGTAAACTTCTTATTTTTGTGGTGATTCAATTTGTAAATCGTCCGTCCATTAGTTTTTTTATGAACCTCACATCGTGGACGACTTACGAGATTAACATTATAAAGTACGGACGGTACCCCACGAATAACTCAGCCATTTTGGACTCCTCTTTCATTAAATGCCTTACTTGAATCGTCGTAGTAGTTGTGGCAATTTCTCATCCGATATGAAACTCGGCGGAAAATTGATACAAAAGTTAACAAATTTAGATCGAGTCTACATAGAATCGGGGCAAGTTTGGATTGATCCGCCTAATCGTTTATTAAATATGTCTGTTTCGAGCTAAGAGTAAATTAAGCAAATCGATTCATTACCCTGGTTATTTTTTTTCTTTTAATAATACTTCATCCGTCTCATAATTATAGACCACCAACAAAAAACACGCAGTTTAATAAGAAATCACTTTTATAGCTTTGTCTCTATTTTTTTTTCACAAATATAATTTTACATTTAACAATTCAATTTACAACTTCTTTATTTGTAATAATACATTCAAGTAAAAGTGATATGGTAAACTTAATATATATATGTATATATATTATTTATCTATTTTTGGACTTAGACTATTAATTCGGGATGTCCGAAAACAGTATACTGGACTATAATTATAAAACGGAAGTGGTAGTTATTTATATCTGATTATGCGGGTTAAATGAATTAAACGACTCAACGGTTTAACTTGTTTAACTTTGTAATACGCCAACTTTGTTTATAAAAAAGGTTAAATAGGTCAACTGAAACCCCGTTTAACATATTCAAGTCATATAACCTATTTAGACCACCAACCCGAGTATATATACGACTTCAATAAGTCAGTTTGAGTTATGTGTAAACATGTTAGAGTTATCATAGTTGACACGGTTATTTAAACATGTCATATTCAGATTAAAGTGTTATAGCCCGTTAACTAACCTGAAACATCCAACCTGAACCTGCTAACATGCCTGGATTTGCCTATTGGCTTTGTGGGCGACTGCCTAAGGGCGGCTTAAGAAAGAGAGCATCATCTTTCAAGTCCATATTAGCCTAGACTAGTCTCATTTCAAAAAAATTAATAAATCCCATTGAAGTATTGTAGTCATATGTTGTAACTTATAACTGTTTTTTTAGCAAGTTGTAACTGATTCAATGTGCTACTTAGAGAGAAAGGTGCCACGGCGAGAGGCTGTTCGTCGATCTCACGTGGAGCCTCGTCGAGCCACATTGCCACACCCACCCTCTCTTCGCCGTTAGAATTTCGGATTTCCGAAATCTGTTTGATGAGCCACGTTTGCAAATGTCGCCGTTGGAGGTCCGTTATATTCTTTCTTTTTCTTTTTTTTCTTATATTTTTCTGGTTTTGGGTATACACACAGTATGTGTGTGTGTTTTGTGGTGAAGAAGAATAAGACAGATTTCACCATTTTTGTTTTAGGTTTGCGGCTACTGTGATATTGTTGAGGGGAAATCATTTTTGTTTTTAGGTTTGGAAATGGTGGGTTGCAGCCCATATGTAATATATGAGCTTTATGATATTAGCCCATGTTTTATATATTTCACATTTTGTTTAGAACTATTTAAAGAAAAAGAAAAAAATTCATTTGTTTTAAGTTTATTCAAATTTACATCAGTTTTATTGGTGTGCTTTAATTTTTTTTTTCGTATCGTATTTTTTCCGTATTTGTAATTTTTATTTCCGTATTTATAATGTTTTATTTGAATGAAATAAATTTTAATTTGTGTGAAAATGATAAAAAGAAAAAAAAGATACTGGTGGGGCCCAAGTGATGAGGGATTGGGTGTGTTGTGAGTGAAGGGGTATTTTTGTGAATTGTGTTGGTGTGATGTGGCACTGAGTTGGCAGGTGACTAGACAAAATTTTGAGAGGTATGCTTGTTGTGATACCCCTCTCTCATAATAACTTTTGACCAACTCAATATAAAAGTATATACTACTGTATTAAAATAGGAAAGAATACACATAATCCTTCAATCACGAATGTTAGTTATCCACTTTTAATTTTCTAAATTTTCTCTTCATCAAAGAGTCATTTGCTTAGGCCATCAAACACATGAAATGACAGAAACAATTACATAGCGTTTGGTAGGCTGTAACGAGAGGTGTAATGAAAAGGGTTATTACGATTTAATGAAAAGATCTTGTTTGCTTACAAGTATTGTACGTAATGATTCATTACATGTAATGACTCATTACATCATTTTCATTCCTTAAAGGTCCCCTTCTTTTCTTTGATTACGTCTTGTAATGAAATGAAATGATATAAAAATCTATCATTAATTAACCACAATAAATAATATTCTTATTAACAATGGGTCAATCTAGTCTTTATTTTATCGATTACATTCTGTCTTATCGTACCAACTAATATTATTAATAACAGTAATGAATCATTACATTAAACCATTTATTCCATTACATCATTTATTTCATTCATTTGATATTTTATTAGTATGACACAATAAAAGCAACAAACAAAGCAAGCGATCGTCGTTTTTTCTTTTCATCAATTTTGATAAGGTGATATTGTTTGATACTTATTATTCTTGATTTAGTAGTGAATATTATTCGATACTTATTATTCTTGTCTAAGTTGCATGGGGACGGGGACGGGGACCGGTACGGGCCAGGTCCGGGGAAACGGTAATGATAGGTGTGTAAACACCCATCTTTTCTACCACTTAATTACAATAATAACCGGACCAAAACGTGTATTTTATGTCTTTTATGTCGGAATTATGCGTGGTTTGTGTTTTTGTTGTGATTTAGGATGAAAAGGTGAAAAGTGGAGAAAACACGGACATTCACGGGCATTTACGGACTTTTATTGAAGAAAAGGATGAAAGACGAAGTCAAGAAGTCAAGAGTGCAAAAAGAACGGAAGTCCACGACCAATTCTGAAGATTTATCGAAGAAAAAGTCAAAAGACGGAAGTTTATCAAAAGCCGAAGAATTCAAGTCTATTTTATTGAAGAAATTAAAGACGAGTTCAAAGAAATCCCGAAGCCAAAAGTCCCTTAAGTCCAAGTTTAAAGAAGAATAGAAGAAAAGGACTAATGGTGTAATTAATGAAGAATTAAGAAGAAAGGGGCTTAATCTTGCAATTAACAAGAAATGAAGGAGGGGAGGAAGCTTCCTAATCCTCCCCTATAAATAGTCATTAGATGTAAACATTTCATTTTGTTGGCTAAGTGTGACAATTAGCTCTTCCACCATTTAAATACCTTGTCATTTACTTTTCTTGTCAAATTTAAATACCTTGTCTTGCACCTTAAATTCATTTAATTTCAAGTAAGTTTTCATTTAATTATTGTCAATCTTTACTTTATCTTGTCAATCTCTTATCTACCTTTCTTAATCTTTGGTTAATGTGTTTATGTTTATGTTTATGTTTATGCTTTTATTTTGATCCAAGTGGTTTTTGATTATTGTGGTAAAAGTTGTTTGATTTCGTGTTTTTAACTGTTTGTTGATGTTTATTTGTTGATTCGTTACTGTTTAGATTAATCCGTGTGTTTGATTTTGATTAATTTGTTATTATACCTGCTGTTACTGTATCCCTTGTTCTTCGGGATAGTTGGTTTGTGTTTCTGATCTTCCAGAAAATCTTCCGAATCAAGTGAGGGAGTTTGTTCATTCGAAACTCTCAAAGTTCCGAACCAAGGGATTCATCCGGAAGTCTCAAACTTCCGGATCAAGGAAATAAGTATTGTTCATTCGGAACTCAAGAAGTTCCGAGTAAAGACCTTCATTCGGAACTTAAAAAGTTCCGGATCAAGCAATTCATTCGGAACTTTGAAAAGTTCCGGATCAATACTTCCGGACGAAACCTCCGAACGAAGGATAAGTTCCGATTCAGTGAGAACTTCCGAGTCAAGAGTATTCATTCGGAACTCCAAAGTTCCGGACCAAGGGGCTTCATTCGGAACTTCTCAAAAGTTCCGGATCAACTCAAAGTTCCGAATCAAGGGGGTAAGTTCCGAATCAAGGGGGTAAGTTCCGAATCAAGGCTTTTCATTCGGAAGTCTTGAACTTCCGAATCAAGGGGGACCAAAAACTTCCGAATCAAGGCAAACTTTAGAAGTTCCGAATCAGTAAAGTTCCGAACGAAGGATTGTTTTGGATAAGTGACATATTCAGATCAATTAGTTCCGGATCAAGGATTTTGGTAATATTCCAAGGGAAGAAGAATCATTCCAACCGAAGGTGACATTCCGGACGAGTGATTGTTCCAAACGAAGGATTATTCCGAATGAGCTGTATTCAGGTTCTTATTAGCTTTTGTCTTTGATTTATTATTTTCAAGCTTTATTTTTCCTGCCTTTATTTTAATTGCACTTTAAGATTATTTGCCTTAGCATTATTTTAGATTCGTCTTTAATTTTAGTCACGTTTTTAATACATGCACCTTTACTTTAATTAGACTTAGATTTATTTTAATTGCACCTTTACTTTCATTGTTTTGCACTGTTTAATTTTAAACACTACAACGACAAATCTTTGTTCCACCAAAAACAATAGAGTCACACATTAAACACAAGTTTTTCAATTCGAAGGGACATACTTAAACGAATCTTTTTAATTAGGTAAAAGCCTAGTTATCAAATGGCGCCGCTGCCGGCTCTTTTCGTTAAGATCAACAGTTTTCGGTGAGAGACACGTTGCTTTTTGGGATCCGCTCACTTGTGAATGTTACTTTTCTTGCATAAAAAATTCCAAAAACTCATAAAAATTAAAAATTGATAAAAAACCATAAAAAATAAAAATTTCAAAAATAAAAAAAGATTATATCTTTATTGTGTATATATATTGTCTTTGTGTTTGGTGTTGTTTTCTTTTGCATTTTCAGGTGTATGCGTACTAGATCTTCTAATTATCAAGAGCCCGAGCCTCAAGAAGATTTAGATATGGCAGGTGTTAACAACAACAACATTCCACCGAACCTCAATAATAATAATAACAACAATGCTCTTCCACAGCCCGATCTTCGGACCATGGAGGAACTTTGTCAACCAACCATGTTTGGACGAGGAGGACCGATTGCGCCGATGCAAATCAACGCTCCTGAGTTTTCGTTGAAGCACCACATGATTCAGCAAGTGCAAACAAACCCATTTAGAGGATTGCCTGATGATGATGCCAACAAACACCTCGACAAGTTCATTACAATCACCCAAAGCATGAAGTTGCCTGGGGCCACAATGGATGTACTCCGCCTACAACTCTTCCCACATACTTTATCGCATCATGCCGAGAAATGGTTTGATCGTCTCCCGAAGAATTCTATTCACACTTGGGATGATATGACTCAACGCTTTCTATCGCGCTACTTTCCACCATCCATGGTCACAAGCCTTCGCAATCAGATCAGCGGTTTCATGCAAGACCCTGATGAATCTCTTTTTGACGCTTGGGAGAGATATAATGTCTTGATCGAACGTTGTCCAAACCACAACATGCTTCCCGTCACATTGATTGATACTTTCTACAACGGTTTGACTTTTCGAGATCTTGATACAATCAATGCAGCCGCCGGTGGCACATTCATGAAAAAGAGACACGAGGAGTGTAGAGAGTTAATAGAGAACATGACTACTCATCACAAGAACTGGGATTCTTCTGCTTCTTCTAGGAACAACCCGAGAGTCAATGTTTCTTCTACCTCAGCAAACCCTGAGATGACCGAACTCACCCGCATGATGGCCGAAATGACCAAAAGTATTACGCTTCTCGCTTCAAACCAACAACAACAACAAGTTAAAGCAGTTGCTAATCCTTGTGAAACATGTGGCGGTCCTCACTCATACACCGATTGTCCTTCGACACAAGGAAATCCGGAAAATGTGTATGCTGCTTATGGTAATTATTCACCGGAAAATTACCAAGCTAGACAACAAGGGGATAGAAACCTGCTGAGCTACCGTTCCAACAATTACCTTTCACCCGGTTTTTCTCCTCAAAACCAAAACCCCGCCAACAACTACAATAGAAGCAACCAAATTCCACCTCGTGCTTCTAACCCTTATCAACCACCCACCCAACAACACCCACCCATAAACACCGATGTTGATGCCATCATGAGAAATCAAGGTGAGCAAATCAAGAACTTACAGAGCCAAATAATCAATTTGAAAGGAGATATCTTGAAGCAAGGAAATGACATCAGAACCGAGGTTCGTGATAATCTTCAATCCTCTTTCATCACTCAAACAACTGAATTAAAGAATCTGTTGGCTAGTTTCTTGCCCGAAGCTCAACCTTCTTCTTCTTCGGGTTCTCTACCTTCAAACACCGTCACTAATCCGCGAGCTAATGTGAGTGTTATAACTACGCGTAGTGGAATTACCATTGTCAATCCACCTAACCCACCACCATCATCTACACCTCCTCCACCACCATATATCCCTACTCCTCCTACACCTAGTGTTAGTACACCATTACCGTCTCCGCCTCGTCATGACGATGTATCTCGGAAGGACCCTTCAACATCACAACCTTCACCAACTACACCTTCACCTAACCCTTATCAACCCAGAATCCCATACCCTTCTCGCATAGGCAAGACCAATGATCTAACCAAGAATGACTGTCAAGTATCGAAATATGTGGATATGCTATCTAAAATGACCATCAACATTAGCCTTGTTGAAGCACTTTGCCACATGCCGAAATTTGTCAAAGCATTCAAGGAATTGCTTAGCAAGAAAGAGAAGCTGATTGAACTCGCCAACACACGATTAAATGAAAACTGCTCTGCAATTCTTCTTAGAGAATTACCGGAAAAGCTTGGAGATCCCGGTCGTTTTGTGTTGACTTGCGTGTTCAACAAAACTGAAGAATTTACTGCCCTTGCTGATCTCGGGGCTAGTATTAATTTAATGCCACTGAGTGTTTGGAACACACTATCATTACCCGACCTCATTCCAACAAAGATGACTCTCGAACTTGCAAATCGCACTCTCGCTTACCCCGTTGGTATAGCCGAAGATGTGTTTATCAAAGTTGGCACATTCAATTTCCCGGTCGATTTTGTCGTAGTTGATTATGAAATGGACCCTCGTATTCCTTTAATACTTGGTCGGCCATTCTTGAGAACCGGACGTGCTTTAGTAGATGTGGCCGAAGGTGAGTTAATCTTACGAGTCGGGGATGATTCAAAAGTTTTTAAAATGGGGAAGCTTACAGGCAAATCCTTTGGAGGACGAGAATCAGTGAATATGATAAACGTGCTCGATGACTTTACCGTCTATGACAATCCTCTATTCGAGTCTTCCACTGATAATCCACTCTTTGAACATAATATGGATAATTCTCTCCCTTCTTTGGACGCTTCTCCCATTTATGATTCTCCACCGGTCTTCGATGCTTATGATGATGATGATTCTAGCTCAGACTCGGATGATTTTGATTGTACTTCTTAGTATCCCGAGCGGCACACTTTTGATGATTTCGATGAGGCCGATACTCTCTCGAGCGATTCTTCACATGATGAAGATCCTCCGCCATCACTCGATCCTACTTTGGACGATTACTCATTTGAGGAAGATTTCTCTGAATTTCTCAACACTTACTTCCCTCATGAGAGTGATGCTCCTCCTTTGGACTTTGAAGATTATCGTCTTGATCCTACTTTGGATTTGAAGAGAATTCTGTCCAAGGAGAAGAAACCGGTCGACACCGAAATCCGTTGTACTTATGATTTGACACCTCTTTGTCCCCCTTCTGAGGACGAGGTTGTGCTTCTTTGCGGATCTTCTTCACACTCGGCTGCGCCTGAGTGCTATTTTCCCCTGAAGGAAAAGGTGTTCGACCCCGGTATTGAAGTCTTTAAGCCATCTCAGTATCCACCTGATGAAATAAAAGGAAAAATCTTTGGAAATCTTGAAGACAAGCTTGCACTTCACCCTTGCTTCCACCATGCTCCATCGCTGCTTAAGGGAACCCTGCCACTTCTTCTTTGGCTTGCCTTGTTCGCCTTAAGCTCTTGCTTATTGATGGATGAAAACTATGTCTTTGATCCTGGTGGATATGTTTCATGCTACTTCCGTTGATGATCAAGGTCGAGTCAGGCTCACGACTCGGTTAACAAAAACCAAGCGCTTCTTGGGAGGCAACCCATGCATCTATCTTTTCGCTTTCTTTACCATAAGTGTAGGGGGGACCCTTTGGTTTGCTATTTCCTCTCCTCACTTCTTAATCAGGGATTCGAGCTTCAATGATCCACTCTTGATGATTCTTGACGACCCGTGATTCCGTGTTCTACTATTTCCCGGTTCTATCCTAAACTCTTTTTGATTCACTATTTTATATTTTCTCAATATTAAAATAGGAATCTCTTTAGTTGTCTTTTCCTTAGCAAGATTTAAACAACGTACACAATGTCCTAAGTGTAGGGGAGTTTACTCCCACATGCTTAAACATTGAGGACAATGTTTATCTTAAGTGTAGGGGGGACTTCTATCGAAGTTAAGTGGTCTTTTCCTTGTATTTGTCCTCATTTTAACCGGAAAATCAATTTTTCGACATTTTTCAAAATTTTTGATCTATTTTGGCCTATTAGTTTTTCCTTTGTATAGCTATTTTCTTTCTTTGCTAGAATAAATCTTTGAATAAGTGGTTTTAATTTTCAAACGTTGTGAATCTTTTGACTCAATCCGAGTTTACTCTAGCTAGTATCCTTAACATGTTTAAGTCAAGTTTTGCTAGGCTTTTATATAGGGAGCTATAAAACGCGAAAGTCTTAACTCTCACGGGTTAAGAACAAGAACTTTTCGCAAGTTCCTATAAATGATCCTAGAGAGTCGTTTATCAAGGGAACTTTAAAATGCGATTTCTAAACTTGAAAAAGTCTAAGAATTTGCAAGATCCTATAGGCGACTCGAAAACCCAAAATTTTGATTTAATAGGCTAAGTATCCACGAGTCTCATTACTTGAGATTTTAAACTGTGGAGAACGAGAGATGATAGAGCCAATTATAAGTTCGGTATTCTTTCGTGAATTTATGTGAGTTAATTATGAGCCTATTCTCCCATCGCTTGCTAATAATTTATCTGCTAATAAATAAGGTTGTACGATTTGAAAGGTTACTTAGCTTCTAGCCCCAGATCGTTTAAAAGTTGCTCGGTATGGATTAGAGTTCATAGCCAAGGCATAACTTATTGAAGCGGGACGCGAAGATTGGCGAGTCCGAAAAGGCCCTAACAAGGCATGAGGGCTATATTTTGTTGCTAAAGATCCAAAGTGATGTGAAGAATCATTTATCGAAAATCAATATGAAGGATCGAGACACACGACGTAAAGCAAAACTCCCCAAAAGTCATGGAGAAGTATATCCGAAAAGACCCTAACAAGGTATGAGGATAAATAGATCCAAGTCATAAAAGGAGGCGGATCGTTGTATATCAAAGTCCAAAATAAAGATTGGAGAAAAATGAAGAAGTCGTGGTCCAAGTATAAATCTGTCAAAACTTCAAAGTGAAGAATTCCTATTATGAAGAGAAGACCATTATTTCATGAACGTCTCTCAAGGTTTGAAGTATGAAGTCGCTGCCAAATATCGGTCCGAGAAAGGTCTCAAATCGCGAAACGAGTTATGTCAAGATATGAACTTTAAGAGGTCCCGAGAAGTAGTTTTAAAAGATCTGGTCCTTTAGCTAACTATTGATTAAATCGTGCACTTTATTTTCAGACTAAATAACTATCGAAATAAGTCAAACAATGCATCCTCGTGATCATTCAAGACAACAATAAAATATAAGAGATACACCTAGGAATAAGGGAGTCTAAGTGAATAATTGGCCCACATGAGTTCGTGTTAGTTTACTAACTTATAATAACAATGATCTCGTTTTTAAGCTTGGTTTGGAGAAAGTGAAAACTTGAGGATGATGATTATTCATGACATTTCCAAAACCCAAGGTATGCTTTTGATTTCTTTATTTTGTATGATTTTAATTTTCTATCTCTTTAATAAAGGCCAACGTGGATTGATTATGATGAAAAGTGTAATCTTGCTTTGTAACTAACGCATTGCATGAGGACATTGCAATGGTCAAGTGTAGGGGATTTGATAGGTGTGTAAACACCCATCTTTTCTACCACTTAATTACAATAATAACCGGACCAAAACGTGTATTTTCTGTCTTTTATGTCGGAATTATGCGTGGTTTGTGTTTTTGTTGTGATTTAGGTTGAAAAGGTGAAAAGTGGAGAAAACACGGACATTCACGGGCATTTACGGACTTTTATTGAAGAAAAGGATGAAAGACGAAGTCAAGAAGTCAAGAGTGCAAAAAGAACGGAAGTCCACGACCAATTCTGAAGATTTATCGAAGAAAAAGTCAAAAGACGGAAGTTTATCAAAAGCCGAAGAATTCAAGTCTATTTTATTGAAGAAATTAAAGACGAGTTCAAAGAAATCCCGAAGCCAAAAGTCCCTTAAGTCCAAGTTTAAAGAAGAATAGAAGAAAAGGACTAATGGTGTAATTAATGAAGAATTAAGAAGAAAGGGGCTTAATCTTGCAATTAACAAGAAATGAAGGAGGGGAGGAAGCTTCCTAATCCTCCCCTATAAATATTCATTAGATGTAAACATTTCATTTTGTTGGCTAAGTGTGACAATTAGCTCTTCCACCATTTAAATACCTTGTCATTTACTTTTCTTGTCAAATTTAAATACCTTGTCTTGCACCTTAAATTCATTTAATTTCAAGTAAGTTTTCATTTAATTATTGTCAATCTTTACTTTATCTTGTCAATCTCTTATCTACCTTTCTTAATCTTTGGTTAATGTGTTTATGTTTATGTTCATGCTTTTATTTTGATCCAAGTGGTTTTTGATTATTGTGGTAAAAGTTGTTTGATTTCGTGTTTTTAACTGTTTGTTGATGTTTATTTGTTGATTCGTTACTGTTTAGATTAATCCGTGTGTTTGATTTTGATTAATTTGTTATTATACCTGCTGTTACTGTATCCCTTGTTCTTCGGGATAGTTGGTTTGTGTTTCTGATCTTCCAGGAAATCTTCCGAATCAAGTGAGGGAGTTTGTTCATTCGGAACTCTCAAAGTTCCGAACCAAGGGATTCATCCGGAAGTCTCAAACTTCCGGATCAAGGAAAGAAGTATTGTTCATTCGGAACTCAAGAAGTTCCGAGTAAAGACCTTCATTCGGAACTTAAAAAGTTCCGGATCAAGCAATTCATTCGGAACTTTGAAAAGTTCCGGATCAATACTTCCGGACGAAACTTCCGAACGAAGGATAAGTTCCGATTCAGTGAGAACTTCCGAGTCAAGAGTATTCATTTGGAACTCCAAAGTTCCGGACCAAGGGGCTTCATTCGGAACTTCTCAAAAGTTCCGGATCAACTCAAAGTTCCGAATCAAGGGGGTAAGTTCCGAATCAAGGCTTTTCATTCGGAAGTCTTGAACTTCCGAATCAAGGGGGACCAAAAACTTCCGAATCAAGGCAAACTTTAGAAGTTCCGAATCAGTAAGGTTCCGAACGAAGGATTGTTTTGGATAAGTGAGATATTCAGATCAATTAGTTCCGGATCAAGGATTTTGGTAATATTCCAAGGGAAGAAGAATCATTCCAACCGAAGGTGACATTCCGGACGAGTGATTGTTCCAAACGAAGGATTATTCCGAATGAGCTGTATTCAGGTTCTTATTAGCTTTTGTCTTTGATTTTTTATTTTCAAGCTTTATTTTTCCTGCCTTTATTTTAATTGTACTTTAAGATTATTTGCCTTAGCATTATTTTAGATTCGTCTTTAATTTTAGTCACGTTTTTAATACTTGCACCTTTACTTTAATTAGACTTAGATTTATTTTAATTGCACCTTTACTTTCATTGTTTTTCACTTTTTAATTTTAAACACTACAACGACAAATCTTTGTTCCACCAAAAACAATAGAGTCACACATTAAACACAAGTTTTTCAATTCGAAGGGACATACTTAAACGAATCTTTTTAATTAGGTAAAAGCCTAGTTATCAGGTAACATTCTAAAATTCAAGAAACGGGTACGGCGAGAAAACGTGTATGTGTTTTATAATAGTTGATGAGACTGCTTTTATACATAGTCTCATCGTCCAAATTGGGCTTAAAATGCATTAAATATCATTAAAAACGCCAAATATATGCTCGTGTTTGTTGGTTGTGTATTTTAGGTACGGATATTGAGGAAAAGACAAAAAGATCACAAGAATCAATCAAAAACGAACACGGGAAACGAAGCCGTACAAAGAACCGGACCCGAATCATGAATTTCCAAAGAAGTCCTTGAAGTTTGAAGATTTGTCAAGAATGGCCCCTCAACTATTGAAGACTTGTCATACTAAACCCTTGTTGATCTCACATATTACATATGAGGTCTCTAATATTTCAAGAATATACAATATAAGCCCTTCAAGAATGGTTAAATTGCATGAAAGGTCCTTGATAAAAGTATTTGCAAGTATTGTGCCATATTTGACAACTTGGTCAAAGTTGTTAACAAAGGAAATAGAGTTTTTGGCTGTTTTAATACAATTTGAATGAACCATGGGACTTGAGGGACTACTTTTGGGCAGACAAGCAAACATCACACCACCAACCAGTACCCTCCACGTCACCCTTGACCTTTGACCAGCCAATCAACTCTCCCCAATACCCCACGTTTGCTTTCCACCATCCCTTAAATAAACTTAATCAGTTTATTAAAAACTTTCCCACCCAAACACTAATTTAAAACCTAATTACCCCAAAAACGGATCAAAAGCCCCCCTATTATCCCATAAACCCTAGACTAATCCCAGGGTCAATTGACCTAAAACCAAAGGGTTATTGGCCAAATATTTCCAGATTGATAATTAACTAGGCATTGATCAAAACCCACAACAAACCCTACACATCCCGTGACCCATGTGGCCCCACCTTGCTCCCCTGTATGCTCAAAAATGGTAAAAGGAGAATCCAACAGTCATCCAACGTCTCCTATTGATTTTCTTGCTCCCAAAGGACTAAATAAACAACTATGATCATACAAGACCTCCTGGCATTCAAGGACATCACAAGAATCCACTTTGACGAAATTTAAACTTCTTTGACCAAGGGGCTTTTTAGGGATTTATTGTATTAGGGTTTAACCCTTCTAGTATCTTCTACCTTTAGCTATTTAAGCACCTCTCAACATGTGAGAAGGGCTTGTTCCAGATTTTTGCTATAATTTTTGTAATCCCTTTTTATTTAAATAAAAGTTGGTGTTTTGTTATAAATGTAATTCCTTTTTCTTTATTAAAAGTTGGTGTTAAATTTAGCATAATCTGAGTTCCATTTATCCATATTATTCTTGTTATTCCAAGGTTTTTAGTCTAAAAAACGTTTTTAGAAAATCAGTGTGGTGTCTTTGGAAAATTGTTTATAAGCCTGGATTAATCATTTTGGGGAAGTGAAAGTGGATCCAAGATGATTATCCAAGACTTATGGTTCTGTCAAGTTTTCAGTGGTTTCAACTTTCAGTCTTTTCAAAGATTTTATTAAAAATCTATTTTTTTATTATTTTTACTTACCATTTTACTGTAGCCAAAGCCATAAGCTTGCAGCTTGTGGACTTTGGTCTACTTGTAGTGTGTTCCTTGTCTTGTGGTGGTGTGCAGGTTTCACCAAGCAAGAGCAACCATTTATTCATCCATTTCATTTCACTAAGTTTTTGAAGATATTTTGGGCTTAGGGTCCACTTTGGATTCCTCCAACAAGCCATCTCTACACGTCCACAAGCCCATAACAGTTCACTCACAAGCCATTGGAAGGCAATCAGCCTAGGTATAAGGCTTGAACCCCATTGGCATGTTTTTGTGAAAATTTTTATGTGATTTGTTGATTTGAGAGACATTGGTGTTAATTGTTAGTGCTTCATATATGTTTGTTTGTGTCTTATAGGCATATTTGAGTAGTAGTTAATCAGTTTTAAAAGGTTTTGGATACATTTAGTTTGTAAAATTTTTGGTTTCTGATATTAAGGGCTGTTTGGGACTAGGGTTTAAGCCAAATTTCATACAAACTTTTGGCTTATAAATTGCCTATACACCCTTTCTTTAGTATCATTAGGTGATATCAGGTTTTGGTTTAAAGTTTGGTAGGCTAAAATAGAGTTTGCATGTTAAAATTTGGTTTATATTGCTTAAAAATCAAAAATTCAGTTTTCTGTGTTTGATTTAGAGTGATTTTGCCATCAAAGCTTGTTGGTTGTTAGATCATAGGCACATCTAGGGCTTGTCATTAGTTATATGTGATTTGGTGGATTTTTGTGCAAGATTTTGAGCTCTGAAATTCACTCTTGTGCTAATTGAATCAGCAAAAACACCACAACCGCATATAGCATATTCAGTAACTGTAATTTGGCTTGATTAGTGTGATATTTGTAAAGTGCTTGCTGTTTTTAGATTTTTTGTGACTCCCCACAACCCAACTGGTTGTGAGGGTGCCAATCTTTGCCCATAAAACAAAGTGAATCAAAAGATCTAGCCTAAAAAGGCACCAAATCACATTTTTTGTTCCGTCAGTGGGAACAAGGTTCCCACTGCTAGTATTAAAGTTCCCCCTGCTTTGCTACTGGATAAAACAGGAGCACATGTCACTATCAGTTTCTTAGCTTTTTTGTCTTTAGTGCCCTAAAATAGGAATTAGGACCTCAAATTAGTTTTGATATTTTTCTTATTTTATTTTGGATTTTTCAGTTTAATTTATTCTTATGTTACTGTTCATTTGGTATTTTTTAGATTAAATAGCTATTTTTAATTACTTTTAATATTTTTGTTTTTGTCTTTTAGTGGTAAAAAGTAATATTTTTTAGTTTTAAAATTTTTCATAGATTAAGAAAAATAATTTAAGATTTTTAGTTTAAAAAGATTTTACTGTTCACTTTTTAATTATTTTTATAATTAAAATTAGTTTAATTAGGGTTTAATTAATATCAGTTTTGTCTTTTAGTGAAAAATTTTACATTTTTCAAACTTTTTCAATTTTCTACTGTTCTTTAGTATAAATTAGGATTTTTAAAATTGTCAATTTATTTTTGGCATTATTTTATTATTTTTTATGATTATTTTGGTTTAAAAATAGTTTTTAGTGATTTAAAAATAGAAAAATAGTTTTTAAAATATAGGAAAAATACTTTTTAGTCTTTAAATAATATAAGTAACTTATTAGTTCAATAAAATAATATTTTGGACATTTTGTTAATTATATTTAATTTTAGGGCTTTAATTAGCATTAAAATATGAATATTTAATTAATAAAAGGTTTTAAAATATTTTTGTTGGATTTTTATTCTTATTTATATTGTTTTAGACTTATTTTTAACTTTTAATTAATTTTTAGGTTTAATTTTTAATTTGGTGCTTTTTATGGTTTTACGTGAACGACTTTTTTCGTCTTAGTGTAATCCGTCATCGTAACCGTCATTCTCTTCTTACCCCATTTCTATTTTATTTTCTCATAACAATAAAATCACAAAGATAATCATTTCATTACATAACGCACTAGCCTCCTTGAGAACGAACTCACTTTAGGGTCATTTACACACGGTTTTCCTAAATCGTCGTGCTTACCCTATTTTTGCTCTCTTTTCCTAAAGAGTAGTAAAACCACTACATCATTTTGGCGCCGCTGCCGGGGAGGCGTGTTGTGTTTTGATTTGACATTGTTTTTTTCTATACTAGCCATAATAGTATTTGTTATAGTAGCACTCTACTAATACGTATTATCGGTTTTTCGTTTTTTTGTGAATACTATTATTATATTGTATACGTAGAACAATAAATACACAAGTACTCCAAATACGTGAGAAATCAAAACCTTGACTTGGGTGGTCATTACCCAATCATTGTATTCGAATCTCAAACCAAAGAAAAAAGGCAAAAATAGATAAATACTTTCGTGAAGCTCGATTTTGAAAAATACAAACTATAAGGTGGGTATAAGGCGGATATTATAAAATATATCCTAAGGAAAAAGGCTCTTAAGTGCTTCGCGCCGCCTCGTTTCCCCGCTTGCTTGTGAGTATTTGATTTTCAGAGCTAATCGAGGGTTTTGCCGCCCAAAGTATTATTAAGTATCATATATATTTTCTTGGTTTCATTGATTAAACCCTCTTGAACGTTTTGGTGTTCCACCAACGTTCTAAAGTCACCGAAGGCGTTCACTTCACGTGATCGTTTTCATTCCTGGAGGCTTCTTTAATCAAGAGATTTGATTAAGGAGGAGATTTGTAGATTTTTGTCTACTTAATACAATTCCAAAATCCAAAAAAGTAAAAACAATCAAAAATCCAAAAAAAATTGAAAAAGTTATAAACACCAAAAAGAATATTCTTTGCTCATCCCCACGTTGTACGTGACGTTTATGCTTACTCGCAATCAAGCAAGACGTGCACGTAAACGAAAAAACAAAAAGGAGGCAACACCTACTCCTAATCTTTCTAGTGAAGAGACTCCAAGTGAGGAACCTATTGTAGAACAAGAAGCTATAATGGCTAATCGTACTATGATGGAGTTGCTTCAAGCACCCACCGAGGGTTTTGGAGAGGCCATTATGATTCCCGCCATCCTTGCGGAGAACTTCGAGATCAAGACGGGTTTAATGTCTATGCTTCAAGCCAACAAGTTTCGCGGACACGAGAAAGACAACCCACATTATCACATTAGGCAATTTAATCGTCTCACCGCGACAAGCAAGTTTAAGGATGTACCACACGATGCCATTAAGATGATGTTGTTTCCATACTCGTTAGATGGACCCGCCAAGATATGGCTCGAGATTGAACCCCCAAATTCGATTTTGACATGGGGTGATCTCGTTTCGAAGTTTGTGAATCAATTTTTTCCACCATCTAAAACAACACATCTGAAAAACGAAATTTCACGATTTACACAAAGATCTAATGAAAGTTTTTCAATGGCTTGGGAAAGGTTTAAAGAAATGTTACATGAATGTCCACACCATGATTTTTCCGAATTGCATCAAATTGACACTTTTTATAATGGGCTTAATGATCATGAACGAGATTACTTAAATGCCGCCGCGGGTGGTACTTTTTTGTGCAAAACGACCGATGAGGCTTTGAAAATCATTGAGAATAGGTCCAAGGTTTATAGCCTTCGTAACACACCGAGTGTTGCCAATTTGGGTTCGTCATCGTCTCGTAGCATTAATGCCTTGCAAGATGAAGCAAATGAGGAGAATCGGTTTTTCGATAGGTTTTCGACTCTTATGACTCATTTGAAAGCACAAGATGCTTTGAATTCCGCATCGGTTAAGGCGGTTGCCAAGAGTTGTATTTCGTGTGGTGGAGCTCATGATTTTTCCGAGTGCATTACCACGGATGGTAACACTTCAAATGCTTATGTAGCCACGGGAACTTATAACCAAAACGGTCAAGGTTCCCGCCAAAATCAAGCTCCACAAAATCAAAATGCTAACAACTATCGAAACAACAATCAAAGTGGTGCTTATCAAGGAAATCAACGTAACTACAACAAGGGTAATTATCAAAGTGGAAATGGGCAAATTTCAAACCAAAACCAAAATCGTGATTTTCAAACTACCACACAAGGTTTTCAAAATGATCACACCAAAATCTTCAAGGAGAATTTTTGAATTATGCTAAAGCAAACGATGCTAAGTTTGATAATATGCAACGTGAAATGGTTAGCTTAAGATCCGAGTTGAAAAACGAGCTTAAAAACAAACTTGCTAATGAACTTAAGACTCATGCTAATAAAATGGAAGGAAATGTTCAACGTCTCCAACAAAATCAACAAAAAATGGAGCAAGGTCAACATGAGATTAAGCAAGAATTGTTAAAAGCGGATGCTAGGCAATCTAAGTTTGAAGATCGAATGGGAAAAATGTTTGAAGCTATCATGTGTAAACCTTCTTCTTCGGGTGGTCTTCCTAGTGATACCATCGTAAACCCGAAAGGAGAATTGAAGGTTATTACTACTCGTAGTGGTAAAACTTTCAAAGAACCCATTTCTCGTCCAAGTACTTCTACGGAGAAGGAAAAAGAGAAAGAACCCGAGGTGGTGGTAGAAAAGGAGCAAATTCCAAGCCCACGAAGTACCGCTCAAACCACACCTACGGTTGAACCAATACCAATAGTGGAACCCGAGATTCCAAGGCCTTTGCCTATGCCCCAACCCACACCACCCTTACCTTACCCTTCAAGACGAAACAAGGAAAAGGCACAAGAACGAAATAATTATCAATTTGAACTTTTTATGAAAATGTTTCGTGACTTGCATTTTAATATAAGTTTTGCCGACGCCTTGGTCATGATGCCTCGATTTGCCGCGAACTTTAAAAGTATGTTGAATAACAAAGAGAAATTGCAAAAGTCGTCTAGTTGTTATTCGTTTTTTCTTAGCCGCATACCTCAAAAAGTCGGTGATCCCGGCAAGTTTTTAATCCCATGTGCAATACAAGATATGGAGGAATTCTACGCCTTGGCCGATCTTGGTGCTAGTATAAATTTGATGCCTCTTAAGATTTTTAAGTCGCTCAATCTTCCCAATCTCACTCCTTCAAGAATGTCAATCGAGATGGCCGATCATTCTATGATTCTAGCTTGTGGAGTAGCCGAGGACGTCTTCGTGAAAGTTGGAAAGTTCTACTATCCCGTGGACTGTATCGTTGTTGACATCCCCATCGATCCTAAAGTTCCTCTAATTTTAGGTCGATCATTTTTGGATACCTCGAGAGCACTTATCGATGTGCATGCTAGGAAAATCACTCTTCGTTTGAATGAGGAAGAACTCGTCATAAATGAAACTCAAAACTCCACACTTTCTCATGTGTACTCTATCACGTCTTTGAACAATGTTAATCCCATCAAAAACATTTGTAAAAGGATTTCAAAAAGAGTTTTAGAAGTTGATGATAAAAACGATTTTCCGTTGATGAGACTGCTATTATACATAGTCTCATCTTCCAAATAGGGCTTAAAATGCATTAAATATCATCAAAATACCCATATATATGCTTGTGTTTGTTGCTTGTGTATTTTAGGTACGGATACTGAGAAAATTACAAAAGATCACAAGAATCATGCAAAAACGAACACTGGAAACGAAGCCGCACAATGAACCAAGCCCTAATGAAGACTTTCCCAAGATCAACCCTTGAAGATTTGAAGAATTATGAAGAAGGGTCCTCCAATTATGAAGAATTGACACTTTATACCCTTGTATCCTCATAATTACAAGTTTGGTCCCAAAAGTTTGTCAAAATTACAAAAGGGCCCTCCACTTTGAAGATTTGACAAGTTTAGCCCCTCAACAAAGCTAAATTGTCAACCAATATCATCCACAAAGTCAAACACATCATGAAGTCCTTCAAAGTACAAGAAATGACAAGTTTGGTCCTTTGAAAATTCTAAAATTACAAAAAGGACCCTCAACTTTCAAAATTTGGCAAAAATGGTCCCTCAATCATCAAGACTTGGCAATTTCAGTCCTACAAAATGACAATTATACAAGTCTAGACCATTATCATTGAAGAAAATACCAAACCAGCCCTTGAAGAATTCAAAAATGGCAAGAATTACCCCTGAATTCACTTTGTAAAAGTTTTTGGGCCAAAAATGCAAAGTGTGCAAAAGTTGTTAAGGCATAAATGGGCGTTGATAGAATTTTCAAGTGAAAAGGCAAGAAGAAAAGAATTAAGGGACCAAAAAGGGGCAGACAGGAAACTTACCTAGACCAGTGAGGGGGTGACACGGGTCACTCCATCCAGCCAATCACAACTCACCCCTTGGCCATGTCACCTTCCACTTATAACAACTTTTAACTAACCCGGTTTAGTTAATTAATTTTGGGCGCTTAACATGTTTTTAAATCATAAACTGGATCAAAACCTTGTTCTTGAGTTCATAAGCTAAATTTGGGTATTCCTTAAATACTATGAATTAGCTTGTAATTCTTTCCAGATTTATGATTAAGCCAACCCTAAACACATCCCAACCCTTAAACATGACACCTCATCACCCACAAGTTCACATGAGTTCCCTCCTTCACACGTTTTTGAGGATACTGCCAAAACTTGCCAGAAAATCAACACTAAGGATTGAAGCTTACATTTTAAGCTTCTTTCTAGCCTTTGGATACAATTGCAACCTGCCAACTCATACATAACTCCAAAACAAGTCACATGATTCAAGAAGATGCCAAAAGACTCAAGGGCAAATTTGGAAGAACAAGCATTAGGGTTTAAACTTTTTAGCTGTTCCTTAGTCACTTTTAAGGCTATATATAAAGCCATAGGGTCTCAATGAGACGTTTGCCTTTTGATTTTTCCTTGTTCAAGTTTCTGTAAATCCTATTTCTAAGTTTAATGAAATTGAGTTTGAAACATTGAAGAAAAGTCATTGGCCAATCTTTGTTACTGCTTTCATTTGTTATATGTTTGTTAGTTCTTGAAGTTTAAAACCTATTTTCAAAAGAGGAGTGTGCAAAAGTTTGCACATTTTCTCATTTTCTTGATATTTTTCTAAGTCTTGTTCCAATCTTGGAAATCTTGGGCTATAGGGCTGATCATAGCATCCTAACTGAGTTGGTTAAGGTGTGGCGAGGCTTATAACTTGGGGATAATCAAGTGTGGGGTAACAAGTTTGCATCAATCAAGATTTTCAATGTTTCTGATTTTCATGTTATTGTGCATTAACCTTGTTCAATCTTAGCAGGCTTATTGTGGAAGCTTGTGCTTGTTCTTGCTAGCACATAAGCTCAAAATTCGTGGGTGTGGATGTACATCCATGAGGTTTGCATACTTAATCTCAAAATCTGCTTAAATTGTGATTTTTGGTGATATTTGTATGAAACTTGTGTACTTGTGAATTTTGTGGCTTAAATCTGCTTGAACCTGTTTATCTTACTTGTTTTAGTGTTAATTGATGCTTGGTTGGCCTGAAATCTCACTTTGCCTTTGAAAAATTTCATTTGGAAAAGATAAAGGGGTGTTTGGGTCTACTGGTTTGTACTTGCAACTTGCTATTGTGTTGTTAGTTTGTGTTGTTTATGCTTGATATCTGTTATACCTTTGTTTGAGAGTGTTTTGCTGCAAGTTTCTGAGTTTGAAACCTTGAATCAAACAAATTGCTATATCTTGTTGAGTTGACTGTTTTTTGACCTAAAATTTTGGGAAAACCTAGAGTTTATGCATGTTTAGGGATAAAATCTGTTAAAACATCATCAATATAACCTATTTGATAGATTTGAAGTGTTGAAATTGGCTTGTGTGTCAAATACATCAGCAAAAGTAAAAACTGCATGTGTTAGTGTTCATCAGTAACTTTCATTGCTTGAATCTTGCTTAATTCTTTGAACCATTGCATGAAACCTGTTTAGTCTTGCTTATTGGAGTTTATAATAGCTTTTGTGTGCATTTGGTTGAATTTGGCTGGCTGATTATTGCTAAAACCGCTCATAAGTGCTTAACTGCTTATTGTTCATGTCTGTGCAATGTCTGATGATTAATTGATTAAACTGTATCAATTGGGTGTTAGTGATTGTGTTATTCTGATTGTGATTGACTCCTTTTGATCCAAAGATCCTTTGGGTGCCTTTGTGAAATCTGAATCTCCAAAAAAGTCACTAAAGACAAAAAGTCAAAATAGTCAAGCAGTGGAAAAAGTTTCCACTGCTCAACTTCCAAAACTAGCCCCTGCTAGTGCAATTTTGTCACCAGATTGTCAATAAGCTATTCTAGCTTATCCAGACTTGCAACAACTTATTTTTTGTAATAGGTCTTCATTATTTGACCTATTTAAGTAGACTGGAGCTTATTGGACTTTGACTTTGACTTTTTACTAGAAAACCAACTAATTTGACTTTTAACATAAGTGCTTATTTGACTTTCCAGCTTATTGAGTGTGCTTATTGAGTAGGTTTTTGATTATTAAGCTTAGTTTTGTTATAAGAAACATTTTGCAACTTGAATCAGCTTCTAAGGTGGTCTAGATCACAAAAACGACTATTTTGTCGTTTTGTGAATAAGTTTGTGAACTGTTTCTAGCTTATTAAGTGGAATTATTTGAATTTTCTTTTTGCAAAACGTTTTCTTACCTCAAAAGGATGATGTGTGTCAAATTTCAGCTTATGGCACAAGGTTATGGCTTAATGGGCCAAAAAGCCCATTAAGAATAAGCTTTGTGCTTATTAAGCTGTGATAAGCTACATTTCATCTTTTGGGCCTTTGAAATTTTTTGTTCAGAATCAAATTTTAAGCTAAACTAGAAGTTTTGGGCTTATTTGGTGGACTCTAGATTTTTGGGCCTCTTTTAGCCCATTAAGTGGACTGTTTTGGGTTTAGCCCATTTTCTAGGCCCAATAGGGGTATTTAGGTAATTTCACTTTCATTTCTTAGTTATTTAGGTTAAATTAAGCTAGTTTGCAAGTTTTTAGAATTTTTTATAATTTTTGGATTTTTAATATTATTTTAATATTATTTTATTATTAAAAATTAAAAGTCTGATTTTCTAGGTTTTTATATTTTTCCTAGGTTCTAAACACTTAATTAGGATTTTTGCAACTTTCCAAATATTTTTTAGGTCTTTTAATTATTTTCTATAATTAATTTAAGTTTTAATTGATTTTAGGAGTTTTTAATTGTTTAAAAATAGTTTTAATTGGTTTTAAAATTTTGAAAAATAGTTTTTAGCTTAACTAGAACATTTTTGAGGTTTACAAACTTTAAAATCTTGTTAGGGCTTTTTAATAATTAATTTTGATTTTTAGGGCTTTAATTAGCATTAAAAAGTCATTATCTAATTAATTAAAAGGATTTAGCAAGTTTTGATTTTTTGTAAACTCTTAGAATATTATTAGGGATTTTTGGTAATTTTTAGGAATTTTAAGGTTAAAATTTAATTTTGGTACTTTTTACGGTTTTACGTGTACGCTTTTTTAGACTTAGATTAATCCGTCTTCGTAATCGTCATTCTCTTCTAATCCCTTTTCTATTTTTCTTTCTCAAATATAATCACAAATTAATCCATTTCATTACACACATAACACACTAGCCTCCTTGAGAACGAACTTAATTGGTCATTAGTGCTTGGTTTTCCTAAACCGACACTTAATACTTGCCATTTTTGCCATCCTTTTCCTAGAGGGTAGTAAAAACACTACATCATTTTGGTGCCGCTGCCGGGGAGGCGTGTTGTGTTTTGATTTGGCATTGTTGTTTTTATAACTAACCATAATTAGTATTTGTATTAGTAGCACTCTACTAATACGTATTATCGGTTTTCGGTTTTTGTGTGAATATTATTAATATATTGTATACGTAGAACAATAAATTCACAAGTACTCCAAATACGTGAGAAATCACAACCTTGACTTGGGAGGTCATTACCCAATCATTGTATTCGAATCTCAAACCAAAGAAAAAGGAAAAAATAGATAAATACTTTCGTGAAGCTTAATCTTGAAAATACAAACTATAAGGTGGGTATAAGGCGGATATTATAAAATATATCCTAAGGAAAAAGGCTCTTAAGTGCTTCGCGCCGCCTCGTTTCCCCGCTTGCTTGTGAGTATTTGATTGTGAGAGCTAATCGAGGGTTTTGCCGCCCAAAGTATTATTAAGTATCAAATATATTTTCTTGGTTTCATTTGATTAAACCCTCTTGAACGATTTGGTGTTCCACCATCGTTCTAAAGTCATCGAAGGCGTTCACTTCACGTGATCGTTTTCATTCCTTGAGGCTTCTTTAATCAAGAGATTTGATTAAGGAGGAGATTTGTAGATTTTTGTCTACTTAATACATTTCACCAAATTCCAAAAGGTTAATACAATCAAAAACCACAAAAAAATTGAAAAATACAAAACACCAAAAAGAATCTTCTTTGCTCGTCCCCTCGTTGTACGTGACGTTTATGCTAACTCGTAATCAAGCAAGACGTGCACGTAAACGAAAGAACAAAACTCCCACTCCCAACAATTCTAGTGAGGAGTCTCCTATTGACGAACCCATTGTAAGAGAAGCACCAACCATGGCGTATCGAACTATGATGGAGTTACTTCAAGCACCCACCGAGGGTTATGGAGAGGCTATTGTGATTCCCGCTATCCTTGCGGAGAATTTTGAGGTGAAAACGGGTTTGTTGTCGATGATCCAAAACAACAAATTTCGTGGTGATGAGAAGGACAATCTACACAACCATATCCGCCAATTCAATCGTCTTACCGCTACTTGCAAGTTTAAGGATGTCTCGAATGACTCGATTAAGATGATGCTTTTTCCGTATTCCTTAGCGGGGCCCGCTAAAATTTGGTTAGAGAAAGAGCCACCCAATTCTATATTGACGTGGAAGGATCTCGTTTCAAAATTTGTGAACCAATTTTTTCCGCCCTCTAAGACTACACACTTGAAAAACGAGATTTCAAAGTTTTCACAAGAATTTAATGAAAGTTTTTCAACGACTTGGAATAGGTTTAAGGAAATGTTACATGAATGTCCTCATCACGGTTTTTCTGATTTACATCAAATTGACACGTTTTACAATGGACTTAATGATCATGAAAGGGATTATTTGAATGCCGCCGCGGGTGGTAATTTTTTGTGTAAAACGGTTGAGGAAGCTTTGGTGATAATTGAAAATAGATCTAAGGTGTATAGTCCTCGTAGCACGTCTAGTGTTCGTAAGGCTTCGTCTTCGGCTTCACCTTCTTTGTCTACTACCATCGATGCTTGCCATATTGAGGCGAACTTGGAAAACAAGATTTTTGATAAGTTGAAAGGACTTTTGATTGAATTTAAAGTTGGTGAACAAAGTGCTCCCGCTACGGTTAAAGCGGTTGAGGTTTCTTGCATGTATTGTGGTGGAGGTCATGACTTCTCCGAGTGCATTACCAACGGTGGTAACACTTCGAGTGCCTTCGCGGCCACGGGAAATTTCAACCAAAACGGTCAAGTTTCCCGCTCTAATCAAATGACTCCACCGGGTTTTGGTTCAAATCAAAATGCTAACAACAACTATCGCAACAATCAAGTTGGTTTTAAAAACAATTACAACAAGGGAAACTATGGGAATCAAGGGGCTAATAATCAAGTTTCAAACAAGAATGATTTTCAAAATAACAACAAAAGTTTGCAAACATTGAAAGATCTTCCAAGTGAGTTTGTTGAATATGCTAGTGGGAATGATGCTAGGTTTGACAATATTCAAAGAGAAATCATTAGCCTAAGATCCGAGTTTAAGAACGACTTGAAGAAAGAGTTGAAAAATGAGTTAGCTAATGAACTTAAAATCCACACCAATAAGCTGGAAGGAAATGTCACTAGGTTGCAACAAAACCAACAAAAGATGGAACAAGGGCAACATGAGATTAAACAAGAAATGATTAAGGCCGAGAAAAGGCAAACCGAAGCCGTATTGAGGCAATCTAATTTTGAAGATAAGATCTCGTCTATGTTTGAGGCAATAATGTATAAACCGTCGTCAAGTGGTCTTCCTAGCAACACCATATCCAACCCTAAGGGTGAGATGAAAGTGATTACCACACGTAGTGGTAAGACACTTAAGGAACCGACTCCTCAACCAATTGCTCCTACGGAGGAAGCAATTGAGGAAGAACCCGAGGTGGTGGTCCAAAAGGAGCATGTCCCAATCCCACGAAGTACCGCTCATGCCACACCTACGGTTGACCCATTACCATCATTGGAACCCGAGATTCCAAAGGCTATGCCTACTATGCCTCAACCCACACCACCTTTGCCCTATCCATCGAGACTTAAGAAGGAGAAACGTCAAGAGCGCGACAATTACCAATTTGAGCTTTTTATGAAAATGTTTCGTGATTTGCACCTTAATGTGAGTTTCGCCGATGCTTTGGTCATGATGCCTCGATTCGCCACTAACTTTAAGAGTATGTTGAACAACAATGAGAAATTGCACCAATTGTCTAGTTGTTCGTCGGTTTATCTTAATCGCATACCTCAAAAAGTCGGTGATCCCGGTAAATTTTTGATCCCTTGTGCAATCCAAGATATGGAAGAATGCTTCGCCTTGGCCAATCTTGGTGCTAGCATTAACTTGATGCCACTTGCAATCTTCAAGTCGCTCAATCTTCCTAATCTTACTCCTTCACTAATGTCTATCGAGTTGGCCGACCATTCCAAGATTCCCGCATGTGGTTTGGCGGAAGACATTTTTGTGAAAGTGGGGAAGTTCTACTATCCCGTAGACTTTATCGTTCTCGATATCCCCACGGATCCTCAAGTTCCTCTTATTTTAGGTCGTTCATTTTTAGATACGTCTATGGCTTTAATTGATGTGCATGCTAGAAAGATCACCTTACGTTTCAACGACGAGGAACTTGTTATAAACGCAACTCAAAATTCTCAACTTTGTCATGTTTATTCCGTTGCTACCATAAACCTCGTTGATATGATTGACGTGGTTTGCGATGAATTTTCACAAGAAGTTCTAGGTTTTGGTGATGAAGAAACTAGTGGCAATCCCACTATGTTAGATCCAATTCTTGATAATTCGACACCAACCTTCACTCCTTTTGAAGGTGGTGGTTTTACGTTGGAAGAATGCAATGTTCCACGTACTTGTGACGAAGACCTCGACAACGATGAGAACTTCTCGATTATCAAGGATTTTCTTAACGATTTTCCATTTCCTCCACCCGAGGAGGTTATGAGTATCGAGCCCAAATCTTCACTTGAGGAACCACCTATCCTTGAGTTGAAAGATTTACCTTCTCACCTCGAATATGTCTATTTGGAGGAGGACGACAAGTTGCCGGTTATTATTGCGAAGGATCTTTCGAATGATGAAAAAACCGCACTTGTCGATGTTCTAAAGGATCACAAAGGGGCGATTGCGTGGAAGTTATCCGACATTAAGGGGATCGATCCCAAATTTTGTACCCACAAAATCTTAATGGAGGAGGATTTCAAGCCCACAATCCAAAGTCAAAGGAGGGTGAACCCAAAAATTCACGACGTCATCAAAAAGGAGGTCCTTAAACTCCTTGACGCGGGAATGATTTACCCTATTTCCGATAGCCCTTGGGTGAGTCCTATTCATTGTGTCCCTAAAAAGGGAGGGATGACCGTTGTACCAAACGATGCCAACGAGTTGATTCCCACTAGACTCGTGACCGGTGGAGAGTGTGCATTGACTATCGAAAGTTGAATGAAGCCACTCGAAAAGACCATTTTCCCTTGCCCTTCATGGACCAAATGTTGGAGCGTCTTGCGGGAAACGATTTCTATTGCTTTCTAGATGGTTTTTCCGGTTACTTCCAAATTCCCATCGACCCTCGTGATCAAGAAAAAAATACGTTTACGTGTCCATATGGAACGTTTGCCTATCGTAGAATGCCATTCGGACTTTGCAATGCACCGGGAACCTTTCAAAGGTGCATGATGGCTATTTTTCATGATATGATCGAGAAGACGATGGAAGTCTTCATGGATGACTTTTCCGTGTTTGGTAATTCGTTCACTTCGTGTTTGTCGAATCTAGAGAGAATGTTGAAACGTTGTGAGGAAACCAACCTTGTGCTCAATTGGGAAAAATGTCATTTTATGGTTAAGAGTGGAATCGTCTTAGGGCACAAGGTCTCGAAAGCGGGGATTGAGGTAGATCAAGCTAAGGTAGACGTCATCGCCAAATTACCTCATCCCAAAACCGTTAAGGGAGTTAGGAGTTTCCTAGGCCACGCGGGCTTTTATCGTCGATTCATCAAGGATTTTTCAAAGATTTCTCGACCCATTACACATCTTCTTGAAAAAGAGGCACGTTTTGTCTTTGACGAAGATTGTGTACGAGCCTTTGAAATCCTTAAGAGGAAACTTACCGAAGCTCCCATTCTTGTTGCTCCCAATTGGAACCTCCCCTTCGAACTAATGTGTGATGCTAGTGATTACGCTATTGGGGCCGTTTTGGGGCAACGTCATGATAAGCACTTCTTGCCTATTCACTATGCTAGCAAGACGATGACCGAGGCTCAACTAAAATACACTACAACGGAAAAGGAGTTCCTTGCCGTGGTGTATGCTTTTGAGAAGTTCCGACCTTATCTCGTCTTAGCTAAATGCATAGTGTATACGGACCATTCGGATATTAAGTATCTTATGGCAAAGCAAGATGCTAAGCCTAGATTACTTTGTTGGATTCTCCTCCTTCAAGAATTTGATCACACCATCGTTGACAAAAAAGGAGCCGAGAATCTAGCGGCCGATCATCTTTCTCGTTTGGAAGATCCTCACCAAAGTGTTTACGAGCCCAAGGAAATCACCGAAACATTTCCGCTCGAAACACTTGGTGTAGTGAATTCTAAGCTTGATCCTTCCACCCCATGGTTTGCGGACTTTGCAAATTACCATGCGGGTAACTTCATCGTTAAGGGTATGACGACTCAAGAAAAACGAAAATTCTTTCGTGACGTCAAGTTCTACTTTTGGAACGACCCTTACTTGTTTCGAACTTGTGCGGATCAAATCATCCGACGTTGTGTATTTAGCACCGAAGCTTCTAACATCCTTAGAGCTTGTCATGAGAGACCCACGGGTGGTCACCACGGTGCTAATCTCACGGCTAAGAAGGTGTTTGATGCCGGCTTCTTTTGGCCTACTATTTACCGAGATGCACAAGATCTTGTGAAGTCTTGTGATTCATGCCAACGGCAAGGAAAAGCCTCACAAAAAGATGAAATGCCACAAAATATCATCCAAGTGTGTGAAATCTTTGACGTTTGGGGTATAGACTTTATGGGGCCGTTCCCATCATCTCGTGGTAATAAGTACATTCTCGTTGCGGTTGACTACCTATCTAAGTGGGTGGAAGCTAAGGCTTTGCCCACCAATGATGCTCGTGTGGTAGTCAAGTTTTTGAAGCAATTGTTTTCTCGGTTTGGAACCCCTCGTGCGATTATAAGCGATCGTGGAACCCATTTTTGTAATGACCAATTCGAAAGGGTCCTAAGGAAATATGGGGTTACACATCGGCTTTCTACGGCTTATCACC
The DNA here is from genome assembly GCA_025667525.1 of Glebionis coronaria. NCBI lineage: Eukaryota > Viridiplantae > Streptophyta > Magnoliopsida > Asterales > Asteraceae > Glebionis > Glebionis coronaria. The sequence goes on along the minus strand of CM046882.1, from coordinate 71,696,968 downwards.
CACAATCGAGTGGGCAAGTCGAGGTTTCAAACCGAGCTTTGAAGAGGATCTTGGAGAGATCCGTTGGGGAAAACCGACAATTGTGGTCGGATAAGTTGGACGATGCTTTATGGGCCTTTAGGACCGCTCATAAGACGCCCATTGGGTGCACTCCCTATAAGCTTGTGTATGGAAAGAATTGTCATTTGCCTATTGAATTAGAACACAAGGCTTATTGGGCCCTAAAGCATTGTAATGATGACATGGAGACCGCGGGAAAACACAGGAAAATGCAATTGAATGAATTAGATGAATTGAGAGACATTGCTTATGGAAATTCATTGATTTATAAAGAGAAAACTAAAAAGTTGCATGATTCTAAAATTAAAAACCGGGTTTTTAACATTGGGGATCAAGTTTTGTTTTTTAACTCAAGATTGAAGATCTTTTCCGGTAAGTTGAAATCCCGTTGGTCCGGTCCATTCACCGTGACTCAAGTGTTTCCATATGGGGCCATCGAGCTAGCTCAAGATGATGGTCCTAACTTCAAGGTGAATGGACATAGGTTGAAGCACTACTTTGGCGGGGAAGTTCCATCCTTGAACTACCTCGACCAAATCACTTTCCCCACTGATAATTAGTATTGAGGGGATCGAGTCGAGCTCATGACTCGGTAATCAAAAACGAGGAGCCTCGTGGGGGAGTCCCATGCTTATCCTACGTACATATTATCGCTTTCTAATATAGTTAACGTGTGGGGATTTGTGCCCTTCCAACCTTTGTTCCGTGGTTGTTTGTGAATTGTGAACTTTAGATGATCATGATCTTCACGATTGGAGCCTCTCGTGTTCGTTTTATGGGAGCACTCGATCGTTTGCTTTGAAGACTTTCTCAATATCCATGATATATCCTTTTGATGTTCTAACCTTAGGTTTTTAGCACACTTCATAAACGGCTATTAATTTATTGGTTAAACCCTTTCCATGCTAGATTAGGCATTCGACTACGTCTCTAGTATGGGGGTGTTTGCACCCCTAGACTCGAAACATTGAGGATAATGTTTAACTTTAGTATGGGGGGGGGGGTGAATAGATACTTGCCTTGCCAAACCTTCATGCTTTCCAAAGTTTATCTTTTTGTTTATCGTTTTGTTGCAAAATAAGGCTAAAAAAGGCACAATTTTAAAATTTTCTCATGTTTTATAAGTGTTTGAAGACACGAATGTAGGTTTTCCGATGGCGAGAATAAGAGTAATTTTTGACTCGACCGTGCGTCTTGAGAACTTAGCTTTGATTCCTTAACTACACATTAGGCTAAGTCTCTTAAATGAGGACGAGAAATGATAGAGTTAATTATAAGTTACTATGCTAAACGTAGAGTACTCGTATTCTTTCAAAAACTAATGTGTTCTCGTTGTTTGCTTATTCTCCCTTCGCTTGTAAATATTTTTTGCTTAATAAATATTGACTTAGCGGTTTAGTTAGGATTGTTGGGTTTCTAGTCTTTTCTAGTAGCTTCCGTGTAATTAAATTGGGAAGACATTAAGGTATCGCCAGCGTCACGGTTTTGAAGTATTGACACCCCAATAATCGAAAGCTTCACCCAATAATAAGATTTCAAGTGCTCACCTAAATCAAGCAAACAATTTGAAGCCCCACAAGGCCGAAAAATCTATGCAAAATTGAAAGTGAATCAAGCCTTAATCTTCGAAGCTTTAAAGATCCAAAATTCGCTTTAGCGTGAAGATATACGTCTTTGGCTAATAAAACCACCGATGAGGCGGATAATAAAAGGCAAGGCAAGACCGAAGTCATAATAAAAGCTTCATGGCGAAGTTGAATAAAAGATGGAGGTAAACCAAAGATAATAAGGCCCTTCCGTTAGGGGGCGTATAAAAGTCTTGGTAATAAGTCTCATGTTCAAAACCGTTATAAAACCGTGTTTATCGATTCTTCTTGTCAACTTAATTTTTTAACATCGTTGTCTATTGGGAGGGGTTATTGATTTGATGGTCTTAGTTACACCGTTATGACTCTATTTTTAGACCTAAATCTCTATTATCGCATAAGTCAAAGAATGTATCCTCGTGAAACATTCAAGACAAAATAAAATATAAGAGATACAACTTAGGAATAATGGGAGGATAAGTACGTGATTAGGGCATATGAGTAGTGTTAGCATTACTAACTTATAATGACAATGATCTCGTTGCACGCTTGGCATGGAATTGGGGTGAAAATCGAGGACGATGAAATTATTTCTAACGAAGTATTCACGTGTTCTTATTCTATGAACCTAAACGTCCCATTTTGCGATGAAAATCATACATTATGTCTAAAACGCAAGTAGTAATAGCAATAGTAGTAGTATAGCTAGTTTATCTTTCAATAAAGGTGAATAAAAATGAATTTTGGAGATGCTACGATACTTTATTCTAGCATTGCGTGAGGGCACGACAATGGTTTAGTATGGGGGAGTGATGAGACTGCTATTATACATAGTCTCATCTTCCAAATAGGGCTTAAAATGCATTAAATATCATCAAAATACCCATATATATGCTTGTGTTTGTTGCTTGTGTATTTTAGGTACGGATACTGAGAAAATGACAAAAGATCACAAGAATCATGCAAAAACGAACACGGGAAACGAAGCCGCACAATGAACCAAGCCCTAATGAAGACTTTCCCAAGATCAACCCTTGAAGATTTGAAGAATTATGAAGAAGGGTCCTCCAATTATGAAGAATTGACACTTTATACCCTTGTATCCTCATAATTACAAGTTTGGTCTCAAAAGTTTGTCAAAATTACAAAAAGGGCCCTCCACTTTGAAGATTTGACAAGTTTAGCCCCTCAACAAAGGTAAATTGTCAACCAATATCATCCACAAAGTCAAACACATCATGAAGTCCTTCAAAGTACAAGAAATGACAAGTTTGGTCCTTTGAAAATTCCAAAATTACAAAAAGGACCCTCAACTTTCAACATTTGGCAAAAATGGTCCCTCAATCATCAAGACTTGGCAATTTCAGTCCTCCAAAATGACAATTATACAAGTCTAGACCATTATCATTGAAGAAAATACCAAACCAGCCCTTGAAGAGTTCAAAAATGGCAAGAATTACCCGTGAATTCACTTTGTAAAAGTTTTTGGGCCAAAAATGCAAAGTGTGCAAAAGTTGTTAAGGCATAAATGGGCGTTGATAGAATTTTCAAGTGAAAAGGCAAGAAGAAAAGAATTAAGGGACCAAAAAGGGGCAGACAGGAAACTTACCTAGACCAGTAAGGGGGTGACACGTGCCCCACTCACTCCATCCAGCCAATCACAACTCACCCCTTGGCCATGTCACCTTCCACTTATAACAACTTTTAACTAACCCGGTTTAGTTAATTAATTTTGGGCGCTTAACATGTTTTTAAATCATAAACTGGATCAAAACCTTGTTCTTGAGTTCATAAGCTAAATTTGGGTATTCCTTAAATACTATGAACTAGCTTGTAATTCTTTCCAGATTTATGATTAAGCCAATCCTAAACACATCCCAACCCTTAAACATGACACCTCATCACCCACAAGTTCACATGAGTTCCCTCCTTCACACGTTTTTAAGGATACTGCAAAAACTTGCCAGAAAATCAACACTCAAGATTGAAGCTTACATTTTAAGCTTCTTTCTAGCCTTTGGATACAATTGCAACCTGCCAACTCATACATAACTCCAAAACAAGTCACATGATTCAAGAAGATGCCAAAAGACTCAAGGGCAAATTTGGAAGAACAAGCATTAGGGTTTAAACTTTTTAGCTGTTCCTTAGTCACTTGTAAGGCTATATATAAAGCCATAGGGTCTCAATGAGACGTTTGCCTTTTGATTTTTCCTTGTTCAAGTTTCTGTAAATCCTATTTCTAAGTTTAATGAAATTGAGTTTGAAACATTGAAGAAAAGTCATTGGCCAATCTTTGTTACTGCTTTCATTTGTTATATGTTTGTTTGTTCTTGAAGTTTAAAACATGTTTTCAAAAGAGGAGTGTGCAAAAGTTTGCACATTTTCTCATTTTCTTGATATTTTGCTAAGTCTTGTTCCAATCTTAGAATTCTTGGGCTATAGGGCTGGTCATAGCATCCTAACTGAGTTGGTTAAGGTGTGGTGAGGCTTATAACTTGGGGATAATCAAGTGTGGGGTAACAAGTTTGCATCAATCAAGATTTTCAAAGTTTCTGATTTTCATGTTATTGTGCCTTAACCTTGTTCAATCTTAGCAGGCTTATTGTGGAAGCTTGTGCTTGTTCTTGCTAGCACATAAGCTCAAAATTCGTGGGTGTGGATGTACATCCATGAGGTTTGCATACTTAATCTCAAAATCTGCTTAAATTGTGATTTTTGGTGATATTTGTATGAAACTTGTGTTCTTGTGAATTTTGTGGCTTAAATCTGCTTGAACTTGTTTATCTTACTTGTTTTAGTGTTAATTGATGCTTGGTTGGCCTGAAATCTCACTTTGCCTTTGAAAAATTTGATTTGGAAAAGATAAAGGGGTGTTTGGGTCTACTGGTTTGTACTTGCAACTTGCTATTGTGTTGTTAGTTTGTGTTGTTTATGCTTGATATCTGTTATACCTTTGTTTGAGAGTGTTTTGCTGCAAGTTTCTGAGTTTGAAACCTTGAATCAAACAAATTGCTATATCTTGTTGAGTTGACTGTTTTTTGACCTAAAATTTTGGGAAAACCTAGAGTTTATGCATGTTTAGGGATAAAAGTTGTTAAAACATCATCAATATAACCTATTTGATAGATTTGAAGTGTTGAAATTGGCTTGTGTGTCAAATACATCAGCAAAAGTAAAAACTGCATGTGTTAGTGTTCATCAGTAACTTTCATTGCTTGAATCTTGCTTAATTCTTTGAACCATTGCATGAAACCTGTTTAGTCATGCTTATTGGAGTTCATAATAGCTTGTGTGTGCATTTGGTTGAATTTGGCTGGCTGATTATTGCTAAAACTGCTCATAAGTGCTTAACTGCTTATTGTTCATGTCTGTGCAATGTCTGATGATTAATTGATTAAACCGTATCAATTGGGTGTTAGTGATTGTGTTATTTTGATTGTGATTGACTCCTTTTGATCCAAAGATCATTTGGGTGCCTTTGTGAAATCTGAATCTCCAAAAAGTCACTAAAGACAAAAAGTCAAAATAGTCAAGCAGTGGAAAAAGTTTCCACTGCTCAACATCCAAAACTAGCCCCTGCTAGTGCAATTTTGTCACCAGCTTATCAATAAGCTATTCTAGCTTATCCAGACTTGCAACAACTTATTTTTTGTAATAGGTCTTCATTATTTGACCCATTTAAGTAGACTGGAGCTTATTGGACTTTGACTTTGACTTTTTACTAGAAAACCAACTAATTTGACTTTTAACATAAGTGCTTATTTGACTTTCCAGCTTATTGAGTGTGCTTATTGAGTAGGTTTTTTATTATTAAGCTTAGTTTTGTCATAAGAAACATTTTGCAACTTGAATCAGTTTCTGAGGTGGTCTAGATCACAAAAACGACTATTTTGTCATTTTGTGAATAAGTTTGTGAACTGTTTCTGGCTTATTAAGTGGACTTATTTGAAATTTCTTTTTGCAAAACGTTTTCTTACCTCAAAAGGATGATGTGTGTCAAATTTCAGCTTATGGCACAAGGTTATGGCTAAATGGGCCAAAAAGCCCATTAAGAATAAGCTTTGTGCTTATTAAGCTGTGATAAGCTACATTTCAGCTTTTGGGCCTTTGAAATTTTTTGTTCAGAATCAAATTTTAAGCTAAACTAGAAGTTTTGGGCTTATTTGGTGGACTCTAGATTTTTGGGCCTCTTTTAGCCCATTAAGTGGACTGTTTTGGGTTTAGCCCATTTTCTAGGCCCAATAGGGGTATTTAGGTAATTTCACTTTCATTTCTGAGTTATTTAGGTTAAATTAAGCTAGTTTGCAAGTTTTTAGAATTTTTTATAATTTTTGGATTTTTAATATTATTTTAATATTATTTTATTATTAAAAATTAAAAGTCTGATTTTCTAGGTTTTTATATTTTTCCTAGGTTCTAAACACTTTATTAGGATTTTTGCAACTTTCCAAATATTTTTTAGGTCTTTTAATTATTTTCTATAATTAATTTAAGTTTTAATTGATTTTAGGAGTTTTTAATTGTTTAAAAATAGTTTTAATTGGTTTTAAATTTTTGAAAAGTATTTTTTAGCTTAACTAGAACATTTTTGAGGTTTACAAACTTTAAAATCTTGTTTAGGGCTTTTTAATAATTAATTTTGATTTTTAGGGTTTTAATTAGCATTAAAAAGTCATTATCTAATTAATTAAAAGGATTTAGCAAGTCTTGATTTTTTGTAAACTCTTAGAATAATATTAGGGATTTTTGGTAATTTTTAGGAATTTTAAGGTTAAAATTTTAATTTTGGTACTTTTTACGGTTTTACGTGTACGCTTTTTAGACTTAGATTAATCCGTCTTCGTAATCGTCATTCTCTTCTAATCCCTTTTCTATTTTTCTTTATCAAATATAATCACAAATTAATCCATTTCATTACACACATAACACACTAGCCTCCTTGAGAACGAACTTAATTGGTCATTAGTGCTTGGTTTTCCTAAACCGACACTTAATACTTGCCATTTTTGCCATCCTTTTCCTAAAGGGTAGTAAAAACACTACATCATCCGTCCCCTCCGCCGTTGGAGGTTAAGAGTGTTAAGCCTATGTTTCCAATCACGAATGATTCTTCGGATGATGAATATGTTGACCACGATGGGGAAGTTTTCTTTGTTGACAAACGTTTTGAGAACTTACCACCACCTAAACCAAAACGGTTTTCAAATGTGAGAATTTTTAGTGTGACTAACATTGCTTTAGTAACACCAAATATTTTTGACATAATTAAGTCGGGTTTTCTTAAGGAGAGTTTAAAAGATGAAAAAGGGATTGATTTTAAATTGGATTTAAAAGATTTTTCTACAATGTTAACTCCGTCATCACCTCATGTTTTGAGTGCTACAAGCTCGTCTTCTCCTTTTGATGATGCTTTGTGCGGACTTAGTGTGGGGGAAGCCCCTTATGTTCCCTCGCCTTTCTCCACCGAGGACGAGATATTTGATCCCGGAATTGCTTATAAAGGGAAATCTCGGTCTTCCACCGATGCAATAAATGGAAAATCTTTCTATTTGATTGGTGCGAGTCTACCTCGAGTAGCTCATGGTTTTTATGACTTACCCATTGTCCCACCCTTCTATTTCTTTTCATCTATTTTCTTGAAACCCTTTGGGTTTGTGTTGACACATGATGAAGTGGCGTTGATTTGTTTTTCCAATGAAAACGAGAACGCCATCTTCGATCCCGGTATTTTGCACCATCAAAGGACTTAGTCCTTAATAACGGTTGTTTTTGGGCCTTGTTTATCATGTAAGCCCCACTAAAAATTGGCCATACCAAGATCATCCCTAAATGATCACATTTATGGGGATTCGAGTCGAGCTTTTGACTCGGTTATCAAAAACAAGGTGCCTCATGGGGGAAACCCATGCTTATCCATGTACATATTATTGCTTTCTAATTAGTTTAATGTGAGGGGATTTGTGCCCTTCCAACCTCTGTTCAGTGGTTGTTTGTGAATTGTGGTTTTTAGATCATGATCTTCACGATTGGAGCCTCTCGTGTTGGTTTTATGGGAGCACTCGATCGTTTGCTTTGAAGACTTTCTCAATATCCAAATGATATATCCTTTGATGTTCTAACCTTAGGTTTTTAGCACACTTCATAAACGGCTATTAATTTAACGGTTACACCCTTTTCATGCTAGTTTAGGCATTCGACTACGTCTCTAGTATGGGGGTGTTTGCACCCCTAGACTCGAAACATTGAGGACAATGTTTAACTTTAGTATGGGGGGGGTGAATAGATACTTACCTTGCCAAACCTTCACGCTTTCCAAAGTTTATCTTTTTGTTTATCGTTTTATTGCAAAATAAGGCTAAAAATGGTCAAATTTTAAAAATTTACTCATGTTTTATAAGTGTTTGAAGACACGAATGTAGTTTTTCAGATGGCGAGAATAAGAGTAATTTTTTACTCGACAGTGCGTGTTGAGCACTTAGCTTTGATTCCTTAACTTCACATTAGGCTAAGTCTCTTAAATGAAGACGAGAAATGATAGGGTTAATTATAAGTTACTATGCTAAACGTAGAGTACTCTTATTCTTTCAAAAACTCATGTGTTCTCGTTGTTTGCTTATTCTCCCTTCGCATGTAAATATTTTTTGCTTAATAAATATTGACTTAGCGGTTTAGTTGGGATTGTTGGGTTTCTAGTCTTTTCTAGTAGCTTCCATGTAATTAAATTGGGAAGACATTAAGGTATCGCCAGCGTCACGGTTTTGAAGTATTGGCACCTAAATAATCAAAAGCTTCACCCAATAATAAGATTTCAAGTGCTCACCTAAATCAAGCAAACAATTTGAAGCCCCACAAGGCCGAAAAATCTATGCAAAATTGAAAGTGAATCAAACCTTAATCTTCGAAGCTTTAAAGATCCAAAATTCGCCTTAGCGTGAGGATATACGTCTTTGGCTAATAAACCACCGATGAGGCGGATAATAAAAGGCAAGGCAAGACCGAAGTCATAATAAAAGCTTCATGGCGAAGTTGAATAAAAGATGGAGGTAAACCAAAGATAATAAGGCCCTTCCGTTAGGGGGCGTATAAAAGTCTTGGTAATAAGTCTCATGTTCAAAACCGTTATAAAACCGTGTTTATCGATTCTTCTTGTTGACTTAATTTCTTAACATCGTTGTCTATTGGGAGGGGTTATTGATTTGATGGTCTTGGTTACACCGTTAGGACTCTATTTTTAGACCTAAATCTCTATTATCGCATAAGTCAAACAATGTATCCTCGTGAAACATTCAAGACAAAATAAAATATAAGAGATACAACTTAGGAATAATGGGAGGATAAGTACGTGATTAGGGCATATGAGTAGTGTTAGCATTACTAACTTATAATGACAATGATCTCGTTGCACGCTTGGCATGGAATTGGGGTGAAAATCGAGGACGATGAAATTATTTCTAACGAAGCATTCACGTGTTCTTATTCTATGAACCTAAACGTCCCATTTTGCGATGAAAATCATACATTATGTCTAAAACACTAGTAGTAGTAATAGTGGTAGTGTAGCTCGTTTATCATTCAATAAAGTGAATAAAAATGAATTTTGGAGGTGCTACGATACTTTATTCTAGCATTGCATGAGGGCACGACAATGGTTTAGTATGGGGGAGTGATGAGACTGCTTTTATACATAGTCTCATCGTCCAAATTGGGCTTAAAATGCATTAAATATCATTAAAAACGCCAAATATATGCTCGTGTTTGTTGCTTGTGTATTTTAGGTACGGATATTGAGGAAAAGACAAAAAGATCACAAGAATCAATAAAAAACGAACACGGAAAACGAAGCCGCACAAAGAACCAGACCCGAATCATGAATTTCCAAAGAAGTCCTTGAAGTTTGAAGATTTGTCAAGAATGGCCCCTCAACTATTGCAGACTTGTCATATTAAACCCTTGTTGATCTCACATATTACATATGGGTCTCTAATATTTCAAGAATATACAATATAAGCCCTTCAAGAATGGTTAAATTGAATGAAAGGTCCTTGATAAAAGTATTTTCAAGTATTGTGCCATATTTGACAACTTGGTCAAAGTTGTTAACAAAGGAATAGAGTTTTTGGCTGTTTTAATACAAGTTGAATGAACCATGGGACTTGAGGGACTACTTTTGGGCAGAAAAGCAAACATCACACCACCAACCAGCACCCTCCACGTCACCCTTGACCTTTGACCAGCCAATCAACTCTCCCCAATACCCCACGTCTGCTTTCCACCATCCCTTAAATAAACTTAATCAGTTTATTAAAAAACTTTCCCACCCAAACACTAATTTAAAACCTAATTACCCCAAAGACGAATCAAAACCCCCCTATTATCCCATAAACCCTAGACTAATCCCAGGGTCAATTGACCTAAAACCAAAGGGTTATTGGCCAAATATTTCCAGATTGATAATTAACTGGGCATTGATCAAAATCCACAACAAACCCTACACATCCCGTGACCCATGTGGCCCCACCTTGCTCCCCTGTATGCTCAAAAATGGTAAAAGGAGAATCCAACAGTCATCCAACGTCTCCTATTGATTTTCTTGCTCCCAAAGGGCTAAATAAACAGCTATGATCATCCAAGACCTCCTGGCATTCAAGGACATCACAAGAATCCACTTTGACGAAATTCAAACTTCTTTGACCAAGGGGCTTTTTAGGGATTTATTGTATTAGGGTTTAACACTTCTAGTATCTTCCACCTTTAGCTATTTAAGCACCTCTCAACATGTGAGAAGGGCTTGTTCCAGATTTTTGCTATAATTTTTGTAATCCCTTTTTATTTAAATAAAAGTTGGTGTTTTGTTATAAATGTAGTTCCTTTTTCTTTATTAAAAGTTGGTGTTAAATTTAGCATAATCTGAGTTCCATTTATCCATATTATTCTTGTTATTCCAAGGTTTTTAGTCTAAAATACGTTTTCAGAAAATCAGTGTGGTGTCTTTGGAAAATTGTTTATAAGCCTGGATTAATCATCTTGGGGAAGTGAAAGTGGATCCAAGATGATTATCCAAGACTTATGGTTCTGTCAAGTTTTCAGTGGTTTCAACTTTCAGTCTTTTCAAAGATTTTATTAAAAATCTATTTTTTTATAATTTTTACTTACCATTTTACTGTAGCCAAAGCCATAAGCTTGCAGCTTGTGGACTTTGGTCTACTTGTAGTGTGTTCCTTGTCTTGTGGTGGTGTGCAGGTTTCACCAAGCAAGAGCAACCATTTATTCATCCATTTCATTTCATAAAGTTTTTGAAGATATTTTGGGCTTAGGGTCCACTTTGGATTCCTCCAACAAGCCATCTCTACACGTCCACAAGCCCATAACAGTTCACTCACAAGCCATTGGAAGGCAATCAGCCCAGGTATAAGGCTTGAACCCCATTGGCATGTTTTTGTGAAATTTTTTATGTGATTTGTTGATTTAAGAGACATTGGTGTTAATTGTTAGTTCAGTGCTTCATATATGTTTGTTTGTGTCTTATAGGCATATTTGAGTAGTAGTTAATCAGTTTTAAAAGGTTTTGGATACATTTAGTTTGTAAAATTTTTGGTTTCTGATATTAAGGGCTGTTTGGGACTAGGGTTTAAGCCAAATTTCATACAAACTTTTGGCTTATAAATTGCCTATACACCCTTTCTTTAGTATCATTAGGTGATATCAGGTTTTGGTTTAAAGTTTGGTAGGTTAAAATAGAGTTTGCATGTTAAAATTTGGTTTATATTGCTTAAAAATCAAAAATTCAGTTTCCTGTGTTTGATTTAGAGTGATTTTGCCATCAAAGCTTGTTGGTTGTTAGATCATAGGCACACCTAGGGCTTGTCATTAGTTATATGTGATTTGGTGGATTTTTGTGCAAGATTTTGAGCTCTGAAATTCACTCTTGTGCTAATTGAATCAGCAAAAACACCACAGCCCCATATAGCATATTCAGTGACTGTAATTTGTCTTGATTAGTGTGATATTTGTAAAGTGCTTGCTGTTTTTAGATTTTTGTGACTCCCCACAACCCAACTGGTTGTGGGGGTGCCAATTTTTGCCCATAAAACAAAGTGAATCACAAGATCTAGCCCAAAAAGGCACCAGATCACGTTTTTTGTTCACTCAGTGGGTACAAGGTTCCCACTGCTAGTATTAAAGTTCCCCCTGCTTTGCTACTAGACAAAACAGGAGCACATGTCACTATCAGTTTCTTAGCTTTTTTGTCTTTAGTGCCCTAAAATAGGAATTAGGACCTCAAATTAGTTTTGATATTTTTCTTATTTTATTTTGGATTTTTCAGTTTAATTTATTTTTATGTTACTGTTCATTTGGTATTTTTTAGATTAAATAGCTATTTTTAATTACTTTTAATATTTCTGTTTTTGTCTTTTAGTGGTAAAAAGTAATATTTTTCAGTTTTAAAACTTTTCATAGATTAAGAAAAATAATTTAAGATTTTTATTTTAAAAAGATTTTACTGTTCACTTTTTAATTATTTTTATAATTAAAATTAGTTTAATTAGGGTTTAATTAATATCAGTTTTGTCTCTTAGTGAAAAATTTTACATTTTTCAAACTTTTTCAATTTTATACTGTTCTTTAGTATAAATTAGGATTTTTAAAATTGTCAATTTATTTTTGGCATTATTTTATTATTTTTTATGATTATTTTGGTTTAAAAACAGTTTTTAGTGATTTAAAAATAGAAAAATAGTTTTTAAAATTTAGGAAAAAAACTTTTTAGTCTTTAAATAATATAAGTAACTTATTAGTTCAATAAAATAATATTTTGGACATTTTGTTAATTATATTTAATTTTAGGGCTTTAATTAGCATTAAAAATCAAATATTTAATTAATAAAAGGTTTTAAAATATTTTTGTTGGATTTTTATTCTTATTTATATTATTCTAGACTTAGTTTTAACTTTTAATTAATTTTTAGGTTTAATTTTTAATTTGGTGCTTTTTACGGTTTTACGTGAACGACTTTTTCGTCTTAGTGTAATTTGTCTTCGTAACCGTCATTCTCTTCTTACCCCATTTCTATTTTCTTTTCTTATAACAATAAAATCACAAAGATAATCATTTCATTACACAACGCACTAGCCTCCTTGAGAACGAACTCACTTTAGGGTCATTTACACACGGTTTTCCTAAATCGTCGTGCTTACCCTATTTTTGCTCTCTTTTCCTAAAGAGTAGTAAAACCACTACATCAATAGTTAATACATTCAACCAATAAAATATTACAAAACATTCAAACTCCAAAGACGTTCAGAGGTTCTGTTAGAGGGCATGGAGTGATCACACTCCCACACCAAAAAACACACCGCCACGTCAACTTTTTCACTTCCACATCCACACAAAAAAACCCATCTTATCATTACACCATTTCCACACCACCACACCAATATTTCCACTTACTTTTAATAAACTACCCTAGACAATTAATTTATTCAAATCCTAATTTACTTTATTCATTCAAAATAAAAAAAACATTACATTCTAAAAAAACAATACGAAAAAAAACAATTCGGATTTAGTTGCTCTATCATTCTTTCATTTATACCCGGCCCACATGCGACAAATCCAATACACAGTCCATGAATATTTGTTTGGGGATATAAGTAACTAGTTTACCCTAATATCATTAACCTTTTTTTACTAACTAATAGCATTAACCTAACACATACATGCTCTCATCTCCTAACCGTCATCTCCTCCTTTCCATCTCATACATCCCAGACACAAAAATCAAGCACATCTCATCTCCTCTTTACAATCATCAAACATCATCTACTCTTATACTACCATTTTTTGTAAAATGGAAGAGGGGGTGTTTTGAAAAAATAGGAAGCCTTCCACGAGCGTGGATGTGCCAACGCCGTGGTCCACGCCGTAAACCATGGTGTGGTCACGCAGACCCACATCGAGCAACGGATAGCCACTGCATGGTCACTCTGTATCACACCCCACCATGGCGGAATATAGGACACGACGTATGGATATCATCACAACAATAGCGTGTCTATAGAGATAACTAAATGAAATGGAAATATCATAACTGGGAGACACAATGTCATGACAATATCTAAAAAATGTAGGCGTCTAGGTAAGTAGGTAACACGTCTAGCCCTTGCCAAAGACATACAAATAATGACATCAACATATAGTAGTGTCCACAACGTAACACTTAATCAAACATAAAATAAAGGCTAAGAGGAAAAAAGGGGTTCCTCCAAATGCATTCCTAAGCCTCCAAAGCTAGCCACTCCTATTCTCACGCTTAACCATATTCTCACCTGAAAGAGATACTAAAACACGTCAACAATAAAGTTGGTGAGAGTCATAGGTTTAGACTCCAACGCCAAATCAGTTATAAGTTGTGAATAACCACCATCAATAAAATGACATATGGACAATGTGCTACAATTATGCATTAACAACTAACATTCAAGGTTTAACCATTCACCATAATTTCAAGGCTCCAAGACTTACCAATCACCATGGTCCCATAGGCGCCCATACACCTATGAACCAATCTCAAGGCCCCGCCTTGTCAACATCCCCTTGGTACCAAGTCAAACCACAATAACTGATACGGTACGTGTCCCTCGATCCAAATCATAAACACAATCAAGAATCACATAGCAGTTAATCACATAAGTGTACAAACAAGTCCATCACAAACCATAAAAACATTTACAGCATTATTTACAAAACCATATAGTGTCTCTTCCATCCCATCTGGAAGTCAAAACATCAAATGATACGGCACTATGAAACTCACCTGAATAAGCTTCTTCAAGTATCCGCGCTCTAGCAAAATCGAAACACACAAACATATACAATCAAGACATGAACCATATACCAAAATGGATAATCAATCTATGATGGATATATAACCTTCCCCTACAATTTAACCCCATTTATATTCCATTAACATCTCATTACACCCTTCTATAAAACCCTTAACTTAGTTTAGTTCATAACTCGTCCTGTTAACATTTAACCCAAAATAGTCCCGTTTTTCACACTCTGTACTATGAGCCAAACGCCCACCAAACCTAAACCACATTCCTTGAAATGAAAACCCCATAGACTTATATGTGTTAGCTAAAATCTCAGCCCTTGCCTCAACATCAAAGCTAATCTTAAGTCCCTGATATAGAACTTATACTTTCACCTATCTAGATTTTACCGATTTTGAACATATGAAATGTTTGTTATGATCAGAGGGTCTTACCATATCCCATTTGCTTACTCTAGATCTTTTATTTATTATATAATCTAAGTCTCATGCTCATTTGAAGCTTCAATTATAAGCCTAAGTACCCCAAACAATTCAAAACATAAAATGAAAACAGGCTGATCCAAAAACTGTTTTGAGACCTAACTGATGTAACCTGTTTTTGACCCACTTCCCGACCTCCAATTTAGTTCTCGTTTCTTGCATTTGAAAGCTAATTAAATTAACTTTCAATGTACATAAGATTAGAAAATTAAAAGTTTGTATAACTCTAGATATGATCAAAACAATGGACCAAAAATTCTGCCCAGTTTTTTAAAAATGAATTTAAACATGATTAAACCCTTTAATCATCATTAAGCCCCATAATAACCTAATTAATTGAATATTAAGAACCCTAATATTATTAATTACTGAAATAATCATTCCTAGTATGAAACCCTAATAAAAAATCAAAAATCCTAAACCTTAATCCACCATACTAGGTTACATACGTAAATTTAACGTTAATCGAGCTAGTTTATTTACGTACCTTTAACCCTTATGCAAGATTTCGGTTTTGATCTTCCCCATGGATGTTTCAACTGATATTAGGTATATTGTAGGGCTATGAGTCGTTTTTAGGGGTGTAGGGGTGTTTATGTAGGCGTTGGTAACATCCTTAACAAGTTTGAGCCCAAAAGGGACTCTACTTGGGCCTTTCCTACCCATTACCTTCCTTTAGTTGGCATTAACAGCCCATCAACGACCCAACCCCTTAAATTTAGGTTATTTACACTCTACCTATTCTATTTTATGTTTACCTATACTTCTATACACTTCCGGGTCGAAACCGGACACCTTTTCGCTAATTTTTCGACTTTCTGCGTAATTTTCGATCTTAACTTATTTTCAAAACTTTCCCAAAAATAAAAATCCTATAATACATAGAATATAGATAATATATACCTAATGTACATATATCAAGTATGATACATACACAAAATCCTACGAAAACGATAATTCAACTTTCACGGAATTTTCGCGTGATCTCATTTCATTTCACTTCATTTCATTTCATTTCACTTCAAAGTCACTATAATGTGAGCTTATGATTCATGATATAACCATTCATCAATTTACTTAAGAGCACTTCGTACTCATAAACAATGTCCAAACCATCCTCATTCACACCAAATAAACACGTAAACACATAAAACACATAGTCACACATAACACCCTAAAATACGACTAAGTGATGAATCTCAAAACTACGGTTGTCACATCACTCCCTCCTAATAGAAATCTCGTCCCGAGATTTACTCCTTAGGATAAAACACACAATCAACAAATTACATTGTGATACTTGTTCTAATTGAACTCCTTTCATATCCACGTGAACTTTAGTTCATGATTCAATTTACTAGATATATTAACCAACAATATTTAAATTCATTCCCAAACTCTTGACTTCACAGCCCATAAATCTCACAAATGACTCTTTGACAAATCGAAGACTCTTATTAACACTAATTTCGAATAATCGTACATGCAAATATGTATTCTAAAACCACATTTCCCAAATCTTAATACATGAAATATATCATGTACACCACTCAACTCCCAGGTAATTCTATATCCATAAGCTATTGGTCCAATCATTCCAAAGATCATAAATGTACCTACAAAACTCGACATCAACGTTTCCCTTTTAACCAAAAGATACCACCCGTTAAACTCTAGTGGTTACCTCATTTTCAACATTGCATCTCTTGTTGCTCTCATCCTTTCCACAAACACCCTTACTACATTAGTAGTCTCTTTCACCAATGTTAGTCCACCATAAGGACAACTCATCCTATCCTTCCATATAGTGCCTCAAATGGCATTCATCAACGTCTAGTATGATAACTATCATTATATGAAAATTCAGACATCGCTAACGAGTTTTCCACCTCCCTCTAAATTAGTCACCCAAGCTCTGAACACGACTCCTATACTTGTAGCAATTCCTCACTTCGTCCATCCATCTCCAATTAGCCGGATATACTCATATCCAATCATGTTCATCCAATCCCTTAAGTCCGTACCCCAAACCACTAAAAAAATTCTAGTTTCCTTACAAAAGTGACCTATGACGGTCTTTCACATATTCATTAGTTAATTTTGTCAACTGCCATCCAAACCCATGCTATAACTACTTCCATTAAATTTGGATAGCTCATTAGTAGCACCCATACACTTCTTTTCTCACTTTCCTCGATGAAAGATTTTTAGTGATCCTTTATACTCAACTTAACTTTGAACATATTTAACTCTTTCTAAGACAATTAGATACATTTCTTCCTTTATATCTACACGATGTCTTACCTTCAAAGTCATAGTGCTCCTCGTCTCGTCTCAGTTAGACCAGGCCCTTCGCCTCTCATGAAAAATCACATATATAAATCCTCATCCCTTCGATTATCGATACTAAGCCTTCCAATCACACAATATAGGTCAGTGCCATTCCCTTTTCCACACTACAACAGTATTAGCCTGCTTTGTGCTTTATTCTACTCATTAGGCCCTACCAAAGTTTTACATTCGGTTCCTATCTCGACCTATTTCATTCATGATTTTCATCTATCCACACTTCTTTCTTCTTCCTCAACTCATGCCATACATCACGATGTGATGCTTCCCGTCTATCAAGTCCTCTACACGCTGAAATTACCTAAGTAGCTTCACTTGTTTTCCTTACGACTAACACTCCTACTCCCTCCTAATAGGGATAGATTAGAATTTCTCGTGATTCCACTCGGATCACAGTCTCATCTAAAACCCATATTAGTTTTCATTATCTAAACCAATCCATATTATAAATTCTTACATAGGTCTCATAACTCTCTTCTTGACATTGCACCTATCATGTGGTACTTCAATCATCAATTTCTAGGGATACTTGGTTCTATCCTTCGAAGGTTCTCCCTAATTCCTTCACTATCATGTCCAACCAAAATTTCACACTCAGATCATCAACTCTATAGAAATCGTTAGTACACTAGATAATGCATAACTATCTCTTCCAAAGATCCTTCATAAACACCTTCACTAGACTGACCCTCTAATCACTTCTCCATGAACTTATTCAGCTCAGCTTCACTAGTCATCCCTCGATATTGATTTCCACAAAATTCTATCTTTGTGTAGTCACTCGACTCCCCTTGTTACTTCCATGAGTTCTAAATCTCCCATATTATGTAGTCACTCCATCACGATCGATTGGTTCAGCTCTTTGTAACTCCACTCCGGTACTCGATCTGTCCTTCTTCGTCACGAAGCATACGGAGATTCCCATCATAGTACTTGTCACCTTTCCATTCCTTGCAACTTATGTGACTCCTTTGAAATCTCTTGCATCCTTCTTGCAGCTGGCACGTAGTCTTTTCAGCTTCTTGCTTCACGATGTAGCTCTTCACGCACTCCTTCTCGTCTCCATGATGTTACCTAGGAACTTCACACTACGCAGTAGCTTCTAACTTCAACTCATCTACCACAATATTTCTAAAGGTACTTCAACCCCTCAATGGCTCACTCTTCCTTGTTGTACTTCACCATTAATCAGCTTCCTACCAATCATACTTTCACATCCATGTTTTCCTTCACGTGTCTGCTACTACCTTGCCTCCATAACTATACCAATTCCCTTGCATGTTATTTTCCCAATCTTTCCATTAGTAGAAACTTTCTACTCTACCCTCACATCCGCCAGTACTTTCATCAATCTCCTAATGGTACTTTAACCAACTTCTCATAGCATGACATCTCGTTCTCACGACCAGTCAACCAACTTTACTTACTCCTTTATTCTCGTAACTAATCTAAGTTTCAAAACTCCACAAATGTTAATCATTCCTTCAACACAACCTTTAAACCAAAATACATCTCTTCATTCTAATACTAACCATTAGTAATACTACCCAACTCTATCCTCTCATCCTAACGTTTCCAAAACCACATAATTAAATTAGCCATGACGTGTACCAAAATAATTCCAAAATATAGGGTAAAACGAACCCTAGCCAGAACAAATGAAAAGAAAATGTAATCCGAAAGATCAATGGAGTGTGCCAACAACGATAAATTTGGCTCGTCACGATTATTATTACCAAATTTTGATACCTTAGAAAATTTTAAATGTTCGTCCCAATTAGTTACTTCTCATAAGAACCAAACTTCAATACTACTAAAACCAATCATACTCATTTTTATCTATAAACTCATCTTTTATCTTCATTATTTTATCAAAGATATCAACTAGTTAGTATACTACAATCTTATTCTAACCATTATCTTGTTTACTCATATTAAACTTTTTTTTTCTTGTTATTATGAAACCAATAAATGTCTATAAAATATAGTGTTTTTTTTCTTTCATTTTATTCTATATTATTATTATTATTATTTTATATAATCCATTTAGGCTGGTTATAACTAAACTATTGCACGTTTATAAGGTGTGGCGTTATTATTATCATTACTATAATAAAATATCCCTTCTTACTCTTTCCGTCTAGTTAAATACTTCAAAAATTCTAACTCCACTTAAGAAAATTATTGTAAAATTTCTTCACCCTTTAAAATGTATCATCACATGTCACCTAGAAAACCAATCTAACTACTTTCAAGACAAATTTTTTTATAACTTACTACCACAAACTTAAAAAAAGATATGTAAGTCACGATATCATACCATACACTTACAAATTATTTTCAAAATCATTGTCCTATAATTAGCCAGACTTATTTGCAAGAAAATTTAGTAGTTCTCATCAATTAAAATACATACCGAATGTTGACACACATCAAAAGACTCAAAACGTCGTTAGAACTCCATCAAACTCCAGCACCATAAAACACGAGCAAACACAAGGTACGTTCAAGTTATATTAACTACTGAACGACTATATATCATAACTTAACACATACTAGTATATATACATCCGCATATATATACCTACTAGACTATAGACCCGCGGGTTTCGCGGGTGGAAGTTAAAAAATGGTATGGTAAGTAAAATAAGTTACAAAAATAATAGGTAAAGGCTATAAAATAACAACATACTTTCTAAAATTTATCACAACGAACCATTTAGTTTTTTATTACTGATACATCTTTAAAAAACACTTTTAGCATGTTTGACTCGTTTCAAATGTATCTCATCTTTTAGGATACACCATTTGAAACAAAACAAAACCCAAATCCAGTGATTCACATGTAAATGGACACATCAAAGAATAGTATATGAAACTCTTGCCTCTTGAAGTGAAAACTTGGAACTACATATTTATGTTTTAACATCGGTGAAAAAATTTCCATAACAATGAATTTAGTATAGACATCTAATAGAGGAGAAGTCATTTATATTTTAACATCGATAATATCATAAGAATAAATGTACAATTTTGAAAAATTAGTCCAACTTGACTTATTTCCGTTCAAGTAAAAATATTCGTCACATGCATACCATCAAGTTGTTGTAGGGTTGAATTCCAAGGATAGGAAGCATCAAGCCATTAACGAAGCTGTAGTATATCATCCTTATATGTATTCAAACCTTAACTCCCATTCATTTACTATTTTTCTGCAAGAAAAGCCCCAATCAAATAATCATTAATAAAAACAAACAAACTTATAAAAGTTACACAACGTAAAACATTAGAAGCGACATTATGATAACGTTATAATGTTAATAGAATGGAAAATTAAAGCTTCAGTCTAAGCGAAAAAACCCATACCGGGATCGTTTTCCTACGGTCTTGATCATGTAACTTTCACCAATAGCATCAATTATGAAACTTTTATCACTAAGAGCATAAAATAGTTGATCTATGCTTAAACGGCCTAAGTTAGGGGCAGTTTTTACCAGAATACAAAATTCACATATCGATAGAATACCTAATTTTGAACCAATTATAATCTAAAAAGATCCATTTCCACTCCCACTGAAAACCTAAAAAGATATTATGCAACACTTGCTCTCTCTATAGATGGTTCTTTGATATTCTATCAAATGCATGTCAAAGTCCCAAAATGATGTGCAATTTAGCCTAAAAGAGAGCAATTTACGGAAGTCAGATAATTTATGACATATTGATGGTAACAGGGGAGGTTGACTATAAATCCTTTGTAGTTTCGGCATCATTTAAATGGATCAACATAATCATTACAGAGAATAGGAGGGCATCGAACTTACTGCATCTTAATGTAAGTGTGTGATAAAAATAAAACTATTAAGACATCACAATAGTAGTTTTTTAATATATCGACGATGCCACCGAAAGTTATAACTTAATAAGACAACACAACATAAACAAAAATTGTTTTAAAAGCATGAAGAAATAAATATATTCTGAACTCATCCATCTATAAATGAATTGCTTGTGCAAATGATGTAAAATCTACATTAAAACAGTGTTAAATATGTTCTAGCCTCAAACTAATAAGACATTGTGTTGTTTAGCAAAATAATTAACCGAAAAATCATTACCTCTTACCAGTGTGGATCTTCCACCGGTAATCATCCAAAGATTCCCTTCCTTATTTTGGAATCTCCAGAAGCATCCATAAATAGAAAAAGCTTATTGCTACCTTTTTCGAATATAATGTTTTGAGAATTGAACGGTTTGTAAAAAGGTTAGCCATTCTATGCCATTGTTTATCTAAATAAAGAAAGAAGAAAAATAGTGAGAAAGATTATAATCTCACCTTAGTTGAAGAATTACATCGAGCACTTGGTGTTCGCCTAATACCATGTCATATAATACTCAGGTAACTAAAAAACTAACCACACTCAACAGGATTTCAAATTTTCGATCATATTCAATAAATGTCTAAATATACTAACATTGTTTATCATGTAAATTAAAAAAGCGTAATTCACCTACTACATCACAATCAAGCAAAAAGGATTCTTAATTTTTCCATAGCATCCCGATCTATGAAATAACAACATCCGGTAACATGAATCATCATAACAAAAAATCCTAATATGAATAATCATGATAAAACGCCCGAAAACACAAATCAAAATAACATAATCATACAAATTAAAATGAATATTCAAATAAACAAAAACCCTAATACGCATCAGGTATAAAACAATATAAATTAATGACTTACCTTAGTGAATTTTTGTTAATGGTTGTTTGATTGAATGTTTCAAAATGTTGAATATTGATGAAAGAATCAGTTAGAGTCTATTTGAGAGAAATACTTGGGAGAAATATACGGGAAAAAGAAGCGGTTACACATGAAACTGATAGGTGGATATATGACGTCAATATATGACGTCAGAATAGGGCAAGTGGAATTTAAAAACATTTTCTTTTATTAGATATAAAGATTAAATCACCCAATTCATACTCGTGACCATACATGTCATATCATTCAATTGCGTCATACACTCGTTTTTTTCCATACGAGTACTCACCATCGTGCAACAAGGCATAAAACTCATCACTAAAACCAGTCCATATCGTGTGACCCCATAATCACACAACATGGCTATAAACCAAAATATATAACACACTAAAAAATAGCCATATCATAGGCAACCATTACATAAACCCATATATTATACATATACCCAAAATCCACATCTCATCATATTCAAACATGTACTAACCCTCTTTCATGCAATCATACTTAGGAACCCACTGACGTTGTGGTACTTGTATAACTATACAATTACCCTTTTCCCAATGCACTCCCTCCTATGATGACACTTATAAGAATCAATACAAAATATAACACATAAATCCATCTACTCACATAAGCTCATAACCACATAACGAATTAGGTCCAAAACTCCATCTATTAAAATAACATAGTCAAACTCTTGGAATACATAAATCTATAGTCTAGCAAAAACAACATAGACAAACTCCAAAACAACATCATAATCAGTTATAAGTCATGTTGCCCATAAGAGTGGAAACAACTTAAAATCCTTCCTATCCACCTACTCCTAGTAACTCGAATCACCACATGATTCTTAGGGAACATGACTTAAACATCAAAAGAAAAATACTATACATCAGGTATACAAAATAACTTAACAATGTTTGTGAAAATACACAAAAGACGGAAACTACCATTTACCAAGTTATGTAATAAAATGTACAATATACACAAAATACAACCATGACTAGCGTAGACGACTATGGTTCAACCCGCACAAGTCAAAACTCGAAAAGAACATAACACGTGGCTAAGTTGAACGACTATGGTTCAATCCATACTAGCCTAAATTTTAGAAAAACAAGTGACTATAATTAGTCAAAACTCAACAAAACATCGCTAATAAAAACCAATAACATCCAGAAAAAACTTCAATTAATATAATGCACACATAATCCTATGACGCCTATATGCAGGGACCCTTAAGCTATAGACTAGGCTACGAGACTAGGCAACATAACTCTATATAACCATTGGTCTCTGATACCATTCTGTCACACCCCACCATGGGGGAATATAGGGTGCGACGTATGGATATCATCATAACAATAGCGTGTCTATAGAGATAACTAAATGAAATGGAAATATCATAACTGGGTGACACAATGTCATGAAAATATCTCAACAATGCAGGCGTCTAGGTAAGTAGGTAACATGTCTAACCCTTGCCAAAGACAAACAAATACATACATCAACTTATAGGTGTCCACAACGTAACACTTAATCAAACATAAAATAAAGGCTAAGAGGAAAAATGGGTTCCTCCAAATGCAACCTTAAGCCTCCAAAGCTAGCCACTCCTATTCTCATGCTTAACCACATTCTCACCTGAAATAGATACTAAAACACGTCAACAACAAAGTTGGTGAGAGTCATAGGTTTAGAATCCAACGCCAAATCAATTATAAGTTGTGAATAACAACCATCAATAAAAGAACATATGGACAATGTGCTACAATTATGCATTAGCAACTAACATTCAAGGTTTAACCATTCACCATAATTCCAAGGCTTCAAGCCTTACCAATCACCATGGTCCTATAGGCGCCCATACACCTATGAACCAATCCCAAGGCCCCGCCTTGTCAACATACCCTTGGTACCAAGTCAAACCACAATAACTGAGACAGTACGTGTCCCCTGATCCAAATCATAAACACAATCAAGAATCACATAGCAGTTAATCACATAAGTGTACACACAAGTCTATCACAAACCATAAAAACATTCATAACATTATTTACAAAACCATATAGTGTCTCTTCTATCCCATCTGGAAGTCAAAACATCAAATGATATGGGACTATGAAACTCACATGAATAAGCTTCTCCAAGTATCCGCGCTCTAGCAAAATCTAAACATACAAACATATACAATCAACACATGGACCACATACCAAAATGGCTCATCAATCTATGATGAATATATAACCTTCTCCTACAACTTAACCCTATTTATATGCCATAAGCATCTCATTACACCCCCTATAAAGGCCTTAACTTAGTTTAGTTCATAACTCGTCCCGTTAACATTTAACCAAAAACAGTCCCGTTTTTCACACTCTGTATTATGAGCCAAACGCCCATGATGAGACAGCTATTATACATAGTCTCTTCTTCCAAATAGGGCTTAAAATGCATTAAATATCATCAAAATACCCATATATATATGCTTGTGTTTGTTGCTTGTATATTTTAGGTACGGATATTGAGAAAATGACAAAAGATCACAAGAATCATGCAAAAACGAACACGAGAAACGAAGCCGCACAATGAACCAAGCCCTAATGAAGACTTTCCCAAGATCAACCCTTGAAGATTTGAAGAATTATGAAGAAGGGTCCTCCAATATGGAAGAATTGACACTTTATACCCTTGTATCTTCATAATTACAAGTTTGGTCCCCAAAGTTTGTCAAAATTACAAAAAGGGCCCTCCACTTTGAAGATTTGGCAAGTTAGCCCCTCAACAAAGCTAAATTGTCAACCATTATCCTCCACAAAGTCAAACACATCATGATGACCTTCAAAGTACAAGAAATTACAAGATTGGTCCTTTGAAAACCCCAAAATTACAAAAAGGACCCTTGACTTTCAATATTTGGCAAAAATGGTCCCTTATCAAACAAGACTTGGCAATTTTAGTCCTCCAAAATGCTCAACATACAAGTCAAGACCATTATCGTTGAAGAAATTACCCAATCAGCCCTTCAAGAATCCAAAATTGGCAAGAAATACCCCTGAAATCATTTTACAAAAGTTTTTGGGGCAAAAGTGCAAAGTTACAAAGGTTGTTATAACTAAAATAGGCGTTGATAGAATTTGGAATGCAAATGACAAGTTTCTGAAAGATGGAGGTTTAAAGCTGGCCAGGCAACCTAGTAACCTTAACCAATCATGAGCTGCCACCTCACCCCACTCACAATTTCCACCAATCCCCTCTCTCCATTCTGCCACCTCACCAATCCATTCACCACCGGTTTAAACTTAATAATTAATTAAGTTTAACTCGCGCCTAAACACTTATTTAAATCCCAAACAAGATTAAACAACCTGTTCTTCATGTTCTTGATAAAATTAGGGATTTCTTAATTACTTGTAATTAAGCCCTAAAAACCTCCAGAATCTTGATAAATGGCCTCTTAATCAAAACCCAACCCCTAAACTCCCATCACTCTCATGCATGTGACATTGCCAACCCTCCCCTGACCCACTCTTCACGTCCAAACAAAACAGGCCAGCAAATCCAACGCTCAAGAACTTGGCTTACTTTTCAAGCTTCATCTACACCCTTGGATGCATTTCCCCTTTGCCAGCTTCAACAAAAGGCCAAAATAATCCTCACAAGACTCCAAGATATTCAAATTCTACAAGGGCAAAAATGGGACTTGTAAAACCCAGTACGGCCGTATCCTTAATTCGGGGACGAATTATTCTTTTTAGAGGGGAAGAATTGTAAAACCCGTATTTAAATCGGGAGATGTAAATACGCAGTTAATGAATTACACAATTTACGTGGAAAATATCGACGAAAACAAACGCGAGAAATTATATATATACAAGTAATTAAAAAAAATAAATAAATAAGAAAGTTAAGGGGGCCGGTTTGTTTTTTTTTTTTAAAAAGAAAGGAAAATTTGGGCCAAGCCCATTTAGTGAAAAGAAAAGGGACGGGGGTGTACCCCTTTTGTATTAGACATTAAACAAAAAAAAAGGGAAAAGTCGGGAGAACTAAGGTTAGGCGCCGGAAAGAGAAAAAAAAGGGGGTTTTGATCTAGTGTTGATTCAGGTAGGGTGTGTTCAATCGTTTCCAATCACGAACCAAGTAAGCAAATCCTTTTCTTTTCTTTATTTATAATTAATCGCGAATTAAAAAAAAGGGTGTTTGATTAGGCTGTGAAACGGGGCGTCGGGTTTTGCTGTGATTCAAGAAACCCAGACACCACCATGTCTCGGTGGTCCCTTCCCTGCCCAGCCGTGACCCACACAAGGGCGGCTAGGGCCAGACTCGACCAAAAGGGGTGCGTTTGGGGGCTGCAGAAATAATAAGGGTGTGTTTGGTTATGTAAACAGTGGGAAACATAGCCCAACAGTGGGAACTATATGAAAAACCAGTGGGGGAAAATGAGACTATAAAATGGGTATATTGAAATAACTTTAGCGACAGTTTTAGCGACAGTTTTCTGTCGCAGAACTGTTATGAATATGCAGTTTTAAAGAGGACAGTTTTAGCGACAGTTTTGGCGACACAGAATTCTGTCACAAATTTATTGTAGACAGATTTATATAGGTAGATGTAATCATTATATGTTGATTGTTTAGTGCGACCAAAATGAGATTATCTCGGTAGGCTCGGGACGTTATTATAATAAATAAAATAAATATTCTTATATTATACCTTTTTAATTAAATTGTTTTATAAATGTTTAAAATATATTATAAATGTATTAAATTAAATAATTCTTTAATATTTAAAAAAAGGTATAATTTTACGAAATGAATTAAATTATTTGAGAACTTCTAAATTAAGAAACTTTCTAATTTAACGGGATACTTAATACAGTACTACTATAGCGTCGGAAATACGTTGTACCGTAACTAATAGTAGTAAGATAATACATTAAAATGAATTATTACAAGGCCAGATTTATCAGTTAATATACGTACGGAATTTCAGAAAATAAATAAATAAATGAAAGACCAATAAGAACATGGAATTAAATAAGCGAATATCAGTTTACTCATTCACGTCCCTTATTCATGTAGCTCGCATGAAATCAGAGTAGACTTTCGGTCAGTTGATCTCGGTCGGTTACTGGACACGAGGTACGGATTTCCGTCCTTTCAGTAAGGACTTCCTTTCTATGCATGATTAGGATTCCCCGTCTTCAGCCAAATGTTTTCCCCAGTATATGTTTAAGTTTATCAGTAATCATGTTAATAACTAAATAAATTGCCTGAGCATTATATACAATCACGACCAGTTTATGTACTAGTTACGGAGGTACCCTAACCACCACTAGAGGCACCGGTGTCGTGACTCACATGCAGGAGAGTGATATCCTGCATCGTCCCACTCAGCTCAGCTTGGCCATTTTATCAGTATTTTTAGTGGGGCGTATGGATGCATCCTAGGCTTATATGTGTTACAAGTTATCAGGGTGAATGTGGTGTGTGCTCTACATCCTTCACATTGGAGCTGATCCCTCCACCCAGCACAGTATTTAGAGGTCACCCCTCTACAGCATGACGAGGTCACCCCTCCAGTTATTCATGCACGGTTGTTACAGCACGTAACCTATATAAGCTCTAGCAAATAAAATACAGTAAATGCATGCTTTCAGAATTAATAGTTATATTTCAGTATCAGTATATATGAACCAGGTTTCTCAGATTTTATGCAGAGTTCTACCACATGTTACATATCAGTCTCATAGCTTCATTGTTGTCTTCTATTTCATTACTTTCAGTACATTCTTATCATGCTATATCCGTCCACTGAGCGTTATGCTCAGCCGTAGTTCCTTTCATGTTTCCAAACGGCAGGTACACAGGGACGATCTTAGGACTTCTAAGAGAGTACGTGCATTTGGATGGGAGCTATCCAGACTCCTTTATTTTTATGCATACATTACGTTACTTTACTTTGGTTGTTTGGACATTGTTTCGTCCTTTTTCTTTCAGTAATTAATCTTTATATTTTTGAGCTTATGTTGGACTACCGATGTTTGATTCCGGTATTTCCGTATGGTCAGTTAATGTTTAATACATTTCCTTGCATGCTTTGATGACACGCCATAAATACACGTAACGGTCCATTTATCCAAGTGGGGTGTTACAGGACTTCAGTAGCTAGGGTTACGTTTTTCTCAGCTTTCCTAGACAACATGTATGCCTATATAAAGGCTTAGGACTTCACATTTTTGCTTTGCTTTTGGTTTTTCCTTGTTCAAGAACTTGTAAATCCCTTTTTCTGATTAATGAAATTTGTGTTAAGTATGTTGAAGAAAGACCAAGTGCCATCTTATTTATGCTTGTTTATGTTTATTGTTTACTGAATTTGAATCAAAAACCTGTTTTCAAAAGAGGAGTGTGCAAAAGTTTGCACATTTTCTTCATTTTCTTGATATTTTGTTAAGTTCTTGTTTCAACCATGGAATTCTTGGGTTATAGGGCTGATCATAGCATCCTAATTGTGTTGATTAAGGTGTGGTGAGGCTTATAACTTGGGGATAATCAAGTGTGGGGTAACAAGGTTGCATTAATCAAGATTTTTCAAGTTTCTGATTTTATACTTGTGCTTCTAACCTTGTTGATTCTTAGCAGGCTTTGTTGTGGAAGCTTGTGCTTGTTCTTGCTAGCACATAAGCTCAAAATCCGTGGGTGTGGATGTACATCCATGAGGTACACACCCCTAATCCCAAAATCTGATTATACTTTGGATTTTTGTGATATTTGAGTGTTGCCTTTGTTCTTGTGTATTTTGTGTCTTATACTTGCTTGAATCTGTTAATCTTACTTGTTATTGTGTTAATTGATGCTTGGGTGGTCTTAAATCTCACTTTTCCTTTGAAAAATTTGATTTTGAAAAGATAAAGGGGTGTTTGGGTCTACCTGATTGTGATTGCAACTTGATATTGTGTTGTTAGAAGGTATTGTTTGTGCTTGGTAACTGATATATGCCTTGTTGAGAGTGTTTTGCTGCAAGTTTTTGGGTTTGAAACTTCAAATCACACAATCTGCTATAACTTGGTGAATTTAACTGTTTTTAACCTAAGACTTTGGTGAAATCTAGTATTTGTGCATGCTTAGGGTTGAAAGTTGTTAGAACATCATTATTATAACCTGTTTGAAAGATTTGAGGTGTTGAATCTGGCTTATTTTTCAAATACATCAGCAAAGTGTAAAATTGCATGTGTTAGTGTTCATCAGTAACATTCATTGGCTTGAATCTTGCTTAATTCTTTGAATCATTGCATGAAACTTGTTTAGACTTGCTTATTTGAGTTTAATATAGCTTGTGTATGCATTTGGTTGAATTTGGCTGGCTGATTTGTGCTAAAACTGCTTATAAGTGCTCAACTGCTTAATTGTTCATGTCTGTGCAATATCTGGGACTTTATTGATTAAACTTGTATCAATTGGGTGTTTGTGATTGTGATATTTTGATTGTTATTGACTCCTCTTGATCCAAATATCATTTGGGTGCCTTTGTGTAATCTGAATCTCCAAAAAAGTCACTAAAGACAAAAAGTCAAACAAGTCAAGCAGTGGAAAAAATTCCACTGCTCAACACTCAAAACTAGCCCCTACTAGTGTAAAATTGAACTCAGCTTATCAATAAGCTATTCTAGCTTATCCACACTTGCAACAACTTATTTTTTGTGATAGGTCTTCATTATTTGACCCATTTAAGTAGACTAGAGCTTATTGGACTTTGACTTTGACTTTTTACTAGAAAACCAACTTATTTGACTTTTACATAAGTGCTTATTTGCTTTTTCCAGCTTATTGAGTCAACTTATTTGAAAACTCTTTGTTGATTTTGCTTAATTAAGTCATTTAGAAGCTATAGAAACTTGAATTAGCACTTGGGGTGGCCTAGAACTCAAAAACGACTATTTTGTCGTTTTTTGTAGATTGCTTATTGCATTTTCAGGCTTATTCCTTGGGCTTAATTCAAATTTCTTTTTGCAAAAGTCTTATTTAGGTCAAAAGAAGCTTGTGTGTCAAATTTTAGCTTATGGCATTGGCTTATAGCTAATGGGCCAAAAAGCCCATTAAGAATAAGCTGTTTGGTATAAGCTAGCTTATTTCACGATTTCAGCTTTTGGGCCTTTGGAAAAAGTTGTTTAAAATCATATTTTGAGTCAACCTGTGCTTTTTGGGCTTTTTTGAACACTTTTTTATATTGGGCCCAAATTTGGCCCAATAGTGGATTGTTTTGGGTTTAGCCCATTTTCTAGGCCCATTAAGGGTATTTAGGTAATTTCACTTTCATTTTTGAGTTATTTGGGTTAAATTAAGCTAATTTGCAAGTTTTTAGAATTTTTTATGATTTTTGGATTTTTAATATTATTTTAATATTATTTTATTATTAAAAATTAAAAGTCTGATTTTCTAAGTTTTTATATTTTTCCTAGGTTCTAAACACTTGATTAGGATTTTTGCAACTTTCCAAATATTTTTAGAGTCTTTTAATTACTTTCTAGAATTAATTTAAGTTTTAATTGATTTTAGTAGTTTTTAATTGTTTAAAAATTGATTTTAGTGGTTTTAAAATTTTGAAAAATACTTTTTAGCTTAATTAGGGTATTTTTGAGGTTTACAAACTGTAAAGTCTTGTTTGGGGCTTTTTAATAATTAATTTTGATTTTTAGGGCTTTAATTAGCATTAAAAAGTCATTATCTAATTAATTAAAAGGTTTTGGCAAGTTTGGATTTTTTGTAAACTCTTAGAATGTTATTGTGGATTTTTGGTAATTCTTAGGAATTTTTAGGGTAAAATTTTAATTTTAGCACTTTTTACGGTTTTACGTGTACACCTTTTTCGACTTAGTTTAAACCGTCTTCGTAACCGTCATTCTCTTCTAATCTCATTTCTATTTTTCTTTCTCAACAATATAATCACAAATCTAATCCAAGTCATTACACACATAACACACTAGCCTCCTTGAGAACGAACTCACTTTAGGGTCATTAATACACGGTTTTCCTAAATCGTCGTATTCATTACTTGCCCTATTTGCTCTCTTTTCCTAAAGAGTAGCAAAATTCTACATCACTTTGGCGCCGCTTCCGGGGAGGCGTGTTGTGTTTTGATTGGAAATTGTTGTTTTTATATACTAACCATAAATAGTATTTGTATTAGTAGCACTCTACTAATACGTATTATCTGTTTCGGTTTTTGTGTGAATACTATTACTATAGTGTATACGTAGAACAATAAATTCCCAAGTACTCCAAATACGTGAGAAATCACAACCTTGACTTGGGAGGTCATTACCCAATCATTGTATTCGAATCTCAAACCAAAGAAAAAGGCAAAAAAAGATAAATACTTTCGTGAAGCTCAATCTTGAAAAATACAAACTATAAGGTGGGTATAAGGCGGATATTATAAAATATATCCTAAGGAAAAAGGCTCTAAAGTGCTTCGCGCCGTCTCGTTTCCCCGCTTGCTTGTGAGTATTTGATTTTGAGGGCTAATCGAGGGTTTTGCCGCCCAAAGTATTACTAAGTATCATATATATTTTCTTGGTTTCCATTGATTAAACCCTCTTGAACGTTTTGGTGTTCCACCAACGTTCTAAAGTCATCGAAGGCGTTCACTTCACGTGATCGTTTTCATTCCTTGAGGCTTCTTTAATCAAGAGATTTGATTAAGGAGGAGATTTGTAGATTTGTGTCTACTTAATACATTCACCAAAATCCAAAAAAGGTTAATACAATCAAAAACCACAAAAAATTGAAAAATACAAAACACCAAAAAGAATCTTCTTTGCTCGTCCCCTCGTTGTACGTGACATTTATGCTAACTCATAATCAAGCAAGACGTGCACGTAAACGAAAGAACAAAACTCCCACTCCCAATCTTTCTAGTGAGGAGTCTCCTATTGACGAACCCATTGTAAGCGAAGCACCAACCATGGCGAATCGAACTCTGATGGAGTTACTTCAAGCACCCACCGAGGGTTATGGAGAGGCAATTGTGATTCCCGCTATCCTTGCGGAGAATTTTTTGAGGTGAAAACGGGTTTGTTGTCGATGATCCAAAACAACAAATTCCGTGGTGATGAGAAGGACAATCCACACAACCATATCCGCCAATTCAATCGTCTTACCGCTACTTGCAAGTTTAAGGATGTCTCGAATGACTCGATTAAGATGATGCTTTTTCCGTATTCCTTAGCGGGGCCCGCAAAAATTTGGTTAGAGAAAGAGCCACCCAATTCTATATTGACGTGGAAGGATCTCGTGTCTATGTTTGTGAACCAATTTTTTCCGCCCTCTAAGACTACGCACTTGAAAAACGAGATTTCAAAGTTTTCACAAGAGTTTAATGAAAGTTTTTCAACGGCTTGGAATAGGTTTAAGGAAATGTTACATGAATGTCCTCATCACGGTTTTTCCGACTTGCATCAAATTGACACGTTTTACAATGGACTTAATGATCATGAAAGGGATTATTTGAATGCCGCCGCGGGTGGTAATTTTTTGTGTAAAACGGTTGAGGAAGCTTTGGTGATAATTGAAAATAAATCTAAGGTGTATAGTCCTCGTAGCACGTCTAGTGTTCGTAAGGCTTTGTCTTCGGCTTCACCTTCTTTGTCTACTACCATCGATGCTTGCCAAATTGAGGCGAACTTGGAAAACAAGACTTTTGATAAGCTAAAAGGACTTTTGATTGAGTTTAAAGTTGGTGAACAAAGTGCCCCCGCTACGGGCGGTTGAGGTTTCTTGCATGTATTGTGGTGGTAGTCATGATTTCTCCGAGTGCCTTACCAACGGTGGTAACACTTCAAGTGCCTTCGCGGCCACGGGAAATTACAACCAAAACGGTCAAGTTTCCCGCTCTAATCAAATGACTCCACCGGGTTTTGGTTCAAATCAAAATGCTAACAACAACTATCGCAACAATCAAGTTGGTTTCAAAAACAATTTCAACAAAGGAAATTATGGTAATCAAGGGGCTAATAATCAAGTTTCAAACAAGAATCAAAATGATTTTTAAAACAACAAGGGTTTGCAAACATTGAAAGATCTTCCAAGTGAGTTTGTTGAATACGCTAGTAAGAATGATGCTAGGTTTGACAATATTCAAAGAGAAATCATTAGCCTAAGATCCGAGTTTAAGAACGACTTGAAGAAAGAGTTGAAAAATGAGTTAGCTAATGAACTTAAGATCCACACCAACAAAATGGAAGGAAATGTCACTAGGTTACAACAAAACCAACAAAAAATGGAACAAGGGCAACACGAGATTAAACAAGAAATGATTAAGGCCGAGAAGAGGCAATCCATGTTTGAGATAAAATCTCGTCTATGTTTGAGGCAATAATGTGTAAACCGTCTTTGAGTAGTGTTCCTAGCAACACCGTATCCAACCCTAAGGGTGAGATGAAAGTGATTACCACACGTAGTGGTAAGACACTTAAGGAACCGACTCCTCAACCAAATGCTCCTACGGAGGAAGCAATTGAGGAAGAACCCGAGGTGGTGGTCCAAAAGGAGAATGTCCCAATCCCACGAAGTACCGCTCATGCCACACCTACGGTTGACCCATTACCATCATTGGAACCCGAGATTCCAAAGGCTATGCCTACTATGCCTCAACCCACACCACCCTTGCCCTATCCATCGAGACTTAGGAAGGAGAAACGTCAAGAGCGCGACAATTATCAATTTCAGCTTTTTATGAAAATGTTTCGTGATTTGCACTTTAATGTGAGTTTCGCCGATTCTTTGGTCATGACGCCTCGATTTGCCGCTAACTTTAAGAGTATGTTGAACAACAAGGAGAAATTGCACCAATTGTCTAGTTGTTCGTCGGTTTATCTTAATCGCATACCTCAGAAAGTCGGTGATCCCGGTAAATTCTTGATTCCTTGTGCAATCCAAGATATGGAGGAATGCTTCGCCTTGGTCGATCTTGGTGCTAGCATTAACTTGATGCCACTTGCAATCTTCAAGTCGCTCAATCTTCCTAATCTTACTCCTTCACTAATGTCTATCGAGTTGGCCGACCATTCCACGATTCCCGCATGTGGTTTGGCGGAAGACGTTTTTGTGAAAGTGGGGAAGTTCTACTATCCCGTAGACTTTATCGTTGTGATATCCCCACGGATCCTCAAGTTCCTCTCATTTTAGGTCGTTCGTTTTTAGATACGTCTATGGCTTTGATCGATGTTCATGCTAGAAAGATCACCTTACGTTTCAACGACGAGGAACTTGTTATAAACGCAACTCAAAACTCTCAAATTTCTCATGTTTATTCTGTTGCAACCATAAACCTCGTTGATATGATCGACGTGGTTTGCGAGGAATTTTCACAAGAAGTTCTAGGTTTTGGTGATGAAGAAACTAGTGGCAATCCCACTATGTTAGATCCAATTCTTGATAATTCGACACCAACCTTCACTCCATTTGAAGGTGGTGATTTTACGTTGGAATAATTCTATGTTCCACGTACTTGTAACGAAGACCTCGACAACGATGAGGACTTCTCGATTATCAAGGATTTTCTTAACGATTTCCCATTTCCTCCACCCGAGGAGGTTATGAGTATCGAACCCAAATCTTCACTTGAGGAACCACCTATCCTTGAGTTTAAAGATTTACCTCCTCATCTCGAATATGTCTATTTGGAGGAGGACGACAAGTTACCGGTTATTATTGCGAAGGAACTTTCGAATGATGAAAAAACCGCACTTGTCGATGTTCTAAAGGATCACAAAGGGGAAATTGCATGGAAGTTATCAGACATTAAAGGAATCGATCCCAAGTTTTGTACTCACAAAATATTAATGGAGGAGGATTACAAGCCTGCAATCTAAAGTCAAAGGAGGGTGAACCCCAAAATTCACGACGTCATCAAAAAGGAGGTCCTTAAACTCCTTGACGTGGGAATGATTTACCCTATTTCCGATAGCCCTTGGGTGAGTCCTATTCATTGTGTCCCTAAAAAGGGAGGGATGACCGTTGTGCCAAACGATGCCAACGAGTTGATTCCCACTAGACTCGTGACCGGATGGAGAGTGTGCATTGACTATCGTAAGTTGAATGAAGCCACTCGAAAAGACCATTTTCCCTTGCCCTTCATGGACCAAATGTTGGAGCGTCTTACGGGAAACAATTTCTATTGCTTTTTAGATGGTTTTTCGGGTTACTTCCAAATTCCCATCGATCCTCGTGATCAAGAAAAAACTACGTTTACGTGTCCATATGGAACGTTTGCCTATTTTAGAATGCCATTCGGACTTTGCAATGCACCGGGAACCTTTCAAAGGTGCATGATGGCTATTTTTCATGACATGATCGAGAAGACGATGGAAGTCTTCATGGATGACTTTTCCGTGTTTGGTAGTTCGTTCACTTCGTGTTTGTCGAATCTTGAGAGAATGTTGAAATGTTGTGAGGAAACCAACCTTGTGCTCAATTGGGAAAAGTGTCATTTTATGGTTAAGAGTGGAATCGTCTTAGGGCACAAGGTCTCGAAAGCGGGGATTGAGGTAGATCAAGCTAAGGTAGACGTCATCGCCAAATTGCCTCATCCCAAAACCGTTAAGGGAGTTAGGAGTTTCCTAGGCCACGCGGGCTTTTATCGTTGATTCATCAAGGATTTTTCGAAGATTTCTCGACCCATTACACATCTTCTTGAAAAAGAGGCACGTTTTGTCTTTGACGAAGATTGTGTACGAGCCTTTGAAATCCTTAAGAGGAAACTTACCGAAGCTCCCATTCTTGTTGCTCCCAATTGGAACCTCCCCTTTGAGCTCATGTGTGATGCTAGTGATTACGCTATTGGGGCCGTTTTAGGGCAACGTCATGATAAGCACTTCTTGCCTATTCACTATGCTAGCAAGACGATGACCGAGGCTCAACTAAAATACACTACAACGGAGAAGGAATTCCTTGCCGTGGTGTATGCATTTGAGAAGTTCCGACCTTATCTCGTCTTAGCTAAATGCATAGTGTATATGGACCATTCGGCTATTAAGTATCTCATGGCAAATCAAGATGCTAAGCCTAGATTACTTCGTTGGATTCTCCTCCTTCAATAATTTGATCACACCATCGTTGATAAAAAAGGAGCCAAGAATCTAGCGGCCGATCATCTTTCTCGTTTGGAAGATCCTCACCAAAGTGTTTACGAGCCCAAGGAAATCACCGAAACATTTCCGCTCGAGACACTTGGTGTAGTGAATTCTAAGCTTGATTCTTCCACCCCATGGTTTGCGGATTTTGCAAATTACCATGCGGGTAACTTCATCATTAAGGTATGACGACTCAAGAAAAACGAAAATTCTTTCATGACGTCAAGTTCTACTTTTGGAACGACCCTTACTTGTTCCGAACTTGTGCGGATCAAATCATCCGACGTTGTGTATTTGGCACCGAAGCTTCTAATATCCTTAGAGCTTGTCATGAGGGACCCACGGGTGGTCACCACGGTGCTAATCTCACGGCTAAGAAGGTGTTTGATGCCGGCTTCTTTTGGCCTACTATTTACCGAGATGCACAAGATCTTGTGAAGTGGTGTGATACATGCCAACGACAAGGAAAAGCCTCACAAAAAGATGAAATGCCACAAAACATCATCCAAGTGTGTGAGATCTTTGACGTTTGGGGTATAGACTTTATGGGGCCGTTCCCATCATCTCGTGGTAATAAGTACATTCTCGTTGCGGTTGACTACCTATCTAAGTGGGTGAAAGCAAAGGCTTTGCCCACCAATGATGCTCGTGTGGTAGTCAAGTTTTTGAAAAGCTTGTTTTCTCGGTTTGGAACCCCTTGTGCAATCATAAGCGATCGTGGAACCTATTTTTGTAACGACCAATTCGAAAGGGTCCTAAGGAAATATGGGGTTACGCATCGGCTTTCTACGGCTTATCACCCACAAACAAGTGGGCAAGTCGAGGTTTCAAACCAAGCGTTGAAGAGGATCTTGGAGAGATCCGTTGGGGAAAACCGACATTTATGGTCGGATAAGTTGGACGATGCTTTATGGGCCTTTAGGACCGCTCATAAGACACCCATTGGGTGCACTTAAGCTTGTGTATGGAAAGAATTGTCATTTGCCTATAGAGTTAGAACACAAGGCTTATTGGGCCCTAAAGCATTGTAGTGATGATATGGAGACCGTGGGAAAACACCAAAAAATGCAATTGAATGAATTAGATGAATTGAGGGACATTGCTTATGAAAATTCATTAATTTACAAAGAAAAAACTAAAAAGTTGCATGATTCTAAAATTAAAAACCGGGTTTTTAACATTGGGGATCAAGTTTTGCTTTTTAATTCTCGCTTGAAAATTTTTTCTGGTAAGTTGAAATCCCGTTGGTCCGGTCCATTCACCGTGACTCAAGTGTTTCCGTATGGGACCATCGAGCTAGCTCAAGATGATGGTCCTAACTTCAAGGTGAATGGACATAGGTTGAAGCACTACTTTGGCGGGGAAGTTCCATCCTTGAACTACCTCGACCAAGTCACCTTCCCCAATGATAATTAGTATTGAGGGGATCGAGTCGAGCTCATGACTCGGTAATCAAAAACAAGGTGCCTCGTGGGGGAGTCCCATGCTTACCCTATGTACATATTATCGTTTTCTAATGTAGTTAACGTGTGGGATTTGTGCCCTTCCAACCTTTGTTCCGTGGTTGTTTGTGAATTGTGGTTTTTAGATGATCATGATCTTCACGATTGGAACCTCTCGTGTTCGTTTTATGGGAGCACTCGATCGTTTGCTTTGAAGACTTTCTCAATATCCATGATTTATCCTTTTGATGTTCTAACCTTAGGTTATTAGCATACTTCATAAACGGCTATAAATTTATTGGTTACACCCTTTCCATGCTAGATTAGGCATTCGACTACGTCTCTAGTATGGGGGTGTTTGCACCCCTAGACTCGAAACATTGAGGACAATGTTTAACTTTAGTATGGGGGGTGAATAGATACTTGCCTTGCCAAACCTTCACGCTTTCCAAAGATTATCTTTTTGTTATCATTTAGTTGCAAAATAAGGCTAAAAATGGCCAAATTTTAAAAATTTTCTCATGTTTTATAAGTGTTTGAAGACACGAATGTAGGTTTTCCGATGGCGAGAATAAGAGTAATTTTTGACTCGACCGTGCGTGTTGAGCACTTAGCTTTGGTTCCTTAACTACACATTAGGCTAAGTCTCTTAAATGAGGACGAGAAATGAT
Source organism: Glebionis coronaria (assembly GCA_025667525.1). Classification (NCBI taxonomy): domain Eukaryota; kingdom Viridiplantae; phylum Streptophyta; class Magnoliopsida; order Asterales; family Asteraceae; genus Glebionis; species Glebionis coronaria. Next base: position 71,658,633 of record CM046882.1, on the reverse strand, counting down.
AGGGTTAATTATAAGTTACTATGCTAAACGTAGAGTACTCGTATTCTTTCAAAAACTCATGTGTTCTCGTTGTTTGCTTATTCTCTGTTAGCCTCAAAATATTGAGCCAAACAAGAATGCTCGGTCATATGTTTATTATGTATCGTGTTTTAGAACGTTGTAATAGGTAGTATATTAGTCGTGTTATTACGGGCTTAACTTTAAGCTAAGGTTCATTAATAAGTAACCAAAGCCCAAAAGGAAAGCCCGGCACATGATCATATAGCCCATTAAGCTACATGTAAGCAAAGGCTATATAAACCCTTCCTAGCATGTTAGGAAGGGTGTTGGTCATTTCATTTTCTCTCTAATCTAATATTCCACAAGTTTCACCAACCACTTTCTCTCTACTTTCTCTCACTACTTTCTCTCTCTAGAATTCTTCTCATATCTACCTTTCTTTCTTTAATTCGTGTATTAACAATCATATATTAGGGACAACAATTGGTATCAATCGCCATGGGGTAGTTTTGTGATTGGTTGTTGTGTTTTTCATATGATCCGTTTGATTTGATCCACTTTCTTCCTCGAATTCAAGATTTTTCTTGTTTTTGATTGTGTTTCTTAATCGTATAACTTCTTTAATCTTGTTGTAGAGATTTGGTTGTTTTGGTTTGGTTAAAAACACGATCTTGTTGCCTAAAAGTTGCTAAATTTGTTGCCTAAAAGTTGCTAAAATCGTTGCCTAAAAAGTTGGAAACAAGGCCCCTTATTGAGACAGCTTGAATTTCGGAAAAGGTAGTACGGTTTCGATCGCAATAACCCTAGGGTTTTACTTTGCGATCAGTATTGCGATAGCCCCTTATTCCGATCTGAACATTCCGATCGTTATTGCGATCTGGATTGCGGCGGATTTAAGGCAATCTTGAAACGTTACTCTGCCCACATTGCGACAGCCACATTGCGATAGGTACACATTCCGATCTGGGATTTCGATAGGTACACATTGCGATCTGAATATTCCGACAGGTGCACATTGCGATCTGGAGGATTCCGACAGGTGCACATTGCGATCAAAAGGACATTCCGATCTAAGCAACATTCCGATGACACATTCCGATGACATGTTTAGCTAAATTTTGTTTGAGTATTTTTTAGATTTAGCCACCATCTAGACTAGTTTCGGAACGTAGTTTACACGAAGATTAAAAAAAAAAAAGAAAAAAAAAAGAAAAAAAAAAGAGTTAAAATTTTTAGGTCAAGTAAAATCAAATTTTTCCCATACTAGTTTTAGGACATTTCTAGCTCAATTTCAAAATTTGGTGATTACAAATTTTTTAGGTCTACCGTTTTGTCGGACTGAGGAATTTATTGTCGGGCTGAGAAAAAATCGCAATTTTCGGAATTTCAACAACCAAACAATCACAACACGACTACTTAAGATCCACATTCAATTCATCATTTCAGAGTATATTGAGATGGATTCTACTGCCGAATACCGTGTGACGAACAACAACATAATGGTGGCAGGTAACAAGGAAAGACCACCAATGCTTGTGTCGGGTCGATATGATCAATGGCAATCCCGTTTTATACGTTACCTTGACACAAAACCTAACGGTGATGCTTTAAGGTAATGTATTTTGGAAGGACCCTATAAACTCTCAAGGATTCAAGTTCCTGCAGTACCAGCCACAGACACAAGTGACGCACAACCCGCATATGAACGTGATGAGAAGAGGACCGACCTCACCCCAGAGAACCGTGCGTGGTTTGATGCAGAGAAGGAAGCAATCTACTTAATTCTCAGTGGCATTGGAGATGAGATTTACTCTACGGTTGATGCATGTCCTACTGCTCAAGAAATGTGGACGGCCATTGAAAGATTGCAACAAGGTGAATCACTTAACAAACAAGATGTGAAAACTAAGATGTTTTGGAACTTTGGCAAGTTTACATCAAAGGATGGGGAATCAATTGATTCTTATTACTCCCGATTCTATAAGATGATGAATGATATGACCCGAAACAACTTGCAAGTATCCACCATGCAAGTCAATGTCCAATTTCTACAGCAACTTCAACCAGAGTGGACACGGTTTGTCACCTTGGTCAAACAACAACAAAAGTTAGACGAAGTTTCATATCACAAGCTCTTTGACATCTTGAAACAATTTCAAAATGAGGCAAATGAACTTCGAGCTGAACGAGTTACAAAGATTTCCAATCCACTTGCTTTGGTGTCTACCACTCAACATTACCCAGAATATCACTCCCGTACTTCAAAGACCTACTCTACTCAATCATCATCACCACGATCATCCATTGTCTCCAAGTCACATGTTCCAACACGATCCCGAGGCAAAGAACTTGCAAGAGCACCATCACCCATACCTGAGCAATCATCCGAAGAAGACAGTGATGAAGAAGTAGCTCAAAGGGATAGGGAATTCAAGCAACAAATGGCTTTCGTTATGAAGCAATATAAGAAAATCTACAAACCCACCAACAACAACCTTCGAACATCTTCAAACTCGAGGAACACCCATGCACAGAGTCCTCCAAGGTATGACACACGAAGACGTGTTGAGAGTCCTCCAAAGTATGATCGACAACCTAAGTATGATAATCAGAGGGTGGCTACTGTTGTTGGAAATAGGGAAACTGTTGGTACTCAAGTTGTGCAACAAAGTGGGATTCAGTGTTTTAACTGCAGAGGTTTTGGGCATTTGGCCAAGGAATGCAGGCAGCCAAAGAGGGTTAAAGATTATGGTTATCATAAGGAAAAGATGCTGTTGTGCAAGAAAATGGAAGCTGGAATCAAGTTATCAGCTGAGGAAGGAGAAATGCTTGACGACACAGATGATGAACTCTCCGACCAAGAACTCGAGGCACATTATTCATACATGGCAAAGATTCATGAGGTCCTTAACGTCACTGAAGATGACAATGGTCCTATCTTTGATACCGAGCTAATTGATAAGGTACAAGATGATGCTGAATATAATGTGTTTGGTGATACACATGAGCATAGTGATCTACCAACAACAATTACTGACACGTGTATGATGGAAACGGTTGATAGCAATACCACACCCAATTCATCAGACATGTGCAATAATGGGTTTGAGGATGATCAACATGCAAATGAGTATGATGACGAGGAGCGTGTCGCGCTTGCTAATTTAATTGCTAGTTTACAAAAAGATGTCAATGAAAATAGATAGAATCAAAAGCAATTAAAGAAGGCAAACACAGCGCTCACTCAAAACTTTGAAGAATGCAAAGCCGATCTTATAAAATCTAGTGAGACTATTGATAGTTATAGGGTTGAGCTTCTTCAAAAGACCAACGAGCTTGAGGGGTACAAAAGTCGTGTCATCAACGTTAAAAAGGACGATTTTGAAAATAAATACAATGAAGCTCTTGCTTTGTTAACTAAATAAAAACGTCAATTTAATGTTTTATTAAGTGATGAACGTCAAAAAACGTATCTTGCCACAACAAAAGTTAATGAACTTGAACAAAGGCTTTCTATGAACACCACCGATTCTGCTAAAATTCTTGACGAGAAGAAACAAGAGGTTGAAACATTAAAACAAGATTTCAAAAATAGACAAAGCAAAGATACTGAAAAAGTAAAGGATCTCGAAGAACAAGTCGATTTTTTGAAAAAAGTTGTTTATAATACACATGACTCTATTCAAACCGTAAGAATGATAGCACCTCGGTCGTTTTTCAAGGGTCAACCTAGATTTACCACCCCCAAGTACCTCGAACAAGCTCAAGCTGCAAACCCCCATTTATATCTTGACGAGTCCGAATGGACCAATCATGATTGCCCTGTAGCTAACCTATATAGTGAAGAGACGTCCCTTTGGGATGAGGAGAGTAGATCACCGGTCAATAAAGATTTTGTGAAACCATATAACTATGCTTATGAAAACAGTCTTTATGGTCTTTTCACTCCACAAAAACAGAAGTCTCGTGAGGAATTATTTTTAGAATGCAAACAAAAAAGAATTCAATGGAAAAAAGCTTTTGCCACTAAGAGGAAAACTAATGTTTTTAAATATATTAACTATTTGCCTCTAGATGCTTCTAAAAGCAAAAGTAGAAAAATACTTGGTTTTCTTAAACACCACGTTAATAATGTTCAATCAATTGTTGAAAGCGATTGGGAGAAACGTCAAAAGGATAAGTGGAAAACCGAGATTCCTCACGACATAACTGTGCTTGTGAAAGAACTTTTAATACCAAATACAAAGATAATAAAAGAACATGTTCTTGAGTTTGAAAATTTAATTCAGTCTGAAATGTTTGATGATTTGAAATATGTTGAGTCTCTTGAAAAAGAAATTGATGACCTTCAAAATGACAAATTAGAATTTTCAAACGAATATGATCTACTCTTAGAAGAATGTCTCTCCAAAGATATTTTGTGTGTTACTCTTCAATCTTGTGCTGATATCGATGAATATTCTGATGTTGCATGCAAATATCTTGATAAAATCAAAGAGTGTGAGCGTCTTGAACTTGAGCTTTCGAAACATAAAGAAAATGTTGATAAAAAGGCTTTTGAGTTACTTCAACACAAAACTGATTTCCTTCAAAAACATTGTCATTCTCTTGAACTTGCTTTGCAAAAAGACGTTGGTAGTTTTCCACATAATAATAAATTGCAAGAAAAACTTTCCCAAACGTTTCGAGAAATGAACGAACAAAATTTGGAAATTAAAGGGTTGAAAGCTCAGTTACAAGACAGGGACAGAGCGATAGCAGAGTTGCAGAAACTCATTGCTAAGATGGGTGGGAAGATTGTGGAACCTAGTGTTAAGAAACCTGTTGTAAGACAACCCAATGCTCAAAAAGTGACTAGACCCTCTGTCTTGGGAAAACCATCTGTTTTCTCTAATTTTGCATTTGCAAAACCTGCGTTTGCCCCCAAGACGGATGGGAAGGATAGGTTACCACAAAACACTCTCAAAACAAATATTCGATCACAAAGCATTAAGAACACAAATGTGGTTAAACCAGGGATGTATAGATTGACCACTAAACCCACACAAAACAAAGAAAGTCAATCACCTCAGACTTCTAGAAACACTAATAGACGTGTGTCTTTTACTACAGGAGTAGTCCCCACTGCTAGTGTTAGCTGGCCCCAGCTTAAGAGCACTCGCATGAATGAAAAGGTCTGGCAAAACAAAAGTCAAGGGAAGATGAAGGAAGTAGAAGAACACCCTAGGATTTTCAATGTTTCTAAGAATAAAACGTCTGTAATCGCGTGTAATGACGATTTGAATGATTCGACTTTGAATACTATGAAAGTTAAGTTTGTTTGTGTGAAATGTGGAAAGTGTGCTAATGCTAATCATGCTATGTGTGTTTCGAATAATGTCAAAGGCGTAGAAACTAGAACTAAGAAGCAAACTGTGATGCCTATTAGTGCTAGAAAACCCAAACGCAAAGTGAACCATTCTGGTGCAACCCCCCCCAAGAAAAGTATTGCATCAGACTCCACCACTAAGAACCCTAGAAGCAGAATTAGGGAATTATATGAGTCTGCTAGCAAGCCTTGGAAATGGTGGTTTGCTAACCAATGTCCTCCAGGATATAAATGGATGCCTAAGGTTAGGACAGAAAATGTGACTACGAGCATTAGTGTGCCTCTAAGTGATGAAACTAGGGAAACTAATGAATCGGAAATCACAACTAACATGGAATCCAATTTAGCAAATGCTCCATCGTGTTCTAATTCTTCTGCAGGTGATCGAAGTAATTCTCTTCATAATGGACTCCGGATGCACGAAGCACATGACGGGGAATCTCAAGCTTCTAATTAACTTCATGGAGAAGTTCCTGGGTACGATCCGATTCGGAAATGATCAATTTGCACCGATCCTAGGATATGGAGACTTGGTTCAGGGGAATATCACTATCAAAAGGGTTTACTACGTCGAAGGGCTCAATCATAATCTTTTCTCGGTTGGTCAATTCTGTGATGCGGATTTGGAGGTTGCTTTTAGAAAGAAGACATGTTTTGTTCGTGATTATGATGGGAATGACTTACTTACCGGAACACGGGGTACTGATCTCTACACTATTTCACTACAAGACTCCACATCTTCAACTCCAATCTGTTTCATGGCTAAAGCTTCAACGACTCAAGCTTGGTTATGGCATCAACGTTTATCTCATCTTAACTTCGATACCATCAACTTGCTTTCTAAGAAAGATATTGTGCGAGGCCTTCCTAACTTGAAATTCATCAAAGATCATCTTTGTTCTTCTTGTGAGCTTTGTAAAGCTAAACGGAGTAGTTTCAAGACAAAGACTACACCTAGCTCTAAAGGACGGTTAGATCTTCTTCATATAGATTTGTGTGGTCCCATGCGTGTTCAAAGTATAAATGGGAAGAAATACGTTATGGTAATTGTCGATGACTACTCAAGGTACACATGGACTCACTTCTTGAGGTCCAAGGATGAAACACCCGATGTTCTCATCAGCTTCCTTAAAGTGATACAACGTGGTCTTCAAGCTCAAGTTAAAGTGGTTCGTACTGACAGAGGTACTGAATTTTTGAATTCAAAACTGAGAAACTATTTTGAAGCTGAAGGAATTGAACATGAAACATCTATTGCTCGAACACCCGAACAAAACGGTGTTGTTGAAAGACGAAACCGTACTTTAGTTGAGGCTGCTCGAACATTGTTATCCGCTTCAAAACTTCCACTATACTTTTGGGCCGAAGCCGTGTCAACCGCATGCTACACACAAAACCGCTCCTTAGTTATCCCAAGACACGAAAAGACACCATATCACATAATTAATGATCGCAAACCTTCACTCAAACACCTTCACGTTTTTGGATGTACGTGTTACATTATTCGAGATGGTGAAAATCTAGACAAGATGAAAGAGAAAGGTGATGCATGCATTTTAGTGGGATATGCAACTCAGTCAAAGGGATACAGAGTGTACAACAAGAGAACAAAATTGATAGTCGAGACTATTCATATCAGATTTGATGAATTGCAAGAGATGGCACTTGAACAAAACAGTTTAAGTCCCGATCCACAACGTCAAACGACTTCCGTTCACAACCGTACGGAACTCGGAACTCAAGACCACAGCAATGAACCGTCAAGTTCAAAGCTGGTTCCTGAACTTGTTCCTAGAGCAGATATGACAGTGGATACGACACTTGAAGAGTTGGAAATGTTATATGGACCAATGTATGATGAATATTTAACGGGGGAGAAACAAGTTGCATCGAAGTCTTCCGCTGTCACTCATGATACGAATGATGATACCGATCATCATCAACAAAAGGATACAACTTCATCTACTTCAACACGGGTTGTTGCAGATTTACCTCCTCAGAATATCACTTCAACAATAGATCCTACAACATCCACAACTACTGTCATTGCTCCAGAGAACACAAATCAAGCAGACGATGCATTATCTGACGATGACGATTTTCACAACCCATTCGGTACACCGGTACACGAAACTGGAGAGTCTTCTACTCGCCATGTTGATTCGTCAAATATGCATACGTTCTATCAACGACATCCTTCAACACATCATTGGACCCGAGATCATCCTTTGGTTCACGTAATTGGAAACCCTTCACAGCCTGTTCGTACTAGACGACAACTAGCAACCGATGGCGATGTTTGTATGTTCGCACTCGCCGTGAGTACTGCTGAACCGAAAAACATCAAAGAAGCCATGGCTGATCATGCTTGGATTGAATCGATGATGGATGAACTTCACCAATTTGAAAGACTTAAAGTCTGGGAACTTGTTGACAGACCATACGATGTGACTCCTTTAAATCTTCGTTAGATCTGGAAAAACAAGATGGATGAAGAAAACACGATCATTAAGAACAAAGCTAGGCTAGTGGCTAAGGGGTATGGCCAGAAAGAGGGAATTGATTTTGATGAATCATTTGCACCAGTTGCTCGCATGGAAGCGGTCAGGATTTTCCTTGCTTATGCTGCACATAAGGGATTCACTGTCTATCAAATGGACGTAAAGACGGTGTTTCTTAACGGTCCTTTGAAGGAAGAAGTCTATGTCACGCAACCGGAAGGATTCGTTAATCCTCATTATCCTGACAAGGTGTATCGTCTCCACAAAGCACTTTACGGACTCAAGCAAGCTCCAAGGGCGTGGTACGACGAGCTCTCGAAATTTCTGGTCTCCAAAGGTTTCTCAAAAGGTTCCATTGATTTAACTTTGTTCACTTATAAATATGGGGATGACATTCTGCTTGTGCAAATTTATGTTGATGACATTATTTTCGGGTCTACAAACCCAAAACTTTCAAAATGGTTTGAAAAAGTAATGCACAGCAGATTTGAAATGTCTATGATGGGCGAACTAAAATTCTTTCTAGGAATTCAAATTCACCAATCCCCAAGTGGTATCTTTATAAACCAAGCTAAGTATTGTCAAGAGATAATCAAAAAGCATGGTATGACATCATGTGACCCAGTTGGGACACCTTTATCAACCACATCGCTAGATGCTGACTTGGAGGGAAATGCCATCGATCAAACGAGATATCGTTCCATGATTGGTTCCCTCATGTACTTGACAGCAAGCAGACCTGATATTCATCATGTTACATGTTATTGTGCACGATATCAAGCACGACCCACTGAAAAGCACCTCAAGGAGGTTAAACGGATCTTTCGGTACCTCAAGAATACCATTCATTTGGGACTCTGGTATCCGAGGGAAACCGGTTTCTTTCTAACGGCCTATTCAGATTCTGATCATGCAGGGTGTCTTGATACACGAAAAAGTACTTCTGGTGGTGCACAATTTCTAGGTCAAGATAAGCTTGTGGGATGGTCTTCCAAGAAGCAGGATTGCACGTCACTTTCATCAGCCGAAGCGGAGTATGTGTCTCTATCTGCGTGTTGTGCTCAAGTTCTTTGGATGAGAACACAACTCACGGATTATGGCTTCCACTTTGATAAAGTACCTATGTACTATGACTCAAAGTCGGCCATAGCCATCTCCTGCAATCCAGTACAACATTCCCGAGCACATCGATGTCCGATACCACTTCATAAAGGAACAAGTTGAAAGAGGTATCGTTGAATTATACTTTGTTGGAACGGATTACCAATTAGCCGACTTGTTTACGAAAGCTCTGTCGAAAGATAGGTTTTAGTACCTCGTTAGGCAAATTGGTATGAGATGTTTGACTCCAGCAGACCTGGAGATTCTGGCAAAGGTGCCTGCTTGATTTATATATCAAACATCAACTTGTAAATATCTTTAAAAAAGAAAAATACAAAAATATAAAACACATAAAAGCAAAACACAAAATTAAAAATCTTTCAAAATCTAAAAATATTCTTCTCGACATGTCTTTCAGTATCGATAATATGGACGTGCCTAGAAATGTCGCTCAATAACGACACGGGTGTGTACATAAAGCTTGAATGAAAGTTGTAAATATTTTTCAAAACATGTCATTTCTTCTTTTAATAAAGGAAATTGTCTATTTTGGACAAATATTTCCAAACAACGGGTAGAGCAATCTATCACGGGTTGAGCTTGTCACAAAACATTCAACGTTTTGAGCTCAACACAATGGCTTGTAATCACTTTCAGATTGCAACCCGGAACTATATTCACGGGGGAGTGTACGATTTCGTGCTCTTACCCTTAGCAAAAGAAGTTAAATCTTCTTACACTTGAGTGGATTCGTCAAGACATTCAAAGTCTATGAACTCAAGTTTATGCTTTAGAAAAACCTTTCGACAAAAAGAATTGATTTTTCAAAAAGCGTTGAACACAATTTTTTCAAGAATTTTTCAATGATATTCAAAATCTTTCAAAAATTGTGTGTTCAACAACTCCCATCCTCAAAAAGCGAAATGTGGATCATATCCTCACAATGACAATTCAATTGGATCAATTTTTGAGGGGGATCATTTTAACTTCATGCAAAAGATTCATACATCTTTCTCCCAGAGATTTCAAGACTATTTTTTTCAAAATATATTTTAATCAAATTTGGTATCTCTAATATCAAAAGATTTTATATATTAGAGATAGGGGGAGAAAATGTGATTAAAATGTGATCTAATATAAGACTCAAGCACTTTAACTCTTACCTACATGTGCGAAACACTTTCGATTATCGATGCACATGTGAAGGGGGAGCTTTTCTGAAACGACAAAACTAGCAAGGTGTTAAATGTTTTTCACACACTTTGTTAGAATTTAAAGTGGTTTTCATGGTTACGATCAAATACCCACAACATCTTTAATTCACGACGTTATTGGTGTCAAAAGGGTGGTTAGGTTTAAGTCCTATGATCCAACCAGAACCGGAGGGATCTTCCCAGGGACAATCCAATAGATTATTAGAAGTCCTTAGGAAAGATGGAGTAGAATGTGAACGTAGCTGAATGTCGACTAAGTACTGATGATAGCACTGGAACAATCACAACAAGGTGCTATTAATGATGTCTTGGTAAGCATTGAAGGGGTTGAAGAATGAAAAAGAAATGTAAGGATAAAGGGTGTAAAGAAAGAAGCCCTCCATACAACTTAGGCAGAAACCGGGTCAACTCATCATGAAGACAATCTCATCATGGACCCAGTGATGTGAAGCACAACCCTTTCCTAGCTACTCAGGCTTCTCTCAAAAGAAGTTTGTTTTATTGTCACGGAGATCAACACGACTTCTATTGACTTTCTCACTCCGAGATAGTTGATATTGAATAGGTGGCATCTGCTCCAGCCTCCGACCACTAAAAGTGCACAAATCGAGTCTAGAGCCAAGAGATCAATCAAATCTCGTTAGGACACACGGATGAAGATCAAGAGAGTCCTACGCTATATCCTTGTGATATTGCTAGAACACTCAGAGTGATACTACTTAGTATTCACAATGATGAGTGGAAATCCTTCCAGTGTTAACATCAAACAGCACTGCGGTAGGTCATATGCAAGATTCTTTATGAACTGAACATGTGCAAAACTGAAAAGCAACAGTGGTTTGATTCTTAATTGATTCAAACTCGTTTCAGGTTTCTACGCAATATCTTTATGGTCTTGCCAGAACATTCAGAGTGATATTTATTAATATTCACAGTGACGAATAGAAATCCTTCTAGCGTCAACATCAAATAGCGCTACGGTAGGTGACTTGTGAGATTCTTATGAATCAAACTTGTGTCAACTGGAAAGCAACAATGGTAAGATTCGTTAGGAATCAAACTTGTTCCAGGAATTTGAATTGACGACTTTAATCAAGCGGATATCTATCCAATTGATTCACTCTTTATGTTCACAATCTTGCTTTGAGACGGTCGAGTAAAGAGAACGGCTAGTACAGCCGCGAAACCCTGTCAAGGAGATTCTTAATTGAATCTACCTGATCACAGGTACAATATTTAATATCGTATAACGGTCTTCACCGACCGGAGGTAAAACGCTACCGATTTAGGACGAATGTCAAAGCCATTCTGTCCGTGTCTATGCTTTGTCTCGAGAAGGTGGCGTCACGGTGTACACAGCAAAGTCAATGATTCAGAAACCACATACTCATGCCTAAAGATATATTCAACAATCAATAGTGTGAGCATGTGGATGAAGACACAAGATCACAAGATGGCAAAGACAAGTCAAGGATGATTTGAAGATCTCAAGCTTAAAGACAAAGTCGAAAGACAACGACAAAGGCTCAAAGATCACAGCATGAAGGAACAAGACTACGATTACACGTTCAAGACTCATTTTTGGCGAGATTAGTAATCTCTACAAATTTCCTAAATGACTAAGGTTTATGACCTCTCATTGGGGGAGATTGTTAGCCTCAAAATATTGAGCCAAACAAGAATGCTCGGTCATATGTTTATTATGTATCGTATTTTAGAACGTTGTAATAGGTAGTATATTAGTCGTGTTATTACGGGCTTAACTTTAAGCTAAGGTTCATTAATAAGTAACCAAAGCCCAAAAGGAAAGCCCGGCCCATGATCATATAGCCCATTAAGCTACATGTAAGCAAAGGCTATATAAACCCTTCCTAGCATGTTAGGAAGGGTGTTGGTCATTTCATTTTCTCTCTAATCTAATATTCCACAAGTTTCACCAACCACTTTCTCTCTACTTTCTCTCACTACTTTCTCTCTCTAGACTTCTTCTCATATCTACCTTTCTTTCTTTAATTCGTGTATTAACAATCATATATTAGGGACAACATTCTCCCTTCGCTTGTAAATATTTTTTGCTTAATAAATATTGACTTAGCGGTTTAGTTGGGATTGTTGGGTTTCTAGTCTTTTCTAGTAGCTTTCGTGTAATTAAATTGGGGAGACATTAAGATATCGCCAGTGTCACGGTTTTGAAGTATTGGCACCCTAATAATCAAAAGATTCACCCAATAATAAGATTTCAAGTGCTCACCTAAATCAAGCAAACAATTTGAAGCCCCACAAGGCCGAAAAATCTATGCAAAATTGAAAGTGAATCAAGCCTTAATCTTCGAAGCTTTAAAGATCCAAAATTCGCCTTAGCGTGAGGATATACGTCTTTGGCTAATAAAACTACCGATGAGGTGGATAATAAAAGGCAAGGCAAGACCGAAGTCATAATAAAAGCTTCATGGCGAAGTTGAATAAAAGATGGAGGTAAACCAAAGATAATAAGGCCCTTCCGTTAGGGGGCGTATAAAAGTTTTGGTAATAAGTCTCATGTTTAAAACCGTTATAAAACCGTGTTTATCGATTCTTCTTGTCAACTTAATTTTTTGACATCGTTGTCTATTGGAAGGGGTTATTGATTTGATGGTCTTGGTTACACCGTTAGGACTCTATTTTTAGAACTAAATCTCTATTATCGCATAAGTCAAACAATGTATCCTCGTGAAACATTCAAGACAATATAAAATATAAGAGATACAACTTAGGAATAATGGGAGGATAAGTACGTGATTAGGGCATATGAGTAGTGTTAGCATTACTAATTTATAATGACAACGATCTCGTTGCACGCTTGGCATGGAATTGGGGTGAAAATCGAGGACGATGAAATTATTTCTAACGAAGCATTCACGTGTTCTTATTCTATGAACCTAAACGTCCCATTTTGCGATGAAAATCATACATTATGTCTAAAACACAAGTAGTAGTAGCAATAGTAATAGAGTAGCTAGTTTATCGTTCAATAAAGTGAATAAAAATGAATTTTGGAGATGCTACGATACTTTATTCTAGCATTGCGTGAGGGCACGACAATGGTTTAGTATGGGGGAGTGATGAGACTGCTTTTATACATAGTCTCATCTTCCAAATAGGGCTTAAAATGCATTAAATATCATCAAAATACCCATATATATGCTTGTGTTTGTTGCTTATGTGTTTTAGGTACGGATATTGAGAAAATGACAAAAGATCACAAGAATCATGCAAAAACGAACACGGGAAACGAAGCCGCACATTGAACCAAGCCCTAATGAAGACTTTCCCAAGATCAACTCTTGAAGATTTGAAGAATTATGAAGAAGGGTCCTCCAATATGGAAGAATTGACACTTTATACCCTTGTATCTTCATAATTACAAGTTTGGTCCCTAAAGTTTGTCAAAATTACAAAAAGGGCCCTCCACTTTGAAGATTTGGCAAGTTTAGCCCCTCAACAAAGCTAAATTGTCAACCATTATCCTGCACAAAGTCAAACACATCATGAAGACCTTCAAAGTACAAGAAATTACAAGATTGGTCCTTTGAAAATCCCAAAATTACAAAAAGGACCCTTGACTTTCAATATTTGGCAAAAATGGTCCCTTATTAAACAAGACTTGGCAATTTCAGTCCTCCAAAATGCTCAACATACAAGTCAAGACCATTATCATTGAAGAAATTACCCAATCAGCCCTTCAAGAATCCAAAATTGGCAAGAAATACCCCTGAAATCATTTTACAAAAGTTTTTGGGGCAAAAGTGCAAAGTTACAAAAGTTGTTATAACTAAAATAGGCGTTGATAGAAATTGGAATGCAAATGACAAGTTTCTGAAAGATGGAGGTTTAAAGCTGGCTAGACAACCTAGTAACCTTAACCAATCATGAGCTGCCACCTCACCCCACTCACAATTTCCACCAATCCCCTCTCTCCATTCTGCCACCTCACCAATCCACTCACCACCGGTTTAAACTTAATAATTAATTAAGTTTAACTCGCGCCTAAACACTTATTTAAATCCCAAACAAGATCAAACAACCTGCTCTTCATGTTCTTGATAAAATTAGGGATTTCTTAATTACTTGTAATTAAGCCGTAAAAACATCTAGAATCTTGATTAATGGCCTCTTAATCAAAACCCAACCCCTAAACTCCCATCACTCTCATGCATGTGACATTGCCAACCCTCCCCTGACCCACTTTTCACGTCCAAACAAAACAGGCCAGCAAATCCAACGCTCAAGAACTTGGCTTGCTTTTCAAGCTTCATCTACACCCTTGGATGCATTTCCCCTTTGCCAGCTTCAACAAAAGGCCAAAAGATTCCTCACAAGACTCAAAGATATTCAAATTCTACAAGGGCAAAAATGGGACTTCAGTAGCTAGGGTTACGTTTTTCTCAGCTTTCCTAGACAACATGTATGCCTATATAAAGGCTTAGGACCTCACATTTTTGCTTTGCTTTTGGTTTTTCCTTGTTCAAGCACTTGTAAATCCCTTTTTTGATTAATGAAATTTGTGTTAAGTGTGTTGAAGAAAGACCAAGTGCCATCTTCTTTATGCTTGTTTATGTTTATTGTTTACTGAATTTGAATCAAAAACCTGTTTTCAAAAGAGGAGTGTGCAAAAGTTTGCACATTTTCTTCATTTTCTTGATATTTTGCTAAGTTCTTGTTTCAACCTTGGAATTCTTGGGTTATAGGGCTGATCATAGCATCCTAATTGTGTTGCTTAAGGTGTGGTGAGGCTTATAACTTGGGGATAATCAAGTGTCGGGTAACAAGGTTGCATTAATCAAGATTTTTCAAGTTTCTGATTTTATACTTGTGCTTCTAACCTTGTTGATTCTTAGCAGGCTTTGTTGTGGAAGCTTGTGCTTGTTCTTGCTAGCACATAAGCTTAAAATCCGTGGGTGTGGATGTACATCCATGAGGTACACACCCTTAATCCCAAAATCTGATTATACTTTGGATTTTGTGATATTTGAGTGTTGCCTTTGTTCTTGTGTATTTTATCGCTTATACTTGCTTGAATCTGTTAATCTTACTTGTTATTGTGTTAATTGATGCTTGGGTGGTCTTAAATCTCACTTTTCCTTTGAAAAATTTGATTTTGAAAAGATAAAGGGGTGTTTGGGTCTACCTGTTTGTGATTGCAACTTGATATTGTGTTGTTAGAAGGTATTGTTTGTGCTTGGTAACTGATATATGCATTGTTGAGAGTGTTTTGCTGCAAGTTTTTGTGTTTGAAACTTCAAATCACACAATCTGCTATAACTTGGTGAATTTAACTGTTTTTGACCTAAGACTTTGGTGAAATCTAGTATTTGTGCATGCTTAGGGTTGAAAGTTGTTAGAACATCATTATTATAACCTATTTGAAAGATTTGAGGTGTTGAATCTGGCTTATTTGTCAAATACATCAGCAAAGTGTAAAACTGCATGTATTAGTGTTCATCAGTAACATTCATTGGCTTGAATCTTGCTTAATTCTTTGAATCATTGCATGAAACTTGTTTAGACTTGCTTATTTGAGTTTAATATAGCTTGTCTATTCATTTGGTTGAATTTGGCTGGCTGATTTGTGCTAAAACTGCTTATAAGTGCTCAACTGCTTAATTGTTCATGTCTGTGCAATATCTGGGACTTTATTGATTAAACTGTATCAATTGGATGTTTGTGATTGTGATATTTTGATTGTTATTGACTCCTTTTGATCCAAAGATCATTTGGGTGCCTTTGTGTAATCTGAATCTCCAAAAAAGTCACTAAAGACAAAAAGTCAAACAAGTCAAGCAGTGGAAAAAGTTTCCACTGCTCAACACTCAAAACTAGCCCCTGCTAGTGTAAAATTGAACACAGCTTATCAATAAGCTTTTCTAGCTTATCCAGACTTGCAACAACTTATTTTTTGTGATAGGTCTTCATTATTTGACCCATTTAAGTAGACTGGAGCTTATTGGACTTTGACTTTGACTTTTTACTAGAAAACCAACTTATTTGACTTTTACATAAGTGCTTATTTTCTTTTTCCAGCTTATTGAGTCAACTTATTTGAAAACTCTTTGTTGATTTTGCTTAATTAAGTCATTTAGAAGCTATAGAAACTTGAATCAGCACTTGGGGTGGCCTAGAACTCAAAAACGAATATTTTGTCGTTTTCTGTAGATTGCTTATTGCATTTTCAGGCTTATTCCTTGGGCTTATTTCAAATTTCTTTTTGCAGAAGTCTTATTTATGTCAAAAGAAGCTTGTGTGTCAAATTTTAGCTTATGGCATTGGCTTATAGCTTAATGGGCCAAAAAGCCCATTAAGAATAAGCTGTTTGGTATAAGCTAGCTTATTTCACATTTTCAGCTTTTGGGCCTTTGGAAAAAGTTGTTTAAAATCAAATTTTGAGTCAACCTGTGCTTTTTGGGCTTATTTTGAACACTTTTTTATATTGGGCCCAAATTTTGCCCAATAGTAGACTGTTTTGGGTTTAGCCCATTTTCTAGGCTTATTAAGGGTATTTAGGTAATTTCACTTTCATTTCTGAGTTATTTGGGTTAAATTAAGCTAGTTTGCAAGTTTTTAGAATTTTTTATGATTTTTAGATTTTTAATATTATTTTAATATTATTTTATTATTAAAAATTAAAAGTCTGATTTTCTAAGTTTTTATATTTTTTCTAGGTTCTAAACACTTGATTAGGATTTTTGCAACTTTCCAAATATTTTTAGAGTCTTTTAATTATTTTCTAGAATTAATTTAATTTTTAATTGATTTTAGTAGTTTTTAATTGTTTAAAAATTGATTTTAGTGGTTTTAAAATTTTGAAAAATACTTTTTAGCTTAATTAGTATATTTTTGAGGTTTATAAACTTTAAAATCTTGTTTGGGGCTTTTTAATAATTAATTTTGATTTTTAGGGCTTTAATTAGCATTAAAAAGTCATTATCTAATTAGTTAAAAGGTTTTGGCAAGTTTGGTTTTTTTTGTAAACTCTTAGAATATTATTGTGGATTTTTGGTAATTTTTAGGAATTTTTAGGGTAAAATTTTAATTTTAGCACTTTTTACGGTTTTACGTGTACACCTTTTTCTACTTAGCTTAAACCGTCTTCGTAACCGTCATTCTCTTCTAATCTCATTTCTATTTTTCTTTCTCAACAATATAATCACAAATCTAATCCAAGTCATTACACACATAACACACTAGCCTCCTTGAGAACGAACTCACTTTAGGGTCATTAATACACGGTTTTCATAAATCGTCGTATTCATTACTTGCCCTATTTGCTCTCTTTTCCTAAAGAGTAGCAAAATTCTACATCAGCCCACCAAACCTAAATCACATTCCTTGAAATGAAAACCCCATAAACTTATATGTGTTAGCTAAAATCTCAGCCCTTTCCCCAACATCAAAGCTAATCTTAAGTCTCCGATATACAACTTATACTTTCGCCTATCCAGATTATACCGATTTTGAACATATGAAATGTTTGTTATGATCAGAGGGTCTTATCATATCCCGTTTGCTTAGTCCTTCGCCGGATCTTTTATTTAATATATAATAAGTCTCATGTTCATTTGAGGCTCCAATTATAAGCCTAAGTACCCCAAACAATTCAAAACATAAAATGAAAATAGGCTGATCCAAAAACTGTTTTGAGACCCGACTGATGTAATCAATTTTAGACCCACTTCCCGTCCTCCAATTTAGTTCTCGTTTCTTGCATTTGAAATCTAATTAAATTACCCCTCCAGGGACCTAAGATTCGAAAATTAAAAGTTTTTAGAACTCTAGATATGATCAAAACAATGGACCAAAAATTCTGCCCAGTTTTTTAAAAATGAATTTAAACATGATTAAACCCTTTAATCATCATTAAGCCCCATAATAACCTAATTAATTGAATATTAAGAACCCTAATATTGTTAGTTATAGAAACCATCATTCCTAGTATGAAACCCTAATCAAAAATCAAAAATCCTAAACCCTAATCCATCATACTAGGTTACATACGTAAATTTAACGTCAATCAAGCTATTTTAATTACGTACTTTAATCTTCCCCATGGATGTTTCAACTGATATTAGGTATATTGTAGGGCTATGGGTCGTTTTAGGGGTCTAGGGGTGTTTATATTGGCTTTGGTAACCTCCTTAACAAGTTTGAGCCCAAAAGGGACTCTACTTGGGCCTTTCCTACCCATTACCTTCCTTAAGTCGGCCATAACAGCCCATCTACGACCCACCCCCTTAAATTTGGGTTATTTACACTCTCCCCCTTCTATTTTATGTTTATCTATACTTCTATACACTTCCGAGTCGAAACCGGACACTCTTTCGCTAATTTTTTGACTTTCTGCGTAATTTTCGATCTTAACTTTATTTTCAAAACTTTCCTAAAATAGAAAACTCCTATAATACATAGAATATAGATAATATATATATAATGTACATATATCACGTATGATACATACACAAAATCCTACGAAAACGATAATTCAACTTTTACGGAATTTTCGCGTGATCTCATCTCATTTCACTTCATTTCATTTCATTTCACTTCAAAGTCGGTATCATGTGAGCTTATGATTCATGAAATAATCATTCATCGATTTACTTAAGAGCACTTCGTACTCATAAACGATGTACAAACCATCCTCATTCACACCAAATAAACACGTAAACACATAAAACACATAGTCACACATAACACCCTAAAATAAAACTAAGTGACAAATCTCAAAACCACGGTTGTCACATTCCGTCCCCTCTTATGATGTGAGCTGATAGTATGAATAAAATGCACAGTACAACCACAATGAATAACAAAGCAAAAATAAAATACTTTATGGTTTACTCACCTGATGAGATTTTTGAATTTTAAGACGAAGAATTGTAGATTGTCGATATTTAAAATAAGAGTTTCAGTTAATGGGAAACGTGAGTTTTTGAGCCGGAAACGTTTCTTCGAACGTTTTCTATATAAGGCTCGGTGTACCCTAAATTGAGAAACGTTTTCACTTCTCTCGGGCTGTTCTCCGGCGTTTCCCGTTACCCCGCGTTTTGGGTACGTCGTACGGCATCCTGACGGAGTATCGGCAGATAAAGTATTATATAATTTACATTCGAAATTATCATGTTGCGTCATTCACTAGGGGCATATTTCACTCAGCTCGCTCAGGACATCTGAAATCTCAGGACCGGTCCTGCTTGCTAACCTAAACCTGATCAGAATTACCACCTCTAGATACAGTATGTTTGATTGCTTTAGTTTACATGTGTTAATTAGTTTAGTTTTCATAAACGGGCTCGTTAGTTTTATGCGATCCAATCCAAATCAATCCCAACCAAGCAGAGTACAATCTTACTCATTAACAGTACTTTTACTCCTTACATCAACAATAACGAAAGAGACTTATAAACATAGTGCAATACATCTTTATTTCCTTCCATTCATCATTTTTCTATAATCATTTCTTATCCTACTAAGTCTTACATTTGGTACTAGCGATCACACACGCACAGTATTCTTATTCCTTTGTAACTATTTTTCTTGTAACACCCTTCTTTATATCTATATATCTATATAATTATAATTATAATTATAATATAGTTTAAAGAAGGCTAAACAATATAATATGATAGTCGTGCTTTAAATATGCATTTGTAACGTCATCTGCATGCCATGGACACGCCTTATATCTTATCTGCGTCGTCCACCAAATCCACTTTCACGTTGACAGTTAAAATAAACCGCGGCTACAGGAGATCCAAGGTTATAGAGCTCTGCAAAGTCTTTGGTGTTGAAGTTCTGGCGCCATCCTGGGGCGTACACAGTTTGTCGACCCAATTGCCGGAATAGCACAAATACCATACGATGAATTCCCATTGATGGCCTTGGGCTCTCATAGCACACGATTTCTTGACCTACAACCAATTTTTAAGATTGAATTAGATATGCTCCAAATCACTATATTGTTGGTGATTGAGTCACACACACTCACAAGTTACAACTACGAACATGTCCTGGTTATTCACTTGTTAAGAGAAATAATGTTCATACACGAGACATTATACATGATACATGTACTTTAGGCTAGGAAAAAACTATAATTGAAATCATTCAAGGTGAATCAGATTAGCATGCAAAAGATAGATATTTGATTGGTTATCTTTTTCCTTTTGCTTTTGGGAAGAAAAGATTCTTTGAATGAGTTGACAGGGTGATGCTGCAACTGATGGTTTATGAAATTCTTATCCTGTCGATTGCATGTTGCCAATAGTTTTCACTTTGCGTAGACAAGCAACCATACTTACTAGTACGCACCATAAGGTGACATGCAGGGAGAACGTGACATATATAAGTAATAATAATGTTATTATATACGTTTTCAAAATTCCACTCATAGTGTTCGAGTACAGGTACAATAATGTTTAACGATAGTACCCGATATCAAACAAAACATAATGTCATTATATACGTTTTCAAGGTAAAAAGGTGTACGTTCCAGTATACGTTAAAAAGAAAAAGATTTTGATGTAAAGTTTCGGGGGTCGTTTTGTGGCTGCAAATTTATTACGGTTAGCCGCGTAATGGGAGTATAATATATGCTTCTAGCAAACAAAAAAAAAAAACATATAAAACTTACCAAACCGTGCTCCTGTGGTAGCTGGGATATCAGTAACCAGCCTATATAGTTTACAGGGAATAAAGTGTTAGAAAAAGCAAAAGATTTCACCAATTAGAATCAACATAAAATATCAGATACAAAGTTGCACGTAACTGTTACTATCAGAAGAATATATCAACTACTACGTACTAATATGCACAATAGACTAAAGTTTTTTTTTTAACTTAAATCGCTAAAATATAAGGTGTTTTCTATCACAACATGGAATAAAACTTAAATAAAGCCAGAAAGTGAAAGTTGCAACTAGAAAAATGGTTGACCAATGACATGAAAAAGGAAGTGAGAACCTAGTATATCGAAGCTTGCTCTTTTTAGTATGTGGTTCAGTGGTTGCCAGTTTATATGTCCCTCCCCTTTTATTCGTTTCATTTTCGCTCTCGTAGTGCAGTAACGTGAAAAGTAAAGCACTCTCCAATCTTAATTTCGCTATCGTACTGCAGCTACTCAGCTGATTTGAATAATCTTAGTTTTGGTTTAACGTCGCGTTACAATTGCATAAGAAAAATGGTATTCTCAATTTTTATTCAACACTTTTAACCTAATTTCGGAAACCCTTCGTGATTAGAGAGAACTTTTAATGAAAGTTAGAATGGGCAGCTTACATCCAATAGAAGAAAAAAGTTTCATCATAAAAAAATATCTTACCAATGCAAGTATTCCCTTAAGTTAGGGTCACTTGGGCTTGGAGCATCAGGGTCAACCATCACCTAAAAGAACAATAGTGCAACTAAAGTCGCTTAGTGATCGCTTTGATGAGTGATGTGATGTCTGAAGAAAAGAAACGAGAGAGAAAGCAAGATGATTGAGAATAAAACAGGAACCAAACGTACTAATGTGTGAAAAGCGCGCAGATCATCACCTCCAATTTCAACTCTCGGTTGGTTCACAACTTGAGAGGGTTTTAGCTCACACCCGTTGCTAACTTCCCTATCATTGTAGGAGACAGAGAGGTTGATAGACCTTGTGAAAGTATCAAGAACGTCGCCTATTACACGTCCAACGACCAATGGATCTCTTTCTCTCGGCATTATATAAATAGGGGAATTCTAGACTACTCTTTGGATGTAGTTTGTTTCTTTCAAGTGTGTTGGTTCATGCACTGGTTTCAGTACTCGTGTTGGTATTTATAGGGGTTTTTGGAGTTGGCAAACATATACGCATGTGGCACCAAGAAACACCTCACGCAAAAACATATTCTCTTTTAGATGTGATGAGTTTAAGATATCTATGATTCTTAAAAGAAAAAGACCAGTGGCGAAGACAGAGTGATAGAGGTGTCAAATCGTTGCTATTTCACTCCATATATAGAGCAGCCATAGAATCTTGAACTATGTATGCCATCACAACGCGAATTAATTCTAAGATTAGCAGTTAGTACTATAGTGAACCTTCACAAAGATGATAAAAAGTTAACTAATTAGATAGTGTAGAAAAACATGAATCAAGACACCTCAAACACTTTTCCTTTTATTAAACAAGATCAAAGACACAAACTAAATAAATAGAAAGACTAAATACTACCAGTGCTACTAACGTGTAGCCCTATGATCTACATGATCATAGTTTTACAATCAAACGACAATAAACATAAAGATTAACCAAAGTTTCTGAGATCCAAGAGAGAGAGAGCAAAAGTGTGTTTCGGGAAAAACACACAGATAGAAAGTGACGCGATACAAACAATAGAGATGCTCCTCTCATTTAATAAACCCTGAAGGCTTGATAGCCGTTAGAAGCATGGGCCAAACACTTGGGCTTTATGGGCTTGAGTAATGAGTCCAACATCAACAACTTCATTCAATCAACTTCAGTCCCTCCATTCCACAAAGCAATGCATACCAAGTCCATTTGCTAACTGAAATTTACAAAACATGGCAACATAAGTCCCCATAGTTAAATATGGGTTTCAGATTAGGTATGAAATTTAACACCATCCCTTAATCTGATAACCCATATAAGTTTATCATTCCCAGTTTGTTAACAAACTTTTGGTGCAATTCCATGTACAACCCTTTGGTCAAGATATCTGCAATTTGATTTGCAGATTCTACTTTAACAGTTTTAATCACTCCACTCAAAACTTTCTCCCTCACAAAATGAAGGTCAATTTCAAGATGTTTAGTTCTTTCATGAAAAACTGGGTTGGCAGCTATTTTAATAGTTGAGTTACTGTCACAGTGAAGAGTGACTGGAAGTAGGTTCTCAACTTGTAAGTCTTTTAAGACTTTGAGAACCAAAATCACTTCACTGATTACTGAGGCAAGAGCTCTATACTCTGCCTCAGTAGAAGATTTAGAGAGAGTGTTTTGCTTTTTGCTTTTCCAGGAAACCAAGTTTCCATTAATAAACCCACAATACCCAGTCACTGACCTTCTAGTGACAACACATTTTGCCCAGTCAGCATCAGAATAAGCATCAAGAATCATACCTGAGTTTCTTGTGAAATGAATACCCAAACATGGAGAGCTTTTGAGGTATCTTAACACCTTAAAAGCAATTTTAAGATGAGAGTTCAAAGGACAATGCATGAACTGACTCAAACAATGCACAACATAAGAAATGTCAGGCCTGGTGTTAGTCAGATAAATGAGCTTTCCCATAAGCTTTTGATAATCAACAATGTTATCAAGAAGAGGGTCCTCATTAGTAGGCTGATTAGTGATGACAAGTTTAGATGGTAAAGGGGTTTTAGCAGGTTTACAAGCAAGCATACCATACTCAGATAACAAGTCCAACACATACTTTCTTTGGTTTAAACAAACACCATTCTTAGTGTCAACAACTTCAATTCCCAAAAAATACTTGAGTTTACCCAAGTCTTTAATCATAAACTTGGTTCTTAGAAAACTCTTAAACTTTTCAATTTCAGCAATATTATTCCCAGTTATGATTATATAATCAACATACACAAGTAACACAAGAAATAAATTACCCTGAGATTTAGTGTATAAAGAATAATCAGACTTGCTTTGAATAAAGCCATTTTCACTAAGAACAGATGTAAGTTTAACATTTCACTGTCTAGGAGCTTATTTAAGCCCATACAATGATTTCTTGAGTCTGCAAACCAAGTTATCACCCCCAGGAAGATATCCTTGGGGTGGTTTCATGTACACAGTTTCATCAAGATCACCATAAAGAAAGGCATTATTGACATCAAGTTGGAAAACAGGCCAAGATTGCATGATAGCAAGGTTAATCAAACACCTAATAGTGACCATTTTAACAACAGGGGCAAAGGTTTCATCATAATCAATTCCCTCCTTTTGGCTAAAACCTTGGGCAACAACCCTAGCCTTATACCTCTCAACCTCACCACTAGACTTAAACTTTAGTTTCCAAATCCATTTACACCATAAGGCTTTCCTACCTTTAGGGAGTTCAACAATGTCCCAAGTGTCATTTTCAAGCAAGGCAGCAAGTTCAATGTTCATAGCATCAACCCAATGATTATTCTGAGATGCTTCAAAAAAACTTTTTGGGTCACTCATTTTGTTTAGTTGAGTGACAAAGCAAAAATTTTCTTTATCAAGTTTGGAATATCCAACAAAATTTTCAAGTCCATACTTAACTTTAGATTGGACAAAAAAATCATTATAGTTTCTGGAAAAAACAGAAGGTCTTGAGGACCTTCTCAAACCTTGACCACCCTGAACATTGTTGATTGAATCATTCAAACCATTTTCTTCCATGTTTTGAACATGAATGAAAGGACTGGTATTGTATTCATCATTTCCCTCAGAGTTAGCATTTTTATCAAGTGTGGCAGCCTCTTCCCTATTCAAGCTGGCATCACTGGTATCATTGCCTGAGGCAATGTGACTAGTGTCACCTAGACTTGGAGGTGGGCTACTAGCACTTGGTGACAGATTGTCACCATTAAGTTTAGCTGCTCTCTCTTCATCATTGGGAAGTTCAGGGTCATCAAGGTCAAAAAAATTCAACAGATTTAAGTCTTGAAAAACATTTTCTTTATTAAAATTATTTTTATTGTAATTAAAAACAGAGTCTTTAAAAGGAAATATGGTTTCAAAAAACTTAACATCTCTAGAAACAAAAAACTGATGCCTATCAAGACTGTAAATCCTATATCCGTTCTGAGAACTAGAATAACCCATCATAACACACTTTTCAGTTCTGCTAGAAAACTTATTTGGACTATTAAGAATAGTAGCAAAACACAGACATCCAAACATTATAATGTGAGAGAGCCTAGGAAAAGTATTGTAAATCATTTCAAAAGGGGTTTTCCATTTAGCATAGAAGAGGGTAATATGTTAATAAGCTAAGTAGCAGTTAGCACACATTCAGTCCAAAATTTAAGAGGAATACCCCCTGAAACATAAGGCATCTAGCAACATTCAAAAGATGTCTATGTTTCCTTTCAGCAATTCTATTTTTTTGTGGTGTGTAAGCACATGAAGTTTGTTGTATGATGCCATTATTTTCACAAAAGACTTTGAAGTTTTGATTAACAAATTCAGTTCCATTATCACTTCTGAAAGTTTTAACATTACCTTTAAATTGATTTTTAATCAGATTATAAAAGTTTTGAATGTTTGAAACAACTTCATCTTTGGTTTTTATAAGAAACAACCAAACTGCCCTAGTATAATCATCTACAACAGTCAAGAAGTATCTATGGCTAGAGTGACTAGTAACCCTATAAGGACCCCACAAGTCAAGATGAACAATATCACCAAGTTATTCAGTTTTATGATCACTTAAGGGAAAAGGATTTCTGGTTGTTTAGCTCTTTGACAAACTTCACAAAAAAAGGTTTTCTCATCTTTATCAATTTTTAAGGATTTTTAAGCACATTAAAGGCAGGATCAGCAGGGTGTCCAAGTCTATAGTGCCAATCATAATGTGACGGAGAGCAGGTAACAAGATTGTTTTGATTTTTACAATTAATACCTTCAGTATCTAAATAGTATAAACCTCCACATTATTTACCAATCCCCATCACCTTTTTCAGATTCAAATCCTGATTAACAAAGAAGCACTTGGTTTCATCAAACACAACAAATATTCTATTATCTTTAGCAAGCTTATGCACAGATATCAAAGTAACACAATACTCACGGATAACCAACACATCAACAAGAATCAGACCATTAGGAAGTTTAAGGTTACCAATTTTAGTTATAATAGCCTCAGTTCCATTTGGGTGAGCAACTTTGATTTTAAGATGAGAGATATCAAACACATTATCAAGTTCCCTATCACTATCAGTCATGTGTTGGTTAGCTCCAGAGTCAATAACCTTCCCATTGTAAGTCATTCCAAGTTTAGAACTGGTGTTAGAACAATAAGGGGCTGTTTGATAAAACTAAATGATTTAGCACTGAATCATTTCTTGAACTGAATGATTCACATTCTCTGTATGATCTTGCTTCTGAATAAAAATAAGGTGTTTGGTAACATGCTGAGTGAAACATCTGAGTAAGATAAAATTACTACTTTAACCTCATGCATAATCATAAACTACTTCTAGTAAATAAAACGGAATACAAACGCAACGTTAAAAAAGCAAAGCTAAAGCAGTAATATAAACTCAGCGTAATCTAAATAAAAGATTACAATTTTTATTAATTTGTAATTATTGTTGGCCTCATGTTAATTTAATAATGCAATTCATAAAAAATATGTAATAATATAAACGATACAATTATATTTTCTCAATGGTTTTGTTTAGGGATGAGCACGGTATCGTACTGTACCCAACCGGTATCGAATTAGTGGTACGAATTTTTCCCGAACATAAACTAAAGGTATGGTACCGTACCGAACGGGAATCGAATATCGGTACCGGTACCGGTATCGGAACCGGTACCGGTATCAGAACCGGTACCGGTATCGGAACCGGTACCGGTATCGGAACCGGTACCAGGAAATCGGGATTTTCCCTTTTTTTGGGAATTTTCCGATTTGGTATCGATCTCGTACCGAATTAGTGGTACCGAATTTTTTTCACCTTATTTCGTGGTACCGGGACCGTATCGAACGGGATTCGAGTACCGGGGATCGGTACGGTTCCGGTTCGGTTTCGGAATTCGGGTCCAAATGCTCATCCTTAGTTTTGTTTTAAATCTAAATATTTTATCATGCCCTTTTTAAACAAATGTCTAGCTTTTTTATTAATTTAATAATAATCTACGTGATATTTAAAAAAATGGTTTGGTCAATGTTAAAATACCATCCATTAATAAATAGCAATAAACGTGGTGTTACATAACTGGGTAGAATTGAGAAAAATGATTGTTGAATGACAAAGCTTGCCTACCGTCCAGAATGGCACAGAACCAATCAAAATGATACAGTGTATGAAATGTTTTCTAACAAACGCATACCACGCTGACCGATTCAGAATTTGCCACTAAACTAAATCATTCAAAGGCTATCAAACACCCCCTAAAACTTATCAAAGTTTTCTGAAAGTCCCTAATCAATGCAAGAAACCCTAATCTTAACTTAATCAACACAAGGTATTACTTTTCAAACGTAATCTTATTATTGTATAATAAAAAATTACAAGTGTTATGGATAACACAGTTTGATGACAATGTGTTGTGCACACTTTGAACAACTATAAGCCCTAACTTATGAATACAGTCGTAGCTGTTTGATTCACTAAGTTATATGCAATAATGTTATGAATATCTCAAAGTGTTGAACATTAATGCATGGATACACATCATATTTATAGTGTTACGAGATTGACCTAAATAGTACTTGATGGTGACTACACAAGCTTTTACAAGTTCTCACATCAGTCACATGATGTCCTTCTATTCTTGGTAGTCTTCCATTATGCTTTAAGGAAACAGTTGTCAAAACAGTTTCCTTTTTCTTCATAGTCTTGAACACACAAATGGCATGTCCAAAGTGTGCTGAGAGTTATCAGGGTATTGCCACCCCTGTTAACTCTCAACCCCTCAGAGTCCCTGATACATCTTGGCTGTTATCCATCACAGCCAATGAGTATGTCTTCAGGTAATCTTCGACTTCCCTGACAATGTCTCTGACATGGACTCCTCTGAGGTTGCTCACAGAGACTTGGATCTCTATGAGTCTTGCGAAACTTGCCTGCCTCCTAGGCACAGGAAAGGGACTATCTAACAGCCTAATTATGTTTAAATCAATGATCAGGGAATCTAACAAGTTTAGATTCCCAACAATCTCCCCCTATTTAAACATAAATAATGCTAGATCTAACTAAGTTAAGGTAAGTGAGTTAACAGCTTCTTCTTACACATAACAGATCTAAACAAACATACCTCATGATTTTATTAAAACTTAAGGAAAATTACAAGTACATTACATAAGCAAAATAAAAGATGAAGGTAAAAAAGGGCTGTGAACATCTTCAATAGTCATCATTTTTAATTCTTTCTTCAGCTTCAACCAAGTCCAATCTGTTATCAATTTCATCCTGCAAAGTCTTTGCAAACCTTTTGGAATACTCTGAGTTGATCTTGAGTGACTTCTTATGACAAAGTAGCTGAATAGTTGAAGCTAAGCACAGCTCATCTTCCCTTTGAAAAGCATACTGGCAAGCCCTGTTCATGAATGCCATTCCTCTTTCAGGCTCTGTGTATGTCTGACCATCAACAGGGCCAACAATACCATTTGGAAGGATCAAATCCCTGTGCATGCCATCCACTTGAACATCTTCAGTAACAAAAGTTTCATTAACAATTTGTGAAATTCTTCTTCTTTTGTTGCCAGTCTTTGGGGGTTCTTGTTCAAAGAGCTGTGGTGGGGGATCAATCTTAAGTTTAGCAGCTGTTTCCTTGATCCAGGTGAACTTGGCCTTAATAGTCTTCAGCAGAAGGAAATTTGCCTGTCCATTTCTTTTGGCTGCTAAGGCTTCAAGTTCGAACCATTCTGATAACCCAAGTGTCTTTAGCCTGAAGTTGTCAAACACATTCATATTCCCTGGTTGGTTATCCCTCCATAAGATCATCCTTGGGGTGTTTGTGGATTTATGAATGGTGTATTTGAACTTGGTTATCTTGCCAGGGGCATATCTGTTGTTTACGCAGGCATCATAGTCAGCTTTGACTTTCCTTAGTGCCTCAGCGCGTTTTGCTTCCATTTCCCTCAACCTTTGCTTTTGCTTTTCTCTTTCAGGTGGTGTCATCTTCCTCAGAGTAGCTTCATTCAATTCTTTGGCTGTCTTGAGTTCATTTAATCTTTTGAATTCTTCAGCCTGTTGCTCTATTTCTTCAGGGGTTAAAGGAATCTCATTGGAAGGTGTAAAGGTTGAGAATTGGGAAAGGTCTGTGGTGGATCCTCCTGTCTCTAGCATCGCAGCTATCTTCTTGAGTTTGGTGTCTGTATCAACCGAAACTATCTCCTTTCCTTTCTTCGAGACAGAGGACTCCACACTTATGTTTTTTCAAAACATCAGCTCTTTTGATAAATGCTGTCTGAGCCTGAGTTTGAATTGTTTTGGGGAGGGAGCTGACAGTGAACTTTAACTTCTTAGCAGCTGGTTTATCATCATCCCCAGGCTTGCTGGTGTTAACCATAACCAGAGACTTTGATGAGTCAGCTCAATCTTGAGTGTGTTGCTCCCCCTGAGTATTATCCTCATCATCAGGTATTATAACAGGTGTGATGACTTGGAGAGGAACAGGTGTAATGGTGGGGTTAGCTAATGATGAGCCTTGTTTAGCAGATGCAAGGCTGAGTGATGTATCTTTCTCCCCCTCACGTTCATCCTGGCTTCGAAGACGTTTGGAAGAACGTGCTTGAAAATGCCCTGCAATCTGTTCGACAGAGACAACCATAGAACGTTGTCTTTTCCTTGAGGCCCTGGCAATCTTCAGCAGGAGGTTGGCATTTGCATTAGTATTTGCCTGAACACGACTGACAATAAAATTTGCATGACGATATTTCCTGTTGTGAACAGCATCAAATTGCCTGTGCGTGGTGAGCTCATGTTCATGGAACATGGCAGGGACTGCTGAGTCAATGGCATATTTTATTCTTGTTAAAAGGTGACTGAGTCCTTGGGCTACACCTCTCCTTGCACCATCCTGAATTGGCTCAGTAACCGCCTCAGCCACAGCCTTTTTTATGATGCCAGGAAATGTCACAGTGAAGTTGTGCATTTCAGACTTGATCACATCCAGCTTTCTTGATAAACGCTCAATATCGGATTGATGATGAACAGGCTGAAGATTCTTGATACTGAGGCTTTGCTGAGCATAGTCATCCCCCCTTGGTAAGAGATCAAAGTTAGTCTGGGCAGGATGATCAAACAAGAGAAATTCTGCTGTTGGATCATAAGTTGGTCTTTGGAAAACTGTTGTTGTTGAGGTAGCAGAGTTTGGAGTGTCAACAGCATCCTTGGGAGGAGAAGTCTTATCGCCAGCTGGTGTGGACACAACTATTTCTTTGGGAGGAGAGACAGACAGCTGGTCTTCCTCATCTTCTTCATCCTCTTCATCGAACATCCCTTCAGGGATTTCATCTTCAGGCATGGACTCAATATCAGAGACATAATCCTCCAATGAGAGCATTTCATCATCAACATTTAACAGAGGCTCTTCATCATTAGGTTTGTCTTGATTCATTGTATCAGCCTCCTTTTCTTGTTGTACCTGAGATTCGATGACTGGCTGTACAATTTCAGCCTGCAAATTGTTTCAATTAGTAACAGGGAAAAAGATAAGGGGAATGGTTGCCATTTCGCTGTCCCAGAGAGGCTGAGGGTGATTACTCAGCCACTCCAAAGGATAAATCCTTGGGATTCTTTTAAGTGTGAATAAAATATGGTTAATGATCGCCATTCGCTGCCACTAGGAAAGCTGAGTGTGATTATTCAGCCCCCCCAAAAGGTTAAAACCTTTGGGACTCTTTTGATTGTGAGACATATGTTGTTTATGGATCGCCATTCGCTGCCCCTAGGAAAGCTGAGTGTGATTATTCAGCCCCCCCAAAAGGTTAAGAACCTTTGGGACTCTTTTAAGAGTGAAACATATGTGGTTAAAGGTCGCCTGTTACGCTGCCCCTAGGAAAGCTGAGGGCGATGATTCAGCTCCCCCTGAAAGGATAAATCCTTTAGGACTCTTTTAAGGAGGGAACCAAGAGGCTGTGTGAAGTACAGCTGATCGAGGTTGAGACATTAGTGTATTCAGGTTGTTGTTAGCCTGAATACTGTCTAGAGGGTGCAGGGTCATCGGGGTGCTTTATAAACACAAATGAATCATTCCCTGGTGAAAAGACAGGGTGTACAGAAGTCTTAAAGGATTCTAAGTGCATTGACAGACTTCTATGGGTCGAGGATTACCCTAACTTCACCACTCTCTCCTACAGACAAATGAGAGTGGCTGCTTGTGAACCTCTAAAAATGTACACTGATTACCTGTGAGATATCAGCTGGATCAGGCTGGTTTCCTGTCGTCTCAGCTGACTTTAAGACACTAGACTCCTATTGTTTGTCAGCAGATAAATCTGAATCCACATGAGTATCTGGACCAGAGGAGGTGTCAGTCTTCTTTCCCTTGGCCTTAGAAACAGCTTTGGAGTGGGAAGAAGAGGGGATTTTCTTCTTCTTAGGCTGTTGGCCAGACGAAGCCTTGGACTTAGTAGTGTGCTGTCCAGAGGTCAAAGACTTAGACTTGCCAGTAACACTAGAAGTATTCACCTTCTCAGAAGAAGGGAGCAAGGGCTTCTCAGCTGTTGGTAGATGGTTGGCCACATTCATCATATGAGCGGTGACAGGGACATCTTCAGCTCCTATTTCTTTGTAGATGGCACCTGTGATGCGGTAGGGCTTAAGAGCAGTCAAGGCCTTGTTGTGGTAGTTGTCTCCCAGCAGGCTTTCGAAGACCAGAGACAGGAAGCGCACATAGCAGATATTCTTTTCCCTGACCTGATTCCTTCCCTTCAGCTGTTCTACAAGGTTGGAGAAGAGAATGCTTCCAACATCAACATCAGCTCCCCAGATTAATTCATAAGCAATAGCCTGATGGTTGAAAGACATCTGATCCTGTGATCCCTGCATTCCTCCCAGGGATTTAACAATGTGGGTGAAGAGGACACGCCACATGGGAGTGAAATACTTAATCTTCAGAGGAGATTTGGAGAGGACCTCAGCTGGTGTAAGGGCAGGGTTTACATCATGGCAAGGGTTTAGTGTGGCCAGGGCTTCTTTGACAGCCTTTTTATCAACTACCTTCAGGCATTCATCTCCATGCTTCAATCCGGCCACACTTGAGAAATTTTTAAGGGAGAAGGCGAATGGGTATTGATTGCATGAAAGGCTAAATGTTATGGTGTCATCAACCACCTCAGCAGAGTACCAGAATTCCCTAAGGTATTCTTGGTAAAAGGTGGAAGGGGATTTGGTGAATGCTTCACTTAGGTCATAATTCTGCATGAAACTGACCAGATCTGAATAGGTGCTATTTGGGGCCTTAATCCATCCAATGGCGTTGTTGGAGGCGAGGATGCTCTCGTTGATCTCGAAGTTAACATTTGCTGCTTTAGGAACTGAAAATGCCATGGATTCGAGGTTGTAGGTGAAAGAAAATGGCGGATAGATTAAGAGAGAGAAGAACTTAGTTTAACACCCCCAAATTTACACGCAGCGGAATACATCTTTGGGTGCTAAACAATGATACAACAACACATAATTTATAAAGAACGACTCGAAAAGAGACGTTTTAGATTTATCGTTCCTAAAACATTTGTCAGAGTAGCGTAGTCCCAAGTAATCGTTACCAAAAGATGAGTTAAAACAACATATTGGTTTGTTTTAAAAATGGAACGATAAATAAATCAAAGAGTTTGAACAACAAAAGCAGTGCACAACTTCATTCCCCGTGACCTCCAAGCTTCCACTTCTTGATTACCTAAAATACATGTGAGTAAAACAATCAGCAAAAATGCCGAGTGAATCTATAGGTTTATGAAATCAATTTGAACACAAGCAAAGATTATAAGTTTGTGGCATGCTTATAAGCATCAAATAATAATTTGCATCAACAATGATAATTGTATATAGCATAAATTGCAATAAGCTCATGGAACCGAGCCCTTAGACACTCCCATATCAGTCTAATAAGACGAGAGATTTATTAATTGTCGGTTACCTCTAGATTTTTGGTACATTGCCGTATACCTGACTTCTCAATACAATATGTCCAAACAGTGTGGAGGTCGGGCCTAAGCTTCTATGACAAGTCCACACAAACTGAACCGGGGCGGCTTCCCCCATAGATCTATTAATTGTACTAGCGGCTAGCCCATCATAAGCTAGTTAACGGTCCATAATTGAGGCTTTAACAAAGGCAATCACTTAATGCAATTTAAAGGCAACCACGGGTCCATTCATAGAGGGACAAAGCATACCATAAAAATCTTGTGTTCTAAGTTTATAAAAACATGTATTCCCCCTCGCGGGTTTAAAATCATTTAATAACTAGTATAAAGCGAGGCTATAGACTCACGTTGATAATGAAAGACGGATTATCGGCTACGGGCGTGCTTCGGTCACGGAAACCTATATAAATAATAATCGGTCTTAGACTCTTGTCTAATGACTTTTATCAAAATAACAATATACATATGATGATTTTGTACATATGATGATGATCAAGTGGGTTTATATATCCTTGTTTACTCATTTTAGTGTTTACGTATTGGTAACTTTTTACTAGTTTACTAGTTTTACCTATTTGCATATTTTGAGTCCAATAAGCTTAGTATAAGTTCTTTAACTTGTTTTAATCCATTTTGTACCTATATTATCAGTATCTATACTTTCCATGTTGGGCCCAAATGGGTTAAGCCCAATAAGTTCTTTTTATAAGTGTTTAACTTATTTAGTCCAATTATTAGTCCAATATGCTTATTTAGCTCGTTAATGTCCGTATGTCCTATAGTTCGGGTTTTATCGGTTTTTACTTGTATTAGTTACTTATATATCAGTATATGACTTTTATAAACTTTACATTAGACGGGTTTGATCGTCTAAGTTTTATTTGGCGAAAAACGTTAATTTTACGGTAATAGCCCAAAAAGTCGTAAAAATCAAGTTTATAGTTTTTATTACTTATAAGTATTATTCCACAACCATTTATATAATTCATCCATTTAATTAACCTTTTACATATTTATATAAATAAGTTTCATAAGTTAGTGGGTTTTTATTTTACATTTTATACAATAAAATTTGAGTGCTTATATAATAATAATAAACATTAATTCTCAAAATCTGATTTTTATCTTCATGTTCACCATTTTTATCATATCTAGAGTTCTATAATGAATTAGAAGCTCATTTTTGGATGACATGTTATTCATATTATGTACTACATTTAACTTAGTTATAGCTACTGCTCATTTTAAGTTTATCTTGCCTTAACAGTCCCTACAAAACTGCTTATTCAGATTAGAACACCCAACTTGTTTTGATCATATCTCACTCATTATATTGATTCCATTGCATGGCCAACTCTCACATGTGTATAACATCTTGTAGTTACTGTAAATGGATCATACCATGCAATTTTATCTGTTCAAGGTTTAGTTATATACTGTTTTTATACAGCCAACTAAATAAGCATGATTTTAGCCTCATTTCTTATAGTATTAACCTTTTTAAGCATATCTATCAACACTTGATCCCCACACAACATTTTTATCATCATATATACATCATATACATATACAAAATAAAGAAAATACATTTGTTCTTTACAAAAATAACAAGAGAAAATGGAGAGGATGATCTTCTTTACCAACCAAGTGTATTTCTTGTTTTTGGAAGACAAGAACTTGATGAACACCACAAGTAACTCCAAGATCATCAAACACCAAGAACAATAGTTGAGAAATCAGCCCTAGGACACAAGCAAATCACCTCCAATGTTGTTAATATGGCCACCAAATGATCAAGGCTTCAAGATAACTCCATGATAGAGCTAGTTAACATGTATTTCATGGCTAGAAAAGATCAAAAGGGGTGTTTGTAGCTTGAATATGGATGGCAATGGTGGGAGGTTTTGAGAGGATTTGTGTTGATTTTGCATGTATGGAAATGGAAATGAGTTAGTTGCTAGTGGTTTTGACTAGATAAAGCTTAAAGTGTAAGCTTTGTTTACACTTGTAAACTTGTAGCTAACATGATGCCACATATAGTTGTGGTGTCATGTTGGTGCCATCCAAACTAGCTAGTGGGGTGGGACAATATATTTTGTCCCATCTCACTAGTTTACGGGTATTCCTCGAGTCTAGTTTTCTCGATTTGCGTGCCCTCGGGTCGTTTCACGAAAAACGTTTTTATAAATTATGAATCAATGTCACAAAACGAATCCAATAAAAATTGTCTCATCAAAAACGGAGTTCAAAAACGTAAATACGTAATCCTAAGGTTTCCGGTTTAGTCGTAAGGGACGCTAAATTATGCACGTAAGCCCAAATTTAAATCCGTAAATTGTGAGTTCGTCAATGAACACAAAAATAAGTTTTAAAATATTATACGAGAAAATATTTCACTACCTGAAAATGTTAGATTGTACTTTTTTTTTAAAAGTTTAAACGCACACGAAAAATAATAATATAACGACTCGATACGTAACTGAAACGATATCGTCGAAAGTATTAAATATCGAAACTATCGATAATAAAATATAAAATTTTTGGCATCTGTCGGTATCGCGATCACTAGTAGTCCTCGTTGCTCGTCAAAATATTAAAATATAATATTTAATATTGGTTTCAACTTAAACCGTTAAACATAATAATATTTAACGTTATAAAATACTTCAAAATCATTGAAAATAGAATTAAATTATGAACTTATTTTTACGGGTTTTACATCCTCACCACCTTAAGGGAGCGACGTCCCGGCGCTCAACTCGCCTCACTTTCGCCAACGCGCATTAAAGTCTCAATAAATATCGTCGTTGAAAGTCAAAAAGATATTACATAATATGTGTTCTACATGATCGGACGTCATCAGATGATGCCGTCTCAAGTTCTCACAACTTACGATCATTTGACTAGATCACATATCACATAAGTACATAAAAATAAAAGGTCGAACAATAACATCAAGTATAGATTTCCATCATTAATCATCGAGAAAACCTTGAACGAACCCTTGATAATAACCACTTGATCTCCAGAGTCTTTCCACTTGCGGTGTCGGCTTCAACATACTCCTCGAGGTTGTAACGAATTTATTAACTCCATTCATTAAGAGATTCGGTCCTCCATCATTCCACAAGTACACGCATAAATCCTGGTGACACTTATCGTTTCTTCTTAGACACTGCTTCCCGAGATTCATTTTAAACTCAGAATAAAATAGTGATCTTCAATACGAGGAACAGAACGAGATAAAAATGACTTCAATAAACGCATAAACGAACAAGATGTGGTAAAATGATTTAAGATTAACGATCGACGAGGGATCTCGACTCACGTAACCGTAAAACATAATTATTCACAATACTAGAAAAATGAGAGCGAAGAATGAATTATACATTATCATTAAAATAACATTTGTCACAGTTATCCGTCCCGGATTTGGTATTACCTTAAAACTCAGTTGAGGTACTTTCTTGATAAAGATGATACATCAAAAATAGAAGTAAAATAGTTTAAAAATTTATTTGGTCGTCTTAAGAAACTTTGAAAGAATGACGTAAATTTATTAATTATACTCATATTGATGGTTACGATTTAGAAAATATAATTTCCAAATTAAATCATTGTTAGGAATATAAATTAAACCGGTAATTTCATTACATTAAAAATAAAGTATGATAAGTCAATTAGTTCAAAAGGTAGAACATAATTTTATTTTTAACATTAGTTTTAGTTATACAAAATATGATGTATAAATTTGACTTTTTTCTTGTAATGGTTATTTCGATAATTGAAAATCATTGGAAAATGTATAAAAGTTCCATAAAAATTTTATAATACTTTGTAGAAATACATAAAGGTGTTTATTGTTTCAAAATAAATATGGGATATATTCGGGTTTCAAAATGTGACAAGATAACAAACGAATACGAATGGAAATAATGGTCAACAATTAGTACGAAATCAGCGGTACAAAAGAGGACGAAGCAGATGTCGTATGAATTCTTAAAGAGAATAATAAAATAAAGGCGTCGATGGTAAGACGATAAGAAATAATAGATTAAACAAGTTGTCGATTTTGTTAGTGCGGTCGATGGTTCACCAATATCAGTTTGTTAACTCAGCGGTGGTCGATACACGATCGGAAATAAGTTACATACAAAAATTTTAATCAAAGAAAATTTCTAATAATCACTTGTAATTAAAACAAATCAAATGAACGATGTTAGTGTTTAAAGAGAGAAGTCAAAGCACGGTTCACAAGAGTGGGTTTCGAGACAAACGAGAGTGACGGACGTCATCCCGGATATACGGAAATCACTCTAGTGATAATTCATTATTCACGTGCGGAGACATTCCAAAGATCTACCCAGTCGCATAAAGAAGATTGGACGAGAAGGAAGGATAAAACATCGAGACTTTCAAGTCATTTATCAACAGTCAGTAATTAGACGAACGGTCAAAAGAAATCAGTTATAAGATAAAATAAAGTAACAAGTTGAAAAACGATCGTCGAGTAAAAACGTATTCGTAAACGCGTAATTCGTTCAAGAAAACGTATGCGGATGCATAGAAATTGCGCCACTTGCATAAATTATAAAGGTTTTCAAAACTTCTTTTCACTTTATTTCATTTTATTTATCTTTATCATAAATACAAGTAAAAAGTTCTTTATTATCAAGATTTTTAAGTTGACTACTATTCAGCCTAGCATGGCTCCTTCTAAATTAGACATAGGTGATCAGGCCATGTATAATTTAGGGCTAGCAATGCAGTGCTCCGTTTCGTCGAAAAGTATTACGTTTCTTATATTTATATAAACCATGCCATTTGTAAAATGGAATTTAAAAATAGTTTATAAATTTATAGGATACAAGTAATTTGTGAGATACTTAATAAGCAACTTTTAATCTTACGAAAAGTATTAAGACCAAAGTAAAAACAATTGGTGAAAATAATCGTAAAACAATATCAGATTTATTTATAATATGACATTATGACAACCTATAAAGTAGTCAAAGTTTTGCAAAAAGTGGCGAATAGTAGCTCATAAAACAATCAATGAAATGGTTACTAAGGTTTCAAAAGGTTATAAGGTTTAGACGAAAACGCCATGAGACACGCGATAAAATATCGACGAAGAATGTGAAGACAAAACTTCAAAACTCAACCCAAGTCAGTGGAAGGTTAAAAGAAAGATAAAAATAATATCGAATGACAAAAGAGTCATATATATGAAAAGAATAAAACAATCCACATGTGTATTCTATGTAAGATACTCGACACAACATGCTTTTAAGAAAGTATATTATTCGTTTTCAAATTACTCCATTATTCCGGTAATTGCTAATCGTGTACTGTTTCTATTTTTAAACATTTTCACATGCAACTAGTATTCGTTAGTTGTAAAATAATATTTGTTAAAATTTTACGATCTCAAATGAAATCAAAACAGCTAAGAAACATTTAAAACTCATATTCTGAATTTTCTATCAGATTTAACTTTTAAATATGAGCCGATTAATTGGCCCGATAAACGACATTTCCAAGACTCGGAGTCTAAAGCATTTTGATGCAAAACGACGTTTCAGACGACTTTCTAGTTTTACCCGAGACCTGAAAACCAATGTAAAATGACCAAAATACCCCTGCAAGTTCTGTGCAGGTTTGACTATTTTATTTTAAAACATAGGTTTTACTTTTAAGTTTTGACCTGTTTGTACTGCCCCTACAGTTTCTGCATAAAGTGTATTTTTCGACACTTCTTAACGACTCAAAATATATACATATATACACACATGTCTTGTGGATTTTATAACAACGAAAAATAAATCTCGTAATGAGCATCAAATAAAATATAGCATGATGAATGACAGAAAACGCTTCAAGGTATTCAACACGAAATTTAGGAAGCAAGACGGTGAAA
This sequence comes from Glebionis coronaria, assembly GCA_025667525.1. Taxonomy (NCBI): domain Eukaryota; kingdom Viridiplantae; phylum Streptophyta; class Magnoliopsida; order Asterales; family Asteraceae; genus Glebionis; species Glebionis coronaria. The sequence continues at coordinate 71,619,701 of CM046882.1, read as the reverse complement.
GACGTTCGTAATTTAGATTTCAAAATGCAATGTAGGCAAATCTCCTTGGTGCCACGATTGTCAAAAACACAAAACATAACAAGAAAAGAATGGAACATTAACATGCTACACTCCGGGAGCGAGAAGGTTAATGAAAAACAATTGGGTACGATTTTACTTTTAACACCCCCAAATTTACACGCAGCGGAATACATCTTTGGGTGCTAAACAATGATACAACAACACATAATTTATAAAGAACGACTCGAAAAGAGACGTTTTAGATTTATCGTTCCTAAAACATTTGTCAGAGTAGCGTAGTCCCAAGTAATCGTTACCAAAAGATGAGTTAAAACAACATATTGGTTTGTTTTAAAAATGGAACGATAAATAAATCAAAGAGTTTGAACAACAAAAGCAGTGCACAACTTCATTCCCCGTGACCTCCAAGCTTCCACTTCTTGATTACCTAAAATACATGTGAGTAAAACAATCAGCAAAAATGCCGAGTGAATCTATAGGTTTATGAAATCAATTTGAACACAAGCAAAGATTATAAGTTTGTGGCATGCTTATAAGCATCAAATAATAATTTGCATCAACAATGATAATTGTATATAGCATAAATTGCAATAAGCTCATGGAACCGAGCCCTTAGACACTCCCATATCAGTCTAATAAGACGAGAGATTTATTAATTGTCGGTTACCTCTAGATTTTTGGTACATTGCCGTATACCTGACTTCTCAATACAATATGTCCAAACAGTGTGGAGGTCGGGCCTAAGCTTCTATGACAAGTCCACACAAACTGAACCGGGGCGGCTTCCCCCATAGATCTATTAATTGTACTAGCGGCTAGCCCATCATAAGCTAGTTAACGGTCCATAATTGAGGCTTTAACAAAGGCAATCACTTAATGCAATTTAAAGGCAACCACGGGTCCATTCATAGAGGGACAAAGCATACCATAAAAATCTTGTGTTCTAAGTTTATAAAAACATGTATTCCCCCTCGCGGGTTTAAAATCATTTAATAACTAGTATAAAGCGAGGCTATAGACTCACGTTGATAATGAAAGACGGATTATCGGCTACGGGCGTGCTTCGGTCACGGAAACCTATATAAATAATAATCGGTCTTAGACTCTTGTCTAATGACTTTTATCAAAATAACAATATACATATGATGATTTTGTACATATGATGATGATCAAGTGGGTTTATATATCCTTGTTTACTCATTTTAGTGTTTACGTATTGGTAACTTTTTACTAGTTTACTAGTTTTACCTATTTGCATATTTTGAGTCCAATAAGCTTAGTATAAGTTCTTTAACTTGTTTTAATCCATTTTGTACCTATATTATCAGTATCTATACTTTCCATGTTGGGCCCAAATGGGTTAAGCCCAATAAGTTCTTTTTATAAGTGTTTAACTTATTTAGTCCAATTATTAGTCCAATATGCTTATTTAGCTCGTTAATGTCCGTATGTCCTATAGTTCGGGTTTTATCGGTTTTTACTTGTATTAGTTACTTATATATCAGTATATGACTTTTATAAACTTTACATTAGACGGGTTTGATCGTCTAAGTTTTATTTGGCGAAAAACGTTAATTTTACGGTAATAGCCCAAAAAGTCGTAAAAATCAAGTTTATAGTTTTTATTACTTATAAGTATTATTCCACAACCATTTATATAATTCATCCATTTAATTAACCTTTTACATATTTATATAAATAAGTTTCATAAGTTAGTGGGTTTTTATTTTACATTTTATACAATAAAATTTGAGTGCTTATATAATAATAATAAACATTAATTCTCAAAATCTGATTTTTATCTTCATGTTCACCATTTTTATCATATCTAGAGTTCTATAATGAATTAGAAGCTCATTTTTGGATGACATGTTATTCATATTATGTACTACATTTAACTTAGTTATAGCTACTGCTCATTTTAAGTTTATCTTGCCTTAACAGTCCCTACAAAACTGCTTATTCAGATTAGAACACCCAACTTGTTTTGATCATATCTCACTCATTATATTGATTCCATTGCATGGCCAACTCTCACATGTGTATAACATCTTGTAGTTACTGTAAATGGATCATACCATGCAATTTTATCTGTTCAAGTTTTAGTTATATACTGTTTTTATACAGCCAACTAAATAAGCATGATTTTAGCCTCATTTCTTATAGTATTAACCTTTTTAAGCATATCTATCAACACTTGATCCCCACACAACATTTTTATCATCATATATACATCATATACATATACAAAATAAAGAAAATACATTTGTTCTTTACAAAAATAACAAGAGAAAATGGAGAGGATGATCTTCTTTACCAACCAAGTGTATTTCTTGTTTTTGGAAGACAAGAACTTGATGAACACCACAAGTAACTCCAAGATCATCAAACACCAAGAACAATAGTTGAGAAATCAGCCCTAGGACACAAGCAAATCACCTCCAGTGTTGTTAATATGGCCACCAAATGATCAAGGCTTCAAGATAACTCCATGATAGAGCTAGTTAACATGTATTTCATGGCTAGAAAAGATCAAAAGGGGTGTTTGTAGCTTGAATATGGATGGCAATGGTGGGAGGTTTTGAGAGGATTTGTGTTGATTTTGCATGTATGGAAATGGAAATGAGTTAGTTGCTAGTGGTTTTGACTAGATAAAGCTTAAAGTGTAAGCTTTGTTTACACTTGTAAACTTGTAGCTAACATGATGCCACATATAGTTGTGGTGTCATGTTGGTGCCATCCAAACTAGCTAGTGGGGTGGGACAATGTATTTTGTCCCATCTCACTAGTTTACGGGTATTCCTCGAGTCTAGTTTTCTCGATTTGCGTGCCCTCGGGTCGTTTCACGAAAAACGTTTTTATAAATTATGAATCAATGTCACAAAACGAATCCAATAAAAATTGTCTCATCAAAAACGGAGTTCAAAAACGTAAATACGTAATCCTAAGGTTTCCGGTTTAGTCGTAAGGGACGCTAAATTATGCACGTAAGCCCAAATTTAAATCCGTAAATTGTGAGTTCGTCAATGAACACAAAAATAAGTTTTAAAATATTATACGAGAAAATATTTCACTACCTGAAAATGTTAGATTGTACTTTTTTTTTAAAAGTTTAAACGCACACGAAAAATAATAATATAACGACTCGATACGTAACTGAAACGATATCGTCGAAAGTATTAAATATCGAAACTATCGATAATAAAATATAAAATTTTTGGCATCTGTCGGTATCGCGATCACTAGTAGTCCTCGTTGCTCGTCAAAATATTAAAATATAATATTTAATATTGGTTTCAACTTAAACCGTTAAACATAATAATATTTAACGTTATAAAATACTTCAAAATCATTGAAAATAGAATTAAATTATGAACTTATTTTTACGGGTTTTACACTTAGAGAGAGAAGTGATTTGAGAAATGAGAATGGTGGTGGGTGAGAAGAGAAAAGAGACAATATATATTCAAACTAAGTGAACAGTTATTCAACCGTATTAAATGCAAGGTGCAAAAATGACTGCTCAAGTGGGTCCCCTTGACCTTTTAAAATAGTTTGTCTCCTCGTTATCCAAAAAATAAATGATTAAATATTTGAGAATGTTTTTTGCATTTACTTGGAAAGTAACTACCTAGTTTCATGTGAAAAACATTTAATATAGAATCAATCATTTAATGAACACATTTAATATCAAGCCACAGGCTTTGAGATATTGAGCATCCCTAGCTTAGCAACTAGCCTGTTGAACGAAGGTTCAGCCAAAGGCTTTGTAAAGATATCAGCTAGTTGTAGCTCTGTGGGAACAAAATGCAGCTCAATATCTCCCTTCATTATATGATCCCTGATAAAATGATACCTGATATCAATGTGTTTGGTACGAGAGTGGAGAACAGGGTTGTTGGATATGGCAATGGCGCTGGTGTTGTCACAAAAGATTGACACTTTGTCATACAAGATTTCATAGTCAGCCAATTGACTTTTCATCCAGAGCACCTGAGCACAACAGCTGGCTGCAGTGACATATTCTGCTTCAGCTGAAGACATAGCCACAGAGTTTTGCTTCTTAGCACTCCATCCAACCAATTTTCCTCCTAGGATTTGACAGCTGCCTGAAGTGCTTTTCCTGTCAATACAGCATCCAGCATAGTCTGAATCTGAATAGGCCTTGAGATCAAAGCCTGATTCCTTTGGATACCATAGGCCTAGGGATGGTGTTCCTTTGAGATACCTGAAAATTCTCTTAACAGCCACTAGATGGGATTCTTTTGGGTTAGCTTGGTACCTTGGACAGAGACATGTGGGGAATTGGATATCTGGACGATTAGCTGTGAGATACATGAGTGACCCAATCATGCCTCTATATAAAGTCTCATTGACAGAGACCCCTAACTCATCAGGACCCAAGTTGTTGGGTGGAAGCATCGGGCATTTCACAGATGCACAATCAGCTAAGTCATATTTTTTAAGTAAATCCTCTTGACAAATTGAAATTCCCTTAGGACATTGTTTAATTTGAAAACCCAAAAAGTAAGTTAATTCACCCATCATACTCATCTCATATTTCTTGGTCATTAATTTAGCAAAACGTTTACTAAGATTGACATTTGTTGACCCAAAGATGATATCATCCACATAAATCTGCACAATGATGAAATCACTCTTATCCTTGAAGGTAAAGAGTGTTTTATCAATAGAACCCCTGACAAATTTATTTTCAGTTAAGAAATTGGAAAGAGTTTCATACCATGCTCTTGGAGCTTGTTTCAGACCATACATTGCCTTGTGAAGTCTGTACACATGGTTGGGAAACTCGCTGTTCTCAAATCCTTCAGGTTGTGCAACATACACTTCCTCAGCCAAATCACCATTGAGGAAAGCACTCTTAACATCCATATGATACACAGTGATGTTCATATAGGCAGCATAAGCAAGGAAGATTCTGATGGCTTCAAGTCTAGCAAAAGGTGCAAAAGTTTCATCATAATCAATTCCTTTAGTCTGAGAGAACCCCTGTGCTACCAGTCTGGCCTTGTTCCTGATGATGTTCCCAATTTCATCCATCTTATTTCTATAGATCCATCTAGTGCCTGTGATATTCTTTCCAGGTGGAGCTGGCACTAGTGTCCATACTTTGTTCCTTTTGAACTGACTAATTTCTTCTTGCATAGCAGCTACCCATCCTTATTCTACCAGAGCCTCAGCTACTCTTTTAGGTTCAATTTGTGAGAGAAATTCATCAAAGAGGCATTCATTGGCTGAGGCTGACTCTGAGTCTTGGATTCGCTGTCTAGTTGTGACCCCTGCATTTGGTTCCCCAATAATATTGACAAGAAGAATGTGTTGATCTCTTGACCACTTATTTTGAGGAGCTGGGGACTCAAGGACAGTAGCACTTGTGGGCACAGCTGGTACAATTTGAGTTTCATCCTGCTGACTAGGAGCGCTTTCTTCAAAGACTACTTCAGTGTCAGAGTCTTCTTCAGCCATATCAAGAGGTGCTACTTCATTATCAGCAGGAGAGTCTTCAGGGAGTTGAAGAATTGGTGAGTCATCAATAGTCTGATAAGGACCATCAGAGATTTGAGGTTCTTCTTCATCAAGTTCCTGATAGGTAGAAACTTCTATGTTGTGAGTTGACAGAGGGTCAAAGGCAGGGACATAAGGGGTGAGAGTGTTGGAGTGATGATGACTGGTAGGTCTGGGTTCTATGAACTCATCACTTGGAAAAGTTACATTTTCATTAAAATCAATTTCATCACCCTCTGTTCCTGTTCTTTGTATGACTTCATCATCTTCATTGAATCTAACATGGAATGTTTCTTCTACTTCTTGTCTTCTGATGTTGAATACTCTGAAGGCTTTGGCTGTTGGAGAGTATCCCAAGAAGAAACCATCATCAGCTTTTTCATTAAACTTTCCAAGTTTATCCCTGTAGTTATAAATAAACACAGGGCACCCAAACACATGAAAATAGCTGACGTCTGGAGATCTTTTTCTGAAAACTTCATAGGAAGTTTTACCATGTCTTTTGACAATGATTGATCTGTTTTGTGTGTAGCAGGCAGTGTGAACAGCTTCTCCCCAAAATTGCTTTGGTAAGGCTGCACCATTTAACATGGTTCTTGCTGCTTCAATCAAAGTCCTGTTTCTTCTTTCAGCCACACCATTTTGTTCAGGGGTGCCAGCTGAAGAGAAGTTATGTGAAATCCCTTTTTCATCACAAAAAGATTCAAGTTGATGATTCTTAAATTCAGTACCATTATCACTTCTTAGAGCTTTGACTCTAACATCATTCATATTTTCAACCTGTCTGATGAAGGACATGATGGTTTCAGCTGCATCACTTTTCCTTCTGAGGAAGAACACCCATGTGTATCTTGAAAATTCATCGACTATGACCAAGGTGTATTTGTTGTGATTAATGGTCTGAGGTTTGACAGGTCCAAACAAATCCATGTGAAGGAGATGTAAGCACTTGTCAATAGAGAATGATTGCCTAGTCTTGAATGAAGACCTGTGATGCTTTCCTTTGACACAGGCAGAACAAGTCTTGTCTTTGGAAAACATTACTGAAGGTAGACCAGCAACCAAGTTTTGAGTGGCTATCTTGTTGATGTTCTTGAAGTTGAGATGAGACAGTCTTTTGTGCCACAGCCAATTTACACTTTCAGAGGCTTTAGCAATAAAACAATTTGAGCTGTCTTCAGAACATACAACCATGTTGATGACATAAACATCTCTCCTTCTAGGTGCAATCAGCACAACATCATTGTTTTTGTTGAATATGGTTCCCTGAGTCTTAGTAAACAAAACCTTATAGTCAGCATCACACAATTGGCTGATGCTAATAAGATTGTGTTTAAGACCATTCACATATGCAACCCTGGTGAATGTAATCCCATTGCAGTTCACTGAGCCATATCCTACTGTGTCACCTGAAGAGTTATCTCCAAACACCACTTTAGGACCTGGCTCCTTTGAGTATCTGTGCAGGTATTGTTGAATCCTTGTCATGTGTCTAGAACAGCCACTATCTAGATACCATACCGATTCCTTGAGATATTTCTGCACAGATACATAGAAACAGATTAGTTCCTATGGTGAACCCACTTTCCAGTGGGTTCCCTGAATTGCTTATTAGCAACTCTTGTGTTCCTAAAAAACTTTTGGCGTTGGGAGGGACAGTTCATTGTTTCATGGTTATAACTTCCACAGATATCACACCCAGGGAAGTCACCACACTCGTCTGAGTGATGGTCTGTGAACCCACAGAATTTACAGGGAGGATAAGGTTTGTAATTTCCCTGTTGTCTTTTGGAACTCTGTGGTCTGTCCCTAGAGGGTGTCTGAGCTCTTTTAGCTGCCATGTGTCTGTCATGATCTAAGGTCGAATGGTGAGAGTTTTTACATACATTGCAATAAGGTTTGATTAACCTTTCCCCTTTGGGTTCACCTAGGACTGACTTAGGTTCATGAGAAGTAGAGCATTCAGCGGAAGGCTTAATGTGTTGTTTCAAGAGTTCTACTTCTTTCATAAGAGACAACAGGCGATCTTCAGTGGTAGGTTCAACCTTATTCACAGCTTTAGTAGTAACAGGCTTAAAAGCTACTTGTTTGCCAGTTTGTTTAGCAGGCACATGAAAAACTTTAGCTGGAGGATTCTCAATATCAGTCCTAAGTTCATCCTTAGCAGATCTAGAAGAACTGCTGGGTTCAACTCCAGAGAGTTTGGGCAAGGGTGGTAGCTCAGCCACATCTTCAGAGACAGGGTCATTAGTCAAGGTGGTATCTGACATATGAATGGTCTCTGTAGATTTAAAGACAATGTCTTTAGGTTTGGTGAGAATTCTCAGCTTATTTTTCTTAGCAGATATATCCCTTTTTAAGTCAGCAGGCACTTCATCCCTAAGCAATTGATCAATAGTAAACCTAGCACACAACCATTTTTCAATAACCTTGTTCAATTCAGAGACTTGATCATTTAAAGCAATGTTTTTCAAGGTTAATCTAGCTACTTCATTTTGCAGGGATATTTTCTCTAAATTAACCCGCCTGAGAGTTTCACATTCAGCTTTAGCATTTAGCATTTCAGATTTAACAGAGTGAAACTTATCAAGTAGGTTCTTTCTTTGTTCCTCAACAAAGTGTAAATCAACAATGGTGTAATCAAGGACATGCTTACGTTCATCACTATCAGACATGGATAAAATCATGTGTACCTTTTTCATTGTGATGTCAACCCATCGTCCTGATCTTGCATCACCTTTTCCAACAGCTGGTTCATCCTCAGCTATCGCCATGAAAGCCCTGACTCTGGTGGTGTCTTCTTCATCTGAAGTCAGTGGCTCATCATTCCAATCATAAGTTTCAGCAACCAACCCTTTCTCTGTCTTTTTCTCACCACCCTTCTTCTTGGACAGAGCTTCAATCTTCAAGTTCATTTGTTCTAACTCAGCTTTAAGTGCCTTGTACTTATTTTTGTAATCTTTCTTCTCAGTGTCTGAAGAATTGGATTGAGATGAGTTGTTATGTTGTTTGAACTTGTAGGGTTTGGATGAAGATGATGGATAAGAGGGTGAGGATGTCTTGGTGGAAGGACAGTCTTTTTGAAAATGTCCAAGCTTTCCACAGGCAAAGCAAGTTTCTTTTGACCTGTCAGTTGGTTTACTTGCTGATCCTACTCTTCCTGATCTTTTGAAGTATCTTCTTTGGTTGGCTAGCAAGGCTCTTTCATGAAACTCTGCATTAAGGTCTGTCAAGAACTCTTGGCTGCTACGGGTATCTTCTTCAACATCTGAATCACTGTCATGATGATGTGTTGCAGAGATCAAGGCTTTGTTAGAAGCTCCTTGGACCACAAATCTTTCAGTCTCTGACTTGTAAATAGTATCAATCAGCCCTTCTTCGTAATTATACTTTCCATAAAGCTGGGCAAGGGTGTCATTTTTGATTGAGTTGTTAGCCCTCTGAGTCTGATTCATACTCAGCCACTTTCTTGGAAGGCTGTTGACAAAAGTGGCATTGATCTCAGCTTGACCAATAGTGACGTCATTCATTGCAAGATCATTGAGAAGAATCTTCAGCCTTGTATAGGTTTGCTAAACCTTTTCACCTTCAAGTGACTTGAAGGCATTGAATTGAAGTCTGAGTGCCTGAATCTTTGTCTCTCTTGTTTCAGAGGGTCCTTCATGGCCAAGAATGAGGTCTGTCCACATTTGTTTAGCTGTGGGACACTGAATGACAGAATTCATGATATGCTTGGGAAGACAGGATATTATGATGCTTTTGAGACGTTTATCCTGATTTGCCAATTTCCTATCAGCTGGAGTCCATTGTTTGAGAGGTTTGGGAAGAGGGTTTTCTTCAGTGGATGTAAGCGCCATAGGAATATAAGGACCATTTTCTAAAATTTCTAGAAGAAAAGGTTCAAGCCCATCAAGATATACAAGAAATTGACTCTTCCAACTGGCAAAATCTTCTTCATCAAAGACTGGTACACTTGTGACGTGTGATCCACCTCTTGAGTCAAGAAGTTGGGGTAGATCATCGTCATTGGCAGGAGGGTTGAGTCTTGGTGAAGATGGGTTTGTGGAAGGTGATTGTGGTGGGTTAGAAGTTTCTGGCATGGTGGATCTTGATTATAAAACTGAGAACGATGTTTCTTGAATGTTTTAATATCAAACACCGCTCTGATACCAATTGAAAGTCCCTAATCAATGCAAGAAACCCTAATCTTAACTTAATCAACACAAGGTATTACTTTTCAAACGTAATCTTATTATTGTATAATAAAGAATTACAAGTGTTATGGATAACACAGTTTGATGACAATGTGTTGTGCACACTTTGAACAACTATAAACCCTAACTTATTAATACAGTCGTAGCTGTTTGATTCGCTAAGTTATATGCAATAATGTTATGAATATCTCAAAGTGTTGAACATTAATGCATGGATACACATCCTATTTATAGTGTTATGAGATTGACCTAAATAGTACTTGATGGTGACGATACAAGCTTTTACAAGTTCCCACATCAGTCACATGATGTCCTTCTATTCTTGGTAGTCTTCCATTATGCTTTAAGGAAACAGTTGTCAAAACAGTTTCCTTTTTCTTCATAGGTTTGAACACACAAATGGCATGTCCAAAGTGTGCTGAGAGTTATCAGGGTATTGCCACCCCTGTTAACTCTCAACCCCTCAGAGTCCCTGATACATCTTGGCTGTTATCCATCACAGCCAATGAGTATGTCTTCAGGTAATCTTCGACTTCCCTAACAATGTCTCTGACATGGACTCCTCTGAGGTTGCTCATAGAGACTTGGATCTCTGTGAGTCTTGCGAAACTTGCCTGCCTTCTAGGCACAGGCAAGGGACTATCTAACAGCCTAATTATGTTTAAATCAATGATCAGAGAATCTAACAAGTTTAGATTCCCTACATTTTCATTAAAAACCTTACTAAAAACAGTACCTGCCATATTGGCTTGTACATTCTTTCCAGTTCCACTGTAATCTTTAAAAAGAGAGTGAAGAGTAGCCATTTGTTCATCAGAGAATCCAGTTGGACTAGTGGTGGAACCAACAGAATTATTAGATACATTATTTCCTTTAAAGTTTTGACTACCCCTTTTTCTTCCATGAACAAAGTCACTGGGGTACCCAATGATCTTAAAACACCTATCAATGGTGTGACCATTGTACCCACAGTTTTCACAAACAACATCAGAGTTAGAAGCAAAGTTAGGTCTAACACCATTTTGATTATTAGGCCTAACATTTCCAAAACCAGCATTACCATTGTTAGGTCTAAAGTTGCCTTGATTACCATTCTAATTAAAGTTGTTGGTTATGGGTCTCAATATAATAGCATTAGGGTTCTGATTTCTTTGAACATTGTTTCTGGTGGGCCCATTAGATAAAAAAGCAGAGGTCTGAGCCCTTTGGGAGTGCCCAGAACTACTGCTAGAAGCCATTCTATGAGATTCCTCAGCAGAGATGATGGCATAAGCTCCCTTAACATCAAGAAGACTTTCCCTAGACAATATAGAACTCCTAATACTCATATAAGAATCATCCAAACCCATTAAAAACTGCATAAGTTTCAATAACTAATTATGTTTTTTAAACTCACTAGAAGCAGAACAAACACAAGCAGGTAATTGAATCATAGCATCATATTGTTTCCAGAGAGCATTCAACTTATGATAATAATCAGACAGATTACAACCATTTTGTTTCAAGGTATTAATTTTATGGTGCAAGTTAAACATGACAGAACCATCAACCTTATGATATGTTTCGTTTAATTATTTCTAAACATGTTTGGCCTTTTTTGAAAAAATTTGTCCAAGGAAAAGTTCCTCATATATAGAGTTAAGAATCCAGCCCAACACAACAGCATTGACCCTGTCCCATTACCTTGCTAAAACCTCATCAGTTACAGATCTTTTACAAGTACGATGAATGAACCAATTTTATTTTTACCTTCCAAAGCAAGTAACATAGCATTAGCCTAAACTTGATAATTTTCAATTCCCTTAAGTTTCACAGTGACAACAGTTAAAACATCCGCGTCATTAGGGTGCAAGTGCAATGGATCACTCAGGCCAAGCTTACTAATAAGTGTAACTGGGTCAGTTACACTTATAGCATCATCATCACCATGTTCAAACATGGTGAAGGGTCAAATAGGTAAAAAATGAACTCACAATACTGCAAACAAAGTTCCCAGGAATCCAAACCACTCAAGGGTGGCAGGTCAAGGGCAAGCGGCAAGTAAGGATCCAAAATAAAAGGTATGAATAAAAAGACTACCAAACCCCCAAAAAACAAGAAATAATAATAATAAAAAGACAAATAGCAGATAGAAAATAAAGAGAGAGAAGCAGAGGTGTTATAGTGCTATAAACCAAAGCTCAATCGAACTGTCACTCTTAGATTCACTTAGTCTAAGAAGTAACATAACCTCCAAGTCACAAACCCTAATTTTTCTTCTCGGGAAAAATTAGGGAAAATGACCAAAACCAACGAACAATAGCAGAAACTCCCAAGAGCAATCACAAACCACCACCAATAGACGAATCTTCCAAAGAAAAATGAAACCCTAATTTTTTTCTCAAGGAAAAATAGGGAAAATCACTTTAATTAGAAGATAACAACACCAATCGAACGAAACACCAGCAAAATAGTATAATATACCAGATCTTAGAAACCCTAGTTTTTTTGAAAAAAACAATAGAAGGGTCAAAACTTTGAATCCAAAAGTAATATAAACAAATCAAGCTATTTGAATAGTAGATATTTCCAAAAAAGTATGATGTATCAAAAATCCCCCAAAAAATTTTCAAACCCTAATTTTTTTTCATTGAATATTAACAACCAGTCTCTGATACCATGTAGAAAAACATGAATCAAGACACCTCAAATACTTTTCCTTTTATTAAACAAGATCAAAGACACAAACTAAATAAATAGAAAGACTAAAGACTGCCAGTGCTACTCAGGTGTAGCCCTATAATCTACATGATCATAGTTTTACAATCAAAAGACAATAAACATAAAGATTAACCAAAGTTTCTAAGATCAAAGAGAGAGAGAGAGCAAAAGTATGTTTTAGGAAAAACACACAGATACAAAGTGAGGCGATATAAAGAATGAGAGATGCTCCTCTCATTTAATAAACCCTAAAGGCTTGATAGCCGTTAGAAGCATGGGCCAAACACTTGGGCTTTATGGGCTTGAGTAATGAGTTCAACAGCAACAACTTCATTCAATCAACTTTAGTCCCTCCATTCAACAAATCAATGCATACCAATCCATTTGCTAACTGAAATTTACAAAACATGGCAACATAAGTCCCCATAGTTAAATATGGGTTTCAGATTAGGTATGAAATTTAACAGATAGAAAGATGCATTATTACCGATTGTTAACAAAATGGACTTTTAATCTTGTCACATGGCTATGCCGGGAAAATCGAACCTAACAAACACATAACAATTGCAACCAAAGTAAACGACACACGTAAATCGTAATCACGTGTTTCATGTTGTTTGTACAAATATTTGTGTAGCTACGAGTGGGTGGATCGTCGACCCGAAGGTTGAAAAGCCTACTAACATCCATAGATGGTCTTTCCAACCACAGGAGATGATCCATAACTATAAAAAATGGTCTATTGTTAAGTCAAAAGCCTAATTACACCTCTTACTTATGTAGTCATGTATGAAGAAAAAACTAATTTTATAAGTATTTTTCTATACCACTTAGTGAGTGGTATAGAAAAATACTTATATCATCGAGTGGCACTCACGATACGATGGGCACATAATGCTTTTTAATCATATATCGTAGAACTCGATGATGTTTATCTATAAGTACTTATACTTGAGTGTTACGTGACTTATGTTTGTGTGATGTGTTTGTTATTCAACCGGTACGAGGTTTTGTTCTCTTAATTTCATACACATGAAATGTCTAAAATATTAATCTTATTAATTGATTACTGATAAACAAGGAAACTGTAGATTTATAGAAACCCTTACTAGTATTTGGAAAGAGAGAGTTGAGAGGGATTGACACAAACTTCGGGTGTGTTTGTTGAAATGAGCAGTAGCAGTGAGCAGGAAAGGTAAGCAGTAGCTGTGAGCAGAAGCAGCGAGCAGTAGCTCTAAGCAGGAGCAGCGAGCAGTAGCTGTGAGCAGCTATCATAGCTCACCGCTTATTTGTCACCGCTCTTTAAAAGAAGCATTGAAAAACTGGCATTCCTAAAAAGTAGCACTGCTCAGCGCTCCTTTACCAAAGGACTAAAAATATTCACAACGCTCACTGCTCCTTTTGCCAAACAGGCATTAAAAATCAAAATGCTATTCTTCACCACTCACCGCTCCAAAAAGCTTCACCAACGCTTCTTGCCAAACACAGCCTTAAGTAGAGAAAGAAACTACAGAGAAAAAGTGTAAGAACTATGTGTTTTATTAATGAAACAACACCCTTTCTGTGTGGAGAGAGTTTATATACCCATGACATAAGTCATGGGCTTTCTTACACGTCTGGGATAAGCTTGGAGCTTAAGCCCGGTTTGCTTACTAATAATGTTGCCTAACTACGAGCCTTTTACATTAATATTATCGTTGGAGCGACCGATCCTTCTAAATACGTGTAATGTATTTCCAACAATCTCCCCCTAAGGGAGATCACTCTAAGTTACAATCGTCTTAAACCTAGCATACTATGTTTGTCTTGAGCACGTAGTCCTTTTCTTTCTTTCATTTTCTTGTGAATATGTTGATGTGATCTTTGGCTTTTAGGCTAGAGCACGTTATTTTGCCTTGAAATTGTGCATTCATCACTTGTGACTTTTACCTCTTTGTGAAGTTGTAACTTCTGAATTGACATGCTCATACTTTGTTGTGTTCTTGAAAGCTTCAGAATTTGATACAGCGGAAGACTTGACTTTAAACTTTCTTGAATTTTTTGAAGTCTTTAGCATTAAGTATGAGCATGTGGAGACGACTTTTCTGGCACACCGCAACGCCACCGTCTTCATATGCAACAACATATATAGACACGAACGAAATGGCTTTGAACATTTTGCACTATTTCGGTAGGCTTTTACCTCCGGTTGATGATGACCGTTAGACGGTATTAGATACTGTACTTGTGATGGTTAGATTCAATTAAGAATCTCCTTGACAGGATTTCACGGGTGTTCCCGTTCTCTTTACTCGACCGTTTCAAAGCAGACTACGTAAGTAAAGAGTAAATCATTTGGATTGGATTATCCGCCATTGAAGCCGTCAAATCAAATTCCTGGAACAAGTTTGATTCAGTTAAGAATCGCACCATCGTTGTTTTCCAGTTGTCACGAGATTGATTCATGTACAATCTTTCAAGTTACTTACCGTAGTGCTATTTGATATTAACACTAGAAGGATTTTTATTCCTGGAGAGTGTCACTGATTGTAGGTAAAATACACACTTTTAGGAAAAAGCGTATATTCGGCAAGTATTAAACAAACACTTTTTAGGAAAAACGCGAATGCTCGAAAAGTGAGTTCGGTCCTCAAGGGATGCTGTGAGTTTTTGTTAGTGCCAAAAATATATTTACGTAATTTGAATTAGTTCGTTTTTGGGTGAAAAGAGAGAAAAATAAATGACGAGTTATGCTAAAAATTACACTACGACGTTAAAAACGTAAAACGTAAAACGATAACGAAAAATAAAATTTAACTAAAACGTTTTCAAAAATTATAATTAAATACTAAATAATATAAATGAGGTTTAAAAAGCAAGAAAAACTTTTTGTAACTTTTTATTTAATTATTATTTATTTTTTAAATATAATTAAACACCTAAAAATTAAAAATAACAAAGAAAAAGTCCAATCAAAGATTTTATACTTTGTAAACCTCAAATATATGTAACTAATGCTAAAAAGTATTTTTCCAAAATTTCAAACTAATTAATTCTAATTTTTAATGACCAAAAATAATTTTTAATTTAAAATAGTTATATAAAATAAAAGAAAAGTGAGAAAAATCCCAAACCAATTTTGAAAATTCTGAAATGCTATAAACTAACAAGAAAAAGTAAGAAAAGCCAAAAATAAGCACTAGATAAGATGGGAAATTAAAAATTAAGTCACTGTTGCTTTTGTTTTAACAATGGGTAGGAACCCACTATGGTCAGTGGGTAGTTTTTACCCACTGATAGTATAAATGGATCAGAGACCAAACCGGCCTTGGTTTTATCTTGTTTGGTGTTTTCTTGTGGAAACAAAGGCACCCCCCACAAGCAGTGGGCTTGTGGGAAGTCAAAATAAGCTAAAAACAAGCAAGTATATAAACCCAATAAGCACAGAATAAGCAACTGGTACAAATAAGCTATCAAAAATATTTTCTTTGTTGTCCGAGATACTACCAGAGAACGACCACATTTCTGTCCAATATCGGACATAACTAAAAATGTGTTATCTCAGATACCGTGCAGATACATAAAAAATGATGAACTTTAAAAAGATCTATAAGCTACCTTAAGCTACAAAATTTAAAACCTAGACTATTCAGACCTAGAACAGCCTATGGACTAACAAATTTCCATGTTACTAGGTTTAATTCACCAAATTCAATCCTAGAGAGCCTACTGTATGTTTTTGCAAGTTTTAGTCAAAAACTTTGAACCTACAAACTTGTTTTTACAAAACAAAGGAAACATATACCAGCTGATATCAACTAAACAACACTCAAGTAAGATATCCATGCATACAATTTGCATATTGTTTTCACCCAAGATACTTTAAACAGCATACCTAAACACCCCCTTAATTGACTGTTTGAACAATTTTCAAAGACAATTATACATAACACAAACTCAAGTCTTTTAATTATCAGAACATGCAATAAACCTAAAAATAACACAAATTAACTAATAAAATATACCAAGAACATAAACAATCAAATTTCCACAAAATTACCTAAAATCATAATTTTTACTTAAGTATAAAGGGTTCAAGCTGGTACCTTGTGGGACCCACATCCAGGGGTCATGGGAGGTACGTGTGGGGACCAGGGGTGATGTGGCGTGTTGTTAAAGGGTGGGGTTATGTTTGGTTTGTGTTGAATTAACAATCTGGAACTCATGGTATCATACCCCTTTGGTATAATTGAGAATCAAGATTAGGGTTTAGTGTTTCTTAAGTGTATGTATTGTGTGTGTTTAATCGGTTTTGGGGGTTGGTTTAGTGTTTGCTGCCAAGTATAATAATAATTAATAACTTTTAAAACGTTATTAATTATAGGGTTAAGTCCATATATTAGCAATGTACTCTTCGTCTTTTACACATCTAGGTAATTAAGTCAATAAATTACTATTATGGTTATTCAAACCGGCTAAGTTTTTATAATATAGGTAAGATTACCGGATAATCATGCCAACTAGGTAAATATTTTCCACGCGTTATTTTTTAACCAATTTTCAAAAAATAAGTAAATATTTTCCAACTGTGAGTCTTATAACCTAATACTAAAGCCCAACTCATAAATATTATACCCTAAAAGCCCAAACCCGTATTTAAACAAAATAAAAACACACCCCGTCCTCATCTCTTTCCTTTTTTTGAACGGCTTCGTCCTCATCTCTTTCATCTAACACTCACGAAACCCTAATCCACCATGTCATCACCGTTAACTAAATCAAATACATTATTGCTTCTAAACTGCTTAAGAATGTAAGGATAACTAGGAGTTGTTTGCCAAAACTCTTTTGGTCCTCAATTAAAAACAGAAGTTGGTTAAGATCTATTTGAATGGTTGTTTTGGGTACAGCCACCTTCGGATTCTGTTAATCCCATTCAATCCATAACACAAGATTTAGAAGAGATATTTAGAGAGAGAAAGAGAAGAAATGTAGAGAGAGAAACAAGAGAGAATTTGGAAGGTTAATGTTTACTAGAAAGAGAAAGTAAAATGAACCAACACCCTCTTCCACATGTGGAAGAGGGTTATATATGCCACGGCTCTAAGGCCTTTGTGGGCTTCATCTTGGGCCGGGCTTGGCATTCACTTGGTCATATAGCCCCTAACAAAGACAATATTAGCTTAAAGTCCAAGCCCGCTTTTCCCGACTAACCTATTACTATACAAGACCAATAACGACTAAGATGACCTATTACATTCTTGTTCGACTATATAAAATATAGGGCTAACAATCTCCCCCAATGTATCGGTCATCTTAAAAAGCTTAAAAACCATAAGATGGTTGAGTGAATACATTCTTGTAGAGGAGATCTTCCTACTTTGGTCTTGTATCTTGGTCTTGATCTTGTTTGTAACAACTTTGTTCCTTCATGCTTTCGTGATCTTTATCTTGAGCCTTTGTCATTTGACTTTGAGTGCTTGAGATCTTCATCTGTACTCCTTGTGACTAAGATGACCTATTACATTCTTACATTCTTAGGTATCTTGATTATCGCCATCTTGTGCTCTTGTCACTTCTGAATCGACATTGGTTACACAGCTACGCCACCTTCTTGATATGCAGTAACATATACAGACACGGATGAAATGGCTTTGAACATTTCACCCTAACTTGGTAGCGTTTTACCTCCGGTCGGTGAAGACCGTTAAATGGTATTAAATATCGTACCTGTGATCAGGTAGATTCGATCAGGAACCTCCTTGACAGGGTTTCCCGGCGGTAGTAGCCAGTTCTCTTTACTCGACCGTCTCAAAGCAGACTGTGAACGTAAAGAGTGAATCATAAGGATAAATTATCCGTCTGACTAGAGTCGTCAATTCAGATTTCCTGGAACAAGTTTGATTCTAAAAGAATCGCACCATTGTTGCTTTCCAGTTTGTCACAAGCTTGATTCATAGAGAATCTTGCGAGTTACCTATCGCAGTGCTGTTTGATGTTGACACTGGAAGGATTTCCATTCGTCACTGTGAACACTAATGAGTGTCACTCTGAATGTTCTGGCAAGATCACATGGATTTTGCGAAGAAACCTGGAATCAAGTTTGAATCAATTAAGAATCCAAACTTAGTTGCTTTCCAGTTCTCACAAGTTTGATTCGTGTAGAATCGCACAAGTTACCTACCATGAGCTTGTTTGATGCTGGCTCAAGCAGGATTTCCATCTTCATTGTGAATCGTATCACTCAGATGTTCTGGCAATATCACAAGGATAATGCGTAGGACTCGATTGTGTCCTAATGAGATGATAAATTGATCTCGTTTGGCTCTAGACTCAATAAGTGCATTTTGGTAATCGGAGGCTGGAGCAGACTGCCACCTTTTCAATATTAACTGACTCAGAGTGAGAAAGTCAATAGATACGTGTTGATCTTCGTGACAATGAGACAAGTTTCTTTTGAGAGAAACTCGAACGGCTGGGAAGGGTTGTGCATTGCATCACTAAGTTACATAGAATATTCAACTCCTTCAATGCTTACCAATACGTCATCATTAGCACCTTGTTGTGATTGTTCCAGTGCTAACTTAAGTACTTGGTCCGTATTCAGCTTCATTCCACTCCATCTTTCCTAAGGACAACTATTTCTAGCTATGGAATGTCCTTGGGTAGATCCCTCCGGTTCTGGTTGGATCATAGGACTTAGTTTCCTATCCTAAACCACCTTTTGACTCCATCGTTCCGTCGTGGATAGTAGGTTGTTTTGGGTATAGATCGTAACCATAAATCATTGAAAACCATTAAAAGTGTTTGATAAAAATCAAAACTTTTAACACTTGAAAGTTTTACATTTCCGAAAAGCTCCCCCTACACACATGCATCGATATACGAAATAGTTTGGCATGTGAAGGAAAGAGTTGCACTTGAGTCTTTAAGATCACTTGTTGCGATATATTACATTTTAATCACATTTTCTCCCCCTATCTCTAATATAAAAATATAATATTAGAGATACCAATAGATTAAAATATGACAATTTCCGAAAAATCGACGGGAGAGAAACATGTGTGCACGCATGAATCATGGAACTTTTTCAGTCGGGATTCTCCCCCTCAACAATATATGTGTGTCTTGAAACAAAAATTTGATAAAAGTTTGGAAAAATAACACCACAAATATGTTGAGGTACGGAGTTGAGATGCCTTTACCGATAATATATGACAGATTTAATATCATTTTCGGAATGTGTTGGATACATAAAATATGACAATTTTGGAGATGTACCCAACAACATAAATAGGCTTGATTTTAAAACGCTCCCCCTCAAAAATTGATCAAAATAACATATGACAATTTTGAGAAATGAAAACCACATATGAGGAAGGGAGTGTTGAACACACAATTTTGAAAGATTTAGAAAAATCTTTTGAGAAATTTTTGAAAAATTGTGTTCAACGATTTTAAAATAAATTCCAATTTACATGAGCTCAAAACTTTGAATGTTTTGTGACTAGCTCATGACCGAGAAAAATTAATTTCCCGTTGTGAAGGATAAGTTATCATCCGTGATAAACTTTCCTTAAGTGGAAGTACGAGTTCTAAGCTGACATTTACTTAGAATTCGTTTTTCATGAACTTAAAAACTTTGAATGTTTTTATGAGAAGCTCATGACCGAGAAATATGATTTTCTAGTTAAGAAGGATAAGTTATCGTCCGAGATAAACTTTCCTTAGTTGAGGTCCGAGTCCTAAGCTGTGATGCGCTTAGAAGTCATTGTGAGAGAATATCAAGCAGCTTCATTTGCCAAAACCTCCAAGTCTTCTGGAGTCATATACTTCATACCAAGACGGCCAACGAGATACACAAACCTATCTTTCGAGAGAGCTTTTGTAAACAAGTCTGCCAGCTGGTACTCAGTTCTGACAAAGTATAATTCCACGATGCCGCGTTCCACTTGTTCCTTGATGAAGTGATATCTGACATCGATGTGCTTGGTGCGGGAGTGCTGAACCGGATTGCAAGATATGGCTATGGCCGACTTTGAGTCACAATACATAGGTATTTTATGAAAGTGGAAGCCATAATCCATGAGTTGAGTTCTCATCCAGAGGACTTGAGCACAGCACGCGGATAGAGCCACATATTCTGCTTCAGCTGATGAGAGCGAAGTGCAATCCTGCTTCTTTGACGACCAGCTGACAAGCTTGTCTTCCCCTAGAATTTGTATGCTACCAGAAGTGCTTTTTCGACTATCAAGACAACCTGTGTGATCAGAATCTGAAAAAGCTGTTAGATGAAAACCGGTTTCCCTCGGATACCAGAGACCCATGTGAATGGTATTCTTAAGGTACCGAAAGATCCGTTTAACCTCTTTGAGGTGCTTTTGAGTAGGTCTGGCTTGATATCGTGCACAATAGCATGTGGCATGATGAATATCAGGCCTGCTGGCTGTAAGGTACATAAGTGACCCGATCATACTACGATATCGCGTTTGATCTATGGGATAAGAGTACAAGTCAGCGTCTAGGGATGTGGTCGATAATGGTGTACCAACGCGAGCACATGAGGTCATACCATGCTTTTTAAGTATCTCTTGAGCATACTTAGCTTGGTTAATGAAGATACCACGTGGGGATTGATGAATCTGGAGGCCTAAAAATTTTTTTAGCTCCCCCATCATTGACATTTCAAATCCGTTGTGCATTAATTTTTCAAAACGTTTTGAAAGTTTTGGGTTCGTAGAACCAAAAATAATGTCATCAACATAAACTTGCACAAGTAGTATGTCATCCCCATATTTATTAATAAAAAGAGTAGGATCAATAGAACCTTTGGAGAATCCTTTCGAAACCAAGAAGTTGGATAGTTCTTCGTACCATGCCCTTGGAGCTTGTTTAAGTCCATATACAGCCTTCTTGAGACGATAGACTTTGTCAGGATGATGAGGATCGATGAATCCTTCCGGCTGATTCACATACACTTCTTCCTTCAAATGACCGTTGAGAAAAGCAGTTTTAACGTCCATCTGAAAAACCATGAAGCCCTTATGTGCAGCATAAGCAAGGAATATCCTGACTGCTTCCAAACGAGCGACTGGAGCGAATGGTTCATCGTAGTCTATGCCTTCTTGTTGACGATACCCCTTAACCACAAGACGAGATTTGTTTTTGATGATGATTTGTTCTTCATCCAGTTTGTTTTTCCAGATCCATTTGAAATCTAAAACTGACATTCCATAGGGTCGGTCAACAAGTTCCCAAACATTTAGGCGTTCAAACTGATGAATTTCGTCTTGCATTGATTCAATCCACGCATGATCAGTCATGGCTTATTTGATGTTTATCGTTACAGTTGAACTCACGGTGAGTGCATACATACACACATCGCCATCGGTTTCGAGTTGTCTGCGTGTTCGAACTGGTTGTGAAGGATTTCCAATGACTTGCTCCAATGGATGATCACGTGTCCAATGGTGAGTGGATGGATATGGTTGGTAGAATGTATGCATGTTGGACGGATCAACATGTTGAGTAGAAGACTCTCCGACTTCGTGTACCGGTGTACCGAACGGATTGATAAATTCTTCTTCGTCAGGTTGTGCATCGACTGCTTGATTGTTGTTTCCTCCTTCAACATTGACGGTTGGTGATGTTGGTTGTATGATTGTTTCTTGAGTTTGTTGAGAAACCAATGGAATTGTCTCTTGAGCAACGGTTTCTGAAGTAGAGGCAGTTGTGTCTTGTTGATTTTGTTCGGGTGCATCAGCAGTATTGACAGCGGAAGGCTTTGACACAACCTGATTGTTTCCATAGTAATAATCATCAAACATTAGATCATATAAATTAACCAACTCACTCATTTGTGTCGTATCCGTCAAGTCTGCTGTAGGAGTACTTTGTTGACATTCTTGCACGGGACGTACACTGTTTTGTGTAGGTGCCATTGTTGGACATTGAGGAGCGGGACTTGAGCTGTTGTGATCAAGTACCATTTGTGGAAATTCGTCAAAGTTCACATGAATTGTTTCTACAATAATCTTTTTTCTCTTGTTATAGACTTGATATCCTTTTGACAATGTAGCATACCCCACAAAAATACATGCATCACCTTTTTCTTTCATCTTGTCGAGATTCTCACCGTCTTTAAGGATGTAGCATAAAGATCCAAATACGTGAAAGAATTTGACAGTAGGTTTCCTGCCATTGATGATGTGGTAAGGTGTCTTTTCATGTCTAGGGATGACGAGAGAACGATTCTGAGTATAACAGGCAGTTGCAATTGCTTCAGCCCAGAAGAATAGTGGTAATTTTGAAGCAGAAAGCATTGTTCGAGCAGCCTCAACCAAAGTACGGTTACGTCTTTCGAAAACGCCATTTTGTTCAGGAGTTCGAGCAATAGACGTTTGAGGTTCGATGCCTTCTTCTTGAAAGTAAGATTGCAAGTTCTTGTTCAAAAATTCAGTACCCCTATCCGTTCTTACGGTTAAGATTTGAGCTTGAAGATTGCGTTGTATCATCTTGAGAAAGTTTTTGAGAACCTCTGGTGTTTCATCTTTGGACCTTAAGAAGAAAGTCCATGTGTATCTAGAGTAATCATCAACAATCACGAGAATATACTTTTTCCCGTTAATACTCTCTACACGCATGGGACCACATAAATCCATGTGTAGAAGTTCCAATCGTCCTTTTGAGCTTCGGGTAGTCTTTGTTTTGAAAGACTTCCGTTTTGCTTTCCCCAACTCACAAGAAGAACAAAGTTGGTCTTTGACGAATTTCAACTTAGGAAGACCGGTCACAATATCATTCTTCGAAAGCAAGTTGATGGTGTCAAAGTTGAGATGTGACAATCGTTGATGCCATAACCATGCTTGAGATGATGACGCTTTAGCCATTAAGCAAATTGGATTTGTTGAAGATGTGTCTTGAAGAGTTACTGTGTAGAGATAACAACCACAAGAACCTGTAAGAAGGTCATTCCCATCGTAGTCTCTAACATAGCAAGTAGATTTCCGAAAAGCCACTTCCAAATCCGCATCACAAAATTGACCAACCGAGAATAAATTGTGATTCAGTCCCTCGACGTAATAAACCAGTTTTATAGTGATATTCCCTTGAACCAAGTCTCCATATCCGAGTATCGGTGCAAATTGATCATTTCCAAACCGTACCGTACCCAGAAAATTCTCCACGAAGTTAATGAGAAGCTTGAGATTGCCAGTCATGTGCTTTGTGCACCCGGAGTCCAATATGAATAGGATGATTTCGACGAGCTGCAAAAGAATTAGAAGACAATGTAGCATTTGACAAATGGGAGCCCTTGATAGAAACGGGTTCCAAAATAGTAGTGGGCCTAGATGCAAAGTCTATAGGCAAGCTGATATTCCTAGACCCAATCACTAAAGTGGTTAACTTAGGTACCCATTTGTATCCGGGTGTTGTAAATCTCGAATACCCCCGTGTACATGTCCTAATCATGTTCTCATATAGCTTCTTTAATCTGTTTTGTTTACGCAGAGTAGTGGAGTCTAACACACTTAGTTTCTTAAGTGGTTGATCAGTGGATTGGTTCAAAGTTCTTGTGGGTTCTCTAGTACTAGTGGGCACAGGAATAGGCTTCCTAGTTCTAGTATTCACGCCATTATGATTAAGAGCACAAGCATCATGATTGAAAGTATGAACACATTTTCCACATTCAACACAAACAACTTCAACATTCGAGGTCTTAGCATTTAAACTGTCATTACAAGCAGTTACAGACGTTTTATTCTTAGAAAACTTAAAATTCCTACGGTGATCTTCTACTTCCTACTTCTTCCCTTGACTATTGTTAGGTATGACTCTATCTTCAATTCTAGTGCTCTTAAGCTGTGGTCCGCTAACACTAGTAGTGGGATTTACTCTTGTAGAAGAAGACACACGTTGATTAGTTTTCCTAGTATTCTGAGGTAACTGCGTTGTTCTAGTTTGAGTGGACCTAGTGTTCATCTTATACATTCCAAGTGCTATCACATTAGTGCTCTTATCATTTCCTATCTTAGGCAAAGTCTGTGGGGATTGTCCCAAAATAGATGATTTAGGGCATTTAACCGCATTCGGTTGACGAACAGCGGATGGTTTACCCAAAACAGACTTTCCTTTCATTTTCTCAATGAGTTTCTTTAACTCACTTATGGCAATGTCCCTTTCTTTTAGCTGAGCTTTCAAATCATTTATTTCGAAATCTTTTTCATTTAGAAGACGAAACGAAGAAGCTGACATTTCTTGACACTTTTTATGATTATGAGATTTTTCACCTTTTTGTAAAGCAAGTTCAAGAGAAATGGAGTGTTTCTCAAGTTGAGAAAAGCTTTTCGAAAGTTTGTTGTATGACTGAATTTGTTTTGAAAGCTCTACTTCAAGATTGTGACATTTCTCGTCCGATTCTGACACTAGACATGCTACATGACAATATTGATCAAGATCGGTATACACACCAAGTATAGAATTCATATGGTCAGCATAAAAGTATTCCTTAGAAAGTCGATCAATTTCATTAGAAAGTTGGTGTTCTTGTGTCTTTAATTTAATTTAAAGAAAATCAACTTCATCTTCAAGAGATTTGACATAGCTTAAATCAGATAACATTTCCTCAGTGAGAGCATTATAAAACATTTCCACATTTTTTGAAAGATCATCAATGGTTGGAACAATGCATTGTTGAATGACGACTTCTACTTGCGGGTTAGGTTTAATATTCCAAATGGTATCCCTAGAAACTTTTTCATAGTCGACGACACCTTTGTACAAATTTAAAACCCCTTGTTTTATAAACTCAAATTGCTAAACACTTTTGCTTTTCTCATCCCATTTACGTTTTTCATCCGAAATTTGTTTTTCTAACAAAATTGATTGCTTTTTGAAACTCCTTTTTAAAGAAACTTTCTTTTGGGGTTCATCACTTGGTGGTGGAACACTATTGTACATCTTTTGTTCTTTGGAAAGTTCTTTTTGAGGAACAAACTTAGTATAATTATTAGAATCAGAAAGGTTTATTAAATCACTTAAGTTTGATCGACTTTCTTCTTGTTGACGAATGATTTCGTCACAGTCAGGGGAAAGCATAAGAGCAAGATTATCAACATAACGACCGATATCATAAAGAGCAGGCTTGGTACTTTGAGCTTTCTTGAGATATTCAGGCTTGACAAAACTCGTTTTCATATTTCTATTGAGCATATTCATAGTTTAAATAGACTGACCCGTTTTGTAAACAATGTTGTTTAACGTGTCGACTCTCTTTTCCAAAGCAAGAATTTTTTCAATATCATTTTCTTCACGAGTTTTATAAAGCTCAGTTTGTTCTTTGTTAACCGACTCCAATTCAGTAATTTGGAGTTTATGTAGCAGCAGTTGTTCTTCAAGTTCCGATATCTTCTGTTTTGACATATGAATTTCATGTGTTACTTCAGAACAATATTGTTCATTGAGCACCTTACGTTCATATACCAAACCATTAGCTATTGCAACCCGTCGATCAGCTTCTTTTACATAATCACACTCTTTAAGCCTGTCTATCTCCTCGACTAAGGATGTGTTTGCTTGCTTCAATTGTTTATTAGCCTCTTTGTTTTCCTTAATTTCATGTTTTAAAGAAACAATAATAGACGCAAGCAAATCACGGTCCTCACCCGAGTCAGTATCCTGAACAGCTAGTCCATCATCATTACACATATGCTGTGAATCCGTAGAGATATTGCTATCCTCCGTATCCATTACATATGTGTCATTGATGCTTTCGGGTTGCTCAGGATGTCGTCGTTCATTAGCAAACACATTATAGTTATCATGTGATGGTACCTTTTCAAGTGGCTCAGAATCCTACATGGGTCCAGAAGTATCATCAGTCTCTAGGATCACTTCTTGAATCTTTGCCATGTACACATAATGTGCCTCTAACTCTTGATCATCGGCTTCATCATCAGTGTCATCACGCCAGTCAACTTCATCTGCTGTGAGTGGAATTCCTGCTTCTTCTTTCTTACACAGCAGGATCTTTTCCTTGTGATACCCTAAGTCCTTAACCCATTTTGGCTTCTTGCATTCCCTAGCCATGTGCCCAAATCCCTTGCAATTGAAGCATTGAATCCCAGTCTTCTGCACAACCGGAGTGCCTACAGTATCTCTAGCCCCAACTTGATTCAGCATCCTCTGATTATCATACCTAGCATCACGATCATACCTAGGTGCATGATCAACTTCCTTATATCTAGCATTGGATGATGATCTGAGGTTGTTGTTGGTAGGTTTGTAGATCTTCTTATAAGTTGTGGTGAGTAAAGACATGAGTTCTTCAATCTTCTTGTCCCTTGAAGTTTGTTCATCATCACTGTCTCTATCTGACTCGGTGTCATACTTTGGAGGTGGAGTGGGGAAAATTTCTTTTGCTTTGTGTTTAGCAGCAGCTAGAGGTTTGGTGGATGAGCATGATGACTTTGAGGAATGAGTAGGTGGTTGTTGACGGGGAACGGGTTTTGTTGAAGTAGCAGCCACAAAAGCAATAGAATTTGCAGACCGTTCTGCCTTTTCAGCCCTTAGTTCATTCACTTCATTCTGATGTTGTTTTAAGATATCATAAAGTTTGTGATAGGAGATGGTCTTGATATCTTCCCTTTGTTTAACCAAGGTCACAAACCTTTGCCATTCCGGTTTGAGTTGAAGTAGAAACTGAACAATGGCATGATGATTGGAGATGGTGCACTGATTTCTGACAAGCTCATTCATCATTTTGTAGAATCTCGAGTAATATGAGTCAATGGATTCACCATATTCAGATGTGAATTTTCCAAACTCCCAAAGTAGATTAGTCTCGAGATCTTGAATATTGATCGACTCACCTTGCTTCAATCGATGAATTGCATTCCACATTTCCATAGCATTAGGACATGCATCAACTGTGGAATAGATATCGTTATCAATTCCAGTGAGTATGAAGTTTACAGCATCAGCTTCAGCTTGGAGGAGTTTCTTTTTCTCAGCAGAACATGTGTCAAAATCCTCCATAGCTCGTATAGTTGATGAAGTACCATCCTCTGCCTGTGTGGTAATTGGTCTAAATTCAAAAACTGGAGGTGGATTCTCAAGGCAGTGACGAAGAGCAGTTCGGTTTTCTTTTCCGTCGAGAAATCTGAGAAAACGAGATCTCCATTGAACGTAGCAACCGGCAGTGAGCACAGGTGGATTACCGTTGCCACCTTGTTCCAAACGAATTTGATTAGCAGTTGCAATGTTGATGTTGTTGTTAGACATGGTGAATACTTGTGAATGAATTGTAGATCTTAGTGGATTTGTTGTGATGATGTGTGGTTAATATTGAAATTCCGAAAATTCAAAATTTTTTTCTCAGTCCGACAATAAATTCCTCAGTCTGACAAAACGGTAAGTCGAAAAATTTTGTATCGCCAAATTTTGAATTTGAGTTAGAAATAGCCAAAAACTAGTAGGGAAAAAATTTGATTTTACTTGACCTAAAAATTTTAACTCGGAATGTTCAGAGCGCAATGTGCCGTCGGAATGCTCAGATCGGAATGTTCAGATCGCAATGTGCCGTCGGAATGTTCAGATCGGAATATGGCTGAAACAAATTTGGCAGAGTAACGACTCAAAGATCCCTTAAACCCGTCGGAATACCAGATCGCAATGCACGATCGGAATATCCAGATCGGAATAAGGTGTCGCAATACAGTGATCGCAAAGTAGAACCAGTTGGTTATTGCGATCAAATCCCTCACACTTGTACTTTTCGATGGTGAACTAGCTTGAATTTCAGAATGAAGAAAATCAAGAAATTTCGCAACTTTTGATCCAAAAGATTTGTGTTTTAGCCAAAATCAAGATACCCAAATCACTACTACTAGTATGTAATGATTTGTATCAAGAAAAGACCATAAAAAACACAAAAAGAAATTTTGGGACGTGAGATTTAGATCAAAATGACCACGAAAAATCAAGAACAAACCACATGAATCTTCAATCACCTATCCACTATAGGCTCTGATACCAAATGTTAATCCCATTCAATCCATAACACAAGATTTAGAAGAGATATTTAGAGAGAGAAAGAGAAGAAATGTAGAGAGAGAAACAAGAGAGAATTTGGAAGGTTAATGTTTACTAGAGAGAGAAAGTAAAATGAACCAACACCCTCTTCCACATGTGGAAGAGGGTTATATATGCCACGGCTCCAAGGCCTTTGTGGGCTTCATCTTGGGCCGGGCTTGGCATTCACTTGGGCATATAGCCCCTAACAAATGTAATATTAGCTTAAAGTCCAAGCCCGCTTTTCCCAACTAACCTATTACTATACAAGACCAATAACGACTAAGATGACCTATTACATTCTTGTTCGACTATATAAAATATAGGGCTAACAGATTCGTTCATGCTTGAGTCATCGTTGGCGTATCATCGTCATAATGAAGTTAAATATTATGGCAACGAAATAAAGCATTACGGATTTGCAGGCATGAACTAAAAACAATTGGTGTTAGGCTTGAGATTAGAGAGGCTTGTGACTATCCTAGGAAACATCTTATGTCTCTTTCAGCTTCTTTAAAGCTTACGAAGATAATGTTTTGGATGAGAATAAGTATTTGGGGTAAAGGGTTTATTTTTAGTGTTATAAAACTGAGTGTTAGTTTGTACATGTTAGCCATCAAATAAGTCAACATCTTATTTGGAATTTCCATGTTAAAAAAATTATTAATGACATGTCAGTTACCTTTTAGCTTTAACCAGGAATGAACTGGTAATATTACCTATATTTCAAATAATTAACAACTTTGAATCACTATAATAGTAATATATTGACATAATTACCTAGATGTGTAAAAGATGAAAGGTATGTTGCTAATATATGGACTTAACCCTAAATTATATTTAACCGGGTAGTGGAAAGCTGACGTGTAGGGGTTAATGGGTTGGGTCAGGTCGAGTTAAGGTGTTGAGTGTGGGCTTTTGTTGGGTAATGGGCGGGTTGCATAGCAATTGGGTTTTAGGTATTGGCATATTCTACCCATGAGTTTCCAAAAAGATGGGAAATAAAGATTTGGCAGATTTGTTATCCATTTCCTTTGATAATCAACTTTTGGCTATTTACAAAACAATCCCTCCAAATTTTGTAGACTTAAAATAGGGACTAATCTTGCAATATTGGATATCTTAAAAGGTTGATAAAGTAATATCTTGAAACTTAAAGGACCAAACTTGTAATTTTGAGTTTTACAAGGGCCTAAAGTGACAAGTCTTCCAAAGTTGAGGGAGCAATCTTGTAATTCTTCAATTCTGCAAGGACTTCTTTGGAAAAATCATTGCTTGGGTCCGGTTCCTTGTGCGGCTTCGTTTCCCTTGTTTGTTTTTGCTTGATTCTTGTTTTCTTTTGGCAATTTCATGATATCCGAACCTACAAACACACAATGAAAAAATACAAAGGGTTTTTGCACGGTTTTTATGATATTTGTATATTTTAAGCCTGATTTGGAAGATGAGAGTATGGATCACAAGGATGTTCTAGAAAGATCACAAGGATATTGCGTAAAGGCCTAGAACAAGTTTGAACTAAATTAAGAATTAAACCATCGTTGATTTCTAGTTATCACAAGTTTAAATCATATAGAATCGCACAGGTCACCTACCATGAGCTTGTTGATGTTGACTCAAGCAGTATTTCCATCTTCATTGTGAATACTTTCGTATCACTCAGATGATCTGGCAAGATCATGAAGATTTTACGTAGGACTCTTAATATCTTTCTTACTCTTCACATGTGAAAATGAAAGGAAATATGGAATAGTGTCCGAATGAGATTAATGATGTGATCTCAAATGTCGACTTGATTGTACATTTTGAATGTTAGTGACGGAAGCTGGAGAGGAGTGCCACCTTTTCATTAGCAACTTATTCGGAGTGAATAAACCGATAGATAATGTGTTGATATCCGTGTGATTAAAACAAATATCTTTTGAGAGATATCCGAGTTAGCTGGGATGGGTTGTGCATTGCATCATTGGGTCCACGATGTCTGTTGTACCCATATTAATTCACTTCACCATGATAGATTTATTAAAATAAAGAAGAAAATAGATTATTTCTAGAGAGAGAAAGTAGAGAGAGATGATTAACTATGTGAATATTAGATTGAGAAAATGAGAACTACCAACCCTCCTAACATGCTAGGAGGGTGCTTATATAGTCCACCCACATACGGGCTTTCTATTGGACTATATTTGTTTTGGGTCGGGCTTGAATAAATGCTTAGCACTTTGAAAGAGGCCTTTTAAGCTAGTTATCAAGCCCGTAATGTCACGACTATTTTAACTAACTATTACAACATTCTAATAAATGTTACAATATAAACCTATGACCGAACATTCTTGTTTGACACAACATTTTGAGGCTAACAATCTCCCCCAATGTGTGGTCATTCCTCTTTGATATTTTGAGATTACGAATCTCGTCATAAATGAGTCTTGAACGTGTAACAGTAGTCTTGTTCCTTCATGCTGTGATCTTTGAGCCTTTGTCATTGTATTTCGACTTTGTCTTTTATCTTGAGATCTTCAAATTATCCTTGACTTGTCTTTGCTATCTTGCGATCTTGTGTCTTCATCCACATGCTCATACTTTGCACCATCTTGAAAGCTTGCTAACAATCTCCTTTGAATAGAGGTCATTCCTCTACATTAATTGATAAGGGAGTTTTTGATCATCAGAGTTGCGGAAGTCTTTAGCTTTCTTGATTATTGAATATGTCTTTAGGCATGAGTATGTGGTTTTGAATCTTCGACTTTTCTGAGTACACCGTAACGCCACCTACTCGAGACAAAACTTAGACACGGACTGAATGGCTTTGACATTCGTCCTAAATCGGTAGTGTTTTACCTCCGGTCGGTGAAGACCGTTACACGATATTAAATATCGTACCTGTGATTAGGTAGATTCAATTAAGAACCTCCTTGACAGGGTTTCGTGGCTGTACTAGCCGTTCTCTTTACTCGACCGTCTCAAAGCAAGACTACGAACATAAAGAGTGAATCAATTGGATATATATCCATTTGATTAAAGTCGTCAATTCAAATTCTTGGAACAAGTTTGATTCTTTGAAAAATCTTACCATTGTTGCTTTCCAGTTGACACAAGCTTGATTAATAAAGAATCTCGTAAGATACCTACCGTAGCGCTTTTTGATGTTGACGCTAGAAGGATTTCAATTCGTCATTGTGAATATTAATCAATATCACTCTGAATTTTCTGGCAAGACCATAAAGATATTGCGTAGAAACCTGAAATGAGTTTGAATCGATAAAGAAACCAACCACTATTGCTTTTCAGTTTACACATGTTCAATTCATAGAGAATCTTACACATGACCTACCGTAGTGCTGTTTGATGTTAATACTTGAAGGATTTCCACTCATCATCGTGAATACTAAGTAGTATCACTCTGAGTGTTCTAGCAATATCACAAGGATATAGCGTAGGACTCTCTTTATCGTCATTTCGTGTGTCCTAATGAGATGATTGATCTCTAGGCTCTAGACTCGATTTGTGCACTTTTAGTGGTCAGAGGCTGCAGCAGATGCCACCTATTCAATTTCAACTATCTCGGAGTGAGAAAGTCAATAGAAGTTGTGTTGATCTCCGTGACAATAAAACAAACTTCTTTTGAGAGAAGCTTGAGTCAGCTGGGGAGGGGTTGTGCATTACATCACTAGGTCCATGATGCGTTGTCTTCATGATGTGTTGACGCGGTTTTTGCCTAAGTTGTATGGAGGGCTAATTTCTTTACACCCTTTATCATTACATTTCTTTTTCATTCTTCAACCCCTTCAATGCTTACCAAGACATCATTACTAGCACCTTGTTGTGATTGTTCCAGTGCTAGCATCAGTACTTAGTCGGCATTCAGCTACGTTCACATTCTACTCCATCTTTCCTAAGGACTTCTAATAATCTATTGGATTGTCCCTGGGAAGATCCCTCCGGTTCTGGTTGGATCATAGGACTTAATCCTAACCACCCTTTTGACACCAATAACGTCGTGGATTAAAGATGTTGTGGATAATTTGATCGTAACTATAAGTGCTTGAGTCTTTAGATCACATTTTAATCACATTTTCTCCCCTATCTCTAATATATAAAATCGTTTGATATTAGAGATACCAAATTTGATTAAAATATATTTCAAAAAAATTGTCTTGAAAAACTTTTGGGAGAAGAATGTGTCAAACTTAGCATGAATTTGGAACGCTCCCCCTCAAAAATTGATCCAATGGAATTGTCATTACTAGGATATGATCCACATTAAAATTTTGAGGATAGGAGTTGTTGAACACACAATCTTTGAAAGATTTTGAATAATCATTGAAAAATTCTTGAAAAATTGTGTTCAACGTTTTTTGAAAAATCTCAAAATTTCAAATTTTTTGAAAAGAATGGATTTTTTTAAAAGCATAGACTTGAGTTCATAGACGTTGAATGTCTTGACGAATTCACTCAAGTGTAAGAAGATTTCTCTTCTTTTGCTGAGGGTAAGCGCACTAAATCGTACACTCCCCCGTGAATATAGATCTGGTTGCAATCTGAAAGTGATTACAAGCCATAGTGTTGAGCTCAAAACGTTGAATGTTTTGTGACAAGCTCAACCCAAGATAGATTGCTCTACCCGTTGTAGGAAAAATTATCCAAAATAGACATTTTTCTTTATTAAAAGTAGAAATGACATGTTTTGAAATATATTTATAACTTTCATTCGAGCTTTATGTACACAACGTGTCGTTATTGAGCGACATTTCTAGGTACCTCCATATTATCGATATTGAAAGACATGTCGAGAAGAATATTTTGGGATTTTCAAAGATTTTTAGTTTTGTATTTTTCTTTTTCATTAATGTTTACATGTAGATGTTTGATAGATGAATCAAGCAGGCTTCTTTGCCAGAATCTCCCGTTCTGCTGGAGTCAAACATCTCATACCAATTTGCCTAACTAGATATGCAAACCTCTCTTTCGAAAGAGCTTTTGCAAACAAGTCAGCTAATTGGTAATCAGTTCCAACAAAGTATAGTTCAACGATACCCCTTTCAACGTGTTCCTTAATGAAGTGATATCTGAAATCAATGTGCTTCGTGCGCGAATGTTGTACCAGATTGTAGGAGATGGCTATGGCAGACTTTGAGTCACAGTACATAGGTACTTTATCAAAGTGGAAGCCATAATCCGTGAGTTGTGTTCTCATCCAAAGAACTTGAGCACAACACGCAGATAGAGACACATACTCCGCTTCGGCTGATGACAGTGATGTGTAATCCTGCTTCTTGGAAGACCATCCCCGAGCTTATCTTGACCTAGAAATTGTGCACAACCAGAAGTACTTTTTCATGTATCAAGACACCCTGCATGATCAGGATTTGAATAGGCCGTTAGAAAGAAACCGGTTTCCCTCGGATACTAGAGTCCCATGTGAATTGTATTCTTAAGGTACCGAAAGATCCGTTTAACCTCCTTGAGGTTCTTTTCATTGGATCGTGCTTGATATCGTACAAAATCATGTGATATATCTGGTCGGCTTGCTGTTAAGTACATGAGGGAGCCGATCATGGAACGATATCTCGTTTGATCTATGGCATCTCCCTCCAAATCACCATCTTGGGATATGGTTGATAATGGTGTCCCAACGGGGTCACATGAGGTCATACCATGCTTTTTGATTATTTCTTGACAATACTTAGCTTGGTTAATAAAGATACCACTTGGGGATTGGTGAACTTGAATTCCTAGAAAGACTTTTAGTTCGCCCATCATTGACATTTCAAATTTGCTGTGCATTACTATTTCAAACAATTTTGAATGTTTTGGGTTTGTAGACCCGATAATAATGTCATCAACATAAATCTGCACAAGCAAAATGTCATCCTCATATTTATAAGTGAACAGAGTTAGATCAATGGAACCTTTTGAAAACCTTTGGATACTAAAAATTTCGAGAGCTCATCGTACCACGCCCTTGGAGCTTGCTTGAGTCCATAAAGTGCTTTGTGGAGACGATACACCTTGTCAGGATAGTGAGGATTGACGAATCCTTCCGGCTGTATGACATAGACTTCTTCCTTCAAAGGACCGTTATGAAACGCCGTCTTTACGTCCATTTGATAAACGATGAATCCCTTATGTGCAGCATAAGCAAGGAAAATCCTAACCGCTTCCATACGAGCTACTGGTGCAAATGATTCTTCAAAATCAATACCCTCTTTCTGTCCATACCCTTTAGCCACTAGCCTAGATTTATTCTTGATGATCGTCTTTTCTTCATCCATCTTGTTTTTCCAGATCCATCGAAGATTTAATGGTGTTACATCGTATGGTCTGTCAACAAGTTCCCAGACTTTAAGTCTTTCAAATTGCTAAAGTTCATCCGTCATCGATTCAATCCAAGCGTGATCTTCCAAGGCTTCTTTGATATTTGTTGGTTCAGCTGTACTCGCGGCGAGTGCCAACATACATACATCACCATCGGTTTCAAGTTGTCGTCTTGTACGAACGGGCTGTCAAGGGTTTCCAATTACTTAAACCAAAGGATGATCTCGAGTCCAATGATGTGTTGAAGGATGTCATTGATAAAAGGTATGCATATTTGACGGATCAACATGGCGAGTACAAGACTCTCCAGTTTCGTGTACTGATGTACCGAATGGGTTGATAAATTTGTCTTCGTCATTTAATGCATGATTTGCTTGATTTGTGTTCTCTGGAGCAATGACAGTAGTTGTGAATGTTGTAGGAGCGGTTGTTCATGTGATATTCTGAGGAGGTAAATCTGCAGCAACCCGTGTTGAAGTAGATGAAGTTGTATCCTTTTGTTGATGATGATCGGTATCATCATTCTTATCATGAGTGACAGCGGAAGATTTCGACACAACATGTTTCTCCCCCGTGAAATATTCATCATACATTGGTCCATATAACATTTCCAACTCTTCAATTTTCGTGTTGACTGTCATATCTGCTCTTGGAACATTTCATTAAACCAGCTTTGAACTTGACGGTTCATTGTTGTGGTCTTGTGTTCCTAGTTCCGTGCAGTTGTGAACGGAAGTCATTTGTCGTTGTGGGTCGGGACTTAAACTATTTTGTTCAAGTGCCATTTCTTGTAATTCATAAAATCGGATATGAATAGTCTCGACTATCAATTTTGTTCTCTTGTTGTAAACTCTATATCCCTTAGACTGAGTTGCATATCCCACTAGAATACATGCATCACCTTTTTCTTTCATTTTATCCAAGTTTTCACCATCTCATATAATGTAACAAGTACATCCAAAAACGTGAAGGTGTTTGAGTGAAGGTTTTCGATCATGAATTATGTGATATGGTGTCTTTTCGTGTCTTAGGATAATTGAGGATCAGTTTTGTGTGTAGCATGCGGTTGACACGGCTTCGGCCGAAAAGAATAATGGAAGTTTTGAAGCGGATAATAATGTTCGAGCAACCTCAACTAAAGTACGGTTTCGTCTTTCAACAACGCTGTTTTGTTCCGGTTTTCGAGCAATAGATGTTTCATGTTCAATCCATTTGGCTTCAAAATAATGCTTTAGAGTTGAATTCAAAAATTATGTGCCTCTATCAGTACGAACCACTTTATTTAAGCTTGAAGACCACGTTGTATCTGCTTAAGGAAGTTGATGAGAACCTCGAGTGTTTCATCCTTGGATCTCAAGAAGTGAGTCCATGTGTACCTTGAGTATTCATCGATAATTACCATAATGTATTTCTTCCCATTGATACTTTGAACACGCATGGGACCACACAAATCTATATGAAGAAGATCTAACCGTCCTTTAGAGCTTGGTGTAGTCTTTGTCTTAAATCTACTTCGTTTAGCTTTACAAAGCTCACAAGAAGAACAAAGATGATCTTTGTTGAATTTCAAGCTTGGAAGGCCTCTCACAATATCTTTCTTGGAACGCAAGTTGATGGTATCAAAATTGAGATGAGATAAACGTTGATGCCATAACCATGCCTGGGTCGTTGAAGCTTTAGCCATGAAGCAAATTGGAGTTGAGAAAGTTGTGTCTTGAAGTGAAATTGTGTAAAGATCGGTACCCCCGTGAACCGGTGAGTAAATCATTCTCATCATAATCACAAACAAAACATGTCTTCTTTCTGAAAGCAACCTCCAAATGTAGATCTACATCACAGAATTGACCAACCGAGAAAAGATTGTGATTGAGCCCTTCGACGTAGTATACCATTTTGATCATGATATTCCTATGAACCAAATCTCCATATCCTAGGATCGGTGCAAATTGATCATTTCAGAATCGAACCGTACCTAGGAACTTCTCCATGAAGTTAATTAGAAGCTTGAGATTCCCCGTCATGTGCTTGGTGCACCCGGAGTCCAGTATGAAGATAATTATTTCGATCACCTGCATAAGAAATAGAACACGATGGAGCATTTGCTAAATTGGATTACAAGTTAGTTGTGATTTCTGATTCATTGGTTTAATTAGTTTCAGCACTTAAAAGCACACTAACGCTGGTTGTCACGTTTTCTTTCCTAACCTTAGGCATCCATTTATATCCTAGAGGACATTGATTAGCAAACCACCATTTCCAAGACTTGCTAGCAGACTCATATAATTCCCAAATTCTGCTTCTAGGGCTCTTAGTGGTGGAGTCTGATGCAATACTTTTCTTAGGGGGGTTTGCACCAGAATGGTTCACTTTGCGTTTGGGTTTACTAGCGCTAATAGGTATCACAACTTGCTTCTTAGTTCTAGTATCTACACCTTTGAAATTATTCATAGCACACATAGAATGATTAGCATTAACAACACATTTTCCACATTTCACACAAACAAATTTAACATTCAAAGCATTCAAATCATTCAAATCGTCATTACATGCGATTACAGACGTTTTATTCTTAGAAACATTCAAATTCCTAGGGTGTTCTTCTACTTCCTTCATCTTCCTTTAACTCTTGTGTTTCCAAACCTTATCATTCACTTGAGTGCTCTTAAGCTGAGGACGGCTAACACTAGCAGTGGAGACTACTCCTGTAGTAGAAGACAAACGAGTATTAGTGTTTCTAGAAGTCTGAGGTGATTGACTAACTTTGTTTGTGGGTTTAGTGGTCATTCTATACATCCCTTGTTTAATCACATTATTGTTCTTAACGCTTGGTGCTAGACTATTCCTTATGGGTTGATTCTGTGGTAACCTTTCCTTTCCATCCATCTTGGGGGCAAACAGAGGTTTTGCAAACGAGGAATTTGAGAAAGCGGATGGTTTTCCCAAGATAGAGGGTCTATTCACTTTATAGGCATTGGGTTGTCTAACAATAGGTTTCTTAACGCTAGGTTCCATAACTTTCCCACCCATCTTAGCAACGAGTTTCTTCAACTCTGCTATTGCTATGTCTTTTTCTTGTAACTGAGCTTTCAAATATGAAATATTAAGACATTTTTCGTTTAGTAATCGACATGACTCAGAAAATTTTACTTCCAAAGGTGTATCATTTGAAAAGCTGCAACTTTGTTTTGCAAAGCAAGTTCAAGTGAATGACAATGTTTTTTTTGAAGATAATCATATCTATGTTGAAATAACGAAAACTCTTTTTTGTCAATTTTATTCGAAAGCTCAGTTTCAAGACATTCACACTCTTTGACTTGATCAAGATATTTGCATGCAACGTCAGAATATTCATCAATATCAGCACAAGATGTAACATAAACACACATAATATCTTTTGAGAGGTATTCTTGCAAGAGTAGATCATATGCTATAGAAAATTCGTCTCTTTCAGGTTGAGGGTCGTTTACTTCTTGTTCAAGAGATTCCACATATTTCAAATCATCAAACATTTCTTGCTTAATTAATATTTCAAATTCCAAAATATGTTTTTGCGTTCTTTCTACAAGCGGAATCAAAATACTTTTCACAAGCACAGTTATATCGTGAGGAATTTCTTTGTTGCCTTTCAAACGATCATGTTCTTTCTAGTCGTCGTCAACAACCTTTTTGAAATTTTTTGATGTTTTGTTTAAGAAATCTAAGTGCTTGCTTACTCTTGCTTATAGAAGCTTTATATGGCAAGTACTCAATAAATTTTGAAACATTTGTTTTCTTAGTGGCAAAAACTTGTCTCCATTTAATTCTTATTTGTTCACATTCGTAAAATATTTGCTCACGAGACTTCTGTTTTTGTGGTTTGAAAATTTCATAAAGACTATTTTCATAAGCATAATTATATGGTTTCACCAAGGCTTTATTCACTGGTGATCTACTCTCTTCTTCAAAAATTAATGACTCATCACTATCGAGCCTAGCAATTAAACAATCAACGTCGGTCCATTAGGACTCCTCAAGATATAGGCGCGGGTTCTCAGATTGAGCTTGCTCGAGGTACTTAGGACTAGAAAAACTAGCGTTACCCTTGGAAAACGAACGAGGTGCCAACATTCGCATGGTTTGAATAGATTGATTTATTTAATAAACAATTTTCTTATAAAAATCAATTTAAACTTCAAGTTCCACGACTTTTTTAATATCTTTAGCTTGTTTAATTTTGAAATCCTTTTTCAAGTTAGCAACCTCTTTCGTTTTCACACTGACTAGTTTAGTTTTATCCTCTTGAAGAAAATCAATCTTTTGAGTTAACTCAATCACTTTGGTGGTGGCAAGATACGTTTTGTGTCGTTCCATACTCAAAGAGGTGTTATATTTGCGTTTCTCTTGTTCTAAAAGCTTAAGAGTTTCGTTGTATTTAGTTTCAAAAACATCCATTACAGTAGTAACAACACCCCCTTTGTACCTTGCAAGCTCTTTGTCTTTTTGAATAAGCTCAGCTCTACAACTTGCAAGAATCTCACTAGATTTTATGACTGCAACTTTGCTTTCTTCAAAATTTTGAGTGAGCGTAGCGTTTGCCTTCTTTAAATGCTTTTGACTTTTTCTAGTTTCTTTGACATATTTTTGTAAAGAAGCAATTAAGTTATCAAGTGCAATACGCTCCTCATCATCATCATACTCATTTGCATGTTAATCATCCTCAGACTCATTATTGCACATGTCTGATGAATCGGGTGTGGTATTGCTATCAACCGTTTCCATCATACATGTGTCAATAATAGCTTTGGGTAGCTCACAATGCTCATGAATATTACCAAATACATTATATTCCTCTTCAGTGTATACCTTATCGATTGGTTCAGTATCAAAGATAGTGTAGAAACTAGAAAGGGGGGGGGGGTTGAATAGTTTCTTATAATTTACTTGTTAAAAGGTGGTTTTCAAAAATCCTTTTTCAAAAACTTAGACTTGAGGAAATGTGTGAAATCTTCTTATGCACAATATGAACAATGATAGTGTAACTAAGCTAATACTAACAAATATATATGCACAAAGAATAAAGAATGTAAAGAGTTAAGGGTAAAGAAAGATCAAACCGAACACCAAGGATTTATAGTGGTTCGGCAACGAAGCTCACTCCACGTTCCTACTCTACTCCTCGAGTACTCCTTACTCGAGAGTTCACGACACAACAAGCTCCTTATGGTGGAGAAAACCGTACACGTCGCTTAACCAATTTCCGACTCTAAGCTAAAAGTCGAGCCCTAATCGTAGCTAGGACCAATCTACACAACTATACTTAGTACATACACAACTTCCAAATAGATACAACTACTTGGATCTTCTCAACTAAGACACAACAACAAATGTATAAAAGTAGATCTTCAATGGATCTTTGGTGGTGGACTCAACACTTCACGAGGATAGTGTTCTTCTCTTTGCACTTGGAGAGGAAGGGATGGAAGAACAAGATTCACTTCTTAAACAAGTAGTAATCAAACAAATGATCAAAGATTTGAGTGATTAAAGAAGAGGGTTTGAATCTGGAAATAGATGTGCAAAAGAGGTGATTTGAAAAGCTGAGAATGGTCCACTATTTATAGGAAAAAGGCCCAACGGATATATCTGGCCGCGGTTCCTTAGCTCAGCCGGCGGTTCCTTATCGATAAGGAACCGCCTAGGCACTATAGAACCGCTGCCTAGACTCCACTCCATTTTTTGTCCTTTAGTGGTGGAGGTCTTATCTGGATATAAAAAATATCCTGAAAGGATATTCTTAACCAAATAAGAATATGCCATTTTTAAATTTCAAACAATTAATTTAATAAAACATTTTCTTAAAAAGAAAGTTTAATAAAAACTTGTCACACTTAATAAAAAGTGAGTTTTAAGAAAGTTTAAATCACTTGATCACTTGATTAAGGTTAGTACTTGTTTATTCACACCTTAAGTGAAAATGGGTAAAATGAAAAAATACTTGAACTCAAGAATTCGTTTTTCGTTGTTTTCGTAAATGCTTGTTTTTACATATTGTCGTAATCAAAACAAAGCAAGACCGAAAAATGCAAGTAACGTTTTTAGGCATTATTGCATTAACAATCTCCCCCTTTTTGATTCCGACAATACATAAACTCAATCACACAAAAAAAAAGATTTTCGAAGACGAGTTTATTCATTTCTCCCCCTTTGTCGAAGCAAAAAGGTTGCACAAGTCGGTGTTGAAGAAACGAACTTAGCAAAGACTCCCCCTTGGTGCTTACTCCCCCTAGCTTGGGGCACCGAGGAATCGAGATATGGTGACAAGCTACATAGAAGGGTTAGTTGAACAAAAGAAACAACCAACAATATATAGAAATAGGTCACACAAAATAAAAGAGAAGAAAACACAAAGACAAAGATCCAAGATAGGTTACTAAAAGAACATCATACAAAGAAGTATGGAAAAAGAAACAAGCCAAAAGCATAAATCTAATCCTAGTTATTCTAGAATTCTAAGATTTGCTTGAATTTGGTGTCTTGTGGATAAGCAACCAATGCTTATATGAAAGACAAGGTAATGGCGGAGGGTGGTGGTGGTGGCTTGTTGGAGGTCTCATAATCATAGTGAAGAGGAGGCTTGATTAAGAGACTCTTGATGTAGCTCAACTCCTCATAGATGTGTGCCATAGCAAGATGTTGATATTGACAACAATGACAATATGTTCCATGGTGCATGACATTATCATGAGAAGGAGGAAGAACACTAAAGGGTGGTGGTGGAAGCAAAGAAGTTACACAATCAACATTCTTGGTAGGAGAGATGTGATTAAGAGTGTTCTTGGGTGAATTTGGGTTGAAAGCAATTGGAGAAAATGGAGGAAATTCAAGGCTTTCATTGGGAGAATAAGACATTTTGGGATGTAAAGTATGGCAAAATGCTTAAGGTTTAAATAGGGAAGGTTTAAGGTATTTTGGGGTGGTCAAAGGGTTTGAAACAAAGATTCTTAAAAAATGTTGGAGCAAATCTGGAGTTTCTGAGAAAAACTCGAAAAAGGAAGGCACTGTATGCGGTTCCTTATCATGCCCGGCGGTTCCTTATCACTAAGGAACCGCGGTTCACTTATGGAACCGCCTACAGGGGCTGTGTTTGGTGTTTGGTGGAAGATTTTTCAATTCAGCAAATCTTATTTTTCTAGTCTAACTTATCATAGGGATATGCTTAAAAAGCAAAGATAGACAAAGAAAACATATACAAACTTACCAAATAGAGATTTGACCAAAGTACATGGATTAAAAGATCGATGTAGGAGGTGTGTAAGACAAGACCTTAAGTCATGACACAATGATCCTCCATGATTCTATCTTGTTCTTGCTATGTTTGAGAGAATCATACATATGAATTATGTAAACTCTAGATTAATAGCGAGAATCTATGAAAAATCGTTTTTAGATTGAATTAACAATGTCAAAAGCATTTCTCAACCATTTTCGAAAGAGAGGGTTTATCAAAAAGAGTTTGGAAGACTCAATGACTCAAAGTGGTAAAATGAGACACACAAAGAGAAGAAGGTAATTAAGGAAGATGTTCTATTAATCCTAGACCTAGACACAAGTAATTAAAAGGTTCCCTCTTAAGTGGCTTAGTGAATATTTCGGCTAAGTTGTCCTCGGAGGGTACCTTATCAATTGAAATGTTCCCCTTTTGAACATTATCCCTAAGGAAATGGTGTCGAATTTCTATGTGTTTGGTCCCGCGAATGTTGCACGGGATTCTTGCTAAGGTCAAGAGCGCCTTTATTATCGCACATGATGGGAACATCATCAAGAGAAATCCCGTAATCAACAAGCGCTTGCTTCATCCATAGAGCTTGTTGGCATGCTTTTCCAGCACTCACATACTCGACTTCTGTGGTGGATATTGCAAGAGCGGTTTGTTTCTTGGAGAACCAAGAAGTTAAATAACAACCCATGAAGGTACAAACTCCACTAGTGCTTTTCCGGTCCACATAGTCTCCCGCATGATCCGAGTCCGCGTAGACAATGGTTTCTACGCCGGTCCCTTTAGGATACCATAATCCTAAATGTATAGTGCCTTTAATGTATCGGAAGATACGCTTAACCGCTTCAAGGTGAGAGGTTTTGGGAGCCTCTTGGAAGCGAGCACAAAGGAAAACACTAAACATGATATCCGGTCGACTTGCCGTTAGGTACAACAAACTACCAATCATACCTCTATATTTGGTGTTGTCTACCGACTCACAATCATCATCTACGGTGAGTTTAGTATCCGAGGCCATTGGGGTCTTCATTGGTCTAGATTCTTCTAATCTCAATTTCTTTAGCATTTCTTTAGCATACTTAGATTGACTAAAGAAAATACCATCATCCATTTGTTTAATTTGGAGTCCTAAAAAGAAGTTAAGTTCTCCCATCATACTCATTTCAAACTCATCATGCATGATTTTAGCAAAGTCATCACACAATTCTTGACAAGTTGATCCAAATATAATGTCATCAACATATATTTGTACAATTATGAGGTGAGAACCTTTCTTCTTTGTAAAGAGCGTGTTGTCTACCATCCCCATGGTATACTCATGTTTAACAAGAAACACTATAAGTCTATCATACCAAGCTTTGGGTGCTTGTTTGAGTCCATAAAGTGCTTTCTTAAGCTTGTAAACATGATCCGATTTCTCAAAATCAATGAAGCCGGGAGGTTGAGCCACATATACCTCCTCACTGATCAAACCGTTAAGAAATGCAATCTTTACATCCATTTGTTGAAGCTTAAAATCTAAGGCACAAGCGTAGGCTAAGAGGATTCTAATGGATTCTAATCTAGCTACATGTGCATATGTCTCGTCATAATCAATCCCTTCTTGTTGATTATAGCCTTGAGCTACAAGTCTAGCCTTGTTACGAGACACAACGCCATTCTCATCTAACTTATTCCTAAATACCCATTTGGTTCCTATAATGGTAGAACTTCTAGGTGGAGGAACAAGTTCCTAAACATCATTGGCAACGAATTGATTCAATTCTTCTTGCATCGCAATGACCCAACTCTCATCCGTCAAAGCTTCTTTAACATTCTTTGGTTCAATCAAGGAGACAAAACAAAAGAAGTTGCTTTGGTTTTGGACTTTTAGGGTCCTTTGATTTAAGTCACCAATGACATT
The DNA here is from genome assembly GCA_025667525.1 of Glebionis coronaria. NCBI lineage: Eukaryota > Viridiplantae > Streptophyta > Magnoliopsida > Asterales > Asteraceae > Glebionis > Glebionis coronaria. The sequence continues at coordinate 71,575,714 of CM046882.1, read as the reverse complement.
ATTGAGAGTATGATCCCTAGATTCCTTAATGTTTACTTCCTTTTCAACACTAAGGTCTTCAACTCCTATTTTTCTAACCTCTTTCGCTTTAACTACTTCTAATTCATCCAAGTAATCATCAACCAATGGTGGTTTCTTGGGTGAAGGAGGGGTTTCATCAAAGGTTACGTTGAGTGATTCTTCAATAACCCTTGTGGTTCTATTTAGGACTATGTAGGCTTTGCTAGTTTGGGAATAACCTAAAAGAATACCTTCGTAAGACTTTGGGTCAAACTTAGTAAGGTAGTCTTTGGTGTTGAGGATAAAGCACTTGCTTCCAAACACCCTAAAGTATTCCAATGAGGGTTTCTTACCTTTAAGAATCTCATAGGGGGTCTTTCCTAGGAAATGTCGAATAAGAATTCGGTTGAGAATATAAGTAGATGTGTCCACGACATTGCACCAAAACTTTTGAGGCAAAGAGTGCTCGTTTAACATCGTCCTACTCATCTCTTGGAGAGTCCTATTCTTCCTTTCAATTACCCCATTTGATTGTGGAGTGCGAGGAGCCGAGAAGTTATGGGTAATACCATGAGCTTCACAAAAGGCACCAAATTGCACTTCATTATCAAATTCCCTACCATGATCCGTCCTAATAGAGACAATTGAACATCCTAGTTGATTTTGAATTCTTCGACTAAAGATTTCGAAGTGATCGAAAGCTTCATTCTTAGATGCCAAAAATCTAGTCCTAGTGAATCTAGAATAGTCATCAACTATAACTAGGGTATAAAGGTTACCTCCATAACTCCGTATGGCGGAAGGTCCAAAAAGATCCATATGTAGGAGCTCTAAGCACCGAGAGGTCGAAACCAAATTCTTGGCTTTGTGACTTGAGTGAACTTGCTTTCCAACTTTGCAAGCATCACAAAAGTGACTATCAAACTTAATCTTGGGGAGGTGTCTTACCAACTCCTTAGAGACTAAAGATTGAATTAAACGCATATTAGCGTGACCTAATCTCCTATGCCAAAGAGTAGAACTATCATATATAGTCGCAAGACATATGTTGTCTTTTGACTTCTTATTGACCTTCATAACATAAAGCTCATGCTTTCTAATACCTTTTCCAATGACCTTTCCATCTTTTACGATTTCACTGTCATGTTCTGAAAAGATGACCTTACACTTATTATCACAAATTTGACCTATACTCAAAAGGTTAAACCCTAAGTTATCTACGTGCTCAACATTTTCAATGGTCATGGAGTCAAGAGAAACCGTACCTTTGCCAATGATATTACCACGTAGACTACTAGCGAATGTGACGTTACCTCCATCATATGCTTTGTAATGCGAGAACAAACTTCGATTACCCGTCATGTGTTTAGGACATCCACTATCCTTAATCCACTCATCGGGCTCCAAATAATCCCCAAGCATATCTAGGTAACAATACACAAGATCAAACATTTGGTCCCCAATATCTCATGGGTCCAAAATTGTTAGTTCCAAACATCCCTTGCATTTGGTTGGGATGCATGAATGAAGGAGGGGTTCCCCATGGAGAACAAAATGAAGGAGGGTAGTAATTCATGCAACCATTTTGTTGTTCATTATTTCTCCTAGGTGTATTTGATCTAGGTTTAGAGTTATGATTATTCCTTCTAGGTGTTGGAGTTTTACTTCTAGGTCGCGAATTGTTTTTATTATCTTTTCTAGGAGTTGTTGTTCTACTTCTAGGCTTAGACACATTTCGTACTCTAGGTGGAGTAGAAGATGGTCTTGATAAACTTCTATTTCCCATGAGAGGTTTACTTAATGGCTTGTAGAACTTATCAACGGTATTGTTGTCAAGTATGGGTAATTTTACTTTATTAACAATAAGATGCTTTGGTTTTTCATCTAACTTAGACTTTTCAGAAAGTTCAGGATTTTCACCAAAATCACCCTCTGGCCACAGTACCTTATCTATGGCGGCGGTTCCATAGTGATAAGGAACCGTCCTATACAATTTGGGACCCGTACAGCAGACGTTTTTTGTGAAAACCTGACTTGTTTTGGTTCACTAGTTGAGGCTTCGTTTGAGTTAAAACCTACACCAAATCTTTCCTTTGAATGAACTTGTTTGTTTAACATGTCATCAATAGCACTAGTACCTTTCATGAATTTTTCCAATTTAATGGAGGTGTTCTTAAGGTCTTCATTTTCTAATCTAAGCTTCTCACAACTTAAGCAACTTAAATCAACCTCTTTATTTTTCTCAAGTTTAGCCAATTTCTCCCTAAGTTCATTGATCTCATTTTCGAGCGTAGTTTTGGTTGATTTTAAGGTTTTTTTCCTTTCTATGAATTTGAGACTAAGTTTGTGTAAACTATCATATTTGCCTTCAAATTCAATATCATCAAAGGTGGAGCTATCATAACTATAATATTCGGTTTCGGAATGTACCTCTTTAGAAGTGTGATCCATAAGACATTTCTCCTCTTTGGGGTTGTCATCATCATCTTCACCGCTATCGCTCCAAGCGCCACTAACGAACGTCGTGTGGTTCTTATCGCGAGCGGGCTTTGGACAATCACCAATGAAGTGATTTGGATCACCCCATCTAAAGCAATTCCTATCACCTTTTTCGTTCTTGGTAAACCGATTCTTTGAGAATGGTTTCTTGTCATTGTTGGGTTGCCTAACGTGTTGACCTCGTCTCTTGAAGAACTTCTTGAAATCTCTCACCGCCAATGCATACTCCTCGTCATCGCTTTCTGAGGAACTATCGTGGTCACTTTGTGCCTTCTTGGCTTTAAGTGCAAGAGATTTCCTTTCACTCTTGGTTTTCACTAATTCCGAGTCCTTCAAAATTATCATCTCATGAACCTTCAAGTTGCCTATGAGTTCATCGAGTGATAAAGTTGAGAGATCTTTCGATTCTTCAATCGCCGTGACTTTTGCTCTCCACTTTGGATGTAAAGCCCTTAGAAACTTCCTAACATTGTTCTTGCTAGAAAAACCTCCATCAAGTGCTTTTAGACTAGTAATAATGGTGTTAAACCTAGCAAATGCACTATCAATAGTTTCATCTTCTAAGATGACAAATTTTTCATATTGTTGGACAAGAAGATCGATTTTGCTTTCTTTGACTTGGCTATTACCTTGGTGGGTTACTAAAAGAGTGTTCCAAATATCTTTAGCAGTTTCACACATAAAAATCCTTTCATACTCTTTCTTAGGTAAAGCATTATAAATCACCATTTTAGCCTCATTATTTTTTGAAAGTTTCTTTTTAGTATCGTCATTACCTTTGTCAAAAGTGACCAATTCTTTTGTTTTAGAAACTTCATTAAATTGATAAGGTAAAAAATCACCATTAGTAATAACATGCCAAAGATCTAAATCTTTTGATTTCACATAAGTTTCAAATCTATTTTTTCAGTAGATAAAACTATCGGTTTCAAAAAGTGGTGGTCTTTGCATAGATTGCCCTTCTAGGTATTTGTTGGAATCCATAGATCGATTCAAATTTTAAAATACAATATACTTTAAAAATTCTTGAGCAACCACGCTCTGATACCAATTGTAGAAACTAGAAGGGGGGGGGGGGTTGAATAGTTTCTTATAATTTACTTGTTAAAAGGTGGTTTTCAAAAATCCTTTTTCAAAAACTTAGACTTGAGGAAATGTGTGAAATCTTCTTATGCACAATATGAACAATGATAGTGTAACTAAGCTAATACTAACAAATATATATGCACAAAGAATAAAGAATGTAAAGAGTTAAGGGTAAAGAAAGATCAAACCGAACACCAAGGATTTATAGTGGTTCGGCAACGAAGCTCACTCCTCGTTCCTACTCCACTCCTCGAGTACTCCTTACTCGAGAGTTCACTACACAACAAGCTCCTTATGGTGGAGAAAACCGTACACGTCGCTTAACCAATTTCCGACTCTAAGCTAAAAGTCGAGCCCTAATCGTAGCTAGGACCAATCTACATAACTATACTTAGTACATACACAACTTCCAAATAGATACAACTACTTGGATCTTCTCAACTAAGATACAACAACAAATGTATAAAAGTAGATCTTCAATGGATCTTTGGTGGTGGACTCAACACTTCACGAGGATAGTGTTCTTCTCTTTGCACTTGGAGAGGAAGGGATGGAAGAACAAGATTCATTTCTTAAACAAGTAGTAATCAAACAAATGATCAAAGATTTGAGTGATTAAAGAAGAGGGTTTGAATCTGGAAATAGATGTGCAAAAGAGGTGATTTGAAAAGCTGAGAATGGTCCACTATTTATAGGACAAAGTCCCAATGGATATATCTGGCCGCGGTTCCTTAGCTCAGCCGGCGGTTCCTTATCGATAAGGAACCGCCTAGGCACTAGAGAACCGCTGCCTAGACTCCGCTCCATTTTTTGTCCTTTAGTGGTGGAGGTCTTATCTGGATATAAAAAATATACTGAAAGGATATTCTTAACCAAATAAGAATATGCCATTTTTAAATTTCAAATAATTAATTTAATAAAACATTTTCTTAAAAAGAAAGTTTAATAAAAACTTGTCACACTTAATAAAAAGTGAGTTTTAAGAAAGTTTAAATTACTTGATCACTTGATTAAGGTTAGTACTTGTTTATTCATACCTTAAGTGAAAATGGGTAAAATGAAAAAATACTTGAACTCAAGAATTCGTTTTTCGTTGTTTTCGTAAATGCTTGTTTTTACATATTGTCGTAATAAAAAAAAGCGAGACCAAAAAATGAAAGTAACGTTTTTAGGCATTATTGCATTAACAGATAGGACCGTTGTCATCTTCAGTGACATTTAGAACTTCTTAAACCTTTTCCATGTACGAGTAATGTGCTTCAAGTTCTTGGTCAGAGGCTTCATCATCAGTATCATTAATCATTGCTCCTTCCTCAACCGACAATTTAACCCCAGCTTCCATCTTCTTGCATAGCAGCATCTTTTCCTTATGATAACCAGAGTCCCTAACTCGTTTCAGCTTTCTGCATTCCTTTGCCATATGCCCATAACCTTGAAAATTAAAGCACTGAATCCCACTTTGCTGAACCACTTGAGTGCCAACAGTTTCCCTATTCGCAGCAACAGTAGCAATCCTCTGAGTATCATACTTAGTAGTTTGTCAATCATACCTTGCAGAACCCTCAACATGTGTTAGATTACGTCGATCAAACCTAGGAGGACTTTCATCACGTTGACATGTGTCATACCTTCGAGGACTCTCAACATATTGGTTCCTTGTATTAGATGATGTTCGAAGATTGTTGTTGGTGGGTTTGAATATTTTCTTGTAGGTCTTCATAATGAAAGCAATTTGTTGTTTCATCTCCCTATCCTTCTGAGCTAGTTCTTCATCATTGTCCTCTTCATATGATGTCTTAGATGATGGTGATGGTGCTCTTGGTTCTTTGTCTCGTGATCTTGTGGGATCTGAAGACTTAGATGAAGTGGAGTATCTTGGTGAGGAGGATGTAGCGAAGTATCTTGGTGAGGAGGATGTAGTGGAGTATGATTTTGGAGCACGAGAGCGATGATGTTGGACATGTTGAGTGGTAGACACCAAAGCAAGTGGATTAGCAGTCTTTGCTACCCGTTCAGCTTGAAGTTCATTTGCCTCATTCTGAAATTGTTTCAAAATGTCAAAGAGCGTGTGATAGTTGACCTTGTCTAGCTTATTTTGTTGTTTCACCAAAATTACAAATCGTGTCCACTCTGATTGAAGTTGTTGTAGAAATTGCACATTGACTTTCATGGTGGAGACTTCAAAGTTGTTTCTTGTCATATCATTCATCATCTTGTAGAATCGTGAGTAATATGAATAAATTGATTCCCCATCCAAAGAAGTAAACTTACCAAAGTTCCAAAACAAGTTTGTTTTGACATCTTGTTTGTTTAGTGATTCTCCTTGTTGCAGACGCTCAATGGCAAACCACATCTCTTTAGCAGTAGAGCATGCATCAACCGTTGAGTAAATATCATCCCCAATCCCACTTAGAATCAGATAGATTGCTTCCTTCTCTGCATCAATCCAAGCACGGTTCTCTTTGGAAGTATTCTCATATGTTTCCTTAATAGTCTGCTCAGCGGCACCTGGCGTCGTGTCGGTTGCTGGAGTTGTAGGAATGGTGATTGTAGTTGGAGTATAGGATCCGCCTGTGATGCAACGGCGAAGAACATCACCATTGGGTTTTTTGTCAAGATATCAAAGAAAACGTGATTGCCATTGTGCATATTGACTGGACACAAGCATTGGTGGTCTCCCTTTATTGCCCACGACCATGATGTTGTTGTTCGTCACACGATACTCTGTAGTAGAATCCATGTCAGTTATCTTTGAAATATAGAAGTGAATACAGATCTTAAGTAGATGTGTTGTGATTGTTGTTGTCAGAAAAGATGTTAAAATCCCCCGAAAAATGTTCTCGATAAACCAAAAATTCCAAGACAAACAAAAAACACACAAATTTTTTAAGTGTAAAAGTTATGTTCGGAATAACCAAATTCCTTGTGATCTTCGGAATATAAAACAACTTTGGAATCAAACTTTCCTTGGGAACTTCGGAATATATAATCAATGAACTTCGGAATATTGCAGTCTATGGAATAATTGTCTTCGGAGTAATTATCTTCAGAATAATTGTCTTCGGATTTATCTTCGGAATAACTTAAAAGTTATCTTCGGAATAATGCAAAAACACGCTTCGGAATCTTTGCACTTCGGAAAAAATTTCCTGAAAAATGAACTTCGGAATACGAATTGCACTTCGGAATATTGAGAACTTCGGAATAACATGCACTTCGGAATAAAATACACTTCGCAATGTGATTTCTTTGTAACTTCGGAATCATAATTAACTTCACAATACCTGACCAAAGTTACTTCGGAATAAGTCCAAACTTGTGAACTTCGGAATAGCTAAAGAAGTCCACTTCGGAATAGCTAAAGAAGTCCACTTCGGAATAACTAACAAAATCCACTTCGGAATAAATCTTCACTTCGCAATCCATTGTTACAAGTTAACTTCGGAATGTTTTCGTAGGTCACTTCGGAATAATTTGGCACTTTGGAATATTTGGCACTTTCGAATAATCCAACTTCGCAATTCAGAAACCCTCTTCACTACTTCGGAATAATACAATTATTCCGAAAAAGACAAGAAGTAAAACAATTCCGTAGCTTACCATCGAACAAAATACCACCAAAATCAATCAAAACGCCACAAAATCTTGCACTTTTAACCACAAAAAGTAACCAAAATCCCTACCACAACTATGTAGGAGATTTATATAAATATTTAGAGCCCGAAAACACTAAAAAAAAATTCAAACCAAGATGATTTTGAAGTAAAAATCACACGAACCAAATTAAAACTAAACAACCAATCACTAATCTACCTCGTGGCGATTGATACCAATTGTTTTACCCATATTAATTCACTTCACCATGATAGATTTATTGAAATAAAGAAGAAAAGAGATGATTTCTAGAGAGAGAAAGTAAAGAGAGAGATGATTAACTATGTGAATATTAGATTGAGAAAATGAGAACTACCAAACCTCCTAACATGCTAGGAGGGTTCTTATATTGTCCACCCACATGCGGGCTTTCTATTGGATTATATTTGTTTTGGATCGGGCTTGAATAAATGCTTAGTACCTTGAAAGAGGCCTTTTAAGCTAGCCATCAAGCCCGTAATGTCACGACTATTTTAACTAACTATTACAACGTTCTAATAAATGTTACAATATAAACCTATGACCGAACATTCTTGTTTGAATCAACATTTTGAGGCTAACAGTGTCTTTCTTCAATACCAAGCATCATTAAAATGATCCCTATAGCATATGAGTTGACCCGGTTAATACCTAAGTTGTAGGGAGGGCTTCTTTCTTTTCACCCTTTATCTTTACAATTCCTTTTCATTCTTCAACCCCTTCAATGCTTACCAATACGTCATCACTAACACCTTGTTGTGATTGTTCAAGTGCTAGCTTAAGTAATTAGTCGGCATTCTGCTACGTTTACAATCTTACTCCATCTATCATAAAACTACTATTTCTAACTATGTAATGTCCTTGGGAAGATTCCTTATGTTCTGGATGAATCATTGGACTTAAACATATCCTGCCATCCTTATGTCACCACAATCGTTGTGAGTTAAATGGATTATGGGTAAGTATTCGTCACCATGAAAACTTCTTTTAAGTTACCAAATCCATTTAATCGCTTTTGAAATATGCCTCGATATTCGAAAATATTTCGCATATGTTTGGATCAGCCCGCACATTAAGTCAAACCATTATTTTGATTAACCTCATATTAAATCACATTTTCTCCATACCGATCAAAAATTAACCCGATCGATATTTTTTATATCAATTGATTTAATGAAATTTTAACAAAGTTTAGGAAGAGAAGCGCAAGTTCGAATATCTTCATGATTATCACAAGCTCCCCCTCAAAAAAATGAGGGTATGTGTAGCACCCCCAATTCACAAGGCAGCGGAATATGAAAATTGGGTGCTACTTCATAGTTCATTAGACACAATCATAGAAAACGACCTCAAAAGAGACGTTTTATAAAATAAACCATTCGACAAAATTAGATTTCAATAAAAAGAGGTCCCAACAATTTATACAAACCTTAATAAAAATAAGGATTTGTCAAATTTATCGAATGGAAATTGTTTGTTTTGCCTTTACTTTATCCCGCGCGGCTCCTTGCTCCAGCTGCTCTTAAAGCTATATACTTGAGAATACATGCTAAACTATCAACACAACGGTTGAGTGAAATCATAGGTTTTTAAATAAACAATAATGGGTTTTTAAATAAACCATAAAGCTTTTGAACACAAGAATCTCATCCACAGTAAATATTGTAACACATACAATATCCAAAGTCCGCGCTATTCTGCTAAGCCATGACACCGAAGCCTTAAGTATAAATTATGACCTAGTCAGGTATCTTGCCTAATACCCCCTTACTTCTCATACAACACACTTCGCTGAGCCTCCAACCCACAAGTGCGACCTGCCCAGGTGGGGGCCATCCCTGATGGATCCATCCGTCTGTACCAGCGCCTACCCATCATAGGTAGTTAACGGTTCATAGGTTTTAGGGACTTTCCAAATTTTGGCAATACATCACTTAGCAAATAGCGGTTCACAATCAGTACAATCAACACTTATGTTCATATTTCAAAAGCGTTTAATCAGTCATCTTACATTTATTTATAACTACTTGTATTCGTTCAAAGCATATAGTCAAACCTCGCATGTTTATTCATAAACATGTATTTTCGCATAACCATATATATCAACAACATATAATTTTATACCAAGATCATGTATTCCCCCTCGCGGGTTTATAAACACATATAAAGTAGTAAAAGCGAGGCTATGAACTCACCTGATATAGCTATTACACGATTACCAAGGAACAAACATCCGATAGTCGATACACGATTTCACGAGATATCAATCGTTCATTGATCGATAACGAGATGCCTAACGGTCTATAATCGAATGAGACCTTTAATAATGAAGTGAAAAAATCTTAACAATTGATCACTATCACCAAGCTTTCAAGATCAATGCAAAGACCACTTCACCATCAGATTTACACCAAGCTATAAACCCTCCATCTTGACTCTTATCTAAGCCCCAATTATCTCAAATAATATAGATGTTGCTTGATAAAATTTGATTATACCAAAGACGTTTTAATAAATGATAAAACCTTTATGTGTATTGATGAGACTGCTTTTATACATAGTCTCATCGTCCAAAACGGGCTTAAAATGATGAAAATATCATAAAAGGTGCCAAATATATGCTTGTGTTTGCTCAATGTGTATTTTAGGTACGGATATCGAGAAAATGACAAAAGATCACAAGAATCAACCAAAAATGAACACGAGAAATGAAGCCGCACAATGAACCGGGCCCTAGTGTTGAATTTCCAAGAAAAGTCCTTGAAGAATTGAAGATGTACAAGAAGGGTCCTTCATCATTGAAGAATTGACACTTTATACTCTTATATATTCATAATTACAAGTTTGGTCCCTAAAGTTTGTCAAATTTACAAAAAGGACCCTTAACTTTAAAGTATTGGCAAGAATGGTCCTTAAAAAATGAAGACTTGTCACTTTTAGTCCTCCACAAAGTCAAAGATACAAGTGAAGACCTTAAAGTATGAAGATATGTCAAGAATGGCCCTTTAAAGATCAAGAAATTACAAATCAAGTCCTTTAAAATACCCTTGGAAAGTTTCTGTGGCCAAAATGCAAAAACTAAAACTTGTTTAACAAAGGAAATTGAGTTTAGATCTGCCAAGACTTTGTTTAAACACAAAGTGGAAAGACGGGGACCAAAACTGGCCGACCAACAAACTTACCTTAACCAACCATGGCTTGCCACCTCACCCCACTAACACCCTCCCACCAATCAAAACACCCCACCTCACACCCCCTCTACATCACAACTCCACTAAACATTTTAATATACTTAAGTTTAAACTGGGATTATGTGGCGGGTAACACACACACACACACACCCTAATCTCGATTAAAACACACCCCCAACATGTTCTTCATCCTAAAACCCTAATCCCTAATCACCTACTAAATCAAAGGGTTTTTAGTTGATTGTTTCCAGAAGCATGATTAACCTCTCACTAAACAAAACCCCACAAACAAAACTCTACCACGTGACCTGTGCGACCTTTCCCCATGGTCCCCTGCTCCAAAAATGGCATGAAGACAAAATAGTGGCAGAACTTCAACGATTTAGATTCATTTACTTGGTCTCCACGCATATCAAACGGCCAAGATCCTCTCATACCTGCTGGCATCACATGGAGCAGCACATATGACCAAGACCTCAGTTCAAAAATCAGCATCTTATTGGCATCTTCAAGATTTGAGGAGGGCATTATAGGAATTCACGGTTCTAGGGTTTCCATCTTTTTATTTTTTCTAGAATGAATGTAGCCTCAATATATAAAGGCACATTAGGGTTGTAGTAAGCTGTTCTTGTTTCTCCTTTTCACAACCTTGTAAGTCCAGTTTTTATGAATGAAAATGGTTAAGAGTTGATGATGAGAAACAAGTCCCTAGTTATTTATTTTGTTTGAGTTCTCTTTAATTCAGTTGATTTATTTTTCGGGTTTAAAAAAGTTTTTAATTTTGAAATTGTTCATCAAGTTTCTAAATTAAGTCTTTGGGTAGTTTTATCAGTGTATTTTGATCATATGCACCTGATATTCTTGTTGAATATCAAGTGCAAGTGTGAAACACATTGATTGTTGGTTTGGTTTAGTGCTTAAAAAGTTTCCAAATTTGAAGTATACAAGTTATTATCTGTTTTTGAAAATCCTTTGAATCCATGACTTATGTTTGGATCATTTGTATGTGATGTCCTTGTTGGAAATCACATACAAGTGACAAGCATAAGGCTTGTTCAAAGTCTTTTACACTTAGTCCCAAAGTTTGAGTAAAATAAGTGCACCACTTTTTGATATTGCAATAATCTGTTATCACTTTCTTGAATTTTTCTTCTTAGCAGGGTTGTTATAAAGGAAGCTTGTACTCATGCGAGTACATAAGCTCAAACAAATCAGGGGTGTGGATAGTACATCCCTGAGGTTTGCTACTTTTGCCTTTTTCTATTTCTATTTTTCTATCTGATTCTTGTTCATGAGTTTTTGGGTATGCTGATTGTTCTAAGTGGTTTAATGTTAATGTTTGAGTGATATTTTAAGAATACTTATTGTTTGTTAGTAACTGGTAGTTTTAAATTTTCTAGTCTTTGCATAATCTTGTTTATCAGCTCTATAAGTAGTGTTTGGATCTGTTGTTCTTGTCATCTTAGGACATAGTGATTGCAAGTTGTTGTTATTGTGTATGTGTGTTTAAGTGGTGTGAGTCAATATCACACTTGTGTTAAAACTGATTGCTTCACAAACTAAAATTGGTCAAGTAATAAAAATGCTTAGTTCATCAGTAGGGGGTATATGAGCATGAACTTGTGATTTGATGCATGCTATCTTGTCCACTGGTAGTTGTTAGGCTTGCAAAGAGTTTGGGAGTGATTGTTTTGTTGATCCCAAACTTAGATCGATTTAGCTTGTGTAAACGAGATTAAATCAAGTTAAACACTTAGAGAAACTTTGTTGTGTATAAAACAATTTAAGTATTATGCAGAATTAATACTCAAACAAGAACACACAAACAGTATAAACCAAACTTTCACTTTGATTGATAAATCAAACTTGCGTACAATGAAAGTGTAAAATGTTATCAAACATAAACCTAAAGGCCTCATCTTATAGATTAAGGAGCCTTGTACAAGAGTCTACGTATCAGCTATTTTAGGTAAAGATAAACATAGAAAATACATTGTTGATCATATCTTTACTAGAAACAAATTAGAAACATAATACGTGTAGACTAAGTCTTCTATCAGTGTTGGACTTCTTCTTATCAACGCTTGACTACTTCCTGTCAACGCTTGTCCTGTCAACGCTTGATTTCTTCTTAACAACGCTTCGATTGCTCTTGTCAGCGTCCAGGTGTACTGGCTACATTTTATTCCCAACAATCCTCCCCTAAACTTGATATCTACTCTAGTAATCAAGTTTCTGATTAAAAACTAAGAACTAGGAGGATTCTTACAAATCTTATCAAATTGGTAATAAACATGTCTAATCAAATCTTTGGCCACGTCACTTGAGTAGTCAATGTCCAGCTGTGTTGTCTTCATCTTTTCAAAAACTTCTTTGGACATGGGATACTCAGCATCCACAAGAAGATACTCAGAAAACTTTGTAGAACTCAAATGATACACACCAGCTGCTGAATATAAACGCCATTGAAGTCCACTGATATCATCCTCAAGATCCTTCCAAACAGGATTCTCTTCTTCTGGTGCACACATTCTCTTGAATGTTGACCAAAGCTTTATTCCATTGACTGAAGTAGGTGCTTCAGTCTCATACTTGGCCAGCAGTAACCTCCAAAGGTCTACCAAGTCTTCCCTATTCATACTTGCAAACAAAGACATAAGAGTAGTAAAAGTGTGTACCTCTTTCCCATATCTGCCAATCATCCAAAACCCACTTGCATCTTCTTTATAGCTAATGTTAGGGTTTCTAGCATCATGAGGTAATACTTTTACTGTATTTGAAGCTTCCATGGGTGAGAGCTTAATACTCTTTCTAATAACAGCTTCACCGGGATTCACTTTATTCAAATCTGAAGGAAACTCAAGTGGAACTCCCTTCTTCAATGGCCTTGGAACAATCATAGCCTTTTGAATCTCCATCTCTTCTACAAGTTCTTCTTTCCTTTCATCTGAAAGAAGTCTGATAGTGTTCATTTCTTTCACTCTTGCCCAAATAGGATAAGCCTTATACTCCAATTCTTCAAAGGACATCCCCTGCAACTTCTGAAAAGTCCATCCTCCTTGATGACATTTGAGCAACATATAATAAAGCTCCCTTCTATCTCTCTTCAACTGTGAGAAAACTTTGCTAGCCTTATGCTTCAGAATTACCTTGCAATCTCTTTGAACTCTTAGAAGAATCTCCAAATCCCAAATTTGATCTGAAATTGTCATGTCTGGATTCTCCATAACGTTGTTCTCCCAAGCATGAAACATCTGGGCAACTTCTGGCATATCATAATCTACTTTCAACTTCAACTCTGCAAGTTTCTCCCTTGCCAACTCATCACCATATTCAAGTCTTTCTGGTTCTTCAATGATCATAACACTTGAATCTGAACTTTCATCATTACTTCCTTCTTGCTCCTCAGAAGTAACTACAAACGGTGACTCACCAACCTTCTTCTTTTCTTGTTCCATAAGTTGTGCAGCTAACATTGAATCAAATTGTACTTGTGTTGCATCCTTTGGAACCTCTGTTTCTACCATGATTCCTTTACCCTTATCTAATGGATCAATGATGGGTAAAGATGATGATGGTACCTGTAAAGACACTTCCTTGATGATAGCTGATGACTGGAATACATCAACCATATCTGCAGGTCTGTCAACGTTCAAATCCTGTGTGTCAACGCCCAACTTACTCTTGTCTGCGCTTGGCGTGTCAGCGTCTAAAATCCGCTTGTCAACGCTCACCTTATTCTTGTCAGCGCTTCTTGTGAACTGCTCCATCATTGCTGTAAAGGATAAGTTCAAATTTGTAGGAGTAACCAAAGATACATCAAAACCCGGTTGCTTCTTCAATTCTGTAAGAGCTTTCGCAACACCCAAAGATTCTCCATCATGTGAGCCTTTGTCGCTCACATGTATCTGCTCATCCTCCCCTTTGGAAGAATCCTCCATACCACGCCTATTGTGAGCATCTTCTAAATGAACAATCCTCTCCCTCAATTGCTTGAGTTCAAGGCCTTGTGTACTGACTGTTTGTACCAGATCTGCATTTTGCTTTTACAAGCTAATGCAAACAGCCGTCAATTCCAACATTGTATATGGTTCCAATCTGCCCTCCTCTAGGGTGGGGATTTGACCTCCCAAAATAGAGTCATGGGGGCATGAATGAGGTCTTAATGATGTTAGGACTGGCTTGGCCCGCATCTAAGCTAGCACCAATAGTCCTAGCCTCATCCATATCACCAACCACACTTGTGGTGGTGGTTCTCTCTGCAACATGGCTAGGACCACCAGAGGAGAACACTCCAGTAGTCCTTGGGTGTTTTACCAACCTAAATTTAGGGGGTGTAGAAGATGATTTGGATTGGGTGGTAGTTTGAAGGTTAAGGGGTGTTTGGGTCTGTTGTAGAAAGGTGTCAACGTCTGGATATGAAGTGTCAACGCTAACATTTAACGTGTCAGCGTTGAAGGGATCTTGGTCAAGTTCCATATGTTGAGGTGAAGGTGATGGTTCAGGTAATGGGTCAAGTTGTGGTTGTGGATCAAGTTGAGGTTGTGTTGCTGCAATAACAGCAAGCATGGCTTGGGTAAGGGGTAACTCTCTGTGAGGGGGTGAATTCATCTTACTAAAAATAGCTTTCTTTTGCACAGGGATCGCATAAAAATCATCATGATCCCTGGTGCAATACCTTTGCTCATCAAAAATCATATGTAAAAATCTTGGGTAAGCCAAAGTCATCTTATTACCCTTGTTTTTACACATGCCATCAAAAATCAGTTTAGAAAAATTATACTTTTGCCCATTTGTAATACACACAATTGCACTAGTAATAGATCTGTTAATTTCATTATGTGCAGTACATTTGGGACTTAAACATTGAAGGATGACATGTATTAAGTACTTCTAAGCTGGGGGAAATTCCTGTTTATTATATTTGTTTAAAGTACCCTCTTCAGGGAAAGGATACCCCAAAGCTTGAAGTCCCTGTTCAATATCACCAATAGGTAGAGTGGTAATACCATCTGCATCATTAAGATGCAAAGCCTGGTGAACCAAGGCTTCAGTAACCACCCATTGACGCCCATGGACAATAGCAGTTAATGTAGTCACATTATTAAGCGTTGAGGAACTAACAGTGTTCCAAAACTGTTTAATATGAGTGACAGGGATGAGAGGAGCATGAGAAAGTGCATACCTACGTGGAGATGCATTCAAATACGCCACCATCTAGGTGTATTGAGGAAACAGAGCATCATCAGCCTCCAAATAAGCAACCATATTATGCTGACTTCTGAATCCCAATACCAAGTCACTTGGTTTAAACTTAGGCACCATTGATGTAGAAAGCTGTTTGTGAAAGGTTATGAAAGATTTATAGGAGAAAATTTGTTAGACAAGAATATGAGAATACCCTGTTTAAAAAGAAGGAGCCAAATTTATAAGAGAGATAGGCACATGTGATTGGTCAAAAATGAGGCAAGTATTTTCAAAATATCATGATGAAAATATTGAAAAGAAAATAAGTTATCTTGTGCATTAATTAAAAGCTCTAATACCACTTGTTGATCCCAAACTTAGATCGATTTAGCTTGTGTAAACGAGATTAAATCAAGTAAAACACTTAGAGAAACTTTGTTGTGTATAAAACAATTTAAGTATTATGCGGAATTAATACTTAAACAAGAACACACAAACAGTATAAACCAAACTTTCACTTTGATTGATAAATCAAACTTACGTACAATGAAAGTGTAAAACGTATATCAAACATAAACCTAAAGGCCTCCTTTTATAGATTAAGTAGCCTTGTACAAGAGTCTATGTATCATCTATTTTAGGTAAAGATAAACATAGAAAATACATTGTTGATCATATCTTTACTAGAAACAAACTAGAAACATAATACGTGTAGACTAAGTCTTCTATCAGTGCTTGACTTCTTCTTATCAACGCTTGACTACTTCCTGTCAACGCTTGTCCTGTCAATGCTTGATTTCTTCTTAACAACGCTTCGATTGCTCTTGTCAGCGTCCAAGTGTACTGGCTACATTTTATTCCCAACATGTTTGGGTTCCATTTGCTTATAGCAGCCCTGAGGGCTTATTGAATTTCACCTAAATGCATAACACATCAGTAAAGTGACTTAAACCATTGTCAACCATATCAAAACAATTTCAGTAGAGTAATACTTAATTTTGAAGTGAAATCTTGCTTGCACATCTATTTATAGGATATTAAAATTTGTACATGGGTTTGGATTCAACTTTTATGAGCTTTTGATAGGTAACAAGTGCATACATCACTTACTGTATTATTTGGTGTGTTTCCTGTTGCTATTTTTGTGTTATTTGTGACTCCCACAAGTCCACTGACTTGTGGGGTGCGCTTTTTGTCCAAAGTATTCACCAAAACAAGCTCAAAACAGCTTAATCCACTTTCTGTGAACAGCATTGGGAACACATGTTCCCACAGATAGAGCATTGCTAGCCACTTCTTAGCATAAAAAGTAAAAACAAAAATAAGTGACCTATCACTATCAGCTTTGTCATTTTTTGTCTTTAGTGGTATTTTTTCATTGTTTTTAAGATTTTAAATTTTTCCATTGTTCTTTGATTTATTTTAGTATTATTAGAAAAATAAATTTTAATTTTCTGATTAGTTTACTATTTATTGCAATATTTTGAATTTAATTTTTTTTATTATTCTGTTTTTTTCCTTTAGCGCCAAAAAGTTGTGTTTTTCTGTTTTTCCAATTTTCTTGTTTTAAGTTAAGTATTTTAAGATTTTTAGAAAAGAAATTCATTTTTTCACTTTATTTAATCATTTTTTATAATTATTTTAAGTTGAATTAGTTTTTAATAAATCTGTTTTTGTCCTATTAGGGTGAAATTAATTTATTTATTTTCAAATTTTTCATTTTTCTTACTTTAAATACATTAAGATAAGATTTTTGGAAAAATAAAATTATTTTTCTCATCTTTTAATTAATTTTTAAGATTATTTTAATCTTTTAATAGTTTTTAGCCATTTAAAAATAGTAAAATAGTTTTAAAAAATTAAGAAAAATGCTTTTTAGGTTTTATATAATAAAAGTAAGATTCTCATTTGATAAAATCATATTTTGGATTCATTTTTAATTTTATTGAGTTTTAAGGCTTTAAATAGCATTTAAAATTGAATATTAAATTGCAAATAAGTTTTAAAATATTTTTGTCAAATTTTATTCTTATTTATATTATTTTAGAATTGCTTTTGATTTTTAATAAATTTTTAGATTAGATTTTTAATTTCGCCACATTTTACGTTTTAGCATTCGTCGTAGTTTAATTGTAATCGTAACCGTCGTCATTTTTTCCCCCTTTCTTTTCTCAATATTAATCTCAAATACCATCAAGTTTAACACACACATTAAGCCTCCTCGAGAACGAACTCACAAAAGGGTCATAAGGGTGTTGATTTTCCTAAATCGATTCCTTTAATACTTACCGCTTTATACGCTCTTTTTCCTAAAAGACGTATTTATACTACTATCATTTTGGCGCCGCTGCCGGGGAGGCGTGTTATGTTAAATTTGAAAATTTTTGTTTTTAATATTATCCATAGTTAGTATTTGTGTTATTAGCACTCTATTATACGTATTATTGGTTTTCGTTGTTTTTGTGAATATTATTACTATAGTGTATACGTATCACAATAAATCCACAATACTCCAAAAGCATGAAAACACAACCTTAATTGGGATTCATCACTCAATTATTGTATTCGAATCTAAAGCAAAAGAAAAAGGCAAAATAGATAATTACTTTCGAGAAGCTTGATTTTAATTAACACAAACTATAAGGTGGGTATAAGGCGATTGTATTTCACGACCTAAGGGAAAAAGGCTCTTAAGTGCTTAGCGCCGCCTCGTTTCCCCCGCTTGCTTGTGCGTGTTAAGAGAAAAAGGGCTAATCGAGAGTTTGCCGACCAAAGTATTATCTGTGTATCATATATATTTTCTTGGTTTCAAAGATTAAACCCTCTTGAACATTTTGGTGTTCCACCAACGTTCTCAAGTCATCGAAGGCGTTCACTCAACGTAATCGTTTTCATTCCTTGAGGATCCTTTAATCGAGAAATCGATTCGAGTGGAGATTTGTAGATTTGTGTCTACGTAATTCACAAGAAAAATCCAAAAAAGTTAAAAACAATCAAAATCACAAATTTTTTTTGGAAAAAGTAAAAAAACACCAAAAAGAATATTCTTTGCTCATCCCCACGTTGTACGTGACGTTTATGCAAACTCGTAACCAAGCAAAACGTGCACGTAAACGTCGAAACCGAAAGGAAGGAACACCAACACCTTCTATTGAAGAATCTCCCATTGACGAACCCATCGTAGAACAAGAAGCTTCCATGGCTAATCGTACTATGATGGAGTTGCTTCAAGCACATACCGAGGGTTATGGAGAAGCAATTATGATTCCTGCTATCCTTGCGGAGAATTTTGAGGTTAAGACGGGTTTATTGTCCATGATCCAAAACAACAAGTTTCATGGTGACGAAAAGGACAACCCTCATAACCACATTCGCCATTTCAATCGTCTTACGTCGACTTGCAAGTTTAAGGACGTCTCGAATGACGTGATTAAGATGATGCTTTTTCCGTATTCCTTAGCGGGGCCCGCTAAAATTTGGTTAGAGAAAGAGCCACCCAATTTTATATTGACGTGTAAGGATCTCATTTCAAAGTTCGTGAATCAATTTCTCCCGCCCTCTAAGACTACGCATTTGAAAAACGAGATTTCAAAGTTTTCACAACAATACAATGAGAGTTTTTCAACGGCTTGGAATAGGTTTAAGGAAATGTTGCATGAATGTCATCATTACGGTTTTTCCGACTTACATCAAATCGACACGTTTTACAATGGATTGAACGATCATGAAGGAGATTATCTCAATGCCGCCGCGGGTGGTAATTTTTTGTGTAAAACGGTCGAGGAAGCATTGTTGATTATTGAAAATAGGTCCAAGGTTTATAGCCCTCGTAGCACACCGAGTGTTAACAAGGCTTCGTCTTCGCCTTCATTTTCACATACCATTGATGCTTGCCAAATAGAGGCTAATTTGGAAAACAAGATTTTTGATAAGCTTAAGGGATTATTGATAGAGCTTAAAGTTGGTGAACAACCCACTCCCGCTACGGCTAAAGCGGTTGAGGTTTATTGTGTTTATTGTGGTGGAGGTCATGATTTTTCCGAGTGCATTACCGCCGGTGGTAACACTTCGAGTGCCTACGCGGCCACGGGAACTTATAACCAAAACGATCAAGTTACCCGCACTAATCAAATGACTCCACCGGGTTTTCCACCAAATCAAAATGCTAACAATTATCGCAACAATCAAGTTGGTTACCAAGGGAATCAAAGGAACAATTATAAGGGTAACAACAATGGGAATCAATGGACTAGTAATCAAGTGCAAAACCAAAATCAAAACCGTAATTTTCGAAATCCGGGTCAAGGATTTCAAAATGCTTACATTAAAGAGGTTCCAAATGACTTTTTGAATTACGCTACGGCAAATGACAAGATTCTCGAAAATATACAAGAGCAATTGGCTAGTCAAGCTAGGGAAACGGCTAAAAACACAAGGGAATTAGCAAATTTTGATAGGGAAAATGCCAACATGAAAATTGAGTTGAAAAACGATTTTGCAAATCAAATTAGAGATCAAAACAAAAAAATTAAGCAAAGTCAATCTAGACTTGAACAAAGGATAGACCAAAGTGCCGCTAAGCAAGACGTTAAGCTCAATGTTATCTTGGAAGCAATTATGATGAACAAAGCCTCTACTTCAGGTGGTCTTCCTAGTAACACCGTGTCAAACCCGATGGAAGAGATGAAAGTGAGTACCACAGAGAGTGGTAAGAACTTTAAGGAGCCTACTCCTCAACCAATTACTCCAATGGAGGAGGAAATTGAGGAAGAACCCGAGGTGGTGGTCGAAAAGGAGCACGTTCCAATCCCACGAAGTACCGCTCAAACCACAGCTACGGTCGACCCTTTACCAAGTTTAGAACCCAAGATTCCAAAGGCTATGCCTATGCCCCACCCAACACCACCCTTACCTTATCCATCGAGACGTCACAAGGAAAAATTACAAGAACGTAACAACTATCAATTTGAGCTTTTCATTAAGATGTTTCATGATTTGCATTTTAACATAAGTTTTGCCGACGCTTTAATCATGATGCCTTGATTTTCGGCCAACTTTAAGAGTATGTTGAACGATAAGGAGAAATTTCAAAAATTTTCTAGTTGTTCATCGGTTTATCTTAACCGCATACCTCAAAGAGTCAATGATCCCGATAAACTTTTAAATCCGTGTGGTATCCAAGATATGGAAGAATGGTACGCCTTGGCCGATCTTGGTGCTAGTATCAATTTGATGCCTCTTGACATATTTAAGTCGCTCAATCATCCTAATCTTACTCCTACAAAGATGTCTGTCGAGAGGGCCGATCATTCTACAATTCCCGCATGTGGAACAGCCGAATATGTTTTTGTGAAAGTGGAAAAGTTCTATTATCCGGTAGACTTTATCGTAGCCAATATTCCCATGGATACTTAAGTTCCTCTCATTTTAGGTCGTTCGTTTTTAGATACGTCGAAAGCGGTTATTGATGTGCATGCTAGGAAAATCACCTTACGCTTCAACGACGAGGAACTTGTTATAAACCCAACTCAAAACTCCAAACATTCTCATGTTTATTCTATCGCAACTATGAACAATGTCGATTTAATCGATGTTGTTTGCGAGGAATTTTCACAAGAAATTTTAGGTTTTACCGATGAAGCAAATAGTGGCAATCCCACTATGCTCGATCCAATTCTTGATAATTCGACACCGTCTTTCACTCCATTTGAAGGAGGTGGCTTTACTTTGGAAGAGTTTGATGTACCTCGAACTTCTAACGAAGACCTCGACGATGATGTGGATTTTTCGATTATCAAGGATTTTCTAAACGATTTCCGATTTCATCCGCTGGTGGAGGTTATGAGTATTGAGCCTAAATCTTCAATCTAGGAACCACCAATCCTCGAGTTGAAAGATCTTCCTCCTCACCGCGAATACGTATTCTTGGAAGGAGACGATAAGTTGCTGGTTATTATTGCGAAGGATCTTTCGGATGATGAAAAAACTGCACTTATCGATGTCTTGAAGGCTCACAAAGGGGCAATTACGTGGAAATTATCTGACATTAACGGTATCAAACAAAAAATTTGTACCCACAAGATTTTAATGGAGAAGGACTACAAGCCCGCAATCCAATGTCAAAGAAGGGTAAACCCCAAAATTCATGATGTCATCAAAAAGGAAGTCCTTAAACTCCTTGACGCGGCAATGATTTACCATATATCCGATAGCCCTTGTGTGAGCCCCATTCATTGTGTCCCTAAAAAGGGAGGAATGACCGTTGTGCCAAACAATGACAACGATTTAATTCCGACGCGACTCGTGACCGGTTGGAGGTGTGTATTGACTATCTTAACTTAAATGACGCCACTCGTAAACATCACTTTCCCTTGCCCTTCATGGATCAAATGTTGGAGCGTCTTGTGGGAAACGATTTCTATTGCTTTTTAGATGGCTTTTCCGGTTACTTTCAAATCCCCATCGATCCTCGTGATCAAGAAAAAACTACGTTTACGTGTCCATATGGAACGTTTGCCTATCGTAGAATGCTATTTGGACTTTGCAATGCACCAGGAACCTTTCAAAGGTGCATGATGGCTATTTTTCATGACATGATCAAGAAGACGATGGAAGTTTTCATGGATGACTTTTCTGTGTTTGGTAGTTCCTTCACTTCGTGTTTAGGAAATTTGGAGAAAATGTTGAGACGTTGTGAGGAAACCAACCTTGTGCTCAATTGGGAAAAATGTCATTTTATGTGTAAAGAGGGAATCGTCTTAGGGCACAAGGTCTCGAAAGCTGGGATTGAGGTAGACAAAGCTAAGATAGACGTCATCCCAAAACTTTTAAGGGAGTTAGGAGTTTCCTAGGGCACACAGGCTTTTATCATCGATTCATCAAATACTTTTCAAAAATATCTCGACCCATTACACACCTCCTCGAAAAAGATGCTCCTTTCGTCTTTAACGAAGATTGTGTTCAAGCCTTTGAAATTCTTAAAAGGAAACTTACAGAAGCTCTCATTCTTGTTGCTCCCAATTGGAACCTCCCCTTTGAACTAATGTGTGATGCTAGTGGTTACGATATTGGGGCCGTTTTTGGACATCGTCATGCATAACACTTCTTTCCTATTCACTATGCTAGTAAGACGATGACAGGATCAACTTAAGTACACCACAACGGAAAAGGAATTTCTTGTCGCGGTGTATGCATTCGAGAAATTCCGACCTTATCTCGTCTTGACTAAAAGCATGGTGTATACGGATCATTCGGCCATCAAGTTCCTCTTATCTAAACAAGATGCTAAGCCGAGATTGCTTCGTTGGATTCTCCTCCTACAAGAATTTGATGTCACCATAAAAGACAAAAAAGGAGCCGAGAATCTTATGGCCGATCACCTCTCTCGTTTGGAAGATCCTCACCAAAGTGTGTACGAGAACATGGAAATCATCGAAACATTTCCTCTCGAGACACTTGGTGTAGTGAATTCCAAGGAAGATTCTACCACCCTATGGTTTCCGGACATCGTAAATTACCATACGGGCAACTTCATCGTTAAGGGTATGACGACACAACAAAAACGAACATTCTTTCGTGACGTCAAGTTCTACTTTTGGGACGACCCTTATCTATTTCGGACTTGTGCGGATCAAATTATTCGACGTTGTGTGTTTGGAAACGAAGATACTAATATCCTTAGAGCTTGTCACGAGGGACCCACGGGTGGTCACCATCGTGCTAATCTCACGGCGAAGAAGGTCTTTGATGCCGGTTTCTTTTGGCCTACTATTTACCGAGATGCGCATGCACTTGTCAAGTCGTGTGACTCGTGCCAACGTCAAGGAAAGGCTTCACAAAACGATGAAGTGCCACAAAATATCATCCAAGTGTGTGAGATATTTGACGTGTGGGGCATTGATTTTATGGGGTCGTTCCCATCATCTCGTGGTAATAAGTACATCCTTGTCACCGTTGACTACCTATCTAAGTGGTTGGAAGCTAATGCTTTGCCCACGAATGATGCTCGTGTGGTAGTCAAGTTTTTGAAACAATTGTTCTCTCGGTTTGGAACCCCTCGTGCAATCATAAGCGATCGTGGAACCCTTTTTGTAACGAACAATTTGAAAAGGTTCTAAAGAAATATGGGGTTACACATCAGCTTCCTACGGCTTATCCCCCACAAACGAGTGGGAAAGTCGAGGTTTCAAACCGAGCTTTGAAGAGAATTTTGGAGAGGTCGATAGGAGAAAACCAACAATCTTGGTCGGATAAGTTAGACGATGCTTTATGGGCCTTTCGTACTGCCTATAAGACGCCCATTTGGGTGCACTCCTTACAAGCTCGTGTATGGGAACAATTGTGACTTGCCAATTGAACTCGAACATAAAGCTTATTGGGCCCTAAAGCATTGTAATGATGACACTGAGACCGCGGGAAAACTCCAGAAAATGTAATTGAAAGAATTAGATGAATTAAGAGACATTGCTTATGAAAATTCATTGATTTATAAAGAGAAAACTAAAAATTTTCATGATTCAAAAATTAAAAACCGGGTTTTTAACATTGGAGAACAAGTGTTGCTTTTTAACTCAAGATTAAAAATATTTTCCGGAAAGTTGAAATCCCGTTGGTCCGGACCGTTCAAAATCACCCAAGTGTTTCCTTATGGGACCATCGAGCTAGCTCAAAATGATGGTCCTAACTTCAAGGTGAATGGTCATAGGGTTAAGCACTAGTTTGGTGGGGAAGTCCCTTCTTTGGACGAGCTCGACCAAGTCACCTTCCCCACTGAAGATTAATATTGAGGGGATGGAGTCGAGCTCATGACTTGGTAATAATAAATGAGGTGCCTCGTGAGGGGAGATCCCATGCTTATCCATGTACATATTATCGCTTTCTAATGTAACTTATGTGAGGGGATTTGTGCCCTTGCAACCTTTGTTTTGTGGTTGTTTGTGAATTGTGGTTTTTAGATGATCATCTTCACGATTGGAGCCTCTCGTGTTCGTTTTACGTGAACACTCAATCCTTTGCTTTGAAGAATTCCTCGATATCCATATGATATATACTTTGATGTTCTAACCTTAGGTCTTTAAGCACACTTCATAAACGGCTATAGATTTAATGGTTCCACCATTTCCATGCTAGATTAAGCATTCGACTTCGTCTCTAGTATGGTGGTATCCTACCCTTAGACTCGAAACATTGAGGATAATGTTTAACTTTAGTATGGGGGTGAATAGATACTTGCCTTACTAAACCTTCACGCTTTCCAAAGTTTATCTTTTTGTTTATCGTTTTGTTGCAAATAAGGTTAAAAATGGCCAAATTTTAAAAAATTTCTCATGTTTTCATAAGTGTTTAAAGACACGAATGTAGATTTTCCGATGGCGAGAATAAGAATACTTTTTGACTCGACCATGCGTGTTGATCACTTAGCTTCGATTCCTTAACTTGTAGTAGGCTAAGTCTCTTAAATGAGGACGAGAAATGATAGCGTTAATTATAAGTTACTATGCTAAACGTAGAGTACTCGTATTCTTTCAAAAACTCATGTGTTCTAATTGTTTGCTTATTCTCCCTTCGCTTGTATATATATATTTTGCTAATAAGTATTGACTTAGCGGTTTAGTATAGATTGTTGGTTTCTAGTCTTTTCTAGTAGCTTCCATGTAATTAAATTGGGAAAACATTAAGGTATCGCCAGCGTCGCGGTTTTGAAGTATTGGCACCCCGAATAATCAAAAGCTTCACCCAATAATAATTTTAAGTGCTCACTCACCTAAATTAAGCAAAAATTCGAAGCTCACAAGGCCGAAAAATCTATGCGAAAATTGAAAGTGAAAGCCTTAAACTTTGAAGCTTTAAAGATCCAAAATTCGCTTTAGCGTGAGGATATACGTCTTTGGCCATAATAAACACCTCATGGCGAGGTTAAATAAAAGGCAAGGCAAGACCGAAGTCATAATAAAAGCTCCATGGCGGAGTTGAATAAAAGATGGAGGTAAACCGATGATAATAAGGCCCATCCGTTAGGGGGCGTATAAAAGTCTTGGTAATAAGTTTCATGTTCAAAACCGTTATAAAACCGTGTTTATCGATTGATGAGACTGCTTTTATACATAGTCTTATCGTCCAAAAAGGGCTTAAAATGCATTAAATATCATCAAAATACCCATATATGCTTGTGTTTGTTGCTTTTGTATTTTAGGTACGGATATTGAGAAAATGACAAAAGATCACAAGAATCATGCAAAAACGAACACGGGAAAGGAAGCCGCACAATGACCCAAGCCTTAATGAAGAATTTTCCAAAGAAAACCCTTGAAGATTTGAAGAATTATGAAGAAGGGTCCTCCAATGTTGAAGAATTGACACTTTATACCCTTGTATCTTCAAAATTACAAGTTTGGTCCCTAAAGTTTGTCAACATTACAAAAAAGGCCCTCCACTTTGAAGAATTGACAAGTTTAGCCCCTCAACAAAGCTAAATTGTCAACCATTATCCTCCACAAAGTCAAATATATCATGAAGTCCTTCAAAGAACAAGAAATTAAAAGTTTGGTCCTTTGAAAATATCAAAATTACCAAAAGGACCCTTGACTGTCAACATTTGGCAAGAATGGTCCCTCATAAATGAAGACTTGGCAATTTCAGTCCTCCAAAATGCCGATCATACAAGTTAAGACCATAATCCATCAATAAAATGCCAAATCTGTCCCTCAAGAATCACAACATGGCAAGAAATACCCCTGAATTTACTTTACAAAACTTTTTGGGGCAAAAGTGTGAAAATGGAAAGTTTGATAACAAAGGATATCCGGATTTGTGCTATTATTTACAAAGTGAAACAAGATTTAAAAGAAAGGGGTTAAAGCTGGCTAGACAAGAAAGATACATAGACTAATGAGTGGGTGACACCTGTCTCACTCACCCTCTCCACCAATCACATTGCACCATTCATCCATATCACACCCCACTCACCAGGTTTATTAATTTCTTAATCCTTGGCGCCTTAAACACTTATTTAAATCTTAATCACCCCTTAAACAGATCAAAACCTATGTTCATCAGCTCAAGAACATAATTGGGGATTTTTGTTTTAGCAAAAATTAAACCACCACCTCTTCAAGATTTATAATTAAGGTGACCCTAATCACATCCCAACTTTCAAATAGCCTGCCACATCATCACCCATGTCACATGTTTACCCTTCTTTTCACTTTGGAGAAGATGCCAAAACAGTAGGCCCTCATCCAACGCCCCACAATCCAGCTTTGTTTCTAAGCTTTGTATAAACCCTTAGATCAAATTTCAACAGCTGCCAGCTCAACTACAATCCAAGAAGAGTCACATGATTCATAAAATGTTCAAACTGCAAGGGCAAAACGGGGACTTCAAGCATTAGGGTTTTACGTTTTTCTTTGCATTTCTAGAATCTTTGTAGCCTATATAAAGGCATTTAGGCTTTACATTTCAGAAGCTTTTGGTTTTTCCTTGTTCAACAACTTGTAAATCCTCTTTTCAGTTTAATGAAATTGTGTTAAGTTTTTTGAAGAAAGACCAAGTGCCACTTAATTTTAAGCTTGTTATTTTGATTAGTTAACTGAAATTGAACCTTAAAACGTGTTTTTAAACCTTGTGTAAGAAATTACACATTGGACTAAAATTTGATATTTTGCTAAGTTTTCTTGGTACATCTTGGAATTCTTGGGATATAAGCTGATCATAGCATCCTAATTGTGATAGTAAGGTGTTGTGAAGCTCATATCTTGGGGATAATCAAGAGTGGGTACAAGAAGTTGCATTAATCAATTTTATTTTCCAACAAAGTTACCTTTCTGTTTTAGTATTGTGCTTCTAACCTTGTTGAATCTTAGCAGGGTTGCTGTTGGAAGCTTGTGCTTGTTCTTGCTAGCACATAAGCTCTAACATTCATGGGTGTGGATGTACATCCATGAGGTTTGTCTTAAAACCTTGAAAATCTGATAAATTTTGGATTTTTTGTGGATTTGTGCTCTACTGGTGTTCTTGTTGTTTTCTTGGCTTGAATCTGCTTAATCTTGCATGTTAATGTTGTTGGTATGCTAGATTAATCATTTGGTAAACTGAATCACACTTATACTTGATTAATTTTTGGATTGAAAAGTTAAAAGGGTGTTTGGGATTACCTGTTTGAGTTCAAAACTTGTTATTGTGTTAGTGGAAGTTTGTATTTGTGCTTGGTATCTGATATATGCTTGGTTGAGAGTATTTTGCTGCAAGTTTTGGAGTTTGAAACCTTGAATCACATAATCTGATATAACTTGTTGATTTTAACTGTTTTTGACCTAAGATTTTGGTGAAATCTAGAATTTGTGCATGCTTAGGGTTGAAAGTTGTTTAAACATCATTATTATAACATATGTGATAGATTTGGAGGTTTGAATCTGGCTTGTTGGTCAAGTGCATCAGCAAAAGTATAAAACTGCATGTTCTTGTGTTCATCAGTAACTTTAAGTGCTTGAATATTGCTTAAAACTTTGAATCATTGCATGAAACCTGTTTAGACTTGCTTATTTGAGTTTATAATAGATTGTGTATGCATTTGGTTAAGTTTGGCTGGCTGAATATTGCTAAAAGTGCTTATTGAACCTAAACTGCTTATTGTTCTAAGTCTGTGACAGATCTGGTGATTGTTTGAATTAACTGTACAAATTGGCTATTGCTTGTTGTGATTTTTTGATTGTTATTGACTCCTTATGATCCAATGATCATTTGGGTGCCTTGTTGAAATCTGAATCTCCAAAAAAGTCACTAAAGACAATATGGCTATTGCTTGTTGTGATTTT
This sequence comes from Glebionis coronaria, assembly GCA_025667525.1. Classification (NCBI taxonomy): domain Eukaryota; kingdom Viridiplantae; phylum Streptophyta; class Magnoliopsida; order Asterales; family Asteraceae; genus Glebionis; species Glebionis coronaria. The sequence goes on along the minus strand of CM046882.1, from coordinate 71,547,306 downwards.
TTGATTGTTATTGACTCCTTATGATCCAATGATCATTTGGGTGCCTTGTTGAAATCTGAATCTCCAAAAAAGTCACTAAAGACAATAAAGTCTACAAGTCAAGCAGTGGGAAAAGTTCTCACTGCTCAACACCCAAAACTAGCCCCTGCTAGTGTTAATTTGTACTCAGCTTATCAATAAGCTATATTTGCTTATCCAGACCTGTAACAACTTATTTTTTGTGATAGATCTTCATTATTTGACCCATTTGATTAGACTGGAGCTTATTGGACTTTGACTTTGACTTTTTGCTAGAAAACCAACTTAATTGACTTTTTCATAAGTGCTTATTTGATTTTTCCAGCTTATTGAGTCAGCTTATTTGAAAACTTTTTGTTGAAATAGCTTAATTAAGTAATTTAAAAGCTTTAGAAACTTGAATCAGCTCTTGGGGTGGCCTAGAACTCAAAAACGACTATTTTGTCGTTTTCTGTAGATTGCTTATTGCATTTTCAGGCTTATTCCTTTGGCTTATTTCAAATTTCTTTTTACAGAAGTCTTATTTAGGACAAAAGAAGCTTGTGTGTCTAATTTGAGCTTATGGCATTAGCTTATACCTTAATGGGCCAAAAAGCCCATTAAGAATAAGCTGTTTGGTATAAGCTTGCTAATTTCACATTTTCAGCTTTTGGGCCTTTGGAAAAGTTGTTTAAAATCAAATTTTGAGTCAAGTAGTGCTTTTTGGGCTTATTTGGGTCACTTTTTCATTTTGGGCTCAAATTTGGCCCATTAAGGATCTGTTTTGGGTTTAGCCCATTTTCTAGGCCCACTAAGGGTATTTAGGTAATTTCAAGTTCATTTTTGTGTTATTTAGGTTAAATTAAGCTAGTTTGCAACTTTTTAGAATTTTTGGATTTTCATTAATATTTTAATATTATTTTATTATTAAAAATTAAAAGTCTGATTTTCTAAGTTTTTATATTTTCCTAGGTTCTAGACACTTAATTAGGAATTTTACAACTTTCTAAATATTTTTAGAGTCTTTTAATTATTTTCTAGAATTATTTTAAGTTTTAATAGTTTTTAATTGTTTAAAAATAGTCTTTAGTGGTTTTAAAATTTTGAAAAATACTTTTTAGCTTAATTAGGTTATTTTAAAAGTTTACAAACTTTAAGATCTTGATTTGGACTTTTTAATAGTTAATACTGGTTTTTAGGGCTTTAATTAGCATTAAAAAGTTAATATTTTATTAATTAAAAGGTTTTAGCAAGTTTGGATTTTTTGTAAACCATTAGAATACTTTAGTGGATTTTTAGTGATTTTCAGGTATTTTTAGAGTAAAATTTTAATTCTGGTGCTTTTTACGGTTTTACGTGTACGCCTTTATCGTCTTAGTGTAATCCGTCTTCGTAACCGTCATTCTCTTCTTATCCCATTTCTATTTTCTTTCTCATAATCAATATAATCACATCACTAATCAATTTATTACACACACACCAAGCCTCCTTGAGAACGAACTCATTTTAGGGTCATTTGTACACGGTTTTCCTAAATCGTCGTGCTTACCCTATTTGCCCTCTTTTCCTAAAGAGTTGTAAAAACTCCAACTATCATTTTGGTGCCGCTGCCGGGGAGGCGTGTTGTGTTTTGATTTGGACATTGTTGTTTTTATATACTAACCATAATAGTATTTGTATTAGTGGCACTCTACTAATACGTATTATCGGTTTTTCGATTTTTGTGTGAATACTATTACTATATTGTATACATAGAACAATAAATTCACAAGTACTCCAAATACATGAGAAATCACAACCTTGACATAGGAGGTCATTACCCAATCATTGTATTCGAATCTCAAACCAAAGAAAAAGGCAAAAATAGATAAATACTTTCGTGAAGCTCAATTTTGAAAAATACAAACTATAAGGCGGATATTATAAAATATATCCTAAGGAAAAAGGCTCTTATGTGCTTCGCGCCGCCTCGTTTCCCCGCTTGCTTGTGAGTATTTGATTTTGAGAGCTAATCGAGGGTTTTGCCGCCCAAAGTATTATTAAGTATCATATATACTTTCTTGGTTTTATTTGATTAAACCCTCTTGAACGTTTTGGTGTTCCACCAACGTTCTAAAGTCATCGAAGGCGTTCACTTCACGTGATCGTTTTCATTCCTTGAGGCTTCTTTAATCAAGAGATTTGATTAAGGAGGAGATTTGTAGATTTTTGTCTACTTAATACATTCACCAAAATCCAAAAAGGTCAATACAATCAAAAACCACAAAAAAAATTGAAAAATACAAAACACCAAAAAGAATCTTCTTTGCTCATCCCCTCGTTGTACGTGACGTTTATGCTAACTCGTAATCAAGCAAGACGTGCACGTAAACGAAAGAACAAAACTCCCACTCCTAATCTTTCTAGTGAGGAGTCTCCTATTGACGAACCCATTGTAAGAGAAGCACCAACCATGGCGAATCGAACTATGATGGAGTTACTTCAAGCACCCACCGATGGTTATGGAGAGGCTATTGTGATTCCCGCTATCCTTGCGGAGAATTTTGAAGTGAAAACGGGTTTGTTGTCGATGATCCAAAACAACAAATTCTGTGGTGATGAGAAGGACAATCCACACAACCATATCCGCCAATTCAATCGTCTTACTGCCACTTGCAAGTTTAAGGATGTCTCGAATGACTCGATTAAGATGATTCTTTTTCCGTATTCTCTAGCGGGGCCCGCTAAAATTTGTTTAGAGAAAGAGCCACCCAATTCTATATTGATGTGGAAGGATCTCATGTCTAAGTTTGTAAACCAATTTTTTCCGCCCTCTAAGACTACGCACTTAAAAACGAGATTTCAAAATTTTCACAAGAGTTTAATGAATGTTTTTCAACGGCTTGGAATAGGTTTAAGGAAATGTTACATGAGTGTCCTCATCACGGTTTTTCCGACTTGCATCAAATTGACAGGTTTTACAATGGACTTAATGATCATGAAAGAGATTATCTTAATGCCGCCGCGGGTGGTAATTTTTTGTGTAAAACGGTTGAGGAAGCTTTGGTGATAATTGAGAATAGATCTAAGGTGTATAGTCCTCGTAGCACGTCTAGTGTTCGTAAGGCTTCGTCTTCGGCTTCACCTTCTTTGTCTACTACCATCGATGCTTGCCAAATTGAGGCGAACTTGGAAAACAAAATCTTTGATACGCTTAAAGGTCTTTTGGTTGAGTTCAAAGTTGGAGAACCAAGTGCTCCCGCTACGGCTAAAGCGGTTGAGGTTTCATGCGTGTATTGTGGTGGAGGTCATGATTTATCCGAGTGCATTACCAACGGTGGTAACACTTCGAGTGCCTACGCGGCCACGGGAACTTACAACCAAAATGGTCAAGTTACCCGCTCTAATCAATTGGCTCCACCGGGTTTTGGTTCAAATCAAAATGCCAACAACAACTATCGCAACAATCAAGTTGGTTTCAAAAACAATTACAACAAGGGAAACTATGGTAATCAAGGTGATAATAATCAAGTTTCAAACAAAAATCAAAATGATTTTCAAAACAACAACAAAGGTTTGCAAACATTGAAAGATCTTCCAAATGAGTTTGTTGAATATGCTAATGGGAATGATTCTAGGTTTGACAATATTCAAAGAGAAATCATTAGCCTAAGATCCGAGTTTAAGACCGACTTGAAGAAAGAGTTGAAAAACGAGTTAGCTAATGAGCTTAAAATCCATACCAACAAGATGGAAGGAAATGTAACTAGGTTACAACAAAACAAAAAAAAATGGAACAAGGGCAACATGAGATTAAACAAGAAATGATTAAAGCCGAGAAGAGGCAATCCATGTTTGAAGATAAAATCTCATCTATGTTTGAGGCAATTATGTGTAAACCGTCTTCGAGTAGTCTTCCTAGCAACACCGTATCAAACCCTAAGGGTGACATGAAAGTGATTACCACACGTAGTGGTAAGACACTTAAGGAACCGACTCCTCAACCAATTGCTCCTACGGAGGAAGCAATTGAGGAAGAACCCGAGGTGGTGGTCCAAAAGGAGCATGTCCCAATCCCACGAAGTACCGCTCATGCCACACCTACGGTTGACCCATTACCAACATTGGAACCCGAGATTCCAAAGGCTATGCCTATGCCTCAACCCACACCACCTTTGCCCTATCCATTAAGACTTAGAAAGGAGAATCGTCAAGAGCGCGACAATTACCAATTTGAGCTTTTTATGAAAATGTTTCGTGATTTGCACTTTAATGTGAGTTTCGCCGACGCTTTGGTCATGATGCCTCGATTTGCCGCTAACTTTAAGAGTATGTTGAACAACAAGGAGAAATTGCACCAATTGTCTAGTTGTTCATCGGTTTATCTTAATCGCATACCTCAAAAAGTCGGTGATCCCGGTAAATTTTTCATCCCTTGTGCAATCCAAGATATGGAAGAATGCTTTGCCTTGGCCGATCTTGGTGCTAGCATTAACTTGATGCCACTTGCAATCTTCAAGTCGCTCAATCTTCCTAATCTTACTCCTTCACTAATGTCTATCGAGTTGGCCGACCATTCCACGATTCCTGCATGTGGATTGGCGGAAGACTTTTTGTGAAAGTCGGAAAGTTCTACTATCCCGTAGACTTTATCGTTGTCGATATTCTCACGGATCCTCAAGTTCCTCTCATTTTAGGTCGTTTGTTTTTAGATACGTCTATGGCTTTGATCGATGTTCATGCTAGAAAGATCACCTTACGTTTCAACGACGAGGAGCTTGTTATAAACGCAACTCAAAACTCTCAAATTTCTCATGTTTATTCCGTTGCAACCATAAACCTCGTTGATATGATTGACGTGGTTTGCGAGGAATTTTCACAAGAAGTTCTAGGTTTTGGTGATGATGAAAATGGTGGCAATCCCACTATGTTAGATCCCATCCTTGATAACTCGACACCAACCTTCACTCCATTTGAAGGTGGTGGTTTTACGTTGGAAGAATTAGATGTTCCACGTACTTGTAACGAAGACCTCGACAATGATGAGGACTTCTCGATTATCAAGGATTTCCTTAACGATTTCTCATTTCCTCCACCCGAGGAGGTTATGAGTATCGAGCCTAAATCTTCACTTGAGGAACCACCTATCCTCGATTTGAGAGATTTACCTCCTCATCTCGAATATGTCTATTTGGAGGAGGGCGACAAGTTTCCGGTGATTATTGTGAAGGAACTTTCGGATGATGAAAAAACCGCACTTGTCGATGTTCTAAAGGATCACAAAGGGGAAATTGCGTGGAAGTTATCCGACATTAAGGGAATAGATCCCAAATTTTGTACCCACAAAATCTTAATGGAGGAGGATTACAAGCATGCAATCCAATGTCAAAGGAGGGTGAACCCCAAAATTCACGACGTCATCAAGAAGGAAGTCCTTAAACTCCTTGGCGCGGGAATGATTCACCCTATTTCCGATAGCCCTTGGGTGAGTCCTATTCATTGTGTCCCTAAAAAGGGAGGAATGATCGTTGTGCCAAACGATGCCAACAAGTTAATTCCCACTAGACTCGTGACCGGATGGAGAGTGTGCATTGACTATCGTAAGTTGAATGAAGCCACTCGAAAAGACCATTTTCCCTTGCCCTTCATGGACCAAATGTTGGAGCATCTTGCTGGAAACGAATTCTATTGCTTTTTAGAAGGTTTTTCCGGTTACTTCTAAATCCCCATCGATCCTCGTGATCAAGAAAAAACTACGTTTACGTGTCCATATGGAATGTTTGCCTATCGTAGAATGCCATTCGGACTTTGCAATGCACCAGGAACCTTTCAAAGGTGCATGATGGCTATTTTTCATGATATGATCGAGAAGACGAGGGAAGTCTTCATGGATGACTTTTCCGTATTTGGTAATTCGTTCACTTCGTGTTTGTCGAATCTTGAGAGAATGTTGAAACGTTGTGAGGAAACCAACCTTGTGCTCAATTGGGAAAAATGTCATTTTATGGTTAAAGGTGGAATCGTCTTAGGGCACAAGGTCTCGAAAGCGGGGATTGAGGTAGATCAAGCTAAGGTAGACGTCATCGCCAAATTACCTCATCCCAAAACCGTTAAGGGAGTTAGGAGTTTCCTAGGCCACGCGGGCTTTTATCGTCGATTCATCAAGGATTTTTCAAAGATCTCTCGACCCATTACACATCTTCTTGAAAAAGAGGCACGTTTTGTCTTTGACGAAGATTGTGTACGAGCCTTTGAAATCCTTAAGAGGAAACTTACCGAAGCTCCATTCTTGTTTCTCCCAATTGGAACCTCCCCTTTGAGCTAATGTGTGATGCTAGTGATTACGCTATTGGGGCCGTATTGGGGCAACGTCATGAAAAGCACTTCTTGCCTATTCACTATGCTAGCAAGACGATGACCGGGGCTCAACTAAAATACACTACAACGGAAAAGGAGTTCCTTACCGTGGTGTATGCATTTGAGAAATTTCGACCTTATCTCGTCTTGACGAAATGCATAGTGTATACGGATCATTCGGCTATCAAGTATCTTATGGCTAAACAAGATGCAAAGCCGAGATTACTTCGTTGGATTCTCCTCCTTCAAGAATTTGATCACAAAATTGTTGACAAAAAAGGAGCCGAGAATTTAGCGGCCGATCATCTTTCTCGTTTGGAAGATCCTCACCAAAGTGTTTACGAGCCCAAGGAAATCACCGAAACATTTCCGCTCGAGACACTTGGTGTAGTGAATTCTAAGCTTGATTCTTCCACCCCATGGTTTGCAGACTTTGCAAATTACCATGCGGGTAACTTCATCATCAAGGGTATGACGACTCAATAAAAATGAAAATTATTTCGTGACGTCAAGTTCTACTTTTGGAACGACCCTTACTTGTTTCGAACTTGTGCGGATCAAATCATCCGACGTTGTGTATGTGGCACCGAAGCTTCTAATATCCTTAGAGCTTGTCATGAGTGACCCACGGGTGGTCACCATGGTGCTAATCTCACGGCTAAGAAGGTGTTTGATGCCGGCTTCTTTTGGCCTACTATTTACCGAGATGCACAAGATCTTGTGAAGTCATGTGATTCATTCCAACGACAAGGAAAAGCCTCACAAAAAGATTAAATGCCACAAAATATCATCCAAGTGTGTGAGATCTTTGACGTTTGGGGTATAGACTTTATGGGGCCGTTCCCATCATCTCGTGGTAATAAGTATATCCTCGTTGCGGTTGACTACCTATCTAAGTGGTTGGAAGCTAAGGCTTTGCCCACCAATGATGCTCGTGTGGTAGTCAAGTTTTTGAAAAGCTTGTTTTCTCGGTTTGGAACCCCTCGTGCGATCATAAGCGATCGTGGAACCCATTTTTGTAACGACCAATTCGAAAGGGTCCTAAGGAAATATGGGGTTACACATCGTCTTTCTACGGCTTATCACCCACAAATGAGTGGGCAAGTCGAGGTTTCAAACCGAGCTTTGAAGAGGATCTTGGAGAGATCCGTTGGGGAAAACCGACAATCTTGGTCGGATAAGTTGGACGATGCTTTATGGGCTTTTAGGACCGCTCATAAGACGCCCATTGGGTGCACTCCCTATAAGCTTGTGTATGGAAAAAATTGTCATTTGCCAATCGAATTGGAACACAAGGCTTATTGGGCCTAAAGCCTTGTAATGATGATATGGAGACCGCGGGAAAACACTAGAAAATGCAATTAAATGAATTGGATGAATTGAGGGACATTGCTTATGAAAATTCATTGATTTATAAAGAAAAAATAAAAGTTGCATGATTCTAAAACTAAAAACCGGGTTTTTAACATTAGGGATCAAGTTTTGCTTTGTAATTCTCGCTTGAAAATCTTTTCCGGTAAGTTGAAATCCCGTTGGTCCGGTCCATTCACCGTGCCCCAAGTTTTTCCATATGGGACATCGAGCTAGCTCAAAATGATGGCCCCAATTTCAAGGTGAATGGACATAGGTTGAAGCACTACTTTGGCGGGGAAGTTCCATCCTTGAACTACCTCGACCAAATCACCTTCCCTAATGATAATTAGTATTGAGGGGATCGAGTCGAGCTCATGACTCGGTAATCAAAAACGAGGTGTCTCGTGGGGGAATCCCATGCTTATCCTATGTACATATTATCGCTTTCTAATGTAGCAACGTGTGGGGATTTGTGCCCTTCCAACCTTTGTTCCGTGGTTGTTTGTGAATTGTGGTTTTTAGATGATCATGATCTTTACGATTGGAGCCTCTCGTGTTCGTTTTATGGGAGCACTCGATCGTTTGCTTTGAAGACTTTCTCAATATCCATGATTTATCCTTTGATGTTCTAACCTTAGGTTTATAGCACACTTCATAAACGGCTTTAAATTTAACGGTTACACCCTTTCCATGCTAGATTAGGCAATCGACTACGTCTCTAGTATGGGGGTGTTTGCACCCCTAGACTCGAAACATTGAGGACAATGTTTAACTTTAGTATGGGGGTGAATAGATACTTGCCTTGCCAAACCTTCACGCTTTCCAAAGTTTATCTTTTTGTTTATCATTTTGTTGCAAAGTAAGTCTAGAAATGGCCAAATTTTAAAAATTTTCTCATGTTTTATAAGTGTTTAAAGACACGAATGTAGGTTTTCCGATGGCGAGAATAAGAGTAATTTTTGACTCGACCGTGCGTGTTGAGCACTTAGCTTTGATTCCTTAACTTCACATTAGGCTAAGTCTCTTAAATGAGGACGAGAAATGATAGGGTTAATTATAAGTTCCTATGCTAAACGTAGAGTACTCGTATTCTTTCAAAAACTCATGTGTTCTCGTTGTTTGCTTATTCTCCCTTCGCATGTAAATATTTTTTGCTTAATAAATATTGACTTAGCGGTTTAGTTGGGATTGTTGGGTTTCTAGTCTTTTCTAGTAGCTTCCGTGTAATTAAATTAGGAAGACATTAAGGTATCGCCAGCGTCACGGTTTTGAAGTATTGGCACCCGAATAATCAAAAGCTTCACCTAATAATAAGATCTCAAGTGCTCACCTAAATCAACCAAACAATTTGAAGCCCCACAAGGCCGAAAAATCTATGCAAAACTGAAAGTGAATCAAGCCTTTATCTTTGAAGCTTTAAAGATCCAAAATTCGCCTTAGCGTGAGGATATACGTCTTTGGCTAATAAAACTACCGATGAGGTGGATAATAAAAGGCAAGGCAAGACCGAAGTCATAATAAAAGCTTCATGGCGAAGTTGAATAAAATATGGAGGTAAACCAAAGAAAATAAGGCCCTTCCGTTAGGGGGCGTATAAAAGTCTTGGTAATAAGTCTCATGTTCAAAACCGTTATAAAACCGTGTTTATCGATCCTTCTTGTTGACTTAATTTTTTGACATCGTTGTCTATTAGGAGGGGTTATTGATTTGATGGTCTTGGTTACACCGTTAGGACTCTATTTTAGACCTAAATCTCTATTATCACATAAGTCAAACAATGTATCCTCGTGAAACATTCAAGACAAAATAAAATATAAGAGATACAACTTAGGAAATTGGGAGGATAAGTACGTGATTAGGTCATATGAGTAGTGTTAGCATTACTAACTTATAATGACAATGATCTCGTTACACGATTGCATGGAATTAGGGTGAAAATCGAGGACGATGAAATTATTTCTAACGAAGCATTCACGTGTTTTTATTCTATGAACCTAAACGTCCCATTTTGCGATGAAAATCATACATTATGTCTAAAATGCAAGTAGTAGTAATAGTGGTAGTGTAGCTAGTTTATCGTTCAATAAAGTGAATAAAAATGAATTTTGGAGGTGCTACGATACTTTATTCTAGCATTGCGTGAGGGCACGGCAATGGTTTAGTATGGGGGAGTGATGAGACTGCTTTTATACATAGTCTCATCGTCCAAAAAGGGCTTAAAATGCATTAAATATCATCAAAATACCCATATATATGCTTGTGTTTGTTGCTTGTGTATTTTAGGTACGGATATTGAGAAAATGACAAATGATCACAAGAATCATGCAAAAACAAACACGGGAAAGGAAGCCGCACAATGACCCAAGCCCTAATGAAGAATTTTCCAAAGAAAACCCTTGAAGATTTGAAGAATTATGAAGAAGGGTCCTCCAATGTTGAAGAATTGACACTTTATACCCTTGTATCTTCAAAATTACAAGTTTGGTCCCTAAAGTTTGTCAAAATTACAAAAAGGGCCCTCCACTTTGAAGAATTGACAAGTTTAGCACCTCAACAAAGCTAAATTGTCAACCATTATCCTCCACAAAGTCAAATATATCATGAAGTCCTTCAAAGAACAAGAAATTACAAGTTTGGTCCTTTGAAAATATCAAAATTACCAAACGGACCATTAACTTTCAACATTTGGCAAGAATGGTCCCTCATAAATGAAGACTTGGCAATTTCAGTCCTCCAAAATGCCAATCATACAAGTTAAGACCATAATCCATCAAGAAAATGCCAAATCAGTCCCTCAAGAATCACAACATGGCAAGAAATACCCCTGAATTTACTTTACAAAACTTTTTGGGGCAAAAGTGTGAAAATAGAAAGTTTGATAACAAAGGAAATCCGGATTTGTGCTATTATTTACAAAGTGAAACAAGATTGAAAAGAAAGGGGTTAAAGTTGGCTAGACAAGAAAGATACATAGACTAATGAGTGGGTGACACCTGTCCTATTCACACTCTCCACCAATCACATTGCACCATTCATCCATGTCACACCCCACTCACCAGGTTTATTAATTTCTTAATCCTTGGCGCCTTAAACACTTATTTAAATCTTAATCACCCCTTAAACATATCAAAACCTATGTTCATCATCTCAAGAACATAATTGGGGATTTTTGTTTTAGCAAAAATTAAACCACCACCTCTTCCAGATTTATGATTAAGGTGACCCTAATCACATCCCAACTTTCAAATAGCCTGCCACATCATCACCCATGTCACATGTTTACCCTGCTTTTCACTTTGGAGAAGATGCCAAAACAGTAGGCCCTCATCCAACGCCCCACAATCCAGCTTTGTTTCTAAGCTTTGTATAAACCCTTAGATCAAATTTCAACAGCTGCCAGCTCCACTACAATCCAAGAAGAGTCACATGATTCATAGAATGTTCAAACTGCAAGGGCAAAATGGGGACTTCAAGCATTAGGGCTTTACGTTTTTCTTTGCATTTCTAGAATCTTTGTAGCCTATATAAAGGCATTTAGGCTTTACATTTCAGAAGCTTTTGGTTTTTCCTTGTTCAACAACTTGTAAATCCTCTTTTCAGTTTAATGAAATTATGTTAAGTTTTTGGAAGAAAGACCAAGTGCCACTTAATTTTAAGCTTGTTATTTTTATTAGTTAACTGAAATTGAACCTTAAAACATGTTTTTAAACCTTGTGTAAGAAATTACACATTGGACTAAAATTTGATATTTTGCTAAGTTTTCTTGGTACATCTTGGAATTCTTGGGATATAAGCTGATCATAGCATCCTAATTGTGATAGCAAGGTGTTGTGAAGCTCATATCTTGGGGATAATCAAGAGTGGGTACAAGAAGTTGCATTAATCAAGTTTATTTTCCAACAAAGTCACCTTTTTGTTTTAATATTGTGCTTCTAACCTTGTTGAATCTTAGCAGGGTTGTTGTTAGAAGCTTGTGCTTGTTTTTGCTAGCACATAATCTCTAACATTCGTGGGTGTGGATGTACATCCATGAGGTTTGTCTTAAAACCTTGAAAATCTGATAAATTTTGGATTTTTTGTGGATTTTTGCTCTACTGGTGTTCTTGTTGTTTTCTTGGCTTGAATCTGCTTAATCTTGCATATTAATGTTGTTGGTATGCTAGATTAATCATTTGGTAAACTGAATCACACTTATACTTGTTTAATTTTTGGATTGAAAAGTTAAAAGGGTGTTTGGGATTACCTGTGAGTTCAAAACTTGTTATTGTGTTAGTGGAAGTTTGTATTTGTGCTTGGTATCTAATATATGCTTGGTTGAGAGTATTTTGCTGCAAGTTTTGGAGTTTGAAACCTTGAATCACATAATCTGCTATAACTTGTTGATTTTAACTGTTTTTTACCTAAGATTTTGGTGAAATCTAGAATTTGTGCATGCTTAGGGTTGAAAGTTGTTTAAACATCATTATTATAACATATGTGATAGATTTGGAGGTTTGAATCTGGCTTGTTGGTCAAGTGCATCAGCAAAAGTATAAAACTACATGTTCTTGCGTTCATCAGTAACTTTAAGTGCTTGAATCTTGCTTAAAACTTTGAATCATTGCATGAAACCTGTTTAGACTTGCTTATTTGAGTTTATAATAGCTTGTGTATGCATTTGGTTAAGTTTGGCTGGCTGAATATTGCTAAAAGTGCTTATTGAACCTAAACTGCTTATTGTTCTAAGTCTGTGACAGATCTGGTGATTGTTTGAATTAACTGTACAAATTGGCTGTTGCTTGTTGTGATTTTTTGATTGTTATTGACTCCTTCTGATCCAATGATCATTTGGGTGCCTTGTTGAAATCGGAATCTCCAAAAAAGTCACTAAAGACAATAAAGTCTACAAGTCAAGCAGTGGGAAAAGTTCCCACTGCTCAACACCCAAAACTAGCCCCTGCTAGTGTTAATTTGTACTCAGCTTATCAGTAAGCTATATTTGCTTATCCAGACCTGCAACAACTTATTTTTTGTGATAGATCTTCATTATTTGACCCATTTGATTAGACTGGAGCTTATTGGACTTTGACTTTGACTTTTTGCTAGAAAACCAACTTAATTGACTTTTTCATAAGTGCTTATTTGCTTTTTCCAGCTTATTGAGTCAACTTATTTGAAAATTTTTTGTTGAAATAGCTTAATTAAGTCATTTAAAAGCTTTAGAAACTTGAATCAGCTCTTGGGGTGGCCTAGAACTCAAAAACGACTATTTTGTCGTTTTCTGTAGATTGCTTATTGCATTTTCAGGCTTATTCCTTTGGCTTATTTCAAATTTCTTTTTACAGAAGTCTTATTTAGGACAAAAGAATCTTGTGTGTCTAATTTGAGCTTATGGCATTAGCTTATAGCTTAATGGGCCAAAAAGCCCATTAAGAATAAGCTGTTTGGTATAAGCTTGCTTATTTCACATTTTCAGCTTTTGGGCCTTTGGAAAAAGTTGTTTAAAATCAAATTTTGAGTCAAGTAGTGCTTTTTGGGCTTATTTGGGTCACTTTTTCATTTTGGGCTCAAATTTGGCCCATTAAGGATCTGTTTTAGGTTTAGCCCATTTTCTAGGCCCATTAAGGGTATTTAGGTAATTTCAAGTTCATTTCTGTGTTATTTAGGTTAAATTAAGCTAGTTTGCAACTTTTTAGAATTTTTTAGGATTTTTGGATTTTTATTAATATTTTAATATTATTTTATTATTAAAAATTAAAAGTCTGATTTTCTAAATTTTATATTTTCCTAGGTTCTAGACACTTAATTAGGAATTTTACAACTTTCTAAATATTTTTAGAGTCTTTTAATTATTTTCTAGAATTATTTTAAGTTTTAATAGCTTTTAATAGTTTTTAATTGTTTAAAAATAGTTTTTAGTGGTTTTAAAAGTTTGAAAAATAATTTTTAGCTTAATTAGGTTATTTTAAAAGTTTACAAACTTTAAGATCTTGATTTGGACTTTTTAATAGTTAATATTGATTTTTAGGGCTTTAATTAGCATTAAAAAGTTAATATTTTATTAATTAAAAGGTTTTAGCAAGTTTGGATTTTTTGTAAACCCTTAGAATATTTTAGTGGATTTTTAGTGATTTTCAGGAATTTTTAGAGTAAAATTTTAATTCTTGTGCTTTTTACGGTTTTACGTGTACGCCTTTATCGTCTTAGTGTAATCCGTCTTCGTAACCGTCATTCTCTTCTTATCCCATTTCTAATTCTTTCTCATAATCAATATAATCACATCACTAATCAATTCATTACACACACACCAAGCCTCCTTGAGAACTAACTCATTTTAGGGTCATTTGTACACGGTTTTCCTATATCGTCGTGCTTACCCTATTTGCCCTCTTTTCCTAAAGAGTTGTAAAAACTCCAACTATCATCGATCCTTCCTGCTGACTTGATTTTTTGACATCGTTGTCTATAAGGGGAGGTTATTAATTCGATGGTCTTGGTTAGAGCGTTATGAATCTATTTTTGAACCTTAATCTCTATCATCGCATAAGTCAAAAATGAATCATCATGATCATTCAAGACAAAAATAAATATAAGAGATACCAATTAGGATTAAGGAAGTCTAAGTACGTGATTAGGGCATATGAGTAGTGTTAGCATTACTAACTTATAATTACAATGATCTCGTTACACGCTTAGCATGGAATTGGGTGAAAATCGAGGACGACGAAATTATTTCTAACGAAGCATTCACGTGTTCTTGTTCTATGAACCTAAACGTCCCATTTTGCGATGAAAATCATACATTATGTCTAAAACGCAAGTAGTAGTAGTAGTGTAGTAAGTTTACATTTCAATAAAAGTCGATAAAAATGAATTTTAAAGATGCTAAGATACTTTATTCTAGCATTGCGTGAGAGCATGACAATGGTTTAGTATGGGGGAGTGAAGAGACTGCTTTTATACATAGTCTCATCGTCCAAAACGGGCTTAAAAGGATGAAAATATCATAAAAAGTGCCAAATATATGCTTGTGTTTGCTCAATTTGTATTTCAGGTACGGATATCGAAAAAATGACAAAAGATCACAAGAATCAACCAAAAACGAACACGGGAAACGAATCTGCACAATGAACCGGTCCCTAGTGTTGAATTTCCAAGAAAAGTCCTTGAAGAATTGAAGATGTAAAAGAAGGGTCCTTCATCATTGACGAATTGACACTTTATACACTCGTATATTCATAATTACAAGTTTGGTCCCTAAAGTTTGTCAAAGTTACAAAAAGGACCCTCAACTTTGAAGTATTGGCAAGAATGGTCCTTACAAAATGAAGACTTGTCACTTTTAGTCCTCCATAGAGTCAAAGATATAAGTGAAGACCTTAAAGTATGAAGACATGTCAAGAATGGCCCTTCAAAGATCAATAAATTACAAATCAATTCCTTTAAAACACCCTTGGAAAGTTTCTGTGGCCAAAATGCAAAACTAAAACTTGTTTAACAAAGGAAATTGATTTTGGATCTGCCAAGACTTTGTTTAAACACAAAGTGGAAAGATAGGGACCAAAACTGGCCGAACAACAAACTTACCTTAACCAACCATGGCTTGCCACCTCACCCCACTAACACTCTCCCACCAATAAAAACACCCTATCTCACAACCCCCCTCCACGTCACAACTCCACTAATCCTTTTAATATACTTAAGTTTAAACTGGGATTATGTGGCGGGTAACACACACACACACCCTAATCTCGATTAAAACACACCCCCAACATGTTCTTCATCCTAAAACCCTAATCCCTAATCACCTACTAAATCAAAGGGTTTTCAGTTGATTGTTTCCAGAAGCATGATTAACCTCTCACTAAACGAAACCCCACAAACAAAACTCTGCCCCGTGACCTGTGGGACCTTTCCCCATGATCCCCTGCTCCAAAAATGGCATGAAGACAAAACAGTGGCAGAACTTCAACGATTTGGATTCATTTACTTGGTCTCCACACATATCAAACGGCCAAGATCCTCCCATACATGCTGGCATCACATGGAGCAGCACATATGACCAAGACCTCAATTCAAAAATCAGCATCTTATTGGCATCTTCAAGATTCCAGGAGGGTATTATAGGAATTCATTGTTCTAGGCATTCCATCTTCTTATTTTTTTTCTAGAATGAATGTAGCCTCAATATATAAAGGCACATTAGAGTTGTAGTAAGTTGTTCTTGTTTTCTCCTTTTTTCACAACCTTGTAAGTCCAGTTTTTCTGAATGAAAATGGTTAAGAATTGATGATGAGAAACAAGTCCCCAGTTATTTATTTTGTTTGAGTTCTCTTTAATCCATTTGATTTATTATTCGGGTTTAAAAAAGTTTTCAATTTTGAAATTGTTCATCAAGAATCTAAGTTAAGTCTTTGGGTAGTTTTATCAGTGTATTTTGATCATATCCACCTGATATTCTTGTTGAATATCAAGTGCAAGTAAGAAACACATTGATTGTTATATTGGTTTACAGCTTAAAAAGTTTCCATGTTTGAAGTATAGAAGTTTTTATTTGTTTTTGAAAATCCTTTGAATCAATGACTTATGTTTGGATCATTTGTGTGTGATGTCCTTGTTGGAAATCACATACAAGTGACAAGCATAAGGCTTATTCAAAGTCTTTTACACTTAGTCCCAAAGTTTGAGTAAAATCAGTGCACCACTTTTTGATATTGCAATAATCTGTTATCACTTTCTTAAATTTTTCTTCTTAGCAGGGTTGTTATAAAGGAAGCTTGTACTCATGCGAGTACATAAGCTCAAAAAAATCGGGGGTGTGGATAGTACATCCCTGAGGTTTGCTACTTTTGCCTTTTTCTATTTCTATTTTTCTATCTGATTCTTGTTCATGAGTTTTTGGGTATGCTGCTTGTTCTAATTGGTTTAATGTTAATGTTTGAGTGATATTTTAAGAATACTGATTTTTTGTTAGTAACTGGTAGTTTTAAAATTTCTATTCTTTGCATAATCTTGTTTATCAGCTCTATAGGTAGTGTTTGGGTCTGTTGTTCTTGTCATCTTAGGACATAGTGATTGCAAGTTGTTGTTATTGTGTATGTGTGTTTAAGTGGTGTGAGTCAATATCACACTTGTGTTAAAACTGGTTGCTTCAGAAACTAAAATTGGTAAAGTAATAAAAATGCTTAGTTCATCAGTAGGGGGTATAAGAGCATGAACTTGTGATTTGATGCATGCTATCTTGTCCACTGGTAGTTGTTAGGCTTGCAAAGAGTTTGGGAGTGATTGTTTGGGTTCCATTTGATTATAGCAGCCCTGGGGGCTTATTGAATTTCACCTAAATGCATATCACATTAGTAAAGTGACTTAAACCATTGTCAACTATATCAGAACAATTTCAGTAGAGTAATACTTAATTTTGAAGTGAAATCTTGCTTGCACATCTAGTTCTAGGATATTAAAATCTATACATGGGTTTGGATTCAACTTTTATGAGCTTTTGATAGATAACAAGTGCATACATCACTTATTGTATCCATCTGTTAGAGTTGTCTGTATATCTCTGAACTGTTTGCTTAGTTTGTATCATTTGGTGTGTTGCATGTTGCTATTTTTGTGTTATTTGTGACTCCCACAAGTCCACTGACTTGTGGGGTGCCCTTTTTGTCCAAAGTAATCACTAAAACAAGCTCAAAACAGCTTAATCCACTTTCTGTGAACAGCAGTGGGAACCCCTATTCCCACTGATAAAGCGTTGCTAGCCACTGCTTAGCATAAAAACAAAAACAAGTGACTAGTCACTATCAGCTTTGTCATTTTTTGTCTTTAGTGGTATTTTTGCATTGTTTTTAAGATTTTAAAATTTTCCATTTTTCTTTGATTTTATTTAGTATTTTTAGAAAAAGAAATTTTAATTTTCTGATTAGTTTACTATTTATTGCATTATTTTGAATTAAAAATAGATTTTTATTATTCTATTTTTGTCCTTTAGTGCCAAAAATTTGTGTTTTTCTGTTTTTCCAATTTTCTTGTTTTAAGTTAAGTATTTTAAGGTTTTTAGAAAAGAAATTTTTTTACTTTATTTAATCATTTTTATAATTATTTTAAGTTAAATTAGTTTTTAATAAATCTGTTTTTGTCCTATTAGGGTGAAATTAATTTTTTTCTCAACTTTTTCATTTTCTTACTTTAAATACATTAAGTTAAGATTTTTGGAAAATAAAATTATTTTTCTCATCTTTTAATTAATTTTTAGGATTATTTTAATCTTTTAATAATTTTTAGCCATTTAAAAATAGTAAAATAGTTTTAAAAATCAAGAAAAATACTTTTAGTTTTTATATAATATGAGTGAGATTGTCATTTGTTAAAATCATATTTTGGATTTATTTTTAATTGTATTTAATTTTAAGTCTTTAAATAGCATTTAAAATTAAATATTAAATTAGAAATAAGTTTTAAAATATTTTTGTCAAATTTTTATTCTTATTTATATTATTTTAGATTTTTTTTTGATTTTTAATAAATTTTTGATTAAATTTTTAATTTCGTCACGTTTTTACGTTTTACGTTTTAGCATTCGTCGTAGTTTAATTGTAATCGTAACCGTAATCATTTTCTTTTCCCCTTTCTTTTCTCAATATTAATCTCAAATACCATCAAGTTTGACACACACATTAAGTCTCCTTGAGAACGAACTCACAAAAGGGCCATAAAGGTGTTGATTTTCCGAAATCGATTCCTTTAATACTTACCCCTTTATACGCTCTTTTTCCTAAAAGACGTATTTATACTACTATCAAGCACGTACATCTCATATACCAAATCATATCCAAACTTACCAAAATCCTAGGATGCATCCATACGTCCCTTTCAAATCCAAAATTGTGAAACCCGCATGCTTTTACCATGAACGGTACACTTAGTAAACGTACGTACATTTAAAAACTTTCCTTTTATAGCATGAGCACGTGTCATGATTAGTAATTACAGAAGTTATGTACGTATAATTACACGATAAGTATTGAGTACATGATAGTACACGATAATTATTAACAATAATAATTATAAACATGAACATGAAATTATGAACGTAAAAATCACGAACACGTAATTACGTACTTAATTAATATAATACGATTAATATCGTTACGTACAAGTATTTAAATATAACACGAACAATTATAACACGAATATACGAACATATGAACACGTAAATTAGAATACGGGAAAACTTCGGGTTTTCCCTTGTGGGCCCTACAAGCCGCGACACCAAGAGAGAAAGGGAGGGCCCAAAGCCCACTTTTGGTTTAATTAAGGGAAACTAAAAACACAGAGTTTTTCATAAACATATTTTTACATAAAAGTTGAAAACCCTAGCTCTTGTCCTGTCTTTTGGCCGCCGGTTACATCATCACCAACAGGGGGTGGTTGTTTGATTTTGGTTTGTTAAATCCAAGGATCGTGTTCATGTTATTGTTCTCTAATCATTACACGCATTCGGTAATCCGTAAACCCTTTTATTTTTATTCTTTTTATTTAATTGTTAACACATGAACATGGATTAAAAAAAAGGATTGAAACATGTCACGTGATCATGGGGTAAAATTAAGGGTAGTTTGTTCGACCGACACTCAAACCGAGAGCCTAAGGCTCTCGGCGTGTCTCGGTTTACACCACCAATCGAGATCTATGATCTCGGTGGTGTTGTGTCTCAGTCGACAGAAGGAACAAGGAACCCCGACTCGCGTCGGTGTGTCCTTGTGGTTTGGTTAGGTCTCGGTAGCAAGCGACCACACCACCGGCACAGAGCCGGTGGCAAATTGGGTCAAGCAGTGGAACCGCAGGCAGCAGGAGGACCACCGGCACACAGCCGGTGGGAACTTTTGTGGTCAGCGGCTAGCCGAGAGAAAGGAGACCACCGGCAGACGCTGGTGGTGTTTTTACCTAAACAGTGGCAACCGGCCGAGCCGGTTTGCCACTGTTAAAGGGGGTGTTTGTTTCGGTCTGGTTCATGGGGTTTCGGGTCCGGTTCACGACATGTCTAAATTAAATACACGGGTCCGGTTCATGACTAAAATATGTATAAGTATTTTATTTTACAAGTTATTTATTTTTAACAAGATATTAATTTAATTAAACATGACATGTAATTAATTTAATGAATCATGGACTTAGGTTAATTATTATTTAGAAAATAATACATGTTTTAACCTAAGTATTTATTTATTTAATTTAGACTATAGTATTAATTAATTATTAAAACATATAATATAATTAATTAATAAACATGACTTAGGTTATAATTAATATAATACTAATACACGTTTTAACCTAAGTATTTTATACACCTTAATTTAATTGAATCATGCTTATATTTAATTAAATCATATAACCTATAGTTTTTTTAATTAACATGATATTATTAATAAAGTATACTAATAATCACATGACTTATGATATTTAATCAGTAAACTTAAGCTTATATTATTAGCTTATTAATCCAGCTTAATTATAAATATGGAAACTTTCTAATTTAAGAAACTTACTATATTTGGAAACTTTCTATTTTTAGAAACTGATCTATTTTAAGAAGTTAATCTTTTTTTAAAACTTTCTATTTTTGGAAACTTTCTATTTTAGGAAACCTGCTATTTTTAGAAAGTTACTTATTATTACATAACAAGTATAATAATACAAGAAATACAAGTAATACTTAATCAGAATATTATACATAGAATACATGATAAACACAGCATAACCTTAAAATTAGTAAAACAAGACATGAACATATAAAACAAGCTAAGACACGATATAATCAGTTAAGTACTCAGTAAACGGAGTACTTATACATGTCCCCTATTTATGTAGGATTAATGAGATCGGAGTAGGACTTCCTTTCGTTTCTCTTTTCCGTTCACTGGACACAAGGTACGGATTTCCCGTCCTTTAGTATGGACATTTCTTTCCTTATTAGGATTCCCCGTTTGTAGCCAACTGTTTTCCTAGTATTGTTTTATATGTTTGATTACTTATGTTAGTTTAAGAGCCTAAGCCATATACATGCATGAACAATGTCACCTAGTTATGGAGGTACCATAACTATAACACTGGAGGCACTAGTGTTATGACTTCCCCACGGCAAAGTGATTGCTCGTGGCGTCCCTTTTCAGCGTTGGCCATTATTATATTATCATGTGAGGCGTATGGGTGCATCCTAGTTACATGTTTATCAGTATTATCATAGTGAATGCGATGTGTGCATTGCATCCTTCACTAGGAGCTGATCCCTCCTACCCAGACTAATTAATTAGAGGCAACCCCTCTAATTTCATGACGAGGTCTTCCCTCAAAGTATTCATGCACGGTGGAACCTCATGACCTATATAGGATATTGGCTAATTAATACAGTTTTCATATAAAAACATAAGTCTTTTCAAACTATAAAACCAGTTTTATGAACATGTTCAGGTTTCCAAGACTTATACATTTCCGTTGCTATTAGTCTTATTTATTTTTCAGCCATTCATACTATGTTGTATATCCGTTCACTGAGCGTTATGCTCAGCCGTTACTTTCCTTTCCATGTCCCAAAACGGCAGGTACCCAAGGACGGACTCGAGCATTTAGAGGAAGTGCATAGGATGGAAGCTGCCATAGACTTCTTCTCCTTTTTACCCATATACTTATGCTTGTTTAGTCTTTCTTCATTCATTTTCTTTAATTATATTTTGGGCTTATGTTTGGAAACCGATGTTTGATTCCAGTTTTTCCTATGGTCATGTATGTTTTACTACATATTACCTTGCATTCTTTGACGACGCGCCATAATTACGCGTAACGGTCCACTTATCAAAGTGGGGCGTTACAATTATGGTAACAGAGCCCAAGGATTCGACCTGTAGGCTCTAAAACTCGACTTGTGACTAGCGGGTAGTCACCAGAAGCTTTCTAAGTCAACGCTTGTTATCCCACGTATTGATGTTTTTAGCACTTTGTTATTTTAACCATGATGTTTTCATCGGTATTGTTTAACTAATATGGATAAACAACCGTCATCCATACTTAGTTATGTGTCATTGTTTTATACATGATGTTCCTTGTGAATTGTGGCTAATGTGGACTGAACCCTAGTAGTTCATAATTGGTCACATAAAAAAAATTCTGTTAAGTTTTAACAGCTTAGTTTCACTCATTTATTCCATGTATTATTGTTGCAGGTATTTTGACTAAGTAATGGTTGGTACAGCACTGGCCATATTTAGTCGCATGTGATTTTAATCGAATCATTTTGTTTTGATGAACCGGCCTACAGGCGTTCATCCTCGTCATGTCATTTTCATTATCATGCATCCATACACTGTTTTCATGCATAAATTTCATGTTTACATGCATAAAAAATTTCTCATGATTATGTATTATATCTTGATCAAATAAATCATGTCAAATTTTATTTTATGCACCGACCCATGGTCGTCCACACCAGCGATCTTCGGATTCATTTCATTACTGTCATAAAAAAAAATATGTCCCCGCATAAGTTACTATGTCCTTTTATGTCAAGTATGTTTTCATACTATCATGGTTAACTTCGTTTTCATGATGATTATGTTGTATACTCCTTCATGTTAAGTTGTTTCATGTTTCTTCATGATGATTTCGTCTTCATGTTGATTACGTCTTACGTCTCTTTTGTTGCTTATGCTCTCATGCAAGACATTGTTGGATTTCACTTAATCCTGATTTCATGATAGTCATGGTTGGTTATCATTGATCATGCTTTCAGGGAAATCATCGTTGAATTTCGTTTAACTACACTTTAGCATTTCTCTATGCAACCAGAATGATGTATATGTTGGCATTGCCAGGTTATCATAATGGTTTTCTAACCATTTAACCAATTATTTTTCCTTTAAAATCATGACAAATGATCGATCCCATACCGACCATTTCATGTGCATTCCATGTGTACTCCTTGTACCGTATCCCATGTGTATTACACGTACCTTAATCCAGGTGTACTTTACTTGCAATGCTCCACGAGTATTCGCTAGTCGATCCTAAATCATCTCAGGTGTATTCCACTTGTTGATATACTACTAGATGTTGATGTCGCTCATAACTGGGAGACGTTACTAAAAGTTGATGTTGCTGACTGTTTGGAGACGCTACGAGATGTGGATTCTGTTCACAACCTGGAGATTTTACCAGACGAAGACAAAGGCGTTAGATCAAAGCGATCGGACGAGGAGATGCTTCACCATCAGGCGATTTCCATCATAATCCATGTTCCTAATTCTTAGTTACATGTCACACGTTGTCCAGTTGTCTTTCCAGTCATATGAGTATGAACCGGCACCAGCCGGCCACTCAGCTGATTAGTTACATGAATCACTGTCAGAAGAATGAACATCATGGAACTGACAGACAAGACAATAGTAACTACTAAAGTGACAACAACTATCATAGCAATTGTAACAGAAGCTCCGGGCACGGACGTGATCAGAAATACAAAGGGTCAGTAGTCCAACCGATCCGCCAATTCTGGCATAATAACCTAATACTTGTAGTTCTATTTATTTCACACCTCGAGACACATGTCAAGAAATCAGTCAAGACACATGTCTCACGTATACTTTCTGAAGACACGAGTTAAGACACATGACTTACATCCAATTCTGGAACATCCCTAAGAAATTCAGGGTACCCTTTAAAGGGTATATCCATTTTGTTGAGCCATGTATTAATCAGGCCAAAAGAATCTCAGTACCATCACCGGTGTATCAGTGAGATCTATCACATTTACTCGATGAAACTTTCATTTCTTGCACCCATATTTCATATATTCATGACCATAAAGGACGTCATTCGTATCACCCATGTATAAGAAGGTTTTCCTTCAGCCTAATGGTAAGATCCAAGCTGCTAACGCATTACCTCGGACAGATGCGAGTTGAATTTAATCCTAATTAAGGACTACGAACAGCACACCAAGCTACGATCTATGATTATGTACAGAAATGTTCAGGCTCCTGAATACATTCAGCATGGTTTTCCATCAGGAAAATCTGTACAAATTATCAATGCTTTACAAGAACGTGCTTTGTTAGCCATGGCTGCTAAAATCTTCTAGTTGTTAGTTAAGACATGATCACTGAAGTTCCTTTTACGCATAACCAGCCGATTATTCCAAAATCTTCGCATACATTCCAGAAGAACCTTCAAAGAGAAGGACGGTGACATGAGATTATGTGTCGACTACCGTTGATTTAAACTAATCACCATTCATAACCGTTATTCTCCTCCACGTATTGACAACTTGTCCAATCGACTTTAGGGTGTTAAAACATTTCCAAGATCGGATTCATGATCATGCTGCCAACAGTGATGAGTGAAAGAGCAGGACATTTCCATGACTGCTATTCGTACACGACTCCGGCAGGCTAGATTCATGATGTTGATCCCAAACTTAGATCGATTTAGCTTGTGTAAACGAGAATGAATCAAGTTAAAACACTTAGAGAAACTTTGTTGTATATGAAACAATTTAAGTATTATGCGGAATTAATACTTAAACAAGAACACACAAACAAGATAAACCAAACTTTCACTTTAATTGATTAATCGAACTTGCGTACAATGAAAGTGTGAAAAACATATATAGAACTAAACCTAAAGGCCTCCTTTTATAGATTAAGGAACGTTGTACAAGATTCTACGTATCATCTATTTTAGGTAAAGATAAACATAAAAAATACATTGTTGAACATATCTTTACTAGAAACATAAAACGTGTAGACTAAGTATCCTATCAGTGCTTGACTTCTTCTTATAAAGGCTTGACTTCTTCCTGTCAACGCTTGACTTAACAACGCTTGATTTCTTCCTATCAACGTCCAATTTCCTCTTGTCAGCGTCTAAGTGTCTTGGCTTCATTTTATTCCCAACAACCTCCCCTAAACTTGATATCTACTCTAGTAATCAAGTTTTTGAATAAAAACTAAGTACAAGGAGGATTCTTACAAATCTAATTAAGTTGGAAATAAATAAACCTAATCAAATATTTGCCAACGTCACTTGTGTAATCCATCTCCAGCTGTGTTGACACTATTTTCTTCGAAACTTCTATGGACATAGGATATTCAGCATCCACAAGAAGATACTCAGAAAACTTTGTAGTACTCAAATGATACACACCAGCTGCTTAATGTAGACGCCATTGAAATCCACTAACATCATCAAGATCCTTCCAAACTGGATCTTCTTCATCTGGTGCACACATTCTCTTGAATGTTGACCAAATCTTTATTCCATTGACTGAAGTAGGTGCTTCAGTCTCATAATTGGCCTGCATCAACCTCCAAAGGTCTGCCAAGTCTTCCCTATCCAGGCTTGCAAACAAAGACATAAGAGTAGTGAAAGTATGTACCTCTCTCCCATATCTGCCAATCATCCAAAACCCACTTGCATCTTCCTCATAGTGAACTATAGGGTTTCTAGAATCATGAGGTAACACCTCTACCATATGTGAAGCTTCCAAAAGTGAGAGCTTAATACTCCTTCTAATAACAGCTTTACTAGGATTCACTCTATCCATATTTTCTGGGAACTCAAGTTGAACTCCCTTCTTTAATGGTCTTGGTGTAACCAAAGCCTATTGGATCTGCATCTCTTCTGCAAGTTCTTCCTTTCTTTCATCTGAAAGAAGTCTGATAGTGTTCTCCTCTTGCACACTTGACCAAATAGGATAAGCTTTATATTCCAATTCTTCAAAGGACAATCCCTACAACTTCTTAAAAGTACAACCTCCTTGATGACATCTTAGAAGCATGTAGTAGAGCTCCCTCCTACCCTTCTTAGTCTGTGAAAGAACTTTGCTAGCCTTATACTTCAGAATCACCTTGCAATCCCTTTAAACTCTTAGTATAATCTCCAAACCCCAAATTTGATCTAATAAAGTCATGTCTGGATTCTTCATTACCTTATTCTCCCATGCAAAGTACATCTAAGCAACTTCAGGCATCTCATAATCCACTTGGTTTTTCAACTCTGCAATCTTTTCCTTTGCCAACTCATCACCATATTCAAGTCTCTCTAGTTCTTCAATAATTATTACACTTGAATCTGTGCTCTCATTATCACTGCCTTCCTTACTCTCAATAGCAGTTTCCTTCATCCTCTCCTCTTTATCAAGTTGTGCAGCCAACATGGAATCAAACTTTACTTGGGCTGCATTCTTGGGAACTACTGTTTCTACCATGATCCCTTTACCTTTATCTAATATATCAATGGTGGGTAAAGATGATGATGGTACCTGTGTAGACACATCCTTGATGATAGCTGATGACTGGGATACATCAACCATACCTGCAGGTCTAACAACGTCCAAAACCTGTGTGTCAACGCCTAACTTACTCCTATCAGCGTTTAGCTTGTCAGCGTCAATAACCTGCTTGTCAACGCTTAACTTACTCTTGTCAGCACTTGGCTTAGAAACATGTTCCAACATCTCCATAAATCATATCTTTGTTGGAGTTACCAGTGAAACATCAATAACTGGCCTCTCCTTCAAGCTGGTTAAAGCTTCAGCCATCTCCACACCAATAGAACCACCTAAGCCTTTGTCACTTAAATTAAATGGCTCAGTAGCAGCTTCCTCCCCTTTGTAAGAATCCTTCCCTGATGAAAGGACTCTTGTCTGCCTTCTCCTAGTCTCAGCAGCTTCCAAAACAACAATCCTCTCCCTCAATTGCTTGAATTCAAGGCCTTGTATAGAGACAGTATGTACAAGGTCTGCATTTTGCTTATGCAAGCTAATGCAGACAGCCGTCAATTCTAACAATGTGTAGGGTTCCAATATGCCCTCCTCTAGAATGGGAATTTGACCTCCTAAAGTAGAGTCATGGGGCATGGATGGGGTCTTAATGATGTTAGGACTGGCTTGTCCTGCATCTAAGCTAGTACCAATAGTCCTAGCCCCACCTATGTCACCAACCACACTTGTGGTGGTGGTTCTCTCTGCAGCATGGCTAGGACCACTAGAGGAGAACACTCCAGTAGTCCTTTGGCATTTTTCCATCCTAAAGTCTGGGGGTGAATAAGATGATGTGGATTGTGTTTCAGTTTAGAGGTTAAGGGGTGTTTGGGTTTGTTGAAAAAGGGTGTCAGCGTTTGGATTTGGAGTCTCAACGCCAACATTTAATGTGTCAGCGTTGAAGGGTTCTTGGTCAATATCCATTTGCTGGGGTGATGGTGGTTGTTCAGGTAATGGGTCTGGTTGTGGTAGTGGGTCTGGGTGAGGTTGTGCTGCTGCAATAATAGCAAGCATGGCTTGGGTAAGGGGTAAGTCTCTGTTTGGTGGTGTATTCATCTTTCTAAAAATTGCTTTCTTTTGCACAGGGATCTTATAAAAATCATTGTGATCCTTAGTGCAATATCTTTGTTTATCAAACACCATTTGCAAAAATCTTGGGTAAGCAAGAGTCATCTTGCTACCCTTGTTATGACACATGCCACCAAAAATCATTTTAGGAAAATTATATTTGTAGAAACTAGAAGGGGGGTTGAATATTTTCTTATATTTACTTGTTAAAAGATGGTTTTAAAAAAAATTCTTTTTCAAAAACGTACACTTAAGGAAATATGTGAAATCTTCTTATACACAATATGAACAATGATAGTGTAACTAAACTAATACTAACTAATGTATATGCACAAAGAATAAAGAATGTAAAGAGTTAAGGGTAAAGAAAGATCAAACCAAACACCAAGGATTTCTAGTGGTTCGGCAACGAAGCTCACTCCTCGTTCCTACTCCACTCCTCGAGTACTCCTTACTCGAGAGTTCACTACACAACAAGCTCCTTATGGTGGAGAAAACCGTACACGTTGCTTAACCAATTTCCGACTCTAAGCTAAAAGTCGATCCCTAATCGTAGCTAGGACCAATCTACACAACTATACTTAGTACATACACAACTTCCAAATAGACACAACTACTTGGATCTTCACAACTATAACACAACAACAAAAGTATAAAATTTGATCTTCAAAGGATCTTTCGTGGTGGACTCAACACTTCACAAGGATAGTGTTCTTCTCTTTGCACTTGAAGAGGAAGGGATGGATGGGATTGATTCACTTCTAAACAAGTAGTAATCAATCAAATGATCAAGGATTTGAGTGATTTAAGAAGTATGTTTGAATCTGGAAATTTATGTGCAAAAGAGGTGAAGAGAAAATCTGAGAAAGGTCCACTATTTATAGGACAAAGGGCCAACGACTATATCTGCCTGCGGTTCCTTATCTCATCCGGCGGTACCTTATTGATAAGGAACCGCCTAGGCACTAGGGAACCGCCGAAGTAGACTCTGCTCCCTTTTTGTCCTTTAGTGGTGGATGTCTTATCTGATTATAAAATATCCTGAAAGAATATTCCAAATCAAAAAAGAATATGCCATTTTCAAATTTTCAAATATTTAATTTAATAAAACATTTTCTTAAAAAGAA
Source organism: Glebionis coronaria (assembly GCA_025667525.1). NCBI lineage: Eukaryota > Viridiplantae > Streptophyta > Magnoliopsida > Asterales > Asteraceae > Glebionis > Glebionis coronaria. Next base: position 71,519,133 of record CM046882.1, on the reverse strand, counting down.
AGTTTAATAAAAAACTTGTCACACTTAATAAAAGGTGAGTTTTAAGAAAAGATTAAATCACTTGATCACTTGATTAAGGTTAGTACTTGTTTATTCATACCTTAAGTGAAAATGGGTAAAATGAAAAATACTTGAACTCAAGAATTCGTTTTTCGTTGTTTTCGTAAATGCTTGTTTTTACATATTGTTGTAATCAAAACTAAGCGAGACCGAAAAATGCAAGTAACGTTTTTAGGCATTATTGCATTAACAATATCCCCCTTTTTGATTCCGACAATACATAAACTCAATTACATAAAAACAAGATTTTCGAAGACGAGTTTATTCATTTCTCCCCCTTTGTCGAAGCAAAAAGGTTGCACAAGTCGGTGTTGAAGAGACGGACTTTGCAAAGACTCCCCCTTGGTGCTTACTCCCCCTTGCTTGGGGCACCTAGGAATTGAGATATGGTGACAAGCTACATAGAAGGGTTAGTTGAACAAAATAGACAACCAACAAGAGATAGCTATTGGTCACAACAACAAAAAAAGAGAAGAAAACACAAAGACTAAGATCCAAGTGAAGCCATATAAAATAAAAAAAATCATACAAAGATGTATGAAAAATGAAGTAAGCCAGAAGCATAAATCTAATCCTAGTTAATCTAGAATTCTAAGATTTGCTTGAATTAGATGTCTTGTGGATAAGCAACCAATGCTTATATGAAAGACAAGGTAGTGGCGGAAGGTGGTGGTGGTGGCTTGGTGGAGATCTCATAATCAAAGTAAAGAGGAAGCTTGATTAAGAGACTCTTGATGTAGCTCAACTCCTCATATATGTGTGACATAGCAAGATGTTGATATTGACAACAATGACAATATGTCCCATGGTGCATGACATTATCATGAGAAAGAGGAAGAACACTAAAGGGTGGTGGTGGAAGAAAAGATGTTCCATAATCAACATTCTTGGTAGGAGAGATGTGATACAAAGTGTTCTTGGGTGAATTTGGATTGAAAGTGTTCTTGGGTGAGTTTGGATTGAAAGCAATTTGGAAAAATGGAGGAAAATCAAGGCTTTCATTAGGAGAATAAGACATTTTGGGATGTGAAGTACGGCAAAATGCTTATGGTTAAATAAGGAAGGCTCAAGGTATTTTTAGGGTGGTCAAAGGGTTGAAACAAAGATTCCCAAAAGTGTTGGAACAAATTTGGAATTTCAGAAATACCCAAAGAAGGAAGCACTGTACATGGTTCCTTATTGCTTCTGGCGGTTCCTTATTGATAAGGGACCGCGGTTCATATATGGAACCGTCTATAGAGGCTGTGTTTTGGAGGTGAAGGAAAATTTTTCAGCACATCTTATTTTTCTAGTCTAACTGATCATAGGGATATGCTTAAAAGCAAAGATAGACAAAGAAAACACATACTAACTCACCAAATAGGGATTTGACCAAAATACATGGATTTTAAAATAAAAATCGATGTGGGAGGTGTGTAAGACAAGACCATAAGTCATGACACAATGATCCTCCATTATTCAGTCTTGTTCTTGCTATTTTTGAGAGAATCATACATATTAATTATGTAAGCTCGAGATTAATAGCAAGAATCTATAAAAAAACGTCTTTAGATTGAATTAACAATGTCAAAACATTTCTTGACCATTTTTGAAAGAGACTTTGAGGATTTGGAAAAGGAGAAGAGAAGATTTTCAAGAAGAGTTTAGGAGACTCAATGACTCAAAGTGATAAAAGACTCAAAAGAAAATAAGAGACTCAATAAAAGGAAAGCAATTAAGGAATATGTTCCATTAATCCTAGATCTAGACGCAAGTAATTAAAAGGTTCCCTCTTAAGTGGCTTAGTGAAGATGTCGGCTAAGTTATCCTCGGAGGGTACCTTCTCAATTGAAATGTTCCCCTTTTGAACATTATCCCTAAGGAAATGGTGGCGAATTTCTATGTGCTTGGTTAGCGAATGTTGCACGGGATTCTTGCTAAGGTCTATAGCACCTTTATTGTCGCACCTGATGGGAACATCATCAAGAGAAATCCCGTAATCAACAAGCGCTTGCTTCATCCATAGAGCTTGTTGGCATGCTTTTCGGGCACTCACATACTCGGCTTCCGTGGTGGATATCGCAAGAGCGGTTTGTTTCTTGGAGAACCAAGAAGTTAAACAACAACCCATGAAGGTACAAACACCACTAGTGCTTTTCCAGTCCACATAGTCTCCCGCATGATCCGAGTCCACGTAGACAATGGTTTCTACGCCGATCTCTTTAGGATACCGTAATTCTAAATGTATAGTGCTTTTAATGTATCGGAATATACGCTTAACCGCTTAAAGGTGAGAGGTTTTGGGAGCCTCTTGGAAGCGAGCACAAAGGCAAACACTAAACATGATATCCGGTCGACTTGCCGTTAGGTACAACAAACTACGAATCATACCTTTATATTTGGTGTTGTCTACTGACTCACAATCATCATCTATGGTGAGATTAGTATCCGAGGCCATTGGGGTCTTCATTGGTCTAGATTCTTCTAATCCAAATTTCTTTAGCATTTCTTTAGCATACTTAGTGTGACTAAAGAAAATACCATCATCCATTTGTTTAACTTGGAGTCCTAAAAAGAAGGTAAGTTCTCCCATCATACTCATTTCAAACTCATCATGCATGATTTTGGCAAAGTCATCACACAATTCTTGACAAGTTGAGCCAAATATAATGTCATCAACATATATTTGCACGATTATGAGGTGAGAACCTTTCTTCTTTGTAAAGAGTGTGTTGTCTACCATCCCCATGGTATACTCATGTTTAACAAGAAACGCTTTAAGTATATCATACCAAGCTTTGGGTGCTTGTGTAAGACCATAAAGTGCCTTCTTAAGCTTGTAAACATGATCCGGTTTCTCAAAATCAATGAAGCCGGGAGGTTGAGCCACATATACCTCCTTATTGATCAAACCGTTAAGAAACGCACTCTTTACATCAATTTGTTGAAGCTTAAAGTCTAAGGCACAAGCGTAGGCTAAAAGGATTCTAATGGATTCTAATCTTGCTACCGGTGCATATGTCTTGTCATAATCAATCCCTTCTTGTTGATTATAGCTTTGAGCTACAAGTCTAGCTTTGTTATTAGACACAACACCATTCTCATCTAGCTTATTCCTATAGACCCATTTGGTTCCTATAATGGTAGAACTTCTTGGTAGGGGAACAAATTCCCAAATATCATTAGCAACGAATTGATTCAATTCTTCTTGCATCGCAATGACCCAACTCTTATCCGTCAAAGCTTCTTTAACATTCTTTGGTTCAATCAAGGAGACGAAACAAAAGAAGTTTCTTTGGTTTTGGACTTGAGATCTTAGGGTCCTTTGATTTAAGTCACCAATGATATTATTGAGAGTATGATCCTTAGACTCCTTAATGTTTACTTCCTTTGCAACACTAAGGTCTTCAACTCCTATTTTTCTAACCTCTCTGGCTTTAACTACTTCTACTTCATCTAAGTCATCATCAACCAATGGTGGTGTCTTGGGTAAAGGAGGGGTTTCATCAAAAGTCACGTTAAGTGATTCTTCAATTACGCCCGAGGTTCTATTGAGGACTATGTAGGCTTTGCTAGTTTGGGAATAACCTAAAAAGATACCTTCGTAAGACTTTGGATCGAACTTGGTAAGGTAGTCTTTGGTGTTGAGGATAAAGCACTTGCTTCCAAACACCCTAAAGTATTCCAATGAGGGTTTCTTACCTTTAAGAATCTCATAGGGGGTCTTTCCTAGGAAAGGTCGAATAAGAATTCGGTTGAGAATATAAGTCGATGTGTCCACGGCATTGCACCAAAACTTTTGAGGCAAAGATTGCTCGTTTAACATCGTCCTACTCATCTCTTGGATGGTCCTATTCTTCCTTTCAACTACCCCATTCGATTGTGGAGTGCGAGGAGCCGAGAAGTTATGGGTAATACCATGAGCTTCACAAAAGGCACCAAACTGCACTTCATTATCAAATTCCCTACCATGATCCGTCCTAATAGAGAAAATTGGACATCCTAGTTGATTTTGAATTCTTCGACTAAAGATTTCGAAATGATCGAAAGCTTCATTCTTAGATGCCAAAAATCTAGTCCAAGTGAATCTAGAATAGTCGTCAACTATAACTAGGGTATAAAGGTTACCTCCATAACTCCGTATGGCGGAAGGTCCAAAGAGATCCATATGTAGGAGTTCTAAGCACCGAGAGGTTGAAACCAAATTCTTGGCTTTGTGACTTGAGTGAACTTGCTTTCCAACTTTGCAAGCATCACAAAATTGACTATCAAACTTCATCTTGGGGAGGTGTCTTACCAACTCCTTAGAGACTAAAGATTGAATTAAACGCATATTAGTGTGACCTAATCTCCTATGCCAAAGAGTAGAACTATCATCTATAGTCGCAAGACATATGTTGTCTTTTGACTTCTTATTGACCTTCATGACATAAAGCCCATGCTTTCTAACACCTTTTCCAATGACCTTTCCATCTTTTACGATTTCATTGTCATGTTCCGAAAAAATGACCTTACACTTATTGTCACAAATTTGACCTATACTTAAAAGTTTAAACCCTAAATTATCTACGTGCTCAACATTTTCAATGGTCATAGAAACCGCGTAGACTACTAGCGAATGTGATGTTACCTCCATCATATGCTTTGTAGCGCGAGAACAAACTTTAATTACCCGTCATGTGTTTAGAACAACCACTATCCTTAATCCACTCGTCGGGTTCCAAATCAATTCCCAAGCATATCTAGGTAACAACACACACGATCAAACATTTGGTCCCCAATATCTCATGGGTCCACAATTGTTAGTTCCAAATATCCCTTGCATTTGGTTGGGATGCATGAATGTAGGAGGGGTTCCCCATGGGGAACAAAAAGGAGGAGGATAATAATTCATATAACCATTTTGTTGTTCATTATTTCTCCTAGGTGTATTTGATCTTGGTTTAGAGTTGTGGTCATTCCTTCTAGGTGTTGGAGTTTTACTTCTAGGTCGTGAATTGTTTTGACTATCTCTTCTAGGTGTTGTCGTTCTACTTCTAGGCCTAGACTCATTCCGTACTCTTGGTGGAGTAGAAGATGGTCTTGATAAACTTTTATTTCCCATTATAGGTTTACCCAAGGGCTTATAGAACTTATCAACGACATTGTCGTCAAGTATGGGTAATTTAACCTCGTTAACAATAAGATGCTTTGGTTGTTCACCTAAATTTGACTTTTCAGAAAATTCAGGATTTTCAGCAAAAACTCTTTCTGCCCGAGGTTCCTTATCTAGGGCGGCGGTTCCATAGTGATAAGGAACCGCCCCATACAATCCGGGACCGCGTACAACAGACAGTTTTTCTGAAAATCTGACTTGTTTTGGTTCACTGGTTGATGCTTCATTTGAGTTAAAACCTACACCAAGTCTTTCCTTAGAATGAATTTGTTTGTTTAACATATCATCAAGAGCACTAGTACCTTTCATGAACTTTTCCAGTTTAATGGAGGTGCTCTTGAGATCTTCATTCTCTAATCTAAGTTTCTCATAACTTACACAACCTAAATCAACTTCTTTATTTTTCTCAAGCTTGGCTAATTTTTCCCTAAGTTCATTGATCTCATTTTCAAGCTTAGTTTTGGTTTATTTTAAGGTTTTGTTCTTTTCTATGAATTTAAGGCTAAGTTTGTGCAAATTATCATATTGGCCTTCTAATTAAGGTGGAGCTATCATTGCTATAATATTCGGTTTCGGAATGTACCTCTTTAGAAGTGTGAGCCATAAGACATTTCTCCTCTTTGGGGTTGTCATCAACATCTTCACCGCTATCGCTCCAAGAACCACTAACGAATGCCGTGTGATTCTTATCGCGTGAGGGCTTTGGACACTGATAGTTGAGTTTTTACACTTTGTTTAGGTAAACAAAGGTAATTAGGGTAAGTACACAAGTAGTTTAGGAAAACCACAAGTTATGACCCAAAGTGGGGATCGTTCTCAAGGAGGCTTGGTGTGTGTGTTAAGAGATGATTAACTTTTGTGATTATATTGATGAGAAGAGAAAATAGAAGGGAGATTAAAAGAGAATGACGATTTCGATTATGAATTAAACAAAGACGATTAGTCGTACACGTAAAACCGTAAAAAGTGACAAAATTAAAAATTTACCCTAAAAATTCCTAGAAAATTGCAATAAATCCTAAATAATGTAATTAGAGTTTACAAAAAATCAAAAATCACTCAAACCTTTTATTTAATTAAATAATAATTTTTTAATGCTAATTAAAGCCCAAAAAATTAATTTAATAAACAAAAAGCCTAAAATGAGATTTTTTCATTTGTAAACCTCTAAAATGACTTAACTAAATTTAAACTATTTTTGAAAATTTTAAAATTAAAAAAAAACTATTTAAAAACAATTAAAAACTATTTAAACTCAAAATAATTCTAAAAATTAATCTAATGACAATAAAAATATTCTAAAAATTGTAAAATTCCTAACTTAATGTATTTAACCTAAGAAAAGTATAAAAATTTGAAAAATCTGAATTTTTATTTTTTAATAATAAAATAATAATAAAATAATATTAAAGATCCAAAATTTATAAAAAATTCTAAAAAGTTGCAAACTAGATTATTTTAACCTAATAAACTCAGAAATGAAGTTGAAATTACAAAATACCCCTAATGGGCCTAGAAATGGGCTAAAAGACAAAACAGTCCCTAAATGGGCTTAATTTGGGCCCAATAAGAAAAAGTCAACCAAATAAGCCCAAAACTTCCAGTCTGACTCAAAATTTGATTTTAAGAACAAAACTCTGAAGGCCCAAAAGCTGAAAATGTGTTTAAGCTAGCTTATTTAAAAGCAAATGGGCTTTTTGGCCCATTAAGCTATAAGCTGATGCCATAAGCTCAAATTAGACACACAAACTTCTTTTGAGTTACTTAAGGGATCTGTAAAAAGAAATTTGAAATAAGCACAAGGAATAATCATGAATAAGCTAAAAGCTATCTTCACAAAACGACAAAATAGTCGTTTTCGAGTTCTAGGCCACCCCAAGAGCTGATTCAAGTTTCAAAAGCTTTTAAATGACTTAACTAAGCTTAATCAACAAAACGTTTTTCAATAAGCACACTCAATAAGCTGCAATAAGCAGATAAGCACTTAATTAAAAGTCAACCTTATGAGTTTTCTAGCAAAAAGTCAAAGCCAAGGTCTGATAAGCTCCATATCAAATAAATGGGTCAAATGAGGAAGATTGATCACAAAAAATAAGTTGTTGCAAGTCTGGATAAGCCAATATGGCTTATTAATATGCTGAATGACAAATTACACTAGCAGGGGCTAGTTTTGGGTGTTGAGCAGTGGGAACTTTTCCCACTGCTTGACTTTCTTGACTATTTGTCTTTAGTGACTTTTTGTTGGAATCAAGTTACAAACAAGGCACCCTTGTGATCAGTGAATCACAAGGAGTCAGAAACAACAAAGAAATCACAATCACAATCAGCCAATTAGCACAGTTAATTCAATCAATCACCAGACATCTCACAGACATGAACATAAGCAGTTAAGAGTTCAATAAGCTATTTTAGCAAGATTCAGCCAACCAAATTGCACCAAAAGCATACACAAGCTATATTTAATTCAAATGAACATAAATCAACAAGTTTCATGCACTGGTTCAAGGTTTAGATCAAGATTTAAGCACCAAATAGTTACTGATGAACAAGAACAAACAGATTTTTCACTTTGTTGATATACTTGACCAACAAGCCAATTTTAAACACTTAAATCTTCAAATCAGGTTACACAAACTTTGATTTAGCACCTTTAATCCCTAAACATGCATATACTCTAAGTATTACCAAAATTTTAGGTCAAAAGCAGTCAAAACCAATGAGATATAGCACAATCTTGAATTTAAGGTTTTAAAGCCAATAACTTGCAGGTTTTAGTACTCAACCAAGTAAATAACAGATACAAGCAATGAACAACTCTTTCCAACAACACAATAGCAAACTATGATCTTAAACAGATAATCCCAAACACCCCTTATCTTTTTCAAATCAAATTCCAACAAGTATAAGTGTATTCCAAGGTTACCCAAGCCCAATCAAACACATTAACAGTTATAATATGCAGTATTAAGCAAGATTAAGCCACAAATTTCACAAGAACACAAGCAACACACAAAATCACCAAAAATCAAGATTTTAAACAGATTTAAGGTAGAATGGTTCAAACCTCATGGATGTACATCCACACCCACGATTTTTGAGCTTATGTGCTAGCAAGAACAAGCACAAGCTTCCACAAACAACCCTGCTAAGATTCAACAAGGTTAAAGCATAAGATTATCAAAAACAGAAAAAGAGGAAAACTTGATTAATGCAACCTTTGTTCCCCACACTTGATTATCCCCAAACTATAAGCTCACAACACCTTGATAAGCTCCTTATCAGGGTGTATAGATCACTTATAGCCCAAAAATTCCAAGGTTTGAAAAAGACTTAGCAAAATATCAAGATTAAAGGAAAATATGCAAACTTTTGCACACTCCTTTGAAAACAGGTTTTAGGATACAAGATTAGTTAACATTAAACAATAATAAGCAGTAATAAAGATTAGCACTTGGTCTTTCTTCACAAATTTCAAACACACTTCATTGATATGAAAATGAGATTTACAGAATTGTGAACTAAGGAAAAATCAAGAGCCAGTGCAAATGTTGCACATCCTATGCCTTATATAGGCTACAAATGGACTAGTGAATGCATAAAAAACATAAAACCCTAGCTAATGAAGTTCCTGAAATGCCCTTGAGGGTTTGAATATATTGAAGATCATGTGACTTTTCTTGGCTGTTTGCATGAGTTGGCAAGGTGAAAATGTGATCAATGGCTCACATTGATGCTTAAGATGAAAGCAGAAACAAGGATGGTTGGATGGCTGTCAAGGTTTTGGAATTTTGTTCAAGAGTGTAGCAGGGGAATCTCTTGTGGGGTTCCTGGTTGATGTGGCATGTGTTTTTAAGGTTGGGATGTGATTAAGGATACCTTAATCATAAATCTGGAGCATCTAAGGGCCTAATTACAAGCAGATTAAGAAAACCCAAACGTGTTCTTGAGATGAATAGTTCATGTTTTGATCCGGTTTTGTGTTAAAAAATTGTGTTTAGCACCATATTATTAAACTAATCAGATTAGTTTAATTAGTTGTGAGTGGGAAATGAGGTGGAATGGGGGTGGTTTCTGATTGGTGGAAAATGTGAGTGGGGTGAGGTGGCAAGTGGTGATTGGTCTAGGTTACTATGTTGTCTGTCCAATTTAGCCCCTCATTTCTTTACTTCATTTCACTTGCAAATAAAAAGCCAAAATCCGTTTTCCTTTGTTAATGAAGTTTCCAACTTCAAACTTTTGCCCCAAAAAGTTTTGTAAAGTGATTTCAAGGGTATTTCTTGCCATTTGTTGATTCTTGAAGGGCTGTTTTGGCATTTTCTTCATAGATAATGGTCTTGACTTGTATGGTTGACTTCTTGGAGGACTGAAGTTGACAATTCATAACTGTTGAGGGACTATTTTTGCCATTTCTTCAAAGTTAAGGGTCCTTTTGGTAATTTGACATTTTTAAAGGACCAAACTTGTAATTTCTTGTAACTTGAAGGCCTTCATGGTATGTTTGACTTTGAGGAGGACTAATATTGACAATTTAGTTTTATTGAGGGACTAAATTTGCCAATTCTTCAAAGTAGAGGGCCCTATTTGTAATTTTGACAAACTTTAGGGACCAATCTTGTAATTATGAAGATACAAGGGTTTAAAGTGTCAATTCTTCAATATTGGAGGACCCTTCTTGCATAATCTTCAAATCTTCAAGGGTTATTCTTGGAAAATCTTCATTAGGGCTTGGTTCAATGTGTGGCTTCGTTTCTCGTGTTCGTTTTTGCATGATTCTTGTGATCTTTTGTCACTTTCTCTATATCCGTATCTAAAATACACAAGTAACAAACAAAAGCATATATTTGGCCATTTTCATGATATTTAATGCATTTAAAGCCCTTTTTGGACGATGAGACTATGTATAAAAGCAGTCTCATCAGACACTCACTAATGAAATGATTTGGATCACCACATCTAAAGCAATTCCTATCACCTTTTTCGTTCTTGGCAAACCGATTCTTTGAGAATGGTTTCTTGTTATTGTTGGGTTGCCTCACGTGTTGACCTCGTCTTTTAAAGAACCTCTTGAAATCTCTCACCGCCAATGCATACTCCTCTTCGTCGCTATCCGAGGAACTATCATGATCGCTTTGTGCCTTCTTGGCTTTGAGTGTAAGAGACTTCCTTTCACTCTTGGTTTTCACCAATTCCGAGTCCTTCAAAATTATCATCTCATGAACCTTCAAGTTGCCTATGAGTTCATCGATTGATAAAGTTGATAGATCTTTCGATTCTTCAATCGCCGTGACTTTTGCTCTCCACTTCGGATGTAAGGCCCTTAGAAACTTCCTAACATTGTTCTTGCTAGAAAAACCTTCATCAAGTGCTTTTAGACTAGTAATAATAGTGTTAAATCTAGCAAAAGCACTATCAATAGTTTCATCTTCTAAGATGACAAATTGTTCATATTGTTGGACAAGAATATCGATTTTGCTTTCTTTGACTTGGCTATTACCTTGGTGGGTTAATAAAAGAGTGTTCCAAATATCTTTAGCGGATTCACACATAAAAATCCTTTCATACTCTTTCTTAGGTAAAGCATTATAAATCACCATTTTAGCCTCATTATTTTTCGAAAGTTTCTTTTTAGTATCGCCATTAGCTTTGTCAAAAGTGACCAATTCTTTTGTTTTGGAAACTTCATTAAATTGATAAGGTAAAAAATCACCATTGGTAATAACATGCCAAATATCTAAATCTTTTGATTTCACTTAAGTCTCAAATCTATTTTTCCAATAAATAAAATTATCGGTTTCAAAAAGTGGTGGTCTTTGCATAGATTGCCCTTCTAGGTACTTGTTGGAATCCATAGATCGATTCAAGTTTTAAAATACAATATAATTTAAAAATACTTGAGCAACCTCGCTCTGATACCAATTGTAGAAACTAGAAGGGGGGATTGAATAGTTTCTTATATTTACTTGTTAAAAGATGGTTTTCAAAAAAAAAATCCTTTTTCAAAAACTTAGAATTAAGGAAATATGTGAAATCTTCTTATGCACAATATGAACAATGATAGTGTAACTAAACTAATACTAACTAATGTGTATGCACAAAGAATAAAGAATGTAAAGAGTTAAGGGTAAAGAAAGATCAAACCAAACACCAAGGATTTATAGTGGTTCGGCAACAAAGCTCACTCCTTGTTCCTACTCCACTCCTCGAGTACTCCTTACTCGAGATTTCACTACACAACAAGCTCCTTATGGTGGAGAAAACCGTACACGTTTCTAATACAAGGATTTTTGTATGGGTTCAAGTTTTATCTCTCGGAATCTCCTCGAATTGATTACAGCTTAGAGTGGAACGATTTGTTCTTGGTGACAAAAAGGGAATTTGGTTTTCTATTCTACTAAAAAAAAGTTAAAAAGGTAAATGAGTGAAGTAAATTAAGATTTAAACCAAAACAATTACTTAAATAAAACTAGAATTTAAATTAAACAATTAAATAAGAAAGCAGTAAAATAACTTACTGGAAACTAGCTCTATTCGGAATAATAGTCCTACTCGGAATAAACATGCTTATGCGGAATAATCAACCATGCGGAATAAATGGCTCTATGCGGAATAAAAAGGGTTGTTCTGAATAAAGCACTATGCAGAATAAATAAGACTATGCGGAATAACTAAGTCTACTCGGAATATTGAACACTATGCGGAATAACAAGGGTTATGCGGAATAAGTGGTCTACGCGGAATAAAGAAGCTCATGCGGAATACCAAGGCTATTCGGAATAACTGAGAAATCAATGCTATGCGGAATATCTTACTCGGAATAAAAATCCTATTCGGAACAATTGGCTTATGCAGAATAAATTAATATTCCGAATAAGAGGAGAAACAAACTGTCTATCCGGAATATATAGATATTCCGAATAAGGGACAAAATACACGGCTATTCGGAATAATGCTGGGCTGAAGAACAGTAAACAGAAACCAAACAGGGGAATGCGAATGTAATCCAAATCGAGCCAAATAAGCAAAAAGGTTTAACCAAATTAACCACTGACTATCTATTAACCATAAGGATCAAATCCCAATCATAAAAACACAAAATCAACAACTTTTTAAGATCAAAACTCAACTAAACAAGAACTTAAGAACTTTGAATAAAAAGATGATGATGAACAAGAGTAATGAAAGGATTTGTATTGAAAGATTAATGTTAACAAACAAAGGTAAAGATTAAAACTACAAGATTATAAAAACAAGAATCAAAATCACCAAACACCCTAATGGTGTTGGTGAAGCTACGAACCAAAAAGAAAGAAAACTGGAAAACTAAAACTAGGTGCCAAATTTTGTGAGGGTGATTCCCTTATATAGGCTAAGTGGTTGGTTGGTGAGTGGGCTTCTCCCTTTCTTCTTGTCTTCTCGTCTTTTCAGAAAAGTTGACGTTTTCGATTCTGATTCGGGATTTGTCGATGATTAAATTCAACTCGTCTTTTACTTTCTTCGTTTAATAGACTTGAGTTTCTTTGACATATGTATATCTTCCATCTTTGGTCCTTTTCTTCGATAAATCTTCAAATAGGCCCATTGACTTCAAATCTTTTGCATCTCTTGGACAATAGACTTCGTCTTTAGTCTTTTTTTCTTGATAAAGCCCGTGAAATCCCATGTTTTCTTCAATATTCATCCGGTTGACTCTGAAAACACAATAAACACAAAAACCACGCATAATTCCAAACAATTGATATTAAGCATGCGTTTTGGTCTTGTTTTAGTAAGAAATAAGTGGTAAAAGGATGGGTGTTTTCACACCTATCAAATCCCCTACACTTAACCATTGCCATGCCCTCATGCAATGCTTAGTGATAAAGCAAATTTACATTCTCCTCATAATCAATCAACTTTGGCCTTATTAACATACTACTAAACAGAAATTAAAGTACTAAGAGAAATTAAAACTTTATAGTAAACAAAAGGATAGAAAACCCTTTTCACTTGAAAATAGCTATATGGAAATAACTTGCAAAGAGATCAGGGACTTACATTAGGGCTTTGGTGCTGTGAAGATTTATCACCCTCAAGTTTCACATTCCCCAAACTAAGCTTAAAAACAAGATCATTGTTATTATAAGTTAGCATATCAAACACTTACACACATGGCTTAATTAAATGCTTAAACTCCCTTATTCCTAGGTGTATCTCTTATATTTTATTTTTGTCTTAGAATGATCATGAAGATGCATTTTTGGACTTATTTCGATAGTTTATTTAGGCTGAAAGCAAAGTAGGACGATTTGATCAATAGTTAGCTAAAGGACAAAATCTCTTAAAACTGCTTCTCGGGATATCAAAAAGATCATATCATGGCATAACTCGGTTCACGATTTGAGACCTTTCTCGGGCCGATATTTGGCATGTACTTCTTACTTCATATCTTGAGAGACGTTCTTGAGATAATGGTCTTCTCTTCGTTAATAGAGTTTCTTCACTTGGAAACTTTTGAGGGGTACTACAACTTTGTTGACCACGACTTCATGATTATTTCTTCAATCTCTAATTGGGATTTTGAGATACAACGATCCGCCTCCTTTTCGGACTTGGATATATTTATCCTCATACCTTGTTAGGGTCTTTTCGGATAGACTTCTCCAACATCTTTATGGGAGTTGATTGCTTTTTGTCGTGAGTCTTGATCCTTCATATTGATTTTGGGAATAATGCTTTTCACATCACTTTGGATCTTCAGGAATAAAATGGAATCCTCATGCCTTGTTAGGGCCTTTTCGGACTCACCAATCTTCGCGCCCCGCTTCATAAGTTATGCCTTGGCTATGAACTCTTATCATTACCGAGCAACTTTTAAACGATCTTGGGCTAGAAGCTAAGTAACTTTTCAAATTGTACGACCTTACTTATTGCAGATAAATTATTAGCAAGTGATGGGAGAATAGGCAAATAATTACACCAAGTGAGCTTGCGCAAGAATACCGACTTATAATTGACTCTATCATTTCTCGTTCTCCACAATTTAAAATCTCAAGTAATGAGACTTGTGGATGCTTAGCCTAATAAACCAATTAAGGTCTACATGGTTAAGGATACTAGCTAGAATAAACTTGGACAAGTCTATTCGGGTTGAGTCAAAATAATCGCAACGGGCCTAATATGTCAAAGATTTCAAAACTAGCTACACCACTTTATTAATATTTTTGACTTTATTGTGGGATATGTACATATGAAAGCAACGAGAAAAATTTAAAAATTACGACTAAATGGCCAAAGTTAATAAAAAATTTGAAAAATGTTGAAAAAGATGATTTTCCGGTTAAATGAAGGCATTTTCATGGAAAAGTCCACTTAAAACTTCGATAGAAGTCCCCCTACACTTAAGATAAACATTGTCCTCAATGTTTAAGCATGTGGGAAAAAGGTCTCCCCTACACTTATGACATTGTGCACGTTGGTTAACTCAAGTTAAGGAAGAGACGACTAACGTGATCAATTTCAAATGTGAGTATGAAGAAAATTGAATCACGATAGTTGAGAGATAGAACCGGATTTCGCGGGAGCACGGTTCTTCAAAGGTTCCAAAAGTGCATTCATCCCTGTAATCACATCACCATACAAACACAAAGAACCTATAGAAGTCCCCCTACACTTAGGAGGTTAAAACGAAAAAAATAGATACTCGGGTTGCCTCCCAAGGAGCGCTTGTTTTTTATAACCGAGTCACGAGCCTGACTCGACCCAAAATTAGTTCATGGGAAACGTGGTGAGGGAAGGAATCATCTCATGAGAGATGTCCTCACCACAGTACAACTTCACTCGTTGGCTATTCACCTTAAAATTAGGTCCATTAGGTTGAGCGAGCTCGAGAGTACCATACGGAAAAATTTGGGCAATGGTGAATGGGCCAGACCAACGAGATTTCAGCTTGCCCGAAAAGATTTTCAACTGAGAGTTAAAGAGCAAAACTTTGTCTCCAACTTGGAACTCTCGGTTTTTAATCTTAGAATCATGAATGAGCTTAGTCTTCTCCTTATAGATCAAAGAATTTCCATAAGCCTCATTCTGGAGTTCATTCAGCTCATTGAGTTGGATCTTGCGTAGGTCACCGGCTTTGTTGATATCAAAATTAACCCACTTCAAGGCCCAGTAAGCCTTGTGCTCCAACTCAATGGGGAGGTGGCATGCTTTCCCGTACACGAGACGATATGGTGTACAACCAATCAGAGTCTTGTATGCGGTACGAAAAGCCCACAAAGCATCATCAAGTTTATCAGTCCATGAGGCACGATGCTCTCCCACGGTTCTTTCAAGAATTCGCTTTAACCCTCGGTTAGAGATTTCAGCCTGGCCATTAGTTTGTGGGTGGTAGGCGGTGGAAAGACGATGATTTACACCATACTTAGCCATGACTCTTGCGAATTGGTCATTGCAAAAATGAGTCCCGCGATCACTAATAATGGCACGAGGCACACCGAATCTAGCGAATAGCGATTTTAAAAAGTTACAAACCACCCTTGCGTCATTAGTGGGTAAAGCTTTGGCTTTAACCCATTGGGAGACGTAGTCAACGGCTACAAGGATGTATTTGTTTCCTTTAGAGGAAGGGAATGGCCCCATAAAGTCGATACCCCAAACATCAAAGATTTCACACTCTTGAATGAAATTCTGAGGCATCTCGTCTTTATGTGTGTTCTTGCCTTGTTTTTGGCAAGCATCACAACGTTTAACCATCTCGTGAGCATCACGATAGATGGTGGGCCAATAAAATCCCGAGTCAAACACTTTTTTGGCGGTGTAGTTGGGACCAAAGTGACCACCGGTGGGTCCTTTGTGGCAAGCGTCAAGGATTTCTAAAGCTGCCGGTCCATCAACACATCGGCGAATGATCAAATCAGCACATTGTTTGAATAGATACGGGTCATCCCAAAAGTAAGTCTTAATGTCTTTGAATAACTTCTTCTTTTGTTGGGATGTTAACCCGTCATCGAGAATTCCACCCGCCAAGTAGTTTGCAATGTCCGCAAACCACGGGGTTTCATCAGAAGTCGAGTTGATAGACATTAAGGTATCCAGGTGAAAAGAGTCATTGATCTCTTTGTTCGGATGTTCCCCTTGATAAGGATCCTCAAGTCTACTGAGATGATCCGCGGCTAGGTTTTCAGCTCCTTTTTTATCGCGAATTTCGATTTTAAATTCTTGAAGTAGCAAAACCCAGCGAAGAAGTCTTGGTTTGGAATCTTGTTTAGTTAACAAGTACTTCAACGCGGAATGATCGGTGTAAACGATTGTGGTGGAAAGTACAAGATAGGGGCGGAACTTTTCAAAGGCATAGACAACAGCTAAAAGCTCTTTATCGGTTGTCGTGTAATGCAATTGAGCCCCCGTCATTGTCTTGCTAGCATAGTGGATTGGTTGGAAGTGTTTATTCACTCTTTGGCCCAAAACCGCTCCGATAGCAAAGTCACTAGCATCGCACATCAACTCAAAGGGAAGCTCCCAATTAGGGGTAACCAAGACGGGTGCCTTAGTTAGCTTATCCTTAAGCGAGTTGAAGGCTTCAATACACTCGTTAGAAAAGATAGAGTATCTTTTTCCAAGAGGTGGGTCATCGGGCGAGCAATTTAAGAAAAATCTTTGATAAAGCGACGGTAGAAGCCCGCATGACCAAGGAAACTTCTCACACCCTTCACGGTTGAAGGTGGAGGCAACTTAGAAATAACATCGACTTTAGCACTGTCTACTTCGAGACCGGCTTTGGAGATCTTGTGTCCTAGCACGATGCCCTCTTTTACCATGAAATGGCATTTTTCCCAATTAAGAACAAGGCGAGTGTCTTCACACCGCTTAAGCATACGTTCTAAATTGGCAAGGCAAGCAGAGAAAGAATCGCCATAAACCGAGAAATCATCCATGAATAATTCCATAGTTTCTTCAACCATGTCATGAAAGATAGCCATCATACACCTTTGGAACGTCCCAGGAGCATTGCATAAACCAAAAGGCATACGTTTGTAAGCAAATGTTCCGTAGGGACAAGTGAATGTGGTCTTTTCTTGGTCCTTGAGATCGATGGGAATTTGAAAATACCCGGAGAAACCGTCTAAAAAGCAGTAATAATCATTACCCGCTAGACGCTCGAGCATTTGATCCATGAAAGGAAGAGGAAAGTGATCTTTTCTCGTGCATCATTGAGCTTGCGATAATCGATGCAAACTCTCCACCCAGTAACAAGACGAGTGGGAAGCAACTCGTTGTGTTCATTGGGAACAACGGTTATTCCGCCCTTCTTGGGCACACAATGGACGGGACTTACCCAAGGCGAATCCGAAATAGGGTAAATCAAGCCGGCATCAAGAAGTTTGATAACTTCTTTTTTGATGACGTCATGAATGCGAGGATTAGCCCTTCTTTGGCTCTGGATTGCGGGTTTAAAGTCATCTTCCATGAGAATCTTGTGAGTACAAAAGTTCGGATCAATTCCGCGGATATCGGAAATTTTCCAAGCAATTGCCTTCTTATGATCTTTAAGCACGGCGATGAGGCGAGATTTCTCTTTTTCTTTCAAGTCCTTAGCAATGATGACGGGCGACTTCTTCTCTTCTTCAAGGAACACGTACTCGAGATGGGGCGGCAACTCCTTAAGTTCTAAATCTGGAGGATTTTCGATGGGAGGCGTTTTCAAAGCCGGAGTATCGATAGCAATAACCGTGGGAGATGGTGGAGAAAGATTGTCTTGTTTAAGAAGGTTCTCAATGAGGCGGAGATCTTCATCCCAATTGGTGGTAGAATCGTCATTAGCTAACTTCACATCTCCCATGGTGGCTTCCAGATCTTTCTAAAGGAAATCACTTTCTCCAAATAGAGATAGTGATGAATCAATAGAGGAAACGGTCTCAACATTGGGAAGAGAGGTAGGAATATTTTTGCAAGCATCAATGAAGTGTTCTTCACAAGCCTCATCAAGAACGTCAATACAATTAACACTCTCGTAGGAATAAGGCTGTTTAGAAAGCTTTCCCATGTTGAAGACGATTTTATCGTCACCAACTCTCATGATAAGCTCATTGGCTTCAACATCGATGAGAGTGCGACCGGTCCTCAGGAATGGACGACCAACAATAAATGGCACACGAGGGTCCATATCATAGTCGACGACAATGAAATCGGCAGGAAAAGTGAATTTGTCGACTCCTACAAAGACGTCTTCGGCTATCCTCACTGGATAAGCAACCGTACGGTTAGCTAATTCCAAAGTCATTTTGGTGGGGACGAGCTAAGGTAGAGATAATTGCTTCCAAACGCTTAGAGGCATTAGATTAATATTGGCACCTAGATCGGCTAGGGCCATGCAATTCTCTACTCCCGGGAAGTTACAAGGGATTAAGAAACGACCCGGATCACCAAGCTTGGTTGGTAATTTCCTTAAGAGCACTGTAGAGCAATTCTCATTAAGTTGGGTGTTAGGAATATCAAGAAGCTTCTCCTTGTCGCTAAGAAGGTCTTTGAACATTTTCGCGTATTTAGGAATGTGAGCGAGAGCCTCAGCGAAGGAGATGTTGAAATTCAATTGTTTAAACATTTTAAGAAAGTTCGAAACCTGAATATCATCCTTGCTTTTGAGCTTCTCTTTCCTCAACCTTGAGGGATAAGGTATATCGGAAGAAGAGGAAGGCTTTGGGATCAAAGGATCACTCACATCCTTGGGTGGAGGAGGGGTAGAAGTAAGAGGTGGAGAAATTGGGGAAGTAGAAGGATGAGGAATAAGAGCAGGTGACTCGTTTTCCTTAGTCACAATCACCGGTGGAGGTATAGGAAGCTCGGGTTCCTTGGTACCTTTGCCACTGCGAGTGGTGATTGCTTTCATCTCCCCTCTTGGATTCGCAACGGTGTTACTCGGAAGAGTACCCGAAGAAGAGGGTTGATTACCTTGGAAGAAACTAGCCATCATGTTCTTTAAGTCATTCGTTTGACTATCCAAAGTGTTTCTCATATTAGCTCTCAGATCGTTCCCTTGTTTCACCAGGTCTGCTTTCAAGTTGAGCACTTCCCATTGGAGATTGTCCACGATCACATCATTAGTCCTCATGTAGGTTCCATTGTCTTGGTGTAATGCGGTGGGTTGGTTGGGAGGAGCATTGCATGCAGGTGGTTGATAAGCAGGTTGCTGGTAAACTTGGTTGTTTCGTTGAGGTGGATATGGTTCTTTGTGAGGTGGTATGTATGGTGTACGAGGTTGTTGTTGTTGTTGAGGAGGGCGATTGAGGTTTTGTTGTTGGTTTGGGTTGGTAGTAGGAAAACCGGGTGGTGAGAGATAGTTGTTTGAGCGGTAGCTAAGCAGGTTGCGATCACCTTGAGGACGAGCTTGATAAGCGGGTTGAGGATAGGTACCGTATGCTGCATTCACATTCTCAGAAGGGTAGTCTTGGGTGGCGGTACAAGTGGTGTAAGAGTGAGGACCCCCGCATATCTCACATGGTTGGCTAACAGCATTGACTTGAGCGTCTCGAGCGTTTTTGGCGTTGATGTTGTTGGTGTTGTTAGCGGTGTGGGTAACAAGCGATTCAAGAAGCGTAGTAATTTTGTCAAGTCGCTTGTCGCTGTCACTAGTACTCGCACTAGCGGCATTGGTTCGCACACTCTTGGTTTGCACACGAGACTTATTCTCAATGATATCCCAAGCGGCATTAGAAGTCTTAGCCAAAATATTACCCCCCGAGGCACTGTTTAGTGAATCTTGGTCATTCATGCTTAAACCATTATAAAAAGTATTAATTTGGTGCACTTTGGTAAAACCATGTTGTGGGCATTTTCTTAAAAGATCTTTGAAACGATCCCAAGATTCACTAAAAGACTCATCGTACTTTTGTTAAAAATTAATAATTTCATTCCGCAAAGCGGTAGTACGAGAGGGTGGGAAAAAGTAGTTGATAAATTTGGTCTCCAAATCCGTCCACGTAAGAATAATTTGTGGCGGTTCCTTTGCAAGCCAATGTCGGGCTTGTCCCTCTAAAGAAAAGGGAAAAAGTTGTAAACGGATTACCTCTTGTGGAACACCATTGAATTTGACCGTATTCGTGAGTTGCAGGAATCTCTTGATGTGGTCATGTGGGTCATCAATGGTACGCCCCAAGAATGGTTGAGCAGAGACCATCTGGATAAAGCCGGATTTGAGCTCAAAATTGTTGGCTGCAATCACGGGTATGACAATTGGATCATTGTTGCCGTCTACATGTGCTTGTAGAAGTTCAATCATCGGGCGATTGTCTGGTAGAGGCTCATTGTTGAGAGGTGGATTGTTATTGTTGTTGTTATTATTGTTGTTGAGAGGTGGGTTATTGTTGTTGTTTTGTACACCGGCCATGTCTAAGTCTTCGAGAGGCTCGGGCTCTTGATAAGACGTTGATCGTGTACGCATGCACCTGCAAAAGAACTAACAAGGCAAAAACAAAGCAGAAATATTTTTGGTTTTTATGTTTTTTAATTTTTAGGATTTTTGAAAATTTTATATTTTTTAGGATTTTTGAATTTTTTATGAAAAGTAACGTTCACGGGGAACGGATCCCAAAATCCAAGTTCTCACAAAAAACTGTTGATCTTAACGAGAAGAGCCGGCAGCGGCGCCATTTGATACAAGGATTTTTGTATGGGTTCAAGTTTTATCTCTCGGAATCTCCTCGAATTGATTACAGCTTAGAGTGGAACGATTTGTTCTTGGTGACAAAAAGGGAATTTGGTTTTCTATTCTACTAAAAAAAAAGTTAAAAAGGTAAATGAGTGAAGTAAATTAAGATTTAAACCAAAACAATTACTTAAATAAAACTAGAATTTAAATTAAACAATTAAATAAGAAAGCAGTAAAATAACTTACTAGAAACTAGCTCTATTCGGAATAATAGTCCTACTCGGAATAAACATGCTTATTTGGAATAATCAACCATGCGGAATAAATGGCTCTATGCGGAATAAAAAGGGTTGTTCTGAATAAAGCACTACGCGGAATAAATAAGACTATGCGGAATAATTAAGTCTACTCGGAATATTGAACTCTATGCGGAATAACAAGGGTTATGCGGAATAAGTGGTCTACGCGGAATAAAGAAGCTCATGCGGAATACCAAGGCTATTCGGAATAACTGAGAAATCAATGATATGCGGAATATCTTACTCGGAATAAAAATCCTATTCGGAACAATTGGCTTATGCGGAATAAATTAATATTCCGAATAAGAGGAGAAACAAACTGTCTATCCGGAATATATAGATATTCCGAATAAGGGACAAAATACACGGCTATTCGGAATAATGTTGGGCTGAAGAACAGTAAACAGAAACTAAACAGGGGAATGCGAATGTAATCCAAATCGAGCCAAATAAGCAAAAAGGTTTAACCAAATTAACCACTGACTATCTATTAACCATAAGGATCAAATCCCAATCATAAAAACACAAAATCAACAACTTTTTAAGATCAAAACTCAACTAAATAAGAACTTAAGAACTTTGAATAAAAAGATGATGATGAACAAGAGTAATGAAAGGATTTGTATTAAAAGATTAATGTTAACAAACAAAGGTAAAGATTAAAACTACAAGATTATAAAAACAAGAATCAAAATCACCAAACACCCTAATGGTGTTGGTGAAGCTACGAACCAAAAAGAAAGAAAACTGGAAAACTAAAACTAGGTGCCAAATTTTGTGAGGGTGATTCCCTTATATAGGCTAAGTGGTTGGTTGGTGAGTGGGCTTCTCCCTTTCTTCTTGTCTTCTCTTCTTTTCAGAAAAGTTGACGTTTTCGATTCTGATTCGGGATTTGTCGACGATTAAATTCAACTCGTCTTTTAATTTCTTCGTTTAATAGACTTGAGTTTCTTCGACATATGTAAATCTTCCATCTTTGGTCCTTTTCTTCGATAAATCTTCAAATAGGCCCATTGACTTCAAATCTTTTGCATCTCTTGGACAATAGACTTCGTCTTTAGTCTTTTCTCTTGATAAAACCCGTGAAATCCCATGTTTTCTTCAATATTCATCCGGTTGACTCTGAAAACACAATAAACACTAAAACCACGCATAATTCCAAACAAATGATATTAAACATGCGTTTTGGTCTTGTTTTAGTAAAAATAAGTGGTAAAAGGATGGGTGTTTTCACACCTATCAGTTTCTTAACCAATTTCTGACTCTAAGCTAAAAGTCGAGCCCTAATCGTAGCTAGGACCAATCTACACAACTATACTTAGTACATACACAACTTCCAAATAGACACAACTACTTGGATCTTCACAACTATAACACAACAACAAAAGTATAAAATTTGATCTTCAAAGGATCTTTGGTGGTGGACTCAACACTTCACAAGGATAGTGTTCTTCTCTTTGCACTTGAAGAAGAAGGGATGGATGGGATAGATTCACTTCTAAACAAGTAGTAATCAATCAAATGATCAAGGATTTGAGTGATTTCAAAAGTATGTTTGAATCTGGAAATTTATGTGCAAAAGAGGTGAAGAGAAAATATGAGAAAGGTCCACTATTTATAGGACAAAGGGCCAACGGCTATATGTGCCCGCGGTTCCTTATCTCAGCCGACGGTACCTTATCGATAAGGAACCGCCTAGGCACTAGGGAACCGCCGGAGTAGACTTCGCTCCCTTTTTTTCCTTTAGTGGTGGAGGTCTTATCTGATTATAAAATATCCTGAAAGAATATTCCAAATCAAAAAATAATACGCCATTTTCAAATTTTCAAATATTTAATTTAATAAAACATTTTCTTAAAAAGAAAGTTTAATAAAAAACTTGTCACACTTAATAAAAGGTGAGTTTTAAGAAAAGATTAAATCACTTGATCACTTGATTAAGGTTAGTACTTGTTTATTCATACCTTAAGTGAAAATGGGTAAAATGAAAAATACTTGAACTCAAGAATTCGTTTTTCGTTGTTTTCGTAAATGCTTGTTTTTACATATTGTCGTAATCAAACTAAGCGAGACCGAAAAATGCAAGTAACGTTTTTAGGCATTATTGCATTAACAATATTTTTGCCCAGTAGCAATACACACAATGGCACTCCCAATTGATCTGTTAATTTCATTGTGTGTAGTACATTTAGGACTCAAACATTGAAGAATGACATGTATCAAGTACTTCTAAGCTGGGGGAAATTCCTGTTTTGAATATTAGTTTAAAGTGCCCTCTTCAGGCAAAGGATAACCCAAAGCTTGAAGTCCTTGTTCTAGCTCACCCATGGATAGGGTGGTTATACCATCTGCGTCATTAAGATGCAAAGCCTGGCGAACCAAGGCTTTAGTAACCACCCATGGAAGCCCATGGACTGTAGCAGTCAATGTAGTCACATTATTAACTGTTGAGGAAGTGACAGTATTCCAAAACTGTTTAATATTAGTGACAAGGATAAGAGGAGCATGAGAAAGGGCATACCTTAGTGGGGATGCATTTAAATACTCTACTATCTGAGGATATTACAGAAACAGAGCATTGTCAGCCTCTAAATAAGCAACCATATTGTGCTGACTTCTGAACCCCAATTCTAAATCATTTGGTTTAAACTTAGGCGCCATTGATGTAGAAAGCTGTGATAAATGTTATGAAAGATGAATGTGTGTGAAAATTGAGTTAGACAAGAATAAGCAGTTACCTAATTTCAAAAGAATGAGCCAAATATATAGGAGAGGTAAGCACATGTGATTGGTAAAAAAATGAGGCAGTTATTTTTCAAAATATAATGATTAAAATCTTGAAAAGATATAACTTATCTTGTGCATTAATAAAAAGTTACCAACTCCTAAAATTAAGACCCAAATGTTCGTCAAAAAGAACAACTGGGTAGGACCCAATGTTTATCAACGGTAAAAACTAACCTATCAACGCTCAACGGCTATATTCTTGTCAACGTTGGATTTTGCCATGTCAACGTCAAAATTGGTCCTAACAACGTTTGGAAATAAAAATGTCAGCGTCCAAAAATTAAAAGTAATGAAGGTCTACGAGATCTAAGGATTTGGTAAATGATGGATTGATCTATTGATTAGATGGTGGAAATGGGGAAGATGAAGATGGGATGTAGAGAGAGAAAGGAGAGAAAAGGAAAAGTAGAGAGAGAAAGTGAAATTAAATTAATGAAATGTTGTAAATGAATGAACCACCCCTCCTAACATGCTAGGGGGGGTATATATAGCCCACCCTACATGTGGGCTACATGGACTATATTTAGTACAAACTGGATCACGAGCCTAATACAATAATATATCGTTGGAGCGACCGATCCTTCATAAATACGTAAAACGTATTTCCAACAATCTCCCCCTAAGGGAGGTCGCTCCAAGTTACAAAGTTCTAAATATTCTATAGCTCGTGATCTATGCTAATAATGATGTGACCGAGACTTTCTTTGGGAAAACACATTTCCAACAATCTCCCCCTAAGGGAGGTCATACCATTTTACAAAATCTTAAACCTAGCATACTATGCTTGAGTCTTCGATCTTGTTCTTGTGAATATGCTTGATGTGATCTTTGACTTTAGTCTTGAGCATGTTTCCTTGCCTTGACCTTGTGCATTCATCACTTGTGAAATTTGCCTCTTCGTGACTTCATGTTCCACATACTTATACCTTTAAATTCTTGAAAGCTTCAGAGTTTGATACAGCGGAAGACTTGACCTTCAGACTTTCTTGAATTTGTTGAAGTACTAAGTGTATGTAGTATAAGCATGTGGTGACGACTTCTTTTGGATTATACACCGCAATGCCACCTTTTTGTTACGCTGCATAAGACAGTTAGCAACAAACCATATACACGGATGAAATGGCCTTGAACATTTCATTCTAATTCGGTAGCATTTTACCTCCGGTCGACGAAGACCGTTGGACGATATTAAATATCGTACTTGTGACAGGTAGTTTCAATAAAGAACCTCCTTGACAAGATTTCGCGGGTAAACCCGTTCTCTTTACTCGACCGTCCAAAGCTGACTGCGAACGTAAAGAGTGAATCATTTGGATAATATTATCCGCATGATTTGAAGCCGTCAATTCATGTTCCTGGAACAAGTGAAGTTCATTTAAGAACCGCACCATCGTTGCTTTCCAGTTGTCACTAGCTTGATTCATATAGAATCTTGCAAGTTACCTACCAAGTGCTGTTTGATGTTAACACTAGAAGGACTTCCATTCGTCACTGTAAATACATAATAGTATTACTCTGAATGTTCTGGCAAGATCACTAAGATGTTGCGTAGAGGCCTGGAACGTGTTTAAATTCATTTAAGAATTAAACCACTGTTGCTTTCCAGTTATCACAAGTTTGATTCATAAAGAATCGCACAAGTCACCTACCATGAGCTTTTTGATATTCGCTCAAGAAGGATTTCCATCTTCATTGTAAATACTTTCGTATTACTCGGATGTTCAGGCCAGATCATGAAGATTTTGCGTAGGACTCTTAATATCTTTCTTACTTTTCACATTGTGTGAACAAGCAAGGAATAATGAAAGTGTGTCCTAATGAGATATTTGATGATCTCAAATGGCTCTAGACTCGATCGTGCATTTTGGATTTTAGTGATCGGAGGCTGGAGAGGAGTGCCACCTTTTCAATACCAATTTATTCGGAGTGAATAAATCAATAGATAATGTGTTGTCTCCGTGTGATTAAAACAAATATCTTTTAAGAGATATCTGAGTTAGCTGGGATGGGTTGTGCTTTGCATCACTGGGTCCATGATGTTTGTCTTCAATATCAAGAATCATTAAACAATGATCTTAATAGCATATGTATTGACCCGGTTTCTGCCTAAGTTGTAAGGAGGGCTTCTTTCTTTACACCCTTTATCTTTACAATTCTTTTTCATTCTTCAACCCCTTCAATGCTTACCAATACGTCATCACTAGCACCTTGTTGTGATTGTTCCAGTGCTAACTTAAGTACTTGGTCGGCATTCAGCTACGTTTACAATCTTTCTCCATCTTTCCTAAGGACTACTATTTCTAGCTATGGAATGTCCTTGGGAAGATTCCTCCGGTTCTAGAGAAATCATTGGACTTTAACCTATCCTACCATCCTTATGTCACCACAATCTTCACCGTCGTGAACTAGAGATGTTTTGGGTAAGTGTATGTCACCATGAAATCCGTTTTGAAGTGCAAATCCATTTTGCTCCCCCTTAACATATGCTACGATATTCGAAAACATTTCGCACATGTCGGGATGAGCTAACACGTTAAGTCAAACCATTTGTGATTAATCATTTCCCATATTAAATCACATTTTCTCCCCCATATTAAAAATATTAACCCAATCGATGTTTTTAATATCAATTGATTTAATAGCATTTTAAGAAAATTTGGGAAGAAAAATGCAAATCCAATTATCTTCATGAATTACACAAGCTCCCCCTCAAATTAATGAGGGTCTACTTGAAACGTAAATTAAATACCTTTTAAACACAAGTGTAGGGTATTTAACACGTGCAAAGATCATATATGATAATGTATTCACAATATTAGCAATATACGAGGTTGGACCTGAAAAATGGAGAACAGCATATGAAAGAAGCACATGGTTCTTGTTCACGAATGTTGGTCACCTCGTCACGTCCCCGAGAAAATTAATTCACGTTGTTGAGTCAAAGCTTTCCGGTGAAATGCTTGACTTGATTATGAAAAGCGGGTTGCTATCTGAAATAATAGCAAACCATTTTGAGCATGTTTTAAAAGTTTGAACTTCTGCTCGAACTTTATTTACAACCCCGTGTCATTATTGAATGACATTTCTAGGTTCGTAAATATTATCGATTCCAGAAGACATGCTCGTTTTATCAAAACGTTTTTGAACACACAATTTTGAAAGATTTAGAAAAATCTTTTGAGAAATTCTTGAAAAATTGTGTTCAAAGTTTTGAAAAAAAAACAATTACTTGAGCTTACGATGTTGAATATCTTAAAAGCGAGCTCAAGTCCGAGAAGTTGTGAACTTCCCGTTGTTAAGGATAAGTTACCATCGGCGATAAACTTTCCTTTTATCTGAAGGACGAGTCCTAAGCTGACATTTAGTTAGAAGTCGTTTTCATGAGCTTGAAAACTTTGACTGTTTTAACGGAAAGCTCATGACCGAGAAAGGTTAATTTCTCGTTATGAGGAAAAGTTCTCTTATTTAAAAGATACACTTTCCTTTCTGAGCTTAAAACTTCGAATGTTTTAATACAAGCTCATGACCGAGAAAGGTGAATTTCTCGTTAAGAGGATAAGTTATCATAAAAAATAAACTTTCCTTTATTTTAAGTTCGAGTTACAGTCTGACATTTAACTGTAAGTCATTGTGCATGAGCTTAAAAACTTTGAATGTTTTCGATATAAGCTCATGCCCGAGAAAAATTAATTTCTCGTTGTAAGGATAAGTTTATCATTGGCGATAAACTTTCCTGCCTTTGAAGAACGGGTTACAGACTGTCATCTATCTATAAGCCTTAATGCATGAGCTTAAAAACTTGGAATGTTTTTGATATAAGCTCATGCCCGAGAAAAGTAAATTTCTCGTTTTTAGGATAAGTTTATCATCGGCGATAAACTTTCCTTTCTTTGATGAGCGAGTTATATTCTGTGATATGACTATAAGTCCTTGTGCATGCTTAACCATGAATCCCCTGAGACATTTGTTTCTCTGATATCTTCTTCTTCAGCAACCAAACTCTAAGAGTGTCCTTAGTTGAACGGTATACAACGATTGAACCGCTTCGTTCTTTTGGAACATCAACTTTGGTACCTGCATTCTCATTAGGAGTTTGTATACTTTTGCATGGGTTAGAGATATCTATTTTTGAAGCACGTGGGGGTTCACAGTTGGCTTTACTTGTGTCAGAGGTGGCCTGAGGGGATGATTCACTTGTCTTAGTTGGCAAACGTTTCCTTTTATAGAAAATCTTAAGTTCAGGCTTAAGTGATGTATCATCCTTTGCAATTTCCTCCCTAGTAGTCTTCGTAGAATCAGAGACTATCCTAGTTAAAGGGCACTCGTTTCCTACAAGAGTGAAAGTTCTACCAGTGGGGTGCCACATTTTACCAAAGGGTTTGATTTTAGCGACCCACTGGGATTTGAGTCTAGCACGGGAGTTCACCTCGTTAAGTAATTTCTTGATACAAGAATCATGATTTGCCGTAAAGACACATTTTCTACATGTTTTACAAGTAGCATATTTAATGTCCGAGTAAGATCTAGAATCCCTAGATGATTGATTGATGCTCCTAGGATTGGGCATGCTACGGTTAGCAGTGTTGGGTAAACTAGAAGGCATCTGACTAGGTTTGAAATTCCTATCTCTTACTTGTGTCTTTTGAATAGCTTCCCTTTGACTAAAATCATGGCGCACATCATTTGAACTAGTTCTAGACGTGTTCATTGAACTATTTTTAGAGAAACTAGGGGCAATCATGTGATGAGGTCTTGCTAAAACTGATTTAGTCACATTAGGCCTAGTTGGTGGAGTGACTGTTCTAGAAATATGACCCAAATCAACTTGGGAGGCAAACCGCGGTCTCGAGGATTGTGGTCGCTCGGATCTAAATGCAGTAGGTTGTCTGACAATCGGTTGTCTGACGAACTGATTTGTAGGCGGTTTCCCCAAGATTGATGGTTTTTCAAGCTTAGTGTCCACACTAGGTCCTCTATTTCTCCTTAACTCGTTTTTCAACGCAGCTATAGCAAACACCTTTTCTTGAACTTGGGCCTTTAAAGTCTCATTCTCTTTGAGCACTCTATCTTGGGATGCCAACTTAGATTCAAGCAGTTGAATTTGTTTCAAAAGATTATCCTTTTCAGCTTTAGAATCTAGAACAGTTTGATCCAATTTTCTTTCAAGAACAACATTTGATTTTTCAAGTTTTTCAAAATATGTTTCAAATTTGTCCGTTTTCTTAGAAAATTCAAGTTTGGCATCCTCAAAATCTTTTGATTGCCGAGCTACGATCGTTTCGAGCTCTTTAATCTTGGAATCAGAAGCAGACAATGAAGCAGTTATAGGACAATTATCATGATGTTTAGCATTTTGAACACCTTCTCCCCCATTATGACTCACATCGGATGAATAAGAAGTGGTATTGCTATCACTCTTCTGCATCCCATGTTTGTCATAATTAAGTGCGGAATGCTCAATATGCGACATGTCATCAGCATATACATCATAAACAACATTACATTGTACCATGTTTGCCGGCTCTTCATCATAAACGGGTAAGGTGTTATCAAGAAGAATCTCGTGAACATTCCCTGACGTGCCACTGGTATCATGTTGTCCTCCTGATTCCGTGCTCTTGCCATCGTTAGGCTCAAAGTTTTCAACCGTATGACCAGTTTCCTCTTGCATCGAAGAGTCTTGCACTCCATTATCATACCCTTGCTGAAGTCGAGATCTTTCATAAATCGAAGACGAGACCGATGACATGAGTTTCAAAATCGTATCACGGAAAGCTCTAAACTCGGTATGTGTATCTCGAAGAAATGATTGGCAAATCACTGAACTTTCAGGCATGATGATATTGAATTGGAGGAAAGGCGTGAGTTGTGTCACAAGAGCCTTATATGCAAGTGCCGATGCAGAGTGATTAAAGTTTCCATGGTTGAGTTGCTCGGCGAGTTGGGTCAAAGTGGTAAAGATAGAGTCGATGAATATATGACGATCTTGACCAAAGATTGTCATAAATTCGCTCCCTCCTTGAATCCTCGAAAGAGTGACAAGATGAGACTGAAGCATTCGAAATGAAGTGATGCCACTTTCTCTGACTTTGTCTTGCATGAAATGCGATTCTCCCTTTTGACATGTCGAATCGAACGAATCCATTAAATATCGATTAAGAATGACGGGGATGTTGTTGTTTTCGGGATTTTAGAGTTCGTGAAAAAACGAAAGACCCGTAAATAACACTTAAAATTCCACGATGGATGATATAAATGAAGCTCATCACTTTGACTCGTCACTTTTTTCTTGAAATCCGGCCACAATAACGTTTATCCCGACAAATATTTTTCCACGTTAACTTTTAAAATACCCGCCGCAACACAATTTGCCAAAAATTCATAAACAAAATATACTAAACTAGAAATATAAAAGTGACAAAATACAAAAATTAACTAATAAACTTAACTATAAAATATAAAAACTAAAAATAAAAAATCTAATATTTGAAAAAATAAAAAAAATAAAAAAAACTAAAAAACTTAAATTTATCTAAAAATTAGTTAACAAAAAATAGAAAATTAAAAAATCTGATATTTGTCAAAACGTTATATAAAAGACGTTTGTGAGTGGATAGATACGTGGCATGGTCAACCATCAATTAACTGCCACCCTTGTTTCCTCATTCTACACGTCGCCTCTTTATTTTCTCCGTCTAAAAAAGAACACGTGGCCCAATCAAGACAATTCCACCGCCCATCCATCCTTCTTGTTATGTCCGCCTAAACTAAATAAAAATCCGTCCCCCAATTCTTTGTAAAGTCCGCCCACAAAAACCAAAACGATATAACTCTCTCTCTCTCCTAAGCGCACACACACAAGCCTGCTCTAATCTCTCCAAATACTTATCTCTCCAAAAAATTCTCAAAACACAAACCAATCCCCAATCGTAAACCTAATTAATTCCTTTAATCTTAATTAAATTAAATCAATCGTTCAATCATGTCCGGTCAACCTGAATCATCCGATTCTAAGGGCACCAAGCGTGACTTCAAGATCTTTAAAACGATCTCGGGTAGGTATTTCTGTTCTATGTTTTCTTTTTATTTTTGATTTGGATCGATGAGAGTTTTTTGAAACTGAGATCTTTATTTAATTGGTTGTCGTGTGTGTTGGAGTCTGGTGTTTTTGTTGATTGCGAGTCTCTCTCATCTGTGAGTCCTTCTTGAGTCTTTGGTGTTCTTGTCTAGATTGGGTAAACCTTTGGTGTGAACTGATATTGAGATGAGTGGGAGTCTAGTTAGCAAGACTGTTTAAGTTCGAGAGGTTGTTTGGTTTAGGTTGTGTTGGTCGAGGGTCGAGAGTATTGTGAGGTGTGAGAGAGGGAGTCTGTTGTCAGAGGGTGTATGTTTTGAGGGAGTGTATGTGTTTGGTTTGTAATTGTTTTTGTCAGTCGATAGGGAGAGGGTGAGTCAAGGGAGTGTGCGAAGGTGAGGGTTTTGAGGGAGTCGAGAGGGTCGAGTCGTCAGTTGTTGTCGAGAGATGAGTGTGCGTCGGTGTATGATGGGTGTATGTTGTGTTAAAGTGTCGAGGGATTGTGAGGGGGTGTCTGTGTCGAGGGTGAGAGTTCGAGAGGTGTGATGTCAGTCGAGTGGTGTCTATTCCGAATAGACTTCTATTCGGAAAGTGTCTATTTAAAAAAAAATCTATTCGGAAAAAAAATGTATTTGGAAACCCTATGCGGAAACCCTATGCGGAAACCCTATGCGGAATCCTATGCGGAATCCTTATGCGGAATCCTTATGCGGAATCCTTATGCGGAATCCCTATGCGGAATCCCTATGCGGAATCCCTATGCGGAATCCCTATGCGGAATCCCTATGCGGAATCCCTATGCGGAAAGTCCTATTCGGAAAGTCCTATTCGGAAAGTCCTATTCGGAAAGTTGGTCTATTCTGAAAGTTGGTCTATTCTGAAAGTTGGTCTATTCTGAAAGTTGGTCTATTCTGAAAGTTGGTCTATTCTGAAAGTTGGTCTATTCTGAAAGTTGGTCTATTCTGAAAGTTAGTCTATTCTGAAAGTTGGTCTATGCGGAAAACTGTCTATTCGGAAAAAATAGGGAAATCTGATATGTTTGGACAGTTTGGACAGATTGAACAGATTTGGACCGATGGACTGATATGAAAAAGAAGGAAGAAAAAACTGATTAAAAAATGACTGATAAAAAAAAATGATTAGACAAGGTTCTGATGATATAAAAAAAGTGATTATTTAAACATAAAAACACTGATTGGACTGATTGAGGATTTTGACTGATATGAAAAAGAAGAAGAAAATTTGGACGGATTTGGACTGATTAAAAAACAGATAATAAAAAACTGATTATAAAAAAACACACGTAAAAATAAAACTGATAAAAAATAAAAATTGATAAAATTGATAGAAGAAAAATAGATAACTTTATTAAAAAAAATTGATAAGATTTATAAAAATTGATAAAAAGTTTATCGAATGATGAAAAAATTGATAAAAAATTAGAAAAGAAAGGATTTTTACCACCAAATCAAAAGATAAAAAATATGCAAATCCTAAGATTCAACCATGGCTCTTGATACCAATTGAAGGTCTACGAGATCTAAGGATTTGGTAAATGATGGATTGATCTATTGATTAGATGGTGGAAATGGGGAAGATGAAGATGGGATGTAGAGAGAGAAAGGAGAGAAAAGGAAAAGTAGAGAGAGAAAGTGAAATTAGATTAATGAAATGTTGTAAATGAATGAACCACCCCTCCTAACATGCTAGGAGGGGTATATATAGCCCACCCTACATGTGGGCTATATGGACTATATTTAGTACAAACTGGATCACGAGCCTAATACAATAATATATCGTTGGAGCGACCGATCCTTCATAAATACGTAAAACGTATTTCCAACAAATAATAAAAAAGAAAAAGGACCTTAACAAAGTAATTTATCCTAGTGAAGATAACCTATAGACTGAAAATTACCATAGGGTGGCAAGCACTGTCCAATCATGCACACTTGCTTAAGCAAGATAGACATAATTGTCCTCAAGTGTCCCTTGCTAACCAAAGTTCTTAACAGTGAAGTTAGCTTATAAAATCCTTTTTAACTTCCCAGGTAAGCCCAATAAAAATCATACCCAACTCTCCCAACAAACCACATCCAATTCTAGGTCAAAAAGTCTTGACAACATGCAAAGAATATCAACTTTGCATGCTACAGTGCCTCACGATTTAGTAAACTAACTCGTACTCACCAGTGGACACAATCTAGAATTGTGATAAGAGTATTATATGAATACCCAAAAAGTCCTAAAGGTTTCCTAAACCTCCCCTTAAAATAAGATATATAAGTTGCTAAATAAAATACATGCAATAAAAATTTATGTCAAGATAGGAATATAAATATTCCAACCATCATCCATAAACTTGAACATTGATAGTTGTAGAAATACGTCTTTTAGGAAAAAGAGCGTAAATAATATAGGGCAAGTGAGCACGACGATTTAGGAAAACCGTGTGTGTATGACCCTAAAAGTGAGTTCGTTCTCGAGGAGGCACGTGTGTTGTGTAATGAGTTGATTTTGATTGATGATTTTATTGAGAAGAAAAGAAAAGAGAAATAAGGAAAAAAGAGAAAGACGGTTACGAAAGCGGATCGAGCTAAGACGAAAATGCGTACACGTAAAACCGTAAAAAAAACTACAAAATTAAAATTTAACCTAAAAATTCCTAAAAATTACTAAAAATCCAAAATAATATTCTAAGAGTTTACAAAAAATCCAAACTTGCTAAAACCTTTTAATTAATTAGATAATGACTTTTTAATGCTAATTAAAGCCCTAAAAATCACAATTAATTATTAAAAAGCCTTAAACAAGATTTTATAGTTTGTAAACCTCAAAAATAACCTAATTAAGCTAAAAACTATTTTTAAAAATTTTAAAACCTAATAAAACTATTTTTAAACACTTAAAAACTATTAAAATCAATTAGAACTTAAATTAATTCTAGAAAATAAATGAAAAGTCCTAAAAAGATTTGGAAAGTTAAAAAATTCCTAATTTAGTGTCTACAATCTAGGAAAAATGAAAAAACTTAAAAAATTAAACTTTCAATTTTTAATAATAAAATAACAATAAAATATTCAAAAAAAATTCAAAGTTTACTAAAAAATTCTAAAAAATTACCAAAAATCTTAAATAATGTAACTAAAACAAAAATGAAATTAAAAGTTCCTAAAACCTTTTTAATAATTTTATATTAAATTTTAAAGTTAGCTAAAAACCCTAAAATCAAATAAAATTAAAAATTAGACGTTTTGAAAACTTTTTGGGCTGTAAACCTCAAAAATATAAGTCAAAACCTAAAAACTATTTTTTTGGATTTTTAAATTACCTTTTCCTATTTTTAAATTACTTTTCAAAATTTAAATTAAAAATAATCCTAGAAATAAACTAAATAAGAGAAAAATAAACTTTTTAAGCAGAAAAGTCCTAAAACCTAATACAAACCTAAGAAAAATGCTAAACAATAAAAACCTCAAAGAAATAAGCTTAAAACAGCTTATAAATAAGCTGTTAGCTAAATAAGCTACAAACCAAACACCACTTATATATTAAACCTTGCAAAGACTTAACAGTCAAAGACCCTAGGGCATGATGGTTAACACGTTTGGTTGTGGGAGGAGTGGCGCAGGTTCGAGTCCTGGCCACGTCCTTTTTGAACTTTTATATATATATTTTTTTTAAACTTTAAAAACTCAAACCTATTACTATACTTACTCTAAAAACAAAAGTACAAATCCAAATAAACTAGAACCAAAATCTACAAATCCAAAAACGTGCTCAGATGTGATTGAGTTTCTGATGAACAACAAGTAGATTTCTTCACTTGTGAAAAGATGATCAAGAGGACTTGATTTATGATTCTTGTGATGTTTAATGGACAAAAGGGCACCCCTACACTCAGTTGAGTGTAGGGAGTCAAGATACACACAAAAACACACAAGCTATAGCACAAAATCTCAAAAAAAAGGCAGATGAAGGTTGCTGATATGACTTGTACTAGTCTGATGAACAATTTAACCAAATTACTTGCACAAACCCGTATTTCAATGGCTAATATCTTGCAATCTAGCTAAGCAAATAGCATTCAATTTGTACTTAACCCTAAACAGACCTATAATCTAACAAATAATCAAACTTGGTTGGCAAAATTTTCACAAAACAAGCAGAAATCTGGCTTACAGATTTTTGACCTATAAACCAAATATTTTTGCATACAACTTGTTTTAAAAACTTTCCAAAATGAAGGACAAATACATATACCACCTATCAACCAACTAATGAGTGAGTATAACAGGTTTTTACTTAAAATCTTGTCACAAAATCTCAAGTAAGCAACTAATCCAAACACCCTCTTAAGTTTCTGAAATCAAATTTATCCAAACCAAAGCTATCTAAATCCTATCCAAACTGGTTATAACCTACTAAAACATGCATATAACATCAAAATAACCAATATTAAACACTCAAATTAACACTTAACACTTGCAATCAAACTATACCAAATCACAATCTCACAAAATCAGAAAACTTAAAAACTCAAAAAGGAAACAAGGACTACCTTGTTGGGCCTACATCCAGGCCCAACAGTGGCTGCTTTGTCACCTCCAATAGACCCGGGTCTATGCTGAACTCTTGAACAAACAATCTCCAAAACCTGCTAAGAAAAACAAGAACAAACACAATGCACAATTTCTGATTTTCTGAAACTTTTTAAAACCTTGTTAAAATCTTTCCCAATGTTTATATTTCAAAACAAGAACAATATCATATAATCCAAGAATCCAATCCACTTTCACTTCACAAATTCTTGGATTTCTGAAAATTGAAAAACTTTTTGTAAAACCTTTTGAAAACTCAAACACACAAAGTGTGTATACAATATCAATGGAACTCAGAATCTAAGCAATCCAATACCAAACTTTTAAAAAAGATAAAAGGAATTACAATTTCAATGAAAATACCAAACTTTATATTAATTTAAAAAGGCATTACAA
Source organism: Glebionis coronaria (assembly GCA_025667525.1). Taxonomy (NCBI): domain Eukaryota; kingdom Viridiplantae; phylum Streptophyta; class Magnoliopsida; order Asterales; family Asteraceae; genus Glebionis; species Glebionis coronaria. The sequence goes on along the minus strand of CM046882.1, from coordinate 71,483,159 downwards.
GGATTTGCTTAAAAAAAACTGGAACAACGAAATACAACCCACATACGGGTGTATTTATACTAGTCTATGGATAATACTAGAACTAAAACCCTAATCCTGCTGAAATGCCAAAGTTGCCCTTACTTTTGAAATTTGAATTTGGTCAATAAACTCCCATGTGAATGCCAGTTGTTGTTGGTGATGTTTGAATGCATCATAGGCGTTGAAAACTCCTTGGAGGCCAAGTAGAAGAATCTTGGGCGTTGGTGTGGTCGGGTATTGGGTTTGAGGGAAAGGGACAGGGCAGGGGAGGGGTCCACAAGACACATGGGTGTGTCTTGTGGTGGTTTGGGATGTGGGTTAGGGTGACAAAAGAGTTAATTAGGGATCTGGAGGGTACTATCAAAAAACCCTTTGAATTAAATGATGTTCATCCTGGGGATTTCTAGGGTTTATGTGGTGATTAGGAGTAGTTTAATCCGGTTTGGGCTAAGTATTTTTTAAATACTTGTTTTGGGGGTAACGGTATAAGTTAATTAATGGTAAACCGTGAGTGGAAGGGTGACTGGGATGGGGAAGTGAGGTGGTGAGGAGTGATTGGTGGAGTGGGATGATGTGGATGGATGATTGGATAGGAGGAGTTTGGTTGTCTGGCAAAAACAGCCCCCAAGGTTTCACTTTTCCTTCATGTTGTAATAAACATCCAACAACGCCCTATTAGACTTGTGACAACTTTGACAAAGTTGTCATTTATGGCACAACTTGTTTACAACTTTTTCCAAGGGCTTCAAATGCAATTCTTGGATTCTTCAAGGACTGAACTTGTAATGTCTTCAAACTTTAGGGACCCTATTCATAATTTTGAATATTTGAGGGGTATAAAGTGTTAATCTTCAAAATTTGAGGGACTAAAGTTGCCAATCTTCAATTCTTCAAGGGCATTTTTGTAAAATCCAAACTTGGGCCCGGTTCATTGTGCGGCTTCGTTTCCCGTGTTCGTTTTTGAATGATTCTTGTGATCTTTTGTCATTTCCTCAATATCCATACCTAAAAATACACAAGTAACAAACACGAGCATATATTTGGCAGTTTTAATGATATTTTATGCATTTTAAGCCCGATTTGGACGATGAGACTATGTATAAAAGCAGTATCATCACTCCCCCATACTAAACCATTGCCGTGCCCTCACGCAATGCTAGAATAAAGTATCATAGCACTTCCAAAATTCATTTTTATTAACTTTATTGAAATGATAAACTAGCTACACTACTACTATTACTACTACTTGTGTTTTAGACATAATGTATGATTTTCATCGTAAAATGGGACGTTTAGGTTCATAGAATAAGAACACGTGAATGCTTCGTTAGAAATAATTTCGTCGTCCTCGATTTTCACCTTAATTCCATGCCAAGCGTGCAACGAGATCATTGTCATTATAAGTTAGTAATGCTAACACTACTCATATGCCCTAATCACGTACTTATCCTCCCATTATTCCTAAGTTGTATCTCTTAAATTTTATGATGTCTTGAATGTTTCACGAGGATACATTGTTGACTTATGCGATAATAGAGATTTAGGTCTAAAAATAGAGTCCTAACGGTGTAACTAAGACCATCAAATCAATAACCCCTCCCAATAGACAACGATGTTAAAAAATTAAGTTGACAAGAAGGATCGATAAACACGGTTTTATAACGGTTTTGAACATGAGACTTATTACCAAGACTTTTATACGCCCCCTAACGGAAGGGCCTTATTATCTTTGGTTTACCTCCATCTTTTATTCAACTTCGCCATGAAACTTTTATTATGACTTTGGTCTTGCCTTGCCTTTTATTATCCGCCATCATCGGTGGTTTTATTAGCCAAAGACGTATATCCTCACGCTAAAGCGAATTTTGGATCTTTAAAGCTTCGAAGATTAAGGCTTGATTCACTTTCAATTTTGCATAGATTTTTCGGCCTTGTGGGGCTTCAAATTGTTTGCTAGATTTAGGTGAGCACTTGAAATCTTATTATTGGGTGAAGCTTTTGATTATTCGGGTGCCAATACTTCAAAACCGTGACGCTGGCGATACCTTAATGTCTTCCCAATTTAATTACACGGAAGCTACTAGAAAAGACTAGAAACCCAACAATCCTAACTAAACCGCTAAGTCAATATTTATTAAGCAAAAAATATTTACAAGCGAAGGGAGAATAAGCAAATAACGAGAACACATGAGTTTTTGAAAGAATACGAGTACTCTACGTTTAGCATAGTAACTTATAATTAACTATATCGTTTCTCGTCCTCATTTAAGAGACTTAGCCTAATGTGTAGTTAAGGAATCAAAGCTAAGTGCTCAACACGCACGGTCGAGTCAAAAATTACTCTTATTCTCGCCATCGGAAAACCTACATTCGTGTCTTCAAACACTTATAAAACATGAGAAAATTTTTAAAATTTGGCCATTTTTAGCCTTATTTTGCAACAAAACGATAAACAAAAAGACAAACTTTGGAAAGCGTGAAGGTTTGGCAAGGCAAGTATCTATTCACCCCCACATACTAAAGTTAAACATTGTCCTCAATGTTTCGAGTCTAGGGGCGCAAACACCCCCATACTAGAGACGTAGTCGGATGCCTAATCTAGCATGGAAAGGGTGTAACCAATAAATTAATAGCCGTTTATGAGGTGTGCTAAAAACCTAAGGTTAGAACATCAAAAGGATATAGCATGGATATTGAGAAAGTCTTCAAAGCCAACGATCGAGTGCTCCCATAAACGAACACGAGAGGCTCCAATCGTGAAGATCATGATCTAAAAACCACAATGCACAAACAACCACGGAACAAAGGTTGGAAGGGCACAAATCCCCTCACATTAAACTAATTAGAAAGCAATAATATGTACATGGATAAGCATGGGACTCCCCCACGAGGCACCTTGTTTTTGATAACTGAGTCAAAAGCTCGACTCGAATCCCCATAAATGTGATCATTTAGGGATAATCATGGTGTGGTCAATTTTTGGTGGGGCTTACATGATAAACAAGGCCCAAAAACAACCGGTATTAAGGACTAAGTCATTTGATGGTGCAAAATACCGGGATCGAAGATGGCGTTCTCGTTTTCATTGGAAAAACTAATCAACGCCACTTCAAGGTGTGCCAACAAAAACTCAAAGAGTTTCAAGAAAATAGGAGAGAAGAAATAGAAGGGTGGGACAATGGGTAAGTCATGAAAACATTGAGCTACTCGAGGTAGACTCGCACCAATCAAATAGAAAGATTTTCCATTTATTGCATCGGTGGAAGACCGAGATTTCCCTATATAAGCAATTCCGGGATCAAATATCTCGTCCTCGGTGGAGAAAGGGGAGGGAACATAAGGGGATTCCCCCACACTAAGTCCACACAAAGCATCGTCAAAAGGAGAAGACGAGCTTGTAGTACTCAATACACGCGGTGATGACGGAGTTAGAATTGTAGAAAAATCTTTTAAATTCAATTCAAAATATTTTCCTTTTTCATCTTTTAATCTCTCCTTGTGAAAACCCGATTTGATTATGTCAAAAATATTTGGTGTATCTAAAGCAATGTTAGTCATACTAAAAATTCTCACATTTTGAAACCGTTTTGGTTTAGGTGGTGGTAAGTTTTCAAAACGTTTGTCAACAAAGAAAACTTCCCCATCGGGATCAACGTATTCATCATCCGAGGAATCATTCACAATTGGAACCGTAGGCTTAACACTCTTAACCTCCACCGGCGGAGGGGACGGAACTTCATTTTTCTCAACAACTCCTAAAACTCTATTGGAAATTCTTTTGCAAACGTTTTTTATGGGATTGACATTATACAAAGACGTGATAGAATACACATGAGAAAGGGTGTAGTTTTGGGTTGCATTAATGACGAGTTCTTCCTCATTGAAACGAAGAGTGATTTTTCTTGCATGCACATCGATAAGTGCTCTCGAGGTATCCAAAAAAGATCGACCTAAAATTAACGGAACTTTAGGATCGATAGGAATGTCAACAACAATAAAGTCTATAGGGTAGTAGAACTTTCCAACTTTCACAAAGACGTCCTCGGCAACTCCACAAGCTAGAATCGTAGAATGATCGGCCATTTCGATTGACATTCTTAAAGGAGTGAGATTTGGAAGATTGAGCGATTTAAAAATCTCAAGAGGCATCAAATTAATACTAGCACCAAGATCGGCCAAGGCGTAGCATTCTTCCATGTCTTGTATAGCACATGGGATTAAAAACTTTCCAGGATCACCGACTTTTTGAGGTATGCGGCTTAGAAAAACCGATGAACAACTAGACGATTTTTGCAATTTCTCTTTGTTATTCAACATACTTTTGAAGTTCGCGGCAAATCGAGGCATCATGACTAAGGCGTCGGCAAAACTTATATTAAAATGCAAGTCACGAAACATTTTCACAAAAAGTTCAAATTGATAATTATTTCGTTCTTGTGCCTTTTCCTTGTCTCGTCTTGAAGGGTAGGGTAAAGGTGGTGTGGGTTGGGGCATAGTAGGCATAGGCATCGGCCTTGGAATCTCGGGTTCCATGATTGGTGTGGGTTCAACCGTAGGTGTGGTTTGAGCGGTACTTCGTGGGCTTGTAATTTGCTCCTTTTCAACCAACACCTCGGGTTCTTTCTCTTTTTCCTTCTCCATAGAAGTATTAGGACGAGAAATGGGTTCTTTGAAAGTTTTACCACTATGAGTAGTAATAACCTTCAATTCTCCTTTCGGGTTCACGATGGTATCACTAGGAAGACCACCCGAAGAAGAGGGCTTACACATGATAGCTTCAAACATATTAGCCATTCGGTCTTCAAACTTAGATTGCCTAGCATCCGCTTTTAACAGTTCTTGCTTAATCTCATGTTGACCTTGCTCCATTTTTTGTTGATTTTGTTGGAGACGTGTGACATTTCCTTCCATTTTATTAGCATGAGTTTTAAGTTCATTAGCAAGTTCGTTTTTAAGCTCGTTTTTCAACTCGGATCTTAAGCTAACCATTTCACGTTGCATATTGTCAAACTTAGCATCATTAGCCTTTGCATAATTCAAAAATTCTCCTTGAAGATTTTTGGTGTGATCGTTTTGAAAACCTTGAGTAGAAGTTTGAAAATCACGGTTTTGGTTTTGATTAGAAATTTGCCCATTTCCACTTTGATAATTACCCTTATTATAATTCCTTTGATTTCCTTGATAATTTCCACCTTGGTTGTTGTTTCGATAATTATTAGCATTTTGATTTGGTGGAGCTTGATTTTGGCGGGAACCTTGACCGATTTGGTTATAAGTTCCCGTGGCTATATAAGCACTCGAAGTGTTACCATCCGCGGTAATGCACTCGGAAAGATCATGAGCTCCACCACACGACAAACAACTCTTAGAAACCGCTTTAACCGAAGCGGAATTCGAAGCTTCTTGAGCTTTCCAATGGGACATAAGGCTAGCAAATCTATCAAAAAATCGATTTTCTTCATTTGCTTCATCATGTAAAGCATTAATGCTATGAGACGATGATGAGCCCATTTTGGCAAGACTCGGTGTGTTACGAGGGCTATAAACCTTAGACCCAATTATGACCAAAGCTTCTTCAACCGTTTTACACAAAAAAATTACCACCCGCGGCGGCATTTAAATAATCTCTTTCATGATCATTAAGTCCATTGTAAAACGTGTCGATTTGGTGTAAGTCGGAAAAACCGTGATGAGGACATTCATGTAACATCTCCTTAAACCTATTCCAAGCCGTTGAAAAACTTTCATTTGATTCTTGTGAAAGTTTAGAAATCTCATTTTTCAAATGCGTAGTCTTAGAGGGCGGAAAAAATTGGTTCACGAATTTCGAAACGAGATCCTTCCACGTCAATATAGAATTGGGTGGCTCTTTCTCTAACCAAATTTTAGCGGGCCCCGCTAAGGAATACGGAAAAAGCATCATCTTAATCGAGTCATTCGAGACATCCTTGAATTTGCACGTGGCGGTAAGACGATTAAATTGGCGGATATGGTTGTGAGGATTGTCCTTCTCATCACCACGGAATTTGTTGTTTTGGATCATCGACAACAAACCCGTTTTCACCTCAAAATTCTCCACAAGGATTGCGGGAACTACAATAGCTTCACCATAACCCTCGGTGGGTGCTTGAAGTAACTCCATCATAGTTCGATTCGCCATGGTAGGTGCTTCTCGTACAATGGGTTCGTCAATAGGAGACTCCTCACTAGAATGAGTTGGAGTGGTAGTTTTGTTCTTTCGTCTACGTGCACGTTTTGCTTGATTACGAGTTAGCATAAACGTCACGTACAACGAGGAGACGAGCAAAGAAGATTCTTTTTGGTATTTTGTGTTTTTCAATTTTTTTGTGGTTTTTGATGGTATTAATTTTTTTTGGAAATTGGTGAATGTATTAAGTAGACAAAAATCTACAAATCTCCTCCTTAATCAAATCTCTCGATTAAAGAAGCCTCAAGGAATGAAAACGATCACGTGAAGTGAACGCCTTCGATTACTTTAGAACGATGGTGGAACACCAAATCGTTCAAGAGGGTTTAATCAATAGAAACCAAGAAAATATATATGATATGTAATAATACTTTGGGCGGCAAAACCCTCGATTCACTCTCAAAATCAAATACGCACAAGCAAGCGGAGGAAACGAGGCGGCGCGAAGCACTTAAGAGCCTTTTTCCTTTAGGTCGTGAAATACAACCGCCTTATACCCACCTTATAGTTTGTATTTTCAAAATCGAGCTTCACGAAAGTATTTATCTATTTTTGCCTTTTTCTTTGGTTTGAGATTCGAATACAATGATTGGGTAATGACCTCCCAAGTCAAGGTTGTGATTTCTCACGTATTTGGAGTACTTGTGAATTTATTGTTCTACGTATACAATATAGTAATAATATTCACACAAAAACCGAAAAACGATAATACGTATTAGTAGAGTGCTACTAATACAAATACTAATTATGGCTATATAAAAAACAATGGTTCAATCAAAACACAACACGCCTCCCCGGCAGCGGCGCCAAAATGATAGTTGTAGAAATACGTCTTTTAGGAAAAAGAGCGTAAATAATATAGGGCAAGTGAGCACGACGATTTAGGAAAACCGTGTGTGTATGACCCTAAAAGTGAGTTCGTTCTCGAGGAGGCACGTGTGTTGTGTAATGAGTTGATTTTGATTGATGATTTTATTGAGAAGAAAAGAAAAGAGAAATAAGGAAGAAAGAGAAAGACGGTTACGAAAGCGGATCGAGCTAAGACGAAAACGCGTACACGTAAAACCGTAAAAAAAAACTACAAAATTAAAATTTAACCTAAAAATTCCTAAAAATTACTAAACGTCCACAATAATATTCTAAGAGTTTACAAAAAATCCAAACTTGCTAAAACCTTTTAATTAATTAGATAATGACTTTTTAATGCTAATTAAAGCCCTAAAAATCACAATTAATTATTAAAAAGCCTTAAACAAGATTTTATAGTTTGTAAACCTCAAAAATAACCTAATTAAGCTAAAAACTATTTTTAAAAATTTTAAAACCTAATAAAACTATTTTTAAACACTTAAAAACTATTAAAATCAATTAAAAATTAAATTAATTCTAGAAAATAAATGAAAAGTCCTAAAAAGATTTGGAAAGTTACAAAATTCCTAATTTAGTGTCTACAATCTAGGAAAAATGAAAAAACTTAAAAATTTAAACTTTCAATTTTTAATAATAAAATAATAATAAAATATTCAAAAAAAATTCAAAGTTTACTAAAAGATTCTAAAAAATTACCAAAAATCTTAAATAATGTAACTAAAACAAAAATGAAATTAAAAGTTCCTAAAACCTTTTTAATAATTTTATATTAAATTTTAAAGTTAGCTAAAAACCCTAAAATCAAATAAAATTAAAAATTAGACTTTTTGAAAACTTTTTGGGCTGTACACCTCAAAAATATAAGTCAAAACCTAAAAACTATTTTTTTGGATTTTTAAATTACCTTTTCCTATTTTTAAATTACTTTTCAAAATTTAAATTAAAAATAATCCTAGAAAATAAACTAAATAAGAGAAAAATAAACTTTTTAAGCAGAAAAGTCCTAAAACCTAATACAAACCTAAGAAAAGTGCTAAACAGTAAAAATCTCAAAGAAATAAGCTTAAAACAGCTTATAAATAAGTTGTTAACTAAATAAGCTACAAACCAAACACCACTTATATATTAAACCTTGCAAAGACTTAACAGTCAAAGACCCTAGGGCATGATGGTTAACACGTTTGGTTGTGGGAGGAGTGGCGCAGGTTCGAGTCCCGGCCACGTCCTTTTTGAACTTTTATATTTTTTTTAAACTTTAAAAACTCAAACCTATTACTATACTTACTCTAAAAACACAAGTACAAATCCAAATAAACTAGAATCAAAACCTACAAATCCAAAAACGTGCTCAGATGTGATTGAGTTTCTGATGAACAACAAGTAGATTTCTTCACTTGTGAAAAGATGATCAAGAGGACTTGATTTATGATTCTTGTGATGTTTAATGGACAAAAGGGCACCCCTACACTCAGTTGAGTGTAGGGAGTCAAGATACACACAAAAACACACAAGCTATAGCACAAAATCTCAAAAAAAGGCAGATGAAGGTTGCTGATATGACTTGTACTAGTCTGATGAACAATTTAACCAAATTACTTGCACAAACCCGTATTTCAATGGCTAATATCTTGCAATCTAGCTAAGCAAATAGCATTCAATTTGTACTTAACCCTAAACAGACCTATAATCTAACAAACAATCAAACTTGGTTGGCAAAATTTTCACAAAACAAGCAGAAATCTGACTTATAGATTTTGACCTATAAACCAAATATTTTTGCATACAACTTGTTTTAAAAACTTTCCAAAATGAAGGACAAATACATATACCACCTATCAACCAACTAATGAATGAGTATAACAGGTTTTTACTCAAAATCTTGTCACAAAATCTCAAGTAAGCAACTAATCCAAACACCCTCTTAAGTTTCTGAAATCAAATTTTTCCAAACCAAAGCTATCTAAATCCTATCCAAACTGGTTATAACCTACTAAAACATGCATATAACATCAAAATAACCAATATTAAACACTCAAATTAACACTTAACACTTGCAATCAAACTATACCAAATCACAATCTCACAAAATCAAAAAACTTAAAAACTAAAAAAGGAAACAAGGACTACCTTGTTGGGCCTACATCCAGGCCCAACAGTGACTGCTTTGTCACCTCCAATAGACCCGGGTCTATGCTGAACTCTTGAACAAACAATCTCCAAAACCTGCTAAGAAAAACAAGAACAAACACAATGCACAATTTCTGATTTTCTGAAACTTTTTAAAACCTTGTTAAAATCTTTCCCAATGTTTATCTTTCAAAACAAGAACAATATCATATAATCCAAGAATCCAATCCACTTTCACTTCACAAATTCTTGGATTTCTGAAAATTGAAAAACTTTTTGTAAAACCTTTTGAAAACTCAAACACACAAAGTGTGTATACAATATCAATGGAACTCAGAATCTAAGCAATCCAATACAAAACTTTTAAAAAAGATAAAAGGAATTATAATTTCAATGAAAATACCAAACTTTATATTAATTTAAAAAGGCATTACAAGGATTTGCTTAAAAAAAACTGGAACAACGAAATACAACCCACATACGGGTGTATTTATACTAGTCTATGGAAAATACTAGAACTAAAACCCTAATCCTGCTGAAATGCCAAAGTTGCCCTTTCTTTTGAAATTTGAATTTGGTCAATAAACTCCCATGTGAATGCCAGTTGTTGTTGGTGATGTTTGAATGCATCATAGGCGTTGAAAACTCCTTGGAGGCCAAGTAGAAGAATCCTGGGCGTTGGTGTGGTCGGGTATTGGGTTTGAGGGAAAGGGACGGGGCAGGGGAGGGGTCCACAAGACACATGGGTGTGTCTTGTGGTGGTTTGGGATGTGGGTTAGGGTGACAAAAGAGTTAATTAGGGATCTGGAGGGTATTATCAAAAAACCCTTTGAATTAAATGATGTTCATCCTGGGGATTTCTAGGGATTATGTGGTGATTAGGAGTGGTTTAATCCGGTTTGGGGCTAAGTATTTTTTAAATACTTGTTTTGGGGGGAAAGGTTTAAGTTAATTAATGGTAAACCGTGAGTGGAAGGGTGACTGGGATGGGGAAGTGAGGTGGTGAGGAGTGATTGGTGGAGTGGGATGATGTGGATGGATGATTGGATAGGAGGAGTTTGGTTGTCTGGAAAAAACAGCCCCCAAGGTTTCACTTTTCCTTCATGTTGTAATAAACATCCAACAACGCCCTATTAGACTTGTGACAACTTTGACAAAGTTGTCATTTATGGCACAACTTGTTTACAACTTTTTCCAAGGGCTTCAAATGCAATTCTTGGATTCTTCAAGGACTGAACTTGTAATGTCTTCAAACTTTTGGGATCCTATTCATAATTTTGAATATTTGAGGGGTATAAAGTGTTAATCTTCAAAATTTGAGGGACTAAAGTTGCCAATCTTCAATTCTTCAAGGGCATTTTTGTAAAATCCAAACTTGGGCCCGGTTCATTGTGCGGCTTCGTTTCCCGTGTTTGTTTTTGAATGATTCTTATGATCTTTTGTCATTTCCTCAATATCCGTACCTAAAAATACACAAGTAACAAACACGAGCATATATTTGGCAGTTTTAATGATATTTTATGCATTTTAAGCCCGATTTGGACGATGAGACTATGTATAAAAGCAGTCTCATCAAACATGCTCCAAGAAAGCTCCAAGGATCCATAAGCAACTTTGTATCCATTTGTACAATGCAAACAATGCCTGCATAATTAGATCAAAAACCACAAAACTAACATATTGCTGTCAACGTCATTTTAACACTTATCAGCGTTAAAATAACCTTTGTCAGCGCTAGACAAATAAAGTGGAAAACCTAATTTTGTACAAAGATCAATAACAATGCATATCCTGTACATACTTTTACAATAAGTCCCAAAAACACATATTAGGTAAGATTGATCATTCCAATACTTGTTACCAAGTATTGAAATCTCCCAGTATCAAAAGGTTTAGTTAATAAATCTGCCACATTTTCTTCTGTGTCAACCCTATCTGGTTGTATTAAACCTTTTTCAAAACAATATCTTATAAAATGATGTCTAATTTCTATGTGTTTTGTTTTAGAGTGATGTACAGGATTTTTAATAATGCATAAAGTACTGTTATAGTCTACAAAAATCTTGGTATGCATGAAATTATACCCATAATCCAACAATTGGTTATGAATCCACAAGACTTGTCTACAACAAGCAGCTGCAACTACATATTCTGCTTCAGTTGTAGAGTTGGCCACCACTGTTCGTTTCTTGCATTGCCAAGATATCAACCTACTCCCAAGAAATTGGCATCCACCAGTTGTGGTTTTTCTGTCAAACTTGTCACCCCCATAATCACTGTCTAAATATGCAATAAGCTCCAATGGAGAATCCTTTGGATACCATAATCCCAAGGTTGGATAGCACCTAAGGTACCTAAAAATCCTCTTGACAGCATGAAGATGACACTCTTTGGGAGTCACTTGATGGCGTACACATGCACACACAGCAAACATAATGTCAGGTCTAGAAGCTGTAAGATACATCAATGATCCAATCATTGACCTAAAATGCCTGACATCCACCTTTTTTCATCTCCAACCTTTTCCTAAGGGTGTTCCCTATCCATAGGTGTGATAGCCCGTTTTTCATGTGGAGAAAAGCCAAACTTCTTCAAGATCTCTGCTACATATTTGTTTTGAGATATGAGGATACCATCTTCTTTCTGCTGAACTTGTAACCCTAGAAAGAAGTTCATCTCTCCCATTGCACTCATCTTGAACTTGTCTGTCATGAGCTTAGAAAAGTCTTCACTCATCTTTGGACTATAAGAGCCAAAAATGATATCATCCACATAGACCTGAACAAGTAAGAAGTCCTTTCCAGTCTTCTAAATAAACAAAGTCTGATCTATGGTGCCCCTCCTGAATCCATTTTCCACCAGATAGGTGGACAATATGCCATACCATGCTCTTGGGGATTGATGAAGTCCATACATTGCTTTCTTCACATACACCTTGTCTGGATGTTCAGAATCTTCAAAATAAGGAGGCTGCATTACATAAACCTCCTCTGCTATTGTGCCATAAAGAAAAGCACTCTTCACATCAATTTGATAAACTGTGAAGCCCATGCTAGAAGCATAGGCTAGGAAAATCCTTATTGCTTCAATCCTTGCAACAGGTGCAAAAACCTCTTCATAGTATATCCCTTCCTCTTGTGTATAGCCTTGAGCAACTAAACGTGCCTTGTTTCTGACCACAATTCCTCTCTCATCCTTTTTGTTTCTAAGAACCCATCTTGTCCCAATATGTCTGACATATCTGGGACAGTCAACTAGCTCCTAAAAATCTTGAATAGCAAACTGGTGAAGCTCATTTTGCATTGCTTCCACCCAACTTGGTTCTTTGAGAGCATCAAATATCTTCTTGGGTTCCTGTTGTGATAGAAAACAAGGAAACAAACATGCCTAAACAATAGGGGTATCAACCTTCTTGTGAATATTGGCAATAAATCCTCCATGATTCTGATGAGACTTTCTAGTTTGTACAGGAGACATTACATCACCAATAATTAGAGAAGAAGGATGATTCTTGATAGTAGATGTAAGTACTCCTTCTTCAATAATTGTGTTGTCTTCAATTTCAGTCTCCAAATTGCCAATATCATCCTCAAAATCTCCTCCATCATCACCTGAATGAACCTCTTCATGTACTATTAAAGGTTCACCTTGTTCAAAAACATTAGAAGAGAATAAATGGTCAAAAGAGTTGTCAACGCCTGAATTACGGTTGTCAACGTTTGAGCCATCAATGCCTGAATTTTTCCTGTCAGCGCCAGATTTTCCTTTGTCAGCGGTTGAAGATTCATGCATGTTTTCATCAACTGGTGTTTCTTGTGGGCCACCTTTTCTTATCCAGCAGCAGCAGCAGCAAATGCATCTGTCCATATAGGAATGGTAACATACTTAAGTATAGGAGCTGATTTGTCTGCATATGATCCTACCTCCTTATCAACCTGTATACCTGAAATTTCAACAACTGGTTCTTCCACAACATTTGAAGTCACCTTCACAATGTCTTGATTAGTAACAGGCATATAATTCAAGGTTCTAGATAAAGGTTCCAAATCAAATAACCAATTTGGTCCATTCTTAGGATCATTATGTTTACTTTTTAAAAACCTAACATGTACCCTTTCAAGTATACGTTTTTCTTTCTTAAGGTAAACCTTATATTCTCTACTCTGCACTGAATAGCCCATAAAATAGCCTTCATCACCTTTAGCACTAAGCTTTCCTAAGGCATCACTAGTATCTAATACAACTACATGACAGCCAAAGGGTTTGAGAAAACCAATATTAGGTTTCCTACTCCAAAATAGCTCATAAGGTGTCTTATTATGGATTTTGTTGATCAATGCCCTATTCTAAACATAACAGGTTGTATTTACAGCCTCAGCCCAAAATGCAATGGGAAAGTGAGCATCAGCCAACATTGTCCTAGCTACTTCTATGAGTGTTCTATTCTTCCTTTCAGCCACCCCATTTTGTTGTGGGGTTCTAGCTACACTAAACTTCCTAGTAATCCCTTTCTTGGCACAAAAGTCATCTAAAAGCTTATTTCTAAACTCACCACCATTATCACTTCTAAGGATTTTAACTTCATTCCCAGTATTTTTCTCTAATTGGGTAATAAAGTTAATCAAAACATCAGCAGTTTCACTTTTCAAAGCCAAAAAGAAAGTCCAAGTAAATCTAGAAAAATCATCAGTTTTGACAAAACAATAAGATTTACCATTTAAGCTTTCTATATTAGTTGGACCAAACAAGTCCATATGCAGCAAGTGAAGTGGTTTAGAACTAGAATGCACAAGTTTAAATTTAAAGGAGACTTTGTGTTGTTTGCCTTTAAGGCATGCAACACAAGAGTGGTCATTGTGGAAAACCTTTTCAGGCAAACCATCAACTAAACCATGTCTCACAAGTCTGTTTATGTTCTTAAAATTTATGTGCCCTAACCTTCTGTGCCAAAGATTACTCTCATCAACTGAAGCCTTAATATATAGACATGACAGATTATTATTCATCCTAATTCCATTAAGATTCACATTATAAATGTCCTTATGCCTAGGTGTTTGATAATCAATGAACTTCTCATCAGGTAATTTAAAATCCTTGCTTAACACCAAGCATTCAATATCAGTGAAAAGAACTTTATTTTTGTTATCACAAACTTATGATACACTAAACAGATTATAATCAAGTTCTTTTACTAGAAATACGTTCTCAAAACGCAAATTGTTGGTGATAAGAGTGCCTTTGCCAGTAATGGTTCCATATCCTCCTCCAAAGTACACTTTGTCACCATCCTTAATGGGGGTAAAGTTGTTCAAATAGTCTTCCTTCCCTGTCATGTGCCTAGAGCATCCACTATCCCAATACCCATGATCATTAACCTGCTTTTGAATGCCCTGTACATAAAGAAAACAAATTAGTTTTCTTTGGGAACCCAAGCCTGAGCAGACTTGGATTCATTTGGTTGTTCAACAAGAACAGACTTAGTCCTTATAACAACCCCTTGTTCATCCCTTTTTGGATTAAACACCTAGTTAACCCTAATTGGTTTAGTTATAACCTTTGAAATATAGTGAAATCTGTTACAAGTCATAGAAATCCCATCTGAATTAGGGTTTTTGTCTTGTTTGGGTCTCCAAGTTAAGCTAGAAGAAGCTTTACACCCTTTTCCCTTTGGTTGCAAGTACTTGGCATTACTTGGTCTAACAGTGTTAGAAACATTCCTGTCAACGGTAAAATTGTTCTTGATAACGCTGAAATTACTTTATCAGCATCAAATCTAGGGTTTGCTACAGGAACCCATTGTCTGTTAGACCATGTATTAGTCTTTTGAAAAGGCCTTTGTCCATAAGTATTAGACCCTTTAGTAAATAATGGAGTTGGTCTAATGACTTGTGGACTTTGCTGGACAAAAGGTTTGGGTTTGACCATGGTTGACTTTCTATCAGCGTTGACCTTTGAAGCATTGACACACTTATAAGCCAAATGTGAAAAACTTCCACATGTATAACAAGCTTTTCTAGACATAACTCTAGGTCTAGATGAAAAGAAACCTGTCCCATTATCACTAACTTGACTTTTTGGTGACCTAGGTTTTCTATACATTTCTGAATATTTAATACTAGGTTTTCTATCAACGTTTAAGCCAAGGTCAACAGTCTTTCCAGTAGCAGGGTTGGTCACTTTTATGGGTGATGACTCATTTGGGCTTTCACTAAGCATGCCTCCTTTAACAAACAAAGTAGGATTGGCTTTCTTCCATTGGTCCAAATCAGTCAATTTCTGCTTATATTCCTCTACTAGAGTAAGAACTCTTGGTGGAGGAATAAATTCCTTTTCTTGGAGTTCTAGAATGCCAGTCCAAGACAAATCTTTTCTAAGGACACCATAGAAGTTCCTAGCAGGAGGTGGAACACCAGCATACTCTTTCATCCCAATCCCACATCCCTAGAATCCATTTGTTCACTAACACATTTTTCTAAGGTTTGAGAAGCTTTATCAAATCTTTGAATTTTAAGCCCTACATTATCTTTGTTTTTAATGGCCTCATCCAACTCAGCTTGTATAACACCTTTGGATCTCTCCAATATGTCCCTAATCTGAATACTAGAATTTAGGTCATGAGTCAAAACATTGATTTGATCTTTTAGGTCAAGCTCCATTTTCTTATATTCAGCCACAGTCTTTTCAGTTTGAACAAGTGCAAGTTGATAGTTAGATAACTTGCATTTTTCATCAAAAACATCTGATTTTAACTTTAAAATTTATTTGTTAAGTTTTTCAGTGTTTAAGCGACAACCTTTACTACAAAATGCATCATCATATACCTCATTGACTGATGAAGATGAAGAATGTGCCATGAGAGCATAGTGAACATGCTCCTCTTCCTTCTTTTCTGCAACCAAGGCTTTGTTCTCTTCCACATCTTTGGCCAAAAAGCTCTAGTCCCAGCCAACACCATCAGTCTCTTGCATGGCAACCATAGCTTTTGTATCTTCAACCTTGATGATTTGGCTTGAAGGCTTTCCAGCATCATATCTTCTTGGAGATCTGCACTCTCTCATAAAGTGACCCATTCTATGGCAATTGTAACACTCAACCTTGGATTTATCAAACCCAGCAGTGTCTTTAGCATTAAATGTCATCTTCTTCCTGAATCTCCTATTCCATCTATTGGCTCTTATGCTTGCAAGTTCCATATTCCACTTTATGTCCATCTCCTCCAAATGCTCATCGCTAATTTCCTCAAGGTCCTCATATGTAATCACCGAACCATTGGGCAATGAAGAAATGTATGCACATACTGTATTTAGATCAATACCAGCCGGCTTAACTCTTGGCGAGTCAACATTGTATGTGTCAGCGTCTGAATGTGGGGCGTTGACAAAGCTTGATTCAACGTTGACACAAGTTGATCCAGTAACAAGGTGCATGTATGTTTCCCTTTGATCAAATTGACCTTCACTATGTGAGAAGAAGGCCATATTTCCATTGGTAGATTTGCTTCCTTGATCCAAAAGGATTTCACTCTCTATAATCCTTAGTTTATTGTAGACGTCAACAAAAGTGGAACTTTTGTGAGTATTATTAGCAATCATAGATCTTGCTTCAATCTTCCATGCATCACCAAGACTTTTAAGGAAAGTGCTAATGATATCAGCATCATCATGCACTGTTCCCATAAATGACAATTTGCTTGTGATATCAAGAAGTCTGCTTCTCACCCCACTTAGCTTTTCATTGGGAAGAGCTTTGAAAACAATATACTCATGCAAGAGTTGCTTCTTTTTCGCTGAGGCAGTATCATCATTACCACCATAAGTGACTTGAAGGGCTGCCCAAAGATCTTTGACAGACTCATAGCCTCTATACTTGTGCTGATTGGCTTGTCCCAAAGAAAGTTTGAGGATGCTTAGAGTTTTCATGTCATTCCTTCTTTTTGCAATGTCCTCAGTTCAGACAACTCTCCCATCTCTAGGTTGTTCTTTTCGATCAGCTTCACTTGAGCCTGGAGTTGATCTTAAAGTAATAGCAGCTTGAATCTTGGCAGCCTTATCGAATGTGTTTCCATATTCAATAATTTCCCATAGGGTGTGGTCATGGATTTGAAGGTACTACTCAAAAATGAACTTACATAGCTCAAAGTTTTCTGGGTCTAGCATGGGGATTTTTATGTTATGATTTGAGGAGGATGTCAACTCTGGAGTAGACATGTTATCTGGTTTTTAGGGTTCTTTGAAAAATTAGGGTTTTTGGTGATTTAGGGTTTTGTGTTCTTTAGATCAAAGTTCCTCAACAAGATCTGATACCACTTGTTGATCCCAAACTTAGATCAATTTAGCTTGTGTAAACGAGAATGAATCAAGTTAAACACTTAGAGAAACTTTGTTGTATATGAAACAATAAGTATTATGCGGAATTAATACTTAAACAAGTACACACAAACAAGATAAACCAAACTTTCATTTTGATTGATTAATCGAACTTGCGTACAATGAAAGTGTGAAAAACATATATAGAACTAAACCTAAAGGCCTCCTTTTATAGATTAAGGAACCTTGTACAAGAGTCTACGTATCAGCTATTTTAGGTAAAGATAAACATAAGAAATACATTGTCGAACATATCTTTACTAGAAACATAAAACGTGTAGACTAAGTATCCTATCACTGCTTGACTTCTTCTTATCAATGCTTGACTTCTTCCTGTCAACGCTTGACTTGACAACGCTTGATTTCTTCCTATCAACGTCAAATTTCCTCGTGTCAGCGTCTAAGTGTCTAGGCTTCATTTTATTCCCAACACATGATTTTGTATTAGTCTCATAAATGCTCCAACGGCATTATGGTCTTAATAAATTGAGTTTCCATGAACTCATAAACAAATTCATCAGTGTTTTCATCAAGGACAACCTGATTTTCTCTAAGTCTAGAGAAGAGCAGGAAGAACATATTTTGCACTATGTTGCAAATTCTACGACAAGAGAAATTTCACCCAGAAAATTTTCCAATATAAATTCTGGTTGATTATAGTGACACGCTGAATTACATGGATTCGCACGGTTAATCTTACCATGACTCAGCTTATGCGTAAAGGTGAGAACCCTACACTACGTTAGGTGTTACAAGAAAATCCTACTCTAAGAAAAGTCTAATTTAGGAGACTCATAGTTTTTCAAACTTCTACGTATCTAGTTTCTATAAAGCAAGATACATTTACGTTCATATCTAGGTACCTGTCGTACCAACAGGCTAAGATAGAACACCAACAGATTGAGATGTTTTTCCACCATCAGAAATTGTGAACAGAAATGGGACAAGATCTCCATGGATTTTGGTTACCAGATTAACGCAAACTCAGAAAGAAGCATGATGCTATCTGGGTTATTCTCAACAGTTTGACCAAGTCTGTAGAATCCTTACATTCACAAGGATTTCAGAGCAAGCAAGGCTCATCCGAGCACTTGGTAATCCCACATCTATCGGGCCAGAAAAAGGTTCGCATTTGTGCTCCTTATTTACGTTCACGTCCTTGTTCTAATTTTATGACTTGCTTTCACACTCACGTTCATGACACTATTCACGTTCATGATCGTATCCTGGCTTATGATTTTACGTTCATTTTCTTTCTGGGAAGTTTTGCAAGAACTTGAGAGACCAGACTCAAGTTTAGTATAACTCTCTATAGTGTTTGGTGTTACCGCCGCCGTATTTCATGTTCACGATATGTTTCACATGTCATGTTCATTCCACTTTTCTCATATCACGTTCACGATATGTTACACGTATCATGGATCACCATATGTTTTCTCATATCTCCACGTATCACGTTCACAATTGTTCACGTATCACGTTCACAATTGTTCACGTACTACGTTTCAGTATGTCTCGCGCATCATTGCTAAGACGTTACTATTATCAATTAGTTTAGGTTATTTTGCATCATAACATTTCAGTTACCTTTGCACGTTAATTCTTATCCACACGATCAAATTTAGGGGATCTATCTTACGTTGATAACCATGAACTTTTACGTATTTTCAAGTCAAGGTCAGGAGGACCAAGATTTATCAATTGTGTCAAGATCTTGTGGAGGAACCGTTCCGAGAGGGAAGCCACTTGGAAACGGACGAGTCCATCCAGATTTTATCCTCTCATCATTCCATAATTCAGTTATGTTCTTTTTAGGCACGTCACGTTCCATGTCCTTGTCAGTCATGTCGCGTTCATGTTCTTTCAGTTTATTTTATCTATAATTCGAGGACGAATTATTCTTTTTAGGGTGAAGAGTTGTAAAACCCGCATGATTTTACCATGAACAGTACACTTGGTAAACGTACGTACATTTAAAAACTTTCCTTTTATAGCATGAACACGTGTCATGATTAGTAATTACAGAAGTTATGTACGTATAATTACACGATAAGTATTAAGTACATGATAGTACACGATAATTATTAACAATAATAATTATAATCACGAACATGAAATCATGAATGTAAAAATTACGAACACGTAATTCGTAATTAATTAATATAATACGATTAATATCGTTACGTACAAGTATTTAAATATAACACGAACAATTATAACACGAATATACGAACATATGAACACGTAAATTAGAACACGGGAAAACTTCGGGTTTTCCCTTGTGGGCCCTACAAGCCGCGGCACCTAGAGAGAAAGGGAGGGCTCAAAGTCCACTTTTGGTTTAATTAAGGGAAACTAAAAACACAGAGTTTTTCATAAACATATTTTTACAGAAAAGTTGAAAACCCTAGCTCTTGTCCTCTCTTTTGGCCACCGGTTACATCATCACCAACAAGGGGTGGTTGTTCGATTTTGGTTTATTAAATCCAAGGATCGTGTTCGTGTTATTGTTCTCTAATCATTACACGTATTCGGTAATCCGTAAACCCTTTTATTTTTATTCTTTTTATTTAATTGTTAACACATGAACATGGATTAAATAAAAAAAGGATTGAAACATGTCACGTGATCATGGGGGTAAAATTAAGGGTTGTTTGTGGGTTGTTTGTTCGGTCGACACTCAAACCGAGAGCCCAAGGATCTCGGTGTGTCTCGGTTTACACCACCAACCGAGATCGATGATCTCGGTGGTGTTTTGTCTCGGTCGGCAACAGGAACAAGGAATCCCGACTCGCGTCGGGGTGTCCTTGTGGTTTGGTTAGGTCTCGGCAGCAATCGGCCACACCACCGGCACACAGCCGGTGGCAGATTGGGTCAAGCAGGGGGAACCGCAGGCAGCAGGGGGACCACCGGCACACAGCCGGTGGGAACTTTTGTGGTCAGCGGCTAGCCGAGAGAAAGGAGACCACCGGCAGCCGCCGGTGGTGTTTTTACCCAAACAGTGGCAATCGGTCGAGCCGGTTTGCCACTGTTTAAAGGGGTGTTTGTTTCGGTCCGTGATATGTGTGTAAACACCCCTCCTTTTTACCACTTAATTACAATAATAACCGAGCCAAAACGTGTATTTTATGTCATTTATGTCGGAATTATGCGTGGTTTGTGTTTTTGTTGTGATTTAGGACGAAAAGGTGAAAAGTGGAGAAAACACGGGCATTCACGGGATTTTATCGAAGAAAAAGACGAAAGACGAAGTCAAGAAATCAAGAGTGCAAAAAGAACGGAAGTCCAAGACCAATTCTGAAGATTTATCGAAGAAAAAGTCAAAAGATGGAAGTTTACTAAAAGCCGAAGAACTCAAGTCTTATTTATGAAGAAATGTCAAGATGAGTTTAAAGAAATCCCGAGACAAAGTCATTAAAGTCCAAGATTTAAGAAGATTAAAGAAGATTAAAGACTTAAGCATGCAATTAAGGAAAGAAGAAACAGGGGAGGAAGCTTCCTAAGCACCTCCCTAATCTCCCCTATAAATAGATTAGGATTTCATTCATTTTTCTCTTGTTGGCTAGAGTGACACTAGTTCTTCCATTTTCATTACCTTTAATAACTGAGATTTTTACTAGTTGAAATTGTTCGTTTCTCGGAATCTCTTCGAATTGATCTCTGGTTAATTGTGCGACTCAATTGTTCTTGGTGAACCAAATAAAGAGTTGTCGTTGTTTAAAACTAAAGAAAAATAAAGACTTGAAACAAATAAAAATAAAGTAAAGACGGTAAAAAGAAGCAATAATGAAAGATTAAAACTTGACGGGAAATAAATGACGAGAAATTAAAAACAATAAAGGTAAATAACTCAAACGTAAACTTAAACTAAAATGAAAGCAAATAAAAATGCAAATAGAGAAAAAGGCGGGAAAAATAAAGCTTAAAACTAAAAACTAAAAATACTCTACTCGGAATATTACACCTATGCGGAATATCCCTATGCGGAATATTACCCCACTCGGATTAAAATTCCCTATGCGGAATAAAGGTCTATGCGGAATAAAAATGCTAAGCGGAATAAGTAACCTACTCGGAATAAAAGTTTCCATGCGGAATAAAAACCTATGCTGAATAAACATCCTATTCGGAATAAAATGCCATGCGGAATGTATCAAACATTCCGAATAAAGATCCTATCGGGAATGACTGAATATTCCGAGTAAGGGACTCCTATTCGGAATAATAAATATTCCGAATAAGAAACTCTACCCGGAATAATAGGTATTCCGTATAAGAAACTCTACCCGGAATAAACAAACATTCCGAATAAGGGACAAAATAAGCTGATGATCCGGAATATCTGGGTAGAATACAGTAACATGAACGAGAAACAGGGTATGAAGAACGAAGCTCGAATTTGATCACATCTAACCAAGACAAACCAAAGAATTAAATCTAAACAACCAATAAGCATCAACTAACAATAATCAATCAAAACAAATCAACAAAATTAACAAACATAATCAAATTAATCAAAATCCACTTGATCAAAACCATAAAAACTCAAGAACATGAACAATGAAAATAAAGAACAAATCAAACAAGAAAGGTAGAAGGAGTTAGCAATAAGGTAAAGATTAACAACAATAAAAGGTAAACTTACTTGGAATTAAAAGAAAATTAAAGGTGCATTACATGAGAATTAAAGTGCATAAAATTAAGGAACATGAAAATGAAAATGGGGAAGAGAGGCTTGTCAGGCCTTCAACAACAAGAAATGAATTAAGCCTAGTCTATTTATAGGGGTGATTAGGGAGGAGCTTAGGAAGCTTCCTCCCTCTTTCCTCTTTTCCTTAATTGCACACTTAAGTCCCTTTCTTCTTAATCTTTTGTTAATCTTGGACTTAATGACTTTGTCTCGGGATTTCTTTGAACTCGTCTTGAATTTTCTTCATAAATAAGACTCGAGTTCTTCGGCTTTTAGTAAACTTCCGTCTTTTGACTTTTTCTTTGATAAATCTTCAGAATTGGTCTTGGACTTCCGTTCTTTTTCCACTCTTGATCTTTCGACTTCATCTTTCGTCTTTTTCTTCGATAAAAGCCCGTGAATGCCGTGTTTTCTCCACTTTTCACCTTTTCGTCCTAAATCACAACAAAAACACAAACCACGCATAATTCCGACATAAATGACATAAAATACACGTATTGGCTCGGTTATTATTGTAATTAAGTGGTAAAAAGATGGGTGTTTTCACACCTATCAACCTTGCACATTTAAATACATGTCATTTACTTAATTGTCAAATTTAAATATTTGTCTTGCACCTTAAATTCCTTTAATTTCAAGTAAGTTTCCTTTTAATTATTGTCAATCTTTACTTTATTATTCATCTCCTATCTACCTTTGTTTAATCTTTGATCTTTATGTTTATGTTCATGTTTATGTTTTTGAGTTTTTATTGATTAAAGTGGGTTTTGATTATTTTGGTTATATTTGTTAGTTTTGTTGATTTGGATTGTTTGTTTATGATTAGTAGATGTTTATTGATTAGTTTGATTTAATCTTGTGGTTGATTTTGATTAGTTTTGATTAGATTTGTATTATTTTGTGCTTCCTTCTTCTTCGTTTTTCTGTTACTGTTCTTCCCCAGATATTCCGAATCAACAGCACATTCCGGATCAAGGTTTCGTTGAAAGTTGTTTCGAATCAAGGTTTGTGAGGAAAATATTCCGAATAGAAGGCTTTCATTCGGAATAAGTGACATATTCCGGATCAAGTCCATATTCCGGATCAACCTAACTTTCTGAATCAAGGCTTTGTGAAGAAACATTCCGGATCAAGGAAAACATTCCGGATCAAGGAAGATATTCCGGATCAAGGAGATATTCCGGATCAAAGAGTTTTATTCGGAATAATTAATTATTCCAGATCAAGGTCTTCATCCGGAATCTTCAACATTCCGGATCAAGGAAAATATTCCGGATCAACAACATTCCGAATCAAAGCAAATTCTTCCGAATCAAAGGTGTTCATTCGGAATATTGAATATTCCGGAGAGGTGACATATTTCGGATGAACCATATTTCTGAGTGAGCATTTTATTCCGGATCAAGTGTTTTGGTAAATATTCCGAGTGAATAAGAATCATTCCGAACGAAGGTGACATTCTGGATGAGTGATTATTCCGAACGAAGGATTATTCCGGATGAGCTGTTTTCAGGTTCTTTTTAGTTTCACTTTTTAACTTTCTGTTTTTTAATTTTCAAGCTTTACTTTTCCCGCCTTTTTCCTTAGTCGCACTTTAAGTTTATTTGCCTTAGATTTATTTTAGCCTTGCCTTAGTTTTAAGTTTTAGTTGCGTTTTAAGTTTGCCTTAGATAGTTTTAAGTTTGCGTTATTTACTTTTAGTGCCTTTTAATTTTTGTCACGCTTTTAAATACTTGCCATTTACTTTAAATTAGACTTAGATTTACTTTAACGTCATTTTCATACACGTTTTGCACATTTATTTTAAAACAACCAAAAATATTTGTTTCACCAGAAACAATTGAGTCGTACTTTGAACCGAAAATCAATTCGAGAAGATACCGAGAAACGAACTTTTCAACTAGTAAAATCTCTTCATTAAAATGGCGCCGCTGCCGGCTCTTTTCGTAAAGATTAACGGTTTTCTGTGAGAGACGCGTTGCTTTTTGGGATCCGTTCACTCGTGAACGTTATTTTTCATATCAAAAATTTTCAAAAAACAAATCCCAAAAACATTTGAAAAATCATAAAAAGCATTTCTTTTTCAAAGTTTTGCACCAAAAATATTCCTCTTTATCCTCTATTATTTTTAATTCTTTTCTTTACCCCTCTTATTTATAATTCTTCATGGATTCGTCTTGCGTACGGTGTGGGAGACCATGGCATGGTTTTCAAACATGTCAATGGTCTACTTGTGAGCGGTGTGGTTTTGATATCGACGATACACAATTTGGATTTTGTCCATTTTGCAATTCAACAAATTCATACTTCTCCTCTTACAATACTTTCTCACCTTCTCCCCTCTATGACAATCCTTATCCTCAAGATGCACCGGGTTTTTCTCCATACCCGTGGTGCTATATTTGTGGGGGCCCTCACGATGCTTCTTCTTGTGATCCGTCGAAGGTCTTTGAGAAAGTTCCGTGCTATCATCCCAGTGTGTATAACTTTGAGCCCCCACGTCACACCGTCAATCATCAACCCTTTTGTGCACTTCCTCCTGAGCAAATGGCCACACTTTTTGACAACTTTCAAAAAGTTCAAGAAGCTTGCAAAAAGATGATGGAGAAATGTCAAGCGGATCAGCAACAAGAGCAAGCATCTAACCTTAACACTTATACTCCTCCTTTTGTGCCTCCATATTATTATGATAGTGATGACGATGAGAGTCCTATTTCTTGGAACAATGAGAATTCTATACCTTCGCCCGACTTTCCGGCTCTGGAGCCTAAGGATTCACCCATCCTAGGGGATAAGGATCTTAGCACAATTCCTGCAAAGGAATCTGACGAATTCATAAAGTCTAGTGCTGATAACCTTGTCCCAATCCCAAGTGAATCTGAGTTGACATCCGACAGTGATGATGAGTATGATGCATTTTCTTCTGATGATGTTCCTTCCACCAACACTTTGGGAGAGGCTTCTTTGGCTTTCTCTAATCCTCTTTTTGATCAAGATGATGATTTTACTTCTAGTGATGACGAGTCACTATCTGATGAAGACGTTCCGAAGAAAACTTTCAAGATTTATTCGGACCCTTTATTTGATTTTGATGACGCTTACATATCCAGTGAGGTGAATCCTCTCTTTGACGAAGGGATTGAAGACATTGATAGCTCTGATTCTCTTGTTATTGATGAGCATACTTTGTTAGCCATGCCCCCTTCTATCGCCGAGGTGGAGAGATCTGACTCTAGTGGAAAGGTGACGCAGGTGGAAGGTAATTGTTCTCATATTTCTCATATTATACTACCACCTCCTCCTACCGCGTGCACACCCGAGCGGGTGATGTATCGCTTTTACTCTCCTCGTTTCGTACCAGGAAATGAGGATGAGTGCTTTGACCCGGGAGGTGACAATGACCATTCTATGATTGATAACCTTACGGCTTTGCCAATTGGTCAGCATCCATTGTCTTTGGAGGATGACAATGTGATTCCTTTACCCACCCCACCTCCCGTGGATCAAGATTTCACATACTTCTCGTATGTTGAAAGGACCTTCCTACCATTCAAGACTTATCCTCCTATCTCTCCTTTGTTATATTCCTCCGGGAACGAGGATAAGGTCTTTGATCCCGGTATTACATTTGACGCTTCCCCATGGACCATTTAATTCGGGGACGAGTCAGGCTCGTGACTCGGTTAACAAAAACAAGCGCTTCTCGGGAGGCAACCCGACTATCTATCTATCTTTTTCTTTGTTTTTACCATAAGTGTAGGGGGAGTGATGGGGAACAAGAATAAACTGGTTGATATATATTATTTAGTTTTCTTATTTTGTGGTAACTTTTATTTAATTTTCTTATTTTGTGTTTTTTTGGGAAGAATATTGTTTTCTTTTTTCCCAAGTTTAGTTTTCCTTTAAAATTAAGATTTATTTGTATTGAATTATTATGAAGCTATGAATAAAAAAATTACAGACTTATAGTCTTTCGTTAATCAACTTAAATCCAGGTTAGGGTTTATTGTTTGATTTCATCCAAATAATCGGGTATTCGTTGAATCAACGATTGTTGGAGTTACCTGATTATCGGTATTCTTTTTGAATCAACGATAGTTGGAAGGATTGTTTCTGGCATTCTTTGGAATCAACAGATTCAATTACTTATTTAGTTTTCTTATTTTGTGTAACTTTTATTTAATTTTCTTATTTTGTGTTTTTTTGGGAAGAATATTGTATTCTTTTTTCCCAAGTTTAGTTTTCCTATAAAATTAAGATTTATTTGTATTGAATTATTATGAAGCTATGAATAAAAAAATTACAGACTTATAGTCTTTCGTTAATCAACTTAAATCCATGTTAGGGTTTATTGTTTGATTTCATCCAAATAATCGGGTATTCGTTGAATCAACGATTGTTGGAGTTACCTGATTATCGGTATTCTTTTTGAATCAACGATAGTTGGAAGGATTGTTTCTGGCATTCTTTGGAATCAACAGATTCAATTACTTATTTTTGTTACTTTGTATTTTAAACTACATCAGTTGGTATCAGAGCCGAATTTCCTGATTACGATGTTAGGATATCCGTTTTTTGAGAGTGATGGTTTATCTTTTGATGAATGGAATGATTATGTTGAGGGTGGTGATGATTATGATGGACCTCCCATATTTGATGAATATGAAGAAGAACCGATGCTAGTTTATGAAGATGTCATTGAGGAAAAAGAAGGATTTACGGGGAAAAAAGAATTTGGTAGGGAAAAAGACAACATTGAAGACAGTGTAGTTGTGGCTAATAATCTTTGTTTTACAATGATCCGAACTATAATGGTCAATACCTTGGGTTTGAAGACAATCAAGATTCGAGGTCGATTCATTATAAATAAAGGTAATTTGATGCAAGGGATACACATTTGGATTCTACGAGTACAAGGGACAAGTGAGACAAACTCGAGGACGAGTTTTTTGAAGTGAGGGAGAATGATGGGGAACAAGAGTAAACTGGTTGATATCTTTTATTTAGTTTTCTTATTTTGTGGTAACTTTTATTTAATTTTCTTATTTTGTGTTTTTTGGGAAGAATATTGTTTTCTTTTTTCCCAAGTTTAGTTTTCCTATAAAATTAAGATTTATTTGTATTGAATTATTATGAAGCTATGAATAAAAAAATTACAGACTTATAGTCTTTCGTTAATCAACTTAAAACCAGGTTAGGGTTTATTGTTTGATTTCATCCAAATAATCGGGTATTCGTTGAATCAACGATTGTTGGAGTTACCTGATTATCGGTATTCTTTTTGAATCAACGATAGTTGGAAGGATTGTTTCTGGCATTCTTTGGAATCAACAGATTCAATTACTTATTTTTGTTACTTTGTTTTTTAAACTACATCAGGGAGACCCGTTGGTGTTTGCTATTTCCTCTCTTCTACTATTCAGGGATTCGAGCGCTCAATGATCCAACTTGATGATTTTTGACGACCCGTGATTCCGTTGTTCCCATTTTCCCGGTTCTATCCTAAACTCTTTTCGATTCTATTTTATATTTTCTCAATATTAAAATAGGAATCTCTTTAGTTGTCTCTTTCTTAGCGAGATTTAAACAAAGTGCGCAATGTCCTAAGTGTAGGGGAGTTTACTCCCACATGCTTAAACATTGAGGACAATGTTTATATTAAGTGTAGGGGGGACTTCTATCGAATTTAAGTGGTCTTTTCCTTGTATTTGTCCTCATTTTAACCGGAAAATCAATTTTTCGACATTTTTCAAAAATTTTGATCTATTTTGGCCTATTAGTTTTTCCCTTTGTATAGTTATTTCTTTTCCTTATTAGAATAAATTTTTAATAAAGTGGTTTTAATTTTCAAACGTTGTGAATCTTTTGACTCAACCCGAGTTTACTTATCTAAGTTTACTCTAGCTAGTATCCTTAACGTGTTTAAGTCAAGTTTTGCTAGGCTTTTATATAGGGAGCTATAAACGCGAAAGTCTTAACTCTCACGGGTTAAGAACAAGAACTTTTCGTAAGTTCCTATAATTGATCCTAGAGAGTCGTTTATCAAGGGAACTTTAAAATGCGATTTCTAAACTTGAAAAAGTCCAAGAACTTGCAAGATCCTATAGGCGACTCGAAAACCCAAAACTTTGATTTAATAGGCTAAGCATCCACGAGTCTCATTCCTTGAGATTTTAAACTGTGGAGAACGAGAGATGATAGAGTCAATTATAAGTTTGGTATTCTTTCGTGAATTTATGTGAGTTAATTATAAGCCTATTCTCCCATCGCTTGCTAATAAATTTATCTGCAATAAATAAGGTTGTACGATTTGAAAAGTTACTTAGCTTCTAGCCCAAGATCGTTTAAAAGTTGCTCGGTATGGATTAGAGTTCATAGCCAAGGCATAACTTATTGAAGCGGGATGCGAAGATTGGCGAGTCCGAAAAGGCCCTAACAAGGCATGAGGGCTACATTATGTTGCTAAAGATCCAAAGTGATGTGAAGAATCATTTATCAAAGATCAATATGAAGGATCGAGACACACGACGAAAAGCAAATACTCCCCAAAAGATCATGGAGAATTCTATCCAAAAAGGCCCTAACAAGGTATGAGGACAAATAGATCCAAGTCCAAAAAGGAGGCGGATCGTTGTATACCAAAATCCCAAATAAAGATTGGAGAAAAATGAAGAAGTCGTGGTCCAAGTATGAAGAATCTCTCAAAACTTCAAGTGAAGAAATTCCTATTATGAAGAGAAGGCCATTATTTCATGAACGTCTCTCAAGATTTGAAGTATGAAGTCGCTGCCAAATATCGGTCCGAGAAAGGTCTCAAATCGTGAAGCGAGTTATGCCAAGATATGAACTTTATGAGGTCCCGAGAAGCAGTTTTAAAAGATTTTGTCCTTTAGCTAACTACTGATTAAATCGTCCCACTTTATTTTCAGACTTAATAACTATTAAAATAAGTCAACAATGCATCCTCATGATCATTCAAGACAACAATAAAATATAAGAGATACACCTAGGAATAAGGGAGTCTAAGTGAGTAATTGGCCCACATGAGTTCGTGTTAGTTTGCTAACTTATAATAACAATGATCTCGTTTTTAAGCTTGGTTTGGAGAAAGTGAAAACTTGAGGATGATGATCATTCATGACATTTTCAAAACCCTAAGGTATGTTTTTTATTTCTTTCTTACTTTGAATGTTTATAATTTTCTATCTCTTTAATAAAGGCCAAGGTGGATTGATTATGATGAAAAGTGTAATCGTGCTTTGTAACTAATGCATTGCATGAGGACATTGCAATGGTCAAGTGTAGGGGATTTGATATGTGTGTAAACACTCATCCTTTTTACCACTTAATTACAATAATAACCGAGCCAAAACGTGTATTTTATGTCATTTATGTCGGAATTATGCGTGGTTTGTGTTTTTGTTGTGATTTAGGACGAAAAGGTGAAAAGTGGAGAAAACACGGGCATTCACGGGCTTTTATCGAAGAAAAAGACGAAAGAAGAAGTCAAGAAATCAAGAGTGCAAAAAGAACGGAAGTCCAAGACCAATTCTGAAGATTTATCGAAGAAAAAGTCAAAAGACGGAAGTTTACTAAAAGCCGAAGAACTCAAGTCTTATTTATGAAGAAATGTCAAGACGAGTTTAAAGAAATCCCGAGACAAAGTCATTAAAGTCCAAGATTTAACAAGATTAAAGAAGATTAAGGACTTAAGCATGCAATTAAGGAAAGAAGAAACAGGGGAGGAAGCTTCCTAAGCACCTCCCTAATCTCCCCTATAAATAGATTAGGATTTCATTCATTTTTCTCTTGTTGGCTAGAGTGACACTAGTTCTTCCATTTTCATTACCTTGCACATTTAAATACATGTCATTTACTTAATTGTCAAATTTAAATACTTGTCTTGCACCTTAAATTCCTTTAATTTCAAGTAAGTTTCCTTTTAATTATTGTCAATCTTTACTTTTATTGTTCATCTCCTATCTACCTTTCTTTAATCTTTGATCTTTATGTTTATGTTCATGTTTATGTTTTTGAGTTTTTATTGATTAAAGTGGGTTTTGATTATTTTGGTTATATTTGTTAGTTTTGTTGATTTGGATTGTTTGTTTATGATTAGTAGATGTTTATTGATTAGTTTGATTTAATCTTGTGGTTGATTTTGATTAGTTTTGATTAGATTTGTATTATTTTGTGCTTCCTTGTTCTTCGATTTTCTGTTACTGTTCTTCCCCAGATATTCCTAATCAACAGCACATTCTGGATCAAGGTTTTGTTGAAAGTTGTTCCGAATCAAGGTTTGTGAGGAAAATATTCCGAATAGAAGGCTTTCATTCGGAATAAGTGACATATTCCGGATCAAGTCCATATTCCGGATCAACCAAACTTTCCGAATCAAGGCTTTGTGAAGAAACATTCCGGATCAAGGAAAACATTCCGGATCAAGGAAGATATTTCGGATCAAGGAGATATTCCGGATCAAAGAGTTTTATTCGGAATAATTAATTATTCCGGATCAAGGTCTTCATCCGGAATCTTCAACATTCCGGATCAAGGAAAATATTCCGGATCAGCAACATTCCGAATCAAAGCAAATTCTTCCGAATCAAAGGTGTTCATTCGGAATATTGAATATTCCGGATAGGTGACATATTCCGGATGAACCATATTTCTGAGTGAGCATTTTATTCCGGATCAAGTGTTTTGGTAAATATTCCGAGTGAAGAAGAATCATTCCGAACGAAGGTGACATTCCGGATGAGTGATTAGTCCGAACGAAGGATTATTCCGGATGAGTTGTTTTCAGGTTCTTTTTAGTTTCAGTTTTTAACTTTCTGTTTTTTAATTTTCAAGCTTTACTTTTCCCACCTTTTTCCTTAGTCGCACTTTAAGTTTATTTGCCTTAGATTTATTTTAGCCTTGTCTTAGTTTTAAGTTTTAGTTGCGTTTTAAGTTTGCCTTAGATGGTTTTACGTTTGCGTTATTTACTTTTAGTGCCTTTTAATTTTCGTCACGCTTTTAAATACTTGCCATTTACTTTAAATTAGACTTAGATTTACTTTAACGTCATTTTCATACACGTCTTGCACATTTATTTTAAAACAACCAAAAATATTTGTTTCACCAAAAACAATTGAGTCGTACTTTGAACCGGAAATCAATTCGAGAAGATACCGAGAAACGAACTTTTCAACTAGTAAAATCTCTTCATTAGTCCGGTTCATGGGGTTCTGGATCCGGTTCACGACATGTCTAAATTAAATACACGGGTCCGGTTCATGACTAAAATATGTATAAGTATTTTATTTTACAAGTTATTTATTTTTAACAAGATATTAAATTAATTAAACATGACATGTAATTAATTTAATTAATCATGGACTTAGGTTAATTATTATTTAGAAAATAATACATGTTTTAACCTAAGTATTTATTTATTTAATTTAGACTATAGTATTAATTAATTATTAAAACATGAAATATAATTAATTAATAAACATGACATATGTTATAATTAATATAATACTAATACATGTTTTAACCTAAGTATTTTATACACCTTAATTTAATTAAATCATGCTTATATTTAATTAAATCATATAACCTACAGTTTATTTAATTAACATGATATTATTAATAAACTATACTAATAATCACATGACTTATGATATTTAATCAGTAAACTTAAGCTTATATTATTATCTTATTATCCAGCTTAATTCTAAATATGAAAACTTTCTAATTCAGGAAACTTACTATTTTTGGAAACTTTCTATTTTTAGAAACTCATCTATTTTAAGAAGTTAATCTATTTTTGTAAACTTTCTATTTCTGGAAACTTTCTATTTTTAGAAACTTTCTATTTTAGGAAACTTGCTATTTTTAGAAAGTTACTTATTATTACACAACAAGTATAATAATAAAAGAAATACAAGTAATACTTAATCAGAATACATAGAATACATGATAAACACAGCATAACCTTAAAATCAGTAAAACAAGACATGAACATATAAAACAAGCTAAGACACGATATAATCAGTTAAGTACTCAGTAAACAGAATACTTATACATGTCCCCTATTTATGTAGCATTAGTGAGATCAGAGTAGGACTTCCTTTCGTTCGTCTTTTCCGTTCACTAGACACAAGGTACGGATTTCCCGTCCTTCAGTATGGACATTTCTTTCCTTATTAGGATTCCCCGTTTGCAACCAACTGTTTTCCCAGTATTGTTTTATATGTTTGATTACCTATGTTAGTTTAAGAGCCTAAGCCATATACATGCATGACCAGTATCACCTAGTTATGGAGGTACCATAACCATAACACTGGAGGCACCAGTGTTATGACTTCCCCACGGCGAAGTGATTGCTCGTGACATCCCTTTTCAACGTTGGCCATTATATTATATTATCATGTGGGGCGTATGGGTGCATCCTAGTTACATGTTTATCAGTATTATCAGAGTGATGTAATGTGTGCCTTGCATCCTTCACTAGGAGCTGATCCCTCCTACCTAGACTAATCAATTAGAGGCAACCCCTCTAATTGCATGACGAGGTCTCCCCTCCAAGTATTCATGCACGGTGGAATCTCATGACCTATATAGGCTATTGGCTAATTAATACAGTTTTCATATAAAAATAAAAGTCTTTTCAAACTATAAAACCAGTTTTATGAACATGTTCCAGGTTTCCAAGACTTATACATTTCCGCTTCTATTAGTCTTATTTATGTTTCAGCCATTCATACTATGTCGTAAATCCGTGCACTGAGCGTTATGCTCAGCCGTTACTTTCCTTTCCATTTTCCAAAACGGAAGGTACCCAAGGACGGACTCTAGCATTTGGAGGAAGTGCATAGGATGGAAGATGCCATAGACTTCTTCCCCTTTTTGCCCATATACTTATGCTTGTTTAGTCTTCATTCATTTTCTTTAATTATGTTTTGGGCTTATGTTTGGGAACCGATGTTTAATTCTGGTTTTCCCTATGGTCATGTATGTTTTACTACATATTACCTTGCATACTTTGATGACACGCCATAATTACGTGTAACGGTCCACTTATCAAGGTGGGGTGTTACAAAAATAGCATATACACTAGCTCAGGACTAGCATACGCACTTCCAAAATATATAGCATAAATGGCCATCCAAAAGGAAACACCGAGGTCTAATCACATCGCCCCAGGATGGTGTCATGTCGTTGGTGCATCAACCGACATGGTCATGGTACCTCTATGACTAGAAACAAAATATATGGCTCGGGCATAAGGGTTCAAAATCAAAAGGGTCATATCAAAGCATATATCATATTTGGTCAAAGTAAAGCATATAAAGGCATAACAAGTCAAAGGATCATAACGAATCAAAGGGTTTGATGGATCATATAAAAACAGAAAATTAGGAGTACAAAAGGGTAAGAGAAGTGTTCTTACGAAAAGAACCGAATATCCGTACCTTGTAGCAAAATAACCCAAAAGATCCACAAATAAAGTAACAAGCCCTAATCCCATGTCACCAAGGCTACAAAATACATATAATACATCACATATACTTATCAGACATAAAGATTACACATTTCAATGAATTGTTAATTTAAAACCCTAATTTACCACTTTCCCAAAACCCGTTATTTAGGGATTTTATCAAAGAACAGATTATTATACCTAGTTCCCAACCCTTACAAATTGATTAGAGAACAGATTTGAAAACTAGAATTAATCATAGGGTTAAGAAACACATAAAGAAGTGTAAAACCCACATGCTTTTACCATGCATAGTACCCTTAGGATCGTACGTACTAGTTAAAACTTTCCTAATATAGCATGATTACGATTACGTGTTAGGAGTTTACGTATTATGTACGTGTTAGAACACGATAAGTATTTGCTATGCACGATCACGTAATAATTATTTAACAATAATTAATCACGAACATGCGATCATGAAATCATGAACGTAATTAAAACACGAACTATTATTAATTACGTATATATATTTATTACGAGCGTAATTAAATATATTAGATCACGGTATTTACGTAACGAGAACATTTAAAACACGAACATAAATAATCACAAACGAGTAACTAAATAACGAGACACGGAAAAAGGTACGGGTACCCCAAGTGGGGTCCCTACCCGCGGCCAACAAGGACAAATGGGCCAAGCCCATTTGTCAAATTTACTAAAGGGGGTTTTTACTTTTTACACTACACAAAATAAACTTTACAGAAGATTTCAAGAAAACCTAAAACCTCCTCTTCCTTGTTCTTTGTGCCGCCACCCTAAAACCACCATACAAGGTGATTTTTGATCTTTGATCTTGAAGATTTGGTGATTGATCGTGTTTGTTCTTCGTCCTCTTGATCCACGAATTCGGTAAAACCTTTTTAAACCTTTTCTTTTGATTTAATATTTTTATAAATTATGAACATGTAATGTTTTTACAAAAACATAATAATTAAGCATAGATCTAACATGTTTTGGTGTTAAATAAAATCAAAAGGTTGTTTTTAAGGGGTGTTTGTTTTGGCCGCAGGCTACAACCGAACCCGAAGGGGTTTCGGTTTGCCAAGCCGACCACTACCAAGACCATATGGTCTTGGTTGGTGCGTGTGGGTCCTACGGCAGCAAGGGAAATAAGGGGTACCCCGAGTTGGCTCGGGGTACGGTGTCGATTTCATGTCCGGTTCATGTTTTTAGCCTAGATACGGTTCATGGTGTATGTTAGTTTTTTTATGTTTATGAACTTATGTTAAAATTAAATTAATAAAATGATGTGATTAATTTAATAACATGACTTAGGTTATTTAATT
The DNA here is from genome assembly GCA_025667525.1 of Glebionis coronaria. Lineage (NCBI taxonomy): Eukaryota > Viridiplantae > Streptophyta > Magnoliopsida > Asterales > Asteraceae > Glebionis > Glebionis coronaria. Next base: position 71,448,055 of record CM046882.1, on the reverse strand, counting down.
ATTAATGATCATGGAATTATTTTAACCTAAGTATTTATATATTTAAGACTTATAATTAATTAATTATTTTAAAACCATGGATATAATTAATTAATTAACATGACTAAGGTTATATTATTAATATATAATAATACATATTTTAACCTAAGTATTTAACTTATTTAATTAAAAACATGTTATACTTTAATTAAATATTATAACTATAGTTTAATTAAATTACATGAAATAATTATTAAACTATACAATATACCATATGACTTAGAAAATAATCATGAAAAACACTTAGGCTTATATACTTAGCTTATTTAACCAGCTTATTTCTAATTATGGAAACTTTCTATTTTTAGAAACTTAATTAAATAAGGCAGCTAATCTATTTATGGAAACCAGCTATTTTTAGAAACTTATTTATTTCAGGCAGCTAATCTATTTATGGAAACTTATTTAATTAAGGCAGCTAATCTATTTATGGAAACTTTCTATTTTTAGAAACTTATCTTTTTTAAGAAGTAAATCTATTTTTGGAAACTTTCTATTTTTGGAAACTTTCTATTTTTGGAAACTTTCTATTTTTGGAAACTTTCTATTTTAGGAAACCTGCTATTTTTGGAAATTTACTTATTATTACACAGTAAGTATAATAACACATGAAATACCAGAAATACATAATCAGGTTAAACAGAATATAAGATTTAACACAGTTTAAGGCATTAAAACAGTAAAACATGGTAAGAACACATAAAATAAGCTAAGACATGACATAAAACCAGCTATGTATTTAGTAAGCAGATACTTATTCATGTACGTATTTATGTAGCACTAGTGATTCGGAAGTAGGATTCTCGCAGTTCGTCTTTCTCGTTCACTAAACATAAGGTACGGATTCCCGTCCTTTCAGTATGGACATTCTTTCCTTATTAGGATTCCCCGTATGCAGCCAACTGTTTTCCCGTAGTATAAGTTACGTGTTTGATTGCTTATGTTAATTAAGATTACCTATAGCCATATACATGCATGACCAGTTTCACCTAGTTATGGAGGTACCATAACCATAACATTAGAGGCACTGATGTTATGGCTTCACCACGGCGAAGTGATTGCTCGTGGCGTCCCTTCAGCTTTTGGCCATTTATTTATATTTATTATGTGGGGCGTATGGGTGCATCCTAGTTACATGTTTTTATTCAGGATTACATGGTGAATAAGGTGTGTGCCTTGCATCCTTCACAAGGAGCTGATCCCTCCTACCCAAAAACCAGTATATTAAATTAGAGGCAGCCCCTCTAATTTTGCATGATGAGGTCACCCCTCCAATTATTCATTCACGGTGGATTTTCATGACCTATATTGGCTAATGGTAAAATATGACAAACAGTTTTTATAAGATAAACATAAGACTTTCAAACTATAAAACCAGTTTTATTAAGACTTAACCAGGTTACTCGAGACTTAGACTTCTTCCGCTGTTATTATGTTATATGCTTATTCTATTCATGCTTTATTGTACATCCGTGCACTAAGCGTATTTGCTCAGCCGTTTTCCTTTTCTATGTTCCCAAAACGGCAGGTACTCAGGGACGCTCGTAGACACTAAGAGTACGTGCATATGGACTGGAAGCTGTCTAGCCTTCTTTACATTATGCATTTCCTTTCTTATGATACTTATGCTTTGGACATTGTTTAGTCCTTTCCTTAATTATACTATGTTTGTGTGTGATGAGCTTTACTTTTGGACTACCGATGTTTGATTCCTGTATTTTCCTTTTTATGGTCAAGTAATGTTTAGACATTTTACCTTGTATGCTTTGATGGCACGCCATAATAACTGTGATATTTCCATTTCTAAAATGGGGTGTTACAATTATGGTATCAGAGCCAAGGCTTCGACCTGTAGGCTCTCAAATATGACCTGTGATTAGTGGGTAGTCACTACGGTCTTCCTTGAACTGACAGTTGTTTTCATGCATTCATCATTTTTAAGCATACATATACATGTCATTGTCGCAGGGTTTTTGACTAAGTAATGGTTGGTACAGGACTGGCCCTATTTAGTCGCATGTGTTTTATCGAAACTTTTAAATTTGGGACCGACCCATAGGCGTCCCCTCGCTATGTCTTTTGTTTGTGTGAACTGACCAGAGGCGTTCACTCTCGAGCATATAAAAGTTTTCATAAAACTGCATCATGCATTCATACAAAAAATTTCTTGCATAAAATTTTTCTCGTGAAATTTTAGTATAAATTTTTTTTCATGTATATATTATATTTTATGTTTTGATTTGTTTAATCATATGTTTTATGTTATACTGTCATATGGTTCTCACACGCGAACACGAGCAGCTCAATGCTGCAATTCAGGCTGCCATGCAAGCCTTGCTTCCTCAACTGAGGAATGACATCAGGGCTGAAGTTCAAGCTGCCAACAATCAGCAGCACAATCAGCCACCTCCTCCTCCAGTGACATTAGCAGTATGGCTGGAGAGATTCAACAAGCTCCGCCCTCGAGCTTTTGAGAAGACAGATAGCCCCAGCGATGCTGAAAGCTGGTTGGCTCACATCGAGAAGATTTTCAACGCTATGGGCTGTGACCCCGCATACAAGGCGAGGTTGGCATGCTATCGGTTCAAAGGCGATGTACTCAACTGGTGGTTAGCATTGATGCAATCTGAAGGTGGTGATGAGTGGGTTGTTGGCTTAACTTGGGCTCAGTTCAAGGACAGGGTGATGGAGCAGTTCTTTCCCAAGGCTGAGCAGGACAAGCTCAAGAGAGAGTACCATGGGATCCGACAGAGAGCTGGGGAGAATAGCAACGAGTTTATGCAGCGCTTTCTTCGCTTGGTTGGTTTCCTTGGTGCGGCAGCAGGTACTCCTGAAGAGCAGGCACATCACTTCAGATGGGCTCTTCGCACATCGGTCGCAAACAATCTGGTGTGTGCTACGTTCAACACTGTAGCACAAGTGGCCGATGCAGCACGAAAACTGGATATGCTGCAGGAGAGGGATGAGTTCGGGGAAGCTGAAAGACCCGACAAGAGGCAGAAAACTGGGGACCGGTCTCAGCCGGCTACTCAGCAGCAGCCTCATCAGCCCAAGGGAAACGGTCAGACTAACGACCGTTCTGCTACGGATAGGCGTGGCGGTAATGAAAGTTACCGTAACAACGTCGGGCACTCCAACAACAGCAGGAACCATGGAAACGATAGGGACCAGAACCAGAGAGGTTCGCAGCCTAACCGTCCAGCTATCACTGGTCCTCAGCCAGCCAGAGCACCTGTTGGAGGATACACTCATCCTCTTTGCTCTACTTGCCACCTTAGGCACCCAGGACCATGTCGCCGTAATACTGATGCGTGCTTCAAGTGTGGTCTTCCTGGCCATATTATGAAGGATTGCCGTAAGGGCGAGATGGAGGGTACATCAGGACATGCTGATACCAAGCCGCCTCCTACTGCCGGGCGTGTCTACACGACATCTCGAGACCAGGCCAACAAGTCTACAGGTACCATCACTGGAATCTTGTATATGTATGGTCGCGCTGCATGTGTTCTTTTCGATACGGGTGCTACTCACTCGGTTATTTCTACTGCTTATGCTAAGAGCATTAGGATGCCTCCTTTGCCACTAGAAAATAGGCTTACTATTTCCACGCCTCTGAGGGACTCTATATTAATCACCCATGTATACAAGAGTCTTCCCCTAGAATTTGATGATAAGGTTCGACCTGTCGACGCACTTCCGCTGGACATGAATGACTTCGACATGATTTTGGGCATGGATTGGCTATCCAAGTATCATGCTACCATAGACTGCCATGCATATCGAGTTATCTTCGGTGATGTCAATGCACCAGAGTACATTCATAATGGGTTCATACCCGGACGATCTGTACAAGTCATATCCACCCTGCAAGCGCGTGCACTACTGTCACATGGCTGCGAGGGTTATCTAGCTACGGTTCACGACATGGATGCTGAATCTCCATCGATTCAGGATCAACCAATAGTGTCGGAATTCCAAGACGTGTTTCCAGCAGAACTTCCGGGCATACCACCTGCACGAGAAGTGGAATTCAGTATCGAGCTGATTCCAGGAGTTGAACCAATCTCCAAGGCTCCTTATCGCATGGCTCCCATAGAGCTGAAGGATCAACTGCAAGAAATTCTTGAACGAGGTTTCATTCGACCGAGCGCATCTCCATGGGGCGCACCGGTTTTGTTTGTTAAGAAGAAGGACGGCAGTATGCGTCTTTGCATAGACTATCGCGAGCTCAACAAGATTACCATTCGGAATAGGTATCCACTGCCACGCATTGACGATCTGTTTGACCAACTCCAAGGGGCCAAACACTTCTCCAAGATTGATCTTAGGTCAGGCTATCATCAGCTACGGGTCAAGGAGCAGGATATCGCTAAGACTGCCTTTCGTACTCGTTATGGCCACTACGAGTTTGTAGTTATGCCATTTGGCCTGACAAATGCTCCAGCAGTGTTCATGGATCTGATGAACAGAATCTTCCATGAATTTCTAGACAAATTCGTCATTGTTTTCATCGATGACATCCTGATTTTCTCAAAGTCCAAGGAGGAACACGAAGACCATCTTCGTACAGTACTACAGATTCTTCGCCAGAAGCAGATGTATGATAAATTCTCCAAATGTGAGTTCTGGTTAGACAAGGTGGCATTCTTAGGTCACACTGTATCAGCAGAAGGAATCACTATGGATCCAGCGAAGGTTGAGGCCATTACTAAGTGGCTAAGGCCAACATCAACGACGGAAGTCCGCAGTTTCTTAGGCTTAGCTAGCTATTACCGTAGGTTCGTGGAGAACTTTTCCCGTCTAGCACTACCATTGACCAAACTGATGCGGAAAGGGGAGAAATTCGTCTGGACTGAAGATCGAGAGAAGAGCTTTGAAGACCTGAAGCAGAAGCTAGTATCTGTACCTATTCTTACTCTACCATCTGGTACGGGTGGATTTCAAATATACAACGATGCATCGGGGAAGGGACTTGGTTGTGTTCTCATGCAACATGGGAAAGTGATCGCGTACGCTTCACGGCAACTTAAGCCTTATGAAGAAAATTACCCCACGCACGATCTGGAACTTGCTGCAGTCGTGTTTGCATTGAAGATATGGAGGCACTACTTATATGGAGAATCATGTGACATTTTCACGGACCACAAGAGCTTGAAGTATATCTTCACTCAGCGTGAATTGAACATGAGGCAGAGGAGATGGTTAGAGCTGTTGAAGGATTATGACATTAATCTACAGTATCATCCTGGAAAGGCAAATGTAGTAGCAGATGCCCTTAGCAGGAAGTCCGGAATGATCAACGGCATTAGAATCTAAGAGAAAATCATAAGAGACTTGGAGCGACTAGACATCGAGATCATGGTACGTGGACAGCACGGTTATTGGGCTAATCTTAGAGTAGAACCTGAGTTACTAGCTAAGATCAAGGAAGCTCAGAAGGATGACGGAGAAATATGGGCGATAGTACAGAATTTGGAGAAGCGGACAGAATTCAGAGTAGATACAGATGGTATCGTATGGCAGGGCACTAGACTTTGTGTTCCTGATGACCAAGAACTTCGGGAAGCTTTGTTAGCTGAAGCTCATAGCTCCCCATTCTCGATACATCCTGGTTCGACTAAGATGTACCATGACATCAAGCAGTACTTTTGGTGGAGTGGTATGAAACAGGATGTGGCCACTTACGTCTCCAAATGTCTTACATGCCAGCAGGTTAAGATCGAGCATCAGCGATCTGGCGGTCTCCTTCAATCGTTAGATATTTCAGAGTGGAAGTGGGACAAAATCACCATGGATTTTGTTACCGGTCTTCCTCCTACCAAAAGGAAGCACGATGCAATTTGGGTTATCGTTGATCGACTTACCAAATCAGCTCATTTCTTACCGATCCGCAAGGAAGATCCGGTAAGTAAACTCGCAGATACGTATAGACGAGAGATCATGAGACTCCACGGTGCACCATCCAGCATCGTCTCAGACAGAGATCCTCGATTCACTTCGCGCTTTTGGAAAAGTCTGCAGAAAGCTTGGGGTACACAACTTAAGCTTAGCACGGCTTTTCATCCTCAAACGGACGGACAGTCGGAGCGAACCATTCAGACATTAGAATATATGTTGAGGTCATATGCGTTGGAATGGACGGGTGATTGGGACGAATACATCTGTTTGGTAGAGATTGCATACAACAACAGCTGGCACGCAAGCATTAAATGTGCTCCATTTGAGATGTTGTATGGCAGAAAGTGTCGCGCCCCAATCTGCTGGGATCAGGTTGGCGAGCGAACACTCGAAGGACCGGAAATCATAGAGATGACAAATGAGAAGATCGCAGTAGCTAAACAGAAGATTCAGGAGGCACGGTCACGTCAGAAGAGTTACGCTGATAAGCATCGTAGGGATATACACTTTAACGTAGGAGATCACGTATTCCTTAAGGTTTCGCCGGCACGTGGTGTTAGACGCTTCGGGATTAAAGGGAAGCTCAGTCCTCGTTTCATCGGACCGTTTGATATCATTGAACGAGTCGGTGAAGTATCTTACCGATTGGCGTTACCTCCACAGCTTTCGCATGTGCACAATGTGTTTCATGTGTCCTTACTCAGAGGGTACCAGTATCATCCCCTTCACATGGTTCAGTATCCACTGGAACAGATACGTGAAGATCTTACCTTTATAGAAGAACCCGAACGAGTTCTTGACAGACAAGAACGAGTCATGAGAAAGAAGACGATTCCATTCGTCAAAATTCTATGGAGGGATCATACCGAGCGGGAAGCCACTTGGGAAACGGAGGAGTCTATCCGGGCTTCTTACCCTCATTTCATATTTTGAATTCGGGTATGTTCTTCTTTTCCAGTTTACTTTATCTATAATTCGGGGACGAATTATTCTTTTTTGGGGGGAAGAGTTGTAAAACCCGCATGCTTTTACCATGCATAGTACCCTTAGGATCGTACGTACTAGTTAAAACTTTCCTAATATAGCATGATTACGATTACGTGTTAGGAGTTTACATATTACGTACGTGTTAGAACACGATAAGTATTTGCTATGCACGATCACGTAATAATTATTTAACAATAGTTAATCACGAACATGCGATCATGAAATCATGAACGTAATTAAAACACGAACTATTATTAATTACGTATATATATTTATTACGAGCGTAATTAAATATATTAGATCACGGTATTTACGTAACGAGAACATTTAAAACACGAACATAAATAATCACAAACGAGTAACTAAATAACGAGACACGGAAAAAGGTGCGGGTACCCCAAGTGGGGTCCCTACCAGCGGCCAACAAGGACAAATGGGCCAAGCCCATTTGTCAAATTTACTAAAGGGAGTTTTTACTTTTTACACTACACAAAATAAACTTTACAGAAGATTTCAAGAAAACCTAAAACCTCCTCTTCCTTGTTCTTTGTGCCGCCACCCTAAAACCACCATACAAGGTGATTTTTGATCTTTGATCTTGAAGATTTGGTGATTGATCGTGTTTGTTCTTCGTCCTCTTGATCCACGAATTCGGTAAAACCTTTTTAAACCTTTTCTTTTGATTTAATCTTTTTATAAATTATGAACATGTAATGTTTTTACAAAAACATAATAATTAAGCATAGATCTAACATGTTTTGGTGTTAAATAAAATCAAAAGGTTGTTTTTAAGGGGTGTTTGTTTTGGCCGCAGGCTGCAACCGAACCCGAAGGGGTTTCGGTTTGCCAAGCCGACCACCACCAAGACCATATGGTCTTGGTTGGTGCGTGTGGGTCCCACGGCAGCAAGGGAAACACGGGGTACCCCGAGTTGGCTCGGGGTACGGTGTCGATTTCATGTCCGGTTCATGTTTTTAGCCTAGATCCGGTTCATGGTGTATGTTAGTTTTTTTTATGTTTATGAACTTATGTTAAAATTAAATTAATAAAATGATGTGATTAATTTAATAACATGACTTAGGTTAATTTAATTATTAATGATCATAAAATTATTCTAACCTAAGTATTTATATATTTAAGACTTATAATTAATTAATTATTTAAACCATGGATATAATTAATTAATTAACATGACTTAGGTTATATTATTAATATATAATAATACATATTTTAACCTAAGTATTTAACTTATTTAATTAAAAACATGTTATACTTTAATTAAATATTATAACCTATAGTTTAATTAAATTACATGAAATAATTATTAAACTATACAATATACAATATGACTTAGAAAATAATCATGAAAAACACTTAGGCTTATATACTTAGCTTATTTAACCAGCTTATTTCTAATTATGGAAACTTTCTATTTTTAAAAACTTAATTAAATAAGGCAGCTAATCTATTTATGGAAACCAGCTATTTTTAGAAACTTATTTATTTCAGGCAGCTAATCTATTTATGGAAACTTATTTAATTAAGGCAGCTAATCTATTTATGGAAACTTTCTATTTTTTGAAACTTATCTATTTTAAGAAGTAAATCTATTTTTGGAAACTTTCTATTTTTGAAAACTTTCTGTTTTTGGAAACTTTCTATGTTAGGAAACCTGCTATTTTTGGAAAGTTACTTATTATTACACAGTAAGTATAATAACACATGAAATACCAGAAATACTTAATCAGATTAAACAGAATATAAGATTTAACACAGTTTAAGGCTTTAAAACAGTAAAACATGGTAAGAACACATAAAATAAGCTAAGACGTGACATAAAACCAGCTATGTATTTAGTAAGCAGATACTTATTCATGTACGTATTTATGTAGCACTAGTGATTCGGAAGTAGGATTCTCGCAGTTCGTCTTTCTCGTTCACTGGACATAAGGTACGGATTCCCGTCCTTTCAGTATGGACATTCTTTCCTTATTAGGATTCCCCGTATGCAGCCAACTGTTTTCCCGTAGTATAAGTTACGTGTTTGATTGCTTATGCTAATTAAGATTACCTATAGCCATATACATGCATGACCAGTTTCACCTAGTTATGGAGGTACCATAACCATAACATTAGAGGCACTGATGTTATGACTTCACCACGGCGGAGTGATTGCTCGTGGCGTCCCTTCAGCTTTTGGCCATTTATTTATATTTATCATGTGGGGCGTATGGGTGCATCCTAGTTACATGTTTTTATTTAGGATAACATGGTGAATGTGGTGTGTGCCTTGCATCCTTCACAAGGAGCTGATCCCTCCTACCCAAAAACCAGTATATTAAATTAGAGGCAGCCCCTCTAATTTGCATGATGAGGTCACCCCTTCAATTATTCATGCACGGTGGATTTTCATGACCTATATTGGCTAATGGTAAAATATGACAAATAGTTTTTATAAGATAAACATAAGACTTTCAAACTATAAAACCAGTTTTATTAAGACTTAACCAGGTTACTCGGGACTTAGATTTCTTCCGCTGTTATTATGTTATATGCTTATTCTATTCATGCTTTATTGTACATCCGTGCACTGAGCGTATTTGCTCAGCCATTTTCCTTTTCTATGTTCCCAAAACGGTAGGTACTCAGGGACGCTCGTAGACACTAAGAGTACGTGCATATGGACTGGAAGCTGTCTAGCCTTCTTTACATTATCCATTTCCTTTCATATGATACTTATGCTTTGGACATTGTTTAGTCCTTTCCTTAATTATACTATGTTTGTGTGTGATGAGCTTTACTTTTGGACTACCGATGTTTGATTCCGCTATTTTCCTTTTTATGGTCAAGTAATGTTTAGACATTTTACCTTGTATGCTTTGATGACACGCCATAATTACTGTGATATTTCCATTTCCAAAATGGGGTGTTACAAGAAGTATCACAAAACTCCTTTTACAGCCTTTACAAGATGACTAAAAAACCGGACTGATATGAATCCTTCTTTTGTTTTAAAGGTTTTAGGGCTCTAAATCTTTTTATAACACTTGTATCATGTTATAACATGTATAAAAACTTATTTAAAACCATATTAGGGCTGGTCTAAAAAGATCTAGCATATGAAAAGGTTCTTAGATCATAAAATCACCAAAAACATATTTTTTAGGGTTCATAAACCCTAGAAATCAAGTACATAAAAATTGCAAAAGTATGGAATGATGACACAAGGGATATTAGACTTACATGAACTGATAATAAGGATGATAAACACCACACAGCAAGAAAACACTAGGATGGAGGAGAAGGATGCAAGAAAACACCGAGAACACATAGAAAACGGAGGTTCTTCAATGGTGGTTGTTAGACTAAACCTTAAGCAAAGTAACAAATGAGTTTTTGATGAATATGAGGATTATGGGGGAGATATGGGACGGCCATAATGATTAGGGGGAAGGATTTGCTTGATTTTGGCAAGCAAATAAGATGAAGAAACATGATTTGCAAATTACTATACACTTTCACCTTTTAGCTTATTTTGTCATAAAACCACACTTCATTCCTCTTTTAGCAAAGTCTAACACCAAAATGTAACATGTTACAAAAGTATGTACTAATTTAATTAAAATGGCCTATAGTTTAAGAATGTTTATTTATTTTTGTATTTATTTAAAACTATATGTTATATCAAAATTCAGTTAAAAGGTTTCATTGCCTAAGTCCTATTTATTTAATACTTATGAAATAATTAAACTATGCTTTAAATTAAATAAAATAAATTGAAATAAAATATCAACTATTAAATTTACATACAATTCCCAAATTTCGTAAACTGTTTAAATTTCGTACTTATTCATATTTTCGTATTTTAAAAATACAGGTTTGACTTGGGGTCATGATGACGTATAGTCCCCGGCCGGGTCTTGAACCAGGCCCACGGGTACTTCTCATATCCCGCCCAACATGTATGGGTTGGGTGATTGTTATTTTGGTATTGAATCCGGCCCACAGGTACTACTCATATCCGTGTCGTACGCGGGGTGGGCTGGACAGAATCACAATCTAAGTAGTAGTGTGATTCTCCTAAAGTAAGAGGATATTTACTATCCTTAACTAGAAGATAAGGATCTACCCATGCATGGTAATTATCCTTTGCTTGGGGCTCAAGATCCGGTAAGGGCCAATTTGGGTTTGCCGCCTATATAAGGAACCCTCAAGGGTTCCACAAAAGTACGATTCACATCACAATTACAACCCTTACCGATTACTGAACCATAAACCGATTACTTACTCTCACGCCGGAGTCTAATCGTGGGAGACATTCTCACGGTAAGTCTAATAGCTTGTTGTCTTTTAGTGTGCAGAGTCTCGATAGAAGTTTACTTGGTACGAGAGCCGGAATCCCGAACACCCAAATTAAACCCACTTCAGGTTAGTTAAGGTCCATCCAACTTTTTTATCAACAGTTTCAATTTTAAATTTAAAAAAAAAATTATTATAACAGTAAAAAAATTTGAAAAGAGATTTGTTTTTCGTTGAGGGTGCGCCCGATTCACAGCCGACGTTAGAATCCTCACCGATTGCGAATTTAGTGGATCGACAGCGACCTGTATCCATTGCGGATAGTCTTATGCTAATTACTTGTTCGATTTCTATTCCATTGTATTACTTGTGAAAGAATCATGTGTAGAACAAATATGAACACGCTAGAAACACGTAAAGTTTAACAAAAAGGAGAAAGTTAATTCTAATCCTGAAAGAACGAAAGATAAAGAAACATGATTCTCACTACCACAATTCTACCTGATGGATTGTATTAACCAATGAAAAGCAATGAATGGTCTTTTGGTCTTTGAACCAACACCAGCCAAAAGCAATGCCACGCAAAAGTAACATGGCGTATGTTTTTAATGTTTGGATTCTGATGTGATTTTGTGGCAATCGGACATCATTTTCTTATTTCAATATAAGTATCTCATCTCTCATTGGTTCATGTCTTTAGCATTTTAATGTCACTTTTAGTCACCTCATACAAAGAGATTTTTTAAAATATCTTACGGGAGGAACCAACCAACAACTAGCTAGTAGCACCAACAAAAACTTGTGGAAACGTTCACGTCAGTCTTATACAATTTGTTTTGGTGTAAATTCCTACGGGGCTACGACATGTGCCCACCTTCTTGACCCATGTGGAAAGAGAAAAGAATCCATTTGCATGTCACACATTCTAGATGAGATGGAATATGATATTAAGGGGATGTTTTAGATTTCTGAGATTCGATTAATGTAATTAGTCAATATATAACCAACGGTTTATCTAACATTAGCTAATAGGAACATTATGTTTTGCCATGATTCAAAACATTAGTTTTCTTATTGGTCCAAATAGATTCTACATGTACAACATCTTTTTTTTCCCGGAATAGATCTCATATAGTCTTTCTTTTACGGGATATATCTCATATAGTCTTTCTTTTATTCACGTTAAATTTCACATACGTAACATAGGTTACGTTTGGTAAACCAAAACCAGTACCGAGGCTCATGTGACAACATAAGAGCCCGGCTAGAATCCCATGTCATACTTGCGTGACAAGCTCATATCGTATTTAGTACGAAACTATCCATGCTCTCTGAGTGTCATTAACGGTTAATGAGGAGAGACGATCTAGTTTATCTTATGTAACGTACAATCCAAACTAATACGTATGACTTGTACATTGCCATAATAGAGGCATGTTATTGGCCCTCGTTGCTTCTAAAAGCTAAAACCAAAATATAATGCGTCCACTAGAAGATATAAGGTCATTGTTGATAAAAGTTATTCTTAGCGGTATGAAATGTTACAAAGAGACACTTTCTATGGTTGAAAAATGAAATGAATTGTTCTTACATTAGTCTAGTTGCAAAGGTTAAATATCACATCAGGTTCTCGAGAATGCCTTTTTGAATAGTGACTTGAATGAAAACGCCTACATGCTACCCCTCCTGTGTTTCCCGGTAATTATTATCTCAAATAAGAATTGCCGCTAGACTGTTTGGTTACATTGGTTAGATGCAGTCATGAAGACCCGGGTCTCCGTTTCCCAATCCCTACTTCACGCGCCATCAATCTTCAGGCCTGCTCCACCACTTAGCGCGCGCGGTTTGTGTCTACTAACCAGCAGACAACACTTGTTTCAGCATTTTTCTTTAACTAACAAACAGTTAACGTTTATAGCTCTAACATTGTGTGTTCGATGGGAAATATTAGGTTAATAAAGCTTAAGACGATATAACTTTGGGCCTGTATTATCAAGTTAATACAATATTTTACATCCTTTTTAGGTGATTAACTTACAATAAAAGTGGCCGCTTATTAGAGCCTCGAGCTTTCGAACAAAGACTAATACCCATATTTATATGATGTACAAGAAATCTGCATGTAATCTGCTAATAACCAGTAAAGGTCTATATGCAAAAACTACAAACACTCAACGACAGCTTCTTATTATATCATTTATGACGACATGAAACATTTGTTAACGAGAATATAATAGACTCAATCGATGTGGTAGGAAGTTTATTCTAGTACCAGAAAGAATATATTGCAATGGCTTTGTAGTCACCATCATGGAAAATGGATTTAAAAAGCAATGCCACCTTGCATTCTTGATGTAGATTCTGATGTGATCTTGTGTGAGTCTATATAATTACAAGGTCATTCATTGGCTGGTCGTCTTTTCCACTTTGATCCTGTTGGTCGAATTCGTCTCTTTGGGTATACCAAAATCTTGTGGTTACATGATGACCAGCTCACATGCACTTTAGGAATGGTATATGTTCTCTAATTTCCAAAGAAAGATAAAATCGTTCTATGCAGGTTTATTTTCTTGGTTTTGTAGGCTTTGAGCGAAAATCCAAACGTATGGCACTAGAAAACTATGTCAAATAAAATGTTTTATCTATTTCCAAAGATAAAATGCAAATCTAATGTATTCAAGTCCTTACAAATTATTATTTTCAACTGATACCATTGCTAATCCTTTAAAACTGTCATGTGACATTATACAAGTAGAACAGCATCAATATCTTTAACATTAGAATTAGTTAATATCCTCAAAACATTTGCATCGATATTAGTGTAAAAAAACTAGATACGATGATTCAAAAACACTTTTATTAACATCAATAGATCAAAACTGAAAGAGAGAGTTTATAAAACAAAATCTACCACAGATTAAACTGGTATGGATCTATTATCTAACTTGATAATAGTCTTACAAATATTAAAAACAAAATAAAGAGATGATTTAAACAGAAATGAAGAGAGAGTGTTAAGACGCCATTGATGGCTGCACAAAACACACACAAAGCTCTCTTAACCCTAACTCTGAAGAGTTAGGGTATTATACACACTTTGGCCAACGGTCATAAACCCAAAACATGGATGGGCCTTCAACAAGTAAAAGCCCAACAATCCTTAAGTCCACAATATAATTCCAACATAAGTCCCTGAAATAACAACAATGGCAACATTAGTCCCTGAAAACATGAATATCAGATTGACAAGTGAATTTTAACATCCCCCTTAATCTGATATTCTATACAAGTCAATCATCCCTAGTTTTTCAACCAGGTACTCATGTTGTGATGTATCCAATCCTTTGGTAAGGATATCTGAAATTTGATTTGCAGACTCCACCTTTTGAGTTCTAACAACTCCATTTAAGATTTTTTTTTCCCTCACAAAGTGAAGGTCAATCTCTAGGGTCGTGTTTGGTTGGGCTAATTCTGAAGGGTTTGGGGGTATTTGAAATTAGAAAACAGGAAATGTACGTGTTTGGTTTCAATTTAAGGTGGATGGATTTTATATTAAAATACACTAACTTGACGTTTTCTTGACTCACTACACGAGGGAGGTTTTTAAAAACCGGAGGTTATATTGGCATGTGATGGACAAAAAGAACCACACATAAATACAAGACTCATTCTCTTTCTAACCATTTTACGCATGTTTTTTTCTTTCATCATTTCAAGACTTTTCTCTCACCTTTTAGTCAAGCCACTGGTATATCGATTGATTGCAACGATGGTAATATCAGATGTAATCAATTGTAATTATTTTATTTTATTTTCATCCGTTTAATAATTTCAATAATTTTATTCCTAGCTTTAGTTTTTGGATTTAAGGTTTCGTTAAATTTTAAGAAACTTAAACCAAATTAATGATAGTCTTTTGATTCGTAGCTCTTACTTCAATCTTATTGTTGATGGTTTTTATTAATTTAGGTTAATTTAATATTGAGAGATCTAAACAAAGGTTAGTTAATTTTTCTATACGAGCCACTGTATGTTGTTTGAACTATTATTATGTCTTTGATCATGGAAAATGGTGCAACATATGAAATCATGAAGAACAATTTTTGACGAATGGACCAGGTTGTGATAAAAGCTATTGTATAAGAACAGGGCATTACAATTTTGGACAAACAAACAAGATAACCTAAGAAGGATATCTTGGTAATTTAACTTATTTTATATGTCAAATCTTGATGTACGTTTTATGTCAGCCAAACATGATTTGTAACTCTAAATTCCAAGGTTTGAAACACTCCGGTGGTTTATAATACCCCAAGATTTTAAACCATGTTTTTAAAATTTGTAAACCAAACAGCCCCTAGGTGTTTTATTCTCTCATGGAACACAGGATTGGCAGCAATCTTAATTGTTGAAATGCTGTCACAATGAAGATCCACAGGAAAAAAAATTCACAACTCAAATCATTCAAAAATTTTAGGATCCAAATGACTTCACTAGTCACAGAAGCTAGAGCCCTATACTCAACTTCTGCTGATGACTTAGAGAGAGTAATTTGTTTCTTACTTTTCCAAGAAACAAGATTGTCATTTAAAAACACACAATAACCAGTAACAGATTTCCTAGTCACAATGCACTTAGCCCAATCAGCATCAGAGAAAGCTCTAAGAGACATACCAGAGTTTTTCTTAACATGAACATCCAGACCTAGAGAACCCTTTAAGTATCTGAGAATCTTAAAAGCAATCCTCAGATGAGATCTCAAAGGTGAGTGCATAAATTGACTAAGACAGTGAACAGCATATGAAATGTCAGGTCTGGTATTGGTCAAGTAGATAAGCTTACACTAGTACAAAAAAAGGTATCCGTCACACTCAAAAAGAGTGACCGTAGGCCTACAGTCACACGCGGTTTTCTTTTAGCTTTTGTGACCAAAGGTCCCGCGACCGTAGGTACCTTTTGGTCACAAGTTCGTCTTAGTGACCTTAGCTATCAAAAATGAGTGACCAATACTCGAAAATGTGTGACAAACTAGGTACAATATTTGGTGTTTTAGTGAATATGTGTGACGGTAAACACTCTACAGTTACATGAGTTTTGTTTAAGAGTGACTATTGTTTATAAGTTTGTCACATGAATATACGATATATGTGACATTTACTATGTGATTAGTGTATTTTGTGTGACTATATGCATCCAATAGTCACACGAATTGTATGTTTGTGTGACCTTTTATGATATGTAGTCACACAAATCATGCTAATGGTACTGAGTTTGTCACATACAATTAACCAAAGAGTTACCAATAGTAGAAATAAGTGTGACTGTATGCTTTGTCAAGTCAAGCCAATTGTATTTTGTGTGACTATATGCATCCGATAGTCACATGAATTGTATGTTTGTGTGACCTTTTATAACATGTAGTCACACAAATCATGCTAATGGCACTAAGTTTGTCATATACAATTAACCAAAGAGTTACCAATAGTAGAAATAAGTGTGACTGTATGATTTGTCAAGTCAAGGAAATTGTATTCTGTGTGACTATATGCATCCAATAGTCACATGAATTGTATGTTTGTGTGACCTTTTATAACATGTAGTCACACAAATCATGCTAATAGCACTAAGTTTGTCACATACAATTAACCAAAGAGTTACAAATAGTAGAAATAAGTGTGACTGTATGCTTTGTCAAGTCAAGAAAATTGTATTTTATGTGACAATATGCATCCAATAGTCACATGAATTGTATGTTTGTGTTACCTTTTATGACATGTAGTCACACAAATTATGATAATGGCTCTGAGTTTGTCACATACAATTAACCAAAGAGTTACCAATAGTAGTAATAAGTGTGACTGTATGCTTTGTCAAGTCAAGCCAATTGTATTTTGTGTGACTATATGCATCTAATAGTCACATGAATTGTATGTTTGTGTTACCTTTTATGACATGTAGTCACACAAATCATGCTAATGGTACTGAGTTTGTCACATAAAACTAACCAAAGAGTTACCAATAGTAGTAATAAGTTTGACTGTATGCTTTGTCAAGTCAAGCAAATTGTATTTTGTGTGACTATATGCATCCAATAGTCACATGAATTGTATGTTTGTGTGACCTTTTATGACATGTAGTCACACAATCATGCTAATGGCACTAAGTTTGTCACATACAATTAACCAAAGATTTACCAATAGTAGTAATAAGTGTGACTGTATGCTTTGTCAAGTCAAGCAAATTGTATTTTGTGTGACTATATGCATCCAATAGTCACTAGAATTGTATGTTTGTGTGACTTTTTATGATATGTAGTCACACATTGGAATGAGAATAAGCGTGACTATGTTTCATCTTCTAGTAACCTTTCAGAATTCAATAAAAACAAATAACAAAATTCTGGAAATCAAATTTCAATTGCATTAATATATAAAACTGAATGTACATAATCAAATCAACAAATGTAATGTCGTATTATTCTCAAGTAACATACTTTTCACATAGAATCACATTTGTAAAGACTTTGAATCACCGTATTGTAAAGTCTTTTGAGCCTTGTTATTCCTAGCTTGTTTCTGCATATGAGTAATAGTCGTATATGTACCGCCTGCTGGAACATTCATCGAGCGCTTAGATCCTATCTTTGGTGCACTTTCAACAACAACTTTCATGGTATTTGGTGGTGTTGTTTCCTGTATGGAAACAAAAGCCGTTTATTAAACATTGAACTAAATATGAAAAGCTATGTATATGTAGGATGATAAATCAAGTGTATGTACCTCTTCCAAAAAAATAACCTTTTCCTCTGGCCATGCCACGAAACTACCTTTTACATCCTTAACAGTTTTTAAACCATTATTTCCGACATCAGGTATGAATGCTGCATCCACTAAGGATTCATCAACTGAAACTTTGTAGCAATTTTTTGGTAGTGGTTGGTTATGAATCATTACATTGTCTCCATCCTTAGACTTGTATACCCTACCGTTACCAATGATCATTGTCCTAGATATGTTCCACAGTTTTCACTTAAATGTCTAAAGAAAAAATGTTTACATGTGTTAATGACAAATGAATTAAACAAGTAATTATATGAAAAATGATGAAATACTTACATCTGGTAGTGATGGTAGAGACTGATTTACTTTTGATTTAGAAGGTGTACGCTTCTTTCGTAATGATGCAATAGCTACGTCTTGTTGTGGTGAGGGAGACAGATTTTGTTGTGATCCGGAAGCTGGATAAATATCTTCTTGAGATTGGGAATTTTGAAGTGGAGACTTCTTTTCCAATGATCCTGTCTTATTTTTTGCTAACCTAGTTCTAGTAGGTACCTGCATATATATATAACACAGTAAATAAGTCATGTATAGTACAATTTAGAAACCAAACATGGTTTTTTTATAACTTACCTTCTTCGTAGTTGCAGCTGCAGTTGCATTGTCCAAATCCTTGTTCGAAGTTGCAGTTGTCTTAGACATTGGAAATAACACACCCTTCTGAAGTCCACCACCACTGATCGACGTCCTTTGCTCTTCACTAGGTATTTTGCTTAATGCATTATGTTCTAGTTGTAATACATGCAATATATAAGTATGTTAATTGTTACTGGTATTACAGACTGAAAATCATCAAATCAAAATTAGAAAACTAGTCTTACATTTGACTGACTTGGCATTAACTCGGCTATATTAACCCCTTGTGATGACATAACTTTCAACATTTTTTCAATAGTTTCCTGTGTTTGTGACATCTTGGTGGTTAATTCAGCGACTGTATCCTCTTTTTCTTTACGCGCCTGTCTCTCCTTATCAAGTTCATTTTCAAGCAACGCAATCCTTACATCAGTTCCTTGTTTCCTTCTAGTTAGATCAAAGAACTTCCTGCACGTAACTCTGCCTCCCACTCCTAGTGCATACCCTCCCTTTTCCTTTCCTAATACATGTGATAATGAATCTGAGCCACTATCACCCGTCAAGGTTCCATCTCTGATCTGTTCCTCTGCTTCCAGCTGCACACAAAAATGGTAATAATTTATTATACGAATATAAACATTATATAAAAAAATTTGCAATAACACTTACAATCTTAGTGCCAACTTTGATTGTTTCATCATCTGTCTCTTTTCCTTCTTGTCTAACCCTTCCATTAAACCACAATACACCACCGGGGGGGGGGGGGGGGGGGGAGGGGTTCTTGATCTGGTGTAATTTCTTTTCTTATGATCTTCCAAACATCAAATACATACAGATGAAAAGTTAAACCAACATGGACAACAGTGTTAGGATATAACACCAATATAACCTTACCATTTGCTCTTTTATATATACATAACCACCACGTCCCATTGTATGCTGATAAAGAGACTTGGAACGCGCCAATTTATTACCATCTGATTTCGCCTAACAAAAAAGATTACTGGATGAGAAGTTCCTAGTACGTAACAGACTGTTTTTGTCATACGGAGTTTCCAAACAATGCATACATACGGTGTTTATAAATGTAAAACGAAATAGAAATTAACAACCTTAAATTCTTATGTCGCCGTGTGGTTTACAAAAGCAACCTAGTGTTCGGCTTTGACGAGTGCTTTGTAATTCTTTGGAACTACATTTAGTTTTTCAGGATTATCTAGGTTGGGAACTATGTGTTTTGCTGTCAGTTTGCTTCTGGAATTTCTTAGCAGTTCACCTAGCTTATTCATAACCAACTTTTTGAAGGACACATCAAATTCAAAGTATTGCTGCACATATTAACATAATGTTAAAGTAAATGTAGGAATACGACTAATAGTTGGGTAAAAAATTTTGTATTTGTATCGTTGTTTCAGTCCAAAGTTTTTCTCTTGCTTCCTCCTTCACATCTTTCCATGATAGAATCTTCACTCCTATCTGCTACCGAACCGTGTCTCCTAAAAAACTTATAAACAATGATCTGTTTGGCCCTGATATTCTATTCAGTGCATCAAAGTTCACATTTTCTTCATGACATCTGGTTTTCCATATTTTATCCGAAACTTGGCTAACCTAGTTATACCCCTCTTATTAACAACCTTCTGTTTACTGATGTCTTCATCCGCATCCGATTGATCACCATAATCCTCTGATTCATAACCTCCTTCATTATCATGATTTACATCATCATTATTAGCCAAATAATCATCATTATTAACAATATAATCTTGATCATTGTTTTCAGTGTTCATGATTATTGACATGTGTACAAGAACAATAAGTGGAAATGGTATGAAACTAGTGATGGCAGTAATTGAGATGGAGATGGAGTTAGAACAAGTAACACAAACAAATGTCATGACAATATCTCAACAATGCAGGAGTCTAGGTAAGTAGGTAACAGTCCTACCTCTTACCCAAGACAAACAAGTAACACAAACAAAACAAACATATAGGTGCCAACAGTATCACTTATTCAAAAAAACATAAAGGTAAACTAAGAAGGAACGGGGATCTCCTTCTATATGCAATCCTAAGGCATCCAAGTCTAGCCACTTCTATCCTCACGCTTAACCACATTCACACCTGAAAGAGACACTAAAACACGTCAACATAAAGTTGGTGAGAGTCACAGGTTTAGACTCCAACGCTAAAACAGTTATAAGCTGTGAATAACAACCATCAACACAATAACATATGGACAATGCGCTAAAATTATGTATTAACAACTAGCATTCAAGTTCAATAAATCATCACAATTCCAAGGCATCACGCCTTACCAACAACCACAATTACCAAGGCATCACGCCTTACCAACAACCACAATTTCCAAGACATCACGCCTTACCAACAACCACAATTTCCAAGGCATCACGCCTTACCAAAAACCATGGTACCATAGATGATCACACTATGTACCTATCCCAAGGCCACTACCTTGTCATTATCCATTGGTCCCATAGACGATCACGCTATGTACCTATCCCAATCCAAATCATACACAAACAAGAACCACATAGCAGTTAATCACATAATGTACACACAAGTCCATCTTAAATCACAAAAACATTCACAGCATCAATTTAGAAAGTAACTCAACACAGTGTCTCTTCCATCCCATCTGGAAGTCAAAATCAATAATAAACATGGGACTATGAAACTCACCTGATTGCTTCTTCACAAGTCCTCGCACTAGCAACAAGCTAACAAACCAAAAACACGCAATCAATACATGAACCAATCACTAAGATGGCTCATCAACTTATGATGGACATCTAGCCTATTCCCATATAAATACCCCATTGATAATCTCTAATCATCCCGTTACCCTTCCTTAACAAGTCCTTAACTTGGTTAAGTTTAATAACTATCCCGTTCATATTTTACACAAAACAGTCCCCGTTTTTAGGTCTCAAAACTTTAAGTCAAACGCCCACTTAAACATACCCATGGTTTCTGTAAAAGGAATATTCATACCCTTACATATGTTAGCTAACATCTCCCACTTGCCCTAACCTTAAAGATACTGTTAAGGCCCCGATATATGTATATATATATATATATATATATATATATATATATATATATATATATATATATATATATATATATATATATATATATATATATATATATATATATATATATATATATATATATATATATATATATATATATATATATATATATATATATATATATATATATATATATATATATATATATATATATATATATATATATATATATATATATATATATATATATATATATATATATATATATATATATATATATATATATACTTCTGTCATTCCAGATTTCCTGATTTTAAACATACTAAAAGTTTGTTACAATTAAGGGGTCTTACCCTAAACCAAAACCTTAGCCCAAGTGCAGATACTTAATAAAATATATAAAACATATCTCATGTTCGTTAGAAGATCCCAATGCAACCCTAAGTACCCCAAACAACCCAAAACTTAAAAAGAAAATAGGCTGAATTCAAAACTGTTTTGACCTCCGACTGTTGTAACCTATTTTTGACCCACTTCCCGACCTCCAATTTAGTTCTCGTTTCTTGAATTGGAAATCCACTTCAAATACCTTTTCAGGGATACTTGGATCGCAAAATAAGAGTTTATAGAACTCCCAATATGATCAAAACAATTGAGTCAAAATTCTACCCAGTTTTTAAAAACAGGTTTAATCAAATTAAACTAATTAATTAACCCTAACCCCACTAATTACAAACCCTAACTTATGTAATAATTATAACCTCATTATTATAACATTAATTTATTGTTTTTAAATCAAACCCTAACCTAATTCCATCATAAGATGACTAAACAAAACATAAAAACAATTAAATTGAAAAGGGTTATGAAGATTTACCTTTGATTTATGAAAACCCCAAAATTTTATGAAGAACCCTAATTTTTTATATAACTCACAAATTTTCTTAACCTCCAGGAGAAAAATAATGAATTTGGATTGTGATTAAAACAATATATAGGGTGTACATAAAATCCTAGTCCAAGAATAAGCCCACTTTCCTTTTTTTCCCTCTTTTTCCTTTTTTCCTTCTTTTCTGCGTCCAAACCGACCCAAACACCCCTAATTTCGTTTTTTATTTTATTATTAATATATGTATTAATAATATTACCTTAATTTTCCTTAATTTATTTCAGCTCCTAAAGCCTCCAAAACCTCAAAACCGTAAAACTAGTCAACTTTACGCGTTTTACCGTAAAAGTCGTAAAATATACACTTTTATAAAAAATCTCAAATTTTGAAATAAACTTTATAACTAAGTCCTAAATGACTTAAAACCATCCCAAAAAATATTCATATGACTAAACACCTCATCCGAGACCTCTAAATGCTAAACCGTAAATCGTAAAAATACGATTTTCTATATCCAAACCACAATCTATTCACACCAATAAGCACATAAACACGTAAAGACACGTAACTAGCCCAAAATAAAACTAAGTGACGAACCTCAAAACTAGGGTTGTCACATCACTCCCTCCTAATAGAAATCTCGTCCCGAGATTTACTCCTTAGGATCAAACACACAAACAACAAATCACACGAGGATACTTGTTCTAAATGAACTCCTCTCATTTCCACGTGAACTTCAGTTCACGTTTCAAAATACCACATATACAAACGAAAAATAATTAAACTCATTGCCAAACTCTTGACCTCACAGTCAATAAATCTCTCAGATGACTCTTTGATAAAACCAAGACTCTTATTAACACAAGTCCCGAATAACCGTACATGCGAAATGCATTCTCAAACAACCTTTACCAATCTCAATACATGAAATATATCATGTATACCACTAAATTTCCCCCAGGTAATTCTATACTCATAAGCTACTGGTTCGATCTTTCCAAAGATCATAAATGGACTTACAAAACTCTACATCGACTCTTCCATTTTACCAAAACATACCACCCGTTACTATGGGTGAAACTCCCTACATAACTTTGTCACTAAATCGAGTGGTTTCCTCCTTTTCTACATAGCATACTGTCCACAAACACCATTACCACATTAGTAGCCTCTTTTACCAATTCTAGTCCACAATGGAGACAACTCACCCTATCCTTTCATATAGTGCCTCAAATGGCATTTATCGACTTCTAGTACGATAACTATCATTATATGAAAACTCATCCATCGCTAACGAGTTTCCGAACTACCTCTAAATCAATCACCCATGTCCAATTATGTTCATCAACTCCCTTCAGTCCATATCCCAAACTACTTAAAAATTCCAATTTCCTTACAAAGTGACCTACGGCGGTCTTTCACATATACATTAGTTCTTCCAACTTCCCAACTACGTGACTTCTCATTCCTCTTGAAATAGGTGATGAATTAGTCAGTCTATCGACTATCACCCAACTCTCATCGTACCTAATTCTCCAACGCATTATGTATCCCTTCCACCAACTTCGTCCTTACATCGCCCTTCCTAAGCTACTCCTATCTATGTAGGAAGTATAGTCTACGTCCCTTTTCTCCATATGATTGTCCAAGCCACGCAACATACATGTTGACGCAATCTCTACTTTAGACAACTCAACTCGTGCAACCTACATCTTTCATCCAAACCATCCTAATACGTCATCCATATAGTTCAAGTTCTTCTCAGCTTCACTTCATTCTTCTTATTCCATGTCTCATCAACCATGCTTGCCTTTCCCAGATGGTACTTGGCCTTGCAAGTTTCTTTCGTCACTTAACTCCACCCATCACCTTTGCCAAATGTTCAATCAAGATAATTGAATATGTGTTGGAGACGTTCATGATCCGTATAGATCATTTTCCACGTCTCGTACACCAAATGCCTCTAGCATTCTAGGAAGATATAACAATCCAGCTCCACTAACTAAGTCTATCCAGTTCTTCCAAATCTTCAGTTCCTGCAACGTATAAGTGATCGCCTTTCTTAGTCGTCCTCGTACGCGTCCAAATCCTTGCTCCACGTATCGTCATGCTTCGCGAATTCATCTAGTCCTTCCGATAATGCCAAGATCGGCTCATTATCTAATCCACCTCTTCAGCCTCCAAAACGCTTCCTCATCCTTCTTCACTTCGCCCTTGTTGGTTCCATGATATGCCATCATCTCTAACTGCTCATCATAGTACACTTAATCCTAAAACTCACACTTGAAAATCTCATGTATAATTCCCTTTCCTAACAACTCCAAACCAACTCATAATTTACCTCACTCTCTTTCTAAGATTTGGGTAGATCAAGATGTCGTTGATGCTCCCGATGACAACTCGTTTATATACGTTCATGCACACTCGGTTCATTGACTCCATGAAAACCGCTCGTGTTTTGGCGATGCCAAAATCATAACCGTAAACCCAAAGCGTTCATACAACATCCTTAGCAATTTCAACTACGTCCTCCTTGCACCCTCTCTCAGCGGCAATACGAATAAATTCCTACCTCGTTCCACTTGCAAATTTCTACACGCATTTTAAAAGACCAATGCTTCCTCTCATCAGATCACTCAACTGCTTTCCACATCCAATCCACTACTAAGCAACTCAACTTTTACCTTGCATCCGTTGCAATTTCTAACAGCTCTTGTTTTTAAATCACTCCATCAACGATTTGCCTTGGAAAGGCACTAACTGCAACTCCTCTCACTTCTCCTTCTTGCTCTATTAATGGTTCTACCTCACAGTATTATGCAAACCTACTAAATTTCAGGAAATTTTTTTTTTGCAAAACTTAAACGCCCTACGAACAATCATAAATACCTTTGAGGTATTGTATCCCCTTCCAACACTCTCTATGGCGCGTTACTGGCGCTAGTATCCCACAAATCTCTATTCATCTCCTTGGTATTCCTAAGAGACCCCATGACCACATTAGTTCGTCTACGAACTTCTTTCCTCCCCACTAAGGGTATTCTGACCGTTCTCTCATGGTCACCTACTTAATCATGTAGGCGCGAACAAGTCTTTCATACGACTACCTCAACGCTCCCGAACAATACGAAACCAAAACTACATCCTGAATCCACCAGATATGATCAAAGAATCAAACCCACGGATAACTAACGACATTTCACGTGCACCAGTTAAAACAAGTCAAAAACCATGAGACTCAAAAGAAAACTCAAACCCAAAACGTGTATCACTTCAAAATGACCCATGACAACGAAAAATAATCCAAGAAACACCCAATGGCAACCAAACATATTACGCCCCGCGACATATTATTTAAACCGTACAAACGATCGACTTTTCCAAAAGAATATATATCTTTTTTTTATTATTACCTCCACATCTATGTGATTCAAACAATCTACAAACAACCCTCTTGACGAACTCAAAACTCAACTCAAAAACTAGGTATCTCGTGCATCCCAAATCATAAAAATAAACTACTATTCAAACTTAACCTTTAACCCGACACTTGTACAATAATTTCGGCCAAGATACTTACCTCCCATGACTATACATTCTGAATATTTGAAAAGTACGTTTCGAGTACATAATTTTTGACTTTTGAATCACTCAAAAAGCTCTAAAAACGAACAAGTTATGACCAAATCAGTTTTATACTAGTTGTTTTAAAAAAACTAAAGAATAGACTTAGTGATTAATGTACCCCTTTTAAATGACAGATATAATTGTATGTGAAATCTTCATAAACTCAATTTAACCTTGTATTAATAATTATAAATGACGTGAATCGGTTAAACCCAGTTATATAAACTATGTAAGTAGAAAGAAATTTTACTTCACTTTATTTTAAAGAAAGTCTTTTAGAATTTGAAATAAATAAGTGTTGATTAAAAAGAAATCTTATGTTACATCTTGTTTCAAACACGACTCCTTACCCTTATTTTACCGAATACAACCAACCATCTAACACAATATATACCGACCAAAAGAATGCAACAAAAGATTTTATTATCTCAAAAGAAATCCCAAGTTATACCAACAGACTTAAACCAACAACACCATTTTAAAACGTACACGTGAAATATGAAACTCAAAGAATACGCTACAAGACACACTTCAAAAGATTCAAAACTTCGTTGAAACTCCACCAAACTCGAGCTATAATAAATTGTTTAAACACACGAGAGTACTAGGTACGTTCAAGTTATAATAACTACTGAACGACCGTAAATCATAACATAACATCTATTAGTATATATACATCCGCATATGTATACCTATCGAATCTCCCAAACATACTCGTTATCATACATGTCAAGTCAATCAATCGCTTTATACGCTCGTTTTTCCATACGAGTAATCACCATCTCACCGTGCCACAACAAGGCATAAAGCCCACCTCCAAAACCAAACCATATCGTGTGACCCCAAAATCACACAACACAACTATAACCCAAAACAGATAACACCAAGAAGAATAATAGCCATATCATAGACAGCCATTACATAAACCCATATATTATACGTATCCCCAAATTCTACATCTCATCATATACAAGCATGTACTAACCCTCTTTCATGCAATCATATTTGAGAACCCATTGAAGTTGTGTTACTTGTATAACTATGTTGGCCACCATACTTATACAATTACCTTTTCCCCAATGCACTCCCTCCTATGATGACACTTATAAGAATCAATACGACACATAACACATAAATCCCTCTACTCACATAAGCTTATAACCACATAACCAATAAGGTCCAAAACTCCATCTATAAAAATAACATAATAAAACTCTTGGAATACAGAAATTCATAGTCTAGCTAAAACAGCCTAGACTAAATCCAAAACGAAAACATAATCAGTTATAATTCATGTCGCCCATAAGAGTGGAAACAGCTTAAAATCCTTCCTATCCACCTACTCCTAGTAACTCGAACCACCACACGATTCTTAGGGAACATGACTTAAACATCAAAGAAAAATAACATACCTCAGATATGTAAAATAACTCGATAAAAGATAGAAACTACCTTGTACTAAATTATGTACTATAATGTACAATTTAAGCAAAATACAACAGTGACTAGCGTGGACGATTATGGTTCAACCCGCACTAGTCACAAACCCGAAAAGAAAATAACATGTGACTAAGTATGAACGTACTACGGTTCAATTCATACTAGTCAAAACATCGCAATAAATAACATCCAGACACATCAATTATTATAAAATGCACACGTACTCCTATGACGCCTATATGCAGGGACCCTTAAGCTATAGGCTAGGCTACACGACTAGGCAACCTAATTCTCTATAACCATTGTCTCTGATACCATTCTGTCACACCCCACCATGGCGGAATATGGGGCACGACGTATGGATATCATCACAACAATAGCGTGTCTATAGAGATAACTAAATGATATAAGAAATGTCATAAAATGGTGACACAAATGTCATGACAATATCTCAACAATGCAGGAGTCTAGGTAAGTAGGTAACAGTCCTACCTCTTACCCAAGACAAACAAGTAACACAAACAAAACAAACATATAGGTGCCAACAGTATCACTTATTCAAAAAAACATAAAGGTAAACTAAGAAGGAACGGGGATCTCCTTCTATATGCAATCCTAAGGCATCCAAGTCTAGCCACTTTTATCCTCACGCTTAACCACATTCACACCTGAAAGAGACACTAAAACACGTCAACATAAAGTTGGTGAGAGTCACAGGTTTAGACTCCAACGCCAAAACAGTTATAAGCTGTGAATAACAACCATCAACACAATAACATATGGACAATGCGCTACAATTATGTATTAACAACTAGCATTCAAGTTCAATAAATCATCACAATTCCAAGGCATCACGCCTTACCAACAACCACAATTACCAAGGCATCACGCCTTACCAACAACCATAATTTCCAAGGCATCACGCCTTACCAACAACCATAATTTCCAAGGCATCACGCCTTACCAACAACCATGGTACCATAGATGATCACACTATGTACCTATCCCAAGGCCACTACCTTGTCATTATCCATTGGTCCCATAGACGATCACGCTATGTACCTATCCCAATCCAAATCATACACAAACAAGAACCACATAGCAGTAAATCACATAATGTACACACAAGTCCATCTCAAATCACAAAAACATTCACAGCATCAATTTAGAAAGTAACTCAACACAGTGTCTCTTCCATCCCATCTGGAAGTCAAAATCAATAATAAACATGGGACTATGAAACTCACCTGATTTCTTCTTCACAAGTCCTCGCACTAGCAACAAGCTAACAAACCAAAAACACGCAATCAATACATGAACCAATCACTAAGATGGCTCATCAACCTATGATGGACATATAGCCTATTCCCATATAAATACCCCATTGATAAGCTCTAATCACCCCATTACCCTTCCTTAACAAGTCCTTAACTTGGTTAAGTTTAATAACTATCCCGTTCATATTTTACACAAAACAGTCCTAGTTTTTAGGTCTCAAAACTTTAAGTCAAACGCCCACTTAAACATACCCATGGTTTCTGTAAAAGGAATATTCATACCCTTACATATGTTAGCTAACATCTCCCACTTTCCCTAACCTTAAAGCTACTGTTAAGGCCCCGATATATATATATATATATATATATATATATATATATATATATATATATATATATATATATATATATATATATATATATATATATATATATATATATATATATATATATATATATATATATATATATATATATATATATATATATATATATATATATATATATATATATATATATATATATATATATATATATATATACTTCTGTCATTCCAGATTTTCTGATTTTAAACATACTAAAAGTTTGTTACAATTAAGGGGTCTTACCCTAAACCACAACCTTAGCCCAAGTGCAAATACTTAATACAATATATTAACCATCTCTCATGTTCGTTAGAAAATCCCAATGCAACCCTAAGTACCCCAAACAACCCAAAACTTAAAAAGAAAACAGGCTGAATTCAAAACTGTTTTGACCTCCGACTGTTGTAACCTATTTTTGACCCACTTCCCTACCTCTAATTTAGTTCTCGTTTCTTGCATTGGAACGCCACTTCAAATACCTTTTCAGGGATACTTGGATCGCAAAATAAGAGTTTGTAGAACCCCCAATATGATCAAAACAATTGACTCAAAATTCTGCCCAGTTTTTAAAAACGGGTTTAATCAAATTAAACTAATTAAATAACCCTAACCCCACTAATTACAAACCCTAACTTATGTAATCATTATAACCTCATTATTATAACATTAAATTAATGTTTTTAAATTAAACCCTAACCTAATTCCATCATAAGATGATTAAACAAAACATAAAAACAATTAAATTGAAAAGGGTTATGAAGATTTACCTTTGATTTATGAAAACCCCAAAATTTTATGAAGAACCCTAATTTTTTATATAACTCACGAATTTTCTTAACCTCCAGGAAAAAATAATGAATTTGGATTGTGATTAAAACAATATATAGGGTGTACATAAAATCCTAGTCAAAGAATAAGCCCACTTTCCTTTTTTCCCTCTTTTTCCTTTTTTCCTTCTTTTCTGCGTCCAAACCGACCCAAACACCCCTAATTTCGTTTTTTTTTATTTCATTATTAATATATGTATTAATAATATTACCTTAATTTTCCTTAATTTATTTCAGCTCCTAAAGCCTCCAAAACCTCAAAACCGTAAAACTAGTCAAATTTACGCGTTTTACCGTAAAAGTCGTAAAATATACACTTTTATAAAAAATCTCAAATTTTGAAATAAACTTTATAACTAAGTCCTAAATGACTTAAAACCATCCCGAAAAATATTCATATGACTAAACACCTCATCCGAGACCTCTAAATGCTAAACCGTAAATTGTAAAAATACGATTTTCTATAATACATATACGTATACGTAAAACCACTAAATAACACCATCTCACTTCATAGTCACTACCATGTGAAATCATGAACATGAAATCATCACACATCGTTTCATTCACAAGGTACCCCATACCGGAAACGATATCCAAACCACAATCTATTCACACCAATAAGCACATAAACACGTAAAGACACGTAACTAGCACAAAATAAAACTAAGTGACGAACCTCAATACCAGGGTTGTCACAACTCTCCATCTGCATTTGCTTTTACTTTGGGCACCACACAAGGTTTCCTGAAAAGAACATAAAAGATTATTAGTACTAAATGATAACAAAGATACAACGTTAATAAAATAAATAATGATACATACTTGTTAGGAACTGCACTGGTATCTTCAAAAGCAGCAGAAAATGTTCTTTTTGATGAAGAAGCCATTTTTTTATTGTTAAAATGCTGATAATTAAGTGTTTGTTGTGTTTTTGTTATGATTAATTTTATTACTTAATCCTTGTTTATATAACCAATGATGGAATACAAATGGTCAGCAGCCTAAATAAACATCTAATGCATATTCATGCATGTAATTATATTTTGTGAAGTTCCAAGAATGAGCATTCTCATTGTTAGGCGTGTAAAAAGTGTGTGTTTTCTGTGTTTTTAGGGTTTATTGTGTTTTAAAAAAGTCGCAAAAAACAAGGTCTAGGACTCGAACCCTAGACCTTCCATTCAAACACTAACACACTTAACCAGTTTGCCACATGAACATATTTAGTTCTAAATATGTGACTAATTTTAACATTAGTGAAAATAGAGATTACATTTGGTTATAAACATTTTTCACATGAATATTATAGGGAAAATCACTTAGAAATGTAGTAAACTTACCACTTTTTATGGTTCTGTGTACTAAACTATTTTTTTTCTCATTGTGTGTATTAAACTTTTTAATTTCGATTATTGTGTGTATTTTGAGACGATTTTGCCTTGTAAATTGACCAATTTATCCTTCAAAATTTGATAAAAGTAGGGGTAAAATAGTCACAAAATACATACAATGATATGAATTTAAAAGTTTAATACACACAATGAGAAAAAAATTAGTTTAGTACACACAACCATAAAAAGTGGTAAGTTTACTACATTTTTAAGTGATTTTCCCAATATTATACTGTGTGACGTTTTCAATGTGTTGTTCATAGTTAATCCCATTATAATGTGACCATAAGTATAATTTAGATACACATTTCTCAAATGTTGTGACTATTGGCAATCATATAGTCACATAATTGTTTAAGAATTTAATATGATCATGTATTATATTTGATCATAATCTTCAAGTAATTGTAAAATATTTTTCACATTAAAATTAATATAGTGGCAAGTGTTTCAATACCTACTTTCAATTTGCCACACACACAAAATTCATGTGTGGTTAACATTTAATAAAATATACTAGTCACATTAAAATAATGTGTGTGACAACCTTGTTTATCAATTTGTCACTTGTAAAATAAGTCTATCTGACCATATATGATTTTTGGTCACATTCAATGTGTGTATGACAAATATTTGCCACACATGTATACGTATAATGTGACTACTACTTGAACCAGACTTTGATTCGGTAACACTCTCAAATTATTAAGTGACTAACGACTCATCCAAAAAGCATTTTTTAGCCCTAGTCACGTAAATATTCATATGCGTGACAAACAAAATACGAAATGGTCATGCAAACTGACTTCAAGTGTGACTGTTTATTTATGACTGGCGTATTCAGTCACACAAAAAAATTATTTGTGACTACACGAATTTCGGTATGTGTGACCGAACCCCATTTTTGTACTAGTGTTACCCATAAGCTTCTGATAATCAACAACATTTTCTAATAAAGGGTCATTTTTAGATGGTTCATTAGATATGGAAAGCTTTGATATTAAGGGTGTCTTGGATGGTTTGCAGGCAAGCATTCCATACTCAGACAAAAGATCAAGGACATATTTTCTTTTATTCAAACACACACCAAAATTGGTGTCCACAACCTCAATTCCCCAAAAATATTGCAATTATCCTAGGTCTTTGATTTTAAAATTTCCTTTCAAAAAACTTTTAAAGCTGTCAATTTCTTTCTTATCATTTCCAGTGACAATAATGTCATCTACATAAACAAGCACAGCAATAAAGGACTTGGCACAAGACTTAGTATAAAGAGAATAGTCAGATTTACTTTGGACAAAACCATTATCAACCAAAACAGAAGTGAGTTCAGCATTCCACTGTCTAGGAGACTTCTTAAGACCATAAATGGACTTTTTAGCCTACAAACAAGGTTGGGGTTGTCAGAGTAAAAACCTTGAGGAGGTTTCATGTAGACAGTTTCATCTAATTCACCATAAAGAAAGGCATTGTTAATGTCAAGTTGGTATATAGGCCAAGATTGATTAGCAGCTAAGTTTATGAGGCACCTAACAGTCACAATTTTCACAACAGGGGAGAAGGTTTCCTCATAATCAATACCTTCCTTTTGAACACATCCTATGGAAACAAGTCTAGCCTTATACCTTTCTATTTCACCACTAGATTTGAACTTAAGTTTCCAAACCCACTTAGAATTTAAAGCATTTCTACCAACAGGCAATTCAACTAAGTCCCAAGTATCATTTTCAAGCAAATCAGCAAATTCAACATTCATAGCATCAATCCATTGAGGACTTTGACAAGCCTCTATAAAAACTTTTTGGTTCACAACTTTTATTTAATTGAGTCACAAAACATAAACATCCCCTTTAATCTTAGAATATCCAACAAACTTTTCAATCCCATATTTGACTTTTGAATCAACAACAAAATCATTATAGTTTTTTGGAAAAACAGAAGTTCTAGAAGACCTTCTCAAGACTTGTTCATCCTGAGCATTGGTATTAGATATGCCACCCAAGTTCTGTCCATGTAAAGGAAGACCTGGGTGATGCTCTAAAGTTCCTTCAGATATTTGATTTTCATCAAGTGTAGCAGCCTCAAGGTCACTTGGACTGGCATCTGTGGTATCATTGTTGGATGCAGTGTCCACTGTCACCTAGATCCAAGTGTGGGCTACTAGCACTTGGTGACATACTGTCACCATTATGAATGTTTAAAACTCTCTCATCATCATTAGGAAGCTCAGGATTTTCCAAATCAAAAAAGGTTAAAACTTTATTGTTTTGAAAGACATCAACATCTTCATTACTATTCTTTTTATTCAAAACAGTATCTTTGAAAGGAAAAATAGATTCAAAAAACTTAACATCTCTAGAAACAAAGAAATGATGTTTGTCAAGACTATACAGTTTATAACCCTTTTGAGAATTGGAAAAGCCCATCATAACACATTTTTCAGACCTACTGGTGAGTTTATCATGACTATTTAAAATAGTAGCAAAACAAAGACATCCAAAAGTCCTAATATGGGAGAGATTAGAGGATGGATTATACATCATCTCATAAGGAGATCTACCATTTAGCACAGAAGATGGTAATCTGTTGATAAGATAAGTAGCAGTTAGAATGCATTCAGTCCAAAACCTTAATGGTATTCCCCCCTGAAACATAAGGCATCAGGTCACATTAAGAAGATGCCTATGTTTCCTTTCAATCACCCTATTTTGTTGTGGAGTATAAGCACAAGAGGTTTGATGTATAATTCCCTTGGTGTGACAAAAATTTTGAAAATTCTAATTAACAAATTCAGTCCCATTGTCACTTCTAAAAACTTTAACATCTCTTTTGAATTGGTTTTTTAAAAGATTATAAAAAATCTCAATTGAGATACCAACTTCATCTTTGTTTTTGATCAAATAAACCCATACAGCTCTTGTGTAATGATGAGATGGCATTTATACATGATCTCATCGTTCTTTTCGGGCTTTTAATGCATAAAAATGTCATAAAATACCATATATATGCTTGTGTTTGTTTACTTGTGTATTTTAGGTATGGATATCGTGAAAAAGACAAAAGATCACAAGATACAAGGAAAAACGGACACGAGAAACGAAGCCGTACAATGAACCGGGCCCTAATCATGGAATTTTCATCAAATACCCTTGAAGACTTGAAGACAAAACAAGATTGATCCTCCAAGAATGAAGAAATGACACTTAAAACCCTTGTATATTAATAATTACAAGTTTGGTCCCTTAAGTTTGTCAAAATTACAAAAAGGTCCTTCAACTTTGAAGAAATGACAAGATTGGTCCCTCAACAAAATCAATTTGTCAATTATGGTCCCTCATGAAGATTAAGAAGCAAAGAAGACCTTTGAAGATCAATATAGTCCAAGAACAGCCCTTGAAATATTCAAAAATGTCAAAAATACTCCTTGATAACTTTATTCCAAAGTTTTGTGCCAAATGTGACAATTGGTGAAAGATATTAACAAAGCAAACACGTTTTAGGGCTGGAAAACATGATTTGCCAAAAAAACCAAAGGACAAGGACCAAAGATGTCAAGCTGAAACATTTAAACTGAAAAGGGCGCCTAACACCTTTTTTCCCCCAAAATCGGATCAAAGGAGTAACTATTCACTTTCACCCCCACCCAGAATTTACCTCCACTTAACCTTGGGTAAAACTCAATTAAACATGCACACACTTGATTCACACCCACCAAAACCCATCCCACTCCTAAAATCCCCAATCCCACGCGTGTGGACCCTACCCCCAATTCCCCTCTCAACCAATCACATCACACCTTGTCCTCCAAGGCATGTGACGTGTCCCAAATCAATGGCTGATGTTTATCGCTTACTCACAACGCCAAAAACAAACGCCCAGGATCAAAATGTGACAACTCACAACTCAAAACCGTCAAGGGCATTTTAGAGATTTCTAGTGATTAGGGTTTTGATTTTAAGCTTCTAGTATGTTCATTAGACTAGTATAAAAGGAGGCATCAACCTGTGATGACCCCTGGTTCCAGTTTCAAGCTTTTCTCCTTGTAATTCCTTTTTAAAAAAATAAAAGTTTGGTTTTTGATTTAATCAAGTGTAATGCCTTTTTATTGTTTTTAAAAGTTGTGTATTGTGTGAAGCTTGATTCTGAGTTCCATTTGTCATTTGGTTAACTGATTTTGTGTTTCAAAATTTAGTTAAGGTTTCTGAAAATCTGAGAATTTTTGGTAAGAATCTGTTTAAGGATTTGGTGTTTTTAGTTCATGTTATTGGTGATTTAGAGGGTATTAAAACGTGTTAAGAAGGTTGGAAAGGTTTTTGGAAAGGTTTAAGTAAGAAAGAAATCAGAAAAAGTATATTGCATATTATCCTTGTTCTTGTTTTCTTTGATTTTTGATTTAAGCAGGTGTTTGAAGGATTGCTGTTGATTGATCTGCATGCACCCGGGTGCATAAGGAGGTGGTTATGCAACCACAAGGGCTTTGGATGTAAAGCCCTAAGGTAAAAGTTCTTTTACCTTGGTGAAATTTCAGAAAGTGTGTTTTATGTGATCTGATTGATTAAGTGTTCTACTGTTGTTATAAGTGTTTGATCTGTGTTCTTTTATGATTGCATACATGTTAGAAGATCATAGGGTTAAATTGATTGAGTTTTAAACTGATTTGATGTGAAAAAGTTTAGTTTCCAGAATATAACAGGGTGTTTGGGAATAGGTTTAAGCAGGGCTATAGTTTTGATCTATGCTTTGATTAGGTGTTAGAAATATTGGAGTAGGTTGGTATAAGTTTGTTAGGTAGTTATTAGTAAGATTAGAAGGTTTTGAGCTAGTTTGTATGTGGAAAAAGTGAAACAAGTAGCTAAATCTGTATTACCTACTTTATGCTTGAATTTCATGACATTTTGGTGCTGAATCTTTGTGAATGTGTGAGTAATAGGGTGAATTAAGGTTTGTTTTGGTTTGTATACCATTTGGTGAGTGTTTGTGCCAAGTTTGAGGCTTCTAAGTTGGCTAGAGTGCATGTAATAAGCTTAAACAAGTCCCCTGACCTGCATAATCTGTTACAGCAACTTGATATGGTTTTGGTGTGCATTTGTCTGCTTATTCTGTGTTAATGTGCTTGTTTGCTGCTTATATCTTGACTCCTTGTGCTTAAATAAGCACAAGGGTGCCTTTTGTCCACAATACATCCATCATATAAGCATTAAGTCAAGTCCTCTTGGCTCAAAACTTAACAAGTGAACCAAAGTTCACTTGTTCATCAGAAATTTGAAAGAACTGCACATTTTGGATCATAACTTGTTGATCCCTGGCTAAAAAGTTGAATTGGATTTGAGTTTATAGATCATTACAAGTGTCACGTTTGGTTTGAAAAAGAAAAAATAAAAAAAAAAAGAAAAAAATAGCAAAAACCATCATAGCATGGACTCGAACCCCCGACCTGTCGAGCAGGAGTG
The DNA here is from genome assembly GCA_025667525.1 of Glebionis coronaria. Taxonomy (NCBI): domain Eukaryota; kingdom Viridiplantae; phylum Streptophyta; class Magnoliopsida; order Asterales; family Asteraceae; genus Glebionis; species Glebionis coronaria. The sequence goes on along the minus strand of CM046882.1, from coordinate 71,411,095 downwards.
AAAGGGCTTACCATTGATCTATGAGGCTTTTTCTGTTAGCCTCCTAACACGTAGGATATTTAAACCTTTTCTCATTTTTGTTACCAAAAGCAAGCCGTAGCTTATTCCTTGGGTTTTAAGCTTATTCATTAAGCAAATTCGTTTCTTTTTATTTTTCTTATAAAAGTAATAGCATTGTTGATTTTTCTGGCCAAGTTTCATATTTTTCCGTTTATTTAATTAATTTCTAGAATTTATTTAATACCCGTATTTTAATAAATCATTTAAAAATAGAAAAAAGATTTTTAATTTTTAGGAAAAATAAGTTTTAGCTTTTAAAATAATATTTTGAGGTTTATAGCTTATTAGGTTTCCAATTTGGCTTATTTTTAATTTTATAAGATTTTAGGATTTTTTAGCAACTTTAAAAATCAATATAAAATTAATTAATAGGTTTTAGAAACTTTAAATTACATTTTCTTCTTAGTTAGAATATTTAGGATTTTTGAGAATTTTTTAGAATTTATTTGAAGACTTTTTATTTTTAGGAATATTTTAATATTATTTTATTAATTAAAAATCAAAATTTTATTTTTCTTTATTTTCCATTTTTCCTAGGTTCCTTATCATTAATTAGGACTATTTCCATTTTTAGAATATTTTTATAGCTTTTAGATTTATTTTTATAATTATTTTAAGTTTAATTAGGTTTTAATCATTTTTAATCATTTTTAGAATTTTAAAAATAGTTTTATTAGCTTTTAATTTTTAGAAAAATACTTTTTAGTCTTATAATAATATAAGTTAAGTATTTGTTCAATAAAATCATATTTTGGAATATTTTATTGGTTGTATTTAATTTTAGGGCTTTAATTAGCATTTAAAATTAAATATTTAATTAATAAAAGTTTTTAAAATATCTTTGTTGGATTTTTAACTTTATTTATATTATTTAAAGACTTGTTTGTAGCCTTTTAATCTTTTATTGATTTTGTTTTTGGTCTTAGTATAATTTTTTTATTTGGTTGATTTTTCTACGGCTTTACGTTTACGTCTTTTTCGTCATAGTGTAATTTTAACGAAACCGTCTTTCCATCTTCTCAATATTAATCTCAAATAACTACAAGTTAATTCACACACATATACCTCCTTGGGAAACGAACTTTCTCTTCTCATTTTATTTGATTAAGGGTCATTACTTGTGGTTTTCCTAAATCACTCGTTAATACTTACCGCTATTTTACGCTCTTTGTTTTCCTAAACAAGAGTTGTAATTTACTACAATCATTTTTGGCGCCGCTGCCGGGGAGGTGTGTTGTGCTTTAATTTGGAAGCTTTTGTTTTTGATATTATCCATAAATAGTATTTGTGTTAAGTGGAACTCCCTTAACACGTATTATCGGTTTTCTTGGTTTTTCTTGTACAAATATTATTAATATATTGTATTAAGTATCACAATCAAAATACAATATCTCCAAAAGTGTGAAAACACAACCTTAATTGGGATTTGATCTCCTAATTATTGTATTCGAATCTCAAACAAAAAGAAAAGGCAAAAATAGATAAATACTTTCGTGAAGCTCGATTTTGAAAAATACAAACTATAAGGTGGGTATAAGGCGGGTATTATAAAATATACCCTAAGGAAAAAGGCTCTTAAGTGCTTCGCGCCGCCTCGTTTCCCCGCTTGCTTGTGAGTATTTTGAGATTGAAAGCTAATCGAGGGTTTTGCCGCCCAAAGTATTAATACGTATACTATATTTGCTTGGTTTTCTTTGTGATTAAACCCTCGTGAACAATTTGGTTTTCACCAAAGTTCTAAAGTCATTCGAAGGCGTTCACTCCACGTGATCGTTTTCATTCCTTTGAGGCTTCTTTAATCAAGAGTTTGATTCGAGGAGAGATTTTGTAGATTGTTGTCTACGAAGATACACCAAAATCCAAAAAAATTAAATATCATCAAAAACACAAAAAAATTGAAAATACACAAAACAACCAAAAAGAATCTTCTTTGCTCACCTCCCATTCTTCGTGAAGTTTATGATCACTCGTAATCAAGCTAAACGAGCTCGTAAACGTCTTCAAAAGTAAGCAAATCAAGGATCGTTGATTGTTGAAGAACCTCCAATTGTTGAACCTATTGTAGAACAAGAAGTCGTAATGGCTAATCGTACTATGATGGAGTTGCTACAAGCACCCACCGAGGGTTTTGGAGAGGCCATTGTTATTCCCGCCATCCTTGCGGAGAATTTCGAGATTAAGACGGGTTTAATGTCGATGTTGCAAGCAAACAAGTTTAGAGGTCACGAGAAAGACAACCCGCATTACCACATTAGGAATTTCAACCGTCTCACCGCCACTAGCAAATTCAAGGATGTTCCACATGACGCCATTAAGATGATGTTGTTTCCATACTCGTTGGATGGACCCGCAAAAATTTGGCTCGAGAAAGAACCGCCAAATTCGATTTTGACATGGGCCGATCTCGTTTCTAAGTTTGTGAACAAGTTTTTTCCACCATCTAAAACAACACACTTAAAAAATGAGATTTCACGATTTGTGCAACGTAACAATGAAAGTTTTTCAATGGCATGGGAACGATTTAAAGAGATGTTACATGAATGTCCTCACCATGATTTTTCGGAATTGCATCAAATTGATACTTTTTATAATGGGCTTAATGATCATGAACGAGATTATTTGAATGCCGCCGCGGGTGGTAATTTTTTGTGCAAGACGACAAATGAGGCTTTACAAATCATTGAAAATCGATCTAAGGTTTATAGCCCTCGTAACACACCGAGTGTTGCCAATATGGGTTCGTCATCGTCATCACAATCGTCTCGTAGCATTAACGCCTTACATGATGAAGCTAATGAGGAAAATCGGTTTTTTGATAGATTTGCTAATCTAATGTCCCATTGGAAGGCTCAAGAAGCTTCCAATTCCGCTTCGGTTAAAGCGGTTGCTAAGAGTTGTTTATCTTGTGGGGGAGCTCATGATCTTTCCGAGTGCATTACCGCGGATGGTAACACTTCGAGTGCTTATGTAGCAACGGGAACTTACAACCAAAACGGCCAAGGTTCCCGTCCAAATCAAGCTCCACCAAATCAAAATGTTAATAATTATCGAAACAACAACCAAGGTAATTACCAAGGCAACACACGCAATTACAACAAAGGGAATTATCAAAGTGGGAATGGACAAATCTCTAATCAAAACCAAAACCGTGATTTTCAAAACACTACACAAGGTTTTCAAAATGCTCACACGAAAAATTTGCAAGGAGAATTTTTGGATTATGCAAAAGCAAATGATGCTAAATTTGATAATATGCAACGTGAGATGATTAGCTTAAGGTCCGAGTTGAAAAACGAGCTTAAAAATGAACTTGCTAATGAACTTAAAACTCATGCAAACAAAATGGAAGGAAATGTCCAACGTCTTCAACAAAACCAACAAAAGATGGAATTAGGACAACATGAGATTAAGCAAGAGTTGTTAAAAGCGGATGCTAGGCAATCAAAATTTGAGGACCGAATGGCTAAGATGTTTGAAGCAATCATGTGTAAGCCCTCTTCCTCGGGTGGTCTTCCTAGTGATACCATTAACAACCCGAGGGGAGAATTGAAGGTTGTTGCTACACGAAGTGGTAAAACTTTCAAAGAACCAATCTCTCGTCCAAGTACTTCTACGGAGAAGGAAATCGAGAAAGAACCCGAGGTGATGGTCGAAAAGGAGCACATTACAATCCCACGAAGTACCGCTCAAACCACACCTACGGTTGAACTAATACCAATTGTGGAACCCGAGTTATCCAAGGCCGTTGCCTAATGACCAACCCACACCACCTTTACCTTACCCTTCGAGACGTAACAAAGAGAAAGCACAAGAACGGAACAATTATCAATTTGAGCTATTTATGAAAATGTTTCGTGATCTACATTTTAACATAAGTTTTGCCGATGCTTTAATCATGATGCCTCGATTCGCCGCAAACTTCAAAAGTATGCTAAACAACAAAGAGAAGTTACAACAATCGTCTAGTTGTTCATCGGTTTTTCTAAGCCGCATACCACAAAAAGTCGGTGATCCCGGTAAATTTTTGATTCCGTGTTCTATACAAGATATGGAGGAATGCTACGCCTTGGCCGATCTTGGCGCTAGTATTAATTTAATGCCTCTCGAGATTTTCAAATCGCTTTCGCTACCGGCTCTTACTCCTTCGAACATGTCCATCGAGATGGCCGATCATTCTACGATCATGGCATGTGGAGTAGCCGAGGACGTTTTCGTTAAAGTCGGAAAGTTTTACTATCCCGTTGACTTTATCGTTGTAGACATTCCCATCGATCGAAAAGTTCCTCTCATTTTGGGTCGTTCATTTTTGGATACATCAAGAGCACTTATCGATGTTCATGCTCGAAAAATCACCCTTCGTTTCAATGAAGAAGAACTTGTCATCAATGCAACACAAAACTCCAATCTTTCTCATGTCTATTCTATTGCAACTTTAAACCATGGTGACTCGACCAATGTCGTTTGCAAAGAATTTTCACCAAGAGTTTTAGGGAATGTCGCCAAAAACAATTTACCATTTCCTCCGCCGGTGGAGGTTATGAGTGCTAAACCTACAAAGAAGAAACCATCAATACTTGAATCGAAAAATCCTTCGCCTCACCTTGAACATTCATTCTTAAAAAGTATTGATAAGTTGCCGGTTTCTACGGAAAATCTTTCGGATGATGAATATGTAGACCCCAATAGGGAGGTTTTCTTCGTCGATAAACGTTTTGAGAACTTGCCACCACCAAAACCAAAACGGTTTCAAAATGTGAGAATTTTTAGTGTAACTAACATCGTCTTAGAAACACCGAATATTTTCGACATAATCAAAAAGGGTTTTCATAAGGAGAGTTTAAAAGATAAAAAAGGAAAAGATCTTAAATGTGATTTAATTGATTTTTCTACAAATCTAACTCCGTCATCACCACGTGATTTGAGTGCTACAAACTCGTCTACTCCTTTTGACGATGTTTTGTGTGGTTCTAGTATGGGGGAAGCCCCTAATGTTCCCTCATCCTTGTCCACCGAGGACGAGATTTTCGATCCCGGAATTTCATGTAAAGGGAAATCTCGGTCTTCCACCGATGCAATAAATGGAAACTATATCTATTTGCTTGGTGCGAGTCTACCTCGAGTAGCTCAAACGTTTGTCTTACCAATTGTCTCACCCTTCTACTTCTCATCTATTTTCTTCAAACTCTTTGAGTTTATGGCACATATTGGAGTGGCGTTGATTTGTTTTTCCAATGGAAACGAGAACGCCATTTTTGACCCCGGTATTTTGCATCATTTAAGGACTTAGTCCTTAATACCGGTTGCTTTTTGGGCCTTGTGTATCATGTAAGCCCCATCAAAAATTGACCACACCTTAATTTCCCTAAATGTTCACATTTTGAGGGGATCGAGTCGAGCTCATGACTCGGTAATCAAAAACGAGGTGCCTCGTGGGGGAAATCCCATGCTTATCTTTTATATCCACTAATAAGGGGATTTGTACCCTTCCAACTCGTTGTCTCGTGGTTGTTTGTGATTGTGTTATCTAGATCATCATCATCATCTACGATTGAAGACTCTCGTGTTCGTTTACGTGAGCCTCCATCGTTCGTTTGAAGAAGTTTTTCACGATTCCATGACATATCCTTTATTGTTCTAACAATTATCTTTTAGCATAATTAATAAACGGCTTTAGATATATTGTTGATCACCCTTTCCATGCTAGATCCTAAGCATTCGATTCTTCGTCTCTAGTATGGGGGTGCTCCACCTTTAGACTCGAAACATTGAGGACAATGTTTACTTTTAGTATGGGGGGGTGAATAGGTACTTGCTTTGCTACGCCCTCACGTTTTCCAACTTTCAATGTTTTGTTTTGCTAATAAGGCTAAAAATGGCCAAATTTTAAAATTTTTCGTAGTTTTCATAAGTGTTTTTAAGACACGAATGTATATTTTCCGATGGGTAGAATAAGAGTTAATTTTTGACTTGATGGGCATTTGGAGCCATTTACATTCCTTAACCCGCTCAATTCAAGTTTTGCTAGACTTTTATATAGGGAGCTTTAAAACGCGAAAGTCTTAATTCATCCGGGTTAAGAACAAGAACTTTTCGCAAGTTCCTATAATTGATTCTAGAAAGTCACTTATCAAGGGAACTTTAAAACGCATTCTCTAAACTTGAAAAAGTCCAAGAAAGTGCAAGATCCTATAGGTGGCTTGAAAACCCAAAACTTTGATTTGATATAGTCTTAATGAAAGGTAATCCAAATTTGGCTTAATTTTGACTTGCATGGCTAAGTATTCACGAGTCTCTTTAATTAGAGGTCTTTATATAGTGAAGAACGAGAAATGATAGAGTTAGACAAGTGATCATGCTAAACGTAGAACATGAAAGTGTTCTTTCAAAAACTCATATGTTTTTAATTGTGGCTTTTTCTTCCCATAAGATCAATGCATTAGGAATAAATCATAATTGCAATAAGTAAGGTCGTACGATTTGAAAAGTTACTTAGCCTCTAGCGCAAGATCGTTTAAAAGTTGCTCGGGGTTGAATAGAGTTCATAGCCAAGGCATAACTTATTGAAGCGGGACGCGAAGATTGGCGATCATCCAAAAAGGCCCTAACAAGGCATGAGGAGCTCTATTTTTGCTAAAGATCCAAAGATGATGTGAAGTATCATTATTCCTAAATCAATATGAAGGATCGAGACACACGACGAGAAGCTATTACTCCCCTAAAGAATGGAGAAAGTCTATCCAAAAAGACCCTAACAAGGTATGAGGATAAATATATCCAAGTCCGAAAAGGAGGCGGATCGTTGTATATCAAAATCCAAAGTAAGGATTGAAGAAAAATGATGAAGTCGTGGTCCTATATGAAGAATCTCTCAAAAACGTCAAGTGAAGAAATTCCAAAATTTGAAGAGAAGACCATAATTTCAAGAACATCTTCCCAAGATTTGAAGTATGAAGTACATGCCAAATATCGGTCCGAGAAAGGTCTCAAATCGTGAAACGAGTTATGCCAAGATATGAACTTAAGGAGATACACGAGAAGCCGTTTTAAAAGATTTTGTCCTTCGGCTAACTATTGATCAAATCGTGCTACTTTGCTTTCGGACTAATAACTACTCAAATAAGTCAATATGAATCACTTGTGATCCATGACAAATAGATAAAAAATGCTAGTAACCCATTTCCTTTTATAATAACTAGGATTGCGGGGAGAAAAAGTATTACACAATTTGGACGTATGAGTAGTGTTAGCATTGTGACTTGTACCAACAATGATCTTGTTTTTGCACTTAGCATGGAATGTATGACAATCAAGGATGACGAAGTTTACTCTAAGGGACATTAACTTGTTTCTATTCTTAGACCCTAAAAGTCACATTATGGTGATGAAAATCATACATTATGTCTTTACACATCATCGTAGTATGTTGCAAGTCTTTTACTCTTCAATAAAGGTTAATAAAATTGAACTTTGGTGATGCTTAGATACTTTATTCTAGCATTGCGTGAGGGCACGGCAATGGCCTAGTATGGGGGAGTGATGAGATGGCATTTATACATGATCTCATCGTTCTTTTCGGGCTTTTAATGCATAAAAATGTCATAAAATACCATATATATGCTTGTGTTTGTTTACTTGTGTATTTTAGGTATGGATATCGTGAAAAAGACAAAAGATCACAAGATACAAGGAAAAACGGACACGAGAAACGAAGCCGTACAATGAACCGGGCCCTAATCATGGAATTTTCATCAAATACCCTTGAAGACTTGAAGACAAACAAGATTGATCCTCCAAGAATGAAGAAATGACACTTAAAACCCTTGTATATTAATAATTACAAGTTTGGTCCCTTAAGTTTGTCAAAATTACAAAAAGGTCCTTCAACTTTGAAGAAATGACAAGATTGGTCCCTCAACAAAATCAATTTGTCAATTATGGTCCCTCATGAAGATTAAGAAGCAAAGAAGACCTTTGAAGATCAATATAGTCCAAGAACAGCCCTTGAAATATTCAAAAATGTCAAAAATACTCCTTGATAACTTTATTCCAAAGTTTTGTGCCAAATGTGACAATTGGTGAAAGATATTAACAAAGCAAACACGTTTTAGGGCTGGAAAACATGATTTGCCAAAAAAACCAAAGGACAAGGACCAAAGATGTCAAGCTGAAACATTTAAACTGAAAAGGGCGCCTAACACATTTTTTCCCCCAAAATCGGATCAAAGGAGTAACTATTCACTTTCACCCCCACCCAGAGTTTACCTCCACTTAACCTTGGGTAAAACTCAATTAAACCTGCACACACTTGATTCACACCCACCAAAACCCATCCCACTCCTAAAATCCCCAATCCCACGCGTGTGGACCCTACCCCCAATTCCCCTCTCAACCAATCACATCACACCTTGTCCTCCAAGGCATGTGACGTGTCCCAAATCAATGGCTGATGTTTATTGCTTACTCACAACGCCAAAAACAAACGCCCAGGATCAAAATGTGACAACTCACAACTCAAAACCGTCAAGGGAATTTTAGAGATTTCTAGTGATTAGGGTTTTGATTTTAAGCTTCTAGTATGTTCATTAGACTAGTATAAAAGGAGGCATCAACCTGTGATGACCCCTGGTTCCAGTTTCAAGCTTTTCTCCTTGTAATTCCTTTTTAAAAAAATAAAAGTTTGGTTTTTGATTTAATCAAGTGTAATGCCTTTTTATTGTTTTTAAAAGTTGTGTATTGTGTGAAGCTTGATTCTGAGTTCCATTTGTCATTTGGTTAACTGATTTTGTGTTTCAAAATTTAGTTAAGGTTTCTGAAAATCTGAGAATTTTTGGTAAGAATCTGTTTAAGGATTTGGTGTTTTTAGTTCATGTTATTGGTGATTTAGAGGGTATTAAAACGTGTTAAGAAGGTTGGAAAGGTTTTTGGAAAGGTTTTTGGAAAGGTTTAAGTAAGAAAGAAATCAGAAAAAGTATATTGCATATTATCCTTGTTCTTGTTTTCTTTGATTTTTGATTTAAGCAGGTGTTTGAAGGATTGCTGTTGATTGATCTGCATGCACCCGGGTGCATAAGGAGGTGGTTATGCAACCACAAGGGCTTTGGATGTAAAGCCCTAAGGTAAAAGTTCTTTTACCTTGGTGAAATTTCAGAAAGTGTGTTTTATGTGATCTGATTGATTAAGTGTTCTACTGTTGTTATAAGTGTTTGATCTGTGTTCTTTTATGATTGCATACATGTTAGAAGATCATAGGGTTAAATTGATTGAGTTTTAAACTGATTTGATGTGAAAAAGTTTGGTTTCCAGAATATAACAGGGTGTTTGGGAATAGGTTTAAGCAGGGCTATAGTTTTGATCTATGCTTTGATTAGGTGTTAGAAATATTGGAGTAGGTTGGTATAAGTTTGTTAGGTAGTTATTAGTAAGATTAGAAGGTTTTGAGCTAGTTTGTATGTGGAAAAAGTGAAACAAGTAGCTAAATCTGCATTACCTACTTTATGCTTGAATTTCATGACATTTTGGTGCTGAATCTTTGTGAATGTGTGAGTAATAGGGTGAATTAAGGTTTGTTTTGGTTTGTATACCATTTGGTGAGTGTTTGTGCCAAGTTTGAGGCTTCTAAGTTGGCTAGAGTGCATGTAATAAGCTTAAACAAGTCCCCTGACCTGCATAATCTGTTACAGCAACTTGATATGGTTTTGGTGTGCATTTGTCTGCTTATTCTGTGTTAATGTGCTTGTTTGCTGCTTATATCTTGACTCCTTGTGCTTAAATAAGCACAAGGGTGCCTTTTGTCCACAATACATCCATCATATAAGCATTAAGTCAAGTCCTCTTGGCTCAAAACTTAACAAGTGAACCAAAGTTCACTTGTTCATCAGAAATTTGAAAGAACTGCACATTTTGGATCATAACTTGTTGATCCCTGGCTAAAAAGTTGAATTGGATTTGAGTTTATAGATCATTACAATTGTCACGTTTGGTTTGAAAAAGAAAAAATAAAAAAAAAGAAAAAAATAGCAAAAACCATCATAGCATGGACTCGAACCCCCGACCTGTCGAGCAGGAGTGAAAGGGCTTACCATTGATCTATGAGGCTTTTTCTGTTAGCCTCCTAACACGTAGGATATTTAAACCTTTTCTCATTTTTGTTACCAAAAGCAAGCCGTAGCTTATTCCTTGGGTTTTAAGCTTATTCATTAAGCAAATTCGTTTCTTTTTATTTTTCTTATAAAAGTAATAGCATTGTTGATTTTTCTGGCCAAGTTTCATATTTTTCCGTTTATTTAATTAATTTCTAGAATTTATTTAATACCCGTATTTTAATAAATCATTAAAAAATAGAAAAAAGATTTTTAATTTTTAGGAAAAATAAGTTTTAGCTTTTAAAATAATATTTTGAGGTTTACAGCTTATTAGGTTTCCAATTTGGCTTATTTTTAATTTTATAAGATTTTAGGATTTTTTAGCAACTTTAAAAATCAATATAAAATTAATTAATAGGTTTTAGAAACTTTAAATTACATTTTCTTCTTAGTTAGAATATTTAGGATTTTTGAGAATTTTTTAGAATTTATTTGAAGACTTTTATTTTTAGGAATATTTTAATATTATTTTATTAATTAAAAATCAAAATTTTATTTTTCTTTATTTTCCATTTTTCCTAGGTTCCTTATCATTAATTAGAACTATTTACATTTTTAGAATATTTTTATAGCTTTTAGATTTATTTTTATAATTATTTTAAGTTTAATTAGGTTTTAATCATTTTTAATCATTTTTAGAATTTTAAAAATAGTTTTATTAGCTTTTAATTTTTAGAAAAATACTTTTTAGTCTTATAATAATATAAGTTAAGTATTTGTTCAATAAAATCATATTTTGGAATATTTTATTGGTTGTATTTAATTTTAGGGCTTTAATTAGCATTTAAAATTAAATATTTAATTAATAAAAGTTTTTAAAATATCTTTGTTGGATTTTTAACTTTATTTATATTATTTAAAGACTTGTTTGTAGCCTTTTAATCTTTTATTGATTTTGTTTTTGGTCTTAGTATAATTTTTTTATTTGGTTGATTTTTCTACGGCTTTACGTTTACGTCTTTTTCGTCATAGTGTAATTTTAACGAAACCGTCTTTCCATCTTCTCAATATTAATCTCAAATAACTACAAGTTAATTCACACACATATACCTCCTTGGGAAACGAACTTTCTCTTCTTTTTAAGTGATTAAGGGTCATTACTTGTGGTTTTCCTAAATCACTCGTTAATACTTTCCACTATTTACGCTCTTTTCCTAAAGAGTAGTAAAAGGACTACAATCATGTAATCATCCAAAATGGTTATAAAATATATATGACCAGTGTGACTGGTCACCCTATAAGGCCCCCACAGATCTAAATGTACCAGTTCACCAAGATATTTAGTTTTGTGGTCACTTAATGGAAAAGGTTCTCTAGTCTGTTTAGCTCTTTGACAGATTTCACAAAACTCATTTTGATCAGTAACACTAATGTTCAAAGAATTTTTAAGCACATTTAGAGTTGGGTCAGTAGGGTGTCCTAATCTACAATGCCAGTCATGTTTAGACAAAGAGCAAGCAATCACATAAGGGTCATTAACACATTTAGTACCTTCTACATCTAAATAGTATAAACCACCACATTGTCTACCAGCCCCCAAAAATTTTTCGAAATCATGATTCAAAAAGAAAAATTTATTCTCATCAAAAGCAACCAAAATTTTGTTATCCTTAGCCAACTTATGAACAAAAACCAAGGTAACACAATAATCAGGTATAACAAGAACATCAAACATAAGAAGACCATTTGAAAGGTTAAGATTGCCAATTTTATAAATGATGGCTTCAATCCCATTGGGATGAGCCACCTTAATGTGAAGATGAGAGATATCAAAAACATTTTCCAATTCAGTGTCATCATTGGTCATATGTTGATTTTCCCCTGAATCAACAACCTTCCTATTGTTCCCAAGTTTTGACTTGATGTTGGTGTTAGAACAAAAAAACTTCTCAAAGTTATCATTAAAAATCTTACTAGTGGTTATTCTTTCAAGGCCATTTGTTTGACAGCTTAAACTAGACCCCACTTTCGATTAGATAGGTTTCGGTCTTAATCAAGATAGGTCAAGGCCACGTCGGAACGGTCGGTAGCTACTTAGTCTCATCCGAGAGTTCAAACAACTACCTACCGTATTGGCATTAACAGTTTTTTCCAGAATCACTTGTGCTTCCCTTGTTTTCTTTAAACATAGAGATCAAAGTAGCAAGTTGCTCATCACTGAAACTAGATGAAGAGGAAATCCCAACAGAATTGTTAGAGACATTTTTACCCTTGTTACCTTGACCCCCCCCCCCCCCTTTTTTTCTTTCCAAAGTCACTAGGGTAACCAATTGATATGAGCGATTTTACTCATATCAATTATATCATAAAACAATGAATAAATGCATAAAACCAGTAAAAATATCCTTGTATATGTGTTTTTCTTGTTTCATGTGTGTAGGTACCGATGATAACGAAAATCAGCAAAATTGGCACGAGATTGAAGAAAAGATCAACAATTCTAAAATCGAGCTCGTCTTAGTGGATTTAATCTCAAAAGGAGTTATTTGAGTTTGTGGGTCCCACATTTTGTTATTGGGCCCAAAAGCCCAATTGTGGAAACAAGTTACCAAGATTAAACCTAAGAGCCCTAATCAAAAGCCCAAAATGAATTTACTTTAAAACGGATGGAAATAATAAGTTGGGTCCATTAGAAGCCCAAGAAACAAAGTATTGCAGCGAATGGTGTTTTTTAAGTTTGAGTCCAAGCCCAATTAATAAACAAAGTAAAAACGATGGAATTTAGAGTTATAAACTCTTTATGGTAAATTACTTTTGGTCAAACATCTCACACACACAAAATCCCTTCGATATTAACAAAGACTTCCACCTTTGCCTTTCTCTCACCCTCTACCCCAAATAATAACCAGGCTTTTCACTGTTACCCAAAACCCTAATTTACAAAATAATTGGGGCTTTTACTATCTTAAAGCGCGTGACATACACGCAAGGGGAATTAATCCCCAAGAATACCGGAGATTGAGTATGGAGATTCTTTGGTGACGTGGCCCTTTACTCCTTTGTGATTGGATTAAACAGCTCACCTCTCAACAACCCTCCATAAAAAAGAAGCCACATCAGCTTAGAGAAAGCACAACTAGTACAATATCCTTCCACCGTGGCGATCTGTGTGACCCAAGAGCTATCCACAGCCGTTTGATCAAATAAAAGAAAGAGAAAGATGGATTGGATGGCTAGGATGCAAGATTCTGCCCAATAAACTCACCCAAGAGGGTTTGGAGTTAGCCTATAAAAACCCCCATAATCTGTAATTTTTATTATTCCAATTTTTACTTAGATAATGTTAAATTAGCTGTAGGATTTATTGTATTTCAATTTTCAATAGTATTTTAATATTTTTATTGATTTAATAAAAGTTTAATTTGGCATAATCTTTCCATATCTTTTATTTATTGTTAAAGTTTTTCTATAAATCTTTTACTGTCTAATTTTGATATTATAATAAAAATGTTATTTAATTAAGCTAAAATAAATAGCTTGGATTAAATAATAAATGTCAAAGTTAGGGAAGAACTTTCCCTACTGGAAAGTTTTATAAACAAGTTGTTATGGTTCGATTGATGAATGTGGTTCGAGATGTTGGTGAATGGTGTTTGGGTCGATGGTGTTTGATGGTTAAGATGATGGTGGTGTCGTTTAGGTTTTAAGCCAGCTCAGCGCTGCGCTTCATCTCAAAGGCTCATCAATAATGGTTAAGCTCAGTTTTAATTATTTTGTATGTTTAAGTTTTATGCTAGTATTAATCTATCAATGATGCTTGACTGAGTAGTTTTTTTAGTTTTAAAGTCGTAGTCTGATTTCTTATTAGATAATTGCTTTAACTATAATTTTATTTATGCTGATTATGAATTAAACTGTTATGGTTAATAATGTTTGTGGATCTGATTAGTTAGATATATTGTTGAGTTTTAGTTTATTGTCTCTTATTATTCAAATGTTTCTGCTTAGTTTTATTAAAAATGTTGTTGTTAAATCTGATATTAACAAGTCTGCTGAATGAGGAGGTTTGAAATTGCTGTGTTAAAAGTTTAAGAATACTGGTATTTGATTTTAGATGATATAATTTGCTGAATGTTTGTTTTAAACTGATTTTGGATATAGTTTGGTTTATGAAGATCTTATCAGTTTTTTTCTCCTAAAACTGGCATGTTATATTGCTGAGTCTGGTTATTCTGAGTGTAATATGTTGGTATTTGGCTTTTCTTATCTATGTCTGCATTTTTATTAAGTTTGCTGATATAAGTTTAGCCTGTTTTTATCTTGCTGATTAAATAGTTAGCTTTTCTGATATTATATACTTTGCTGAGATTTGCTGATTTGAAGCTTAATTTGAATGACAGTTGAGTTTTATTTGTTGTATGAATTATTTTGCTGATATGTCTGTTTCTTTTGCTGAGAGTTATTTGTTTATGATTTGCTGACTTGCTAGATCATGTGCATATTTGGTTACTTGCTTTATATTTGTGTACTTTGTTTTTGTTAGCGGTTTTGTTGTTTTCACATAATCTATCATATCCAACTGATATGATAGATATTTACTGATTCCTATCAGTTTTATAGTATTTACCACATCAAAAGTCACTCCTGTGACTGTGTTTCTCTATTTCATTTTCAAAGAAATCAATTCACAAAAAAATGTTCCTTATGGGGCTCGAAACCGTGACCTTATGGTTACCAGCCATGCATGTTTACCAGTTGTTCAAGATCATCTTTTGAGATTAATTATAGCTCATTTAATTAAAATAGGACATTAATTAGGTTGACAGCTTTTCTTTAGTTTAAATACATAGTTTAAATTTTGTCTTAATTTAAATCATTTTAATTTCTTTTATAAAAGTTTTAATAATAAATAAATAAAAACAAAATAAAAAATGTTTTATTAATTTTTAGAAATTTAATTAGTTATTAAAAATTAGTTTTTGAATAATTAGATTTTAATTAATTTAGATTTTAAATAAATTAGTTTCATAAATAGATCTTTTTTTAAAAGTTATTTTAATTAAATAGTTAAATTTAAATAGATTTTAAAATAGTTTAAATTTTTAAATAGCCTTAATTTTTTTAAATAATTGTATTTAGATTAAATAATGGGAAACGATTCATGCACTTAGGTTTTAATTAATTAAAAAATTTGTAAAAGTAATTTTAGTTTAAAAACCGAAAACACATTCAAATCAATTGTCCAAATCGAAATAAAACGTCTCAAATTCACTCGATCTGCGTGTACAACGGACTTGGTTCATCAACGTGTTTAATTAAATTTGTCTTTGGTGAATTTAGTCTATTACTTTTTCCTAAAGGTAATTTTCTAAGTTTACCCTATAACGTATCTAAATAATATACATTCCACGATACATCAAAAATTTTGGCGCCGCTGCCGGGGATCTTGTGTACGATTCGTCTTTATGAGATTTGTTGATCGTTGATTTGAAGAACCTTTCCGTCCTCGAAAAGTTTTGTTATTTTTCTATTATTAAAGTATGTATCGTTTTTCGTGTTTTTTTGTGATTAGTATATTGTATTACGTAGAACAATAAATTTACCTATTTCCAAATAAGACCTTAGTTGGGATTTCATCACCTAGCTATTGTATTCGAATCCAAAACGAAAATAAAAGGCAAAATAGATAAATACTAATAAAAAGTTTGAACTCGATTTATACAAACTATAAGGTGGGTATAAGGCGACGTGCTATAAAAGGCCGTCTAAGGAAAAAGGTTTTTAAGTGCTTTGTGCCACCTGTTTCCCCGCTTGCTTGTGCGTATATTGAGAGTGACGACCGATTATTGGTTTGCCAACTCAAGTAGTATTAAATCTTATTTTTGTAGTTTACTTATTGAACCTCGAGACGTTTAGGTTTTCACCTATCGTTTCAAAGTCGACCGAGGGTAGATTACTTCCATAGTAATTATCCTTATTCCTTATTTTTTATAAATCTTTTTGATTGAGAAATACCAAATAAAAATACCAAAAATAATCTTCTTCTTGTCTAATTTCATTTCTTCAATCCTCTAAAATTCTCGTCACTTTGTTTTATGCAATTACGATCTTCTCGACTTTTGATTAATTTAAATAGGCTTGAAAATATTCCTCTTAGAAATAGAATCGTCAACAACAAATAGTGGAACCCGAGCTTCCACCTATTGTTGTAGAGATGGCCGATAACCGAACAATGGAGGAATTGCTCCGTGCACCCACCGAAGGGTATGGGGAAGCAATCGTTGTGCCGGCTATTTTGGCGGATCATTATGAGATTAAGTTGGGACTTTTATTGCTCATTTGTGCCGACCAATTTCGTGGCAATGAGACCGATAGCCCGCACTCTCACATTCGGAATTTTCATCGTATTACCTCGACTCTCAAGTTTAGAGATGTGCCGAATGACGCGATTAAGCTCATGCTTTTTCCGTACTCGCTCGAGGGTAACGCTAAGATTTGGTATGAGAAAGAACCACCGGGTTCGATTTTGACATGGGGTGATTTAGTGTCTAAGTTCATGAATTACTTCTTTCCACCATCTAAAACAACACACTTTAAGAACGAGATCACTAGATTTGAACAAAAAGTGCATGAACCGTTTAGGGTTGCTTGGGAAAGGTTTAAAGATTTGCTAAGACAATGTCCACACCACGGTTTCTCGGAATTGCATCAAATCAATACTTTTTATAATGGACCTAATATGGTTGAACAAGATTCTTTAAATGCCGCCGCGGGTGGTAATCTTTTAAGAAAAACTCCGAGAGATGCGTGGGGTATAATTGAGAATAAGTCTAGAGTGCAATATTCACGAAACAAACCGGTTGTTTCCAATGTGAATTCATCTAATACCGAGATTGTTACATTGGACTCTAAGATTGACACGATTTTGAATGAGATTAGGAAGAATCCTCATGGAACGATTAATATGGTTGAGAATGTTTGTGTATCATGTGGTGGAGCACATCCTAATTATGCTTGTTCAACCACGGGGTTTGATCAAGCTAGTGCTTTTGCCGCGACGGGAACTTATGGCTCCAACGGTCAAGTTCCTCGTCAAAATCATGTTGCTCCACCGGTTCAAAATAGGTACAACAATGGAAACAATGGGAATAATTTTAACGGTGCTAACCAAGGGAATTTCAATCAAGGAAATGGATTTAATGCTAATCAAAACAATCAAGGTTTTAACAATAATCAAAATGATTTGTCAATCTACATCAAAACGAATGAGGCAAATTTGAAAGCTTTTCAAAACAATGTTCAAGGACAAATGGCAACTTTGAAAATGAGTTTCAAAATACGATCAAGGGGCAAAATAACAAGATTGAGCTTAACCAACGAAGATTTGAACAAAGATTAGAGCAAAACCAAAACCGTTTTGAACAAAGATTAGAGCAAAGTCAAAATCGTATGCAACAAAGTTTGGAACAAGGTCAAAACAAATTGCTTTCGATGTTTGAGTATTTTATGAGCAAACCCTCCTCTTCTTCGGGTGACTTACCTAGCAACACCATTCCAAACCCGAAGGGTGAGATGAAAGCTATTACCACACGTAGTGCGAAGGCTTTAGACGGACCTTTGCTTCCACATGTGAGTACCTCTCCGGTGAGGGAAGTGGAGCAAGAACCCGAGGTGGTTTCCTATTCCACCATAGGTAGACCAATTTCCTATTCCGGAACCCGAGCTTCCGAAGACTAAACCCACACTACCCTACCCTTCGAGACTTAACAAAGAGAAGCTCCGCGAAAAGACCAATGCTCAAATGTATACATTTCTTGAGGTGTTTAAAAAATGTATATTAATCTTAGTTTCGCGGATGCATTGCTTAACATGCCTAAGTTTGCTTCAACAATGAAAAGGATGATGAACGATAAAAAGAAATTGGTTGAAGTGTCTACATCTTTAAATGAAAGTTGATCCGCGGTTCTCTCTAAAAAGTTTCCCAAAAAGCTTGGAGACCCCGGTCAATTTGTGATACCATGTGATTTCCCTAATATGGAAGAATGTTTAGCATTATCCGATCTTGGGGATAGCATAAATTTGATGCCTCTTTCCGTGTGGAAAAGGGTATCACTTCCCGATCTTACACCTACTAAGATGACTCTCGAGCTAGCGGATCGATCGACCGCCTTTCCAAAAGGTATAGCCGATGACGTGTTAGTCAAAGTAGGAAAGCTCATATTCCCAGTGGATTTTATAATTTGTGATTATCCGGAAAATTCTCGTGTGCCTCTTATTTTTGGAAGAACGTTTTTAAATACGGCTAGTTCTATAGTTGACATGAGAGCGGGGAAATTGACTTTACGTTTTGATGATGAAAGTATCACACTTTATGTTGGTAATATCTCGAGACCTTCTTCCGAGTACAACAAGGAATCAATCAATCAAATCGATGTGATTGATGTTGCTAGTGAAGAAGTTTCGCAAGATATGCTTGGTTTTTCGGATATTTCCAAAAGTGGCAATCCCACTTCATCGAATCCGATTATCTCTTTGGCTAAACCTCCACTCACTCCATTTGAGGGAGGGGACTTCGTTCTAGAAGAGCTCAAGGATAATGGTCATTCAAAAATCGATAAGGAAATTGATGATTACCTTAGCAAACCATTCGATCCTAGTGAGTTTGATAGTGAGAATTTTGATCCTGAGGGAGATATTGCATTGATTGAAAAGTTGTTGAATATGGATCCTTTTGAATCACCACCTATGGAATTAAAAGTTGTGAATGAAAATGAAACTAAAGTGAAAACATCTATTGAGGAAGCACCCGAATTAGAACTTAAGGAACTTCCCACTCATTTGGAGTATGCTTTTCTTGAAGGAACGGATAAATTACCGATGATTATTGCCAAGGGATTAAAGGAAAATGAAAAGGATGAACTTATTAAAGTGCTTAAGAAACATAAACGGGCCATTGCATGGAAATTCACCGACATAAAGGGTATAGATCCAAAATTTTGTACTCATAAAATTCTAATGGAGCAAGATTATAAACCCGCTATCCAAAATCAAAGACGGGTCAATCCAAAGATTCATGAGGTGATCAAAAAGTAAGTTACTAAACTTCTAGACGCCGGAATGATCTACCTTATCTCGGATAGTCCATGGGTTAGTCCCGTGCATTGTGTTCCAAAGAAAGGATGAATGCCGGTTGTTACTAATGAGGATAATGAAATGATTCCTACTAGACTTGTAACCGGTTGGCGTGTTTGTATTGACTATAGGAAGCTTAACGATGCCACTAGGAAGGATCATTTTCCATTACCTTTTATGGATCAAATGTTAGAGAGACTAGCGGGAAATGAATTCTATTGCTTTTTGGATGGATTTCTGGCTATTTCCAAATTCCCATTGACCCTCGTGATCAAGAAAAGACCACATTCACTTGTCCTTATGGAACATTTGCTTATCGTAGAATGCCTTTTGGATTATGCAATGCTCCGGGGACGTTCCAAAGGTGTATGATGGCCATTTTCCATGATATGATCGAAAAAACCATGGAAGTCTTCATGGATGATTTCTCGGTTTTGGGGGAATGTTTCACTTCATGTCTCTCTACTTAGAAAGAATGTTGCAACGTTGTGAGGAAACGAATCTTGTGCTTAATTATGAAAAATGTTACTTCATGTGCAAAGAAGGAATTGTGTTAGGACATAAGATCTCTAAGGCCGGTATTAAGGTTGATAGGGCTAAAATCTACGTGATTGCCAAATTCCTCCACCCACCACCGTTAAGGGAGTTAGGAGTTTTCTCGGCCATGTCGGCTTCTATAGACGTTTTATCCAAGACTTCTCTAAGACAGCTCGTCCTATGACCCATCTTTTGGAAAAAGAGACTCCATTCCTCTTTCGGATGAGTATATTCAAGCCTTTGAGATACTTAAAAGGAAATTAACCGAATCACCAATTTTAGTTGCTCCGGATTGGAACCTACCTTTTGAAATAATGTGTGATGCTAGGGATGGATTACGCGTTAGGTGCGGTTTTGGGGCAACGTAAGTCAAAACATTTCTTGCCTATACACTATGCAAGTAAGACTATGACGGATGCTCAAACTAAGTACACCACAACGGAAAAGGAGTTACTTGCTGTTGTGTATGCTTTTGAAAAGTTTAGACCATATCTCATCTTGTCTCAAACCATAGTGTATACGGACCACTCGGCTATCAAATATCTTTTTAGTAAACAAGATGCTAAGCCGAGGTTTCTCTGGTGGATTCTCCTCCTTCAAGAATTTAATTACAAAATTCTAGACAAAAAAGGAGCCGAGAATCTCGCGGCCGATCATTTATCTCGACTTAAGAATCCTCACCAAATAGATCGAGAGAATAAGGAAATCAATGAAACATTTCCTCTCGAGACGCTTGGTATGATTGCTTTTCGTGGTGATGATAGTACCTCATGGTTTGCGGACATTGCAAATTACCATACGGGGAAATTTGTGATCAAGGGTATGTCGTCGCAACAAAAACTAAAGTTTTTCAAGGATATATCCTATTACTTTTGGGACGACCCCTATTTGTTTCGTATGTGCGTGGATCAAGTGATTCGTAGGTGCGTGTTTGGTAAGGAAGCTCAAGATATTCTTAAATCTTGTCATGAGGGACCCACCGGGGGACATCATGGTGCCAACGCCACCGCGAAGAAAGTCTTTGATGCCGGCTTCTTTTGGCCTTCCATATATCGTGATGCCCAAGACTTGATCAAGACTTGTGATGCTTTTCAACGTCAAGGAAAGAACTCACAAAGGGATGAAATGCCTCAAAACATTATCCAAGTTTGTGAAATCTTTGACATTTGGGGGATCGATTTTATAGGGCCATTTCCATCATCAAATGGAAGTAAGTATATTCTCGTAGCTGTGGACTATTTGTCTAAATGGGTTAAAGCTAAAGCTTTGCCCACGAATGATGCTCGAGTTGTGGTGAAATTTTTGAAACAACTCTTCGCTAGGTTTGGAACTTCAAGGGCTATAATAAGTGATCGTGGGACCCATTTTTGTAATGAACAATTTGAAAAAGTTCTAAAGAAATATGGTGTCACTCATCGACTTTCGACGGCCTATTACCCTCAAATGAGTGGTCAAGTGGAGGTTTCAAACCGAGCTCTTAAGAGAATTTTGGAGCGTTCTATTGGAGAAAAATCGCACTTCATGATCGGATAAATTGGATGATGCATTGTAGGCTTTCCGTATGGCTTACAAGACGCCAATTGGTTGCACACCATTTAGGTTGGTCTACGGAAAGGCATGCCACTTGCCAATTGAACTCGAACATAAGACGTATTGGGCTCTTAAGCATTGTAACTTTGATTTGAGGACCGCGGGTGATCATCGCAAGGTTCAATTGAATGAACTAAGTGAATTAAGGGATCAAGCTTATGAAAATTCTTTCATCTATAAAGAGAAGACTAAGAGGATTCATGACTCTAAGATCAAAAACCGCATTTTCAATGTTGGTGATCAAGTCCTCTTATTCAACTCTAGACTTAAGATTTTCTCGGGCAAACTTAAATCCCGTTGGTCCGGACCATTCACCATTTCACAAGTTTTCCCTTATGGCACCGTTGAGCTAGCTCAAAAATACGGGCCTAACTTTAAGGTGAATGGTCATCGTGTGAAACATTACTTTGGAGGGGACATACCTACGGAGGTTGTTCCGGATCTTCAAACTTTCCCTAAGGACCAATGAATGCGGGGATCGAGTCGAGCTCATGACTCGGTTAACAAAAACGAGGTGCCTTGTGGGGGAGTCCCATACATTCTATCTTCTTCCTATTTTCTAACAACTAATAAGGCTTGATCTTTCAAGCTCGTGCTCGTGTTTTGTTGTGTTGTGAATCTTAGGTATGACCTTAATCATTGAATACTCTCGTGTTCGGTTTTTGCCGGTCCACTTGATCTTCTATACTTTGATTGTCAAACGGGGCAGACTCTCTATCCTTTGATTTTTATCGACTAACGTTTTATCTTCAGGCATAATTTATAAACGTCTTATAGATTTGCGTGCTCTTTCCATGTTAGGATTTTGCATTAGACTCTTCGTGTTTTAGCAAGGGGGTGTTATTATTGAGCTAAGAAACATTGAGGACAATGTTTGGTTTTAGCATGGGGGAGTCAATCGATATAATCGCTTCCAATTGCTTTTGTCGTGTCCAAATG
This sequence comes from Glebionis coronaria, assembly GCA_025667525.1. Classification (NCBI taxonomy): domain Eukaryota; kingdom Viridiplantae; phylum Streptophyta; class Magnoliopsida; order Asterales; family Asteraceae; genus Glebionis; species Glebionis coronaria. The sequence goes on along the minus strand of CM046882.1, from coordinate 71,388,755 downwards.
TAATCGTTTTTCTCGTTTTTCATAAAAAAATAAGTTTTTAGTGTGATTTTAAGTTTTAATAAAGAAAATAAGTGTTTTTTACACAAGTGTAGGCTTTCCGTTGGTGAAAATAAAAATAGTTTTTGACTCGACTCGGTTTTTACCTTAGCTTTTCCTTAACGTGTTTGAATCAAGTTTTGCTAGGCTTTTATATAGGGAACTTTAAAACGTGAAAGTCTTAACTCATACGGGTTAAGAACGAGAACTTTTCGCAAGTTCCTATAATTGATCCTAGAAAGTCGTTTATCAAGGGAACTTTAAAACGCAAATTCTAAAACTTGAAAAAGTATAAGAAAATTCAAGATCCTATAGATGACTTGAAAACCCAAAACTTTGATTTAATATGCTAAGTATCCATTGATTTCACATTTTTGAAATTTTACAATATGGAGAACAAGAGATGATATAGTTTAATCATAAGTTTCTAAGGTTAATTCTTCCTTGTGTAAGTATTTTTGTCTTTGATTTAATCTCCTCGTATTTATTTTTCACGCTTAAATAATAATTGTTTAATTAATGAAGTTTTTAGCGGTTTAGGCTTGATATATTAACTCGTAACTCCTTCTTTTTCTTCCCTTTAATTAAAGTGAGAACACATTAAGGGTGTCAGCGTCATGGACTTTTGATCATGGGATTGCGGAAATTTGGCTTACTATAAATATCATAATAATAATAAGAATAAATAAAAACATGTTCTCTAAGAGCCTTCGGGTGGGAGTCATGCAGCACTAACCTTGTCATTAGAGCCTTAGGGTGTATGGCATGGGGACGTGTTTAATAAAAATTGCTTCATCATCATGAGCCATAAGGTAGGATGGTGAATGTCAATTCCCTTATTTTTGTCCAAGGAGCCTTCGGGTGTGGATTATAAATAAAGATCACAATTATATCTTAAAGAGCCACAAGGTGATATGATGTAATTGTTGCTAACTCCATTAATAAAGTCATAATTGACTTTGGAGGTTTTATTGTTGCTTTTAAGTAGTCCTATTAGCCAAATTTTAGGTCCGGGTATTTATCCCTCAAATCTTGTTAAGTTATCCTTGATGTGGGCTTTCTTTAGTGACAACGGTTTTTGAAGTCGAGGTTAGGTTTTGAGTGTTGAGTTTACACCGTTCTTGCCTTCATTTTTGGATTAATAATTATCAAATAAGTCAAATGAGCCTTTGGGTGAATGACAAATAAAATCTAGAGATACAATTAGGAATAATAGGAGATTGAGTTTAACACAAATTACTTGTATGATTTGTTTTAGTTTTGGGGCTTAGATTGACAATGATCTTGTTTTTACACTTGGCATGGATAAGTGAAAAGCCGAGGACGATGAATCTATTTGAGTTTTATGATCCTAAAAGTTATTTTTCAAATAATGAAAGCAATACATTATGTCTTTCCAAAATAAAATGTCAAAAGTTGAATAAAAGTGTAGCTAGTAGCTTTATTTTATCATTGCGTGAGGACACGGCAATTGCTTAGCAAGGGGGAGTTTGATATGAGTGATTTTACTCATATCAATTATATCATAAAACAATCAATAAATGCATAAAACCAGTAAAAATATCCTTGTATATGTGTTTTTCTTGTTTCATGTGTGTAGGTACCGATGATCACGAAAATCGGCAAAATCGGCACGAGATTGAAGAAAAGATCAACAATTCCAAAATCGAGCTCGTCTTAGTGGATTTAATCTCAAAAGGAGTTATTTGAGTTTGTGGGTCCCACATTTTGTTATTGGGCCCAAAAGCCCAATTGTGGAAACAAGTTACCAAGATTAATCCTAAGAGCCCTAATCAAAAGCCCAAAATGAATTTACTTTGAAACAGATGGAAATAATAAGTTGGGTCCATTAGAAGCCCAAGAAACAAAGTATTGCAGCAAATGGTGTTTGTTAAGTTTGGGTACAAGCCCAATTAATAAACAAAGTAAAAACGGTGGAATTTAGAGTTATAAACTCTTTATGGTAAATTACTTTTGGTCAAACGTCTCACCTACACAAAATCCCTTCGATATTAACAAAGACTTTCACCCTCACCTTTCTCTCACTCTCTACCCCAAATAATAACCAGGCTTTTCACTGTTACCCAAAACCCTAATTTACAAAATAATTGGGGCTTTTACTATCTTAAGGCGCGTGACATACACGCAAGGGGAATTAATCCCCAAGAATACCGGAGATTGAGTATGGAGATGCTTTGGTGACGTGGCCCTTTACTCCTTTGTGATTGGATTAAACAGCTCACCTCTCAACAACCCTCCAATAAAAAGAAGCCACATCAGCTTAGAAAAAGCACAACTAGCACAATATCCTTCCACCGTGGCGATCCGTGTGACCCAAGAGCTATCCACAGCCGTTGAATCAAATAAAAGAAAGAGAAAGATGGATTAGATGGCTAGGATGCAAGATTCTGCTCAACAAACTCGTCCAAGAGGGTTTGGGGTTAGCCTATAAAAACCCCTATAATCTGTAAATTTTATTATTCCAATTTTTACTTAGAGTTATAATGTTAAATTAGCTGTAGGATTTATTGCATTTCAATTTTCAATAGTATTGTAATATTTTTATTGATTTAATAAAAGTTTAATTTGGCATAATATTTCCATATCTTTTATTTACTGTTAAAGTTTTTCTATAAATCTTTTACTGTCTAATTTTGATATTATAATAAAAATGTTATTTAATTAAGCTGAAATAAATAGCTTGAATTAAATAATAAAAGTAAAATTTGGGGAAAAACTTTCCCTATTGGAAAGTTTTATAAACAAGCTGTTATGGTTCGATTGATGAATGTGGTTCGAGATGTTGGTGAATGGTGTTTGGGTCGATGGTGTTTGATGGTTAAGATGATGGTGGTGTCGTTTAGGTTTTAAGCCAGCTCAGCGCTGCGCTTTTTCTCAAAGGCTCATCAATAATGGTTAAGCTTAGTTTTAATTATTTTATATGTTTAAGTTTTATGCTAGTATTGATCTGTCAATGATGCTTGACTGAGTAGTTTTTTTTAGTGTTAAAGTCGTAGTCTGATTTCTTATTAGTTAATTGCTTTAACTGTAATTTTATTTATGTTGATTATGAATTAAATTGTTATGGTTAATAATGTTTGTGGATCTGATTAGTTAGATATATTGTTGAGTTTTAGTTTATTGTCTCTTATTATTCAAATGTTTCTGCTTAGTTTTATTAAAAATGTTGTTGTTAAATATGATATTAACAAGTCTGTTGAATGAGGAGGTTTGAAATTGATGTGTTAAAAGTTTAAGATTACTGATATTTGATTTTAGATGATATAAGTTGTTGAATGTTTGTTTTAAACTGATTTTGGATATAGTTTGGTTTATGAAGATCTTATCAGTTTTTTTTCTCCTAAAACGGGCATGTTATATTGTTGAGTCTGGTTATTCTGAGTGTAATATGTTGGTATTTGGCTTTTCTTATCTCTGTCTGCACTTTTATTAAGTTTGCTGATATAATTTTAGCCTGTTTTTATCTTGCTGATTAAATAGTTAGCTTTTCTGATATTATATACTTTGCTGAGATTTGCTGATTTGAAGCTTAATTTGAATGACAGTTGAGTTTTATTTGTTGTATGAATATTTTGCTGATATGTCTGTTTCTTTTGTTGAGAGTTATTTGTTTATGATTTGCTGATTTGCTAGATCATGTGCATATTTGGTTACTTGCTTAATATTTGTGTACTTTATTTTTGTTAGCTGTTTTGTTGTTTTCACATAATCTATCATATCCAACTGATATGATAGATATTTACTGATTCCTATCAGTTTTATAGTATTTACCACATCAAAAGTCACTCTTGTGACTGTGTTTCTCAATTTCATTGTCAAAGAAATCAATTCACAAAAAAAATGTTCCTTATGGGGCTCGAAACCGTGATCTTGTGGTTAACAACCATGCATGTTTACGAGTTGTTCAAGATCATCTTTTGAGATTAATTATAGCTTATTTAATTAAAATAGGACATTAATTAGGTTGACAGCTTTTCTTTAGTTTAAATACATAGTTTAAATTTTGTCTAAATTTAAATCATTTTAATTTCTTTTATAAAAGTTTTAATAATAAATAAATAAAAGCAAAATAAAAAATGTTTTATTAATTTTTAGAAATTTAATTAGTTATTAAAAATTAGTTTTTAAATAATTAGATTTTAGTTCATTTAGATTTTAAATAAATTAGTTTCATAAATAGATTTTTTTAAGTTATTTTAATTAAATAGTTAAATTTAAATAAATTTTAAAATAGTTTAAATTTTTAAATAGCCTTAATTTTTGCAAATAATTGTCTTTAGATTAAATAATGGGAAACGATTCATGCACTTAGGATTTAATTAATTAAAAAATTTGTAGGAGTAATTTTAGATTAAAAACCGAAAACACATTCAAATCAATTGTCCAAATCGAAACAAAACGTCTCAAATTCACTCGATCTTTGTGTACAACGAACTTGGTTCATCAATATGTTTAATTAAATCCGTCTTTGGTGAATTTAGTCTATTACTTTTTCCTAAAGGTAATTTTCTAAGTTTACCCTATAACGTATCTAATTAATATACATTCCATGATACATCACAAATTATCTTGAAACATTTATCAATGGTGTGCCCATTGTAACCACAATTCTCACAAAAAATCTCAAAATTATTATAACTGATACAATGGATTGGATAGGTTCAGATTAGTTCCCGGTATCCTCTCGAATTGATCACAGCTAAAAGTGGAATGATTTGTTCTTGGTGACAAATAATGGGTTTGGTTTTCTATTCTACTGAAAAGGTAAATGAAGTAAATACAGATTTAAACCAAAAATAGTTAATGAAGTAAAACTTGAATTAAAATTAAACGATAAAGCTGAAAAGTACACTTACTAAAAACTAGCTCTATTCGGAATAATTTTCCATGCGGAATATGATGCTATCCGGAATATTGAGGCTATTCGGAATGTTGAAGCTTATGCGGAATAAACTTGTTATGCGGAATAAGAAGACCATGCGGAATAAGAAGACCATGCAGAATAAAAAGGGTTACTCGGAATAAAACACTATGCGGAATAATCAAGCCATGCGGAATAAACTTGTTATGCGGAATAAGGAGATCATGCGAAATAAATGGCTATCCGGAATAAAATGCTTATGCAGAATAAATGGCTATCCGGAATAAAATGCTTATGCAGAATAAATGGCTATCCGGAATAAATGGCTATGCGGAATAAATGGCTATCCGAAATAAATGCTTATGCAGAATAAATGGCTATCCGGAATAAAATGCTTATGCAGAATAAATGGCTATCCGGAATAAAATGCTTATGCAGAATAAATGGCTATCCGGAATAAATGGCTATGCGGAATAAATGGCTATCCAGAATAAATTCTTATGCAGAATAAATGGCTATCCGGAATAAAATGCTTATGCAGAATAAATGGCTATCCGGAATAAAATGCTTATGCAGAATAAATGGCTATCCGGAATAAATGACCATGCGGAATAAATGGCTATCCGGAATAAATGCTTATGCAGAATAAATGGCTATCCGGAATAAATGCTTATGCAAAATAAATGGCTATCCGGAATAAAATGCTTATGCAGAATAAATGGGGAAATGAAGAACAGTAACAGAAACTTAAAACAGGGGAACACGAATTTTAGCCAAATCGAGCCAAATAAACAACAAGGTTTAAACCAAACTAACCAATAATAATCTATTAACCATAAGGATCAAATCCCAACAATGAAAACACAAAACCCACAACTTTTGAAGATCAAAATCAACTAAACTAGAACTTTAAAACTTTGAATAAAAAGAGAGGATGAACAAGATGATAGAAAGATTAAATGTAAACTTGTATTGATGATTAAGATTCAACAAACAAAATGGAAGAATTAAACTTACAAGATTCAAGAAGAAATCAAAGAAAATGAAAACCACTCCTTAAGGGAGATGGTTCTTCCTACGAACTAGGAGAAAAATGTAACTGGAAAATAAAAACTAGTGCCAAATGTGTGAGGGGTTTTCCTTATATAGGCTAGTGGTTGGTTGGTGAAGTGGGCTTTCTTCCTCTCTTCTTGTCTTCTCGTCTTTTCAAAAAAGTTGACGTTTTCGATTCTGATTCGGGATTTGTCGACGATTAAATTCAACTCGTCTTTTATTTCTTCGTTTAATAGACTTGAGTTTCTTCGACATTTGTAAATCTTCCATCTTTGGTCCTTTTCTTCGATAAATCTTCAAATAGGCCCATTGACTTCAAATCTTTTGCATCTCTTGGACAACAGACTTCGTCTTGAGTCTTTTTCCTTGATAAAACCCATGCAATCCCATGTTTTCTTCAATATTCATCCGGTTGGCTCTGAAAACACAATAAACACAAAAACCACGCATAATTCCAAACAAATGATTTTAAACACGCCTTTTGGTCTTGTTTTAGTAAGAAATAAGTGGTAAAAGGATGGGTGTTTTCACACCTATCAAATCCCCTACACTTAACCATTGCCATGCCCTCATGCAATGCTTAATGATAAAGCAATTTTACACTCTTCTCATAATCAATCAACCTTGGCCTTATTAAAATACTACTAAACAAAAATTAAAGTACTAAGTTAAATTGAAACTTTAAAGCAAACAAAAGGATAGAAAACCATTTTCACTTGAAAATAGCTATATGGAAATAACTTGCAAAGAGATCAAGGACTTACATTAGGGCTTTGGTGATGCGAAGATTTATCACCCTCAAGTTTCACGTTCCCCAAACTAAGCTTAAAAACGAGATCATTGTTATTATAAGTTAGCAAATCAAACAGTTACACACATGGCTTAATTAAATGCTTAAACTCCCTTATTTCTAGGTGTATCTCTTATATTTTATTTTTGTCTTAGAATGATCCTGAAGATGCATTTTTGGACTTATTACGATAGTTTATTTAGGCTGAAAGCAAAGTAGGATTGTAACACCCCGCCTACTCAGACCACAATATTGTCCGCTTTGCCCGCAAGCTCACGGCTTTGCTTTGTGGCCCTCTTGTGAAGACTTCTCGGCAGGTCACCCAAGCCAGTACTACTCTTCCATGAGCACGCTTAACTGCCAGTTCCTAAGAACCCCACGTGCAGTAGACCACAAAACGCGTTGTGTCATGAGAAGGCGACTGTTATCTTATGAACCATGGATCTCTCCTGGCCACAGCCGATGTGGGATTTGCCTAGGATGTCACAATCACCCCCCCCCCCCCCCCTTCGGGACTCATCTTCCTCGATGAGGTTTGCCCCACCATCCCGAACGGCTCAGGAGTGTCTCTGATACCACTTGTAACATCCCGCCTACTCAGACCACAATATTGTCCGCTTTGCCCGCAAGCTCACGGCTTTGCTTTGTGGCCCTCTTGTGAAGACTTCCCGGTAGGTCACCCAAACCAGTACTACTCTTCCATGAGCACGCTTAACTGCCAGTTCCTAAGAACCCCACGTGCAGTAGACCACAAAACGCGTTGTGTCATGAGAAGGCGACTGTTATCTTATGAACCATGGATCTCTCCTGGCCACAGCCGATGTGGTATTTGCCTAGGATGTCACAATCACCCCACTTGGATAAGTGGACCGTTACGTGTATTTATGGCGTGTCATCAAAGCATAAGGTAAATGTCCTAAAACATTAAATGACCATAACGGAAATACCGGAATCAAACATCGGTAATCCAACCTAAGCTCAAAACATGAAAAGTAAATACTGAAGAAAAGGACTAAACAATGTCCAAATAAGTAGAATAATGTAAGAAATGCATAAAGTAAGAAGTCTGGATAGCTTCCATCCAAATGCACATGCTCTCAGAATCCTAAGAGTGTCCTGGTGTACCTGTCGTTAGAACATGAAAGGAACTACGGCTGAGCACAACGCTCAGTGAACGGATATAGCATGATAAGAATGTACTGAAAGTAACGGAAATAGAATACAACAATGAAGCTATAAGACTGATATGTAACATGTGGTAGAACTCTGCATAAAATCTGAGAAACCTGGTTCATAAATACTGAAACTGAAATATAACTATTAGTTCTAAAAACATGCATTTACTGTATTTTAATTGCCAGAGCTTATATAGGTCACGTGCTGTAACAACCGTGCATGAATAACTGGAGGGGTGACCTCGTCATGCTGTAGAGGGGTGACCTCTAAATAACTGTGCTGGGTGGAGGGATCAGCTCCAATGTGAAGGATGTAGAGCACACACCACATTCACCCTGATAACTTGTAACACTTATAAGCCTAGGATGCATCCATACGCCCCACTAAACATTCATATAAAAATGGCCAACCTGAACATGAGTGGGACGATGCAGGATATCACTCTCCTGCATGTGAGTCACGACACCGGTGCCTCTAGTGTCGTAGTTACGGTACCTCCGTAACTAGTACATAAACTGGTCGTGCTTGTATATAATGCTCAGGCAATTTATTTAGTTATTAACATGATTACTGATAAACTTAAACATATACTGGGGAAAACATTTGGCTGAAGACGGGGAATCCTAATCATGCATAGAAAGGAAGTCCTTACTGAAAGGACGGAAAATCCGTACGATCTGACAAATAATCGTAAAGAGATAAGAATATCCGTACCTCGTGTCTAGTAATGAAATAAGAGTGAAAGCTGAAGGATCTACTCTGACTTCACGGATACTACATAGATAAAGGACGCTGAGATGAGTTGTCTGATTACTGTTTACTGTTACTGATTTTATCTGTTCTTATTTTAATTGATTTTATTCTTGTGATACGGTTTGGGTATAATATGATAATATCTGTCAGCCTTGTAATATTACTGGTTACGGTTTTCCTGTATTGCTGATTACGGTATAAAGTGTATTTTGATATTATAACATTGCTAAAGTTGGTAACCTGCTATAATTAGTAAGTTTCCTGAATTAGAAAGTTTCCTAAAAGGTTTCCAAATGTAATTTCCTTGAAAGTAAACTATTTAAATAATTCACACGTTTTAAAGTACTTTAAAAGAATCAAAATCAATGTTATTAATTAACTTAATAATACAAAACAATATAAATTTACTTTATTTATTTTAAACGTGTTTATAAACGATTTAATAAATCTTAACATAAATTCTTATACATATATTACCCGTGATCCCGAAACACCCGAGTCTAAAACTCTCCCCGAGACACACATGTCTCGGGTTAAACCGAACCGAGCCCAACAGCAGTTCCCACTGCTTGTTCCAAGTTCCCACTGATTTTCGGTGTTACGGTTCCCACTGCTTGTTATATATTCCCACTGTTAGTATTACTTTTCCCCACTGGCCTTGTTGGAAATACGTTTTACGTATTTGTGAAGGATCGGTCGCTCCAACGATAATTATGTAATGGGCTCGTGATCCACTTTGTAAATGTATAGTCCATATAGCCCACATGTAGGGTGGGCTATATATATCCCCTCCTAGCATGTTAGGAGGGGTTGTTCATTTTCACATTTTCATAATCAATATTTACTTTCTCTCTCTACTCCTTCATCTCCCTTCTCATCTTCTTTATATTATTAAACAATCCAATCCATTAAATCCATCTAATCCAATCATGTAGGATAGGCCAAAGATCTCGTAGACCTTCAATTGGTATAAGAGCATGGTTAGTTTGGTTTATTCTTGTTTTTATTTTGTTTGATTTTGATGGGTTTTGATTTAATCAAGCTTTTATCTTAAAAAGTTTGTATTTTTATGCTTTAAATCATGTCAAATCTTTAGATTTACTTACTTTTTAGATAAAAATCACAAATTTCTATACAAAAATCAAAAACTTTTATTATCAAATCTTAAAAAGTTTGTGTTTTTATAAAAAGTTTGTGTTTTTCTCTTTTTAATTTTGTATTTTTATTGATAAATCCCTTTCTATTTTGATTGCATTTTTGTTTGAATTCTTTAAATTGAACTTTTAATTTATCCTTTTTTATTTTTTTATAATCAGTTTCCACTTTAATTTTTTTTATTATTAGTTTTTTCTTTTATCAATTTTTTATAATCAGTTTTTTATATAAATTTTTTAATCAGTTTTTCGTTTATCAGTTTATCAGTTTTATCATATCTGAGTTTTCTTTTTTGGTCAACTGTCAAACTGTCAAAAGTTTCCTGGTTATCATCTTTCTGTCCAAAACTGTCATTCTTAAAGTTCCGAATCAAACCAAAAGTTCCGGATCAAAAGTTCCGAATCAAACCAAAAGTTCCGGATGAACAAAAGTTCCGGATGAACAAAAGTTCCGGATGAACAAAACTTCCGGATGAACGAAACTTCCGGATGAACGAAAGTTCCGGATGAACGAAAGTTCCGAATGAACGAAAGTTCCGAATGAACGAAACTTCCGAATGAACGAAACTTCCGAATGAACGAAACTTCCGAATGAATGAAATCTTCCGAATGAACGAAATCTTCCGAATAAACGAAATCTTCCGAATGAACACAATTCAAACATAACGGGAACCTTTTTGACTCGACACCAATTTTCGACTCCTCACCTCTCGTCTCACACGACTCACCCTCGACCAATTTTTATTTTTTTAGACCCTCACCCTCACTCTCCCCACTCGACTCGACTCCAACACAAACCTCGTCTATCGACTCACACAACCACACTCGGAAACCCTTGTCCACTCACCCTCGAAAACAGACCTCACCCTCGCTCACTCCTCACTCACACCCTCAAACCCTCAACCTCTACTCTCGACTCTAAATCAAAATCAAACAAGACACGTTTTCTTACAAAACTCTCAACTTCTTACCATACTCTCGTCTTCTTATTAATCTCTCGTCAAAATCAAACAAGACTCGTTTTTTTTAACAACCAAGATCTCAGATTCATTGTTTTTGTTGTGATTCATCATGCATGCCTAGATCATTTAAAGATCAAGACACACGAACAAATTGTCATCATTGATCTGTTGTTGGATTTACTTTTCGAAGAAGAAGAAAAGATTTATAACAATTTTGTTATAATCTAACCTTGTGACAGAAAGACCCTACAGATGATAGAAAGACTCAACAAATCAACATAAAAAACCTTACCCGAGACCTTATTTTTAAGATCTTAATGGCGTTTTTCTTGTAGAACCTCATTTTTCATTCACGTTTCACGGGTGTTTGATTTGTTTCGAGGGGTATATTGGTTGAGTTAGATTGTCTGTGTTTGGTTTTTGGAAGAGTAAGATCACTGAGACTGGATGGTGGTGTATTGATAGAGCAGATTAGGTTTGATTGGGAGAGAGAGAGTTAACAGAGAAAGAAGAAGAGACGGAGGATAAGTTTGAGAGAGAGAGAGAGAGATTAGGTACTGTGTTTGTGTTTGAGAGAGTCAAATTAGGTTTAGAGTATATTTAATTGGGCGGAAATAACTAGGTGGAGTGGGCGGTGGAAATTTTTTGACTGGGCCACGTGTGTGGTGATATATGATATAGGCCACGTTTTAGGTGATAGTTAGATTTTTGTTATTTTTTTTCTTTTTTTTAACTTATCAGATTTTTCAAAACTTATCAGATTTTCTTATTTTAATTTTATTGTTTTCATTTTTAATTTTAGAAAGTTCCTTTTTTGTTTAGTTAATTTTAGTTATTCTTTTTTATTTTGAAAAACTTTTATTCTTATTAACTTTTATTTTGATAATCATTTGATATTTTTATTTTTTATTAAATTTTTATTTTGGAAAAATTTATGATATTAAGTTATAATCGTGACAACGTGATAAAGTGACAAGGTTTATTTTGCTTGAAATTGACGACGGATTTTTCATCAATCAGTAATCCTTAACGTAATTGTTCATCGATTTTCAATGGATTTCTTGAATTCGACATCGAACAAGGGAGAATCGCATCAAGTGCAAGCCAACGCTAGAGAAAGTGGTATAACTTCATTTCGAATGCTTCAGTATCATCTAGTTAATCTTTCACGACTTCAAGGAGGGAGCGAATTTATGACAATCTTTGGTCAAGATCGTAATATATTCATCGACCCAATATTCACCACTTTGAGCCAACTCGACGAGCAATTTACCAATGAAAACTGTAATCACTCTGCATCGGCACTTGCTTATAAGGCTCTTGTGACACAACTCACGCCTTTCCTCCAATTCAATATCATCAAGTCTGAAAGTTCAATGCCTTGCCAATCATTTATTTGAGATACACATACCGAGCTTTGAGTTTTTCGTGATACAATATTAAAACTCATGACATCGGTCTCGTCTTCGATTTATGAAAGATCTCGACTTCAGCAAGGGTATGATAATGGAATGCAATATTCTTCGATTCAAGAGGAAACTGGTCATACGGTTGAAAACTTGGAGCCTATCGATGCCAAGAGCACGGAATCAGGAGGACAACATGATACCAGTGGAACGTCAAGGAATGTTCACGAGATCTATTTTGATGACACCTTACCCGTTTATGACGAAGAGCCTGCAAACATGGTACACTGTAATGTTGTTTATGATGTATATGCTAATGCCATGCCGCATATTGAGCATTCCGAACTTAATTATGACAAACATGGGATGCAGAAGAGTGATAGCAATACCACTTCTGATTCACCCGATGTGAGTCATAATGGGGGAGAAAGTGTTCAAAATGCTAAATATCATGATAATTGTCTTATAACTGCTTCATTAACTGCTTCTGATTCTAAGATCAGAGAGCTCGAAACGATTGTAGCTCAACAATCAAAAGATCTTGAGGATGCCAAACTTGAATTTTCTAAGAAAACGGATAAATTTGAAACATACTTTGAAAAACTTGAAAAGTCAAACGTTTCTCTTGAAAGAAAATTGGATCAAAAAGTTTTAGATTCTAAAGCTGAAAAGGATAATCTTTTGAAACAAATTAAGTTGCTTGAATCTAAGTTGGCATCCCAAGATGAATTGCTCAAAGAGAATGAGACCTTAAAAGCTCAAGTACAGGAAAAGGTCTTTGCTATAGCCGCGTTAAAAAACGAGTTAAGGAAAAATAGAGGACCTAGTGTGGACACTAAGCTTGAAAAACCATCAATCTTGGGGAAACCGCCTACAAATCAGTTCGTCAGACAACCGATTGTCAGGCAACCTACTGCATTTAGATCCGAGCGACCACAATCCTCGAGACCGCGGTTTGCCTCCCAAGTTGATTTGGTTCATCTTTCTAGACCAGACACTCCAGCAACTAGGCCCTATGTGATCACTCCAGCTTTAGCAAGACCAAATCATATGATTGCCTCTAGTTTCCCTAAAAATACCAAGACCACGTCTAGAACTAGTTCAAATGACGTTGGCCATAAATCTGGTCTAAGGGAAGTTATGCAAAAGACACATGTAAGAGATAGCAATGTCAATCCTAGTCACATGCCTTCTAGATTAGCCAACACTGCTAACCGTAGCATGTCATCTCCTAGGAGCATCGATCAATCATCTAGGAATTACTCGGACATTAAATATGCTACCTGTAAAACATGTAGAAAATGTGTCTTTAGAGCCAATCATGATTCCTGTATCAAAAAATTACTTGATGAGGTGAACTCCCGTGCTAGAATTAAGTCCCAGTGGATAGCTAAAATCAAACCCTTTGGTAAAGTTTGGCGCCCCACTGGTAGAACTTTCACTCTTGTAGGAAACGAGTGCCCTTTAACTAGGATAGTCTCTGATTCTACTAAGACTACTAGGGAGGAAATCGATAAAGATGATACGTCACTTAAGCCTAAACTTAAGGTTTTCTATAAAAGGAAACGTTTGCCAGCTAAGATAAGTGAATCATCTACTCAGGTCGCCTCTGACACAAGTAAAACCAACTGTGAACCCCCACATGCTTCTAACATAGATATCGATAACCCATATCAAAGTATACAAACTCCTAATGAGAATGCAGGTACAAAAGTTGATGTTCCAAAAGAACGAAGCGGTCCAATCATTGTATACAGTCCAACTAAGGACAATCTCAGAGTTTGGTTGCTGAAGAAGCAGATATCAGAGAAACAAGTGTCTCAGGGGATTCATGGTTAAGCTTAATGTATAGGACTTATAGTCACATCATAGACTATAACTCGATCTTCAAAGAAAGGAAAGTTTATCGCCGATGGTAAACTTATCCTAACAACGAGAAATTAATTTTTCTCGGGCATGAGCTTATGTTAAAAACATTCGAAGTTTTTAAGCTCATGCACTATGGCTTATCGTTAAATATCAGACGATAACCCGTGCATCAAAGAAAGGAAAGTTTATCGCCGATGATAAACTTATCCTTACAACGAGAAATTAATTTTTCTCGGGCATGAGCTAATAATAAAAACATTCGAGGTTTTTAAGCTCATGCACAATGACTTACAATTAAATGTCAGACTGTAACTCGAACTTAAAATAAAGGAAAGATTATCTTTTATGATAACTTATCCTCTTAACGAGAAATTCACCTTTCTCGGTCATGAGCTTGTATTAAAACATTCGAAGTTTTAAGCTCAGAAAGGAAAGTGTATCTTTTAAATAAGAGAACTTTTCCTCATAACGAGAAATTAACCTTTCTCGGTCATGAGCTTTCCGTTAAAACAGTCAAAGTTTTCAAGCTCATGAAAACGACTTCTAAGTAAATGTCAGCTTAGGACTCGTTCTTCAGATAAAAGGAAAGGTTATCGCCGATGGTAACTTATCCTTACAACGAGAAGTTTACAACTTCTCGGACTTGAGCGTTCCTAAGATATTCCAAATCTTAAGCTCAAGTAATTGGTTTTCAAAACTTTGAACACAATTTTTCGAGAATTTCTCAAAAGGTTTTTTCTAAATCTTTCAAAATTGTGTGTTCAAAAGGTTTTGATAAAAATAGCATGTCTTCTGGAATCGATAATATTTACGAACCTAGAAATGTCATTCAATAATGACACGGGGTTGTAAATAAAGTTCGAGCAGAAGTTTAAATGATTTAAAACATGCTTAAAATGGTTTGCTATTATTTTCGATAGTAACCCGCTTTTCATATTAAAGTCAAGCATTTCACCGGAAAGCTTTGACTTCAGAATCCGAAGTTATCAACTCCACCAACCGTAGCAACTTACAATTGATATCTACATACTCGACGATGCGACTACTCAAACGGTGACTACAGCTCTTTCAATAGAACACGGGTCAACAATTGAGGGGGAGCAATTGTCCAGCATTCAGAATCCTTGATGCCGAGAGTGCCAAGTTCACATATTGGTGTCAAGACAACGATATCAATCATACACATGGAGTCAAGAGATAACTTCAGAAGTTACGAGGAAGACCAACATTCGTGAACAAGAACCATGTGCTTCTTTCATATGATGTTCTCCATCATTCAGGTCCAACCTCGTAAATTGCTAATATTGTGAATTAATTATCATATATGATCTTTGCACATGATAAAAACCTTACACTTGTGTTTAAAAGGTATTTTATTTACGTTTCAAGTACACCCTCATTAATTTGAGGGGGAGCTTGTGTATTTCATGAAGATAATTGGATTTGCATTTTTCTTCCCAAATTTTCTTAAAATGCTATTAAATCAATTGATATTAAAAACATCGATTGGGTTAATATTTTTAATATGGGGGAGAAAATGTGTTTTGATATGGGAAATGATTAATAAAAAATGGTTTGGCTTAACGTGCTTGCTCATCCCGACATGTGCAAAATGTTTTCGGATATCGTGGCATATGTTAAGGGGGAGCAAAATGGATTTGCACTTCAAAATGGATTTCATGGTGACATACACTTACCCAAAACATCTCTATTCACGACGGTGAAGATTGTGGTGACATAAGGATGGTAGGATAGGTTAAAGTCCAATGATTTCTCTAGAACCGGAGGAATCTTCCCAAGGACATTCCATAGCTAGAAATAGTAGTCCTTAGGAAAGATGGAGAAAGATTATGAACGTAGCTGAATGCCGACCAAGTACTTAAGTTAGCACTGGAACAATCACAACAAGGTGCTAGTGATGACGTATTGGTAAGCTTTGAAGGGGTTGAAGAATGAAAAAGAATTGTAAAGATAAAGGGTGTAAAGAAAGAAGCCCTCCTTACAACTTAGGCAGAAACCGGGTCAATACATATGCTATTGAGATCATTGTTTAATGATTCTTGATATTGAAGAAAGACATCATGGACCCAGTGATGCAATGCACAACCCTTCCCAGCTAACTCAAATATCTCTCAAAAGGTATTTGTTTTAATCACACGGAGATCAACATATTATCTATTGGTTTATTCACTCCGAATAAATTGGTATTGAAAAGGTGGCACTCCTCTCCAGCCTCCGATCACTAAAATCCAAAATGCACGATCGAGTCTAGAGCCATTTGAGATCATCAAATATCTCATTAGGACACACTTTCATATTTCCTTGCTTCTTCACACACTGTGAAAAGTAAGAAAGATCTTAAGAGTCCTATGCAAAATCTTCATGATCTTGCCTGAACATCCGAGTAATACGAAAGTACTTACAATGAAGATGGAAATCCTTCTTGAGCGAATATCAAAAAGCTCATGGTAGGTGACTTGTGCGATTCTTTAATCAAACTTGTGATAACTGGAAAGCAACAGTGGTTTAATTCTTAAATGAACTTAAACACGTTCCAGGCCTCTACGCAATATCTTAGTGATCATGCCAGAACATTCAGAGTAATACTATTAAGTATTTACAATGACGAATGGAAATCCTTCTAGTGTTAACATCAAACAGCACTTGGTAGGTAACTTGCAAGATTCTATATGAATCAAGCTAGTGACAACTGGAAAGCAACGACGGTGCGGTTCTTAATTGAACTTCACTTGTTCCAG
Source organism: Glebionis coronaria (assembly GCA_025667525.1). Classification (NCBI taxonomy): domain Eukaryota; kingdom Viridiplantae; phylum Streptophyta; class Magnoliopsida; order Asterales; family Asteraceae; genus Glebionis; species Glebionis coronaria. The sequence goes on along the minus strand of CM046882.1, from coordinate 71,371,915 downwards.
GAACATGAATTGACGGCTTCAAATCATGCGGATAAGATTATCCAAATGATTCACTCTTTACGTTCGCAGTCAGCTTTGGACGGTCGAGTAAAGAGAACGGGTTTACCCGCGAAATCTTGTCAAGAAGGTTCTTTATTGAAACTACCTGCCACAAGTACGATATTTAATATCATCCAACGGTCTTCACCGACCGAAGGTAAAATGCTACTGAATTAGAATGAAATGTTCAAGGCCATTTCATCCGTGTATATTGTTTGTTGCTAACTGTCTTATGCAGCATAACAAGAAGGTGGCATTGCGGTGTACAATCCAGAAGAAGTCATCACCACATGCTTATACTACATACAATTAGTACTTCAACAAATTCAAGAAAGCCTGAAGGTCAAGTCTTCCGCTGTATCAAACTCTGAAGCTTTCAAGAATTTAAAATTATAAGTATGTGGAACATGAAGTCACGAAGAGGCAAATATCACAAGTGAAGAATGCACAAGGTCAAGGCAAGGAAACATGCTCAAGACTAAAGTCAAAGATCACATCAAGCATATTCACAAGAACAAGATCGAAGACTCAAGCATAGATGCTAGGTTTAAGATTTTGTAAAAAGATGTGACCTCCCTTAGGGGGAGATTGTTGGAAATACGTTTTTCCCAATAAAGTCTCGGTCACATCTTAGTTAGCATAGATCACGAGATATAGACTATTTAGAACTTTGTCTCTTGGAGCGACCTCCCTTAGGGGTAGATTGTTGGAAATACGTTTTACGTATTTGTGAAGGATCGGTCGCTCCAACGATAATTATGTAATGGGCTCGTGATCCACTTTGTAAATGTATAGTCCATATAGCCCACATGTAGGGTGGGATATATATATCCCCTCCTAGCATGTTAGGAGGGGTTGTTCATTTTCACATTTTCATAATCAATATTTACTTTCTCTCTCTACTCCTTCATCTCCCTTCTTATCTTCTTTATATTATTAAACAATCCAATCCATTAAATCCATCTAATCCAATCATGTAGGATAGGCCAAAGATCTCGTAGACCTTCAGGCCTGTTGTTTGTTCCCACTGCTGGTGCAGTGGTTACCACTGCTAATGCAATGGTTCCCATTGCTGCAGTCCCAAACACCCCTGCTGGGCGAACTAGACCCAAACACCCCCTGCGACTAATCCCAAACGCCCCCTGTTTAGGGTTTGTTCGTGGCTGAGCAACAGAAACACCACCGAGAGCTTTATGCTCTCGGTTTTTCGTGTATAACATCAAATCCCACTGATTTAAATGATTAATAACATGTTTACAAGTATTTAGATTACTTGTTGTTGATTCATCAATGAATTCGTGATCATAAAACGAAAAGGAAAGAGGGGATTACCTATAGTCCTGATTAAGGATGTATGTTAACATATAAACTGAAACAATTGAAGATCAAAAATTCGTTTCTTCCTTGGTGTTTGTTATCAGCCGTCAGCCTCCAATAGAAAACCCTAAGTCCCCCTTTTTTTATTTACGTTATGTGAAAAAGGGTGGGGTGGACCCCTGTTAGTTTTTACTTAATAAATAGACCGGGCTAAAAGCCCAACTCTACTCTCTTTCTTTTTGTAATAAACCGCGGCCCATATGTATACATATCCTATCGTTTTCGTTTCGCGAATAAAACGCGATTAAAACTTTGAAGTTTTCGTTCATAAATTCTCGTGTTAAAACTTTAAGGTGAAATAATTATTAACTGAACAAAATAAATTTACGGAATACCCGAATAAGTAATATTATTTATTATCTGAATAAATAAAATTTCGCAACGTTAATATTTTTTTGACTGCGTACAATTAATGTTCAAGGACTTTTAAAAGCGGGTTTTACAATTCTTCCCCTCTAAAAAAAATAATTCGTCCTCGAATTATGGATGCGATAATACTGGGTTTTACAATTCTTCCCCTCTAAAAAGGAGAAATTTGTCCTCGAATTAAAGGTAATAAGCTGATAAAGTTATAAGAACTGAAAGAACACGTAGACTGAAAAGACAAATAAGTTGAAGGATAATTTCTCTTCTAATTAAGACATAATGCTGCTAATAGGTATAAACCTGACATGACTGAAATGATCATGTAACGTGGCATGGCTGAAGAGAACATGAAACGTGACATGGTTGAATGGACTTAACTGGATTTATTAAGGAAAATGAATGAGAGGTCCGGATGGACTCCTCCGTTTCGAGTGGCCTCCCGCTTGAAACGATTCCTTCAAAGGTCTAAACATGATAATAAAAATCTTGGTCCTGATGACCCTGTCCTAACAATGCTGAATAGTTTCTGGTTCCATACTTACGATGGATTTTCTGAATATGATAGAATGAATAAGCTATAGCATGTAGTATACATGAAACGGTGCGTAGAATTATTCTGAAAGATAACATTTATATTTCTGGGCAAGCTGTTGAAAACATATAGGGACGAACTACGTGAACAATTTTCAATGTGCTACGTGAGCAATTGTGAACGTGGTTCACGATCATATGAGGAATGTTGGGCATGGAATAAATTGTGCACAATAATACATGAATATTCTGTGAACGTGATTCTAGGACATATCATTAACATATGCTGACTAAGGAACGAATGCCAAACGATACGGCCTGATACGTGAAATGTCTGCTTGGTTATGGAATAGCTGTCTGTAACCGTACTCGGTAATAAACTATGAAACGCGTATCGCGAGATGGAACACGAACCTAAACGTGGACAATGTTATGAACGCTAGCGTGAACTTAAATCATGAGATAACACAAAACATGAACTGAAATAGCATCTTACTGTGAATGCGACGTAAACATAAAAGTGAAAGTAAACGTGAATGTAAACATACACGTGATCGTGAACATGAATTATGTCTGATATGATTGTCGGTGGAATACCTTGAATTCGTACAATTTACTGATAAATTTTCTGCAGGTCCACTACTGCGGATGGAAGAAAATGCGCAGGTTGATTACATGGTTGACGATGACTTAGATTGTATCATATTTTTTTCTGAGTCTGTGGTAAACTGGTAATAATCTCCATGGAGTCTTGTCTCCTTTCGGTCCAAAATTCTACTGGTAGTAATCACTTGATAGCATGACGGTGTTCTATCTTAAACCTGCTGGAATGGCAGGCATTAAATATGAACATAGCTGCCTCAACGTGTTATAATGTGTCTATCAAAATTCTTCCTAGAATTTTGGTACATTATGGTGGAACCTGAGTGAATATTCATGGAGAAGTATACATAATTCGGTGTAGGTTCCCTTCTTTATACGTAAGCTTAGTCATAGAAGGCTAATCGTGAGAATTGTCGGGGATTTCTGCGGTAGTAGCCAACTGAATTCTAGAAATTTTGTACCTCGTTCATCGGCGTTGGTCGTGACCATCTGGTGATGGCCTTCACCTTCGTAGGATTGTCTGAAATTCCTTTTTGCTGAAATAGTGTGGTCCTGAAATGTCACCTTGTTCTACTGGGATTCATATCTAGAAAGCTGCGTATATAACTTTTCTCCTATCAGAGAATCTATACAACTGAGAGAAGATGATTATCTTGTACCTCTCTAGAATTCAGAAGATCAAAATGTTATCAAAGTACATACTGACGATTTTGTCTGCGAAGTCATATAAAAAAAATTATTCATAAATTTCATACTATAGCCGGAGAATTAGGGAGCTCAGAAGTATAATTCAAAATTTTCTTAGGGTGACTATAATATGTCTCGCTCACCACTGATGGTGACATGATCATGAATTGTTCGGGAAAATATATAAGAAGTCATAGCAGATCAGATAAACCTGCTATTCGCAAAATGAACATCGATTAAATGATGATCTTGTCAAAATATCGGTGGTCGATACATGATCTCATGTTACCGGCCGTCTTCCTGATAGACAGAAACGGTACACCTCATGGTGGTGCGCTAGGGCGAATAAAGCCTCGTTCCGATAAATCTTGCAGCAATTGCTGCAACTCTTTTAACTTAGCTGAAGCCCTGGAATAAAGAGTTTTGAAAACAGGTTCTATTATTGAGATAAGCTTGATGTTAAATTTTGTCTCTTGGTTAGGAAGGAATTTCTGGAACACCTTCTTAATTACTTCTGGAATCATAAATTTTAAGAACTTCAGAAGTGGATTTTAACTGGTGGCTAGAAAGTCATTGCAGCTATAGGATAATAATTCACGTGCTCGTAAAGCTAGAACAATTGTACTGATTTTTCTGGCAAGAGTAAAATGAATATGTTCAGGGTCGGTAGGACGGATCTCGTCGTTAACTGAAAATAAAACTTAATAAATATGGTGATACTGTTGGGTCCTTTCTGGCTGAGAGGCAGGTGACTACCTGATTTAAGATAAAGCTGACATAGGAATACGTGAAGTAAACATGGCGACTTTTCACTGAATGTGTTTGTCTGTAACCTCACAGAGTGAACACTGCGTTTTTAACCTGAATAACACTCCAGTGGTGGTGACTAAATTTTTCAAATGATCTGATTTATGCGTGGCATAATAGAACGAGTGTATCCCCCTTGGAGGGTGCCCTGATTCATTGAGGGCCTGGTTTAGAAATATACAGAGTTATGAGTTCTGACTCGTTCTTTGAGAAGATATTCGTATGACGTATATCATGACTGGTGTCCTGACAAATGTCTTCCGAAATGATACTTGAGACCTGTGTCTTAACTGTTGTCTGGACATGTATTTTAATGGTGAGTCTGAATAAGGTTAAGAATTTTGGTAACTGCTAGGCTTGACGAACCGGTTAGACTACTAACCCCCTGTACTTCTGGTCACGTCCGTGCCGGAGTCCCGATGTTACTGACTGATTAATTATAAGCATGGTGGTTGTCAATACTGCTTTGTCTGTCAATTTATGGTCATTATCATGACCGTGATTCATGCAACTATTCCGACTGAAAGACTAGCTGAGTAACATGTGACATCTAACTAAGAAAGTAAAAGTATGGAATAGAATGGTAGTGTCTGATGGTTGAAATTTATTCTTGTCAGGAATTTCAAGTTTATAGTTTTCGTCCTTGTTTGTAGAGTCTTCCTATTATAAACGACATCAGCATCTTGAGAAATCTCCAAAGTATCAGCAGCATCCGCATTTGTGAGGTCTTCAAAGTGTTAGCAGGATCAGCATCTGGTAAAATCTTCAATTTACGAGCAGCATCAGCACCTGGTAGAATATCGACAAGTGGAGACGCCGCTATGATTGAGGATCGATTAACAATATCCATGGAGTAGGGTATATGGAGTATACCTTGACTACTGTACATGAAGTAAAAAATGAATACTGCACATGGAGTATATTTGAGACAGTATACATGGGGTACGTATGGAATACTATACATGGCACTGGTGGAAATTTTATGGGATGATCGATACTGGTGTCAATTGTCTGACATGATCGAAGAAATAAATTGATTTAAACGGTAGTAACTGAACTGAAATGAGTAACATGATATCCTGGTAATTCCTGCGTAGACTTAATGCTGGTTGTATAGAGGTTCAAGAATATGATTAAACGGAATTTCACTAATGGTCAGCATAAAGACATGACTGATGAAGGTCAAACATGATTTATCATGAAACGGGATCTTATTGTAATCCTTCTGTACATTAGCATGAAACATTATCATTCTGCTGAACATAAAACCCTCGTAAGTAGACATGAAACTGAATCAGCATGAAGACGTCATCAACGTGAGGGTATGAAAATTTAATTGTTACAAAGAACATAAAAAGTCTAATCAACTGAGGTATAAATCAACTAATGTGGATGACTATGGTTCAATCCATAGAATCCAAGGAAGAAAACATGTGACTAAGTATGGGCGATTCTTGTTCGATCCATATTTGTCAAACTTTCATTAGAACTGCCAAGTATAGAAATTTATAATCTGGGACTAAATATGGTTGGCTGTAGTCCAATCCATACTTGTCAATATTTTATAAAATGTCATGATATGACAAGGTGAACAACTATGAATCGGTTCACAAAACAACCTTCGGCTGAATAGCATGAAATTTGACCTGAACAATGGTGAACGTTTATGGCTGGTTCGCCAAGTAATACTTGACTGAAAACATGAATCTGTCATGATTAAGGGTAAACGCATATGGTCGGTTTACCAATACAAAATCTGAACGGACAAGGGTGAACGCCTATGGGTCGGTTCACCGAAACAAAATTCGCAGAAAAGCACATGCGACTAAATATGGCCAGTCCTGTACCAACCTTTTACTTAGTCAAAAACTTTAAGGAAACAGTCTGATAAATGAAGAAACTGACTGATAAATGCATGAGAAACATGAAGATAACAACGCCAAAATCTGGGAAGTTCCTGGTGACTACCCACTAGTCACAGGTCAAGTTTTAGAGCCAACAGGTCGAACCTTGTGCTCTGATACCATAATTGTAACACCCCACTTGGATAAGTGGACCGTTACGTGTATTTATGGCGTGTCATCAAAGCATAAGGTAAATGTCCTAAAACATTAAATGACCATAACGGAAATACCGGAATCAAACATCGGTAATCCAACCTAAGCTCAAAACATGAAAAGTAAATACTGAAGAAAAGGACTAAACAATGTCCAAATAAGCAGAATAATGTAAGAAATGCATAAAGTAAGAAGTCTGGATAGCTTCCATCCAAATGCACATGCTCTCAGAATCCTAAGAGTGTCCTGGTGTACCTGTCGTTAGAACATGAAAGGAACTACGGCTGAGCACAACGCTCAGTGAACGGATATAGCATGATAAGAATGTACTGAAAGTAACAGAAATAGAAGACAACAATGAAGCTATAAGACTGATATGTAACATGTGGTAGAACTCTGCATAAAATCTGAGAAACCTGGTTCATAAATACTGAAACTGAAATATAACTATTAGTTCTGAAAAAATGCATTTACTGTATTTTAATTGCCAGAGCTTATATAGGTCACGTGTTGTAACAACCGTGCATGAATAACTGGAGGGGTGACCTCTAAATAACTGTGTTGGGTGGAGGGATCAGCTCCAATGTGAAGGATGTAGAGCATACACCACATTCACCCTGATAACTTGTAACACTTATAAGCCTAGGATGCATCCATACGCCCCACTAAACATACATATAAAAATGGCCAACCTGAACATGAGTAGGACGATGCAGGATATCACTCTCCTGCATGTGAGTCACGACACCGGTGCCTCTAGTGTCGTGGTTACGGTACCTCCGTAACTAGTACATAAACTGGTCGTGCTTGTATATAATGCTCAGGCAATTTATTTAGTTATTAACATGATTACTGATAAACTTAAACATATACTGGGGAAAACATTTGGCTGAAGACGGGGAATCCTAATCATGCATAGAAAGGAAGTCCTTACTGAAAGGACGGAAAATCCGTACGATCTGACAAATAATCATAAAGAGATAAGAATATCCGTACCTCGTGTCTAGTAATGAAATAAGAGTGAAAGCTGAAGGATCTACTCTGACTTCACGGATACTACATAGATAAAGGACGCTGAGATGAGTTGTCTGATTACTGTTTACTGTTACTGATTTTATCTGTTCTTAATTTAATTGATTTTATTCTTGTGATACGGTTTGGGTATAATATGATAATATCTGTCAGCCTTGTAATATTACTGGTTACGGTTTTCCTGTATTGCTGATTACGGTATAAAGTGTATTTTGATATTATAACATTGCAAAAGTTGGTAACCTGCTATAATTAGTAAGTTTCCTGAATTAGAAAGTTTCTTAAAAGGTTTCCAAATGTAATTTCCTTGAAAGTAAACTATTTAAATAATTCACACGTTTTAAAGTACTTTAAAAGAATCAAAATCAATGTTATTAATTAACTTAATAATACAAAACAATATAAATTTACTTTATTTATTTTAAACGTGTTTATAAACGATTTAATAAATCTTAACATAATTTCTTATACATATATTACCCGTGATCCCGAAACACCCGAGTCAAAAACTCTCCCCGAGACACACATGTCTCGGGTTAAACCGAACCAACCCCAACAGCAGTTCCCACTGCTTGTTCCAAGTTCCCACCGATTTTTGGTGTTACGGTTCCCACTGCTTGTTATATATTCCCACTGTTAGTACTACTTTTCCCCACTGGCCTGTTGTTTGTTCCCACTGCTGGTGCAGTGGTTACCACTGCTAATGCAATGGTTCCCATTGCTGCAGTCCCAAACACCCCTGCTGGGCGAACTAGACCCAAACACCCCCTGCGACTAATCCCAAACGCCCCCTGTTTGGGGTTTGTTCGTGGCTGAGCAACAGAAACACCACCAAGAGCTTTATGCTCTCGGTTTTTCGTGTATAACATCAAATCCCACTGATTTAAATGATTAATAACATGTTTACAAGTATTTAGATTACTTGTTCTTGATTCATCAATGAATTCGTGATCATAAAACGAAAAGGAAAGAGGGGATTACCTATAGTCCTGATTAAGGATGTATGTTAACATATAAACTAAAACAATTGAAGATCAAAAATTCGTTTCTTCCTTGGTGTTTGTTCTCAGCCGTCAGCCTCCAATAGAAAACCCTAAGTCTCCCTTTTTTTATTTACGTTATTTGAAAAAGGGTGGGGTGGACCCCTGTTAGTTTTTACTTAATAAATAGACCGGGCTAAAAGCCCAACTCTACTCTCTTTCTTTTTGTAATAAACCGCGGCCTATATGTATACATATCCTATCGTTTTCGTTTCGCGAATAAAACGCAATTAAAACTTAGACGTTTTCGTTCATATATTCTCGTGTTAAAACTTTAAGGTGAAATAATTATTAACTGGACAAAATAAATTTACGGAATACCCGAATAAGTAATATTATTTATTATCTGAATAAATGAAATTTCGCAACGTTAATATTTTTTTGACTGCGTACAATTAATGTTCAAGGACTTTTAAAAGCGGGTTTTACAATTCTTCCCCTCTAAAAAAAATAATTTGTCCTCGAATTATGGATGCGATAATACTGAGTTTTACAAGGACGATTTGATCAATAGTTAGCTAAAGGACAAAATCTCTTAAAACTGCTTCTCGGGATATCAAAAAGTTCATATCTTGGCATAACTCGGTTCACGATTTGAGACCTCTCTCGGGCCGATATTTGGCATGTACTTCATACTTCATATCTTGAGAGACGTGCTTGAGATAATGGTATTCTCATCGTTAATAGAGTTTCTTCACTTGGAGACTTTTGAGGGGTACTCCAACTTTGTTGACCACGACTTCATGATTATTTCTTCAATCTCTAATTGGGATTTTGAGATACAACGATCCGCCTCCTTTTCGGACTTAGATCTATTTATCCTCATACCTTGTTAGGGTCTTTTCGGATAGACTTCTCCATGATCTTTATGGGAGTTGATTGCTTTTCGTCGTGAGTCTTGATCCTTCATATTGATTTTGGGAATAATGATTTTCACATCACCTTGGATCTTTAGCAATAAGATTGAATCCTCATGCCTTGTTAGGGCCTTTTCGGACTCGCCAATCTTCGCGCCCCGCTTCATAAGTTATGCCTAGGCTATGAACTCTTATCATTACCGAGCAACTTTTAAACGATCTTGGGCTAGAAGCTAAGTAACTTTTCAAATCGTACGACCTTACTTATTGCAGATAAATTATTAGCAAGTGATGGGAGAATAGGCAAATAATTACACCAAGTGAGCTTGCGCAAGAATACCGACTTATAATTGACTCTATCATTTCTCGTCCTCCACAATTTAAAATCTCAAGTAATGAGACTCGTGGATGCTTAGCCTAATAAACCAATTAAGGTCTACATGGTTAAGGATACTAGCTAGAATAAACTTGGATAAGTCTATTCGGGTTGAGTCAAAATAATCGCAACGGGCCTAATATGTCAAAGATTTCAAAACTAGCTACACCACTTTATGAATATATTTGACTTTATTGCGGGATATATACATATGAAAGCAACGAGAAAAATTTAAAAATTACGACTAAGTGGCCAAAGTTAATTAAAAATTTGAAAAATGCTGAAAAAGATGACTTTCCGGTTAAATGAAGGCATTTTCATGGAAAAGTCCACTTAAAACTTCGATAGAAGTCCCCCCTACACTTAATATAAACATTGTCCTCAATGTTTAAGCATGTGGGAAAAGTCTCCTCTACACTTATGACATTGTGCACGCTGGTTAAATCAAGCTAAGGGAGAGACGACTAAAGTGATCAATTTCAAATGTGAGTATGAAGAAAATTGAATCACGATAGTTGAGAGATAGAACCGGATTTCGGATAACACGGGAGCACGGTTCTTCAAAGGTTCCAAAAGTGCATTCATCCCTGTAATCACATCACCACACAAACACAAAGACCTATAGAGGTCCCCCTACACTTAGGAGGTTAAAACGGAAAAGGATAGATACTCGGGTTGCCTCCCGAGGAGCGCTTGTTTTTGATAACCGAGTCACGAGCCTGACTCGACCCAAAATTAGTTCATGGGGAACATGGTGAGGGATGGAAGCATCTCATGAGAGATGTCCTCACCAAAGTACAACTTCACTCGTTGGCCATTCACCTTAAAATTAGGTCCATTAGGTTGACCGAGCTCGAGAGTACCATATGGAAAAATTTGGGCAATGGTGAATGGGCCGGACCAACGAGATTTCAGCTTGCCCGAAAAGATTTTCAACCGAGAGTTAAAGAGTAAAACTTTGTCTCCAACTTGGAACTCTCGGTTTTAATCTTAGAGTCGTGAATGAGCTTAGTCTTCTCCTTATAGATCAAAGAATTTTCATAAGCCTCATTACGGAGTTCATTCAGCTCATTGAGTTGGATCTTACGTAGGTCACCGGCTTTGTTGATATCGAAATTATCCCACTTCAAGGCCCAGTAAGCCTTGTGCTCCAACTCAATGGGGAGGTGGCATGCTTTCCCGTACACGAGACGATATGGTGTACAACCAATCAGAGTCTTGTAAGCGGTACGAAAATCCCACAGAGCATCATCAAGTTTATCGTCCCATGAGGCACGATGCTCTCCCACGGTTCTTTCAAGAATTCGCTTTAGTCCTCGGTTAGAGATTTCAGCCTGGCCATTAGTTTGTGGGTGGTATGCGGTGGAAAGACGATGATTTACACCATACTTAGCCATGACTCTTGCGAATTGGTCATTGCAAAAATGAGTCCCGCGATCACTAATAATGGCACGAGGCACACCGAATCTAGCGAATAGCGATTTCAAAAAGTTACAAACCACCCTTGCGTCATTAGTGGGTAAAGCTTTGGCTTCAACCCATTTGGAGACGTAGTCAACGGCTACAAGGATGTATTTGTTTCCTTTAGATGAAGGGAATGGCCCCATAAAGTCGATACCACAAACATCAAAGATTTCACATTCCTGAATGAAATTCTGAGGCATCTCATCTTTATGTGTGATCTTGCCTTGCTTTTGGCAAGCATCACAACGTTTAACCATCTCATGAGCATCACGATAAATGGTGGGCCAATAAAATCCCGAGTCAAACACTTTTTTGGCGGTGTAGTTGGGACCAAAGTGACCACCGGTGGGTCCTTTGTGGCAAGCGTCAAGGATTTCTAAAGTTGTCAGTCCATCAACACATCGGCGAATAATCAAATCAGCACATTGTTTGAATAGATACGGGTCATCCCAAAAGTAAGTCTTAATGTCTTTGAAGAACTTCTTCTTTTGTCGGGATGTTAACCCGTCAACGAGAATTCCACCCGCCAAGTAGTTTGCAATGTCCGCAAACCACGGGGTTTCATCAGAAGTCGAGTTGATAGACATTAAGGTCTCCAACGGAAAAGAATCATTGATCTCTTTGTTTGGATGTTCCCCTTGGTAAGGATCCTCAAGTCTACTGAGATGATCCGCGGCTAGGTTTTCAGCTCCTTTATTATCGCGAATTTCGATTTTAAATTCTTGGAGTAGCAAAACCCAGCGAAGAAGTCTTGGTTTAGAATCTTGTTTAGTTAACAAGTAATTCAACGCGGAATGATCGGTATACACGATTGTGGTGGAAAGGACAAGATAGGGGCGGAATTTTTCAAAGGCATAGACAACAGCTAAAAGCTCTTTTTCGGTTGTCGTGTAATGCAATTGAGTCCCCGTCATGGTCTTGCTAGCGTAATGGATTGGTTGGAAGTGTTTGTTCACTCTTTGGCCCAAAACCGCTCCAATAGCAAAATCGCTAGCATCGCACATCAACTCAAAGGGAAGCTCCCAATTAGGGGTAACCAAGACGGGTGCCTTAGTTAGCTTATCCTTAAGAAGGTTGAAGGCTTCAATACACTCTTTGGAAAAGATAAAAGGAGTATCTTTTTCCAAGAGGTGGGTCATCGGGCGAGCGATTTTAGAAAAATCTTTGATGAATCGACGGTAGAAGCCCGCATGACCAAGGAAACTTCTCACACCCTTCACGGTTGAAGGTGGAGGCAACTTAGCGATAACATTGACTTTAGCACGGTCCACTTCAAGACCGGCTTTGGAGATCTTGTGTCCTAGCACGATGCCCTATTTTACCATGAAATGGCATTTTTCCCAATTAAGAACAAGGCGAGTGTCTTCACACCGCTTCAGCATACGTTCTAAATTGGCAAGGCAAGCAGAGAAAGAATCGCCATAAACTGAGAAATCATCCATGAATACTTCCATAGTGTCTTCAACCATGTCATGGAAGATAGCCATCATACACCTTAGGAACGTCCCAGGAGCATTGCATAAACCAAAAGGCATGCGTTTGTAAGCAAATGTTCCATAGGGACAAGTGAATGTGGTCTTTTCTTGGTCTTTGGGATCGATGGGAATTTGAAAATACCCGGAGAAACCGTCTAAGAAGCAGTAATAGTCATTACCCGCTAGACGCTCGAGCATTTGATCCATGAAAGGAAGAGGAAAGTGATCTTTTCTCGTGGCATCATTGAGCTTGCGATAGTCGATACAAACTCTCCACCCAGTAACGAGACGAGTGGGAATCAACTCGTTGTGTTCATTGGGAACAACGGTTATTCCGCCCTTCTTGGGCACACAATGGACGGGACTTACCCAAGGCGAATCCGAGATAGGGTAAATCAAGCCGGCATCAAGAAGTTTGATAACCTCTTGTTTGATGACGTCATGAATGCGAGGATTAACCCTTCTTTGGCTCTGGATTGCGGGTTTAAAGTCATCTTCCATGAGAATCTTGTGAGTACAAAAGTTCGGATCAATTCCGCGGATATCAGAAATTTTCCAAGCAATTGCCTTCTTATGATCTTTAAGCACGGCGATGAGGCGAGATTTCTATTCTTCTTTCAAGTCCTTCGCGATGATGACGGACGACTTCTTCTTATCTTCAAGGAACACATACTCGAGATGGGACGGAAACTCCTTAAGTTCTAAATCCGGAGGATTTTTGATGGGAGGCGTTTTCAAAGTCGGAGCATCGATAGCGATAACCGTGGGAGATGGTGGAGAAAGATTGTCTTCTTTAAGAAGGTTCTCAATGAGGCGAAGATCTTCATCCCAATCGGTGGGAGAATCGTCATTAGCTAAATTCACATCTCCAATGGTGGCTTCCAAATATTTCCAAAGGAAATCACTTTCTCCAAATAGAGATAGTGATGAATCAATAGAGGAAACGGTCTCAACATTGGGAAGAGAGGTAGGAATACTTTTACAAGCATCTTTGAAGTGTTCTTCACAAGCCTCATCAAGAACGTCGATACAATTAACACACTCATAGGAATAAGGCTGTTTAGACAACTTTCCCATGTTGAAGACAATTTTATCGTCACCCACTCTCATGATAAGCTCGCCGGCTTCAACATCGATGAGAGTGCGACCGGTCCTCAAGAATGGACGACCAACAATCAATGGCACACGAGGGTCCATATCATAGTCGACGACGACGAAATCGGCAGGAAAAGTGAATTTTTCGACTCCTACAAAGACGTCTTCGGCTATCCCCACTGGATAAGCAACCGTACGGTTAGCTAATTCCAAAGTCATTTTGGTGGGGACTAGCTCAGGGAGAGATAATTGCTTCCAGACACTTAAAGGCATTAAGTTAATACTGGCACCTAGATCGGCTAGAGCCATGCAATTCTCTACTCCCGGGAAGTTGCAAGGGATTAAGAAACGACCCGGATCACCAAGCTTGGTTGGCAATTTCCTTAAGAGAACTGCAGAGTAATTCTCATTAAGTTGGGTGTTAGCGATATCAAGAAGCTTCTCATTGTCACTAAGAAGATCTTTGAACATTTTCGCGTACTTAGGCATGTGAGCGAGAGCCTCAGCGAAGGAGATGTTGAAATTCAATTGTTTAAACATTTTGAGAAAGTTCGAAACCTGAATATCGTCCTTGCTTTTGAGCTTCTCTTTCCTCAACCTTGAGGGATAAGGTATATCAGAAGAAGAGGAGGGCTTTGGGATCGAAGGATCACTCACATCCATGGGTGGAGGAGGGGTAGAAGTAAGAGGTGGAGAAATTGGGGAAGTAGAAGGATGAGGAATAGGAGCAGGTGACTCGTTTTCCTTAGTCACAATCACCGGTGGAGGTATAGGAAGTTCGGGTTCCTTGGTACCTTTGCCACTGTGAGTGGTGATTGCTTTCATCTCCCCTCTTGGATTCGCAACGGTGTAACTCGGAAGAGTACCCGAAGAAGAGGATTGATTACCTTGGAAGAAACCAGCCATCATGTTCCTTAAGTCATTCGTTTGACTTGCCAAAGTGTTTCTCATATCAGCACGAAGATCATTTCCTTGTTTCACCATGTCTGCTTTCAAGTTGAGCACTTCCCGCTGGAGATTTTCCACAATCACATCATTGGTCCTCATGTAGGTTTCAACATCTTGGTGTAATGCGGTGGGTTGGTTGGGAGGAGGAGCATGGTAAGCGGGTGGTTGATAAGCAGGTTGTTGGTAAACTTGGTTGTTTCTTTGAGGTGGATATGGTTGTTTGTGAGGTGGTATATATGGTGCACGAGGTTGTTGTTGTTGTTGAGGAGGGCGATTAAGGTTTTGTTGTTGGTTTGGGTTGTTAGGAGGAAAACCGGGTGGGGAAAGATAGTTGTTCGAGCGGTAGCTAAGCAAGTTGCGGTCACCTTGAGGACGGGCTTGATAAGCGGCCGGAGGATAGGTGCCGTATGCTGCATTCACATTTTCAGAAGGGTAGTCGTGGGTGGCGGAACAAGTGGTGTAAGAGTGAGGACCCCCGCATATCTCACATGGTTGGCTAACAGCATTGACTTGAGCATCGTGAGCGTTTTTAGTGTTGATGTTGTTGGTGTTGTTAGCGGTGTGGGTAACAAGCGATTCAAGAAGCGTAATATTTTTGTCAAGTCGCTTGACGTTGTCACTAGTACTAGCACTAGCGGCATTGGTCCGAACACTCTTGGTTTGCACACGAGACTTATTCTCAATGATATCCCAAGCAGCATTGGAAGTCTTAACCAAAATATTACCCCCCGAGGCACTATTTAGTGAATCTTGGTCATTCATGCTTAAACCATTGTAAAAAGTGTTAATTTGGTGCACTTTGGTAAAACCATATTGTGGGCACTTTCTTAAAATATCTTTAAAACGGTCCCAAGATTCACTAAAAGACTCATCGTACTTTTGTTCAAAATTGATAATTTCATTCCGCAAAGCGGTAGTACGAGAGGGTGGGAAAAAGTAGTTGATAAACTTGGTCTCCAAATCCGTCCACGTAAGAATACTTTGTGGCGGTTCCTTAGCAAGCCAATGTCGGGCTTGTCCCTCTAAAGAAAAGGGAAAAAGATGTAGACGGATTACCTCTTGTGGAACACCATTAAATTTGACCGTATTCGTGAGTTGTAGGAATCTCTTAATGTGGTCATGTGGATCATCAATGGTACGCCCCAAGAATGGTTGAGCAGAGACCATCTGGATAAAACCGGATTTGAGCTCAAAATTGTTGGCTGCAATCGCGGGTAAGACAATGGGATCATTGTTGCCATCTACATGTGCTTGTAACAGTTCAATCATCGGGTGATTGTCTGGTAGAGGCTCATTGTTGTTGTTATTATTGTTGTTGAGAGGTGGATTGTTATTGTTGTTGTTATTATTGTTGTTGAGAGGTGGGTTATTGTTGTTATTGTGTACACCGGCCATGTCTAAGTTTTCGAGAGGCTCGGGCTCTTGATAAGACGTTGATCGTGTACGCATGCACCTGCAAAAGAACTAACAAGGCAAACAAGAAATATTTTTGGTTTTTATGGGTTTTTTAATTTTTTGTATTTTTGAAAATTTTATATTTTTTAGGATTTTTTAAATTTTTTATGAAAAAGTAACGTTCACGGTGAACGGATCCCAAAATCCAAGTTCTCACAAAAACTGTTAATCTTAACGAGAAGAGCCGGCAGCGTCGCCATTTGATACAATGGATTGGATAGGTTCAGATTAGTTCTCGGTATCCTCTCGAATTGATCACAGCTAAAAGTGGAATGAGTTGTTCTTGGTGACAAATAATGGGTTTGGTTTTCTATTCTACTGAAAAGGTAAATGAAGTAAATACAGATTTAAACCAAAAATAGTTAATGAAGTAAAACTTGAATTAAAATTAAACGATAAAGCTGAAAAGTACCCTTACTGAAAACTAGCTCTATTCGGAATAATTTGCCATGCGGAATATGATGCTATCCAGAATATTGAGGCTATTCGGAATGTTGAAGCTTATGCGGAATAAACTTGTTATGCGGAATAAGAAGACCATGCGGAATAAAAAGGGTTACTCGGAATAAAACACTATGCGGAATAATCAAGCCATGCGGAATAAACTTGTTATGCGGAATAAGGAGATCATGCGGAATAAATGGCTATCCGGAATAAAATGCTTATGCGGAATAAATGGCTATCCGGAATAACATGCTTATGCAGAATAAATGGCTATCCGGAATAAATGGCTATGCGGAATAAATGGCTATCCGGAATAAATGCTTATGCAGAATAAATGGCTATCCGGAATAAAATGCTTATGCAGAATAAATGGCTATCCATAATAAAATGCTTATGCAGAATAAATGGCTATCCGGAATAAATGGCTTTGCGGAATAAATGGCTATCCAGAATAAATGCTTATGCAGAATAAATGGCTATCCGGAATAAAATGCTTATGCAGAATAAATGGCTATCCGGAATAAAATGCTTATGCAGAATAAATGGCTATCCGGAATAAATGACCATGCGGAATAAATGGCTATCCGGAATAAATGCTTATGCAGAATAAATGGCTATCTGGAATAAATGCTTATGCAGAATAAATGGCTATCCGAAATAAAATGCTTATGCAGAATAAATGGGGAAATGAAGAACAGTAACAGAAACTTAAAACAGGGGAACACGAATTTTAGCCAAATCGAGCCAAATAAACAACAAGGTTTAAACCAAACTAACCAATAATAATCTATTAACCATAAGGATCAAATCCCAACAATGAAAACACAAAACCCACAACTTTTCAAGATCAAAATCAACTAAACTAGAACTTTAAAACTTTGAATAAAAAGAGAGGATGAACAAGATGATAGAAAGATTAAATGTAAACTTTTATTGATGATTAAGATTCAACAAACAAAATGGAAGAATTAAACTTACAAGATTCAAGAAGAAATCAAAGAAAATGAAAACCACTCCTTATGGGAGATGGTTCTTCCTACGAACTAGGAGAAAAATGTAACTGGAAAATAAAAACTAGTGCCAAATGTGTGAGGGGTTTCCCTTATATAGGCTAGTGGTTGGTTGGTGAAATGGGCTTTCTTCCTCTCTTCTTGTCTTCTCGTCTTTTCAGAAAAGTTGACGTTTTCGATTCTGATTCAGGATTTGTCGACGATTAAATTCAACTCGTCTTTTAATTTCTTCGTTTAATAGACTTGAGTTTCTTCGACATTTGTAAATCTTCCATCTTTGGTCCTTTTCTTCGATAAATCTTCAAATAGGCCCATTGACTTCAAATCTTTTGCATCTCTTGGACAATAGACTTCGTCTTGAGTCTCTTTCCTTGATAAAACCCGTGCAATCCCATGTTTTCTTCAATATTCATCCGGTTGGCTTTGAAAACACAATAAACACAAAAACCACGCATAATTCCAAACAAATGATATTAAACACGCGTTTTGGTCTTGTTTTAGTAAGAAATAAGTGGTAAAAGGATGGGTGTTTTCACACCTATCAATTACCATACGGTCTAAACACAGAATTAGTAGGAGCATTAGGTCTAAATCCAGTGGTGAGAGAGTTAGGTCTAAAACTGCCATTGTTACCAAAGTTAGGTCTAAAATTGCCATTGTTAGTGGTCTAGTTCCTTTGAAAATTGTTTCTAGCAGGCCCATTAGACAAAAAAAGCTGATGTCTGAGTCCTCTGAGAGGATCCAGCAAGAGTTCCAGATGCTAACCTGTGAGATTCCTCACTGGAAATTATAGCATAGGCACCCTTAACATCAGGCAATGTTTCTCTAGAGAGAATAGAGCTCCTAATGCTCATATAAGAGTCTTCCAAACCCATCAAGAATTGCATAAGTTTTAACAACTGATTATGCCTTTTAAATTCACCAGAAGCAGAACACACACAATTAGGCAACTCAATCATAGCATCATATTGTTTCCAGTAAGCATTCAATTTATGGTAATAATCAGACAAATTAGACCCATTTTGCTTAAGAGTGTTAATCTTGTGATGAAGATTGAATATAACAGACCCATCAACTTTATGGTAAGTTTCTTTAAGTTCATTCCAAACATGCTTAGCTCTTTTAGAAAAAATTTGACCAAGAAATAATTCCTTAGATATAGAGTTCAAAATCCACCCAAGAACCACAACATTGACTCTATCCCATTTTGTTCCCAAAACTTCATCAGTTACAGACCTTTTACAAGACCCATCAATAAAACCAATTTTGTTTTTTCCTTCCAAAGCTAACAACATAGCATTGGCCCAAACTTGATAATTTTCAGTACATTTAAGTTTAACACTCACAACAGTCAACACGGTAGTATCATTGGGGTACAAATGTAAGGGGTCACTCAAGTCCTATTTACTAATGAGTGTGACTGGATCAGTCACACTCAAAGTATCATCATCACCATGAACAGACTCATCAACTTGGTCATCCATGGTGAAGAGTCACAAGGGTAATAAAACAACTCATAACACTGCTAACAAAGTTCCCAGGCTTCCAAACCACTCAAGGATGGCAGGTCAAGGGCAAGCAATGAGTGAGGATCCAGAAAAATAAGGTCAAAAAGAAAAGACAACCAACCCAATAAAAGAATAATAAAACAAGTAAGCAAATAAATCAGATAGCAATCAAAGAAGGAGAGAGTATGAGAGGTGTTACAGTGAGACCCAAATAATAGCACAACCGATCTGATATTTTAAGATTCACTTAGTCTAGAAAATATCAGAACCTCCAAATGACAAACCCTAATTTTTCCTTCTTGGGAAAAATAGGGAAAATCAAAACGTCAACAGATCTGCCACCAAGGAACCTGATAATAACCGCAAGAACAGATCACAAATAGCAAACCCTAATTTTTGAAAAAAATTAGGGATTCACCACTTATGAGAGTGAGAATGCCACAAGAGTCCCAAAAATACCACCAATAAGTCACCGGAACCTTTCAATCAAAAGATCCCCAAAAAAAGTCAAACCCTAATTTTTCAAAAAATTGGGGGTTTTGTAAATCGAGAGAGTAAATCGCTATTTCAATAGCAAATTCAAAGTAAAAACAACTTTTAAGAGCCAGTATCAAAGGAAAGGATCTTACCAAAAAAACCTTTCACAATAACAAAGTCAGATTCGTAAACCTGGCTTTGATACCATGTAGAAAAACTAGATATGATGATTCAAGAACACTTTTATTAACATCAATAGATCAAAACTGAAAGAGAGAGTTTATAAAACAAAATCCACCACAGATTAAACTGGTATGGATCTATTAGCTAACTTGATAATAGTCTTACAAATTTTAAAAACAAAATAAAGAGATAATTTAAAAGAAATGAAGAGAGAGTGTTGAGACGCCATTGATGGCTGCACAAAACATACACAAAGCTCTCTTAACCCTAACTCTGAAGAGTTAGGGTATTATACACACTTTGACCAACGGTCATAAACCCAAAACATGGATGGGCCTTCAACAAGTAAAAGCCCAGCAATCCTTAAGCCCATAATCAAGAGTCCAACACAGCTTTAGCATAATTCCAACATAAGTCCCTGAAATAACAACAATGGCAACATTAGTCCCTGAAAACATGAATATCGGATTAACGAGTGAATTTTAACAATTAGTATGCATATTTTATACAGAACGACGCCGCTTAACGTTAGCTCGACCTGGTTGTAAGTGGGATTTGGCCAAACGACACCGTTTAAGACTGAATATTGATCGTTTGGGCCTTTTTGATGTAGTTTAATTTGCTATCCAAACTAAGAGATATGATTTGCACACTCTTTCAATTGATTGATACACTCAAAAGTATGGTATCTTGACGTTTATACCCTTGTAGGTGTTAATATGAATAGAAGTGATTTAAGGATATATATGTCAAAACAAAATACTTTTGAGTATGCAAATCATTTCCCACTAAACGGCATTATTTCATGTGTCTGCCATTTATACATAGGCAAGAGAGAAAAAAACACACGCAGACATAAACATAAACCCGCACACACTTAAAAACATAAATCAAGACATGCACACATTCAAGTTGTTAGATTTTGAGCAAGAAATTAGAACGAGAATCGTCTGGTTCATGTAAATGATTCCTTTTTTATATATTAACTTTATTCGGCAATGCAAGATTGCATTTTTTTAATTTTATTTTGTATTTTAAAATTGCTTGAAGTTGTTGCATGTTGGAATCATTGAGGTTTTTTAATATTGTTTTAAAAGAGTTTTGGTTGAAATGATGAATGAAAGACGTGATATTGCTTTGCATATCATAGTGGTTGGTAAAAAGTGTAATTATAGTAGTTCTTAGTGTATGTGTTTGATGTTGATTTTAAAAGTAAGGTTTTTGCATGTTGTAATTTTTTAAGATCTTGTATATATATTTGGATGTGGTTACTACATGTCTCGGTGTTATGTTTTTTAGGGTTTTCATTTTTCATTATGTTTGTCCGTCATGCACGCCCACAACATTCCAATGTATCTCATACGCAGAAGATCTCTTCTTCTGTTTTTGTAACAAATTTCCCGGATTCCACTACATCCCAGGATCTTTGGAAGCTTTGCAGTGATTATGGTATCGTGGTGGATGTTTACATTCCTTCAAAAAAATCCAAATCATGTAAAAAAATTGCGCTTCATTAAGGTAAATAATTTTGGAAATTTGGTGGAGAATTTATGTACCATTTGGATTGGCCGTGACCACCTCTATGCTAATCGTGCTCGTTTTGAAAGGACGTCCAAACCTACCTCTGATAGAAATCCAAACCCTAGACCTCCACAGTCGCCCTCTCACAAAGCTACTCCAGTGGCTCCATCGAATTTGTTTGCTTCCGTTCTTAAAGAGGGACATGTTCATAATGTTGTCAATGAGCCTGCACTGGTCCTTGATGATTCATGCTTTATGGAGCATGATTTTAGTCTGTCCATTATGGGAAAAGTTAAAGACGTCTTGGTAATTACTAATCTACCCGTTATGATTGCTAAAGAAGGTTTTTTGAACATTAAGCTTAACTATCTTGGTGGGTCATGGATGTTGTTTACTCTTGAATTGAAACCCACTTTTGATAACTTTCTAGCACACACTAGTATTCTGGTTTTCCACAATCAAGTAGGCAGAAAGTTCCTTTGTTAATGACGAGCATATTGTCTGGGTTTCGATTGAAGGACTTCCCATTAAGGCATGGACCCCAAATACTTTCAAAAAAATTGCATCTTTTTGGGGAGAATTATTCGAGTGGGATGATGAACTAAACTCATTCTCGTGTAAGAACCTATGCATTAAAACTAAGATGAATGTCATTATCAATGATAAAAGGAGAATTATCATTCATGGTAAGGTGTTTTGGATTCGGGCAAAGGAATTTGATGCATGGGTTCCAGAATTGAAGATGATAACGAATCCCTTACTTCTGAAGAGCCCATACCTAATAATGTTGACGACGTAGATGATTTGGATAGAGTTTCTGAATCAAGTTTCGTTCAGGAAATGGATGATGTTATAGAGTTTGTTCATATTGATTCGAATCATAAAAGTTCAGGCACAGATCAACCTAGCGAGGAAGCCCCACAATAAGAAGACCCATTTGATATTTACGACTTATTACACAAGCCCAACAACACCACGTGTAATTCTGGTAAGGCGTATCC
Source organism: Glebionis coronaria (assembly GCA_025667525.1). Taxonomy (NCBI): domain Eukaryota; kingdom Viridiplantae; phylum Streptophyta; class Magnoliopsida; order Asterales; family Asteraceae; genus Glebionis; species Glebionis coronaria. Next base: position 71,349,562 of record CM046882.1, on the reverse strand, counting down.
CAAGTTTCCTCCAGGCTTCACCCCGAACACTTCAGTCCAAGAGCAAAGGCAAGATACTAATTTAAAAGATTTATCCGAAGATATCCATTCATTCACCTCTAAGTCTGGTAATTGTAATAAGAAACGTGATAAATCATCTTCTCACAGCACAAACTCGGGTTCTACCAGGAAAAAGGTAGGGGGCTCTATTATAGATCTTATGGATGAACTAATTCAAGTGGGGAAAACCATGGGCTACAACATGGACGGGTGCATTAAGAACATTTAAACTATAATTGGTTCGAACGGAGATTTTAACTTTTTTAAATGAATGTTTTATCTCTTAACATTCAAGGCCTTGCCAGCAAGGCGAAGAGGAGATGGGTTAACAACTTATGTCACAAACACAGAATCAATTTTGTTTCTCTCCAAGAGACAAAAGCAAAAAGTTTAGACGATAGTTCAATTAGGGAGCTGTGGGGAAATATGAATTTTGACCATATAGTTGGGTCTTCTGTCGGATACTCAGGAGGCATTGTTTGCATTTGGGATCCTAAGATTTTTGCTAAGGATCAAGTCTCCAGGTCTGATTATTTTGTTGCTATAATAGGCACTTGGATTCCTACATCAACAAAGATTCTTATCATTTCTGTTTATGCCCCCAAGAATTGTCCGAGAAGCGGGATCTTTGGGAATATCTTCACCTTCTTATTAGCAGATGGGATGGGGAGACGATTCTCATGGGTGATTTTAATGAGGTCCGTACGGAGCGTGAAAGATTTGGTTCAGTTTTTAATCAACAAGGTGCTGCATTTTTAACAACTTTATCTCTTCTAACAACCTTATTGATCCTCCCTTGGATGGTTACGCTTTTACTTGGTCACATAAGTCGGCCTCAAAGATGAGTAAATTAGACCATTTTTTATTTTCAAAAGGATTGATGGTGTCATTTCCTCATTTAGCTGCCATTTGTTTGGACAAAAACTGTTAATGCAATAATGACTAAAAAGGTTACTTGCATTTTTCGGTCTTGCTTAGTTTTGATTACGACAATATGTAAAAACAAGCATTTACGAAAACAACAAAAAAACGAATTCTTGAGTTCAAGTATTTTTCATTTTACCCATTTTCACTTAAGGTATGAATAAACAAGTACTAACCTTAATCAAGTGATCAAGTGATTTAATCTTTTCTTAAAACTCACTTTTTATTAAGTGTGACAAGTTTTTTATTAAACTTTCATTTTAAGAAAATGTTTTATTAAATTAAATATTTGAAAATTTGAAAATGGCATATTTTTTTTTGATTTGGAATATTCTTTCAGGATATTTTATAATCAGATAAGACCTCCACCACTAAAGGACAAAAAGGGAGCGGATTCTACTCTGGCGGTTCCCTAGTGCCTATGCGGTTCCTTATCGATAAGGTACCGCCGACTGAGATAGGGAACCGCGGGCATATATAGCCGTTGGCCCTTTGTCCTATAAATAGTGGACCATTCTCAGATTTTCTCTTCACCTCTTTTGCACATAAATTTCCAGATTCAAACATACTTCTTAAATCACTCAAATCCTTGATCATTTGTTTGATTACTACTTGTTTAGAAGTGAATCTATCCCATCCATCCCTTCCTCTCCAAGTGAAAAGAGAAGAACACTATCCTTGTGAAGTGTTGAGTCCACCACCAAAGATCCTTTGAAGATCAAATCTTATACATTTGTTGTTGTGTCATAGTTGTGAAGATCCAAGTAGTTGTGTCTATTTGGAAGTTGTGTATGTACTAAGTATAGTTGTGTAGATTGGTCCTAGCTACGATTAGGGCTCGACTTTTAGCTTAGAGTCAGAAATTGGTTAAGCAATGTGTACGGTTTTCTCCACCATAAGGAGCTTGTTGTGTAGTGAACTCTCGAGTAAGGAGTACTCGAGGAGTGGAGTAGGAACGAGGAGTGAGCTTCGTTGCCGAACCACTATAAATCCTTGGTGTTTGGTTTGATCTTTCTTTACCCTTAACTCTTTACATTCTTTATTCTTTGTGCATATACATTAGTTAGTATTAGTTTAGTTACACTATCATTGTTCATATTGTGCATAAGAAGATTTCACATATTTCCTCAAGCCTAAGTTTTTGAAAAATGATTTTTTTGAAAACCATTCTTTAACAAGAAAATATAAGAAACTATTCAACCCCCCCTTCTAGTTTCTATAATAGGTATCAGACCGAGGTTGCTCAAGAATTTTTAAAGTATATTGTATTTTAAAACTTAAATGGATCTATGGATTCCAACAAGTACCTAGAAGGGCAATCTATGCAAAGACCACCACTTTTTGAAACCGATAGTTTTATTTATTGGAAAAATAAATTTGAGACTTATGTGAAATCAAAAGATTTAGATCTTTGGCATGTTATTACCAATGGTGATTTTTTACCTTATCATTTTAATGAAGTTTCTAAAACAAAAGAATTGGTCACTTTTGACAAAGCTAATGACGATACTAAAAAGAAACTTTCGAAAAATAATGAGGCTAAAATGGTGATTTATAATGCTTTACCTAAGAAAGAGTATGAAAGGATTTTTATGTGTGAAACCGCTAAAGATATTTGGAACACTCTTTGAGTAACCCACCAAGGTAATAGCCAAGTCAAAGAAAGAAAAATCGATCTTCTTGTCCAACAATATGAACAATTTGTCATCTTAGAAGATAAACTATTGATAGTGCTTTTTGCTAGATTTAACACTATTATTACTAGTCTAAAAGCACTTGATGAAGGTTTTTCTAGCAATAACAATGTTAGGAAGTTTCTAAGGGCCTTACATCCGAAGTGGAGAGAAAAAGTCACAGCGATTGAAGAATCGAAAGATCTCTCAACTTTATCACTCGATGAACTCATAGGCAACTTGAAGGTTCATGAGATGATAATTTTGAAGGACTCGGAATTGGTGAAAACCAACAGTGAAAGGAAGTCCCTTGCACTCAAAGCCAAGAAGGCACAAAGCGACCATGATAGTTCCTCGGATAGCGATGACGAGGAGTATGCATTAGCGGTGAGAGATTTCACGAGGTTCTTCAAAAGACGAGGTCAACACGTGAGGCAACCCAACAATGACAAGAAACAATTCTCAAAGAATCGGTTTGCCAAGAACGAAAAAGGTGATAGGAATTGCTTTAGATGTGGTGATCCAAATCATTTCATTAGTGAGTGTCAAAGCCCTCACGTGATAAGAATCACACGGCTTTCGTTAGTGGTTCTTGGAGCGATAGCGGTGAAGATGTTGATGACAACCCCAAAGAGGAGAAATTTCTTATGGCTCATACTTCTAAAGAGGTACATTCCAAAACCGAATATTATAGCAATGATAGCTCCACCTTTGATGATATTGAATTAGAAGGCCAATATGATAATTTACACAAACTTAGCCTTAAATTCATAGAAAAGAACAAAACCTTAAAATCAACCAAAACTAAGCTTGAAAATGAGATCAATGAACTTAGGGAGAAATTAGCCAAGCTTGAGAAAAATAAAGAAGTTGATTTAGGTTGCTTAAGTTGTGAGAAACTTAGATTAGAGAATGAAGATCTCAAGAGCACCTCTATTAAACTGGAAAAGTTCATGAAAGGTACTATGCTCTTGATGATATGTTAAACAAACAAATTCATTCTAAGGAAATACTTGGTGTAGGTTTTAACTTAAATGAAGCATCAATCAGTGAACCTAAACAAGTCAGATTTTCAGAAAAATTGTCTGCTGTACGCGGTCCCAGATTGTATGGGGCGGTTCCTTATCACTATGGAACCGCCGCCCTAGATAAGGAACCACGGCCAGAAAGAGTTTTTGCTGAAAATCCTGAACTTTCTGAAAAGTCAAATTTAGGTGAACAACCAAAGCATCTTATTGTTAACAAGGTCAATTTACCCATACTTGACGACAATGCCGTTGATAAGTTCTACAAGCCCTTGAGTAAACCTCTAATGGGAAATAGAAGTTTATCAAGACCATCCTCTACTCCACCAAGAGTACGGAATGAGTCTAGGCCTAGAAGTAGAACGACAACACCTAGAAGAGATAATCAAAACAATTCACGACCTAGAAGTAAAACTCCAACACCTAGAAGGAATGACCACAACTCTAAACCAAGATCAAATACACCTAGGAGAAATAATGAACAACAAAATGGTTATATGAATTATTATCCTCCTCCATTTTGTTCCCCATGGGGAACCCCTCCTCCATTCATGCATCCCAACCAAATGCAAGGGATGTTTGGAACTAACAAATTTGGACCCATGAGATATTGGGGACCAAATGTTTGATCGTGTGTGTTGTTACCTAGATATGCTTGGGAATTGATTTGGAACCCGACGAGTGGATTAAGGATAGTGGTTGTTCTAAACACATGATGGGTAATCAAAGTTTGTTCTCGCGCTACAAAGCATATGATGGAGGTAACGTCACATTCGCTAGTAGTCTACGTGGTAATATCATTGGCAAAGGTACGGTTTCTCTTGACTCCATGACCATTGAAAATGTTGAGCACGTAGATAATTTAGGGTTTAACCTTTTAAGTATAGGTCAAATTTGTGACAATAAGTGTAAGGTCATCTTTTCGGAACATGATAGTGAAATCGTAAAAGATGGAAAGGTCATTGGAAAAGGTGTTAGAAAGCATGGGCTTTATGTCATGAAGGTCAATAAGAAGTCAAAAGACAACATATGTCTTACAACTATAGATGATAGTTATACTCTTTGGCATAGGAGATTAGGTCACGCTAATATGCGTTTAATTCAATCTTTAGTCTCTAAGGAGTTGGTAAGACACCTCCCCAAGATGAAGTTTGATAGTCACTTTTGTGATGCGTGCAAAGTTGGAAAGCAAGTTCACTCAAGTCACAAAGACAAGAATTTGGTTTCAACCTCTCGGTGCTTAGAGCTCCTACATATGGATCTCTTTGGACCTTCCGCCATACGGAGTTATGGAGGTAACCTTTATACCCTAGTTATAGTTGACGACTATTCTAGATTCACTTGGACTAGATTTTTGGCATTTAAGAATGAAGCTTTCGATCATTTCGAAATCTTTAGTCGAAGAATTCAAAATCAACTAGGATGTCTAATTGTCTCTATTAGGACGGATCATGGTAGAGAATTTGATAATGAAGTGCAATTTGGTGCCTTTTGTGAAGATCATGGTATTACTCATAACTTCTCGGCTCCTCGCACTCCACAATCAAATGGGGTAGTTGAAAGGAAGAATAGGACCATCCAAGAGATGAGTAGGACGATGTTAAACGAGCAATCTTTGCCTCAAAAGTTTTGGTGCAATGCTGTGGACACATCGACTTATATTCTCAACCGAATTCTTATTCGACCTTTCCTAGGAAAGACCCCCTATGAGATTCTTAAAGGTAAGAAACCCTCATTGGAATACTTTAGGGTGTTTGGAAGCAAGTGCTTTATCCTTAAAACCAAAGACTACCTTACTAAGTTCGACCCAAAGTCTTACAAAGGTATCTTTTTAGGTTATTCCCAAACTAGCAAAGCCTACATAGTCCTCAATAGAACCTCAGGCGTAATTGAAGAATCACTTAACGTGACTTTTGAAACCCCTCCTTTATCCAAGACACCACCATTGGTTGATAATGACTTAGATGAAATAGAAGTAGTTAAAGCCAAAGAGGTTAAAAAATAGGAGTTGAAGACCTTAGTGTTGAAAAGGAAGTAAACATTGAGGAGTCTAAGGATCATATTCTCAATAATATCATTGGTGACTTAAATCAAAGTACCCTAAGATCTCAAGTCCAAAACCAAAGCAACTTCTTTTGTTTCGTCTCCTTGATAGAACCAAAGAATGTTAAAGAAGCTTTGACGGATGAGAGTTGGGTCATTGCGATGCAAGAAAAATTGAATCAGTTCGTTGCTAATGATGTTTGGGAACTTGTTCCTCCACCTAGAAGTTCTACCATTATAGGAACCAAATGGGTCTATATGAATAAGTTAGATGAGAATGGTGTTGTGTCTCGTAACAAGGCTAGACTTGTAGCTCAAGGCTATAATCAACAAGAAGGGATTGATTATGACGAGACATATGCACCGGTAGCAAGATTAGAATCCATCAGAATCCTTTTAGCCTACGCTTGTGACTTAGACTTTAAGCTTCAACAAATGGATGTAAAGAGTGTTCTTCTTAACGGTTTGATCAATGAGGAGGTATATGTGGCTCAACCTCCCGGCTTCATTGATTTTGAGAAACCAGACCATGTTTACAAGCTTAAGAAGGCACTTTATGGTCTTAAACAAGCACCCAAAGCTTGGTATGATAGACTTAAAGCGTTTCTTGTTAAACATGAGTATACCATGGGGATGGTAGACAACACGCTCTTTACAAAGAAGAAAGGCTCTCACCTCATAATCGTGCAAATATATGTTGATGACATTATATTTGGCTCAACTTGTCAAGAATTGTGTGATGACTTTGCCAAAATCATGCATGATGAGTTTGAAATGAGTATGATGGGAGAACTTAACTTCTTTTTAGGACTCCAAATTAAACAAATGGATGATGGTATTTTTTTTAGTCAATCTAAGTATGCTAAAGAAATGCTAAAGAAATTTGGATTAGAAGAATCTAGACCAATGAAGACCCCAATGGCCTCGGATACTAAACTCACCGTAGATGATGATTGTGAGTCGGTAGATGATAATTGTAAAATCACACTCGTTTAGGAAAACGAGGTAAAAGCGGTAAGTATTAAGCGTACGTTTAGGAAAACGTAAACACTTATGACCCAAAGTGGGGATCGTTCTCGAGGAGGCTTGGTGTGTGTATAATGAAATGATTAACTTTGTGATTTTATTGTTATGAGAAAAAGAAAAATAGAAATGGGGTGAGAAAGGAGTGACGGTTACGAAGACGGATCGAGCTAAGACGAAAAGGTCGTTCACGCAAAACCGTAAAAACTACAAAATTAAAATTTTAAACCTAAAAATTAATCAAAAGCTAAAATAAGTCTAAAATAATATAAATAAGAATAAAAATCCAATAAAAATATTTTAAAACCTTTTATTAATTAAATATTCAATTTTAAATGCTAATTAAAGCCCTAAAATTAAATATAATTAATCAAAATGTCCAAAATATTATTTTATTGAACAAATAACTTACTTATATTATCTAAAGACTAAAAAGTATTTTTCCTAAATTTTAAAAACTAATTTTCTATTTTTAAATCACTAAAAACTATTTTTAAACCAAAATAATTATAAAAAAATAATAAAATAATGCCAAAAATAATTTGACACTTTTAAAAATCCTAATTTACTCTAATGAACAGAAGAAAAATGAAAAAGTTTGAAAAATATAAAATTTTTCACTAAAAGACAAAAACAGTTTGAATTTAAACCCTAATAAAACTAAATTAATTCTAAAAAATAAATAAAAAGTGAACAGTAAAAACTTTTAAAACCAAAAATCTTAAATTACTTTTCTAAATAAAAGAAAAAATTTAAAACTGAAAAATAATGATTTTTGGCACTAAATGCCAAAAACAGAAATATTAAAAAGTATTTAAAATAGCTATAAAACCTAAAAAATAGCAAATGAACAGTAATAAAAATTCCAATTAAACAGAAAAATCAGAAATAAAATTAGAAAAATAATGCAAAAAGTTTGAAACCCTAACTCCTAAATTCACCCACTAAAGACAAAAAAGTTCAAATCTGAAAGGGACATGTGACATGTTTTTGTCTGTTTGTAGAGCAGTACCAACTTGTGTGCTAGCAGGGGGAACTTTTTTCCCACTGCTAGTGCAATTTTAAGGTCAGTTGACCTATTAGCTTAGGAAAGCTAATATGCTTGGTTTTCTTTGGACAACAAGGCACCCCCACACCAATTGGGTTGTGGGGAGTCAGTTTATGCAAAAAGAAACACAAGTAACTTCACAAAATCACACACAAAAATGCTCAAAAGCTTACTGATGAAGGCTAAGGTTACTGATGAACAGTAACCTGATGCAATTGGTATTTTAATGAGATTCAAACGCTTAAAACTTGCACACAAGTCTACCAATTCACTTATAAGCTATCACAAATCCTACTTGGGCCTAATATCTAATAACTAGCAAGATTTAAAGGCACAAATTCCACAAAATCTGGAAGAAATATGACTGACTGAATTTATGTGCTATATTCCAATTTTTAACATGCAAGTTTGATTTAAACTTCACTAAACTGAAAACCAAAGTAACATACAACCTATTGATACCCTAATGAGTGATTAAGACAGATTTTTAAGCAAGATTTAAACCAATTAAACCATCTAAAACCCTAATCCAAACACTCCTTAGTTTTCTGAAATGATCTTTTTCAAACCAAATCACATTAAATCCACACCAAATTGATTCAAACTCTATCTAGCATGCATAAAAACTAAAACCAACATGAATCAAACCATACAACAAACAAACAAATAGCTTCCATACAAATCACAATATTTTTTGAGAACTAACCAAGGAAACACGGAAGTTACCTTGTGGGACCCACATCCAGGTCCCACAGTGACTAAAAAGTTACCTCCCACAAGCTCGGGCTTGTGCTGAACCTTGGACAACAAGCAAATAGCTTCAAGTGTTTTCCTGCTAAGAACAACAAAGGCAGAAACAATATAACCAATATTTCTGATTTTTCAACTTTTTAAACCTTTTTTTCACAAACTTCTCACAATTACTCTTATTTTAAAAACACTAAAATAAACCAATTTCAACCTGGAAAACCACTTTTGGAACAAGATATATCAAAATACCCTATTTTTCAGAAACTTTGAAAAAGGAATGATTTTTGAAAATCTTTGAACTTAAATAACAAACTTGGAACTCATAACTTAGCTAAATCAATACCAACTTTTAAAAAAAGTTAAAAGGAATTACAATTTAACACAAAACACCAACTTTATATTCATAAAAAGGGATTACAAGATTTTGCTAAAAATTCTGGAACAAAGGGCCATACACAAACCGTATGCTCCTTTTATACTGAATAAGAGAACATTCTAGGTTACTAAACCCTAGCAACTGAAATTCCATCCTTGCCCTTGATTGTTGACTGGAAAATGGTCAAATGGATCATGTGATCTCTGAAAATGGAATCTTGAAGTGGCCAGCTGTTGGTATTTAATCTTGAACGTTTATTTGCACTTGGGGACCAAGAAAATCAATCCAGGCGTTCATTTGGTCGGGTATTGGGGTTTGGGGATAGAGACGGGTGCAGGGGAGGTACAAGGGGGGTCCATGGGTTCACATGGGATTGTTTGGTGAGTTGGGTTTTGGTGACAAAGACACTAATTAACAATCTGGAAATAATTAGGCAAAAACCACTTGAATTAAAGAAGATTGAAACTGGGTAGATTTAGGGTTTATGGGGTGTTTAAGGGTGGTTTAATCCGAAATGGGGGTTAATGGTATTTAAATAAGTGTTTGGGAGGGAATTAATATAACTGAATTAATTAGTTATAATTAATTAAGGGTGGTGTGGTGGAATGCAGACGTGGAGGAGAGGTGGTATTTGATTGGTGGATGGAGTTGTGGAGGGGTGACGTGGCGAGATGGGGTTGGCTGGTGAGAGTTGTGTTGTCTGGCTAGTTTGCCCCCCTAAGTTTCATTGTTTGTTCACTTTGTAATAATCAGCAAAAACCCCCCCATTTCCTTTGTTAATATCTTTGGACCACTTGTCAATTTTGGCACATTATGTTTCCAAACTTAAAACAAGGACTTTAAATGTATAAGTTGCTTTCTTCAAGGGCCATTCTTGTAATATCTTCAAACATGGAGGACCTTTCTTGCTAAATGATGATTTCTTCAAGGACTTTCTTTGCCAAATCTTCAAAAATGAGGGACCAATGTTGACAATTCTTCAAACTTCAAGGTATTTTTGGAAATTCTTGATTCGGGTCCGGTTCATTGTGCGGCTTCGTTTCCCGTGTTCGTTTTTTACTGATTCTTGTGATCTTTTTGCCATTTCCTCAATATCCGTACCTAAAATACACAAGCAACAAACACGAGCATATATTTGGCAGTTTTAATGATATTTTATGCATTTTAAGCCCGATTTGGACGATGAGACTATGTATAAAAGCAGTCTCATCATTCCCCCTTACTTAACCATTGCCGTGCCCTCACGCAATGCTAGAATAAAGTATCGTAGCACCTCCAAAATTCATTTTTATTCCTTTATTGAATAATAAACTAGCTACACTGCTACTATTACTACTACTTGTGTTATAGACATAATGTATGATTTTCATCGCAAAATGGGACGTTTAGGTTCATAGAATAAGAACACGTGAATGCTTCGTTAGAAATAATTTCATCGTCCTCGATTTTCACCCTAATTCCATGCTAAGCGTGTAACGAGATCATTGTCATTATAAGTTAGTAATGCTAACACTACTCATATGCCCTAATCACGTACTTATCCTCCCATTATTCCTAAGTTGTATCTCTTATATTTTATTTTGTCTTGAATGTTTCACGAGGATACATTGTTTGACTTATGCGATAATAGAGATTTAGGTCTAAAAATAGAGTCCTAACGGTGTAACTAAGACCATCAAATCAATAACCCCTCCTAATAGAAAACGATGTCAAAAAATTAAGTTAACAAGAAGGATCGATAAACACGGTTTTATAACGGTTTTGAACATGAGACTTATTACCAAGACTTTTATACGCCTCCTAACGGAAGGGCCTTATTATCTTTGGTTTACCTCCATCTTTTATTCAACTTCGCCATGAAGCTTTTATTATGACTTCGGTCTTGCCTTGCCTTTTATTATCCGCCTCATCGATGGTTTTATTAGCCAAAGACGTATATCCTCACGCTAAGGCGAATTTTGGATCTTTAAAGCTTCGAAGATTAAGGCTTGATTCACTTTCAATTTTGCATAGATTTTTCGTCCTTGTGGGGCTTCAAATTGTTTGCTTGATTTAGGTGAGCACTTGAAATCTTATTATTGGGTGAAGTTTTTGATTATTCGGGTGTCAATATTTCAAAACCGTGACGCTGGCGATACCTTAATGTCTTCCCAATTTAATTACACGGAAGCTACTAGAAAAGACTAGAAACCCAACAATCCTAACTAAACCGCTAAGTCAATATTTATTAAGCAAAAAATATTTACAAGCGAAGGGAGAATAAGAAAACAACGAGAACACATGAGTTTTTGAAAGAATACGAGTACTCTACGTTTAGCATAGTAACTTATAATTAACTCTATCATTTCTCGTCCTCATTTAAGAGACTTAGCCTAATGTGAAGTTAAGGAATCAAAGCTAAGTGCTCAACACGCACGGTCGAGTCAAAAATTACTCTTATTCTCGCCATCGGAAAATCTACATTTGTGTCTTCAAACACTTATAAAACATGAGAGAAATTTTAAAATTTGGCCATTTTTAGCCTTATTTTGCAACAAAATGATAAACAAAAAGATAAACTTTGGAAAGCGTGAAGGTTTGGCAAGGCAAGTATCTATTCACCCCCCCCCCCCCATACTAAAGTTAAACATTGTCCTCAATGTTTCGAGTCTAGGGGTGCAAACACCCCCATACTAGAGACGTAGTCGAATGCCTAATCTAGCAAGGAAAGGGTGTAACCAATAAATTAATAGCCGTTTATGAAGTGTGCTATAAACCTAAGGTTAGAACATCGAAGGATATATCATTTGGATATTGAGAAATGTCTTCAAAGCAAACGATCGAGTGCTCCCATAAACGAACACGAGAGGCTCCAATCGTGAAGATTATGATCTAAAAACCACAATGCACAAACAACCACGGAACAAAGGTTGGAAGGGCACAAATCCCCTCACATTAAGTTAACTAAAAAGCAATAATATTTACAAGGATAAGCATGAGAATCCCCCACGAGGCACCTTGTTTTTGATAACCGAGTCAAAAGCTCGAATTGAATCCCCATAAATGTGATCATTTAGGGATAATCATGGTGTGGTTAATTTTTGGTGGGGCTTACATGATAAACAAGGCCCAAAAACAACCGGTATTAAGGACTAAGTCCTTTGATAGTGCAAAATACCGGGATCGAAGATGGCGTTCTCGTTTTCATTGTAAAAACAAATCAACGCCACTTCATCGTGTGTCAACACAAACCCAAAGGGTTTCAAGAAAATAGATGAGAAGAAATAGAAGGGTGGGACAATGGGTAAGTCATAAAAACATTGAGCTACTCGAGGTAGACTCGTACCAATCTAATAGAAAGATTTTCCATTTATTGCATCGGTGGAAGACCGAGATTTCCCTTTATAAGCAATTCTGGGATCAAATATCTCGTCCTCGGTGGAGAAAGGGAAGGGAACATAAGGAGCTTCCCCCACACTAAGTCCACACAAAGCATCATCAAAAGGAGAAGACGATCTTGTAGTACTCAATACACGTGGTGATGACGGAGTTAGAATTGTAGAAAAATCTTTTAAATTCAATTCAAAATCTTTTCCTTTTTCATCTTTTAAACTCTCCTTATGAAAACCCGACTTAATTATGTCAAAAATATTTGGTGTTTCTAAAGCAATGTTAGTCACACTAAAAATTCTCACGTTTGAAAACCGTTTTGGTAAAGGTGGTGGTAAGTTTTCAAAACGTTTGTCGACAAAGAAAACTCCCCCATCGGGGTCAACATATTCATCATCCGAAGAATCATTCACAACTGGAAGCGTAGGCTTAACACTCTTAACCTCCACCGGCGGAGGGGACGGAAAATCGTTTTTATCATCAACTTCTAAAACTCTTTTTGAAATCTTTTTACAAATGTTTTTGATGGGACTAACATTGTTCAAAGACGTGATCGAATACACAAGAGAAAGTGTGGAGTTTTGAGTTGCATTAATGACGAGTTCTTCCTCATTGAAACGAAGAGTGATTTTCCTAGCATGCACATCGATAAGTGCTCTCGAGGTATCCAAAAATGATCGACCTAAAATTAAAGGAACTTTAGGATTGATGGGAATGTCAACAACAATAAAGTCTACGGGATAGTAGAACTTTCCAACTTTCACGAAGACGTCCTCGGCTACTCCACAAGCTAGAATCATAGAATGATCGGCCATCTCGATTGACATTCTTGAAGGAGTGAGATTGGGAAGATTGAGCGACTTAAAAATCTCAAGAGGCATCAAATTAATACTAGCACCAAGATCGGCCAAGGCGTAGCATTCTTCCATGTCTTGTATAGCACATGGGATTAAAAACTTGTCGGGATCACCGACTTTTTGAGGTATGCGGCTAAGAAAAACCGATGAACAACTAGACGATTTTTGCAATTTCTCTTTGTTATTCAACATACTTTTAAAGTTCGCGGCAAATCGAGGCATCATGACCAAGGCGTCGGCAAAACTTATATTAAAATGCAAGTCACGAAACATTTTCATAAAAAGTTCAAATAGATAATTATTTCGTTCTTGTGCCTTTTCCTTGTTTCGTCTTGAAGGGTAAGGTAAGGGTGGTGTGGGTTGGGGCATAGGCATCGGCCTTGGAATCTCGGGTTCCACTATTGGTATTGGTTCAACCGTAGGTGTGGTCTGAGCGGTACTTCGTGGGATTGGAATTTGCTCCTTTTCTACCACCATCTCGGGTTCTTTCTCTTTTTCCTTCTCCATAGAAGTACTTGGACGAGAAATGGGTTCTTTGAAAGTTTTACCACTACGAGTAGTAATAACCTTCAATTCTCCTTTCGGGTTCACGATGGTATCACTAGGAAGACCACCCGAAGAAGAGGGTTTACACATGATAGCTTCAAACATTTTTCCCATTCGGTCTTCAAACTTAGATTGCCTAGCATCCGCTTTTAACAACTCTTGCTTAATCTCATCTTGACCTTGCTCCATCTTTTGTTGATTTTGTTGGAGTCGTTGAACATTTCCTTCCATTTTATTAGCATGAGTCTTAAGTTCATTAGCAAGTTCGTTTTTAATCTCGTTTTTCAACTCGGATCTTAAGCTAACCATTTCACGTTGCATATTGTTAAACTTAGCATCGTTTGCCTTAGCATAATTCAAAAATTCTCCTTGAAGATTTTTGGTGTGATCATTTTGAAAACCTTGTGTGGTAGTTTGAAAATCACGGTTTTGGTTTGAAATTTGCCCATTTCCACTTTGATAATTACCCTTGTTATAGTTACGTTGATTGCCTTGGTAATTACCACCTTGGTTGTTGTTTCGATAGTTATTAGCATTTTGATTTGGTGGAGCTTGATTTTGGCGGGAACCTTGACCGTTTTGGTTATAAGTTCCCGTGGCTATATAAGCACTCGAAGTGTTACCATCCGCGGTAATGCACTCGGAAAGATCATGAGCTCCACCCCAAGACAAACAACTCTTAGAAACCGCTTTAACCGAAGCGGAATTTGAAGCTTCTTGAGCTTTCCAATGGGACATAAGGTTAGCAAATCTATCAAAAAAACCGATTTTCTTCATTTGCTTCATCATGTAAAGCATTAATGACGATGACGAGCCCATTTTGGCAACACTCGGTGTGTTACGAGGGCTATAAACCTTAGACCTATTCTCAATTATCACCAAAGCTTCCTCAACCGTTTTACACAAAAAATTACCACCCGCGATGGCATTTAAATAATCTCTTTCATGATCATTAAGTCCATTGTAAAACGTGTCAATTTGGTGCAAGTCAGAAAAACCGTGATGAGGACATTCATGTAACATCTCCTTAAACCTATTCCAAGCCGTTGAAAAACTTTCATTTGATTCTTGTGAAAATTTTGAAATCTCGTTTTTCAAGTGCGTAGTCTTAGAGGGCGGAAAAAATTGGTTCACAAACTTAGACACGAGATCCTTCCACGTCAATATAGAATTGGGTGGCTCTTTCTCTAACCAAATTTTAGCGGGCCTCGCTAAGGAATACGGAAAAAGCATCATCTTAATCGAGTCATTCGAGACATCCTTAAATTTGCAAGTGGCGGTAAGACGATTAAATTGGCGGATATGGTTGTGTGGATTGTCCTTCTCATCACCACGGAATTTGTTGTTTTGGATCATCGACAACAAACCCATTTTCACCTCAAAATTCTCCCTAAGGATAGCGGGAATCACAATAGCTTCTCCATAACCCTCGGTGGGTGCTTGAAGTAACTCCATCATAGTTTGATTCGCCATGGTTGGTGCTTCTCTTACAATGGGTTCGTCAATAGGAGACTCCTCACTAGAATGATTTGGAGTGGGAGTTTTGTTCTTTCGTTTACGTGCACGTCTTGCTTGATTACGAGTTAGCATAAACGTCACGTACAACGAGGGGACGAGCAAAGAAGATTCTTTATGGTGTTTTTAACTTTTTCAATTTTTTTGGATTTTTGATTGTTTTTACTTTTTTTGGATTTTGGAATTGTATTAGGTAGACACAAATCTACAAATCTCCTCCTTAATCAAATCTCTTGATTAAAGAAGCCTCAAGGAATGGAAACGATCACGTGAAGTGAACGCCTTCGATGACTTTAGAACGATGGTGGAACACCAAATCGTTCAAGAGGGTTTAATCAATGGAAACCAAGAAAATATATATGATATGTAATAATACTTTGGGCGGCAAAACCCTCGATTAGCTTTCAAAATCAAATACTCACAAGCAAGCGGAGGAAACAAGGCGGCGCGAAGCACTTAAGAGCCTTTTTCCTTTAGGTCGTGAAATACAACCGCCTTATACCCACCTTATAGTTTGTATTTTTCAAAATCGAGCTTCACGAAAGTATTTATCTATTTTTGCCTTTTTCTTTGGTTTGAGATTCGAATACAATGATTGGGTAATGACCTCCCAAGTCAAGGTTGTGATTTCTCACGTATTTGGAGTACTTGTGAATTTATTGTTCTACGTATACAATATAGTAATAGTATTCACACAAAAACCGAAAACCGATAATACGTATTAGTAGAGTCCTACTAATACAAATAATTATTATGGCTAGTATATAAAAACAACAATTGTTCAATCAAAACACAAAACGCCTCCCCGGCAGTGGCGCCAAAATGATAATTGTAAAATCACACTCGTTTAGGAAAACGAGGTAAAAGCGGTAAGTATTAAGCGTACGTTTAGGAAAACGTAAACACTTATGACCCAAAGTGGGGATCGTTCTCGAGGAGGCTTGGTGTGTGTGTAATGAAATGATTAAATTTGTGATTTTATTGTTATGAGAAAAAGAAAAATAGAAATGGGGTGAGAAAGGAGTGACGGTTACGAAGATGGATCGAGCTAAGACGAAAAGGTCGTTCACGCAAAACCGTAAAAACTACAAAATTAAAAATTTAAACCTAAAAATTAATCAAAAGCTAAAATAAGTCTAAAATAATATAAATAAGAATAAAAATCCAATAAAAATATTTTAAAACCTTTTATAAATTAAATATTCAATTTTAAATGCTAATTAAAGCCCTAAAATTAAATATAATTAATCAAAATGTCCAAAATATTATTTTATTGAACAAATAACTTACTTATATTATCTAAAGACTAAAAAGTATTTTTCCTAAATTTTAAAAACTAATTTTCTATTTTTAAATCACTAAAAACTATTTTTAAACCAAAATAATTATAAAAAAATAATAAAATAATGCCAAAAATAATTTGACACTTTTAAAAATCCTAATTTACTCTAATGAATAGAAGAAAAATGAAAAAGTTTGAAAAATATAAAACTTTTCACTAAAAGACAAAAACAGTTTGAATTTAAACCCTAATAAAACTAAATTAATTCTAAAAAATAAATAAAAAGTGAACAATAAAAACTTTTAAAACCAAAACTCATAAATTACTTTTCTAAATAAAAGAAAAATTTTAAAACTGAAAAATAATGATTTTTGGCACTAAATGCCAAAAACAGAAATATTAAAAAGTATTTAAAATAGCTATAAAACCTGAAAAATAGCAAATGAACAGTAACAAAAATTTTAATTAAACAGAAAAATCAGAAATAAAATTAGAAAAATAATGCAAAAAGTTTGAAACCCTAACTCCTAAATTCACCCACTAAAGACAAAAAAGTTCAAATCTGAAAGGGACATGTGACATGTTTTTGTCAGTTTGTAGAGCAGTACCAACTTGTGTGCTAGCAGGGGGAACTTTTTTCCCACTGCTAGTGCAATTTTAAGGTCAGTTGACCTATTAGCTTAGGAAAGCTAATATGCTTGGTTTTCTTTGGACAACAAGGCACCCCCACACCAATTGGGTTGTGGGGAGTCAGTTTATGCAAAAAGAAACACAAGTAACTTCACAAAATCACACACAAAAATGCTCAAAAGCTTACTGATGAAGGCTAAGGTTACTGATGAACAGTAACCTGATGCAATTGGTATTTTAATGAGATTCAAACGCTTAAAACTTGCACACAAGTCTACCAATTCACTTATAAGCTATCACAAATCCTACTTGGGCCTAATATCTAATAACTAGCAAGATTTAAAGGCACAAATTCCACAAAATCTGGCAGAAATATGACTGACTGAATTTATGTGCTATATTCCAATTTTTAACATGCAAGTTTGATTTAAACTTCACTAAACTGAAAACCAAAGTAACATACAACCTGTTGATACCCTAATGAGTGATTAAGACAGATTTTTAAGCAAGATTTAAACCAATTAAACCATCTAAAACCCTAATCCAAACACTCCTTAGTTTTCTGAAAATGATCTTTTTCAAACCAAATCACATTAAATCCACACCAAATTGATTCAAACTCTATCTAGCATGCATAAAAACTAAAACCAACATGAATCAAACCATACAACAAACAAACAAATAGCTTCCATACAAATCACAATATTTTTTGAGAACTAACCAAGGAAACAAGGAAGTTACCTTGTGGGACCCACATCCAAGTCCCACAGTGACTGAAAAGTCACCTCCCACAAGCTCGGGCTTGTGCTGAACCTTGGACAACAAGCAAATAGCTTCAAGTGTTTTCCTGCTAAGAACAACAAAGGCAAAAACAATATAACCAATATTTCTGATTTTTCAACTTTTTAAACCTTTTTTTCACAAACTTCTCACAATTACTCTTCTTTTAAAAACACTAAAATAAACCAATTTCAACATGGAAAACCACTTTTGGAACAAAATATATCAAAATACCCTATTTTTCAGAAACTTTGAAAAAGGAATGATTTTTGAAAATCTTTGAACTTAAATAACAAACTTGGAACTCAGAACTTAGCTAAATCAATACCAACTTTTAAAAAAAATAAAAGGAATTACAATTTAACACAAAACACCAACTTTATATTCATAAAAAGGGATTACAAGATTTTGCTAAAAATTCTGGAACAAAGGGCCATACACAAACCGTATGCTCCTTTTATACTGAATAAGAGAACATTCTAGGTTACTAAACCCTAGCAACTGAAATTCCATCCTTGCCCTTGATTGTTGACTGAAAAATGGTCAAATGGATCATATGATCTCTGAAAATGGAATCTTGAAGTGGCCAGCTGTTGGTATTTAATCTTGAACGTTTATTTGCACTTGGGGACCAATAAAATCAATCTAGGCGTTCATTTGGTCGGGTATTGGGGTTTGGGGATAGAGACGGGTGCAGGGGAGGTACAAGGGGGGTCCATGGGTTCACATGGGATTGTTTGGTGAGTTGGGTTTTGGTGACAAAGACACTAATTAACAATCTGGAAATAATTAGGCAAAAACCCCTTGAATTAAAGAAGATTGAAACTGGGTAGATTTAGGGTTTATGGGGTGTTTAAGGGTGGTTTAATCCGAAATGGGGGTTAATGGTATTTAAATAAGTGTTTGGGAGGGAATTAATATAACTGAATTAATCAGTTATAATTAACTAAGGGTGGTGTGGTGGAATGCAGACTTGGAGGAGAGGTGGTATTTGATTGGTGGATGGAGTTGTGGAGGGTGACGTGGCGAGATGGGGTTGGCTGGTGAGAGTTGTGTTGCCTGGCTAGTTTGCCCCCCCAAGTTTCATTGTTTGTTCACTTTGTAATAATCAGCAAAAACCCCCATTTCCTTTGTTAATATCTTTGGACCACTTGTCAATTTTGGCACATTATGTTTCCAAACTTAAAACAAGGACTTTAAATGTATAACTTGCTTTCTTCAAGGGCCATTCTTGTAATATCTTCAAACATGGAGGACCTTTCTTGCTAAATGATGATTTCTTCAAGGACTTTCTTTGCCAAATCTTCAAAAATGAGGGACCAATGTTGACAATTCTTCAAACTTCAAGGTATTTTTAGAAATTCTTGATTCAGGTCCGGTTCATTGTACGGCTTCGTTTCCCGTGTTCGTTTTTGACTGATTCTTGTGATCTTTTTGCCATTTCCTCAATATTCGTACCTAAAATACACAAGCAACAAACACGAGCATATATTTGGCAGTTTTAATGATATTTTATGCATTTTAAGCCCGATTTGGACGATGAGACTATGTATAAAAGCAGTCTCATCAGTAGACAACACCAAATATAGAGGTATGATTGGTAGTTTGTTGTACCTAACGGCAAGTCGACCGGATATCATGTTGAGTGCTTGCCTTTGTGCTCACTTCCAAGAGGCTCCTAAAACCTCTCACCTTGAAGCGGTTAAGCGTATCTTCCGATACATTAAGGGCACTATACATTTAGGATTATGGCATCCTAAAGGGACCGACGTAGAAACCATTGTCTACGCGCACTCGGATCATGCGGGATACTATGTGGACCGGAAAAGCACTAGTGGAGTTTGTACCTTCATGGGTTGTTGTTTAACTTCTTGGTTCTCCAAGAAACAAACCGCTCTTGCGATATCCACCATGGAAGCCGAGTATGTGAGTGTCGGAAAAGCATGCCAACAAGCTCTATGGATGAAGCAAGCGCTTGTTGATTACAGGATTTCTCTTGATGAAGTTCCCATCATGTGCGATAATAAAGGTGCTATAGACCTTAGCAAGAATCCCGTGCAACATTCGCGAACCAAGCACATAGAAATTCGCCACCATTTCCTTAGGGATAATGTTCAAAAGGGGAATATTTCGATGGAGAAGGTACCCTCCGAGGATAACTTAGCCGACATCTTCACTAAGCCACTTAAGAGGGAACCTTTTAATTACTTGCGTCTAGATCTAGGATTAATAGAACATATTCCTTAATTGCTTTCCTTTTATTGAGTCTCTTTTTTCTTTTGAGTCTTTTATCACTTTGAGTCATTGAGTCTCCTAAACTCTTCTTAAAAATCTTCTCTTCTCCTTTTCAAAATTCTCAAAGTCTCTTTCGAAAATGGTCGAGAAATATTTTGACATTGTTAATTCAATCTAAAAACGTTTTTCATAGATTCTTGCTATTAATCTCGAGCTTACATAATATATGTATGACTCTCTCAAACATAGCAAGAACAAGATAGAATCATAGAGGATCATTGTGTCATGACTTAAGGTCTTGTCTTGCACACCTCCTACATCGATTTTTATTTTAAAATCCATGTATTTTGGTCAAATCTCTATTTGGTGAGTTCGTATGTGTTTTCTTTGTCTATGTTTGCTTTTAAGCATATCCTTATGATCAGTTAGACTAGAAAAATAAGATTTGCTGAAAAATCTTCCTTCACCACCAAAACACAGCCTCTGTAGGCGGTTCCATATATGAACCGCGATCCCTTATCGATAAGGAACCGCCAGAAGCAATAAGGAACCGCGTACAGTGCTTCCTTTTTCGGGTATTTCTGAAATTCTAAATTTGTTCCAACACTTTTGGGAATCTTTGTTTCAATCCTTTGACCACCCTAAAAATACCTTGAGCCTTCCCTATTTAACCATAAGCATTTTTCCATACTTCACATCCCAAAATGTCTTATTCTCCTAATGAAAGCCTTGATTCTCCTCCATTTTCCCCAATTGCTTTCAATCCCATCTCACCCAAGAACACTTTCAATCCCAACTCACCCAATAACACTTTCAATCCAAATTCACCCAAGAACACTCTTAATCACATTTATCCTACCAAGAATGTTGATTGTGGAACATATTTTCTTCCACCACCACCCTTTAGTGTTCTTCTTCCTTCTCATGATAATGTCATGCACCATAGGACATATTGCCATTGTTGTCAATATCAACATCTTGCTATGGCACACATCTATGAGGAGTTTAGCTACATCAAGAGTCTCTTAATCAAGCCTTCTCTTCACTTTGATTATGAGATCTCCACCAAGCCACCACCACCACCTTCCGCCACTACCTTGTCTTTCATATAAGCATTGGTTGCTTATCCACAAGACGCCTAATTCAATCAAATCTTAGAGTTATAGATTAACTAGGATTAGATTTATGCTTTTGGCTTGTTTCCTTTTTCATACATCTTTGTATGATTTTTTTTAACATGACTTCACTTGGATCTTAGTCTTTGTGATTTCTTCTCTTTTTATTTTATTTTTGTTGTGACCTATAGCTATCTCTTGTTGGTTGTCTCTTTTGTTCAACTAACCCTTATATGTAGCTTGTCACCATATCTCGATTCCTCGGTGCCCCAAGCAAGGGGGAGTAAGCACCAAGGGGGAGTCTTTGCAAAGTCCGTCTCTTCAACACCGACTTGTGCAACCTTTTTGCTTCGACAAAGGGGGAGACATGAATAAACTCGTCTTCGAAAATCTTGTTTTTGTGTGATTGAGTTTATGTATTGTCGGAATCAAAAAGGGGGAGATTGTTAATGCAATAATGACTAAAAACGTTACTTGCATTTTTCGGTCTTGCTTAGTTTTGATTACGACAATATCTAAAAACAAGCATTTATGAAAACAACGAAAAACGAATTCTTGAGTTCAAGTATTTTTCATTTTACCCATTTTCACTTAAGGTATGAATAAACAAGTACTAACCTTAATCAAGTTATCAAGTGATTTAATCTTTTCTTAAAACTCACTTTTTATTAAGTGTGACAAGTTTTATTATTAAACTTTCTTTTTAAGAAATTTTTTTATTAAATTAAATATTTGAAAATTTGAAAATGGCATATTCTTTTTTGATTTGGAATATTCTTTTTTGATTTGGAATATTCTTTTAGGATATTTTATAATCAGATAAGACCTCCACCACTAAAGGACAAAAAGGGAGCAGAGTCTACTCCGGCGGTTCCCTAGTGCCTATGCGGTTCCTTATCGATAAGGTACCGCCGGCTGAGATAGGGAACCGCGGGCAGATATAGCCGTTGGCCCTTTGTCCTATAAATAGTGGACCATTCTCAGATTTTCTCTTCACCTCTTTTGCACATAAATTTCCAGATTCAAACATACTTCTTAAATCACTCAAATCCTTGATCATTTGTTTGATTACTAATTGTTTAGAAGTGAATCTATCCCATTCATCCCTTCCTCTCCAAGTGCAAAGAGAAGAACACTATCCTTGTGAAGTGTTGAGTCCACCACCAAAGATCCTTTGAAGATCAAATCTTATATATTTGTTGTTGTGTCATAGTTGTGAAGATCCAAGTAGTTGTGTCTATTTGGAAGTTGTGTATGTACTAAGTATAGTTGTGTAGATTGGTCCTAGCTACGATTAGGTCTCGACTTTTAGCTTAGAGTCGGAAATTGGTTAAGCAACGTGTACGGTTTTCTCCACCATAAGGAGCTTGTTGTGTAGTGAACTCTCGAGTAAGGAGTACTCGAGGAGTGGAGTAGGAACGAGGAGTGAGCTTCGTTGCCGAACCACTATAAATCCTTGGTGTTTGGTTTGATCTTTCTTTACCCTTAACTATTTACATTCTTTATTCTTTGTGCATATACATTAGTTAGTATTAGTTTAGTTACAGTATCATTGTTCATATTGTGCATAAGAAGATTTCACATATTTCCTCAAGCCTAACTTTTTGAAAAGGGATTTTTTGAAAACCATTCTTTAACAAGAAAATATAAGAAACTATTCAATGCCCCCTTCTAGTTTCTACAAAAACCTTTCTGATCATCAACCCATTCTTTTGAGGGAAACCTGTTCCAGTTATGGTCCAACACCGTTTCATTTTTTCCATTCATGGTTTACTTTGGATGGTTTTGATTCCTTTGTTGAACATACATGTAAATCGTTAAATGTTCTTGAAGCTAATGGTTTGGTCCGCTTGAAGAAGAAACTGCAACTTCTTAAAATTGAAATCAAGGCTTGGACAAATGATTTTAACAGGAAGTCTCATGAAAAGAAATTCCTTCTTCAGCAGATAATATTGGAGCTTGATAAACTTCTTGATCAAGGAAGGGGAAATGATGATATTGTTACCAGAAGAACTATTCTTAATAATGAGCTACTTGCTATTAATTCCAAGAACGCTAGTGATCTCTCTCAAAAGGCTAAAGTTTGTTGGTCTGTCAAAGGCAATGAAAATTTTCAATTTTTCCATGGTATTATTAACAAGAAGAGATCCCAACTTGCTATTCGGGGTGTACTAGTTGATGGTGATTGGATCCCTGAGTCATCTCTTATTAAAAAAAGAATTCTTCAATCACTTTAGCAATCAATTCATGGCCTCTATATTTCCTCATATCTGTTTTGATTTTGACTTTGCTTCTAAGCTCTCTTTAGATCAAGTGGAGGTTCTTGAGCGTAATGTCTCTTACGAGGAAATCAAGGCGGCTGTTTGGGACTATGGTACTAACAAGACCCCTGGACCTGATGGATATTCCCTTGAATTTTTCCGAAAATATTGGTCGTTCCTTGATCATGATATCCTTTTTGCTGTCCGGGAATTCTTTGCTACTGGTTCCTTTCCGAGAGGGTGCAACTCCTCCTTCATTTCACTTATTCCAAAGACTCAAGATGCTAAATTCGTTAAGGATTTTCGCCCTATAAGCTTGATTGGAAGCATCTATAAAATTATCACCAAGATTTTGGCCAATCGCCTGTATGTTGTACTTCCTGAGCTTATTAGCGATATCCAATCAACATTTGTGTCGAACCGGCAAATCCTCGATGGGCCATTCATTCTTAATGAGCTTATCTCCTAGTGTAAACATAAAAAAATCAATGGAATGATTTTTAAGGTGGACTTTGAAAAGGAATTTGATTCGGTTAGATGGGACTATTTAGATGAGACTCTAAAGTCTTTTGGTTTTGGTGTTAAATGGCGCACATGGATCAGAGGGTGTCGTAATGATGCTATGGGCTCGGTGTTTGTTAATGGGAATCCTTTATCGGAGTTTAAATTTTACAATGGGTTGAAACAAGGAGATCCCCGATCTCCTTTTCTTTTCATTCTGATTATGGAAACGCTACATCTCTCTTTTAGAAGGATTTTGAATGTCGGGCTCTACAATGGTATCTCGGTTAATGGCTCTTTCACACTTTCCCACTTGTTCTACGATTATGATCTGGTTTTTGTTGGAGAATGGAAAGATCGCAATAACAAACGTTGCTAAATGTGCTTAAGTGCGCATTTCAGTTACCTAGTTATCAAAGTGGGTTGTAATATGTCACGTATTAGCTCATGGGATGAAGTTGTCACTAAGGTGTCTTCTCAATTATCTAAGTGGAAGTTGAAATCCTTTTCCATTGGGCGTCGTCTAACGCTTCTTAGATCGGTTCTCACCTTGATTTTTCTTTACCACATGTCGGTCTTCAAGGTTCCTATGGGCGTCATAAACAAGCTGGAATCCATTAGAAGGAATTTTTTCAATGGCTGTGATAGTTCGATCAGGAAGTCTTTTTGGTTCAAGTAGAATAAAGCTCTCTCCTCAAAAAAGAACGGAGGTCTTGGCATTTATAGTTTTTTTGCATGTAACCACTCTCTCCTATTTAAATGGGTGTGGAGCTTCTATTCTGATGGTTCGCCTTTGTGGCTTCTTTCATCAAAGCTTTATATGGCAACTCTAGAGCTCTTGGTACTCTTGTCCATTCGCATCGTAGGTCAACATGGTTGGACATTATTAAAGCTCTCAACTCGTTACATGCCAAAGGTATCAATCTCTCTTAGTTTATCCAAAAGAAGATCGGTAATGGTGCGAACACCTATTTCTGGAACGATGTTTGGTTAGGGGATCTTGCGTTTAAAGATAAATTCAGAAGATTGTATGCTTTAGAGGAGAATAAATCTATAAGTGTTGCTGAAAAATTAGGGCTCCCTTCCATCTGCTATTCTTTTCGACGTCCTCCAAGAGGGGGATTGGAACATGAGTCCTTTACCTTGATGTGTTCACTTGTTAATTCGTTTTTCCCCCCTAATATGGAAGACCGTTGGAGCTGTAGTGTAGAAGGTTCGGGTGTGTTTTCTGTTAAACCTACTGTTCTTATATTGATGATCACTTTCTGCCGAATCTTGGCATTACAACAAGATGGGTCAAACTAATTCCAATCAAAATTAACGTGCACGCCTGGAAGGTTTCTTTGGATGCTTTGCCCACCAGAATCAGTTTATCTCTTCGAGGAATTAATATTCCCTCGATACTTTTGTCCTCTATGTAACGTAACGTCGCAGAAGAGTCTTCTTCTCATATCTTTTTTACATGTCGTGTGGCCCAAAGTATATAGCGAAGGATTTTGACTTGGTGGGAGCTTGACGATCATACTTTTCAATCTTATTTCAGACTGGCACTTGTGGCTTGTTAACACACGCCTTCCTAAACATTTGAAGGTTCTGACTGAAGGTATTTGTGTTGGAATGAATCACACGACGTATAGAATAAGAAATATAGATGAATAAGATCAAGATTAAAACTAAGAATGGAAGATTAGATTAGATGAACAAGAAAGAAAAAGATACAAGAAGTGTGTTCCTAGTGAGAGAAACTAAGGAGAGTTTCTCTCTCTAAAACAAGAAGGAAGGAAAAGTATTATGAGAGACACACACACAAATGAGGATGGTTATGCCTTTTATACTAAGGCTTACATGAATAGGAGGCCTTCCTCATTTGTGTGTTCGGGACTAGTTCCCGTTTCATGCATAATAATGACATAGAACTCTCGACACTGTTGAATAGCATTTTCCAAGAGCTTCGCAACGGTATATTATATGACCATCACTTTAAATACTTCTAACAATCTCCCCCTAAGAGGTGGTCATATAATATGTGACTTCACTTCTTTGACCATCACTTTAAATACTTCTAACAATCTCCCCCTAAGTGGTGGTCATGTATTATGTGACTTCACTTCTTTGTTGTTGCAGACTTTGAAGCTCGTTGTCTTGAGAGTTCTTTCATCGATCCTTTCATGACTTGTGATCTTGGATCTTTGATATTTGCCTTGACTTGATCTTGTAACTTTTCCAGCTTGTGTTCTTGTGTCTTTACCCACATACTCATGTTTTGAGTTGACATGAAAGCTTGTTAACAATCTCCCTTGATCATCAGAGTAGCGGAAGTCTTTGTCTTTAGATGTTCTTGAGCTTTCTTCAATAATCTTGAATATGTGGCCTTGAATTGCGACTCTTGAGATAACGCCACCGTTTGCATTCCCCCGGTTTCCCGTTATACAGTACGAATACTGTACCTGTGATCAGGTAAGTTCAAAGAACTTCCTTGACAGGATTTCCAGGTGTGGTAGCCGTTCTCAATACTTGAATATATCAAAAGATAATTCAAAGTAAGGAGTGAATCATGCAGTTCCATTCTGCTGATTAAGTCGTCAATTCACTTTCCTGGAACAAGTCTGAATCAATTAAGAATCAAACCATCGTTGCTTTCCAGTTGACACAAGTTTGATTCATATAGAATCGCACAAGTTACCTACCGCAGTGCTGTTTGATGATGACACTGGAAGGATTTCCATTCGTCACTGTAAATACTGAAAAGTATTACTCTGAATGTTCTGGCAAGATCATAAAGATATTGCGTCGAGACCTGGAACGAGTTTGAATCAATTAAGAATCAAACCACTGTTGCTTTCCAGTTAACATATGTTTAATTCAAGTGAATCTTACATATGACCTACCGCAGTGCTGTTTGATGTTAAAACTGGAAGGATTTCCATTCATCACTGTGAATACTAAAGAGTATCACTCTGAATGTTCTAGCAATATCACAAGGATAGAGCGTAGGACTCTGTAAATCATCGCTTGTGTTCTAATGATGAACAACAATTGATCTATGGAATAAGTGTCCTAATGTGATTTTTGATGAATCTCGTTGGCTCTAGACTCTATAAGTGCACGTTTATTTGGTGATCGGAGGCTGGAGCAGACTGCCACCTATTCAATATCTACTATCTCGGAGTGAGAAAGTTGATAGAAATGAGTTGAACTCCGTGACAATAAAACAAACTTCTTTTGAGAGAAGCTTGAGTAGGCTGGGAAGGGTTGTGCATTGCATCACTGGATCCATGATGCTTTGTCTTCAGTATCAGAAATCATCAAAGTGATTCTGATAAAAGATGTATTGACCCGGTTTCTGCCTAAGTTGTATGGAGGGCTTCTTTCTTTACACCCTTTATCCTTACATTTCTTTTTCATTCTTCAACCCCTTCAATGCTTACCAAGACGTCATAACTAGCACCTTGTTGTGATTGTTCCAGTGCTAGCTTAAGTCATTAGTCGGCATTATTCCCGTACACTCAACTACTCCATCTTTCCTAAGGACTTCTAAGTTCTAATGGATTATCCCTGGGAAGATCCCTCCGGTTCTGGTTGGATCATAGGACGAATACCTAACCACCTTTTGACACCAATATCGTCGTGATTAATTGTGTTGAAGGGTATGGATATCGTAACCAGAAAAATCATTTGAAAATGCAGTCAAGGTGTTGATGAAATCAATGTTTACACCTTGAAAGTTTTCTCTATCACCAAAAACGCTCCCCCTACATATGTGCATCATAAAAGGAGAGATTTTTGCACATATTAGGAAGAGAAAGCACTTATATCAAAGATCTTATTCAAGATAACACATTTTAATCACTATTCTCCCCCTCAAAAATTGCATGAAATTGAAATTTTTGTGAAACTAGTGATGAACCATGGAGAGAATAATGTGTCATGAAACTTTGGAACAAATGTTTATAAAAACATGATACTCCCCCTCGAAAAGAGATTGTATTTAAATAGGGGAGTATATGAGCACATTGTTTTGAAATACTTTGAAAAATTATGCTCAAAAGTCCGAGAAAAATTGTGTTCATGAGCTTAAAACTTTGAATGTTTCGATATAAGCTCATGACCGAGAAAAATGAATTTCTCGTTGTTGAGGATAAGTCAAAGACTTTCCTTTATTTAGGGACCGGGTTATAGTCTGACATGTGACTATAAGCCATTATGTTGAGCTCAAAACGTTAAATGTTTTGTGACAAGCTCAACCCGAGATAGATTGCTCTACCCGTTATTAGGATAAGTTATCTTTAAAAATACACTCTCCTTTATTTGAAGTTCGAGTTACAGTCTGACATTTAACTGTAAGTCGTTTACATGAGCTTAAAACATGGAATGTTTTTATCGGAAGCTCATGACCGAGAAAAATGAATTTCTCGTTGTTAAGGATAAGTTATCATCCGTGATCAACTTTCCTTTATTTGAGGCACGAGTCACAATCTGAGGTAATTGCAAATCATATGAAGAAAGGGGAAATGACATGTTTTAAAAAACATTTGAACTTTCATTCGAGCTTTATGTACACACCCGTGTCGTTATTGAGCGACATTTCTAGGTACGTCCATATTATCGAAACTGAAAGACATGTCGAGAAGAATATTTTTGGTATTTTTGAAAGATTTTTTCGTTTTTTGTTTTGTTTTTATAGGTTTTATATTTTTTTATTTTGATTTTCAATATTTTTTAAAATAATCTAAAATAGACCTTTGTACAGCAGAAGAGGGTGATGTTGAATGTACAGAATTGGAACCCTTTGAAGAAATGGATTCAGAATCCGCTGAAGTACCTGCAATGACAGAAGAAGAATTTGCACAAATACTAGTGTTAGGAGTAAGAAATGCATTTTCTACATTCAAGACACTCGCATTAGTGCTGGAGCAGGTGTCATCACTCTTCTTGATGGGAATCCACTTAAGACCGACTTCTGTAAAGATCCTACCCGTGGGTTTCCACTGAAGACTAGATCTAGGATTAGTGTTCTCTTGCACAGCGGAAGACTTCTTTGGAGAGAAACTAGGTCCTGCATTGATCCGCCTTGAGGATTTATTGTCATTGCTTTTCTTTGTGACGGGTGGGAATCTCCTTGTTGGCTTATGGGATTCTGCATTCTTTCTCTGTGTGAAAGCACGAGAGTTTACCTCATAGAGGTATTGCAGAATGCAATGAGCATGATTTCCATGGTGAATGCCCTTTTTGCACGTGGGGCATACAGGGAGTTTGGGATTCTCGAAAGGTCTTGTGTACCTAGGGTTTGCTGACCGTTTAGGCACTATGTTCGAAACACGGCTACTCATTGGTGATTGCCAATTCCTAAGTTGTTGGGAAGGGGTCCTAGGTTTTGGTTGATTACCATTAGGTGTGTGTTGAACTCTAGTGGTTGTTGGTTTACTAGGTTTTGAATACACATGGTTTACTTTCTGAATGTTCCCTTTTTGCTTACCATCCCCTAGGTTTTTGGTTTGACCAACGTCATTTGAACCATTAGATTCCTTTGTGGGCGTAAGAGTCACACACTTGGGAGTACTCTTAGGAGTAGTGCAAGGTGCATTCACAGAGTTGTGTTTAGCAAGAGTGGGTTTTCTAAATGGAGGAATATAGGGTGAGATGGCTGGTTTTGGTACAGGCGATGGCACATCGGTATTAGGAGGTAACCTAGAAACATTAGAAGGCGGTTTTCCTAAGATAGATGGCTTTGGTACTTTGTACGCATTGGGTTGTCTAACAACTGATTTTACAACCTTAGCTTCCACTGTTTTCCCACCCATCTTTCCAACAAGTTTCTGCAACTCAGCAATCGCGATGTCTTTGTCTTGCAACTGAGCTTTCAGATCAGAAATATCCTTACTCTTTTCATTTAATTCACGAAATGATTCAGAGAGTTTTACTTGTAAATTATTGTCATCAGGAACTTTTCCAACTTTGGTTTGCAAAGCAAGTTCAAGAGAATGACAATGTTTCTGAAGAAAATCATATCGGTGTTGAAGAATCGTGAACTCTTTTTGATTAACATTTGTTGAAGGCTCACTGTCGCGACATTCACCTCCTAACTGAGCTCGTAGCTGTTCGATTGTTTGTTGCAGTTCATTGTAAGCTTTATCATACGAGAGTTTGTCATCCTTACATTCATCACATTTTTTGACATATTTATTCCAAAGATCGGTGAATTCGTTGTCCTTTTTGATGACATAAGACTCCATTTTCTCTTTCATACGATCAAGCTCATTTTGGAGGGTTTCATTGTCTGACACAGAGATGTTTACCGCAACAGGGTTACTATCAACACAATCACCACTGTCACTTGCTTTCGAGAGACATGCAAGGTCGCTTTCCAAAACTTTAATTTTATCAAGAGATTCATCAGCCTCCTTCGCCAAAGATTTGAAGTCTTCAACAAATTTGGCTAGTTCTTTTAGAAAAGCGTTCTCAAGATTGCCTATCCTCGCATCAACTTGATTAATAATGGGATTGATTTCTGTATGAAGCACTTTTTGTAACTCGACATGAACGGGTGATGTAAAGTTTCCTCCAGTCATTTTGGCGTTAACAACCCGTTTGAGAATGACAAAATTATCTTTGAGCTCGTTAAGAAATCGTCGTGCAACACTCGGTTTAGGAGGATCCTCTGTCAATTCCTCACTAGGTAGCAAAAGCAATTCGGTACTAGTTTTAGATCGAACAAAAACCGTTGGAGGATTAACTTTTGGATAGTAAACAGGTGTCACTTCTTTATCAAGCTTTTTCATTCTTAAACGAGTTTCTTCAGCAAGTTCAGTAGTTTCCTCAGAATCATGCACACTAGGAGGATCATGCTCATCAGACAGGAGCACACTACCATTATATAGAGTTTGATTTGTGGCCTGAACCTGCTTAAGGTATTCTGGATTGGGAGGAAGAGGACAACCTAAAGCCATTTTGTAACGGGTGTAATTTATCTCATTCACTTTAGGTGCGAGCATATTTATCGTCTGCATAGATTGTCCACGTTTTACCAAAAGGTTGTCTAAGTCCCTAATCCTATCCTGAGCATTGCAAAAATCCTCAAGAAGCCCATCTTCTCGAATTTTGAAATCATGTTTCAGCTTTTTTATTTCTCCTTTTAAGTCAGAAACGATAGATTTTTCAGTTGAAAGCTGTTTATTAAGAGAGGTGGTTTCATCATTCAATTCGCTTATCTTTTTTGCACTACTTAAATGTAAGGCATTTAATTTCTTAGTGGTGCATTTTTCTTGATAAACCGATGTAGCATGAGCTTGTTCAAGTTCCTTGATTTTAGCATGATGAATCTCAAAACTTTTCTCCCGTTCCTTATATCCCATAAGCTCAGTGGTCAATTTTGCATTAGTTTCTCTAAACTTATTATTAACCACATTCGCATGAGCAACATCCTTGGCAAGCTTATCAAATAATGATTTATAATACGCATGCGTCTCGTCAGGAAGGGTTGTAGGTTGCGCTACTTGATCCCCACTAAGGTCCACACTGGGTGCATTAGAAATAATATTGCTATTATTCGTTTGAACCCCGTGTGTCTCAGTGGAAGGCTCAAGTGACTCAGTATACTCTTCCTCCTGATTAGACATATTATATAACTCATTAGCATTGAGACGTGGGTGTACCTCAGAGGAACCGTCTGAATCATACACAGGAGCTCTGTCAAGTTGAACTACCGATGTGGATGATTGCTGTGAATTAGCCATCAAGATGGAGTCGGAAGTCACCTGTTCTTCCTCCTCATATGCTGCTGCAGATGCCATGAGATCAAACTCTTCAGCTAGAAGTGGAATTCCTGCTTCTTCCTTTTGTGCTATAAGAAGCGGAGACTGGAGATGAGCAACATTCCCCTTCTTTCTTACATGTCTATCACGATGCTCAAAACCCGCAGCATCCCTATCTTGTTGATAACTCATAGTAGAAGTCGTGTGAAAAACAGGATCTCAATTCGTAGAAAGCGTGTGTTGGGGTGTCAACAAAATCAAAGTTTGCCAAAAATTTCCAGCCCGACAAAAAAATTCCTCAGTCCGACAAAACAGTAATCCGAAAAAATTTTGAAACACTAAAATGTGAAATCGAGTTAGAAATAGCCAATAACGAGTAGGGAAAAAACTTGAAAAAAATGAAATTTTTAATAAAAATAAAACCTAAAAATTTGAAATTTGGCCTAAAAATTTGAATTTTGGTCCGAAAATTTGAATTTTTGGTCGAAAAAATTTTTCGCATAGCCAAAATTTGAAATTGAAGCTTAAATGGCCTAAAAATGGTCTAGGAAAAATTAAATTTTACTATAGTTTTCCCGCCAAAAAAACTCTTTTTTTTTTTTTTTTTTTTTTTTTTTTTTTTTTTTGATCTTCGTGTAAAGTATGTTCCGAGACTAGTCTAGATAGTGGCTAAGTCTAAAAATTACTCAAACAGAATTTCCATCGGAATGTTGATCGGAATGATCCATCGGAATGTCCCTCTATCGCTCTATCGGAATGTGCAGATCGGAATCCTAGATCGGAATGTGTAGATCGAAATCCTAGATCGGAATGTGTTGATCGGAATCCTAGATCGGAATGTGCTTCTATCGGAATGCCCTACTATCGGAATCCTAGATCGCAATGATGACCTGTCGGAATGCTTAGATCGGAATGTTCAGATCGGAATCTTCAGATCGGAATGTGGCTAAGATCAATTTGGCAGAGTAGCGTCTCAAAGTTCCTTAAAAACCGTCGGAATCCCAGATCGCAAAGAACGATCGGAATGTCCAGATCGGAATAGGTATCGAAATCTTTAGATCGCAAAGTAGAACCTAGAGGTTATTGCGATCTGGCCACACTCCCTTTGTACTTTCCGATGGTGAAACTTGCAAGAATTTCGGAAAGATGAAAAAACAAGAAATTTCTCAACTTTTGATCCAAAAGACTTGTTTTTAAGCCAAAACCAAGATGCCCAAATCACTACTACACGATTAAGGAAGGTATACGACTTGAAGAACACCAACGAGCTATCCACGAATCCCTTGGCGAATGATACCACTTGTTGGAATGAATCACACGACGTATAGAATAAGAAATATAGATGAATAAGATCAAGATTAAAACTAAGAATGGAAGATTAGATTAGATGAACAAGAAAGAAAAAGATACAAGAAGTGTGTTCCTAGTGAGAGAAACTAAGGAGAGTTTCTCTCTCTAAAACAAGAAGGAAGGAAAAGTATTATGAGAGACACACACACAAATGAGGATGGTTATGCCTTTTATACTAAGGCTTACATGAATAGGAGGCCTTCCTCATTTGTGTGTTCGGGACTAGTTCCCGTTTCATGCATAATAATGACATAGAACTCTCGACACTGTTGAATAGCATTTTCCAAGAGCTTCGCAACGGTATATTATATGACCATCACTTTAAATACTTCTAACAATTTGCTATGTGATGTGGTGGCTCATTTGAAAATTCAGAAATCTCCTGCTTTTTAGTGATGTGCACCCTAATCAGATGTGTATCTTTGATGAAACTGTTCAACTGTCATTTTGGTGGATGAATAGTCGTTGTAACTCCAAGCTCAATTGGATTTCTTGGTTAAAAAACCCAAATTGTATTAGCTTGTAATTATTTCTAGCTTCATGCTAGTGATCTTAATAAAATCTCTGTCGTTCAAAAAAAAGAATAAGAAGCTAGGAAAGAGTGTTTAATCATTGTGCGGGTAGGATGATTAGTCATCTGATGATCGATAGACATAGTCTAAACGATGCTTTTTGCGGGTAAAATTGTGTCATTTGGTGTTTTTGTTGGATTCTTTCAGGATTTGTGTATACTTGACAGTAATTATTCGGATTCAGTTCGCAATGTTAAATCAGATATTTAGTTAAAAGAAAAAAATTCACTATTGCTCTATTAACTTAGAATTCTTTATTTTTCTTGATCACATTTCATTTAAAATAAATTAACTTCATATCATTTTTTTTTACTCTTTAAGAGGGGTGGGTACGGTGAGCCATGGCTCGGCTGGCCACCATGGCGCGAGACCATGCCCTGAGCCAACTGTACCGCGCCTTGAGTTATGGGAGTTTGGCATCTCCAGCCAGCGTTAAGGCCGACAACGCAACCCCATGGCGCAGCCAACCACAACGTGGCTCGCGCCATGGGCCTGAGTTATCATTTTTTTATTTTTTATTTTAAGTTTTTTAAAAAAATTTTGAAAATTCGACCGTTGGGCCAACGACTACTTTTTTTGGGAAGTGTTTTTTGACCGTTTGGGGGTAAAATACCCTCTTTTTCCTATTTTTTACCTATAAATTCCCTCTAAAACTAACAAAAAAATACACCTTCTTCTATAATTCACAACATCTAATTTCTATATTTCTTCTATCCACCATGAGTCAAAATCCAAACCAACACCCGAATCAATGGATAAACACTTTTTTCCGATCCTCAAAATCAAATTCCGACCACTCAACTTTCAAATTCGTCTACTTCGTCTAACCCGAATACTCCCTCATCCGCAACATCTAGCACTTCAAGAACTAACCAATTCTCTTCATTTGCCAACTATAATCAACTACCAAATCCTTTTGCTAACTTCCCCCAACAAAACCCGTTTGTTAATTGTACACCCGAGGCATTCAATTTATAGTTGCAACAATCTCAACAATCACAAGTCTTCCAACAATCACAACAACAAAATTTCCAAAACTTTCCTCAACACTCTTCACAAGAACCTCAAGAACACGAAGAAAACGATGATCCCGAAGAACCCGACGAACAAGTCGCGGGTCCATCGAAGAAAGGCGGGAGAAAGAAAAGTGTTGCAAAAAAAAACACGAAAAAATCCGCGGGTCCACCACCACCCCCGAAGTCGGATCGTTCTTTTTGGACCTAACGTGAAGAAGAAGTTTTGGACGAGTGTTGGATTGAAGTATCCGAAGACCCGAAGGTCAGGTCCGATCAACTATATGAGGCGTTTTGGTACCAAATTATGGATATGTATAACCACCGGTTTAGGGATGAGGGTGTTAAATCGAGGAACAAAAATATGTTGACCGAGAAATGGACGACTTTGAACCGCGAATTTCACAAGTTTAATTCATTTTATGAAAACGCCAAACTTTTGAGTAGAGAAAATCAAGATGATTTGATGACCCGTGTGGTGAGTTTGTTTCGAGATGAAAACGGGAACAAGGAGTTTCCACACAAAAGTGTTTGGCTTGTTTTGAAAGACAAGTATAAATGGAGAAATCTCGATTCAACTAAAACACGCCGTGCACGGGGGAGAGTAGCCGATGTAGATCCGGATCTTATTAATGATGATGAAATCCCTCGTACATCCGATGTTCCAAGAAAGCCCAAGGTTCAACGCTCCTCAAGTTCATCCGCCACTTCGGGGTCTGAAAAAGAACAATTGGCTGAATTGCTACAACAACAAATGATATCGGGTCGTGATGCTAAAAAGGAATGATTGGAAGGAGAGGTGGCGGCAAGACTAGAAGTGGTTCAAATTAAAAAAAGGAATGAAGAATTGCAAATCCTTCGATTCGACACAACCGGGGTGAGTGCCGAAGACGTTGCGAGAATCGAAAAGCTCAAAGACGAGACACGCGCGAAATATTTTAATTTATAAGTTGTATTTTTTAGTTATTTTTATTTTGTGTCTTTTTCTATTTTTATTTTTTTGCTTCGTGTTTTTTTTCGTGTTTTTTTTTATTTACTAATTTTATTTTTATTTTTGTTAATGAAAAACTTAAGTTTTAGTTAATTAATTGTTAAATTAAAAAAAAAAGTGGTGGGATCACGATAAACCGAGAAAAGTTGTGTTAACCAAAGAGGAGATTTGGTGGGTTATGAGATGTTTATGAGTTATGGAAAAAAACCGACGTGACAACACTTTTTGTCCATGACTCGACTGTACCTAAAGCTCTAAACATTACTTGAGAACAAAATCTTTTTTGTTTTCTCTATATTTTTTTCTTTATCTTTTTTAAATGTAACTATGTAACTCGCGAACATAGTGTAAAAGGACACATCATATGACCACCTCGTATATTAGTCTCAAGTGGCTAACAACGACATGTTGATCCCTCTTTTTAATTTATGCTTGCATGTATTCTACGGGGCTCTTATCACATCCTTTTCTTTTCAATTTGATTCATAATTATCTCAATTAAACATGTGAAAGAATTTGTATTATCATCAGTAACCATCCAACTAAAAGTATTCTTTATCCTTTTTCTTGGACGAATAACAAGAAACATATAAATTATTCTCTTCAGAAGATTACATTGAAAGAATTCAGAATATTAAGGATAAAGAATCCTACCCGCAACTTAATCAAGCTAAGCAATTCATTGAACTGGATTATTCTCCTAATGACATACTTGAGTCTCTACTCTTTATGATGTTTTTCAAGTTAAAGAGAAGTATTTGAAGTCTCACTATAATATTAAAGTGTTCTAGCGAGGTAAATAATAGCTAAACTTTATTATTGATCGGGTGTAAAAATGGTTAAAAGTTATAGAATACCAATGTATTTACGATTTTGTACCGTATTAAACCTCTTACTTTTTTATTATTATATGTATATCTGTAACTTGTTGGCATGTTTTAATAATAAAGTAAAGATTCAACATATTAAACACAAATTATTATTTATTTATGATGAATTTTAAGTATATTTAATGTGAATTAAATGTATTTTAAAATATAAAATAAAAATTAATGTTTATTAAATATGACTTAACATGTGCTTGAGGACACACGTTAAAAAAAACCCATAAAAAAAACCTGCAGCTAAAATTGGAAAACTGATGAAAGTGGCTTTTTTGGTTGTGCAAATAAGAGGCATATAGCCCATAAAGGTTCAGGGCCCTTTCTTTGTTTACATTGTTTCAATATATGAGTGTAGTTAGTTAATTATAGGCTGCCCAATAAAGAGGCCCAAATCATTATTAGTTTATTTTTGTAAGAGATTTCTGAGTTGTGAAAGTTTAGTTCGTCGATACGCGTATTTGAATGCACACTATTTATTTATTTGCATATTTCAATTTTATATGTTTTGATATTTATACATTTACATCATTTAGTGATATGTGTATATATTAAGGGTATAATAGTTATAACACACATATTTTGAAGTGTACTAATAACTTTTTGGAGTGTGCAAACAAATCTTAATCATAGAGTTAGGCTTCATTTTTTTTTCTTCATCTACAAATCATGTTTACACAGAAAAAAAAGTGTATCTAAAGTTTTTATCTGAAAAAAAATCGGTCTTTTTTTCTCTTTTGATGTACTTTTTTCATATTTTTTATAATCTTTTTTATTAGAATGTTTGGTGGGATGATGGTTGCCGACGACGGATGAGATAGTGGTCATCGACAGATAGAATGGTGGTGGTGGCTGAGATGAGGTGATGGTGAGATGTGAGTGTAATAAGGTTTGTATTTAAAGTATTGGGTAAGAAAGATAACAAGAGATAGATTTTTTCAATATGTTTAAAGAAGTGAAAATAACATTTTTATTACTTTTGTCTTACTTTAAACAAAAGAAGTGAAAAAAAAAGTAAATAAAAAAGGTTTGTTTGAATGTTTATCTGTTTGGTTCTCAAATTTTAATAGGGTGTTTATTTGGAGTTTTTTACTAAATAATAGTATTTGGAAAACTTATTTACCATTATATGGTATATTAAAAAATATTTATCATAATGTGGTTTCACTCCTAATTTAATATAAAGCTAATCTATCTACGTTTTCACTTAAAATCATTTACACAGCCTTTCTCCTTTAAATGCTCATCTTTACATCCTTCAACTAATATTCTTTACTTTTTTTTTTATTTGTATATGGTTGCGATCTTTGTTAATTGTTAGTCGTTTATATATTTTCATGTGATAAAAGAATTTACTTTCATCTTTAAAAAAATTCACACGAATCGTTAATCGTTACATAACCCGAACCATACTATCATGACGAGAATTAAATTATCTTTTTATAAAGGGATACATGTATATAATTCCGATGATTTTTTTTATATTTTTTTCTTAAATTACGTTTGAGAAAATCACATATTATTCGTGATACGAATCATATATGATTCTTAAAGACGTGACTGAAAAAAACAAGAAAAAAGTTCGTCGAAAATTTATATATATTCCCCTGTATAGAAAGATGATTTAAATTTTCTCTTAATGATATATTTTTTGTCGCTTACCAGTTTTACCATTTATGAGACATTAAATTTTTTAAAATGATGTGAAAAATAAAGGATTGTGATTGATTAACTAAACATATGATAAAATAAAAATATACATTAATCTCAACTATAATACGAAATATTGACTGTAGAATGAATTGCTTACTTCTTTATAATTTTTTATTGTTTCTATAATAATACTTTCAATAAATGGGTAATATGATAAACTTAATTTATATTCATTATTTATTTTTGAAGTAAACTATTAATTTGCGACATTCAAAAATAATATTAAACTTGTTTTGTAAGACATACTTAGAATAATATACGAGCATAAAAGAAGTTAGCAAAAAAGAATATACGTAAGGATAAAAAAAATTAATTCACTTACATCATCATTATATTAATACGATGGAGATGTTTTAAAAAAAGAATGAATTAATAGTGAGACATACAAACTAAGAATACTATATTATTGTCAATATCTTTCAAAATACCATACATTGGTAAATAAAATTTTCAAAAACCATCAGTTAGTGAAAAACTCGTTTATTTGTTCGGTTTTCAGTTTGTCCGATTATTTAGTTTATGGTATTTGGGTAATGCTTTCTGTAAAACCAATAATCAAATCAAACAAAAGTTAGAATATATTAAAAAACTGGATCACTTCATTTTTTAGTTCGAGTCGGTTAATATTCTCCTAAAACTGAAATTTGCCATATCTGACTCGGTCTAGTTTAATGACCAAAAACCAATTTGTTCAAAAAAAAAAAAAAAAAAAAAAAAAAAAAACAATTTACAAATTAGGTTCCGTTTACTTTGGTTCATTTCAATTTTCATTACGATTTTCAGTTCCAAACTTCCAATAGATATTATCGAATTATGAACACAGCAAAGAACAATTCCAATATTTTTTAGCATGTAAAGAAGGTAGAATTTTGATGTTATTTCTCTCTTGAAAAGTGAATAGGTTCTTGTTGTTAGTTTTTTCATAGAAATGATAACTCTTGACTCTTAGGCTGAATGGAATGGCAGCAAACCCGCGAGTGAGTCGCAAAAGTAACACGTGAGTTGTCACTCCGGCTAAAAACTCAAGCGTAAGTTTTCGGTTTTCAAAACTCACTCTTGTCAAGAACTCACCATACTGGCTTTGTGTTTTAATAAATATTACTTGACCGTTGCAACGGTTTTCTTTTTTTTTAATTATTTTAAACTTTTCCTATAAATTCATTCTTCTACTTATCATTTTTTTTCTCACACATTCAATTATCAAACCTCTACTCCTCTTTCATTTCCTTCAAATCATGTCTCAAAGAACACCTCAAAACACAAACGTCGTCAATGAAACTACAACTCAAACTCCCCGATAACACTCGAGGGAACGTTTAATCTTGAGAACCCATCTCCGAACGTGAACCTTTTGCGTCCACAAGCGTTTTATGCGCACAACACTTACCAAAACCCACCGTACCGTAATCCGACACCGGATATATATCAACAGCAAGGTTACCGTCAACCCCAACAAAACCCGTTCCCTTTTACTCAGTACTCACAAAACGCGTTTCACAAAATGACAGCGAACCCGGGCTCCTATCAGTTTACGAACCCGACGTTGGTGGCGGTTGTTCGTCACAACCGTCCATGTCTCCCGTGAATCAATTTCTAAACGAATAGTTGTACACACCCGAATACTCAAGTTCTTTTCAAAAAATCGAATCTTTCCAACATACCGGTTCGTTCCAAGAAAACTTGACGAGGTTGATGCCCCACGTCCAAAGCAGAAATCGAAGCCGACTAGATCCCGCCAAAAGAAGTTGCCTGCATACACTGATGCTCCCCGGCAGTTTCCATGGACCAACGGGGAAGAAATTGCTTTGTGTAAAGCGTGGGTGTTTATTTCCGAGAACAGCGAACTCGGAAACAACAGGAATGAAAACGGCTTTTGGACTGCAATCTTAGATTACTTTGAGAGTAAAACCGGTGTGCAGGGTAAGCGAACGTATGACTCTATTAACGGAAAATGAAAGTCGATTCGTCCATCGGCAGTTCATTTCTCAGGAGTGTACAATAATGTTATGCGTAGGGCGGCAGAAAGTGGTGTCGGAGATGAAGATTACGTTAACAAGGCCCTTCTTGACTGTGAAGTTGAAGTTGGTACTAAGTTCAGATTTCGTCATTGTTGGAAGATTTTGAAAGATAGCCTGAAATGGAGAAATGTTGAAATCCCAGCTTTTCTAGCAAGGCAAGTAGCGAAGACTAAAAGATACAAGTCTTCCGGGTCAGGTTCGTTAAATGCAGAGTCTGAGGATGCTAGTATTAATCGGACAGTTCCTGACGACGATGACGAAGAAGTGGAGGAACTCCCCCGACCAATGGGGAGAGACAGGACGAGGAAAGGAAAAGGACCGACATCGTCTAACAGCACAAACGACGATGCTTTGGCTAGGTTGATGCCGAGTTGGGGATGCAAACTGAGCGTGCGATCAGATTGCAAAAAGAAGAAAGACAAGCTTTCATTGCGATGAAAGAAAGAGAGACGACACTTCGAGAAATGGCAACGAGCTCAAATTAAGGCGAAATATAATTTGCCATTTCATGTTTTATTTATTTATGTATTGTTTTTAAATTTTCGATGAACTTTATTTTTATTTTTTTTTCGTTGTATCGTTTTAATTTTATAATAAAAGTGTTTACATTTATATTTACGTTTTTAGTTTACGAATTAAAAAAATTAAAAAGAAAAAAATGTATGGTATGACGTGACGGTGAGTTTCTCAATCTTATTAACCGCTAATAGGTTGTAAAATAAGTTAAGTGAGTGGAGATAAAAAAAACTGATGTAAAACTGACGTAGAGATGAATTTCTTGACACATCATTTCATCCGACCTTAAGATCAGAAAAAAAATCAAATATATAAAAGGTTAAAGAAACATAAATCTGGATAGTACTAGTTTCTATTTTAATAGCTGAGATGTGACTGCGATGTTATGTTTAAATCCATGATCCAGATATTTGTCGTTATAGGGAGCAAAATATTCTCACCATTGTTTAAAATAGATAGTTGTTATGTTATGAGGCTAAAGTTTCAATTTTGGGATGTTTGCAAGAAATGTCAAATTGAGGACGCATTTTTAATATAATATATATCTTCTTACAAAAGTAACCTTCCATCTTTGACATTTTGACGTTGATGTGTAAATTATAACCCTCTACTGTTGAAATTAATTGCTCCATATAACCCTCTACTTTTGGAAACACTCCATTTTCATCTATTTGCACACTACATGACACGAGTGTGCATGATTTGGTTTGATTCGATTTTTGATTAAAATTGAAATCGAATTGAAATGTTCGTTTTTTATAAAATCAAAAACCGAAACAAACCAGTTTGATTTTTTCGATTTCTAATTGATTTTAGTTCGGTTTTTCGATTTTAAAAACCGTTTAAATATAAGTCTAATAATGTTTATCTAAAAATTTTAAAATTGCACACACATAAATAAAATACACACATATACAAGTGAATATACACACACAATTATTGTATATTGTCAAGTAAACACATATACGTAACAAACACACTTATAAGCATTAAGATAAATTTATTACATTATTACTTCTATTTCACTCACAAAATGAATATTAATTTAAAATTTAGATTTTTTACTTATTCATATATATATATTATATTATATAGATATTTTTCTAATAAAATGATTATATTCGGTTTGGTTCGGTTTTTACGATTTCATTTTTGAATGAAAACTGAAACGAAAGTTTTCGGTTTTTGAAAAAATAAAAAACAACAATTTCTTGTTTTGGTCAAGTTTTTTTTGTTTGGTTCTTTTGTTTTTTTGGTTCGGTTTTTATCTTTTTGGTTTTTTTGCCTACCCCTTCATGACAGGTTGTAGAGTCAATGTTTTATGTCGGTTTTTAGTGATTGCCAATTATTTTTCGACGTTGGTGTAACATTAGGAGTCTTTGTTCCCTAGGGGAAAAACGGTAAAAGTTCGGTAACAAAAAAAAAAAAAATTTATTTTAAAATTATTATCTTCCGATAAAAATTATAAAATTTAAAAAAGTACATTTATTACAATATTTATTTTATGACATAACGACAATTTTACTTTTAGCTAATTAATTTAAATTTTCTTTAAATTTTGTAATTATAATTTCAAGCAAAAATAATATAATAAATTTAATCAAACTTTTATTTTCATTATTAGTAGTGGACAATTAAATTGGGACATAAAAAATATTAAATTTCCAATATTAGTAGTCGACAATTAAATTTCCATTATTAGTAGTGAATAATAATACTAAAACGGAAAGAATACTGTTTTTAACATACACCCAATCAATCAATCTCAATTATTCATATTTTTATCAAACAAAAAACCCACTTTTCAAAAATTGTATCTCACAAACCGTTAATTGTTACGTAAAACTAAACATACCATCGCGACGAGAATTAAATAATCTTTCTATCGATGAGCACAAATATATACTTTCGAATAACCTTTTTTTTAATCACGTCTGAGAAAAATCATACATGATTCGTATCACGAATAATATATGATTATATGATTAAAAATCATATATGATTTTAGAAAATATATGATTCGTGATATGAATCATATATGATTTTCTTAGATGCTACTTCAAAAAAGATCGGAAAAAAAATTCGTCGAAAGTATATACACGTGCCCCTCAATAGAAAGATGACTTAATTCTCGTTGTAATGATGTATTTTTTGTCGCTTGACGAGATACCGTTTGTGAGATATTCATTTATTTTTAAAAGGTGGGAATTGAGTTTTTAAGAAAATAAGTAAATATAATTGGTTGATTGAGCGTATGCTAAGTTACGAGTTTACATTGATCTTAATTTGAGAAAAATATAAAATATGTTATGAAACACTCACAATAACTTAAAGTGTGTTTGATTTAAATAAGGTTGTGTGCAACAACGACCTAATGCGACCTAGATTTTTCCTACTACGTCAACTTTCTCTCTCTGACAACTTACACGCAACCTAGTTTTCACAACAAGGCGACCAAGTTCAAAAAAAAATATTTTATTTAATCAATAAAAACAATATTATATTAAATAGAAAAAGAATTTAGGCATAAACTATCAACTTTTAAAGGCTTTGTAGATTTACGATAAACCTTAACTAGTATTTAGAGACAGAGAGTAGAGAGGTTGGCAGACACAGACTTGTAGAAAGAGAAACTAGAGAGAGAGTGAAACTACTATGTGTAAAATAGAATGAAAGAATTGATCAAGGTAATCTCACAAAGCTTTTGAAGCAATTCATTGTTTTGTTTAAGTATTTGATGATCAAGTGATTGAGGAGCATTCTCTTGCACAACATGTACCATTTCATCTCTATCCCTATTGCTTTGAACCATGGATTTTGTTTCAATGATATCTCATGCATCTTGTGTGGATTTTGAATGAATATTCTCACCCGCGGCCGAGTTAAGGGAATCTTGATGGTGATGTCTCAAACCATTGTAGAAGGTTTTAATTTGGTGAACTTGGTCAAAACCATGGTTAGGCACTTTCTTAACAACTCTTTGAACTCTTCCCAAGCTTC
The DNA here is from genome assembly GCA_025667525.1 of Glebionis coronaria. Taxonomy (NCBI): domain Eukaryota; kingdom Viridiplantae; phylum Streptophyta; class Magnoliopsida; order Asterales; family Asteraceae; genus Glebionis; species Glebionis coronaria. Next base: position 71,305,765 of record CM046882.1, on the reverse strand, counting down.
ACAGTAGTTTTGGTCTTTCTTTTGTTGAAAGCCTATGATTTGGTTTCTCAATGCGGTGGTTCGTGAAGAGGGAAAGAACTTGTTCACAAATTTCTTCTTTAAATCATCCCAAGTGAAAATGTTATTTGAGGGTTGCTTATCTAGCCAATTCCTAGCATTTCCCTCCAAAGAGAAAGGGAATAAGAACATCTTAACCGCATCGGGAGGTACCCCATTATACTTGATGGTATTACAAAGGGACATGAATCTCTTGATATGGTCATGAGGGTCATCCATAGGTCTCCCTATGAAGGGGATTGAAGAAACCATTGTGATCATGCATGTCCTAAGCTCAAAATTGTTAGCGGCTATCTCGGGAATGACTATGGCATCCGTATTCCCATCCACGTTGGATTGGAGAATCTCAATCAATGGTCGACTGTCCATGGCTTCGTTTAAATTGTCGAAAGCACGATGCTCGTGATCGGCTTGATGGACGGTTTTGTTCTTGTTTCTCTTCCTTTTGGGAGGAAGTGGTACACCAATAGGTATATGTGCACGAGCTCGAGTGCGCATGAAACTCAACACGAGGAATGAGAGAGGAGCTCTCGGTCGACTTTGGAAAAGAATAGATTATATCTTCCGAGGTTCAATAGTTAAAACCACAAGAAAGTATAATATATATGTAGTACTAATTGGGCGGCACAACCCCCAACAAACCTTCCTTCTTGAAATACTTACTAGTGAACGGGGGGAATGAGGTGGCGCTAAGCTCTTAAATACCCGTTTCCCTTAGGCTTGCATTTTATAGCAAAGCCGCCTTTCTATTCACTTATTAGTTCGTTTCCTCGAATTCTTGCTTATTGAAAGTGTTTGTCTATTTTTGTTTTTATTCTTGTTTCATTGATACACGTAAATGGGACCGGAACACCCCCGAGTATGGTGTATTGCCAAGGCAATACTTATGGAAGTAGGTAAATTGGGTGTTCGTATCTACGTATATGTTTTTACATATACAGTAGAAACTCGATAAATTAATACTCGATTATTTAATAAAATCTCTAAGATAATATTTTTTCCGGTCCCGACTCGGGGATAGGGTGCTAAATTAATAATTCGCTAAAATTACAAGATAATACATTTTTGATAATTTTTTTAGACCCCATATAAAATATAAATTAATAATTCCTTATATATAGCATATTACATAAATGATTTATGAAGGTTTCTTGAAAAATGACTCAATTGTTTTTGTTTTTTGTTGAAATCAATTTCCCCTTGAATCCCGTCTCTAATTTTCCTTAGAATGGTAAGAACTTTTGGTGTTGTTTTCTCATAGCTCAACAAGAAATTGTTCAATGTGATTGTCGCTTTAATAGCTTCGTTTCGCGAAGGGGGCTCCATTGTAGAAATTTCATCATCTTCTTCATCGATATCATATTTATTAATTCCAATAACGCTTTTAATAATTTCTTCATCAGTCAACAACTGTGCAACTACATTTTTTTTTGTGAGTTAGAACATCTTCGACATCCATTGCATTGCGATAACCCAACTCTTTGATCAAATTCTGGAGTTCTTGAGTGCTTTCACCACCTTCACCTTGTATATATATAGAAAATAATATTAATGTCCATAAAGTGATACATTGAACACAAGAAGCATAATAAGGTGGGAGATTGAAGGTTTCTTTCAAATTGGGCCGTTCATTTGATATACGTACATGCATTGTATACAATAATTAAGTGGAAGCTTAAAAGGTGTTTGTAAACTAAGTATTCTACTATAAAGTAATAAAATATTAATTAATATATAAATTAATAATTATTAATTTATCGATTAATTAATAGTTCTTTTAATTAATAAATTTTGGTGGTCCCAAATGTATTATTTTTTTTATACAGTTTCTACTGTAATAATATATCAAAAATATTTTTGTATGTATTTGATTCTTATGAAAATATAGTATATACGTAAAAACGAGTGAAACCAATATATACAATATATTTTTGTTGTAATCTTTTAGGAAAAAGATTACTTTTTGATTTTTTTTTATTTTTTTGGTTCAATTCTTAGGAAACAATTGATTTGTGTGGTTTTTTTATTTTTTTATATACTTTTATCTTTTTGATTTTTTTTAATACGTAATAACTAGATTTACTAAGTATCAAAATTCGTTGTTCCGATCTCTTCGAATTGAAAAAGGGTAAACGTGCGACTCAGTCGTCTTTTGGTGGAAAACAATAGTTTGGTCGTTGTAGTAAAGTAAATGTGCAAAACGTTAAATTAAATGACGGTAATTAAATCTAAAACTAATTAAAACGTAAATTGTGCAATATTAAAACGTTTAAAAGAAAATTAATTAAATGACAATAATTAAAGCTCGACGAAAAGTAAATTTGACAATGTAATAAAAATGCGAACTTGAAAATTAAACTAAGATAAAGCAATTAAAATAACACTAAAGAAAAATGGCGGGAAAAATAAATGCTTGAAAATAAAAAGGGAGTAAACAAACCTAAGTCGGAGCCCGAAATACTGTCACTATCCGGAATACCAAACTTACTCTGCTTATCCTGAATAACAATCCTTCCCTTATCCGGAATACCAAAATTCACCACTATCCGGAATATTTAAAGTCTGCTTATCCGGAATCCGTTCTAGCTAAGCTTATCCTGAATAAAACTGTCACTCTTATCCGGAATCACTTTTCCAAACCCTTATCCGGAATATGCCTCCTTTTTCTTATCCGGAATCCTGTCTCCTTTTGTTTATCCTGAATATCTTAATCTGCTTATCCGGAATCCAAATGTTGGTCTTATCCGGAATATACTTCTGAGCTTTATCCGGAATATCCTCAAATCGAAGGCTTATCCGGAATGGTTGTTCAACTGCTTATCCGGAATTCTCCTAGCCTTTATCCGGAATAATCAGAAGTTACCCTTATTCGGAATAAGTAATTTACCCCTTATCCGGAATCACTGTTTGTTGTACTATCCGGAATAACTAGAAAACCCACTATCCGGAATGTATTCAAGTCACCAATCCAGAATATCAGAAACCTTGCATATCCGGAATATGTGATATTACTAGCTATTCGGAATATTGCAAGTGGAGCTTATACGGAATATGAGGGTTATGAAAACCCGGATAACAGTAAGAGGCAAATAAGCTAAAAACTAAAATTAAGCTAAAAACAAATAAGCACTTAACTAAAACTTTAACCAAATCAAACTTAAGAAAAAGCAAATAAGCCAAAATTCAAAAACTTTTAAAAACACTAAATAATAAAAATATTAAAAATGCAACTTTTTATAAAAATTAACTAATAAGCACTTAATTAAAAATAAGGAAATTAACACAATAAGCACTAAAACACTATAAGCTATAAAAATCAAACACTAAAAGATCAATAAGCACAATCAATCAAAAAGATCAATCAAACAAGAACATGATTAATTAGACAACAAGATTAAAAAGATTAAGAAAGGAAGAATGAGAACGATTAATTGAAAAAGATTGAAATTAAAATGATTAAGATTCAAATTACAAGATTAATGAAAAAGCTTAAAACTTTAAAGCAAATACTAGAGAGAGAAAGTATTAAGCTACTCCTAATCCTAAACTAATCTACTCCTAAATATGACTAACCAAAATCTAACTAACTAACACCCTCCTAATGACATATTAGGAGGGTATTTATAGGAGGAGTACATGTGATGCTTTCTTCATTCTATCTTTTTGTCTCGACTCGATTTATATTCTTTATCTTTCTCGACGTCGTCTCGGGATTTGTCGATATAAATTGAACTCGTCTTATAATTTTCTTCTTTAATTAGACTTGGTTCTTCGACTTCATTAAACTTCCTTCTTTAGACTTTTTCTTCGATAAATCTTCAGAATAGGCCTTGGACTTCCGTTCTTTTTGCACTCTTGATCTTTTGACTTCGTATTTCTCGTTTTCTTCGATAAAAACTCGTGATAGCCCGTGTGTTCTCCCTTTTTCATATTTTTATCCTTAAACACAATAAAAACACAAACCACGCATAATTCCTACTTTTACGACATAAGATACACGTTTTTGTCTTGTTTTTTTATTGAAAATAAGTGGTAAAAGGATAAGTGTTTTCACACTTATTAAATCCCCTACACTTGACCATTGCAATGCCCTCATGCAATGCATTAATTTCAAAGCACGGTTTACATTTTTCAACATAAAAATAACCCGCCTTGGCCTTTATTAAATACTAAACACTAAGGAAACTAAAAGATAGAAATATATACAAAACAAGTAAAGAAATCAAAGACTTACATTGGGGTTTTGGTTATCATGAATGTTTATCATTCTCAAGTTTCACGTTCTCCACACCAAGCTTATAAATGAGATCATTGTTATTATAAGTTAGCAAACTAACACAAATTCATGTGGCCCAATTATTCACTTAGACTCCCTTATTCCTAGGTGTATCTATTATATTTTAGTATTGTCTTGAATGATCACGAGGATGCATTGTTGACTTATTTCGATAGTTATTTAGGCTGAAAATAAAGTAGGACGATTTAATCAATAGTTAGCTAAAGGACAAAATCTTTTAAAACTGCTTCTCGGGACCTCATAAAGTTCATATCTTGGCATAACTCGCTTCACGATTTGAGACCTTTCTCGGACCGATATTTGGCAGCGACTTCATACTTCAAATCTTGAGAGACGTTCATGAAATAATGGTCTTCTCTTTATAATAGGAATTTCTTCACTTGAAGTTTTTGAGAGATTCTTCATACTTGGACCACGACTTCTTCATTTTTCTCCAATCTTTACTTGGGATTTTGATATACAACGATCCGCCTCCTTTTAGGACTTGGATCTATTTATCCTCATACCTTGCTAGGGTCTTTTTGGATAGACTTCTCCATGATCTTTAGGGGAGTATTTGCTTTTTGTCGTGTGTCTCGATCCTTCATATTGATTTTTGATAAATGATTCTTCACATCACTTTTGGATCTTTAGCAACAAAATCTAACCCTCGTGCCTTGTTAGGGCCTTTTCGGACTCGCCAATCTTTGCATCCCGCTTCAGTAAGTTATGCCTTGGCTATAAACTCTAATTAATACCGAGCAACTTTTAAACGATCTTGTGCTAGAAGTTAAGTAACTTATCAAATCGTACAACCTTATTTATTGCAAATATATTTATTAACAAGCGATGGGAGAAAAAGCTTATAATCAACTCACATAAATTCACGAAAGAATACCAAACTTATAATTGACTCTATCATCTCTCGTTCACCACAATTTAAATCTCAAGGAATGAGCCTCTTGGATGCTTAGCCAATTAAATCAAAGTTTTGGGTTTTCGAGTCATCTATAGGATCTTGCAAACTCTTAGACTTTTTCAAGTTTAGAATTCGCATTTTAAAGTTCCCTTGATAAACGACTCTCTAGGATCAATTATAGGAACTTGCGAAAAGTTCTTGTTCTTAACCCGTGAGGGTTAAGAATTTCGTGTTTTAAAGTTCCCTATATAAAAGCCTAGCAATACTTGACTTAAACACGTTAAGGATACTAGCTAGAGTAAACTTAGATAAGTAAACTCGGGTTGAGTCAAAAGATTCACGACTATAAAAAATTAAAACCGCTTTATTAAAAATTTTATTTTAGCAAGGAAAGTAAATAACGATAACAAAGGAAAATAGTACTATACTACTAGGCCAAAATAGATTAAAAATTTTGAAAAATGTCGAAAAATTGATTTTTCGGTTAAAATGAGGACAAATACAAGGAAAAGCCCACTTAACTTTGATAGAAGTCCCCCTACACTTAATATAAACATTGTCCTCAATGTTTAAGCATGTGGGAGTAAACTCCCCTACACTTAGGACATTGTGCACGTTGTTTAAATCTTGCTAAGGAACAGACAACTAAAGTGATTCCTATTTTAATATTGAAAAATATAAAATAGAGAATCAAAAGAGTTTAGGATAAAACCGGGAAGACGGGAACACGGAAGCACGGGTTGTCAAAAGTCATCAAGAATGGATCTTTGAAAGCTCGAATCCATGCACATGAGAAGAAAGAAAAACAACAAACACATATTAGGGTCTCCCCCTACACTTATTAGAAAAACAGAATAAAAGGATAGATAATCGGGTTGCCTCCCAAAAAGCGCTTGTTTTTGTTAACCGGGTCGCGAGCCTGACTCGTCCCCGAATTAAATAGTCCATGGGGAAGCCTCAAATGTAATACCGGGATCAAAGACCTTGTCCTCGTTCCCGGAGGACATTAATAAAGGAGAGGCCGGAGGATAAGTCTTAAGGGGTAGAAAAGTCCTCTCAACATACGAAAAGTATGTGAGATCATGATCCACGGGAGGTGGGGTAGGTAAAGGAAGCACATTGTCATCCCCAAAGACAATGGATGATCACTGAGTGGCAAAGCCGTAAAGGTGTCAATCATGGAATGGTCAATGTCACCCCCCGGGTCAAAGCACTCATCCTCGGTAATGATTTCTAAAGGTTGGGATAAAAGGTGCTCGGGAGGGGGACTTAGGACAATATCTTCATGCAACAAATTATCAAAAAGAATATCCCCCTCCGTGTCATCATCATCAATACCTGGAGGTATTGAGAGAATGTCGATTTCCTCCATAGCTGTATCATTATTATCAACTGAAATAATAGATGGAGGTAAAGACTCAGAAATAGGAGCAGAATTCAACGCTTCAATCTTAGCAATAAGAAGATGAACTTTCAGTAATTTGTCGCGAAGAATAACGTCTTCCACCTCATCTACAAGATCAAGTTCAGTGGTGAACTTCTCGTAAGTCGGAGAGAATAAATCAATATCGCCTTCATCGCCCGGAGGAGAAGGAGAAATTTCAAAAGTGAAATTCTCATAGCATGGCAAAAAATCATCATCATTAAGAGCGACCTCTTCCGTAAGCTCCTCAAAAGTCAGCACATCACAAACCTCATCAAAGAATTTTTCAAGACCAAAATCACTAATCTCACTCGATGTATCACTATCCTTAGACGCATTAGGGATATCAAGAGTAGGAGTAGTAATCTCAGAAGATGGGTTGAGATTATAGATATCATCCTCGTCATCATCATAATAGTAGTATGGACGCACAAGAGGAGGAGTATAATCACTAAGATTAGATACTTGTTCTTGTTGTTGTCGCTTTTCCTCCTTCCTTGCTTCGCGTATGCTAGCTAATTCTTGTTGAACGTATTGAAGTGTATTCAAAAAATTGGCTCGTTCTTCTTCACACATTCCAACAGAAGGTTGATGATCGAGGGTGTATTGTGGGGGCTCAAAATTGTGAAAACCATAATTATAGCACGTATGTGGTCCATCATAAATCATTGGTTGAAAAGAAGTAGAACACAGGTTTGGCTCATAATAATTCATCGGCTGACAATAAGAAGTATCGTGAGGGCCCCCACAATTGTTGCAATATGGGTATTGAGGAAAACCCGGTGCTTCTTGTAGATAGCTATTACCATTGTCATAATTGTAACCCAGTTCTTGCTCGCCATGAGGCGGGTATCGAATTGGACACGAAACATGCCAATGAGAATCGCTTCCATAATATATGCAAGGGGTGGGGGGAGTAGGTGGATTAGAAGAAAAGGATGAATTAGTCGAATTGCACGATGGAAAAAATCCCAATTGTGAATCAGTTGAAACGGGTGGAAGATCTTTTCTGCATTGCTCGCATGAACACCATTGACATGATTCGCACCCATATAATCGTCTCCCACACCCTACACAATGGAAATAAGAATCCATGAAGAATTAAAAATTAGAGGGGTTGAGAAAAAGAATGAAACACAATAGAGGGTTAAGAGGAATATTTTTGGTGCAAAACTTTGAAAAAGAGATGCTTTTTATGATTTTTCAAATGTTTTTTGGATTTTTGAAATTTTTTATTTTTTATGGATTTTTGAATTTTTTTTTTGTGAAAAATGCAAGAAAAATAACGTTCACGAGTGAACGGATCCCAAAATCCAACGCGTCTCTCACAAAAAACCGTTAATCTTCACGAAACGAGCCGGCAGCGGCGCCATTTAATAACTAGATTTACTAAGTATCAAAATTCGTTGTTCCGATCTCTTCGAATTGAAAAAGGGTAAACGTACGACTCAGTCGTCTTTTGGTGGAAAACAATAGTTTGGTCGTTGTAGTAAAGTAAATATGCAAAACGTTAAACTAAATGACGGTAACTAAATCTAAAACTAATTAAAACGTAAATGGTGAAATATTAAAACTTTTAAAAGTAAATTAATTAAATGACAATAATTAAAGCTCGATGAAAAGTAAATTTGACAATGTAATAAAAATGCGAACTTGAAAATTAAACTAAGATAAAGCAATTAAAATAACACTAAAGAAAAATGGCGGGAAAAATAAATGCTTGAAAAATAAAAGGGAGTAAACAAACCTAAGTCGGAACCCGAAATACTGTCACTATCCGGAATACCAAACTTACTCTGCTTATCCTGAATAACAATCCTTCCTTTATCCGGAATACCAAAATTCACCGATATCCGGAATATTTAAAGTCTGCTTATCCGGAATCCGTTCTAGCTAAGCTTATCCTGAATAAAATTGTCACTCTTATCCGGAATCACTTTTCCAAACCCTTATCCGGAATATGCCTCCTCTTTCTCATCCGGAATCCTGGCTCCTTTTGTTTATCCTGAATATCTTAATCTGCTTATCCGGAATCCAAATGCTGGTCTTATCCGGAATATCCTCAAATCGAAGGCTTATCCGGAATGGTTGTTCAACTGCTTATCCGGAATAAGCAAATGACAGCTTATCCGGAATTCTCCTAGCCTTTATCCGGAATAATCAGAAGTTACCCTTATTCGGAATAAGTAATTTACCTCTTATCCGGAATCACTGTTTGTTGTACTATCCGAAATAACTAGAAAACCCACTATCCGGAATGTATTCAAATCACCAATCCAGAATATCAGAAACCTTGCATATCCGGAATGTGTGATATTACTAGCTATTCGGAATATTGCAAGTGGAGCTTATACGGAATATGAGGGTTATGAAAACCCGGATAACATTAAGAGGCAAATAAGCTAAAAACTAAAATTAAGCTAAAAACAAATAATCACTTAACTAAAATTTTAACTAAATCAGACTTAAGAAAAAGCAAATAAGCCAAAATTCAAAAACTTTTAAAAACACTAAATAATAAAAATATTAAAAATGCAACTTTTTATAAAAATTAACTAATAAGCACTTAATTAAAAATAAGGAAATTAACACAATAAGCACTAAAACACTATAAGCTATAAAAATCAAACACTAAAAGATCAATAAGCACAATCAATCAAAAACATCAATCAAACAAGAACATGATTAATTAGACTACATGATTATCAAAATTAAACAAGATTAAAAAGATTAAGAAATGAAGAATGAGAACGATTAATTGAAAAAGCTTGAAATTAAAATGATTAAGATTCAAATTACAAGATTAATGAAAAAGATTAAAACTTTAAAGAAAATACTAGAGAGAGAAAGTATTAAGCTACTCCTAATCCTAAACTAATCTACTCCTAAATATGACTAACCAAAATCTAACTAACTAACACCCTCCTAATGACATATTAGGAGGGTATTTATAGGAGGAGTACATGTGATGATTTATTCATTCTATCTTTTTGTCTCGACTCGATTTAAATTCTTTGTATTTTTCGACGTCGTATCGGGATTTGTCGATATAAATTGAACTCGTCTTATAATTTTCTTCTTTAATTAGACTTGGTTCTTCGACTTCATTAAACTTTTGTCTTTAGACTTTTTCTTCGATAAATCTTCAGAATAGGCCTTGGACTTCCGTTCTTTTTGCACTCTTGATCTTTTGACTTCGTCTTTTCTCGTTTTCTTCGATAAAAACTCGTGATAGCCCGCGTTTTCTCCCTTTTTCATATTTTTATCCTAAAACACAATAAAAACACAAACCACGCATAATTCCGACTTTTACGACATAAAATACACGTTTTGGTCTTGTTATTATTGGAAATAAGTGGTAAAAGGATAAGTGTTTTCACACTTATTAATACGTAATCAAAAACCACGTAAAAAGGTAAAAATAATATCTCTACGTATCCATACTACAATAAAAACATCGTGCACATACCAAATATAAAGCCAAATGTACAACCAAGTAATGCACAATATGTAAAAATGCTAAAAATGTAAAGTATATGAAAGTTTAGGGACTGAAAGTGTAAATTCAAAAAGTGTAAGCACTGAAAATGTAAAATTATCCAACTAATAACCACTTGTAACAAAATTAACTAACTTCCAAACTGAAAATGTAACTAACTAATAAGGACAAGGACTAAAATGCAAAACCTAACAACTTTCTAACCAATTAAAATAGATTAAACAAGTGCCTAATCTCCTGGGACTTAATTGCAAATTTAAAACTTGTTAAGCTAAAAATGGGCTATATGATTAATAAGCTACAACTTGGGATTAATCACCAAATAAGCTGGTTTTTGTTTCAAAAGTTTACAAATCCAATATTACCTAGCCAGTTTCAAGGAAATAAGCTGAAAGGCATTAAAACTCCAATAAGCTCTTTTGAAATAATCCACTTTTAAGAGTCTAGCTTATTAGAATAAGCACATGAGCTATCTTTCTCAAAATCTGATCAAAATCCCAAATAAGGACACCTATCAAAAAAATTTGAAAATCACTCAAGAAATAAGCCAGAAAATCAAATAAGCTGTTTTGAGCTTATGTTGACTAGCGTTGACTTTTGTTGACCAAGTTTGACTAAAGTCCAAACTTATTTTCAAGACTTGTTAAACTGGTTTATGAAAGAAAAATTAGGTAGTTTATGAAAGTAATAAGCTAGAAATGAAAATCAGTTATCAAAGAAACATGTGCTTATCACATGGACTTTCTTGTGCTTATTTCTCACTAAAAACTGAAAACTGTATTGTCTAGCTTATATGTCTAGAAACGTAGGATATTAAGCTTTAACTAGAAACAAAAATCACACTCTAACTCCAAGTAATGAAGATTTTAGACTGGTTTGCAATAGGCATGTTTTGGACTTGAACTCTGACCCGATGCTTTTGATGACCTTTTGCATGTTTGACTATTAGTTTGACCTCCTACCTTTTCAAAATCACTTGTTATCAGTTTCTGAGTGAACACAAACACTTTTTAACAACCTTTGCTTGCTGAATAGAAAATAAGCCATAGATCCAAACACTAGTTATTGGTTTTGGACAAAATTAAGCTAAGTGATCTCAACTAAACTATCAGATTAAGGCAAGAGGTTATCAAAGTATATCAACAAGGTCTATATGAACATTTAACAAGCAATATCAGGTAAAATTACATTAGGACAAAGAAAATAGCATGCAGTCTTGTTTTTAAGGGGGAATTTGTAAAGAAGAACTTAGGAGTAAGTTTTGTAGGCTACTTTGATGCAGAAATGAGCGCTGAGCTCACTTGTACTCTAACCACAACCAAATTCATCTACTCAACACAACATCAAACCAATCAACCATCATCATAATCTGAGTCTTGATCAAAACTGCATCACTTTGATCTTTTGGCTAAATCTGAGCTATGGAATGAACTAACAACCTTCTGCTTAATTTTAACAGCTTCCAAATCAAACAAACAAGCTCTGCTGTTCAAGTTTAAACAACAGAATCACAGGATTGTATGAACAGTAGGATAATGCAGTAAGAATGAGAAGCTATTTAAGTGAGGTGTGAATGAAGAATTTCATTAATGGAAGAATGTTGTTACCACTAATATAACTGCCTAACAAACCTTCTAAGAGTGGTTGTCAGTCACACTTAGAAGTTTAACTACTAAGGGAATAATAGGAATGAGAGGAAAATTAAGAGTGTGTGTATTTTCACACTCTAGCTACTATATACAAAATGAAAGAATACATTGGTATTTATAGAAGGAAATGAGATGTAGGAGGTGTCAGTGACGTGTTCTAGCCAATAGCAAGTTGCCAGGTGTCCAAATATGCTTGATTGATTTCTTGTGTTCTTGATCAAAATTGGGGGAATCTTATTCCCTTGATGATTTGCTAATTAATCGCTTGGGTTGGATTCGCCTTATGATAACGATCACTTTTGCTTTTGAAAGCTCTCCATGAAACGGCCTCTAACATCCTCTTCGATCTGGGCTTGAGTTGTCCACGTGGTGTTTTGATATTGGTTAAAAAAGTTATACACGGATCATTATCCAATAGGTGAAATATGATTGGTTAGAAGCTGGTAGTGTGTATACTGTTGTGATACGCCCACTCTTCTCACTCCTCATTTAATATACCACAGCTGGTAATCCACTTATCCATTTTCCTCTTCTCTGATTGGTCCACAGCCTCTTCACACGGATCATGTCTTGTTTACTTTCCAAAAATGGAAACTTTGGTCCTTTTGCTTAGCAAATTGGCATTTCAAGTTAACAGCTGAAAGTTTATGGACTTATATTTAATAGTCGTGTGATAGGATCGAACTCGAGATTACGGGATTGCACACAATACGTAAAGAGTTAATTTAATAAATATATATATATATATTTATCACATTTATTAATTTATTTAATAAATATATTTATGTATTTATTAATTTAACCGAGCAAGTAACTATATAAACTTAAAGATCGTTAATTAATTAATAGTAAGTTATAACGATCATTAAATAAACGTATAGTAAGTAAACAAAAGGAAAGAAGGACGGAAGGTTCTGGAACACCCCATGGGGGGGGGGGGTGTTCGACCGTCGGTTATGGCCTAGGGGGGGGGGGGGGCAAAAGTTGCCTTATATTTATTTGGACTAAAATGGGTTGGAAGTCTATAAATACACCTCCTAATCTCTCATAATCAACAAACATAAATCTTTCTCCCTTTCTCTTCTTTGGTTCGATCGCAAGGTGTCTCCAACAAAGGATTTTGGTTGGTTTTTCTTGGTTGATCGATTGTATACGTAATCTAGTCTTAGCCCCTCTCTAGGGTTGTTGGGTAGATTAATTACAAGCGTTGTAGCTCGGTTTTCAGGTGCTAGAATCGCGGTTAGCTCGTCGTATTACGTGTGTACAAGATCGTAATATATTCTTACTTTAGACTATATCTTGGAATATACGGTATAAACCTGAATTGGTGATTCGTTCTTCGTCTTGTGGAATTGCTTTAGTGTAAAGGTATGTAACCCTAATTCGATTAATTATAATTGTGTTATTAATTATGACTTGTTAAATCGCTTCCGCTATATGTGCTTTGATCTCGTTTAGGGTTTTATATAATTGTTATGATACTAATAAACCTTTAGTGGCATCGAGAGCCGTTTTAACATGTTATAATTATCGAAAATATAAAGTTTTTAACTAATAATTGTTTTGAGTTAAAACTACATGTTTTTTAGGTTTTCGTAAATTAGGGTTTTGTTTTCTTAAGAATTAGGGTTTTAACTCTATTTTTAATAAATAAAAAAAGGAATTGTTTTGGAACCCTAAATTATATGTGGGATAATTTTAGATTAAATTGCATGATTAATTGTTATGTCATGTATGGTTACGATCCGTAGAGATTTAATTGTTAATATTTGTGGGAAATCCATGATTACGTGCATGTTTTCATGGATCGTAAAATTATATGTTTATATGTTTTTATGTGCTACGTCATTATTTGATTCAATAAATCTAGAATTAGAGAAAACTTTTATATGAATATAAAGACCTAGATTTGATGATTATTGAATAAATCGTATGCATGTGGCTATTTGATTTATTTGTTGCACATATAAATTGTTATTATGTGTTTATGATTTAGTTTTTTTACTTGTTTATATAAAATTGTTGAATTGTTGTAAAAAAGGATTTTTTTAGAAAAGAAATAATATGGACTAAATCATGTTAAAAATAATGATTTGTTAGAGATTTAAATTACATAAGATTACGTTGATTGGTGAATTGCAATAATAATCTAACGGCCTACTATATTTGACAAACTATAAAGTGGATTTAACGCACCGCTGGTAATGTACCCGGTTAAGGAATGAGGTGTCATGCCATTAGTCGCTGACCTAATTCCCGGCTCGCCTGTGCGTCAAATTGAAATTACCTACGATTATTGATTGAATTATACCTTAAGGGTGATTTACCCCAAATTCACATCCGAACCACAATGGATAAGGGTATTACTTTGTGCGTAGCCGAGTTCTAGCAAAAGTACGATGTGATGAGTTGTGGGTAAATTCTTTAATTGGTTCAACCAATACCGCAACATAATTTATGAAGAAATTTAATCTCGTGAAAAAGTTTACTAAATGTTTTATTAAACTTATGCTATGGAGATTGTATGCATGCTTCTCCATACATTGATTTTGACATCAAAATTTATACCCTTAAAATTTAAGTCGAATGCTCCTAATTGACGAACACTTGAAATTACTTCGTCATAAAATGAGATTTTTGTATGATGTTGTGATGGAGAGAAAATCATTGGTAGAATGAGAATTCGTATGATGGTTTTATGTTACTCTGATTAGACGACTTAATTAAGTTACTCAGTGAGATCTGGAAACTTAATGCATTCAGAAGGGATGAAACATGTTTACAGTGCAAAACGTTTTTTGGCAATGTAAATCCCTTAAATATCTAGAAATTGAAAATTGTTTGTCAATTGAATTGTTCGACAAGTCGTTGTGTTGAGTACATTCATTACTAGCAGATCAAATGATGTTATGGATCTATGTCAATATAGTTCTAGAATTCAAGAAAAATAATATGGTTTTAATATCGGGGTAATTTTATTTTCTTAAAAGTATTTTGTTATCAAAAATACTAATATTTGAACTTATTTCTGTAGAAATGGCTCAACCACCAATAACACGATAAGTTCTGCATTCAAAGCTTTCTTTGAACGACCTGAACTTACTGGCCCAAACTTTAATGATTGGTACCGGTCGCTAAGAATTGTCTTGAGAGCAGCGGGTACTATCGATATCTTGACTACTCCCTATCCAGAGGATCTTGCTGAAGGAGCATCTGATGCGCAAAGGCTTGAACACGCTGCTAGTGTTAAGAAGCACTCTGCGGTGGCTTGCTTAATGCTAGGAAAAATGGCTCCTGCACTTCAACAGAAGTATGAGCTATTTTCACCTAAGCGAATGCTTGATGAGCTCAAGGCTATGTTCGAAAAGCCGCAAGCTGTGGAGATCTACGACTTATTAGATGCTTTGCATAGCTGCAAGCAAGCTCCAGGAAAGTCTGTAAGTGCCCATTATTTTGAGATGAGGGGTTATATGGAACAACTCATTGCACTAGGATAATCCTATGATCATAATATGGCTATCAACTTGATCAATAGGTCCTTTAACAAGGACTTCATTGATTTCGTTAGAAACTATAACATGCATTGCACGGGGAAGACAGTTAATGATTTGCATGCAATGCTCATTGACTATGAAAAGGGGTTAAAAGACAAGGCATCTACCGCTACGCCTTCTATACTAACCATACAAAAGGGTAGAGTGAGTAAGCCAAAACCACAAACGAACAAGAAGAAAGGCAAAAGCAAGGGTGATAAGGGCAAACAAGTTGCAACTTATTCGAAACCCAAGCAGAACTTTGTCAAGAAGAGTCAATCTCAAAAGGATGAGACTTGTCACCATTGCAAGGCAAGTGGTCACTAGAAGAGGAATTGCCCTCTTTACCTCGAAGAATTTCGAGAAATAAAGAAGAAGTCTGAGTAGAGCGCTGCAGCTTCAGGTACTTTGTTTATGATTGAATTGTTCAATTTAACATACAGATTAAATTCATGGGTATATGATACGGGATGCGGTATTAACATTTGTAATACGCGGCAGGGATTTAATCTGGAAAGTAAGCTTTCCTATGGGGAACAATATCTGCAAGTGGGCAATGGCGAACAAGCAGCGGTTAAAGCTATAGTAACTTTTGATCTAGTTTTACCTTCAGGTTTAGTACTTAGATTAAATGATTGTCATTATGAACCTACAATTGTTAGGGTTGTTATTTCCTTTTCTTGTTTGTTAAATAATGGATTTGTTCACACGATTGATAATAATGGAATATCTGTTTGGAAAAATGGTATTTTCTATTTTAATGTAATTTATGTGAATGGTGTATTTGAAATAGACATGCATGATAATGAAGCCAAGAACGATAAATATGTATTTAGCATGAGTAAGAAGAGAAAGTTTGACAAGAACTCTTTTTATCTTTGGCATTGTAGACTTGCCCATATTGGGAAGACTCGTATACAAAAGCTTCAACGTGAAGGTCTTTTGGAAAGTATCAATGATGAATCATTTGATAAATGTGAGTCTTGTATCTCTGGAAAGTTGACTAAGAAACCTTTTAATAGCAATATTGAAAGGGCTACTGATCTACTTGGACTTATACATACTGATGTGTGTGGACCACTTAGACATACGTCAAGGAAAGGTGCTAGCTACTTCTTAACATTTACGGATGATTAAAGCCGTTATGGTTATGTTTATTTACTTAAGCATAAACATGAGGTATTTGAAACATTCAAAGTGTTTAAAGCAGAAGTAGGAGTGCAATTAGGGAAGAAGATTAAAGCTCTTTGTTCTGATAGAGGTGGTGAATATTTAAGTCAAGAGTTTATTGATTATCTAAGTGAGAATGGAATTGTTCAGCATCTTACTTCTCCCTATACCCACAACAAAATGGTGTATCCGAAAGGAGAAATCGTACATTATTGTATATGGTACGATCTATGTTTAATCTTACAACTTTACCTTTATCCTTTTGGGATTATGCTTTAGAATATGTTGCTCGCATTTTAAATATGATTCCCACAAAGAAGGTCGATAAGACACCACATGAGCTATGGCATGGCAAGAAGCCATATTTGTCTTATTTAAAGGTTTGGGGTTGTGAGGCGTATGTGAAACGTGACTCGGGTGACAAACTCCAACAACGATCTGTAAAATGTAACTTTGTAGGATACCCTAAGGAAACTATGGGTTACTACTTTTATTATCCACTTGAGAACAAAGTGATTGTTGCTAGGAGACTTCCTTGAATCTGATCTTGTAAATCAAGAATTCAGTGGGAGAAATAATGATCTTAAGGAGAGTCATATATATATACATTACCTTCTGAAAACACTAGCGATGTAATTCCTGTAGACCCATAATGTCTGGCGGTTCCACCGGAATTAGTTCCTTTGCGTAGATCCGAAAGTATTAAAAACGCAAATAGCAATATGTGTCTTAACATATAGGATGATGATGAGTTAGGGGATCTTGGTGAACCCGCTAATTACAAATCCGCCATACTTGATCCTGAAAAGGATAAGTGGATGGTTGCTATGGATGTTTAAATAAAATCCATGAAAGTAGATGATGTTTGGATTCTTGTAGAACCACCACCGAATGCTAAAGTAGTGAGACATAAGTGGATATACAAGAAGAAAACCGACATGGAAGAAAAAGTACAATCCTATAAAGCGCGTTTAGTAGCTAAAGGTTTTACTCAAACTTTTGGCGTAGTCTACGAGGAGACATTTTCTCCTATAGCAGACTTAAGAGCTATTAGGATTCTCATAGCTATAGTAGCATACTATGACTATTAGATATGGCAAATGGATGTTAAAACTATCTTTTTGAACGGTCGCTTAGATGAAGACATCTATATGCAGCAACCAGAAGGGTATGTTGATCCTGAGAATCCAGGACATGTGTGCAAACTTCAAAGGTACATTTATGGTTTGAGCAAGCATCACGTCAATGGAATAAAAGATTTGACGAAGAAATCAAAAAGTTTGGATTTATTCATAATCGTGATGAGCCATGTGTATATCACAAAGCTAGTGGGAGTGGTGTAGTATTCCTAGTCCTATATGTTGATGACATATTAATCATGGGAAGTAACATTCCAAGACTTAAAGTAGTTAAGGATTATATTGGTAAATGTTTTTCTATGAAGGATTTAGGAGAAGCTGCGTACATTCTGGGAGTTAAGATCTATCGGGATAGGAAAAACAGTTAATTGGTCTATGTCAAGATGCTTATATAGATAAGATTTTGAAGAAGTACAATATGCATAATTCCAAGAAAGGTTTTCAACCCATGGAAGTTAACCATAATCTGAGTCATGAGATGGATGCATCAACTCCTGAAGAGGAGGCATACATGCAGAAGGTGCCTTACGCTTCGGTTGTAGGATCTATTATGTATGTTGCAAGATGCACAAGGCCTGATGTGGCGTTTGCTCATAATTTAGTCAGTATATACCAACAGAAGCCAGAGAAGCTCCACTGGACTGCTAATAACCGAATTTTAATTAGAAAATTTGTTGTTGATATGTCTAATCGAATTGATCCCGGTTTAAAATGTGACTCAATCGTTTTTGGTGGATAAAAGAAAATATGGTTATCTATTTCTACTTAAAAAGTAAATGCAAAAAAAATATTAAAAATAAACTAAAACAAATGACAAATAATAAAGAAAATAAACAAATTAAAACTTAATAAAAAAAGTAAAATAGAAAATAAGAACAAAACAAAATAATTCGGAATAAAAATTAATTCGAAATATCAAATTAAAAACAATCATTCGGAATGCATAACAAAAATGGCGAAAAAATAAAAATTATAACTATTCGGGATTCAAGCAAATAGTTCAGAATATGGATCTATGTTATAACCACAATTCGGAATAATATTCTTTATATAATTCGGAATCTAACTAAGTAAAACAATTCGGAATATAATTTAAAAAGTGGAAGTCGAAATAAAGTCTGTTAACAATTCGGAATACATATTGGTGCATTTAATTCGGAATATGAAGCTTTTAGATAAGGGAAAATACCTTGAAAATGCATTAAACTTGTCCATTTTTATGATGTTGTGCAGCCAACTTTTTTTTTTCATTTTACTACAAAACTTTTGAATTTCGACTTTTTGTGTATTGGTTTACCTGCTTGACCCTTAGTGTCTACGTGGCACAGGTAACTTTAACATCCATTTACTTTTGTTTCAACGTTAGTCCTTTATGCTAACAATAGTTTATTAAATGAATTTCTTATTTCAAAACACTGACTTATTAGTTAGTGGGTCCATAGACATTAATTATTTTCTCTTTTTTAAAATGTAACTTAATTTATTACTACTGGGTATTATTTATTTTTCAACAATCACTACCAAGTTATATCCATCATGATATCACCATCACTGACATCAAGCCAAACAATACAGCGCCTCCGGTTAAACCGCTGCCACCCTTCAAACGAACATGGCCTCCGATCAAACAACCGCCACTTTTGGTCAAATCACCACAGGCGCTGCAAACTTCCGCCAAACAACCACAACCGTTGTAATTTCCGATTGAATAACCACTGCCGCTGCAACTTCCGGCTAGTTTAAAACCACAAGCGCCGCCATCTCTCATCAAACCATTATAGCTGGCACACATTTCCTTAAGCTTACTACCTTTTTGTCTACATCTCGTTTTGAGTTTGCAAATATTAAGTCTTGTTTTGAAGGTATGAGTAATCAAAAGGAAAAAAATTAGAACGAGATATAAACAAATTCGTCCACAGATTCTTTACATTCAATGGTTCTAACTAAAAAAGAAATAAACAAATTCGTCCATGTTCATCTACATAAATTTTCATCACAAATAATTCTGCATTACAAAAAAACGTCCATGGTGGTTTTAAAAATCTTTTTTTTTCTTATTATTAATTTGTAAATCTACTGAAACTAGATCTTGAATCCATGAATGTACAATAATTAATCTTTAAACCGACTTAAGATTAATTTATGGGGGGATCTGAGCAGCGGCGTGGTGGTGGTGGATCTGTCGATGACGATGTGTGGTGGTGGTGGTGGGTTTTGGCAGCGGTGGCGTGGTGTGGTGGTCAAGGGTCAAGTAGATAGATGAAGATGAAATGATCACAAACTTGGAAATTTATGTAACAGAGTAGAGATTACGTGGGTTTTTACCTGCTTGACTTTTTTGTGTAACAAAGAAGGAATTACATAAATGGTCCTTATAGTTTTTTTAGATGTGAAAGGACTAACGATGCGAATGTTTGTTAAGTAGGTAACCGGTTAAGGGTCAAGCAAGTAAACCAATACACAAAAAAGTCAAAATTCAAAAGTTTTGTAGTAAAATGAAAAAAAAAGTTGGCTACACAACATTATAAAAATGGACAAGTTTAATGCATTTTCAAAGTATTTTCCCTTAGATAATTCAGAATATGGAAACTTAAAAAAATTCAAAACTGGGAAATATAAACTAATCAATTTGAACACATAAAATTTTATTCGGAAAATGTTATGAAGATGTAATTTGGAATAAAACTCTTAACATAATTCGGAATCCGTAATATGAATGTAATTCGGAATAAGCTTTATATAATTCGGAATTAGAGTTTCAAAACACTATTCGAAATATAAAAAAATGTAACACTATTCGGAATAAAAGGGTTTATGATTCGGATTATAGAAAATTAAGCCAAAACTAATTAAGCAAATAAGCAAAAATTAAGCTAAAGTAATTTCTAAAAGCCAAACAAGACACAAATTAAAACTCTAATAAGCAACAATTAAAGAAAATAAATAAAATCTATTTTAAAAATATTAAGTTACCAAATCCACTCAAATAAAAATAAGACATACATAAAATAAGCAATAAGCACAATAAGCTATAAAAATCAACCACATAAAAAATAATAAAAACAAGAAATAAGCAACTCAATCAAATAAGAAATAAAATCAAATAAGCTAACATTATGATTAACCAAATCAAACACGATTAAAACAAGAAAGGAAGAATGAGATTAATTGAAAAGCTTGAAATTAAATATGAAGATTAAATGTTTAACAATAGAAAGATTAAAGATAAAAGATGAAAAACTTGAAAGAAAAACAAGAGATAATTATTCTACTCCTAATTACCTTAAGAATAAAACTATTAACTACTAACTAACACAAATGAAGGAAATGAGATCTATTTATTATGGAGGAGTGGTTGGTGTGGTGCTTCCTTCTTTCTTTTGTCTTCTCGTCTTTTTAATTAACTCGTCATTCTCGACTTTGTCTCAGGATTTGTCGATAAATAGAACTGAACCCGTCTTCTAATTTTTTTTATTAGATTTGGTTCTTCGACTTCGTTAAACTTCCGTCTTTGGTCTTTTTCTTCAATAATTCTTCAGAATAGGCCTTTGACTACCGTTCTTTTTGCATTTTTGATATTTTGACTTTGTTTTTCATCTTTTTCTTCGATAAAAGCCCGTGAAAGCCCGTGTTTTCTTCCCTTTTCATCTTTTGGTCCTAAACCACAACAAAAACACAAACCACGCGTAATTCTGACTTTTACGATATTAAACACACGTTTTGGTCTCATTTTTATTTGTTTTAAGTGGTAAAAGGATAAGTGTTTTCACACTTACTAAATTCCATACACTTGACCATTGCAATGACCTCATGCAATGCATTAATTTCAAAGTAACATTTATATTTTCTTCATAATTAATCCACCTTGGCCCTTATTACATACTACTACACTATGGAAACTAAAAAGGTAGAAAATTTTGAAATTGTTTGATGGAAGAAACTTGTGAAGAAATCAAAGACTTAAATTAGGGCTTTGGTGCCATAAATATTTATCACCCTCAAGTTTCACGTTTCCCCCACCAAGCTTAAAAACAAGATCATTGTTATTATAAGTTAGTAAAGCTAACACTTACTCATGTGGCTCAATTATTCACTTAGACCCCCTTATTCCTATGGTGTATCTCTTGTATTTTATTTTTGTCTTGAATGATCACAAGGATGTATTTTTGACTTATTTCTATAATTTATTAAGGCCGGAATAAAGTAGGAAGATTTAATCTATAGTTAGCTAAAGGACAAAATCTTTTAAAACAGCTTCTCGAAATCTCATAAAGTTCATATCTTGGCATAACTCGTTTCACGATTTGAGACCTTTCTCGGACCGATATTTGGCATTTACTTCATACTTCGTATCTTGAGAGACATTCTTGAAGTAATGGTCTTCTCTTCATATTTGGAATTTCTTCACTTGAAGTTTTTGAGAGATTCTTCAAACTTGGACCACGACTTCTTCATGTTTCTTCAATCTTTATTTGGGATTTTGATATACAACGATCCGCCTCCTTTTTCGACTTGGATCTATTTATCCTCATACCTTGTTAGGGTCTTTTTGGATAGATTTCTCCATGATCTTTATGGGAGTAATTGCTTCTCGTCGTGTGTCTCGATCCTTCATATTGATTTTTGAATAATGATTCTTCACATCATCTTGGATCTTTAGCAACAAAATGTAGCCCTCATGCCTTGTTAGGGACTTTTTGGACTCGCCAATCTTCGCATCCCGCTTCAATAAGTTATGCCTTGGCTATGAACTCTAATTAATCCCGAGCAACTTTTAAACGATCTTGGGCTAGAAGCTAAGTAACTTTTCAAATCGTACGACCTTATTTATTGCATTTATTTATTTAAAAGCGATTGGAGAAAAAGCTTATAATTAACTCACATAAGTTCATGAAAGAATACAAAACTTATAATTGACTCTATCATTTTTCGTTCTCCACAATTTAAAATCTCAAGGAATGAGACTCGTGGATGCTTAGCCTAATAAACCAATTAAGGCCCATATGGTTAAGGATACTAGCTAGAGTAAACTCAAATAAGTAAACTTGGGTTGAGTCAAAATATTCACGACGGGCCTAATATATCAAAGACATCTAAACTTGTTAAAACCATTTTATTTAAAAATTTATTTTGACTTTATTCTATAAATGAAATAAATACATACGATGAAAGAAAATAACGATAACAAAGGAAAATACTACTAGGCCAAAATAGATAAAAAATTTTGAAAAATGTCGGAAAAAATCAAATTTCCGGTTAAAATGAGGCCACATTCATGGAAAAGCCCACTTAACTTTGATAGAAGTCTCCCCTACACTTAATATAAACATTTTCCTCAATGTTTAAGCATGTGGAAGTAAACTCCCCTACACTTAGGACATTATGCACGTTGTTTAAATCTTGCTAAGGAAAAGACAACTAAAGTGATTCCCATTTTAACATTTATTGATAAAATATTTAATCACAAGAATTTAGGATAGAACCGGGAAGACAGTTACATAGGATCACGGGTCGTCAGAAGTCATCAAAAGTGGATCTTTGAAAGCTCCAATCCATACACATCGTAAGAAACAACAAAAAAAACAAACACCTACTTGTCTCCCCCTACACTTATTATGAAAAACGGATAAAGAAGGATAGATCCTCGGGTTGCCTTCTGAGAAGCGCTTGTTTTTGTTAACCGAGTCACGAGCCTGACTCGACCCCGAATACTATGGTTGAAAGTTCATAGAAAACCTTGAAGAAAATCCGTCGGGGTCAAATACATGGTTCTCATCCAACAAGTAGCATCACCCTAAAGTGAAGAGCACAAGCCAAAGTAAAGTAGGCGAGGTTCCCTTAAGAAAATGTTGAGCACGACGATAGAAGGTGTGGTAAGGTGAAAGCGTAGCTCCGAATATTCCAAAAATCTTTCCTTTTATTTCATCAGATGGATACTGAGATGGCTCAAAAACTATGATACCCGGATCTGTAAGAACCCGTACTTTTCCTGCATTATTTTATTCTTTTATTCGTGCTTCTTGAATTTTTCAACGTATTACGTTTTATTGAATTTTTATATGTAAATCTTGAGATCATGATAATTTTAATAAATTATACTTTTAAGTATTTTCTGATCATTGACAACACTTTGTATGGAATTATAAAATTTTTATTTTATTTTTTCATATTTATTTAAATCAAAGTTTTTTATTTAACATCACCCGTGTTAATAAAAGTGATGCCTAAAAACATTATTAGTGTTAACTAATCTTTCTTAGTTTTGATCACAACAAACTATACAACACATTTAGTATAAAACACAAAACGAATTATTTAACTAACTGTATCATCAAGGTAATAATCATATCACTAACTTTTCTTAATCATACTTAGTGATCATCAAAGTGATTATCCTTAAAACTCACTTTTGTTAATATGACAAAAGATTTTTTAATAAACTTTCTTTTTAAGAAAATGTTTTATTAAAATGGAAAATGTAAATTTGAAAATGGCATATTCCATATGCCATAAGAATATCCTTTGAAGGTTTAAAAAACCTCAGATATTCCTACCCCACTAAAAGACAAAAAAAGGAGCGGACTCTACTGGGCGGTACCTTAAATAGCTAGGCGGTTCTTTATCGATATGGAACCACCGGGCTAGTTAAAGATACGCGCCCAGCTAGCCGTTACACTTTGTCTTCTATAAATAGTAGATCAAATCTCATTTTCCAACAACCCTCTTGGACGTTTTTCTCAGCCCCCTTTCTCTTTTCTATAGCATAATCATTAGTAAATGATCACTTAATGTGTTAAGTATGTTTACATATGATTGTCCTATTGATCCCATCCTTTACCTTGTCCAATGAGAAGACCACTCACTCACTAGTGTTGTGATAAAGATGAATCCATGAATTAGTCATGTTCATCATGTTAGCCTTTTTATTTTTGTTGATCCATTTGTATTTATGAAATACCTGGACTAGTTGTGTTCATCCAAGCTATTTGTGAATACTTGGTTTTGTTGTGTACATCCATTGCATATGTGTTTGCTTAGATTTGTGTTGTGTAGATCCAAGCTACATGTGTGTACTTGGATATGTCTAGTTGAGTTGTAATAAATTGTGTAGTAGTTCTCACTAAACTATATAGTGATGTGGTTGTGTCTTGTGAGTTCTCACTAAACTTGAAAGTGATTAGTAGTTGTGTTGTGTGAAGTTCTCACTTAGCTTCAAAGTGAAGAGTCGTGAAGATTGGTTCTACCTTGAGATTAGAACTCGACATCTACCCTTGTGTCGTTAAATTGTAAAGTAGGCAACGTTGTGTAGATTGAACCTAGCTAAAGATTAGGTCTCGACATTTAGCTTAGTGTCGGAAAATAATGTAAGCGACGATGTAAGGCTTTCTCTGCTAAGAAGGGAGCTTGTGGATATAGTAGAAATCTCGAGTAGGTGTACTCGAGGAGTGGAGTAGAAACGAGGATAGAGCCTCGTTGTCGAACCACTATAAATCTTGGTGTCTTGTCATTAGGTTGTCTGTTTACTTACTCTTTACTTATTTCATTATCATTATACTTACCTATTACCATTGCTAATGCATTTGAATTGAATCTAATCATTATGCAACTTAGCTTCAAGTAAAAGATAGTTTTGATACAAACCTAATTGAAAGTAATTTTAATTAGGCGACTAAAGAAAAAGAGAAACTATTCAACCCCTCCTTCTAGTTTCTACAATTGGTATCAGAGCGATGGTCACTCAAGATCTTTGAAGTATATTGTAATTTAAAACTTGGATCGATCCATTGTCTCCTCAAATTAGAAGGTCAAGTTGTACTAAAGTTTCTTTTTGGTCAAAACTATTTTTTCTTGGAAAATAGGTCTTTTAATTGGTAATATTGCATCCCTATTAGATTAGTAGATTTTATTCATTTTAGATCTACTCTTGAAATGTATCTACTAGTTTACATCTTGCTTTGTGTAGGTACTCATGAAGATCAATCATTTAATTGGTTGTGGATTGAGTTACTTGCACTTGTAGAAGACTCATCTTCATTGATCTTCAACATCTTTGAATGATGATATCAAGATGATTGGGAATGATACTAGTCCTTAAAGACTTAGTACTCAACATAGTCATTGTTGGGCATTGCATTGATCCTTTGATAGATTGGAATGTTCTTTGTGGCCAATGTACACTTTCATTCTTCCACACGCCCTTTGATCATTCTTTTGATCATTACTTGACTATGTGCTTGTTCTTGGCATCCTTGCCTTGACATTTGTTTTTGGTATGTGAATCTTTTCCTTTATCCTCTCAAACCTTCATTGCTTGGATACTTGACTCACTATGGTGATGTAGAGTGAGTTAGTAGTAGATTAAAGTATCAAGCATGATATCCATGGTTTGCATCCATACGGTTAGTAGGCCCTTTGTGGGAGAGAAAGTGAATTAATACCTTGCTCATATTTTGGTTTAGACTAAGACTATTATTGAAAGTGATCTTAGTCTATGCATCAATATTTGCTTTGTGTTTATTCATTACCAAAGCCGTTTAACACTTCGCCGGAAAGGCATGTCTTAAACCACTATATATGACAACAAGCTCTTCGTCTCCATGATTTGAAGATTGTCAAATCCCTTGAGCATTGATCTTAGTCTTGATTCACTTCCCTTGACTTCTCTTCACTTTGCTTTTTCGCTAGGAGTAGTCGTTTGTCCGTTTCAGTTCTTTTCGATCTCGATTCAACTCGTAATCCTTCATTAAGGCATATTGATTAGTGTTATGATGATCCAATGATATTCTAAAAGGTTTAAGATATATTTTTAAGTATTTTAGAAAACTTGGTTTTCAAAATTTTGGCGTATTTAATTGATAAAAACCAGCCTCTATACGCGGTTCTTTATCTCTGGCGGCTCAAACCCGCGGTTCCTTATCGATATGGAACCGCGGGCCGTAAAGCTTGTCAGAGTGCCAGTTTTATTAAAATATTCTTTTTCAAACTAAACCCTCTCTCTCCCAAAAACACACAGCCGACGGGTTTCACCTTTTCCACCATTGTTGAAGCTTCAAAAACCTTCAATCACTCAAATTAATTGATTCCAAGTTATGGGTTTCACTCATCCTTCATCAAACATCAATTAATTGTAAGTATTTTCTTTCAGTTTCATCTATTTTGTTCTAGGGTTCATCCTTTCATAATTGGGGATCTTTAAAATTGAAATTGAATTAGAACCTTAATAGGAATATGGGTTGACATGGTTATTTTACTATCATTCCTTAGGTTCATATTCATCAAGATTTCACTAAAACCCACTTGTAGAACAAATCCGAATTTTGGCTAAATGATTTTGGTTAAAAGATGGAATTGAGATGAACCCATGAACAAATAGGTAGTTGCATTGTTAATGCTTACCTAAAAACCTTGTTTTGAAAAACCAATGTTCTAGTCCATTGTTTATCCAACATAGTTCATATGTTCTTGGTTAATAATGGAATAGATACATTGTGAACATGAGAATGATATGGATTCAATCCTTGTTTGTCAAGAAATTGATATAACATATTCTCATATTTTGATTTTGAGTTTATTTTTCATATGAGTGATTGGAAAAATATTTTCTTGTGTTTATTTAGGTACTAATCATGCCTTCACAATACCAAAAGGATCATCAACTTACTAAACAATACATGCCAAACATTTCCCAAACCTATGCTTCCACTCAACTACGAAACTCCTTTTCATGTCTTTCATCTCGAAATTTCCATGAGGGTAGAGTTGTTGATGAGGGAATAACAGGTTATGACTATATCAAATCTATGTTTGAGCTTTCGGGGTTTGATTGCTTGCTCAACATAGAAGAAGATATTTACCCCTCGTTTCTTCTAGAATTCTTTAGCACTTACTCCATGTTTGAATACAATGGCGAAATCTTCATTCGATTCTTGTTGAACGATCAAATCATTCAATACTCTCTCGAAGATTTCGGTGAAATTCTTGGTGTTCCATATGAAGGCACTTGTCGTTTCACGGATAAATGGAGACTTGATGCTCTCTTGGAATCCTACGACAAACCTCCAAATGACCACGCCGAAATTGATCGGGAATTTATCCTTGATATCATTTCAAAAGAGTGTGATGGAAACGTTGTGAGAAGCCTTCATTCTAATGTGCGAAATGTGAATCTCTATGAAGTGCTCTCAAGCGACCTTAAGGATTTTATGGTCCAATGGGAAACTATCCTTAGGGAGAATGTATTTTGTCTTGGTGGAAACCGAGATCATATCTCGGCTTGTATGGTGCATATGTTGTGTTGCATCTTTACATCAACCAAGTACAATTTGGCATTCTATATCGCTTGACGAATAAATTATGCCATTTCAAAGCCCAAAACAAACCTTCCCTATGCTATGCTTCTTACTCGCCTTTTCAAAAGGGTTGCTCATGACTTTCCCCACCTCGAACTTTCTCGCTTTCACCCGGTTCATCGGGTTATGTTGCCTATTCAAGAGGTATATGAAAGAAAGCCTAGAAGTGATCGAGGTTCGCGAAAATCCGATCATCAAGAGACGGACGATGAGGACACCTATATGCCAACAAGTGATGGTGATGGCATAGGTTCTAGTTCTCATTTAAACTCTTCGAGTAATTCCCACCCATCCTCAAACTCATTCGTGGATGGACTTGAAGACTTAGCTCCTCCACCTCATTATTCCTCTAGTGAAGTACCGGCAGATCTCAACATGGAGCATCTCTACTGTGAAAATCTTAGGACTCTAGGTGAGCTACATGAACATCGAGTTGAGTCAAGGAAGGAATTCAAGTACTTGGGAATATGATCAAGGGATTGGGCAAGAAAAGAAGGTGAAGACTTTGAAGTGTTTCAAAGTATGCATGTTGGTAAACATGTAATGTGATGTTGAACAATTTTTTTATTTTGGTTGTGTATTAACTAAATTCTACTTGTTTGGATTATTTGTTATTGTTATGATTATCTATGCCATCGGATTTACGATTTGCATAGCTTTGTGCATCCTATGTGTTAGTTAGCTTCCTAGATTTTGGTCAGTAGTTAACTTTGGCTTGATAATCCTTTGGTAAAAATCTGGGCTAACCAATGTTTGAGGAAGTACCATTTTTGAACACCTCTGGTCGCGGTTCCATATCGACCCGCGGTACCTTATTGATAAGGAACCGCGCACCCTAGATAAGGAACCGCCGGCTACTGTGTCTGACAGAATCTTTGTTTTACACTAGTTTCCTTAATCTGTGTAAACCTTGCTTGATTCTTTGCAAAAACCTGCACATTTCCTAAACTAGGTTACCTAAATTCATTATTCACATAAAATGTTTTTAACCCATTACTAGTTTGGATCATCCCTTCACCCTTTTAAACCCTCCTTGTTAGCAATGTTCTTCACACATCAAACCATTCTTCCTTAACCCTTAAACCCTTCTTTACAACCATGGTTTCTACAAGAACCTCAAACTCATCCAAAACCTCCACTTCAAGGAAAAATCTTAAGATTAAGATTAAATTGCCTAAACCTAACTCTTCACCCTTTCACACACCTAAGAATGAGACTGTCTCAATTCTCATCTCTTCATCAATCTCACCACCTCTTGCTCCATGCAAGACTACACCAACCCATGGTACCAACCATTCTCATGGTTCTACCTCCTCTTCATTCCAATCTAGAATGAATGAGCTTTCCTCACCCTTCACTCCAAGTAATCTCTTGGATGTGACTACCCAACCTCAACCCATCCAAAGCATTCCTATTGTGAATGACTTTGATGATACCTTGGTGACTTCACCATTTACCCCTCCAAACTTACCCATTTCACCCTTGGAGAGCATACCTCTACACTCACCCACATCACCCTTGGAGAACTTACCTCCTCCACCTCCACCTCCCTCAAACACTCCCATTTTGGGTGTTCCACTTCCCTTCTTTATGGGTGATCCTTACTTCCTTGGGTTCCTAGAAGCTCATGGTTCTCATTGTCGATGTTGCCTCTACAATAACTACATCATTCAAAACCTTAGGATGGAGATGTTTGGAATTCATATGAGGTTGCACGATTTCTTGCTTACCTTGTTTAACATGCCTCCTCCTAGGAGATGAATGGTGATTTTCTTCAAAAATATTTTTCAAGAAAAACCAAGCCAAGGAAGACTACTAATCAAGACCTAGTTTTAATTTATTTTAGTTCATTGTCTTTCTTTATTTCCTTAATGTATCTCTTTCCCTCCGTGAGTGTTTTTCATGAGGATGAATTATAGGCTTAGCTTTATGTGTTTCTATCTTTATGTGCACATTAATCAACTTTAACTCTAAATTAAAATTGAACCTAAATCTATCACAACCTCTAAAACTTGACTAAAATTGGTTTAAAATGTTATCTAAATATTTTGTCACCCTTTGTCAAGACATTCTTTGTGAATGTGTTGCTTTTATGCAACCCTAGCATAATTTAGTGCTAATAGAGGTAAAATTCCAAGATTTGCATTTTTTTGAAAACGTCTTAGTTTTTTTCTCAAAACCCTATAAAATCAAGGTTTCAAGTCCACTGCACGCGGCTCACTAAAGTCGCGCGGTTCCTTAAGTGATAAGGAACCACCGGTCCCTATAAGGTACCGCAGACAGAAAGCCAAGTTTTGGCTCTTTTTTTGTCTTTCTTCATCACCCTATCCCTTGTCAAGATTTCATGTTTACTCAATTTGGCTAAACATTCCTTGACACTTTACATTTGATTTTCAAACCTTTGCCTTGTCTACTTTCTTCTTATACCCCCACCTTGAGATTTCATTCTCACACCTCAACAATGCCTAACTCTTCCTTTCATAACCTTGACATTTCATTGTCACAAACCTCCTCACCCAAAGCTTCCTCATCCAAGCTT
This sequence comes from Glebionis coronaria, assembly GCA_025667525.1. NCBI lineage: Eukaryota > Viridiplantae > Streptophyta > Magnoliopsida > Asterales > Asteraceae > Glebionis > Glebionis coronaria. The sequence continues at coordinate 71,275,212 of CM046882.1, read as the reverse complement.
TCCAAGAAACCTAAGATCTCGGTTCGACCTATTTGGATCAATAAAAATGAACCCTCTTCATCCAAACCACCCAAGAACTCCCACCTTCTCTCCAATCAAGTATTGGAATGAGACCTACTCAATTAACCCCAAAACCGGAGAAAAGGAAAACCTTCCCCCACCACCAAAACCTTTTAACACCCCTCAACTCAATGACCTTTCAACCTTCCCAAACCTCACAAGGCATTGTGAAAACATTTCCTACCCACTATCCTCACCACCACCAAACCCTAGGTGTGATGTCCTTCCCCCATCAACCGAATTTGTGTTGCATCATGGATCCTCGTGTGCTTGTTGTCGATTTCAACAAATTGAACTTGCTCATGTGTATGAGAAGTTAAATTTTCTTGAATTCCTCCTCACTCGACCTCCTCTCAAAGTTTTTGTTCCCATGGACAAAACTTCGAATGATGCCTCATCGTCTTATTTTTCCAACTAAAGGACTAAGCACTCTTGGAGTCAATAAAACTTTAGCTGTTTTAGAGTCATTAACGTTTTAAGCAATCTTGGAAAATTATCACTATTAGAATAGCTTATGCTTTGTGGTTTATTTTCCATATCTTTTGCTTTAGATACTCATATTGTGTGTATGACTATCTACTTTGTTTGTTTCTTTCATATTTATGTGATATGAAATCTTTGTGTGGTGTTTGTTTTCTTTATTTGATCATTCTCTCTTTCTTTTGTTGATCGTGGTTAATCTCTACAATTGATTATGGGTGATTCCATCGATTCTAAATTTTAACCCCTTGACAAATTTATCATCTTCATTGGTTGGATGTTTCTTTTCTACTTTCATTCCACCAATTGAACTTTGATTTTGTCATTTACCTCTTTGGACATACTTAGCAAATACTTGCTTCTAATTTGAGATTTCTTCTCCTTTCCCTCTCAAGTTACTTAGTAGGTAGTGATCATATATACATTGGTGTTTCTTTTCTTTCTACTAACCTTTGTGTAGCATGTCACCATAGCTCATACACTAACCACCAAGGGGGAGCTACTAGCAAAGTCCGGTTCTCTTCAAAGACTTGTGCTTACCTTTTTGCTACGACAAAGGGGGAAAAATGATAGTGATAAACTCGTTAATAATTCGATATTTTGTGTTTCTGCGTAAATGAGTTTATAGTTTGTCGTAATCAAAAAGGGGGAGATTGTTAATGCAAGTGATGCCTAAAAACATTATTAGTGTTAACTAATCATTCTTAGTTTTGATCACAACAAACTATACAACACATTTAGTATAAAACACAAAACGAATTATTTAACTAACACTTTCATCAAGGTAATAATCATATCACTAACTTTTCTTAATCATACTTAGTGATCATCAAAGTGATTATCCTTAAAACTCACTTTTGTTAATATGACAAAAGATTTTTTAATAAACTTTCTTTTTAAGAAAATGTTTTAGTAAAATGGAAAATGTAAATTTGAAAATGGCCTATTCCATATACCATAAGAATATCCTTTGAAGGTTTAAAAAACCTCAGATATTCCTACCCCACTAAAAGACAAAAAAAGGAGCGGACTCTACTGGGCGGTACCTTAAATAGCTAGGCGGTTCTTTATCGATATGAAACCGCCGGGCTAGTTAAGGATCCGCGCCCAGCTAGCCGTCACACTTTGTCTTATATAAATATTGGATCAAATCTCATTTTCCAACAACCCTCTTGGACGTTTTTCTCAGCCCCCTTTCTCTTTTCTATAGCATAATCATTAGTAAATGATCACTTAATGTGTTAAGTATGTTTACATATGATTATCCTCTTGATCCCCTCCTTTACCTTGTCCAATGAGAAGATCACTCACTTACTAGTGTTGTGATAAAGATGAATCCATGAATTAGTCATGTTCATCATGTTAGCCTTTTTATTTTTGTTGATCCATTTGTATTTATGAAATACTTGGACTAGTTGTGTTCATCCAAGCTATTCGTAAATACTTGGATTTGTCGTGTACATCCATTGCATATGTGTTTGCTTGGATTTGTGTTGTGTAGATCCAAGCGACATGTGTGTACTTGGATATGTCTAGTTGAGTTGTAATAAATTGTGTAGTAGTTCTCACTAAACTATAAAGTGATGTGGTTGTGTCTTGTGAGTTCTCACTAAACTTGAAAGTGATTAGTAGTTGTGTTGTGTGAAGTTCTCACTTAGCTTCAAAGTGAAGAGTCGTGAAGATTGGTTCTACCTTGATATTTGAACTCGGCATCTAGCCTTGTGTCGTAAATTGTGAAGTAGGCAACATTGTGTAGATTGGTCCTAGTTAAAGATTAGATCTCGACATTTAGCTTAGTGTCAGAAAATAATGTAAGCGGCGATGTAAGGCTTTCTCCGCCAAGAAGGGAGCTTGTGGATATAATGGAAATCTCGAGTAGGTGTACTCGAGGAGTGGAGTAGAAACGAGGATAGAGCCTCGTTGTCGAACCACTATAAATCTTGGTGTCTTGTCATTAGGTTCTCTCTTTCCTTACTCTTTACTTATTTCATTATCATTATACTTACCTATTACCATTTCTAATGCATTTGAATTGAATCTAATCATTTTGCAACTTAGCTTCAAGTAAAAGATAGTTTTGATACAAACCTAATTGAAAGTAATTTTAATTAGGTGACTAATCGAAGAGAAACTATTCAACCCCCCCTTCTAGTTTCTACAACCCGCGTGCGTTTTACAACGAGTTTATTCAAAATCAATGTACAACGAGAATTTCTAGTGATCGCGATACCGACGGATGCCCAAAATTTTACATTTTATTATCAATTATTTTGATAATTAATATTTCGACGATTTTGTTTTAATTACGTGTTAAGTCGTGTCGGGAAATCATATAATCATATTTATGATGCATTGTAACCTTTGAAAAGTATTTTTACGAAACTCGAGCCCCGTAAATATTTTCAATATTTATCAATAACTATTTTCTACCCTTTAAACTAGTAAAATGTTTTTGAGTCCACGAGTTTCAAACTTGGCAAGAATGGTCCCTCCACTACCTACCATATATAAACCACTTTCTTCCGCCAAAACACACACAATACAAAGTTTACAAAAAAAAATACCACTCTCCCACCTCTCCTCTTCTTTGCCGCCACTCCCACCACAAAACACCCTAAAACATCATCATCCACCATGAATTTAATTAAACAAAAATTAGACTCAACCTTAGAATTCAATAGGGATTCTAAAGATACAAAAATCTCCCACATGCATAAGGTTTTGAGTTTTCTCATGATTTTTGATGGGTATGTGTTTTGATCATCATAAAAGTGATGATCATGCTATGGTCTTCCTATTTTGATATTAAAAAGTTTGGATTTTTGATCTTTTATTTTGTTAAATTTTACATACAAGTGTATTAGGAGTGTTTGGTTGATGGGTATGATAGTAGAGTGATCCTAGAGGTATGGGAATGATTATACTTGGTGGGAAAATTGATTTGTCATGATTTTCTATAAGTATATTTTGGGACAGCAGCTTAAAACAGAATATTCGTGGGTTTAAGTTTTGATATAGGCTGAGATTATTTAAATTTGTTGTACAGTTTTCCGAGACGCTCGTTTTGATATAAGATAGAGCTTCTAACTCTTAACGAGTCAAAAGTTATGCTAGTTTTAGTATTTGTGTACCGGGAGACGCAAGTCGGCACAATCCGAAATTTTGGCTGATTTTGGGTCGACTCTCGAGGACTTTAGGCTTGGTTAGATAATGGGTACTACTGATTTTCAAAGTCTATAAACATTATTTGATGAGTCTAGTAGTGGTTTTAAAAGACGGATTGTCGAGATAATACTTTTAAAACGGTATGAACGGTTTTATAAAACAAGTGCACAATCTGTCCCAAATTTGGAGTCGAGTAAAGTGTCGAGCTGATGGATTTTAAAGTGTGAACTTTGTCTCAAACTTTGGTGAGGCCTTATACAGGTTATAAGTGACATTGACACCAATTTTCATCGAAATCTGACAAGTCTAGATAGGGTAGATCGGTGTGTACATTCGGGGTGTACTTGCTGATTTTATTTTGGACACATAGTTCAATGCTTGTGTTGCGTGAGTTTGAGTATTCATCATCAGACATGGTGACTTATTCAAGTTCTTAGTCATCATATAAATGACTTAGCTACCGGTCCAAGTAAGGTTAAAGGATAATTTGACTTGCGTTGACTTGGCGTCGTATGACGGGTAAATTTCAAGTGCAAGGGTTTAATCGTGTATTGTTGGATAAATGGGTTAGTATGGATTCTTTTGGTTCGTGTCATTGTTTTTGAAACATGAATACTTTGAAAACATTTGAGCCATATTATATTTGGTGTATATCGATATTTGAGTTCGAGTCTTAATGCGCGCCTTATTGTGATAGGTTGCGGTTTTCGTGTTTCCCCGGGCATCCATATCGTCAGTGATCATCTCACTACCATTGTTTCTACTCAGTTGCTGAGTACCGTGATTTGGCTTACCTCGTGGCTAAGGTGAGTTCATAGCCCCTTTTTACTTATACATGGTTTCTAAACATGCGGTGAGATTATACATGGTGGAACACAACCATTTAAAAACTGTATGCTATCCAGAACTTGTATGCTATCCAGATCGTGTATGCTTTCCAGAATTTCGATATTATTATTGCTTTTTAGACTAGCCTTGAGTTTCATCTCTCCGATCATGAACCGTTAATTGTCCTGTGTGCATTGCGCGAAGCGCGAATATTGTGGGTGGATCCATCGGGATTCACTATCCCCGTCCCGATTACCTTGACGCACTAATATTTGTCTATACCTGAGTATTTAGGCTGAATACTTACGTAAGTTAAGCTTCGGTTCATGAACTAAACAACAATAATAATCATAACGTTTCGGACTATGGTTGACGTATATAACCATACTCCATACTACTTGTTTTACAAATGATTGCTTGTGTTCCACACCTTTACTGCTAAACCTATGAATATCACTCAACTTTATGTTGACGATTTTACATGTTTAATCTCAGGTATTATTACTTAGCTTTGCTTGGATGGGAGCCCGCAGGATATTATCGCAGCTTTGAGATTTCTGTGATGCTTTTGAAAGATTGCTTTTAGTATAAACTGTCAGAAATTTATTATATCTTTTGGGCAACTTTATGTTATAAATCATGATGAAATAATATATCTTTCTGCATATAAAACTCTGGGACCTATGTTTAAAACTCTGATCATTTATGATGTAATATATTTGTTTTTATTACGTCAGCTTTGTGTCAACTGTAATTCACTGTTTCTTGTACCATGATGTGCTACCCCCTCGTTGCCTAGTTGTTCCATGTCAGATTCTGGGGATCTCACAGATTGGTATAAGAGCGATGGTTATAGGGAACTGAGTCATTTTTCGAAAACTTAGTCTATAACCAAAATTTCAAATATTTCATGTTTTAAGTGTCAACCACAGAATCTGCCAATATTGTTCGATATCTGCGCGGGTAACTCTCTAATCCTTATTATTTACATTTAATTATCATTGTATTATTTCATCTCTTGATTTCATGTTGAAATATTGCATCACCTTAATGACGATAATTACTATGTCTTTTCAAAGCCTTTGTGCTTCATGAACTATTCTTGGATATTACTTGATTACATCTGCTCTTACTGTATTTCTTGAATTCTTGTTCTTGTGAACTGATCTGGTTACGATGATATTATATTGTTATGACGTTACATACTTGTATTTGGAGCGCGTATGCTGCTAACTTTTCATACTCATTCTTCTGAGTACCAATTGTAACACCCCACTTGGATAAGTGGACGTTACGTGTACTTATGGCGTGTCATCAAAGCATAAGGTAAATGTCCTAAAACATTAACTGACCATAAAAGAAATACCGGAATCAAACATCGGCAATCCAAACATAAGCCCAAAACATGAAAAGTAAAATACCGAATGAAAGGACTAAACAATGTCCAAATAAGCAGAATAATGTAAGAAATGCATAAAGTAAGAAGTCTGGATAGCTTCCATCCAAATGTACGTGCTTTTAGAATCCTAAAAGCGTCCTGGTGTACCTGCCGTTAGAACATGAAAGGGAGATACGGCTGAGCATAACGCTCAGTGAATGGATATAAAGCATGATAAGGAATTACTGAAATGAAGCATATGATAAAATGCTGAAGTTGTAAGGCTGATAAGTAAAGTTGCAGTGGAAATCTGTGTAGAATCTGTAAAGTCTGATTTATAAATAATAAAGCTGAACTCTCATCTGTTAAATCTGAACAACATGCATTTACTGTATTTTAATTGCCAAGAGCTTATATAGGTCATGATTTGTAACCACTGTTGCATGAATACATAGAGGGGTGTCCTCGTCATGCTGTAGAGGGGTGACCTCTAAATAACCGTAGAGGGGTGACCTCTAAATACTATGTTGGGTGGAGGGATCAGCTCCAATGTGAAGGATGTAGAGCACACACCACATTCACCCTGATAACTTGTAAACTGATAAGCCTAGGATACATCCATACGCCCCACATGACATGATAATAATAATGGCCAAAACGTGAAGGGACGATGCAGGATATCACTCTCCTGCATGTGAGTCACGACACCGGTGCCTCTAGTGCCATGGTTACGGTACCTCCGTAACTAGTACATAAACTGGTCATGCTTGTATATAATGATCAGGCAATTTATTTAGTTATTAACATGATTACTGATAAGCTTAAACATATACTGGGGAAAACATTTGGCTGAATACGGGGAATCATAATCATGCATAGAAAGGAAGTCCTTATTGAAAGGACGGAAAATCCATACCTCGTGTCCAGTAATAAAATAAGACTGAAAGCTGAAAGATCTATTCCGACTTCACGGTTACTACATAAATAATGGACGCGAATGAGTTAACTGATTACTGTTTACTATTACTGATTCTCATCTGTACTTAGTTTAATTTATTTTATTCTTATATTACTGTTTATGTATAAAATAGCTACGTGATAAAATGATACATACTATAAAATAGCTACGTGAAAATCTTGGTATTTTACTCTTTTTCTATAAAGTCGTCATTTTCATTAATAGTTTAGTACATTTGTTTAAACTTAACGAACTTTAAACCGTGTGCCAAATCTTAACTATATTACATTATATAGTAATTCTTTTACGTACATGATCATTTACCATTTATGTATGATATATCATAATACTATTTTCCTTATTATATGTATCATCTTTTATTACAAAGCCATGTAAAGCGTTAACTACCACGTTACTATGAAATTTAAACTACTTATGATAATATTATGACTTAAAGGTTACCTCCGAGCCAAAGGAACACAAGCATGAACACCACCTCAAAGACGAGTACTAGAATAAACGAGGTATGATTGAACCCGCAAATCGATGTACTCGCACAACTAAAACACCCATCGCAACCAGAACCGCCAACAAAAATATATGACATAACCAAACTTAGTCACTTGCGAACAAGATCTGGATTCAAACACGAACCACGACATCGAACTAGATCAACCGAATCAATATTTGGAGACATGCTCGCTTGCATGAACATGAAACGAACAAGATCAACACTAACGAACAGAAACACAAATCGAACTCGAAGTAATGCACACGAATACAACTTGGACACAAGAATGTCAACGTGAAGAAAACAAAAACTAATACTCTCCACCCTTTCTTGATTATTCTGCCGAGAGTTTAAGCTTATGAATCTTTGTTTTTGTTATTAGTTTTGAGAGATTGTGAAAGAGAACAAGAGAGATGTGGTTATATCCGAATTATTTTTTTTGCCAGCTACATCGCCGTAATATGCGGGAATTTGAGAGAAACTATTTATGACCGAAATACTATTACGCATAATTTCTAATTTAGTACAATATGCAAACGTATGGGATTTGACTAAATATAATTTTTGACTACATAACAACAGTTGAGATTATTGCCTATCATAAAATTCTTATATTTTTAATATCATGTAATATGCTTAGTTTTTAAAAACGCAATTTCAAACAAAGGTCATAAATAAGTTTTTTTTAAATACTAATAATAGTGTAATTTGTTGTATATTTAAATAAACTGAGACTGTGTATTTACTGTTTACGTTTAATTACCGTTAAAGCTGAGACTACGCGTATTTAATATTAGATGTTTTTAAATACGGGTTTTACAATTCTTCCCCTCTAAAAAAAATAATTCGTCCTCGAATTAAGGATGCGATAATGTTGTGGTTTTACAATTCTTCCCCTCTAAAAAGGAGAAATTCGTCCTCGAATTGAAGTTAATAAGCTGGTGAAGTTATAAGAACTGAAAGAACACGTAAACTGAAAAGAAAAATAAGCTGAAGGATAATTTGTCTTCTAATTAAGACATAATGCTGCTGATAGGTATAAACCTGACATGACCGAAATGATCATGTAACGTGACATGGCTGAAGAGAACATGGAACGTGACATGACTGAAAGGACATAACTAGATTTATTTAAGGAAAAGGAAAGAGAGGTCCGGGATGGACTCCTGCATTTCGAGTGGCTTCCCACTCGAAACTATTCCTTCAAAGGTCTAAACATAATGAACAAATCTTGGTCTTGATGACCCTGTCTTGATGATGCTGAATAGTTTCTGGTTCTAAACTTAAGATAGATTTTCTGAACCTGAATGAATAAGCTATAGCATGTAGTATACATGAAACGGTACGTACAAATATCCTGATAAGATAACATTTATATCTCTGAGCAAGCTGCTGAAACATATAGGGACGAACTACGTGAACAATTGTGAACGTACTACGTGAGTAATTGTGAACGTGGTTCACGATTATATGAGGAACGTTGTGCATGGAATATATCATGAATGTGATACGTGAAACATACTGTTAACGTGATACTACAACATATCATGAACGTGTGATGACTGAGGAAGGAATGCCAAATGATACAGCCTGAGATGTGAAACGTTTGCCTGGTTATGGAATAGCTGTGCTAAACTTGAGCCTGGTTTCTTAAGCTTTCTGTAACCGAATTCGGTAATAAACTGTGAAACGTGTATCGTGAAATGGCACACAAGCTTGAACGCGAACAATGTTATGAACGCTAACGTGATCTTAAATCATGAGATAGCATAAAACATGAACTGAAACAGCATCATACTGCGAATGAGACATAAACGTGAAAGTGAAAATAAACATGAACGTAAAGTGAACGTAACATACACGTGACCGTGAACATAAATTCTGTCTGATATGATGGTCGATGGAATGCCTTGAAATCGTACGATTTACTACTGAATTTTCTGCACGTCCGCTACTGCGTAATCCTTTTGGATAAAAGGAAACGCGTAGGTTGATTACATGGTCGACAATGACTTAGATAGTATTATACTTTTTCTGAGTTTGTGGTAGCTGATAACATTTTCATGGAATTTCGTCTCATTTCAGTTCAGAAATTTCTGAGGGTTGTAGTAACTCACTAACATGACGGTGTTCTATCTTGAACCTGCAGTAGGTCAGGCATCTAGATATGAACATAGCTGCATTAATGTGTGATGCGAATTCTATCAAAGTTTTGTCTGAGATTATGGAACATTCTGGTGGAAATCTTGTTGAATAGTCATAAAACATTTTTAGTGAGAACTGTCGGCAATTTATGCGGTAGTAGTCAATTGAGTTCTAGAAAATTTTGTACTTCGTCCACAGTCGTCGGCCAGGACCATCAGGTGTTGGCCTTCACCTTCGCAGCATTGTTTGAAATTTCTTTCTGCTAAGGTAGAATGGCTCAGAAATGCCACTTTGTTCAATAGGAATTCATATTTGGAAAGCTGTATATAAAATTTTCTCCTATCGAAGATTCTGTACAACTGTGAGAAGATGATTCTCGTGTTCTTCTCTATAATTTAGCAGATCAGAATGTGATCAATGAATATACTGACGATTTTGTCTGCGAAGTCGTAAAAAAATATTCATAAATTTCATACTATAGCTGGGGCATTAGGGAGCCCAGACGTATAAGTCAAAATTTTATAGAGACTATGACGTGTTCAACAGAAATCTGAAAAACATCATGTTCTTCTCTCACCACTTCTGGTGGCATGGTCGCGAATTGTTCTGGAAAATATTTAAGATATCGTAGCTGGTCAGGTAAACCTGCTATTTATGGAATGAGCATTGATTAAGAATGGTGATCTTGTAAAAATTTTCAGTGGTCGATACATGATCTCATGATACCGGTCTTCTTCCTGATAGACAGAAACGACACACTTCCTGGTGGTACGCCAGGGCGAATAAAGCCTCATTCTGGTAATTCTTGCAGCAAATGATGCAACCCTTTTAACTTAGATGCAACTCTGGAATAAAGATTTTTGGAAACAAGCACTATTCTTGAGACAAGCTCGTTGTTAAATTATGTCTCGTAGTCAGGAAGGAATTTCTGGAATGACATCTGGAGATTTTAGTATAATCTGCTGATCATGGATTCGAGGAATTTTAGAAGTGAATTTATAACTGGTAGCTAAAAGTCTTCGTAGCTATGGACTGGTAAGTCACGCGCTTGTAAGGCAGAAATAATTTGTACTGATTTTTCTGACTGAAAGTATAATGAATATATTTGGGATTTAGTAAGACGGATCTCGTCGTTAACTAATAAGGCTTTAATAAATATGGTGATATTGTTAAGTCCTTTCTGGTTGAGAGGTAGGGGACTACCTGATTTAAGATAAAGCTGACATAGGAATACGTGAAGTGAACATGGCGACTTTTCACTGAATGTGTTCATCTGTAACTTCACAGAGTGAATACTGCGTGTTTAACCTAAATCATACTCTAGTGGTGGTGACTAAAATTTTCAAATGATCTGGTTCATGCGTGGCATAATAGAACGGGTATACCCCTTTATGAAAGGTACCCTGAATTACTGAGGGTCTCGCTTGGAAACATATTGGAGTTAGGAGTTCTGACTCGTACTCTAAGAAGATATTCTTTTGACGTGTATCATGACTGGTGTCCTAGTGTCTTCTGAAACGATACTTGAGAACTGTTGTCTGGACATGTATTTTAATGGATGAACCTGGACAAGGCGGAAAATTTTTGGTAACTGCTAGGATTGGCGGACCGGTTAGACTACTGACCTCTTGTATTTCTGGTCACGTCCGTGTCGGAGTTCCGATGGTTACTGGCTGATTAATTATAAGTACGATGGTTGTCACTACTGCTTTGTCTGTCACTTTATGACGGTCATTATCATGACCGTGATTCATGTAACTATTCTGCTGAGTGGTCGACTGGGTTCCGGTTCCCACTCTTCTGAATGAACGGTTAGTCGAGTGAAGTGTGACATCTAGCTGAGAAAGTAAAAGCCTGGAATAGAATGGTAGTGTCAGATGGTAGAAGTTTATTCCCGTCAGAAATTTCAAATTTATAGTTTTCGTCCTTGTTCTGCAGAGTCTTCATAGTATAAACAACATCAGCATCTTGAGAAATCTGCAAAGTATCAGCAGCATCAGCATTTGTGAGGTCTTCAAAGTGTTAGCGGCATCAGCATCTAGCAAAATCTTCAACTCACGAGCAGAATCAGCACCTGGTAGAATATCGACAAGTGGAAACGCCTGAGATGATTGAGGATTGATTAGCAATATCCATGGAGTATGGTACCTGGAGTACACCTGGACTACTGTACATGAAGTACAAAATGAATACTGCACATGGAGCATATCTGAGACACTGTACGTGGAGTACACGTGAAATACTGTACATGGAGTATAACTGAGACACAGTACATGGGGTACATATGGAATACTGTACTTGGAGCTGGTGGAAATTTTATGGGATGATCGATACTAGTGTCGCTTGTCTGACATTATCCAAGAAATAAACTGATTTAAACGGTAGTAAACTGAACTGAAACGGTTAACATGATAGGCTGATAATTTCAGCGTAGACTTAATGCTGGTTGTATAGAGGCTAAAAAGTATGATTAAACCGAGTTTCATAAACGTTCAGTATAAAGACATGATTGATAAAGACCAGAACATGATTTATCATGAAATAGTATTTTACTGTAATCCTTCTGTATCTTAGCATGAAACATTATCATTCTGTTGAAAACATAATCCTTGTAAGGAAACATGAAACTGAATCCGCCTGAAGGAAACATCAACTTGAAATTGTGAAACTGGATTGTTACAAAGAACATAAGAGTATGATCAACTGAGTTTTAACAACAACTGGTGTGGATGGCTATAGTTCAATCCACAACATTCAAGGAAGAAAACATGTGACTAAGTATGGGCGATTCTGGTTCGATCCATACTTGTCAAAATTTCATGGGAACTGTCATGTATAGAAATTTACAATCGGGGACTAAACATGGTTGGTTGTAGTCCAATTCATACTTGTCAAACTTTATAAAATATCATGATATGTGCAAAGGTGAACATCTATGGTTCAGTTCACAAAACATCATTTGACGGAAAAGCATGAAATTTGCCTTGAGAAATAGTGAACGTTTATGGCTGGTTCACCAAGTAATATTTGACTGAAAACATGAATCCGTCATGAGTAAGGGTAAACGCCTATGGTCGGTTTACCAATACAAAATCTGAATGGCAAGGGTGAACGCCTGTGGGTCGGTTCACCAAAACAAATTCGTAGAAAAGCACATGCGACTAAATATGGCCAGTCCTGTACCAACCTTTTACTTAGTCAAAACTTTAAGAAAACTGACTGATAACTGAAGAAAACTGACTGAATAATCCATGAGAAACATGAAAGATAACAACGCCAAAATATGGAAAGTTCTTGGTGACTACCCACTAGTCACAGGTAAAGTTTTAGAGCCTACATGTCGAACCTATAGCTCTGATACCGTAATTGTAACACCCCACTTGGATAAGTGGACCGTTACGTGTACTTATGGCGTGTTATCAAAGCATAAGGTAAATATCCTAAAACATTAACTGACCATAAAGGAAATACCGGAATCAAACATCGGCAATCTAAACATAAGCCCAAAACATGAAAAGTAAAATATCGAATGAAAGGACTAAACAATGTCCAAATAAGCAAAATAATGTAAGAAGTGCATAAAGTAAGAAGTCTGGATAGCTTCCATCCAAATACACGTGCTCTTAGAATCCTAAAAGCGTCCTGGTTTACCTGCCGTTAGAACATGAAAGGGAGATACGGCTGAGCATAACGCTCAGTGAACGGATATAAAGCATGATAAGGAATTACTGAAATGAAGCAGATGATAAAATGCTGAAGCTATAAGGCTGATAAGTAAAGTTGTAGCGGAAATCTGTGTAGAATCTATAAAGTCTGATTTATAAATAATAAATCTGAACTGTCATCTGTTAAATCTGAACAACATGCATTTACTGTATTTTAATTGCCAAGAGCTTATATAGGTCATGAGTTGTAATTACTGTTGCATGAATACATAGAGGGGTGTCATCGTCATGCTGTAGAGGGGTGACCTCTATATAACTGTAGAGGGGTGACCTATAAATACTGTGTTGGGTGGAGGGATCAGCTCCAATGTGAAGGATGTAGAGCACACACCACATTCACCCTGATAACTTGTAAACTGATAAGCCTAGGATGCATCCATACGCCCCACATGACATGATAATAATAATGCCCAAAACGTGAAGGGACGATACAGGATATCACTCTCCTGCATGTGAGTCACGACACCGGTGCCTCTAGTGCCATGGTTACGGTACCTCCGTAACTAGTACATAAACTGGTCATGCTTGTATATAATGCTCAGGCAATTTCTTTAGTTATTAACATGATTACTGATAAGCTTAAACATATACTGGGGAAAACATTTGGCTGAAGACGGGGAATCCTAATCATGCATAGAAAGGAAGTCCTTACTGAAAGGACGGAAAATCCGTACCTCGTGTCCAGTAATGAAATAAGACTGAAAGCTGAAAGATCTATTCCGACTTCACGGTTACTACATAAATAATGGATGCGAATGAGTTAACTAATTACTGTTTACTATTACTGATTCTCATTTGTACTTAGTTTAATTTATTTTATTCTTGTATTACTGTTTATGTATAAAATAGTTACGTGATAAAATGATACATATTATAAAATAGCTACGTGAAAATCTTGGCATTTTACTCTTTTTCCATAAAGTCATAATTTTCATTAATAGTTTAATACATTTGTTTAAACTTAACGAACTTTAAACCGTGTGCCAAATCTTAACTATATTACATTATATAGTAATTCTTTTACGTACATGATCATTTACCATTTATGTATGATATATCATAATACTATTTTCCTTATTATATGTATCATCTTTCATTACAAAGCCATGTAAAGCGTTAACTACCAAGTTACTATGAAATTTAAACTACTTATGATAATATTATGACTTCAAGGTTACCTCCGAGCCAAAGGAACACAAGCAGGAACACCACCTCGAAGACGAGTACTAGAATAAACGAGGTATGATTGAACCCGCAAATCGATGTACTCGCACAACTAAAACACCCATCGTAACCAAAAACGCCAACAAAAATAGATGACATAACCAAACTTAGTCACTTGCGAACAAGATCTGGATTCAAACACGAACCACAACATCGAACTAGATCAACCGAATCAATATTTGGAGACATGCTCGCTTGCATGAACATGAAACGAACAAGATCAACGCTAACGAACAGAAACCCAAATAGAACTGGAAGTAATGCACACGAATACAACTTGGACACAAGAATGTCAACGTGAAGAAAACAAAAACTAATACTCTCCACCCTTTCTTGATTATTCTGCCGAAAGTTTAAGCTTATGAATCTTTGTTTTCGTGATTAGTTTTGAGAGATTGTGAAAGATAACAAGAGAGATGTGGTTATATCCGAATTTTTATTTGCCAGCTACATCGCCGTAATATGCGGGAATTTGAGAGAAACTATTTATGACCGAAATACTATTACGCATAATTTCTAATTTAGTACAATATGCAAACGTATGGGATTTGACTAAATATAATTTTTGACTACATAACAACAGTTGAGATTATTGCCTATCATAAAATTCTTTTATTTTTAATATCATGTAATATGCTTAGTTTTTAAAAACGCAGTTTCAAACAAAGGTCATTAATAAGGTTTTTTTTAATACTAATAATAGTGTAATTTGTTGTATATTTAAATAAATTGAGACTGCGTATTTACTGTTTACGTTTAATTAATGTTAAAGCTGAGACTACGCGTATTTAATATTAGATGATTTTAAATACGGGTTTTACACCATTGCTATTTCATTTATGCGTGATACGACTGATCTTGTATACTCGTTCGTTTTGAACTGTCTGTTTTTCTCGACTCACTGTTACATGTTGTGCATACTCTCGTGATACCATTGTTCGGGACTGAAGAACTGTTGCTCTCATTGTTTAATTTCTTTAAAATATCTATTTAGATACCCAATTTTCTTTCCGACCATTCGTAATTGAATGTCTAATTTATAGACCATTGTGTAGCTCAATGTGTCTCCGAAAAAGACTAAAGGACACCAAGTGAGTCACACATCTCGAAGCATTCGTTGAATCAGTACCTGAATAATATCGTGAGTTTTCGTAATCTTGATTGACCTTTACGTCACTGTTTTACACGACAGTTATACATAGACTACATTTTATTTCATTGATCATTCTACGTTTCGACTCCGAATTACGACGTCTGTTTTTACCTTGAAACCATCATTTTCATCTTGAGATTCATCCTTTATTGTGTAGCGAGTGTCTGGAATGTAATTCTACTTCTATAAACTTGTACCCTCCCTTTCATTAAACCTCCTCGCCCAGGAGTGCGACTTATTAATGTTCTATTTCTTTCTCGATATGTCTTGTGATTTTGAAAAATCATACCGCCTAGAGACCTTCCTGCATTGCATTATGATATCTAAGACACGGATGTCATGCGTCGTTTTTTATTTCTTAAGTTTATCGTTGGCATTCTTGAACCATTTCTATTTTGTGTTTTCTTTACATGATTAATTATACAGTTTATTCTCTTTCGTCTTTATGGAATCCATAAGTAATGTGTGTACACTAATTCTGGGTTATTGTGAAATTTGGATTTAATTTCAAGCTGTGTCGAAAAATATACTTTGTATTTAAACTTTACAGGAAATTTAACAGTGTCGAGAAAATATTTTTATAACCTTAGACATAAAAATATATTTTTACCTGTTGAGATGTTCTTTTAGGAAAAAAGATTGACCAGGAATTATTAAAAACACGAGCAAGATACGCTCAATTGGGATTGTAAAATTTAAGAACTTTATTATGCATATTTCAAAAATTTTATTTTGTTGACAGATTTAATGCAAGGCGTTTTCGTCCATATTTTATCCGTTTCAAGTCTCGAGTAAAACTAGAAAGTTGTTCAAAATATCGTTTTATATCGAATTTCATTAGACTTGAGTCTTAAAAATATCATGTAGCAAGTTAATTGGTCTAGTCAAACCCAAAAGTCAAACCCGAAAGTCAAAGTTGACTAAAAAGGTCAAAGTTGATAGACTTTAAAATATGGGATTTAAGCGTTTTTGAGTTTGTTTGAGCTTGTAAAACTTTAACTAATGATATGTTACAACTAAAAACATTGATTACGTTTGAAAACATTAAAATAGAAACCTTTCGGAGTAATTGTACTATTGGTTAACTGATATGAGCAAATACTCATATCAATTTATCAACAAATCACCCTAAAACACAATAAAAATACCCAAACTTTGTGCTATAAAGCGGAATTATGTGGTATGTTTTGTGTTTGTGCTCAAATAGGTCAGAAGGATACATTTTCAAGCAAACAAAGGAAAATCAAGCTTAATTTGATGAAAAAGACAAAGAAGGATCAAAAGTGACAAGACTTTGAAGACAAAGGACCTATCTTGACAATTTGCCAAAGATGAAGGACCAAAAGTGCAAATTTTGGAAAAGTCAAGATCATAGTCAAATTTGGTCAACATTCAAGTCAAACAAATCAAAGGGCTTCAAATGTGAAAGATGAAAGTTAAAGGATCAAATATGTCAAAGAAATGAAGTTTGGGGACTGATTTATACTCTACATAAACTACAAGGGCTGAAATTGTCAATTTTATACCAAGTTTAGTGCTTGATCCAGCTTTTTACATTGCAACCAATGGGAAGCCAAGAAATAAGTCACACGGATCACCACCTAGGCGCCAGCTGGCCACTAACGCCGTCAAAGCATTAATTACTCAGTCTCAACAGTCAATCCCACTCAGACTTTTTCAACCAATGAGAAGGAGACATGCAATAATCAATTTATCCAAAATGGATAGTGATCCGCAACTCATGATGAGAACCAATACAAAATTCCCACGTGTCATCTTCATCAAATCGTATTGCCAGAATCGAGTTTGAGCTAGAAGCAATTTCAAGGGATGATATAAACATGAAACTTGCTTGTTTTTGAGAGACGAACTCAATGGTCACAACCAATTAAGCTGAAATCAAATCAAGAGAAAATACCCAAATCTGTTCTTCATCAACAAAATTCATTTGGCAGATTTTTGACACGTGGAAGCCTGGGATTGGTTCCAACACGTCACCAACCCCAACTGCTCTACTCCTAAAGTCTATAAATACCATGTTTAGTTCTCATTTCTGAAAGTTGTAGAAAGTGTGAAATCACACACACTTAGTTTTTCCTCTCAACTCATTTCTTAGTTCTTAGCTTAACAACTCAAGAGTTTGACACACTCTTGAGTCTGTTATAGTTAGTTGTAACAGAAAACTACCCTTGTAACTACTTCTTAACTCAAATAAATTCAAATTTCAGTTTTCCCTCCAAAAGTTCTCATACTACTTTACTGTTCATCTTTGCTTCATTGCATCCTTTTGTTGCTGTTGTTAGTTTGTTATGATCATCTCTTGATCATAACTGGCTAAGTTGAAGATTGTAGCTGTTTGATCATCCAGTTCTATTTCTAGCAGATTTTGATGAGTTCAAGTTCTTTAATGGCGAATTTGATGATTGATTACTGTTGATTGGTAGTTGATAGTGTGTTCTAGTGCTAAGGTGGTGGTTAGTACTAGATTAGAGAGCTCAGCACTCCTCTACTCCCCGGAAGTGGCGCCATTTGAAATGTGTATAGTTGAAGTTCGTTTTTCTCAGTTCTTAACAAATTGAAAGTCCTAACAATTAACAATTCGAAAGGCAACAATAAGCAACAATTCGAAGAATACAAACAATTAAGTGAATAGAAAGGCGATGTGCTATAAAATACCATTTAAGGGTCAATAGGTACTTAAGTGCTTCGCGCCACCTAACCCCCCGTTCACTTGTGAGTATTCTAAGAAGGAAGGCTTCATTGGGGGTCTTGCACCCAAGTAGTACATACATATATTATTATTTTCTTGTGGATATTTCATATTGAAACTCGAAGAGGATAATCCTTTTCTCTTCAAAGTCACACGAGAGCTTCTCTCTCATTCCTCGTATTGAGTTGCATGCTCACTCGCGGGCGTGCACAAATACCGATTGGTGTACAACCTCTTCCTCCGAAAAGGAAGAAAAAGAGAAAGAGTAAGACCACCACCGTCCATCAAGCCGATCATGAGAATCGTGCTTTAACTCATCCACAACAAGAAGCCATGGCTGTTGATAATCGTTCTTTGATGGAACGTTTGCAATCCAATGTTCATGGATATGCCACTGCTATTAGGATTCCTGACATTCCCGCAAATTCATTTGAGCTCTAAACGGCTATGATTACCTTGGTTTATAACACATCTTTCTATGGTCACAAGAATGATGATCCTTATGATCACCTTAAGAGATTCCTTGCTCTTTACAATACCCTTAAGTACAATGGAGTTCCACATGATGATATTAAGTTGATATTAGTGCCATTTTCACTAGAGGGACCCGCTAAGCATTGGTTAGACACCCAACCACCCGATAGTATCACCACATGGGATGGTTTCACCACTAAGTTTTTGAACAAGTTCTTTCCTCCATCTAAGACCACGGCTTCGAGGAACTTAATAATAGGCTTTCAACAAAAACCTAGTCAATCCTTTAGTGATGCTTGGGAGGAGTTTAGAGAGTTATTGAGGCGATGCCCTAACCATGGATTGGATGAAGTTCACCAAATCAATACTTTCTATAATGGCCTTAAACCTCATCACCAAGATTCACTCAATGCTTCCGCGGGAGGGAATATTCTTCTTAAATCCATTCAAGAGGCCGTGGACATCATTGAGACTAAAGCAATGGTTCAAATAAACACTCAATTTGAAGAAAGGGTTCATGTTATCCAAAACACTTCTCAAACACCTTGTGTTAACCAATTCCTCAAATATCAACAAGAGATTTTTCAAAACATGGATAGTGGTCAACAAGAGCTTATTCAAGCCATTAAGAGCCTTTCATTGAACAATTATTCAAATGATGTGAATGCAATTACTCTTTCTTATGTAACTTGTGGAGGTCCCCATTCTTATGAACAATGTGATAAGGTGCAAGGTTATCAAGGGGAATGTTATGCTTACCAAGAGGAACATCGTGAACACTTCAAGCCAAATATCAATCCAAATAACCTTTCTTACAAGTCCTAAAATTACCTTACTCCACCGGGATTCCCACCCCAACCACCCACCCAAATTCAACAAAATCCTCCTCAAGTTTTATAAAGGAATCAAGGGCAAAGACCACCTTACCAAGGAAATAACTACAAGGCACCCAATCATTTTCAACCTCAAAGAAATAACTTTTATCCACCAAACCAAGGATTTAATGCACCACCTCCACTTTTTCCACAACAAGGTTTTTATCAAGGGAATGTGCAACCTAACCCCATGGATTTGATCCTTCAAAAGCTTACTTATTATGAGAAACAAATGAAAGATGCTCAAGAGGAAAATAACAAGAAATTTGCTCTTCTTCAAAACCAAATTATGTATAATCAAAGACCACAAGGGGCTTTACCTTCCAACACACAAACAAATCCAAGAGCAAATGTCAATGCTATTACAACAAGAAGTGGAAAGACAACAAAGAATCCTTCACCTCCTAAACCTCCTATTGTTTCACCCACTTTTGTTCCTACTTGTGACAAGCCTTCTACCTTTACTTCACCACCTCAAAATGCTCCCATTCAATCAAACACACCTTCTCAACCTATTCTTACTTCTCCTTTACCTTCCACACCTCCCAATGAAGAAGCTAACAAAGACAAATCTTCCACTACAACACCTATTTCACCTACACCAAAACCAACTCTTCCATATCCTTAAAGGTTGAAAAAGGACAAGTTAAAGAACAAGGATGACATCCAAGTCTCAAATTTCTTAAGGATGTTCAAGCAACTCAATATCAACATATCCTTTGCGGAAGCTCTTGCTTATATGCCAAAGTTTGCTAAGATGTTCAAGGATTTACTCTCAAACAAAGAAAAATTGGTTGATTTGCCCAACACATCCCTTAATGAAAATTGTTCCGCCGTGCTACTTAAAACCTTACCAACAAAACTTGGAGATCCGGGGCGCTTCTTGATACCTTGTAATTTTCCCGGTGTAGAAAATTGCATGGCTTTGGCGGATTTAGGGGCAAGCATTAACCTCATGCCTTTATCGGTTTGGAAAAAACTCTCTCTTCCCGAGCTCACTCCCACTAGGATGACCCTTGAGTTAGCCAACCGAACCATAGCTTACCCCGTAGGTATAGCGGAGGATGTGTTTGTAGGTGTGGATAAGTTTACATTTCCGGCCGACTTTGTAGTGGTTGATTATGACATGGATCCTAGAGTTCCTTTGATTGTTGGTAGACTATTTTTGAGAACGGGTCGTACTTTGATAGATGTGGCAGAAGGAGAACTAATTATGAGAGTAGAGGATGAGAAAGTGGTGTTTAAATTAGGGAAAGTTTGTGATAGGAAATAGGTTAAGGAGTCTAGACCTTGTGAGACTATTAACATAGTTGATGTGTTAGATGAAGTGTGTGATGAACACTTTCATGATGCTTGCAAAAGTACTAGTGATGAGATGCCCCATGTTGAAACCGTGGCCTCAATTGCTCCCTCTTTAACACCTTTTGGAGAGAGTGATTTCCTCTTGGAGGAATTTGAGTCAAACTTTCTTGGTGATGATGATTCTCCCATTAATTGGGAAGAAGATATTCTTACTATCCAAAAGTTGCTCAATGAGGACCCTATTCCTTCTCCTATTCCACAAGAAGTTACCAATGAGGATCCTTCCATAGTAAAACCTTCCATAGAGAGTCCACCTCCAATTGAACTTAAGGACCTTCCATCCCACTTAGAGTATGCTTTCTTAGAGGGCAAAGACCAATTACCCGTGATCATTGCTAAAGAGTTGAAAGAGGATGAGAAGGAGCAACTTATTGAAGTCCTTAAGAAACACAAGAAAGCCTTAGCATGGAAAATATCCGACATAAGGGGCATTGATCCACATTTTTGTACACACAAAATCCTTATGGAGGATGATTACAAACCCACCATTCAAAGTCAACGAAGAGTTAACCCAAAAATCCATGAGGTCATTAAGAAGGAGGTGATTAAACTCCTTGATGCGGGTATGATTTACCCCATTTCCGACTCTCCATGGGTTAGCCCGGTACATTATGTTCCAAAAAAGGGTGGAATCACCGTAGTGCCTAATGAGAACAATGAGCTTATTCCTACGAGACTTGTTACCGGTTGGAGAGTTTGTATTGACTATAGGAAACTCAATGAGGCTACTAGGAAAGACCATTTCCCGTTACCTTTTATGGATCAAATGCTTGAACGCTTAGCGGGAAATGAGTACTATTGCTTTCTTGATGGCTTTTCGGGTTATTTCCAAATACCCATTGACCCTAAGGATCAAGAAAAGACCACATTCACTTATCCCTACGGTACATTTGCTTACAAGAGGATGCCTTTTGGCTTATGAAATGCACCGGGGACGTTTCAAAGGTGCATGATGGCGATTTTCCATGACATGATAGAGCAAACCGTGGAGGTTTTTATGGATGATTTTTCCGTCTTTGGAAATTCATTTACCTCATGTCTCACCAATCTAGAGAGAATGCTTAAGCGTTGTGAGGAAATACATTTAGTGCTTAATTGGGAGAAATGTCACTTTATGTTGAAAGAGGGAATTGTTTTAGGACACAAAATATCTAACAAGGGATTAGAAGTGGATCGAGCTAAAATTGATGTGATTGCTAAGCTTCCCCCACCCACCTCGGTTAAAGGTGTGAGGAGTTTCTTAGGTCATGCGGGATTTTATAGGCGCTTTATACAAGATTTTTCTAAGATAGCTAGACCGATGACTCATCTCTTGGAAAAAGAGGCTCCTTTCATTTTTAACCAAGATTGTTTGGACTCTTTTGAGACTCTTAAGGAGAAATTGACAAAGGCTCCCGTTTTGGTTTCTCCAAATTGGGAATTACCTTTTGAGCTTATGTGTGACGCTAGTGATTATGCGGTGGGGGCCGTCTTAGGACAAAGAGTTAATAAGCATTTTCAACCTATACACTATGCGAGTAAAACCATGACCAGTGCACAACTTCATTACACTACCACGGAAAAAGAGTTGCTTGCTATAGTCTATGCTTTTGAGAAATTTAGACCATACCTTGTGCTATCCAAAACCATAGTGTATACGGATCATTCCGCTCTCAAGTATCTCATGACAAAACAAGATGCTAAGCCTAGGCTTTTGAGATGGGTTTTGTTGCTTCAAGAGTTTAAGATAGAAATTCGTGATAAGAAAGGAGCCGAGAATTTAGCGGCGGATCACTTGAGTAGACTTGAGCATTCTTTTCAAGGAGATTTTCTACATCAAGAAATCAGTGAATCCTTTCCATTAGAGGAGCTCATGTCTATCTCTTCCCAAGAGGATGCCACTCCTTGGTTTGTGGATATAGTAAACTATCTTGTGGGCAATGTGCTTATTGAGGGTCTTACTTATCAACAAAAGAAGAAATTTCTTAAGGAAGTTAAGTACAACTTTTGGGATGATCCTTATCGTTTTAGGCAATGTGCGTACCAAATCATTAAACGGTGTGTAGATGGGCCCGAGGCATTTAAGATCTTAGAAGCATGTCATAAAGGACCTACGGGTGGACATTTTGGGCCCAACTATACCGCCAAGAAAGTCTTTGATTCGGGTTACTATTGGCCTTCCATTTACAAAGATGCCCATGAAATGGTGAAATTTTGTGATGTGTGTCAAAGACAAGGAAAAATTACGCAACGTGATGATATGCCACAGAATTTTATTCAAGAGTGTGAGATATTTGATGTATGGGGCATTGATTTCATGGGACCTTTTCCATCCTCTAAGGGAAACAAGTATATACTTGTGGCGGTGGATTATGTATCCAAATGGGTGGAGGCTAAAGCCTTACCTACCAATGATGCTAGAGTTGTTGTGAAGTTCTTAAAGCAATTTTTTGCTAGATTTGGTGTACCTCGGGCCATCATAAGTGATCGTGGTACGCACTTTTGTAATGATCAATTCACGAGAGTTATGAAGAAATATGGAGTTAATCATAGACTTTCTACCGCGTATCACCCTCAAACCAATGGTCAAACTGAAGTCACAAATCGTGGTTTAAAGAGAATTTTAGAGAGAACGGTGGGAGAGCATCGAGCTTCTTGGTCGGATAAGCTTGATGATGCTTTGTGGGCCTTTAGGACGGATTTTAAGACACCAATTGGTTGTACTCCTTATAGGCTTGTCTATGGTAAAGCGTGCCACGTCCCATTCGAGTTAGAACACAAGGCATCTTGGGCTCTCAAGTGGGCTAATTTTGATTTAAACCAAGCCGGTTCACATAGGAAAGATCAACTTAATGAGATGGATGAATTGAGAGCCAATGCCTATGAAAATTCTTTGCTTTACAAGGAAAAGACTAAGAAATTGCATGATGCTAAGATCAAAAACCGTGAGTTCAAAGTTGGAGAGCCGGTTCTCCTCTTTAACTCAAGGTTGAAACATTTTGCGGGCAAGCTTAAGTCGAGATGGTCCGGTCCATTCACTATTGCTCAAGTGTTTCCATATGGAACTATAGAGTTGTCACAACCCGATGGTCCAAACTTTAAAGTGAATGGTCACCGTGTGAAACATTATTTTAGGGAGGACATTTCTGTTGAAATGGTCCAAGAGATCCCCATTTTCCCCATGAATTAATTCATTGAGGGACGAGTCGAGCTAGAGACTCATTAACTCAAGCATCGTATAACTAGGTTTAGAGTGTTGTAGGTTAGCAATAAAGGTATAGACTTGGAGATAAGTGTAGAGGAGACCTTCTTTTGTCTTCATGTTGTTTGTAGGGTTGCTCACTCATTTCATGCTTTGGAGCTTATGGAGGAGGCCCTTGTATCCGGTTCACTTCGTTACTATTGTGATCTTTCATTGACACCTTGTGCTTAAACATGAATTCACTAATAGTTGTCCTTTCCTTAACTTGGGTTAAGCAAAGTTTATTCATTGTCATAAGTGTAGGGGAAGTTTTTATACTTCCATGCTCTTAAACATTGAGGACAATGTTTAGCTTAAGTGTAGGGGGGTCTTCTATCCAAGTGACCTTACTTAGAACTTGTCATTGTCTTTCATGATAACTCGGAAAATTATTTTTCAAACATTTTTCAAATTTTTGATCTACCTTGACCACCAAAATATGCATTCATAATTTTTGCATTAATCATTTTTCATTTGCATAACACATTTACATTGTATATATTTCTTCTTTTATTTTTCATCAAAAAGATATAAAAAGAAATAAAATATAATAAAAACATGGTTTAACAAGTTTAGACTTCTTTGACTTATTAGGCCCGCCATGGATATTTTGACTAAACCCGAGTTTGCTTATCTTAGCATTCTCTAGCTAGTATCCTTAACCATGTAGTCCTTCATTGGTCTATTAGGCTAAGCATCCACCACTCTCATTATTTGAGATTTTAAATTTGTGGAGAATGGGAAATGATAGAGTTGAAGCAAGTATAAAAGGGCTAGATAAACTTCATGATAATTACTTGTGGCTAAACCCTTCTCTTCTTTACCTCTATTTTCTTCGCATGTATATATGTTAATAAATAATCAAGAACGGTTTTAATTGATTTGTAATCTCTTATGCATTTTTTACTAATCATTCATGGTTGATATAAGTACGTCTTAAGATTCCAAGTTAGAACGTTTTATGTGTACTAGACTTATGTCATGCTTAATACTTAGCGGGTGTTTTTCCTTTTATTCTTTTCAACTTTATTAGTGAGGAATAAAGAAAAATAAGAGCGGCTTATGAAAAAAATGAGTGGCTAGAAAAAAAAAGAAAAAGAAAAATAAATAAATAAATAAATAAATAATACAAGACTCCCAAGAGGGGCAGTGGTGTTAATTATAGTGACTATTGAGTTCCAATATTACCTTGACGGGTTACGGGGATTCAATAGATTGCTCCAATCCAATATTACCTTGACGGGTTGCGGGGTTGAAGATCCAAAGTCTCAAAAAGATGGCGGATGTAAATTATTGCGTGAGTTTTATTTTTCTTTCCTTAGCGAGTGTGTAGCTACTTATGAAAGCATGACATGAGGATTTTACACATAAGGCGAATGACTTATTATTCTTGAAACGGACTTATATTAATTGTGAGCGGTTGTTCAAGTAATGGATGAGAGGATTACTTAGGATTAAAACCGTGCTTCCTTATTTTTGGATTTTACATTTCTTATACTTCACACTTGAAATAATGACAAATTTGCCCACAAGCAATTTGCTCAAATAATAACCGGTTCCACATTTAATTGTCATGAATAAGTTGATGTACTTTTTACTTGTGAATACAATGATCCTATTTTTAAGCTTGGTATGGGGAAAGTGAAACTTGAGGGTGATAAATGTCCATGGTACCCAAGCCCTAATCAAAGTCATTGAATTCTTTATGAGTTATTTCCATCAAAACCATTTCAAGAAAAACCAAAAAGATATAGATAGAATTGTATTTTGTTCATTGCATTGTTAAAAATCAAAATCATGCATCATTTAGTTTAGAGTAGTGTAGATGCATTCCATATTGGCCAAGGTGGATTAATTATGAGGAGAATGTAAATTTGTGCTTAAATATATAGCATTGCATGAGGACATGACAATGTTCAAGTGTAGGGGATTTGATATGAGCAAATACTCATATCAATTTATCAACAAATCACCCTAAAACACAATAAAAATACCCAAACTTTATGCTATAAAGCGGTATTATGTGGTATGTTTTGTGTTTGTGCTTAAATAGGTAAGAAGGATACATTTTCAAGCAAACAAAGGAAAATCAAGCTTAGTTTGATGAAAAAGACAAAGAAGGATCAAAAGTGACAAGACTTTGAAGACAAAGGACCTATCTTGACAATTTGCCAAAGATGAAGGACCAAAAGTGCAAATTTTGGAAAAGTCAAGATCATAGTCAAATTTGGTCAACATTCAAGTCAAACAAATCAAAGGGCTTCAAATGTGAAAGATGAAAGTTAAAGGATCAAATATGTCAAAGAAATGAAGTTTGGGGACTGATTTATACTCTACATAAACTACAAGGGCTGAAATTGTCAATTTTATACCAATTTTAGTGCTTGATCCAGCTTTTTACATTGCAACCAATGGGAAGCCAAGAAATAAGTCACACGGATCACCACCTAGGCGCCAGCTGGCCACTAACGCCGTCAAAGCATTAATTACTCAATCTCAACAGTCAATCCCACTCAGACTTTTACAACCAATGAGAAGGAGACATGCAATAATCAATTTATCCAAAATGGATAGTGATCCGCAACTCATGCTGAGAACCAATACAAAATTGCCACGTGTCATCTTCATCAAAACATATTGCCAGAATCGACTTTGAGCTAGAAGCAATTTCAAGGGATGATATAAACATGAAACTTGCTTGTTTTTGAGAGACGAACTCAATGGTCACAACCAATTAAGCTGAAATCAAATCAAGAGAAAATCCCCAAATCTGTTCTTCATCAGCAAAATTCATTTGGCAGATTTTTGACACGTGGAAGCCTAGGATTGGTTCCAACACGTCACCAACCCCAACTGCTCTACTCCTAAAGTCTATAAATACCATGTTTAGTTCTCATTTCTGAAAGTTGTAGGAAGTGTGAAATCACACACACTTAGTTTTTCCTCTCAACTCATTTCTTAGTTCTTAGCTTAACAACTCAAGAGTTTGACACACTCTTGAGTCTGTTATAGTTAGTTGTAACAGAAAACTACCCTTGTAACTACTTCTTAACTCAAATAAATTCAAATTTCAGTTTTCCCTCCAAAAGTTCTCATACTACTTTATTGTTCATCCTTGCTTCATTGAATCCTTTTGTTGCTGTTGTTAGTTTGTTATGATCATCTCTTGATCCTAACTGGCTAAGTTGAAGATTGTAGCTGTTTGATCATCCAGTTCCATTTCTAGCAGATTTTGATGAGTTCAAGTTCTTTAATGGCGAATTTGATGATTGATTACTGTTGATTGGTAGTTGATAGTGTGTTCTAGTGCTAAGGTGGTGGTTAGTACTAGACTAGAGAGCTCAGCGCTCCTCTACTCCCCAAAGGAGGCCTTTGCTAAAGGTGTTCATTTTCTGATTTCAGTTCCACTAAACAGTTGATGCATGCTTCATTCCTAGATAATCTTGCTTGATTTCATGATAAAATGTGTTATAGCCTTTAATTGATCTGATTTTAGTGATTTGGTAGCTTAATTGTAGCTTAATCCTGCTTATTAGTTTTAAAACTTGACCTGTTTTCAGCTTTTATCAGTAACTTTAGCTTTTATAATCATTTTGAGTTCTTGTTGCTTAAAGTTCTTGTAACTAGTTCTCATTTACTTCATTTCAGCTTTAAAACTTAGTGTGATATCTGTCTTAACTCAGTTTTATCATTTGCTTAATAATCTTTCATAAAAATTCCAAAAACATCAGAAAGTGGTGTTTGGCATTAGCTTTGACTTGATGTTCAAGTGTTAGAAATTGGCAAGTTTTGGTTCATTTTCAGTTAACAAGTGATAACAAATGGTTTTAAGTCATTTTCAAGTCAATTAGTTGGTCAAAAAGGCAAAAGGTAATAAAAAAGATTGGGTCAGTTTTCTTCAAGTTCCTTATCAGAAAAGTTGTGATTTTAATCTGCTTAGCATTTCTTTGTTAGTTAATGAAATTACACCAAACCAGTTCTCAAATCTCACTCAATATATGAATTTTCATCTTGTATAAGGAAACTGTACAGTATTCAAAATTCAGCAAGAAATAAGCAAAAGTTTGAACCATTGAGCAAACTCAAGTTTCTGTAACTTGGTGAACTGCTTTTTCATATTTCAATTTCCACTTCAATAACTAGTCAATTTTCTTTCAAAAAATCAATCAATAAGTGTTCCTGGTTGAATTTTGAGATTTTGGGCTTATTGAAAAATCTGGTCAACGAAAGTCAACATAAGCACTCTTTTTGCTTATTTTAAGTTTCTGAGCTTATTACTGGATGACTTTTCATGAGACTTGATTTCCCATCCTTCTTTTGAGCTTATTAACAATAATTTCCATAGAAATCTAGTCGTGCAAGTCTGGATTAGCTTATAGCTTATTTTGTGCTTATTGAATTCAGCTTATCAGCTTTTTAGTAAGTTTCAGCCAATTTCCTTGGATAGGTCTAGCTTAAATCTGATTTTAAGTTGTTTGCAACTTATTTGGTCAAAATTGGTTGAGAAATAAGCTCAAACGAGCTTATTGAAGGTTGTAACCCGTTTTTGGTAAAAAGTTTTCAAAAATTGCATTGTAGTCCTTGAGGTATTAATCTGTTTGTAATCATGGCTAAACTTGCTAGTTTTTAGGGTTTGCAACTAATCAGTCCTTGTACTTTCAAGTTTGTTAAAAATTAGTTAGGTAGTTTTGAATTAGTTGGAAAATTGGTTACTTCTTTGAACAATTTTCATTTTAAGTCCTCATAGTTTGCTGTTTTTGCACATTTAGTCCTTGTACTTTTCAGCTTTACATTTTGAGAATTTAAATTTCATAGAATTTACATTTTCAGTCCCTCTAGTTTGTAGAATTTACATTTGGCATTTTAATTGGATAAAAACTTGGTATTTGCACAGTGTTTTACATATAAGTAGACGATATTTTTCATTTTTGCAAGGCACTGTTTGAATTAGGAATAGAATATCCAAAAAACATTACCAACCAAAAACAATTAAAAACCCGATCTTGTTAGGACTTTCAATTTGTTAAGAACTGAGTAAACGAACTTCAACTATACACATTTCATTAACTAATGCCCTACTTTCTTAAAAGTGTATTTTGTCAAATAAATTATGATGTGCACACTTACGGATTCATTTATCCTTTCTTTTATATATGACTTATTTGGCATTCTATATTGTTTTTCTTTGCTTCTATTGTACCACTGATTTGGACCAAGAATTGAAGTTCTTATTTTCACCGTTCGTTATCACCTTGACATGTGTCTCCTGACGATTCCTGTTAAACCTCTTGAAACCTTATCACCTTGTAACCATTTCATTGACGGTCTTGAAACTACTCTTTCTTACCCTCATGTAACCCACTCACTATTTTACAAGTTACCATATACACTCAAACAGATATTGTTTGCAAATCATTTTACAAAATGTTCCGCTTGGGTATTATTAAAATATTGGAATGTTACCTTATGAAATTAATTTATATTAATTTTACAACGTATTTTCATAAATTGTTCTACTATGGTCTTATAAAGAACCCTTTCTAACAATACAAATTGTTGAATTAAATATCTAGCCAATATCTTATTGGCGAAGAGTTTCATAAATTAGTTTGACTCCATTTTTACAAATGAAATTATATGTCTATTTTAAATTATATGATATGTAATACTGGTTTGACGAAGCTGAGCATCGCATTGCTAGTCCTAAATTATGCATGACCTGATCACCTATGCTTAATTTAGAAGGAGCTATGCAAAGCCAAATAGTAGTCACCTTAAATATTTAACCAAAAATCAACTTTTTAATTATGTTCCTTAAAAAGTTAGATAAAATGAAAATTTTGAAAACTTTTAAATTTTATGCGAGTATCAACAGTTCACGACTTACACATATGAACTCTGATCTTTTCTTGAACAAAGAACATGCTTCAAGCACAGATTTCCTTACTCGGTGATCTTTGCTTTACTTGTTACCTCATCATCCTCATGATACAATTTTCGTTACCATTTGACTAAATTCTTACCATTGATACGAGACTTGAAGGTTTCAACGCTGTTATGATTCTATGATCGACCTTCTCTATCTATTTTGGTAGACCTTCGAAACATCGTTGGACGTGAATAATGATTTTCTTTATCCGTCAATATGTGTGTTAGACTATATCGTCTTGAAATTCATACGTGTGAACTACGTATTGATTTCGCCTCTCATTACTAATGTTTTTCATTTTACTAGAATTACTCTCAAGTGACTTCTTAAGAATTTTCTTTGATTCAAAAATTCATTGTGTGACTTTTCTCTTTCGATCGTGTATCGACCACCGAGAACTTAATAAGCCGTTGTTGGTGACACCAACTGCACTCAAGAAGTGATGACTTGCTATAATCCTTGTTTCTTATTATTTTTATAATTGACGCGACTATTTTATCATATTTGTTAAGAATTGATACGACTTTCGTCTTATTCCCTTGTGTTATTGCTCGCATACAAATTATTGACATTTATATGTCACATATTTACCAATTGATGAATTAAACACCCTCTGGGATTTCTAAAAATTATTATTAAATTTTAAGAACGTTTTATACATTTTATCAAATGTTTAAATTACCAAAATAGTTGTTTCAAGTTAAGTACTGGATCTATACATCCTCTTTGGTAAATTTATAACTAGTATTTAAAAAGGATATCAAGCTATATCTTTTAAAGTATTTGATTATATCGTACTTTACTATCAACCTAATGAAATTATTAAATTAAATTATAATTTCTAAACAATGTTTCTAAATAAGTTGGAAAATCTGAATTTTCTCTAATGGTAACGATAAACCTGAGTTTTAACGATAATTTCATGTAGTCACCCAAAAGTTCTTAAGCCGATCAGGATAACTATTTTGAACTGTTCTACTTTTGCTTTAAAAATCCTGGTCAAGAAAAAGATATAGCAACATCATACTCACTAAATACAGATAGTTTGATTTTAAATCACTACACCTTGTAAAACTTTCTTTTAATCAAGAAAATATTTAAACTGAGTTTTAAAGTAATACCAAAATCCTAGACAACTGATTGTGACAGCTTGTATTTTAAACGATCATATGTTATTCATTTTTACATTCTATTTTGCTTGTGACTAGATTCTTACATTTTTAGATTGTCATGTTTTACAAGTTGCGCGATTTGCAAATCCTTGTTGATTTCCAATCCTGATTCATTTTAACGCACTTTGTCCGTTTAAGCGATTCTTGTGTTCATTCCTATCTTTTGATTATTTCTCCGTACTGAAAGGTCATTATTCTAATCCAAGTTGAAAAATTATATGGAAAGGAACTAAGAAACTGAAGCGTAGTGAATTCCAATCGTGAACGTATGTCGTGGTGTAGAAATTACCTGGGAAGCAATGAATTTGTTCTACACTTTGTACCTCCTCTTGTTGCATCTTCTACTGTTTCCAGGAGAACTCTGAGGGACCAGAGTTCCTTTAGGGGGAAGATGGTAAGAACCGGTACTTTCCCTGCATTATTTTATTCTTTTATTCGTGCTTCTTGAATTTTTCAACGTATTACGTTTTCTTGTATTTTTATATGTAAATCTTGAGATCATGATAATTTTAATAAATCAGTTATAAGCTGTGAATAACAACCATCAACACAATAACATATGGACAATGTGCTACAAGTATGCATTAACAACTAGCATTCAAGATTAATCAATCATAACCATTCCAAGGCATCACGCCTTACCAACAACCACAATTACCAAGACATCACGCCTTACCAACAACCATAATTTCCAAGGCATCACGCCTTACCAACAACCATAATTTCCAAATCATACACGAACAAGAATCACATAGCAGTTAATCACATAATGTACACACAAGTCTATCTCAAACCTTAAAAAAACATTCACAGCATCAATTTATAAACAACATAACACAGTGTCTCTTCCATCCCATATGGAAGTCAAAATCAATAGTAAACATGGGACTATGAAACTCACCTGATTGCTTCTCCAAAAGTCCTCGCACTAGCAACAAGCTAACAAACCAAAAACACGTAATCAATAGATGAACCAATCACTAAGATGGCTCATCAACCTATGATGGACATCTAACCTCCTCCTATATAAATACCTCATTTAAATGCTCTAAGCATCTCATTACACCCCTCTATAAATCCCTTAACTCATTTTACTTCATAACCCGTCCCGTTAACATTTTACCCAAAACAGTCCCAGTTTTAGGTCTCCAAACTATAAGCCAAACGCCCACTTAAACATACCCATGATCTCTGTAAAAGGAATATTTATGCTCTTACATATGTTATCTAACACCTCCCACTTGCCCCAACCTTAAAGCTACTGTTAAGGCCCCGATATATATATATACTTTTGTCATTCCAGTTTTACTGATTTTAAACATACAAAAAGTTTGTTACAATTAGGGGGTCTTAACCTAAACCACAACCTTAGCCCAAGTGCAGATACTTACTACAATATATAAACCATCTCTCATGTTCGTTAGAAGATCCCAATGCAACCCTAAGTACCCCAAACAACCTAAGACTTAAAAAGAAAACAGGTTGAATTCAAAACTGTATTGACCTCCGACTGTTGTAACCTGTTTTTGACCCACTTCCTGACCTCCAATTTAGTTCTCGTTTCTTACATTAGAAATCTACTTCAATTACCTTTTCAGGGATACTTGGATCGTAAAATAAGAGTTTGTAGAACTCCCAATATAATCAAAACAATTGACTCAAAATTCTGTCCAGTTTTTAAAAACGAGTTTAACAAAATAAACCTCATTAATTAACCCTAATCCCTCTAATTACAAGCCCTAATTTATGTAATCATCATATTATGATTAATACAACATTAATTTACTGTTTTTATATTAAACCCTAACCTAAATCCATCATAGATGATTAAGAAAACATAAATAAACAATTTAATTAAAAGGTTTAAGAAGGTTTTACCTTTAATTCAATGGAAGATGTAAAAAACCCAATTTTTATGAAAAACCCTAATTCCCCTCTTCTTTTAGTCGACTAAAACTACAGGGAAAGAAAAAGAATGCGTTTGATTTAGTGTTGGGGGTTCCTTATATAGCCAAAATAATCCTTGTCCAACCCAATTACCACTTACCATAAATCTTTTCCTTTTTTTCCTTTTTTTCTCTTCTAAACCGACCTATACCCCATAAAATTCGTTTTTCTCTTTATTTTATTATTAATAAATATCTTATTAATATTACCTTAATTTTCCTTAATTTATTTCAGCTCCTAAAGCCTCCAAAACCGTAAAACTAGTCAGTTTTTACGCGAATACCGTAAAAGACGTAAAATATACACTTTTAAAAAAAATCTCAAATTTTGAAATAAACTTTATAACTAAGTCCTAAATGACTTAAAACTATCCTGAAAAGTATCCATATGACTAATTACCTCCTCCGAGACCTCTAAAAGCTAAACCGTAAATCGTAAAAATACGATTTTCTATATTACATATACGTATACGTAAAACCACTAAATAACACCATCTCACTTCATAGTCACTATCATGTGAGCTCATGAACATGAAATAATCACACATCGTTTCATTCACAAGGTACCCCGTACCGGAAACGATATCCAAACCACAATCTATACACACCAATAAGTACATAAACACGTAAAGACACATAACTAGCACAAAATAAAACTAAGTGACGAACCTCAAAACCAGGGTTGTCACATCACTCCCTCCTAATAGAAATCTCGTCCCGAGATTTACTCCTTTGGATCAAACACACAAACAGCAAATCACATGAGGATACTTGTTCTAAACGAACTCCTCTCATTTCCAGGTGAACTTTAGTTCAAGTTTCAAAATACCACATATACAAACCAAAAATAATTAAGCTCATTGCCAAACTCTTGAGCTCACAGTCAATAAATCTCACAAATGACTCTTTGATAAAACAAAGACTCTTATTAACACAAGTCCGGAATAACCGTACATGCAAAATGCATTCTCGAACAACATTTACCAATCTCAATACATGAAATGTATCATGTATACAGCTCATTTTCCCCGGGTAATTCTATAGTCATAAGCTACTGGTCCGATCTTTCCAAAGATCATAAATGGACCTACAAAACTCTACATCAACT
Organism: Glebionis coronaria; assembly: GCA_025667525.1. Lineage (NCBI taxonomy): Eukaryota > Viridiplantae > Streptophyta > Magnoliopsida > Asterales > Asteraceae > Glebionis > Glebionis coronaria. The sequence continues at coordinate 71,240,789 of CM046882.1, read as the reverse complement.
CTTCCATTTTACCAAAACATACCACCCGTTACTATGGGTGAAACTTCATACATAACTCTGTCACTAACTCTAGTGGTTTCCTCCTTTTCTATATAGCATCCCTGGTTGCTCTCATCCTTTCCACAAACACCATTATTACATTAGTAGCCTCTTTTACCAATTCTAGTCCACAATGGGGACAACTCACCCTATCCTTTCATATAGTGCCTCAAATGGCATTTATCGACTTCTAGTATGATAACTATCATTATATGAAAAACTCAGCCATCGCTAACGAGTTTCCGAACTACCTCTAAATCAATCACCCATATCCAATCATGTTCATCAACTCCCTTCAGTCCGTACCCCAAACTACTTAAAAATTCCAATTTCCTTAAAAAGTGACCTATGACGGTCTTTCACATATCCATTAGTTCTTCCTTTGCCATATTCCTTCATAAGGCATTCCATACATATTAGGTTAACTTCTACACAAAACCTCCTATTCCATCGCATCTGTACGCAATCCTTCCAACTTCTCAACTATGTGACTTCCCATTCCTCTTGAATTATAAGATGAATTAGTCAGTCTATCGACTATCACCCAACTCTCGTCGTACTTATTCCTCCACCCCATTATGTATCCCTTTCACCAACTTCGTCCTTACATCGCTCTTTCTAAGTTACTCCTATCTACGTAGAAAGTATAGTCTACGTCCCTTTTCTCCATATGATTGTCCAAGCCACGCAACATACATGTTGACGCGTTCTCTGCTTTAGACAACTCAACTCGTGCAACCTATATCCTTTATCTAAACCGCCCTATTGCGTCATCCCTATAGTTCAAGCTCGTCTCATCTTCACTTCATTCTTCTTATTCCATGTCTCATCAACCATGCTTGCCTTTCCCAGATGGTACTTGGCCTTGCAATTTTACTTTCATCCATTAACTCCGCCCATCACCTTTGCCAAATGTTCAATCAAGATGATTGAATATGTGTTGGAGACGTTCATGATCCGTATAGATCATTCTTCATGTCTCGTACACCAAATGCCTCTAGCATTCTAGGCAGATATAACAATCCAGCTCCACTAACTAAGTCTATCCAGTTCTTCCAAATCTTCAATTCCTGCAACGTATAAGCGATCGCCTTTCTTTGTCGTCCTCTTACGCGTCCAAATCCTTGCTCCACGTATCGTCATGCTTCGCGAATTCATCCAGTCCTTCCGATAATGCCAAGATCGGCTCATTATCCAATCCACCTCTTCAGTCTCCAAAATGCTTCCTCATCCTTCTTTACTTCGCCCCTTGCTGGTTCCATGATATGCCATCATCTCTAACTACTCATCATGGTAGACTTAATACTAAAACTCACACTTGAAAATCTCACGTATAATTCCACTCCAAACCAACACATACTTCGCCTCACTCTCCTTCTTAGACTTTGAGTAGATCAAGATGTCGTCGATGCTCCCGATGACAACTCGTTTATACCCGTTCATGCACACTTGGTTCATTGACTCCATGAAAACCGCTAGTGCTTTGGCGAAGCCAAATGCATAACCGTAAACCCAAAGCGTTCATACAACATCCGTAGTAGTTTCAACTATGTCCTCCTTGCACCCTCTCTTAGCGGCAATACGAATAAATTCCTACCTCGTTCTACTTGCAAAATTCTACACGCATCTTAAAAGACCGGTACTTCCTCTCATTAGACCACTCAACCTCTTTCCACATCCAATCTACTACTAAGCAACTCAACTTTTATCCGGCATTCCTTGCAATTTCTAACATCTCTTGTTTTTAAATCACTCCATCAACGATTTGCCTTGGAAAGGCACTAACTACAACTCCTCTCACCTCCCCTACTTGCGCTATTTATGGTTCTACCTCACAGTAATAGGCAACCTACTAAATTTCAGGAAATTTTCGGAAAACTTACATGCCCTACGAACAATCATAAATACCGTTGAGGTGTTGTATCCCCTTTCCAACACTCTCTATGGCGCGTTACTTGTGCTAGTATCCCACAAATCTCTATTCATCTCCTTGGTATTCGTAAGAGACCTCATGACCACATTAGTTCATCTACGAACTTCTTTCCTCCCCACTAAGGGTATTCCGACCGTTCCCTCATGGTCACCTACTTAAGCGTGTAGGCGCGACCAAGTCTTTCATATGACTACCTCAACGCTCCCGAACAATACGAAACCAAAACTACATCCTGAATCCATCAGATACGATCAACGAATCAAACCAACGGATAACTAACGACATTTCACGTGCACAAGTTAAAACAAGTCAAAAACCATGAGACTCAAACCCAAAACGTGTATCAAGTCAAAATGACCCATGACAACGAAAAATAATCCAAGAAACACCCAATGGCAACCAAACATATTACGCCCCACGACATATTATTTAAACCGTGCAAAAGACCGACCTTTCCAAAAGAATATACTTTTATTTATTATTACCTCCCACATCTATGTGACTCAAACAATCTACAAACAACCCTCTTGGCGAACTCAAATCTCAACTCAAAAACTAGGTATCCCGTGCATCCCAAATCATAAAAATAAACTACTATTCAAACTCAACCTCTAACCCGACACTTGTACACTAATTTAGGCCAAGATACTGACCTCCCATGACTATACATTCTGAATATTTTAAAAGTACGTTCCGAGTACATAATTTTTGGCTTTTGAATCACTCAAAAAGCTCTAAAAACGAACAAGTTTTGACCAAAACAGTTTTATATTAGTGAAAGATAAAATTGTATGTGAAATCTTCATAAACTCAATTTAACCTTGTATTAATAATTAAAATTGACGTGAATCGGTTAAACCCAATTATATAAACTATGTAAGTAGAAAGAAATTTTACTTCGCTTTATTTTAAAGAAAGTCTTTTAGAGTTTGAAATAAATAAGTGTTGATTAAAAGAAATCTTATGTTACATCTTGTTTCAAACACGACTCCAACACCTTACCCTTATCTTACCGAATACAACCAGCTATCTAACCCTATAATAGATTTCCAAGTCCCCCTTTTTCTCAATATATATCGACCAAAAGAAATGTAAGACCCAACACAAAAGATTTCATTATCTTAAAAGAAATCCCAAGTTATTTCAATAGACTTAAAACCAAGAACACCATTTTAAAACGTACACGTGAAATACGAAACTCAAAGAATACGCTACCAGACACACTTCAAAAGATTCAAAACGTCGTTGAAACTCCCCCAAACTCGAGCTCTAATAAATTATTTAAACACAAGAGAGTACTAGGTACGTTCAAGTTATAATAACTACTGAACGACCGTAAATCATAACATAACATCTATTAGTATATATACATCCGCATATGTATACCTATTGAATCTCCCAAACATACTCGTTATCATACACGTAAGTCAATCAATCGCTTCATATGATCGTTTTTCCATACGAGTAATCACCATCTCACCGTGCCACAACAAGGCATAAAGCCCACCTCCAAAACCAAACCATATCGTGTGACCCCGAAATCACACAACACAACCATAACCCGAAACATATAACACAAAAAGAACCATATCCATATCGTAGGCAGCCATTACATAAACCCATATATATACGTATACCCAAATTCTACATCTCATCATATACAAGCATGTACTAACCCTCTTTCATGCAATCATACTTGAGAACCCATTGAAGTTGTGGTACTTGTATAACTATGTTGGCCACCATACTTATACAATTACCCTTTCCCCAATGCACTCCCTCCTATGATGACACTTATAAGAATCAATACAACATATAACACATAAATCCATCTACTCACATAAGCTCATAACCACATAACCAAATAGGTCCAAAACTCCATCTATAAAAATAACATAATAAAACTCTTGGAATACAGAAATCCATAGTCTAGCTAAAACAGCCTAGACTAAATCCAAAACGAAAACATAATCAGTTATAAGTCATGTCGCCCATAAGAGTGGAAACAGCTTAAAACCCTTCATATCCACCTACTCCCAATAACTCAAACCACCACACGATTCTTAGGGAACATGACTTAAACATCAAAAGAATAATAACATACCTTAGGTATGTAAAATAACTCGATAAAAGATTGAAACTACCTTTTACTAAATCATGTACTATAATGTACAATTTAAGCAAGATACAACAGTAACTAGCGTGGACGATTATGGTTCAACCCGCACTAGTTAGAAACCCGAAAAGAAAATAACATGTGACCAAGTATGAACATACTACGGTTCAATTCATACTAGTCAAAACATCGCAATAAATAACATCCAAACACATTAATTATTATAAAATGCACACATACTCCTATGACGCCTATATACAGGGACCCTTAAGCTATAGACTAGGCTACGCGACTAGGCAACCTAATTCTCTATAACCATTGTCTCTGATACCATTCTGTAACACCCCACCATGGCGGAATATGGGGCGCGACGTATGGATATCATCACAACATGGCATGTCTATAGAGATAACTATATGAAATAAGAAATGTCATAAAATGGTGACACAAAAGTCATGACAATATCTCAACAAATGCAGGAGTCTAGGTAAGTAGGTAACAGTCCTACCAATTACCCAAGACAATCAAATATCACAAACAAAACAAACATATAGGTGCCAACAATATCACTTATTAAATGAACAAATAAAAACTAAGAAGGAACGGGGATCTCCTTCTAAATGCATTCCTACGCAACTCCAAATCCTAGCCACTTCTATTCTCAAGCTTAACCATAAAATCACCTGAAAGAGACACTAAAACACGTCAACATAATGTTGGTGAGAGTCATAGGTTTAGACTCTAACACCAAATCAGTTATAAGCTGTGAATAACAACCATCAACACAATAACATATGGACAATGTGCTACAAGTATGCATTAACAACTAGCATTCAAGATTAATCAATCATCACCATTCCAAGGCATCACGCCTTACCAACAACCACAATTACCAAGGCATCAAGCCTTACCAACAACCATAATTTCCAAGGCATCACGCCTTACCAACAACCATAATTTCCAAATCATACACGAACAAGAATCACATAGCAGTTAATCACATAATGTACACACAAGTCCATCTCAAACCTTAAAAAAACATTCACATCATCAATTTATAAACAACATAACACAGTGTCTCTTCCATCCCATCTGGAAGTCAAAATCAATAGTAAACATGGGACTATGAAACTCACCTGATTGCTTCTCCAAAAGTCCTCGAAATAGCAACAAGCTAACAAACCAAAAACACGCAATCAATACATGAACCAATCACTAAGATGGCTCATCAACCTATGATGGATATCTAACCTTCTCCTATATAAATACCTCATTTAAATGCTCTAAGCATCTCATTACACCCGTCTATAAAGCCCTTAACTCATTTTACTTCATAACCTGTCCCGTTAACATTTTACCCAAAACAGTCCCAGTTTTAGGTCTCCAAACTATAAGCCAAACGCCCACTTAAACATAACCATGATCTCTGTAAAGGGAATATTTATGCCCTTACATATGTTATCTAACACCTCCCACTTTCCCCAACCTTAAAGCTATTGTTAAGGCCCCGATATATATATATATATATATATATATATATATATATATATATATATATATATATATATATATATATATATATATATATATATATATATATATATATATATATATATATATATATATATATATATATATATATATATATATATATATATATATATATATATATATATATATATATATATATATATATATATATATATATATATATATATATATATATATATATATATATATATATATATATATACTAGACGAATACCCGCGCATAGCGGCGGAATGTCTAGCGGCGGATAATTGACGTAATGACTCATTTTGTAGTAAATGTTTCTTGAAATCCAAAGTGAATTTTTTAAAATAAAAATGGAAACGTTCATAACATTCCATGAGTTCTTAACATGTAGATCGATTCATGAATCTGGCTTTAGGATAATTTTGAAACTGGACCTCTTTTAATTTTCAGAATGAGTCGTATGGTGAAAGCTTTAAGATTTACATTGAAGTTGTAATATTTTTCTTGTTTAAATGAAATGTTGAAAAAAATTTAACTTTTCAACAATTGGGATAAATGTTTAATAGGGTATATAAATTTTGTCTTTTTAGTAGGGCCCACATTTTCAACCATTTTATGTCTTTTTAGTAAATGTTTCTTGTTTAGACGAGTACCTCGCGCATAGCGGCGGAATTCGGTTAGTGACAAATAATTTACAGTATACGATATTGTGGTAAGTGTTTCGTGTACGTTTAAAATAAAGCATGAAAAGATCAAATTGAAATTATAGAATGTTTTAACATATGACAATACAATGCTAGATAAAATATTAAATAAACGTGTATCAAAAAGCCTATAATAACTTTTAGTAAAGCTGAAAGTAAAACATTACATCAGAGTTTATGAGCTAACTAATAATACACGTTACTCGTTACGTAAACCCTACATATTATATTAGTTGGTAAACAATTTAGAAAATCGGGTTAATCCGAGTTTACCCGATGACTCGACCAGGTCGATTTAATAACCGGGTTTCAAAATATTGAAAAATGGCGTCGTTCATAACTTCATATGTTTATTTATTTTCGTTGCACGTCAATTATTTATCTCCAAATGACTTTAGTGTGTTCATATAATTTATATATGCATTAAGATGTTTGAATTATAAATGTAGTATAGATTAGTGGGACCCATATTTTTCAACCATTCAACATTTTCAACTTTCAACCAAAGGGATACACCCTTTATAATGTAGTATATATATATATATATATATATATATATATATATATATATATATATATATATATATATATATATATATATATATATATATATATATATATATATATACTTTTGTCATTCTAGTTTTACTGATTTTAAACATACAAAAAGTTTGTTATAATTAGGGGGTCTTACCCTAAACCACAACCTTAGCCCAAGTGCAGATACATACTACAATATATAAACCATATCTCATGTTCGTTAGAATATCCCAATGCAACCCTAAGTACCCCAAACAACTCAAAACTTAAAAAGAAAATAGGCTGAATTCAAAACTGTATTGACCTCCGACTGTTGTAACCTGTTTTTGACCCACTTCCCGACCTCCAATTTAGTTCTCGTTTATTACATTAGAAATCCACTTCAATTACCTTTTCTGGAATACTTGGATCGTAAAATAAGAGTTTGTAGAACTCCCAATATGATCAAAACAATTGACTTAAAATTCTGCCCAGTTTTTAAAAACGGGTTTAACAAAATCAACCTCATTAATTAACCCTAATCCCTCTAATTACAAGCCCTAATTTATGTAATCATCATATTATGATTAATACAACATTAATTTAATGTTTTTATATTAAACCCTAACCTAAATCCATCATAGATGATTAAGAAAACATAAATAAACAATTTAATTAAAAGGTTTAAGAAGGTTTTACCTTTAATTCAATGGAAGATGTAAAAAACCCAATTTTTATGAAGAACCCTATTTACCCTCTTCTTTTAGTCGACTAATACTCCAGGGAAAGAAAAAGAATGCATTTGATTTAGTGTTGGGGGTTCCTTATATAGCCAAAACAATCCTTGTCCAGCCCAATTACCACTTACCATAAATCTTTTCCTTTTTTTCCTTTTTTTTCTCTTCTAAACCGACCTATACCCCATAAAATTCGTTTTTCTCTTCATTTTATTATTAATAAATATCTTATTAATATTACCTTAATTTTCCTTAATTTATTTCAGCTCCTAAAGCCTCTAAAACCTCAAAACCGTAAAACTAGTCAGTTTTTACGCGAATACCGTAAAAGACGTAAAATATACACTTTTAAAAAGAATCTCAAATTTTGAAATAAACTTTATAACTAAGTCCTGAATGACTTAAAACCATCCCGAAAAATATCCATATGACTAATTACCTCCTTCGAGACCTCTAAATGCTAAACCGTAAATCGTAAAAATACGATTTTCTATAATACATACACGTATACGTAAAACCACTAAATAACACCATCTCACTTCATAGTCACTATCATGTGAGCTCATGAACATGAAATCATCACACATCGTTTCATTCACAAGGTACCCCGTACCGGAAACGATATCCAAACCACAATCTATACACACCAATAAGTACATAAACACGTAAAGACACATAACTACCACAAAATAAAACTAAGTGACAAACCTCAAAACCAGGGTTGTCACATCACTCCCTCCTAATAGAAATCTCGTCCCGAGATTTACTCCTTAGGATCAAACACACAAACAACAAATCACATGAGGATACTTGTTCTAAACGAACTCCTCTCATTTCCACGTGAACTTTAGTCAAGTTTCAAAATACCACATATACAAACCAAAAATAATTAAACTCATGCCAAACTCTTGACCTCACAGTCAATAAATCTCACAAATGACTCTTTGATAAAACAAAGACTTTTATTAACACAAGTACCGAATAACCGTACATGCAAAATGCATTCTCGAACAACATTTACCAATCTCAATACATGAAATGAATCATGTATACAGCTCATTTTCCCCAGGTAATTCTATACTCATAAGCTACTGGTCTGATCTTTCCAAAGATCATAAATGGACCTACAAAACTCTACATCAACTCTTCCATTTTACCAAAACATACCACCCGTTACTATGGGTGAAACTTCATACATAACTCTGTCACTAACTCTAGTGGTTTTCTCCTTTTCTATATAGCATCCCTGGTTGCTCTCATCCTTTCCACAAACACCATTACTACATTAGTAGCCTCTTTTACCAATTCTAGTCCACAATGGGGACAACTCATCCTATCCTTTCATATAGTGCCTCAAATGGCATTTATCGACTTCTAGTATGATAACTATCATTATATGAAAAACTCAGCCATCGCTAACGAGTTTCCGAACTACCTCTAAATCAATCACACATATCCAATCATGTTCATCAACTTCCTTCAGTCCGTACCCCAAACTACTTAAAAATTCCAATTTCCTTACAAAGTGACCTATGACGGTCTTTCACATATCCATTAGTTCTTCCTTTGCCATAATCCTTCATAAGGCATTCCATACATATTAGGTTAACTTTTACACAAAACCTCCTATTCCATCGCATCTGTACGCAATCCTTCCAACTTCTCAACTATGTGACTTCCCATTCCTCTTGAACTATGAGATGAATTAGTCAGTCTATCGACTATCACCCAACTCTCGTCGTACTTATTCCTCCACCCTATTATGTATCCCTTTCACCAACTTCGTCCTTACATCGCTCTTTCTAAGTTACTCCTATCTACGTAGAAAGTATAGTCTACGTCCTTTTTCTCCATATGATTGTCCAAGCCACGCAACATACATGTTGACGCGTTCTCTGCATTAGACAACTCAACTCGTGCAACCTATATCCTTTATCCAAACCGCCCTATTGCGTCATCCCTATAGTTCAAGCTCTTCTCAGCTTCACTTCATTCTTCTTATTCCATGTCTCATCAACCATGCTTGCCTTTCCCAGATGGTACTTGGCCTTGCAATTTTACTTTCATCCATTAACTCCACCCATCACCTTTGCCAAATGTTCAATCAAGATGATTGAATATGTGTTGGAGACGTTCATGATCCGTATAGATCATTCTCCACGTCTCGTACACCAAATGCCTCTAGCATTCTAGGCAGATATAACAATCTAGCTCCACTAACTAAGTCTATCCAGTTCTTCCAAATCATCGGTTCCTGCAACGTATAAGCGATCGCCTTTCTTTGTCGTCCTCGTACGCGTCCAAATCCTTGCTCCACGTATCGTCATGCTTCGCGAATTCATCCAGTCCTTCCGATAATGCCAAGATCGGCTCATTATCCAATCCTCCTCTTCAGTCTCCAAAATGCTTCCTCATCCTTCTTCACTTCGCCCCTTGTTGGTTCCATGATATGCCATCATCTCTAACTACTCATCATGGTAGACTTAATACTAAAACTCACACTTGAAAATCTCACGTATAATTCCACTCCAAACCAACACATACTTCGCCTCACTCTCCTTCTTAGACTTTGAGTAGATCAAGATGTCGTCGATGCTCCCGATGACAACTCGTTTATACCCGTTCATGCACACTCGGTTCATTGACTCCATGAAAACCGCTGGTGCTTTGGCGAAGCCAAATGCATAACCGTAAACCCAAAGCGTTCATACAACATCCTTAGCAGTTTCAACTATGTCCTCCTTGCACCCTCTCTTAGTGGCAATACGAATAAATTCCTACCTCGTTCTACTTGCAAAATTCTACACGCATCTTAAAAGACCGATACTTCCTCTCATCAGACCACTCAACCTCTTTCCACATCCAATATACTACTAAGCAACTCAACTTTTATCCGGCATTCCTTGCAATTTCTAACATCTCTTGTTTTTAAATCACTCCATCAACGATTTGCCTTGGAAAGGCACTAACTACAACTCCTCTCACCTCCCCTACTTGTTCTATTTATGGTTCTACCTCACAGTAATAGGCAACCTACTAATTTTCAAGAAATTTTCGGAAAACTTACATGCCCTACGAACAATCATAAATACCGTTGAGGTGTTGTATCCCCTTTCCAACACTCTCTATGGCGCGTTACTTGTGCTAGTATCCCACAAATCTCTATTCATCTCCTTGGTATTCCTAAGAGACCTCATGACCACATTAGTTCGTCTACGAACTTCTTTCCTCCCCACTAAGGGTATTCCGACCGTTCCCTCATGGTCACCTACTTAAGCGTGTAGGCGCGACCAAGTCTTTCATATGACTACCTCAACGCTCTCGGACAATACGAAACCAAAACTACATCCTGAATCCATCAGATACGATCAACGAATAAAACCAACGGATAACTAACGACATTTCACATGCACTAGTTAAAACAAGTCAAAAACCATGAGACTCAAAAGAAAACTCAAACCCAAAACGTGTATCAAGTCAAAATGACCCATGACAACGAAAAATAATCCAAGAAACACCCAATGGCAACCAAATATATTACGCCCCGCGACATATTATTTAAACCGTGCAAAAGACCGACCTTTCCAAAAGAATATACTTTTATTTATTATTACCTCCCACATCTATGTGACTCAAACAATCTACAAACAACCCTCTTGATGAACTCAAAACTCAACTCAAAAACTAGGTATCCCGTGCATCCCAAATCATAAAAATAAACTACTATTCAAACTCAACCTTTAACCCGACACTTGTACACTAATTTCGGCCCAAATACTGACCTCCCATGACTATACATTCTGAATATTTTAAAAGTACGTTCCGAGTACATAATTTTTGGCTTTTGAATCACTCAAAAAGCTCTAAAACGAACAAGTTATGACCAAAACAGTTTTATATTAATGAAAGATAAAATTGTATGTGAAATCTTCATAAACTCAATTTAACCTTGTATTAATAATTATAAATGACGTGAATCGGTTAAACCCAATTATATAAACTATGTAAGTAGAAAGAAATTTTACTTTGCTATATTTTAAAGAAAGTCTTTTAGAATTTGAAATAAATAAGTGTTGATTAAAAGAAATCTTATGTTACATCTTGTTTCAAACACGACTCCAACACCTTACCCTTATCTTACCGAATACAACCAGCTATCTAACCCTATAATAGATTTCCAAGTCCCCCTTTTTCTCAATATATACCGACCAAAAGAAATGTAAGACCCAACACAAAAGATTTCATTATCTCAAAAGAAATCCCAAGTTATTTCAATAGACTTAAAACCAAGAACACCATTTTAAAACGTACACGTGAAATACGAAACTCAAAGAATACGCTACCAGACACACTTCAAAAGATATAAAACATCGTTGAAACTCCCCCAAACTCGAGCTCTAATAAATTGTTTAAACACAAGAGAGTACTAGGTACGTTCAAGTTATAATAACTACTGAACGACCGTAAATTATAACATAACATCTATTAGTATATATACATCCGCATATGTATAGCTATTGAATCTCCCAAACATACTCGTTATCATACACGTAAGTCAATCAATCGCTTTATACGCTCGTTTTTCCATACGAGTAATCACCATCTCACCGTGCCACAACAAGGCATAAAGCCCACCTCCAAAACCAAACCATATCGTGTGACCCCAAAATCACACAACACAACCATAACCCGAAACATATAACACAAAAAGAACCATAGCCATATCGTAGGCAGCCATTACATAAACCCATATATATACGTATACCCAAATTCTACATCTCATCATATACAAGCATGTACTAACCCTCTTTCATGCAATCATACTTGAGAACCCATTGAAGTTATGGTACTTGTATAACTATGTTGGCCACCATACTTATACAATTACCCTTTCCCCAATGCACTCCCTCCTATGATGACACTTATAAGAATCAATACAACATATAACACATAAATCCATCTACTCACATAAGCTCATAACCACATAACCAAATAGGTCCAAAACTCTATCTATAAAAATAACATAATAAAACTCTTGGGATACAGAAATCCATAGTCTAGCTAAAACAGCCTAGACTAAATCCAAAACGAAAACATAATCAGTTATAAGTCATGTCGCCCATAAGAGTGGAAACAGCTTAAAACCCTTCATATCCACCTACTCCCCATAACTCAAACCACCACACGATTCTTAGGGAACATGACTTAAACATCAAAAGAATAATAACATACCTTAGGTATGTAAAATAACTCGATAAAAGATTGAAACTACCTTTTACTAAATCATGTACTATAATGTACAATTTAAGCAAAATACAACAGTGACTAGCGTGGACGATTATGGTTCAACCCGCACTAGTCAGAAACCCGAAAAGAAAATAACATGTGACCCAGTATGAACATACTACGATTCAATTCATACTAGTCAAAACATCGCAATAAATAACATCCAAACACATCAATTATTATAAAATGCACACATACTCCTATGACGCCTATATGCAGGGACCCTTAAGTTATAGACTAGGCTACGCGACTAGGCAACCTAATTCTCTATAACCATTGTCTCTGATACCATTCTGTAACACCCCACCATGGAGGAATATGGGGCGCGACGTATGCATATCATCACAACATGGCGTGTCTATAGAGATAACTATATAAAATAAGAACTGTCATAAAATGGTGACACAAAAGTCATGACAATATCTCAACAAATGCAGGAGTCTAGGTAAGTAGGTAACAGTCCTACCTCTTACCCAAGAAAATCAAATATCACAAACAAAACAAACATATAGGTGCCAATAATATCACTTATTAAATGAACAAATAAAAACTAAGAAGGAACGGGGATCTTCTTCTAAATGCATTCCTACGCAACTCCAAATCCTAGCCACTTCTATTCTCAAGCTTAACCATAAAATCACCTGAAAGAGACACTAAAACGCGTCAACATAATGTTGGTGAGAGTCATAGGTTTAGACTCTAGCACCAAATCAGTTATAAGCTATGAATAACAACCATCAACACAATAACATATGGACAATGTGCTACAAGTATGCATTAATAACTAGCATTCAAGATTAATCAATCATCACCATTCCAAGGCATCACGCCTTAACAACAACCACAATTACCAAGGCATCACGCCTTACCAACAACCATAATTTCCAAGGCATCACGCCTTACCAACAACCATAATTTCCAGATCATATACGAACAAGAATCACATAGCAGTTAATCACATAATGTACACACAAGTCCATCTCAAACCTTAAAAAAACATTCACAGCATCAATTTATAAACAACATAACACAGTGTCTCTTCCATCCCATCTGGAAGTCAAAATCAATAGTAAACATAGGACTATGAAACTCACCTGATTGCTTCTCCAAAAGTCCTCGCACTAGCAACAAGCTAACAAACCAAAAACACGCAATCAATACATGAACCAATCACTAAGATGGCTCATCAACCTATGATGGACATCTAACCTCCTCCTATATAAATACCTCATTTAAATGCTCTAAGCATCTCATTACACCCCTCTATAAAGCCCTTAACTCATTTTACTTCATAACCCGTCCCGTTAAAATTTTACCCAAAACAGTCCTAGTTTTAGGTCTCCAAACTATAAGCCAAACGCCCACTTAAACATACCCATGATCTCTGTAAAGGGAATATTTATGACCTTACATATGTTATCTAACACCTCCCACTTTCCCCAACCTTAAAGCTACTGTTAAGGCCCCGATATATATATATATATATATATATATATATATATATATATATATATATATATATATATATTTATATATATATATATATATATATATATATATATATATATATATATATATATATATATATATATATATATATATATATATATATATATATCTTTACATTATATATAACAGGAGGGAAATGCCACATCATCTAATCAACCCCTAATCCACGTCATCATCCATACTATATATTCGTTATTTTTAAAAAAAGGTCACTACCAAGAGTCGAACCAAGGACCTTCAGTTATAAAGAAAGAGCCTCAACCGTTGTACCAAGCCAATATTTGTGATATCCCAAAGCAGCACCACATTATTATACAATAACTTATCATGCAAATCATGATAAGTAATACCCAATCTATTAAAAGGAAAAAAAAAACTTACGTACAAGAACAAAAAAGGGTGCGTTTTCTCACAAACCCCTGTGCCCGTTTGATGCGTTTTAATTTTTTTTATTCCTGTTATGTTTTACATTGATCTCATAATACTCAACTACAATATTTTTTCTAATAGACCTCCAGTTTGGGATTGATAAAAGATCAGATCAAGAAAACTCTTGGTGATGGTGCTCTAAATAAAGGTTGTTTTCTTATTTTTTTTATTTAGTTGTTCATGACCGTGTTCACTGTTACAATCTGTTTATAAAATCATTATCAAAATCATGGTTTAGTGATAACGTTTGTGATTTAAGTGAGGTGTGAAGCTTTTCAGTTAAGTGGGTGGCTATGACAATCAAGGGTTCCCAATGAAACAAGGAGTTTTGACTCCAGTGATTTCTCTACTGAGCATATTTATCATTATTCTAAAGATGTTAAATTATGTTTATATTGTCATCAGGAACATCTGCATTCGTGGGCATGCAATGAGGAATGGATAAAGTTGTTGATTTGTTGAACGGATTGATGAACATACACACACTCTGAAAGCATGTAAACAATTTCTCATCCATGGTATTTTTTTGTGTTTGACGAACATATATTACTTTTAATCGTATCCTCATATGCTCTTGATTCAAAAAATTATTTATAAGGTTAGCTTCTTTGATGGTCAATAGACTTTTAGATCATGTTTGAGCGTGGAATAATGCAATTGGTATTAACAAATATAGATTTATGTCTATATAGCAGAATGTATATCAATGGTTAATACATGTTCGAACCCAAAACCATTAGTATTGATTGTTTCTTCGGATTGTTTAACAAACAATCAAAATATTGTGGTTGCTTAACTTTAAACTTTATTGGGTAACATTATTTTCTCTAATAACAATAAAATAAGATTATTTCAAACATCCTGTTTCCCGTTTATTAATAAGAATGCAAGTGTCATTCTTCTAAACTGAAATCAGGCTACTTCATTTATGTATAGAACTTAGATGCAACTGTTGCATAACCCTTTGGCAGGGTCTGATTTGGGTCAAAAAGATGTCAACAAGCATGGAATTGATTAGATCCAGAATCCTCATATTTGCGATAAATAAAAAATATTGAGCCTCATCAAATTGAGCCTGAAAGAGAGTTAAATGCAGATATCTGGCCTGCTCGGATCAGAATAATGTCAATGAAGAATCAAATAGTCAAACCAATAGCTGAGGATGATGTGTTATTAAGCCGCAATGAATAAGTTGATGTCACGCATCTATGTGAAGGTTTGGAAGTGGAAACATACGATATTTATTCCTCCCTATAAACCTTACTGTTTATGAACTCATTTTTAAAAACACCTTATAATAATTATCTCTTGATATATACACCGGTAGATAGAAGATACAAACAATATCCCCATGAACAGATCGTTGTATTATCTTTTTATATAATAGTTGGATGTGGGGCATTAGTCTCAATATATTTTAAACATCATGTTTTAGACAACATGATGATCATATGTTAAATTTGTGCAGGTTTTCATGTTTCGGTTTAAGTTTTGTGGTAATGTGTCTCTGTTCTAAGAACACTTATGAAGGTTTTCATGTTTTTTAGTCAGAGGTAAGCCAATTAGAATTGATGCTCTTTTGGATTTTAGTTTCTCTAAACAAACAAGTACTCATGCCCTAATACACCTTGCACAATCGGTTCTGCTGCTTCATAAGGTATTTAAGTAGTATGTTTTTTGAATAAAATGTGACCCAGTCTTGGTCAATGACTGATAAAAACAATAAACCATGAAGGGGATTTTTGTTTATATAGCAAAACACAACTTCCAGCAGGTAATCATCTTTATAGGTTTTGTTCTTTTTGTTATGATAGGATATCAAAACTGGATCTGTGACGGAGCAGAAGCGGTGGACTTATATCGGATTAGTTGATGTTCTGGACAGACTTGGTTATTTCTTCGACATGGAATGGTATGTTGTGACTAAGTTTGGTTGTACAGTATGAAGATTTGTTACCTGCATCTGATGGTAGATCACAATCACATCTTTCTGGGGATCATGTGAATGAACCATTTTGATGAGTTTAGTTTATTCTGTATTTTAGAATGGACAACTTCTATTTATGTCTGCCTTTTAATTTTGGTTCTTTTAATTTTCTCCGTGTGTTTCTACATCACAATTAAGTTAGCCACGTTTCTTATGCATACAACCTCCCAAATATCAGCAAGTAAATTCTATTAGTGATCCTTTTATGGTTATTATGTGAAGAAGTGGTTAACTACTAATTTGATGTAGGCATTGGTGTTGACGGATTATAGGCTGTTGTAACTTTTGGTCGTGGGTTTTGTCAGCTCTTACGCAAGGTATTGTGTCTCGACTTTTTTTATTTGAACATATTAGAAGTATATTTATATAAGAGATTCACTTCTAATGGGTTTGGTCTTTAAAGGGAGTTATCATTACGTCTTATATTTGTGGGAGGTAAAAGAAACCTTTCCACATAGTAATCCTTTTATATTTCTTTTTTTTCGTAAATTTTTTAAATACATATTGTTTCCAATTCAAGGTTAAACAAGGCTATGTGCGCCATGGAGTATAATCCAAACCTGTTTTTTTCATATACTTCATATGAGTCTAATGAGGTTGTAGAATTAGAGATTAGAAACAAAGTGCTAAAACATTATGGTCAGTATGAGTGCTAAAATATCTTCTTGCTGTGTTTTTGGTTACAGGTGTTTAGGAACAAGAAACTTTCAACTGAGGCTAAGGGCGTAGATGATGTTGTCTAGGTACTTTTCCGTTCACTACTGAATTTTACCTTATGTATGTACTGTATCTTGGAATTATAAAATTGTTTATTATTTTAGATCATGAAAACTTGGATGTAAAAAAAACTTCTACAAAAGCACTCAAAATTCACAATAGGTACCTAAAAAGGGAAACAAAGGTGGCAGTATGGGTGTGTAAGGCGGGTTATGTAATGAGCCAAACCAGATATTTGACACGGTCCGGTTAGGCTGACCTTAAGTAAATTGTTAGGTCTACAGCCGCCTGTACCGGAACTTGTGGAGTATTTGTAACAGGTTTTAACATTATCACAGTTTTAGTAATCACTTTTAAATGTTTGGATTAGAAATTTTTTATAGGGGTCATCTGATTAGTTCAGGGTCATAATAAGGGGTGTTTGAAATTTTTGCTTTTATGCTTATCCTCTCATTTTTAGTTGCATTTTGATTATTCATGCCATACATAACATAAAGGAAAAAAATAATCACAATCTGTAAAAAGGTTTTAAAACATATACTGAGTACGTTCATGGTTGTTTCATGTGTACAATCATAGGGCAGCTGGAATAGGATATGATTTGGGCAAGCGTGCACACTGCATTAGCAGGGACATTTCAGTAATCACATTTATAAAGAGTCAACACACCAGCCCCAGCTACAATCCACAAGCCATGTTTTGTATTGGTCTGGTAATATATTAGGTTTATTGCAATTAAAGGTTATTATCATGTGTTATATTGTATGTTTTGAAAGATGAAAGTGAATTTTTTTCAAATCAAGGTGCTAACTTAGAAGATAAAATAGAATATGATGCAATTCAGAAAATTGAGGAGAGTAGGGAGTCTGAGGAAAATTTGGTTGATAGTTCTGGTGAAGAGTCTTCTAAGCCGAAACTGGTGCAAAAGGTAGGTGATGGTTTAGTCAAGTATCGGTGTATCCTTAGTACTTCACTAATATTATACAAGTACTCGATATGAGTTTAATAGTTCCATATCAGTTTCAGTATATTAGCTTTGCTAAATGCTTAAACTTCTGAGTTTTGATATTAACGGTATACGCAAATCCAAATAACATCTTCTATAACGTATCTAATCACATCGGTTTATTTATCTTATCATGTCCCGTTTGAAAATGGTTGAAAAACACTTACCATTTTGGGCGAAAACTAATTTTTTGGTAAATTTCTTTATCATGTTACGGGAAAAGTCAGTAAAGCTTCAACTTTCCTGTAGGCTTCCATACTCAATCAACTGATCTGTTTAAGAGTCAAAGCAATGTTAGAGCACGCCTCTTAACTAAGTACCTATCATTTGTTGCTTTTCAGACAAGGCGTGAAGCATTGTACTTTATTGTGGTTATTCATCATTTAAAAAGTATTTTTTTTTTGCGGGAAATTGGAACACCTACAGATCTCTTTAGTAAGCAGGAAATGCATGCTTGCTTGATAGGATTTTGAAGGTTTGATACAGTAGGTTCTCTTCCGCTTTAAGATATGATCTATTATTAGTTCTTCCAAGATTTTAAATCATGAGACCATATAACTGGTGGTCTTCTTACTGACATGCTATGAAATAAAAACTATGTAGAGCACCTTTTAAGGGTGTATTGTACTAACGTGCATTTGCCCAGCAGATGGGATACTGTTTTGGGTTTGTTGAATTTCAAGATCTCAGCTCCATGCATAATGCAATTCAGGTATGACTAAACTTGGAATTTAAACTTAAACTGTCTGTGGTTTATTGGACGGTTCAAGCTAGGTAGGTCTAAATATTTCAACTTCAAGTATACACCTTAAAAATCCTAAAAAGTTTAAACCTGCTGAACTTCCGAGCACAATACTTGATTGCTATAAAAAAGTTATGGGGAACTGGTCACATACCTACATGGAATCAAACTCTTGGAAATTTTTATTCATCCATTTTTTCATGTTTCCGTGATAGAAAATTAGCACACTACAAAGTGTTATACGAATTAGTGGAATGTGATTTTTCCACTCGCGGCTCTCTCCGTATGATCACTTTAAACTTTAAAGTCAAGAGATTAAGCATAAATAATGTAAATTCATTGTCTCTATGATGGCTTTTGAATTGCTCAAACCAGAAAACTAATGCATGGAACAGATGCATTAGCCTTTTGTCATTGTCGTGCTTCAAAAGTGGAATTTAAAATGGTTAAGTATGGTGCTGAGCGAATTAGCCTTTTGTCATTGTCGTGCTTCAAAAGTGGAATTTAAAATGGTTAAGTATGGTGCTGAGCGAACAGACCAATTTTTAAGGACAACAAAGGACGTAGATATATTGGAGTTTAAAATGGTATTATGGCAATTACATATATACATTAAAAAAGTAGATAATATTGTTGGAAAAGTTTATAGATGGTTTGAATTGGACGATGAACAAATGAATGTGATTGAAGGACATCAATCTCCTAAGTTAAACTTTTGCTATATAGTTATTACCCTATTAATTGTATTCACTAATTACTATCCTTTACCTAAGTTTATGAACTCCGGAGTTATTTCTTTATTATTTCATCTATTTATACATTAATTAATGATCTACAAAACATGCTTATACTTGCTTCGCGAAATAATAAACAAACTGATGCATCGATGTTATTAAGAATATTTATAATAGATAACATTGAGCATAGAAAGTGTCGTCCGTCATCCATTAGATTTTTTTAATATCGTCATCCATTAGATAGAAAAGGCTTTCTTTCGCGTATAATATACATGAATTTGTTTTTTATAAAAAGTTGTTATTATTATAATACTTAATGAACAAGGTTTTTTTTTAAAAAATTGTTGAAACAAAGGGACTAACTCATATAGGGGTGGGAATCAGGTCAGATCAATCGGGTTCGGGTCAAGTCGAGTCAGGTCAAATCGGGTCAAGATTCAAAAAAATCATACCCGAACCCGAGCCTAATTAAAACTCGGGTTCGGGAATAATTTAATTTGTCTATCTTATTGTTGTTGTTGTGTGATAAAAGTCAAGTTTAATAGAAGCGAAATGTTCATAGATTAATGTATAATGATCTCTATGGTTTTGATTTTCTTAAATAACATTAGGTGGCCATATGGTTTAAAAAACATTAAACTTCAGTATGATAAATATAGGATAGAAATGTATTTGATAGTCTGAGCTTCATTATATTAAATAAATTTTAAAAGAGCTTAAAAGAATGTTGATAAACTTAGAGCATCTACAATGAAAGGTTTTTGTAAACTTTTTACTATTTAGAAACGCTATATGAATAACTTGATACATGTACTAAAGACTTTTTACAAAATGACTTGGTACATGTCAAGCGTTTGACAAACGTATTACAAGTCATTTGCATTAAATGTAAGCATAAAATTTTCATTTTATACCCTCTATTAAATGAAGACTAACATAAAAAAAGCTTTTTATGCATTGTAATAAGTTTATATAAATAACTTTTAAGAAGATAGAATTGATAGAATATTAAATGGTCATAAATAAAAAGAAGTTATAATAGGTAGAAGGGAACATGTTAGAAATTCCTTAGGTAGAAGGCATTGTGTATGCTCTTAGAACATTAGCAATGCTAAAGTTTTTTAAAAGCTTGGATAATTAATGCCTTAAATGCAAATACCACTTAATACTTACAACTTTTGTAAAACACTTATTGTTTGTCAAGATTTTATAAAAAGCTTTACAAAAAATACCTCATGCAATGCAAGAAAACATGTCAAACCACTTGGTAGAATAGTAAAAAGTCATCAGTCATTTTTAGTAGTGTAGATGCTAACCAACTCTAATCACACCATTTATGAGGTAGTTGTGAATAAATGTTTCTTTAAAACTTTGCATCTATGTTTCACATAATAACATTAAGATATGATGTCTTTAAGTTAAATTTTTATGGATATTAACATATCATACCTTTGATCAACACAACATAAAATAAAAAAATAAAAAATAAAGTAACCTTAAAAATATTATTTAGCTTTATTAAGTCAAACTCAAGTCTGGATTGTTAAAACTTAACAAGCTATCAAGCCAAACTCAAGCTTACAATTGTTTTATCAAGTCAAGCTCAAGCCTTATAAAGCTTGAGCTCGGCTTGACTCATATCACTACAAACACAATATTACAAGCATGTATTCAACACATAGCACTAAACAAGATTAACTTCCAATTTTATTGTATGTGCACCAGATTAACACAGAGCTAAAAAATTGATATATACATGTCATATATTTCGGTTTTGATGATTTTGTTGTTGAGTGCAACAGTGATTATTCCTGTAGTTATCATTGGAATTATAGTTTAACATCTTGGATTCTTGGCTATCCTAAAAGAAAGCCTAAACGTTATCATTTCAAGGTGTAGCAAAAGCTTCATTGACTTACTTTAGATTTTATTTTTTGGGACAAATATTGAAAATATTCATTTCATAAATAAACTTTTTAGTTTTGAAAAATATGTTATTTATTTGACATTTGATAAAACAGTTAGTACTAATGAGTGATAGATTTATTTGCCAAATAATATACGCATTTATTATATCTATTTTTATAGATTGATTGTTTGGATTTATTTTTAATATGTCAATATTTAGCTAAAAAAATTGCACCAATAAATGTAATATTATAGATTTGAATAATTTTTTTTTGTTAGTGCATTCAATAAATAACTTTGGAAACTAACTGGTATACATTTAGTCAAGTTTTAGTAAACAATATTAAGAAACACTTAATTATCAAATAAAAAAAGTTAAACGATAATCAGACGTCATACCCGTCCATCGGACGGGTTTTGCCACTAGTATATATATATATATATATATATATATATATATATATATATATATATATATATATATATATATATATATATATATATATATATATATATATATATATATATATATATATATATATATATATATATATATATATATATATATATATATATATATATATATATATATATATATATATATATATATATATATATATATATATATATATATATATATATATATATATATATATATATACTTTTGTCATTCTAGTTTTACTGATTTTAAACATACAAAATGTCTGTTACAATTAGGGGGTCTTACCCTAAACCAAAACCTTAGCCCAAGTGAGGATACTTACTACAATATATAAGCCATCTCTCGTGTTCGTTAGAAGATCCCAATGCAACCCTAAGTACCCCAAACAACCCAAAACTTAGAAAGAAAATAGGCTGAATTCAAAACTATATTGACCTCCGACTGTTGTAACCTGTTTTTGAACCACTTCCCGACCTCCAATTTAGTTCTCGTTTCTTACATTAGAAATCCACTTCAATTACCTTTTCAGGGATACTTGGATCGTAAAATAAGAGTTTGTAGAACTCCCAATATGATCAAAACAATTGACTCAAAATTCTGCCCATTTTTTAAAAACGGGTTTAACAAAATCAACCTCATTAATTAACCCTAATCCCTCTAATAACAAGCCCTAATTTATGTAATCATCATATTATGATTAATACAACATTAGTTTACTATTTTTATATTAAACCCTAACCTAAATCCATCATAAATGATCAAGAAAACATAAATAAACAATTTAATTAAAAGGTTTAAGAAGGTTTTACCTTTAATTCAATGGAAGATGTAAAAACCCCAATTTTTATGAAGAACCCTAATTCCCCTCTTCTTTTAGTCGACTAAAACTCCAGGGAAAGAAAAAGAATGCGTTTGATTTAGTGTTGGGGGTTCCTTATATAGCCAAAACAATCCTTGTCCAACCCAATTACCACTTACCATAAATCTTTTCCTTTTTTTCCTTTTTTCTCTTTTAAACCGACCTATACCCCATAAAATTCGTTTTTCTCTTTATTTTATTATTAATAAATATCTTATTAATATTACCTTAATTTTTCTTAATTTGTTTCAGCTCCTAAAGCCTCCAAAACCTCAAAACCGTAAAACTAGTCAGTTTTTACGCGAATACCGTAAAAACGTAAAATATACACTTTTAAAAAAAATCTCAAATTTTGAAATAAACTTTATAACTAAGTCCTAAATGACTTAAAACCATCCCGAAAAATATCCATATGACTAATTACCTCCTCCGAGACCTCTAAATACTAAACCGTAAATCGTAAAAATACGATTTTCTATAATACATATACGTATACGTAAAACCACTAAATAACACCGTCTCACTTCATAGTCACTATCATGTGAGATCATGAACATGAAATCATCACACATTGTTTCATTCACAAGGTACCCCGTACCGGAAACGATATCCAAACCACAATCTATACACACCAATAAGTACATAAACACGTAAAGAAACATAACTAGCATAAAATAAAACTAAGTGACGAACCTCAAAACCAGGATTGTCACACTTTACGAGTCAAAAGTTATGCTAGTTTTAGTATTCATGTACCAGGAGACGCAAGTCGGCACAATCCGAAATTTTTGCTGATTTTGGGTCGACTCTCGGGGACTTTAGGCTTGGTTAGATAATGGGTACTGTTAGAAATTTAGTGAAATTGTGGGATCGAGTCATACTTGTAAATGGGTTTGAAGGTACGGAGTGTACACCTATTAAGTCCCTGACCTCCCTGAACTCAATACAGTGGTTGTGCTGATGGTTATGAGCAGGAAGAAAAGTTCATCAGTAGGAAGTTGCTCCTGGTTAGGAAGTTTCTCCTGGTTAGGAAGTTGCTCCTGGTGATGAAGCACATGCTAAAAGTCTTTGTAACCTCTTTGATCAATCAATGAAGGTTTAATATTGACTTGATGACTAGGTTTATGGTCATGTAACCACTATGCTTTCATGTAGGTAATTATGAGCTTAATTGGCCGATTAATGCTCTTAATACCTTTGACTATGAGTTACATCCTTCTAGGAATGGGATCACTATAAATAGTGATCATATTTTGCATGATAAAGAGATAGAAACAAGAAACACTTACACGCACAGAGTTCTTGATTTGTGCCTAAAACAAGAACTAACTCTTGGTTTTATCCCAAGGAGGTATTCGTGTTAACCCAGACATAGGGTCGAGTAATCTTCTTTGGAAAGTGATTACACGACTTCAATAGATATCCGGTAACCATTCATTGGTACGTAGTTAGGCTATTGATTATCTTTACCCTGTTGGAACGAAGTAAACCCTAACAATCAAAGAAGATTATTTTGTGATAATCAATGGCGGCGGCAATGAAGCACATGGTGGCTAACTTCTCCAAACTGGACAAGTTTGAAGGGGTTGATTTTAATTGATGGCAAAAGAAGATGCACTTTCTTCTTTCTACCATGAACGTGGTGTACGTGCTGACCACTCCCATTCCTGATGGTGGTAATGATGCTACTTTAGAGGAGATGCGGAAAAGGAGCAAATGGGAGAATGATGACTATGTGTGCCGTGGTATTATTCTCAATGGTATGTCTGATTCCTTATTTGATATTTACCAAAATTTTGGATCTGGTAAAGAACTATGGGATTCCTTGGAAGCCAAATATATGGCTAAGGATGCATCAAGTAAGAAGTTCCTTGTGAGTGATTTCACAAATTACAAAATGACTGATTCAAGACTAGTCATGGAACAATACAGTGAACTTCTTGGAATACTTGATAGATTTACACAACATAAAATGAACATGGATGAGACCATTCAGGTCTCGTGTGTCATTGACAAACTACCTCCTTCTTGGAAAGATTTCAAGCACACCTTAAAACATAAGAAGAAGGAGTTAACTCTTGTTGAGTTGGGCAGTCATTTGCGCATTGAGGAGTCCCTCAGGGTGCATGAAAGTGATAAGCCAAAGAGCAACAATGTTGCTGGTTCATCTGTTGTCAATATGGTGGAGCATAACAACTCCACCAGGTACAATGACAACAAGGGCAAACGTAAGCATCAGGATAACACCAAAGCTAATCCTGACAAGAAGTCATCAGTGGCTTGTTGGAAGTGTGGGAAACCTGGACACTTCAAAAGGGATTGCAAAGGTGTTAGCATTGGCAACAAAGCTAATGGATCAGGCACAAAAGGTCATAATATGTTTGATGAATCTCTCCAGATTTATTATGTTACATATGTATCTGAAGCTTATTTTGTGCAGGATGATGATGTAGCGTGGTGGGTTGACTCTGGAGCAACAGTTCATGTGTGTAAAGATAGATGTTGGTTCAAGACTTATGAGTCAATGAATGATGGATCTATACTTCACATGGGAAATGAGTCAACAGCCCTAGTGCATGGACGTGGTTGTGTATATCTTAAGTTTAGTTCTGGAAAGATTGTTTCTTTGTTTAATGTTTTGCATGTTCCTAATATTAGGAAGAACTTGGTTTCTAGTAGTGTTTTGAATAATTGTGGTTATAAACAAGTGACTGAATCTAATAATTTTGTTTTATCTAAACATGGTGTGTTTATTGGTTTTGGCTATTTGAGTAATCAAATGTTTAGGCTTAATATTGATTCTAGTATAAATGTTGATTCTTTCCTGATGACTACCACTAAACTGAATGATTCATCACTATGGAATGCTAGACTAGGCCATGTCCACTATAAGAGGATGCAAGATATGTCTAAGGATGGGTTAAGTCCAGCTTTTGACATGGATACTGATAAGTGTCAGACTTGTATGCTGAATAAAATTACTAAGAAACCATTTCAGGATGTAAAACGTGAAACTACAGTTTTGGAGCTAATCCATAGTGACCTATGTGATTTGCATGCTACTCCCTCATTAGGGAATAAGAAATACTTGGTAACATTTATTGATGATGCTTCTAGGTTTTGCTATGTTTATTTGTTACATACTAAGGATGAAGCATTATATAAATTTAAAGTATTTAAAACTGAAGTTGAATTACAACAAGGAGTCCAAATCAAAAGATTTAGGACTGATAGGGGAGGTGAGTAATGGATACTTTGTACTTTGAGTCTGTTGGAATCATCCATAAGACAACTGCTCCCTATACTGTTGGGAATAAATCTTTGCTTATTTGTTTCCCCTGCTAGTTGATTATTCGTACCCCTGCTAGCGTAAGTTCCCCCTGCTAAATAACAAAGGCAGGGGGATTGGTTCCCCTGCTGAAGTCAAAGGCCCTGCCGTCAAAGATAAACATGGAATAGATTTTTACGCGTTTCAGTTATTATTCCTTAATACTTTTCATAGTTTGTTAGTAGTGATCTTGTACGTGAGTCCTTGTGCCTATAAAAGAACTCACTAGGTTAGCATGCAAAGTGTGTCTTTCTCATTTTGTCTTTCATTATATTACTTTAAGGTTTTGTAAACCCTAATACCATTTTGGGTATTCGTATATCTTTGATATATTAAAGTTCAACGTTTGAATCATATTTGTTCTTGTGCTAAACATTATATTCCGCATCTTGTTTAGTTGCTTTGCTTTGCAAACTTTCTCTAGTGTTAGATTGAATTCTTTCTCTCTATCACAGCCCTTAAACAAGCTATTAAGGTTTAAGATCTGACTTTGGGATCAACAAGTGGTATCAGAGCTTGTTGAGAAACTTTGTCTAAATCAAGAACAAAATCCTCATAGCAAACATGTCTTCAGATTCATCCTCAAACAACAACAACCACAATAACCTCAAGTTACCCATGTTGGATCCTGAAAACTTTGAACTATGGGAATTCAGAATCCAACAATACCTCAAAATGGAACACTATGTTCTCTGGGAGATCATAGAGTTTGGTGATCAATTCAACAAAATGGTGGCAGTTGAAGAGAGCAAGGATGAAGGTGAAAGTTCCAAAAGTAAGGAGAAGAAGAAATCTGCTGCTCTGTGTGACAAGGAGATACTGGCTAGAAGGCATGATGTCAGGGCTCACAGCTCATTGCTGTTGGCTCTACCTGATAGACATCAACTCAGATTTAGGAAATACAAAACAGCTAAGGATCTATGGGAAGCCATAGGAAAAACCTTTGGAGGAAATGAAGCCACAAAGAAGAAGAAGAAAAATCAAATGCTGAATGATTTTGCTTCTTTCAAAGCAATTGGTGATGAATCAATTGGAGCTATCTACAATAGGCTTCAAGACATGGTGGCCCACTTGGAATTCTTTGATATTGAGGTATCAAAAGAGCAGGTGAACACCAGGTTTCTTAACAGCCTCCAGAAAGAATGGTTTGTCTATAAGGCAATTTGGCAGAATAAGGATGATTTGGATGAAAAAGACATTGATGACATATATAATAACTTAAAGGTTTTTGAACCTATTGTCAATGAAATGAAGTCAAAAGGAACTATTCCTACCAACTCAAGTGGAATCATTGATTCCCCTGCTAACATGGCATTCATATCACAAAGCAGTGGAATTTCCAAGAACAGTGGAATAGAAGTAGCCCCTGCTACTTATTCCCCTGCTACCAGGTCTGGACCTTCCTATGATGAAGAAAGACCAGCTACATTCAGCCTTGATACTGCGTGTGCTTTTATATCATCTCAAGGGCCACAAGGATCTACAGTGTTACATGAAGATCTAAATCAAATCAGTAAGCAAGAGCTAGAAGAATTGGATATCAAGTGGAATATGGCTTTGCTCAGCATGAGAGCCAACAGGTTCCACAAGAAGTATGGGAAGAAGATCACAATTAATCCCTCTGATGTGGCTGGGTTTGATAAAACAAAAGTTGAATGCTACAATTGTGGCAAGAAGGGTCATTTTGCCAGGGAATGCAGAGGACCTAAGTCTGGAAATAGCTACAGAAAGGAAACAAGAGATAATGATTCTGGTGCTAAAGCCATGGTAGCCATGCAGGGGATTGATGGAGCAAATGGATGGGACTGGAGTGCAATGACAGAGAATGTGGAAAGAAATCAAGCCTTGATTGCTGAGGAAAAGGAAGAAGATTTTGCACTTATGGCTATGTCAAGTTCCAGCTCTGACAATGAGGTATATGATGACTCATATTGTACTAAAGCTTGTAGGAAAAATACTGAATCTTTGAATGATCAAATCAGAAAGGTAAAAGCTGACTATATCAATTGTGATAATGATCTTGATAACTATAAACGTGCTTTAGAACAGTTAGAGTCCACAATAAGAGAGTATAGGCAAAGAGAAAGTGATTATAGGGATCACATTGTGATTCTAGAAAGAGATGCTAAGGAGAATAACCAATCTATAAATGTATTGACTGTTGAACTTGAATTTTCAAAGCTAACCAAAAGATAGATGAGGAGACTGTTGAAAAATTTGGAAAAGCTTCAAAATATTTAACCAAGGCAGTTGAAATTGGTCAATCTCCTAGGGACAAAACAGGGTTTGGGATTAAAAATATGAATGCTACCATACCACCACCCCCTGCTAACATCCATGCTCCCTCTCCTAGAAAAGACTTATCCTGGACTGGTCTCCCTTGTTTTGAAAAACAGGATGACCTTGAGTTTGACTTGAGTGCTTATATACCTTATAATCTTGATACAGAAGAGTCTCTAGTTAAAACTAGTGTCATTAGGGATGTTAAAAAGGAACAGGTTGGTTTAAAGCAAATTGAAAACCCTGTTCGATTTTCAAAAGAAGGAATTTCTGGCAGCAATCCTAGTTCTAAGAGTATCTCTCCCAAATCTAAGACTAGGCCACAGTCCCCTAAGTCTACCATTAAATATGCTGGTATGTACAGGAATGTCAGAGGTAATCAAAGAAATTAGAATGACCAAAAGTCTCATCAATTAGGAGAAGACTTTGTGATTAATACCAAGCCCTGCTTCACATGTGGCAGCTTTGAACACACTTATCAAGATTGTAAGGCACCAATGGAGATGGTGGCTGCAAATCCCTTAAAGGATATGCAACCTAAAACCATTCTTCTAAATGCAGGGGCAAAATCCTTTTCCCCTTCCAAGTATGTTGCCCCTGCCTTGAGAAATAGGGTGAATAATAAATATGTTGTTCCTGCCCTTAGGAAGGAGAATGGTGTTCACCCAAAGCCCAACACTTCTGTGACCACCCCAACACCTTATACTGCATATAGATCTGGCTCTAGACCTTACCAACACATGAATAGAGGCCAAAACAAAAGGTGGGTTCCCTCTGCTAAGCATAGGGATTCCCCTGCTAAAACTGGGGTATCCCCTGCTAGAAAAGTTGTACATTCTAGGAACATGGGAAGATGGGGAAAAGTTGTGAAAGCCTCAGCTCGTTGGGTTTGGGCACCCAAAAGGGGTACTCAATCTAATGGTGTATCTCTAGTTTTTGATAAGCTATCCTACATTGATACACGAGGTAGATCAAAGTCTGTAATGGCTTGGGTCCCCAAGAAAAACTAATTTGTTTTTCTTTTTGCAGGTGACAAAGAAGACAAGGGATGATAGAGCATATTGGGATAGTGGATGCTCAAGAAGTATGACTGGACAAAAAGCGTACTTGTCTAATTTTGTACCCCTGCATGACAATGATGGTGTTTCTTTTGGAGATGGGCATGGAACTATAACAGGAAAAGGAACTATTGTCACAAATGGGATGACTTTTGACAATGTGTACTTGGTGAAAGAACTCAAGTATAATCTCTTCAGTGTGTCACAGATGACTGATAACAAGAATTTTGTCTTGTTTACTGACACTGAATGCTTGGTATTAGGAAAGGAGTTTGTCTTGCCAAAAGACACTCCAATTGTTCTCAGAACACCAAGACAGAAGAACATGTACACAATTGATCTC
Source organism: Glebionis coronaria (assembly GCA_025667525.1). Lineage (NCBI taxonomy): Eukaryota > Viridiplantae > Streptophyta > Magnoliopsida > Asterales > Asteraceae > Glebionis > Glebionis coronaria. The sequence continues at coordinate 71,210,594 of CM046882.1, read as the reverse complement.
AAGGACATATCTCTCCAAGACAATGAAACATGTTTCATTGCCAAAGCTTCAGCAGATGAATGTAAGAAATGGCATAGAAGACTTGGTCATCTTAATTTCAAGAACATGAACAAACTAGTAAAGCATAATCTGGTTCATGGTCTTCCTTCCAAGTCTTTTGCCAATGAACATACTTGTGCAGCATGTCTGAAAGGGAAGCAACACAGAGCATCTTGCAAATCAAAAACAAGTATGTCCACCACAAAGCCATTGGAACTACTGCATATGGATCTTTTTGGTCCTACTTCTGTGGCAAGTATAATGAAGAAATGGTACTGCTTAGTGATTACTGATGATTTTTCAAGGTTTACATGGACATTCTTTCTATTTGAAAAGAGTGACACAGCTGATGTACTCATTGGGTTCATCAATCAAATTGAACTGTCAAAAAGCATGAAGGTAGTTACCATGAGATCAGACAATGGTGGTGAGTTCAGAAATCAGAAACTGGACTCTTTCTGCATAAACAAAGGCATCAAGAGGCAATTCAACATTGCTAGAACACCTCAACAGAATGGAGTGGCAGAAAGAAGGAATAGGACACTCATTGAAGCTGCAAGAACTATGCTGTCTGATTCCAAACTTCCAGTTATCTTTTGGGCTGAAGCTGTATCCACTGCTTGTTATGTACAAAACAGGGCCTTGGTAATTAAGGCACACAACAAGACCCCTTATCAGCTGTTCAATGGAAGACCTCCCTTAATTGACTTTTTCAGACCCTTTGGATGTCATGTGATCATCTTGAACACTATTGATAATCTAGGTAAATTCAGTGAAAAGGGTGATGATGGATACTTTGTGGGTTATTCATTAAACAGCAAGGGATATAGGGTCTTCAACAAGAAGACAAGCAAAATCACAGAAAATCTTCATGTGAACTTTCTTGAAGACAAACCTGAAGATGTTCAAACAGGTCCTGACTGGTTCTTTGATATAGATGTACTTTCCAAGTCCATGAATTATGTACCTGTTGTCTTGCAGAACACTAACATTTCAGGTACTCAAGAAACAACTGGTGCAGAGAAGTCACCCCTGAGGTACATGAATGTACCCTCATTGTTTCCTAGTGAAGCTGATGATCAAGAAGATAATTCTGCTCCAGGAAAAGAACAGCCAATCTCATCCCCTGCTATGGCTGAAGGCAGTGGAATGGCTGAAAGCAGTGGAATCCAGGATTCCCCTGCTAGACAAATTGATTCCTCTTTCACAAAGGATCATGATGCTAATGAGACTACTGATGCAGAAAGAGAATCCCCACTTATTTCATCATCTACACCCATAAATGATGGTCCTATCATATCCAGCAGTGGAAGCAGAATCATCAGGAGTGGAGGTCCTAGTTATTCAGAACTTCATTCTGCTCACCAGCACCCATCTCTAGGTCATGCTGTCTCATTTGGGAGTTCCTTTGAGGACTTCTTTCCTAATCAAAATAGCCCCATCAATTCTGATTTGGAAGAAGATGAAACAGAAGTCATCATGCAGCCTACCTATAGAATCAATAAGGATCATCCTATCTCTCAGATCATTGGCAATCCTGAAGCCCCCAGACATACAAGGTATACAGCAAAGGAGCACAGCTTCATTGCTAATATCACCATGAAGTTCAATCATGACAACATGCAATGTTGTCTGTTTACTGCATTTTTGTCACAAGAAGAGCCAAAGAAGATTTTTCAGGCTTTAAATGACCTAAGCTGGGTTGAAGCCATGCAAGAGGAGCTCTTACAATTTGACATACAAGAGGTTTGGATTCTGGTTGATTGTCCCAAATGGGCAAGGCCTATTGGGACCAAGTGGGTACTCAGGAACAAAAAGGATGAAAGGGGAATAGTTGTCAGGAACAAAGCAAGATTAGTGGCACAAGGGTATACTCAGGAAGAAGGGATCGATTATGAAGAGGTGTTTGCTCCAGTAGCCAGGATTGAAGCTATTAGATTATTTCTTGCTTATGCCTCATTCATGGACTTTACTGTTTTCCAGATGGATGTGAAAAGTGCCTTCCTATATGGAACCATTGATGAAGAAGTCTATGTCATGCAACCTCCAGGGTTTGAAGATCCAGAACATCCTGACAAAGTATACAAAGTGAAAAAGGCCATGTATGGCCTTCACCAAGCTCCCAGAGCCTGGTATGGTACTCTCTCTAAATATCTCCTAGACAATGGATTCAGCAGGGGGAAGATTGATCAGACCCTGTTTACCAAGAAACAAAAGGGTGACCTTCTGCTAGTACAAATATATGTGGATGACATCATTTTTGGATCAACTAACTCCATGCTTAGCAAAGAGTTTGCCAAATTGTTGCAGGATAAATTCCAAATGAGTGCCATGGGAGAACTAAACTTCTTTTTGGGGTTACAAGTTCAGCAGCGGAAAGATGGGATATTTATCTCACAAGACAAATATGTGGCTGAGATTGTAAAGAAGTTTGGCATGTCTGATGGGAAGAAGGTGTCCACTCCAATGGACAAGGATCATCCATGGGGCAAGGATGGTCCTGAAAAGCCTATAGATGTCAGGAATTACAGGTCCATGATTGGGTCTCTTATGTATCTCACTGCTTCAAGACCTGACATCATGTTTGCAGTCTGCTTATGTGCAAGATACCAGGTGTCACCAACAGAGTGTCACTTATTTGCAGTGAAAAGGATTTTTAGGTATCTAAAATGTCATCCTACCTTAGGACTCTGGTATCCAAAGGAGTCACCATTTGAGCTGATAGCCTATTCAGATAGTGATTATGCTGGTGACAACAATGATAGGAAGTCTACAACAGGGGGATGCCAATTTTTGGGGAGCAGGCTTATATCTTGGCAATGTAAGAAGCAGACTATCATGGCAACATCCACAACTGAAGCTGAGTATGTAGCAGCTGCTGCATGCTGTGGTCAAGTTCTTTGGGTGCAAAATCAATTGCTTGATTATGGCTATAACTTCCTTAAAACCAAGATATTCATTGACAACAACAGCACTATTTGCATTATAAAGAACCCTGTTTTTCATAGCAAAACCAAACATATTGAAATTAGACATCACTTTATCAGAGATTGTTTTGAAAAAGGACTGATTGTCCCTGAGAAAATTGATACAGAACTTAATGTTTCTGATCTTTTAACAAAAGCTTTTGATGTAGGGAGGTTTCAGTATCTGGTTGCAGGTATTGGAATGGTTACTCCTTAAAATCTGATGTCTATTTTGTCATGTATAATCAGGGTTACTTTACTGCTGTTGTTGTATAATTGTTAGTCCATTTTTCCATCTCTTTCATTCCACTGCTTTTTAACACTGATTCCCCTGCTTGGGGTTCATTCCCCTACCAAGAGGATTTTTCTCTTAAGCTGGGTGTGTTCTTTTTACAAAAGTGGTTCTATGTGGTTTTAGACTAACAATGCAGAGGTTCATATGGTGCATACTATTCTCATTGGTGGATCAGGTATATACTCTATGTTTCAGGGGAGGTTAGGTCACACCTTTAGGACTTAGGGTATCCTTAGGATGCTCATATATGATCTTAGATCATATCCACTGGTGAGTGAGGGTTCAGGATAATGATGACTTGCTGCAAAGCTTGTCAGAACTCTGAAACCTTGAGGCACTGTAGTGTGTGCTTACATTTCTCTATTAAAACAGCTTGCTGTTCAAATACAGAACTGTGGCACACATTGCCAAGACTGACTGACCATAGGCAAGGGACAAGGTTGGGATGGTGACTGGGGTATGCATGTTTTCTTGGGATAACCTGGTGTAGGGGGACTTATGTATTAACTTTTTGTATTGGGACCATTGCTGAATAGAGGACTCTTGAGTTTCTATGTATCTATCTTGTGTATACAAGTGTGTGCATTAGAGCAGAGCTAGTTAGCATTAGTCTCTCCATGACTAGTTCAATACCCCTAGGAAAGTTTCCCCTGCTTTTATCTTTTATTCCCCTGCTTTCACAACATTCCCCTGTTTGACCGTTGACCGATAATACCGTTACCCTGTTCATAGCCGTTGGGCCTGCTTGCTTAAATTTTGGTTAGGGAATATTTTATTAATTTTTAAAAGATATTTAAGGCGCTTTCTTCGCTGATTGGTAATCTTTTCCTTCTATTTCAAATAAATTAATTTTTTATCAAGATTTATCCTTGATATTTTTGCAATTTGAAAATTTTGGTCCAATCACAGCTCTTCAATTCGCCTATATAAACTTAATTCCCTTTACCATCAGGTCCATCTTTCTCTCTCGACTTAATCCCACTTACCTATCATCTCTATAAACCTTCAAACTATTTTCAAAATTCATCATGACTCTTAAAATTGCTCCTAATCATAACCAAATTGCTTTGCTTCATGATGAACCAGCCGAGTTTGCTGATGCTGTGGCCTTTCTAAAGTCTTCGTACTTCAGAGTGGCCCTTCTCATCAATCCTCGAATCTATACCTCACACATTCAACAGTTCTGGTCTAAAGCCATGACCAAAACAGTGAATGGAGAGGTTATAATTCAAAGCACAGTTGATGGTCATTCCAAGGTAATCACACTTGCCTCCATCAGGGAGAATCTGCTCCTTGATGATGAGAATGGAATAACCAACTTTTCTGAGGCTAAAATTTTTGAAGGTCTTGTTAAATTGGGGTACAAACTTTCAGAAAATCAAAAATGTAAGTTTGCTAAAGGCCAGTTTGCCCCTCATTGGAAATATTTGATTCATACTATAATGCAATGTTTGTCACCAAAAACCACTACTTTTAATGAGGTTGGTAGTGAGATAGCTTCTGCCCTGATCTGCTTTGCAACAGGGAGGAAGTATTGTTTTTCTCAAATGATTTTTAAAGGCATGGTTAAAAATGTTTCAAGCACCTCAAAGTTTTGTATGTATCCAAGGTTTATAGAAATTCTGCTGAATATGAGTGATCATGGTCCCATTAAACACAGAAACTATTTTTCAGCAACCCAACACACCACCAAACTCTTCACCACACTACTTGCACCATCACCTTTGTTTTCTGGCAAAAACATTCCATTCACTTCAATTATGATGAACCAAATCAGACGGGAAGAAGCCAAAAATCAAACAGCCATAAATCAACCTTCTGATTCCCCTGCCAAGAACCTACCACCTGCTGATCCACAACAAGAAAGGCGTTCAAAATCTAGGTTTGCCAGGTCTCCCTTGCCTGGTGAATCTTCACAAGCAGCAGAAAGGAGAGTCTCCAAGAGTTTGGAGCAACCTGGGGGTTTGGCTGCCACTCCTGTCTCATCCTCAAGGGGTGAGCAGGATAGTGACACCATCAATAAGTCCTCTCCCCCACTCCATGATATCCGACAAGGGGAGAAATTCCCTTCTAGGATTGAGAGCAGTATGAAACCTTTGACAAATTTGGAATTGACGAAAATGTGCATGAGCCTGAAAAGGCAGAATGCACAACTAGTACAAGATGTCAAAAAGCAAGGTCTGGTTATCTCTCACTTGGAAACCAGACTTGCTACTCTTGAGGGGAGGAGAAAGCCCAGACTGATTCTTTCCACAGATGAGGATGCTTCCAAAGGGGAGGAAATTCCACACACAAAAGGGTCTACTGAGTATTATTCATATCCTGGTGGGGAACATGGAAAGATAACAAGTGCTCAGAAAGGGATGGAGAGAGACAGTGCTGATAAGGGAAGTGACAAGGGGAGTGCAACCAAAGATATTGCTCAAACATTGCTCAAACATTGCTCACCATGGGCAATCCAGAAGAAGCCCTTGCTTCAAAAGTTTCCCCTGCCATTGCTGATCCCACTGCTGTAAGTTTATCCCCTGCTAAGAACATTACTCAAACATTTATTAGGAAGAACAGAAAGCAACCAGCTCAGAAGGGGATAACAATCAAAGAACCTGCATCTAAAGCAAAACCAGCACCAGCAGTGGATCCAAAAGACAAAGGAAAAGGAATCATGGTGCAACAGCCCAAGAGAAAATACAAGCATCTGACTCCTGAACAGCAAAGGGCTCAAGAAGCACATGATGCACAAGTAGCTCTCAGGCTACAACAAGAGGAGATGGATATGTAGGACCAAAGAATGGAGAAGATGAGGCCCAAAGATATGCTAAAGCAGGTTGAGATTATGCATAGAGAACTAGATGACAGGGTACCTCATGTTGGAGAGTTTCTTGATCAATGGGAGAAGGAGTTGAAAAATGCTCCTTTGGAAGACAGGTATGAGTTGACTTGCCTTGTTTACAAATATCAAACTGAGTATCTGGAAAGAAGGGCAATTCAAATTCAGAGTGAGAAGTATCGAACTTTAGAGAAAGGGCAACTTGATCACTACAAAGTTCTGCTTAAGAGACATAGAAAGTGGAAGGATGGTGACTTCAGTGATATGAGTTTTGAAGCCATAAAAAGAGCAGTCAGACCAGTTCTAAAATTGTATGATGTGGAGGATTGGATGACTATCAACACTCCTGAGGAAGCTGAGTATCTTAGGAGACAAAGTGAAATGCTACAGAAAGCTAGAGAATCAAAGAAAAGAAAAGCTGGAGAGACTACACAAGCAGGTGCATCATCCCAAGCAGGGGCATCGCATCAAGCAGGTGGAAGTTTTCCAGAAGTACTTGAGAAGTCTGTACTTAATGTACAAAGAGCAGCAAAGAGACTCAAGAGAATGGAGAATGTAGGCATAGTTACTAAAGAGTCTCAAAGGCCTTCAAATGATGAGACTGATAAACAGCTAATTCTGCAGGAAAATGATGATATCTCACCTAGTGAACTTGGAAAGAAGTTTGCTATCATAGAGTATGCTGTTTATGAACACAAAGGGAGGACTTGGTGGAAGCTTACAAGAGCTGACAATACAGCACAGACCTTTCTATGTCTAGATGTCATGTTTCAAATTTTAGATAGTGAAGACTTAGAAGATCTGTGGAAAATATTGAAGAAAACGTTTGCTGCAAAACCTCCTACCATGGATGGTGTGGAGAAGGATTGGGTAATATGGGAGTGCATGCATAGGATGTATGAGCATGAGTTATTTGATCCTATATTTGATGCAGTAAACAAAGGAGATTTGTTGTATTGGAAGCTATTTACTAATTCTGGGGTTTATGAGGTGGTGATGGAAGGTGTGAGTGTGTACTTGCTCAATCATAGGTATTATCCCTTCTCTCAGGACACCTTGAAGAAACTGGCACAGGCTAACCTAATTGTAGATGCTAAGAAGCCTGTTGCTTATGATCTGGTAAGAATGGTTCATAGTCAGATTTGGCCAGAGAGTTTGTAAGCATCCTCATCAACTAGCATTTATTCAGAAACTTGTCTTTAGGGGAAAGCACAAGTTTAGGGGAGGATTGTTGGGAATAAATCTATGCTTATTTGTTTCCCCTGCTAGTTGATTATGCGTACCCCTGCTAGCGTAAGTTCCCCCTGCTAAATAACAAAGGCAGGGGGATTGGTTCCCCTGCTGAAGTCAAAGGCCCTGCCGTCAAAGATAAACATGGAATAGATTTTTACGCGTTTCAGTTATTATTCCTTAATACTTTCCATAGTTTGTTAGTAGTGATCTTGTACGTGAGTCCTTGTGCCTATAAAAGAACTCACTAGGTTAGCATGCAAAGTGTGTCTTTCTCATTTTGTCTTTCATTATATTACTTTAAGGTTTTGTAAACCCTAATACCATTTTGGGTATTCGTATATCTTTGATATATTAAAGTTCAACGTTTGAATCATATTTGTTCTTGTGCTAAACATTATATTCTGCATCTTGTTTAGTTGCTTTGCTTTGCAAAGTTTCTCTAGTGTTAGATTGAATTCTTTCTCTCTATCACAACCCTTAAACAAGTTATTAAGGTTTAAGATCTGACTTTGGGATCAACATATACTCCACAACAAAATGGTATATCTGAAAGGAAAAATAGAGTACTAAAAGAGATGGTTAACTCCATGTTGTCCTACTCAGGACTTAGTCAAGGGTTTTGGAGAGAAACTATGTTAACATCTTGCTATTTGTTAAATAGGGTTCCTAACAAAAGGAACAAGATTACCCCTTATGAACCCTGGACTAAACGGAAACCAAACTTGAACTATCTCAAGGTTTGGGGTTGTAGGCTGTTGTAAGACTCCCTAATCCAAAGGTAAAAACCTTAGGTGAAAGAGGCATTGAATGCATCTTTGTTGGATATGCTGAGCATTCCAAGGCTTATAGGTTCTATGTTATTGAACCCAATGATTCAGTTTCAATAAACTCGATCATTGAATCAAGGGATGCTAACTTTAATGAGACTAGGTTCTCATCAGTCCCTAGACCAAGCCTTAGGACTCCTACTGGAGTTGAGGACATTGGTGCTTCAGTGGAACCTCAAAGGGTCACTAATGAGGTTGTGGTTCAGCAACCTGAGCCTGAGCTTAGAAGAAGCACAAGGCATAGGACTCCAAAGAATTTTGGGCCCGAGTTTCAACTATACTTAGTTGAAGGTATAAGGGATGATGTCTCTGACCAGTACTACTATTGCTTTAATGTTGAGGATGATCCCAAAACATTTGATGAAGCAATAAAGTCCCAAGATGTTGCTTTCTGGAAAGAAGCAATCAATGATGAGATGGATTCCATCATTGGCAACAACACTTAGGTGTTGGTTGATCTACCTCCAAGTTGCAATCCACTTGGATGAAAATGAATCTTCAAAAGAAAGATGAAGGTAGATGGAACTATTGAAAAGTTCAAAGCAAGGTTAGTCATTCAAGGATTTAGACAAAAGTCAGGAATAAACTACTTTGATACTTATGCTCCTGTAGCACGCATAAGTATCATAAGAATGTTGATTGCCTTGGCAAGCATTAATAATTTGATTATTCATCAGATGGTGTGAAGACAACATTCTTGAATGGTGATTTAAATGAGGAGGTTTATATGAACCAACCTCAAGGTTTTATCATGCCTGGTCATGAAGGTAAGGTGTGTAAACTGATTAAGTCCTTATATGGACTCAAACAGGCACCTAAGCAATGGCATCAAAAGTTTGATGAAGTGGTTTTGTCTAATGGTTATTTACTTAACTAAGTTGACAAATGCGTATATAGCAAATTTGATGAATATGGTAAAGGAGTCATCATTTTCCTATATGTTGATGACATGTTAATCTTTGGTACTGACCAAGTTCAGGTTGATTTAACCAAAGAGTTTTTGTCATCAAGGTTCTCTATGAAAGACATGGGGAAGGCTGATGTTATCCTTGGCATAAAGATTAAACAAGAAAGTGATAGTATTGTAATTTCTTAGTCTCATTATATTGAGAAGGTCCTGAAGAAATTCAATCACTTTGATTGTACTCGAGTGAGTACACCTATGGATACAAGTGAGAAACTAATGCCTAACAATGGTCAGGCTGTCTCCCAGCTTGAGTATTCTAGGGTGATTGGTTTCTTGATGTATGACATGACTAGTACTAGGCCTGATATTGCTTTTGCAGTGGGTAAACTGAGTAGGTACACTAGTAATCCTAGTACTCAGCATTGGCAAGCTATTCAGAGGGTACTAAAGTATTTGAAAGGAACAATGGATTATTGTTTCTCATATACTGGATATCCTTCAGTGTTGTAAGGTTACACTGATGCAAGTTGGATCAGCAATACTAAGGATAATTCATCCACAAGTGGATGGGTATTCCTTCTTGGTGGTGGTGCAATTTCTTGGGCATCCAAGAAGCAAACTTGCATTACTGGTTCAACAATGGAATCTGAATTTGTGGCTCTAGCAGCTGCTGGTAAAGAGGCTGAATGGTTGAGAAACTTGCTTCTTGAGATTCCATTGTGGGTCAAACCTATGGCACCCATATCTATCCATTATGATAGTGCAGCTACATTGGCTAAGGCTTATAGCCAAATGTACAATGGTAAGTCTAGACACTTAGGTGTTAAACATAGCATGATTCGTGAGCTAATCATGAATGGGGTGATATCAATAGAGTTTGTGAGGTCTCAACAAAACTTAGCTAATCATTTGACGAAGGGATTGGCTAGAGACTTGGTTATAAAGTCTGCTAAAGGGATGGGTTTAAAGTCTAAACTAGTCACTGAATGCTAGGACACCCAACTCCCTCCTGAGGAAACTTGGGAGCTGAGTTCAATGTGGAAAGCTGAACATTCAGGAGATTGAAGCACATGTTTTACATATCATCCCAAGGATGTGCTTGTACCTGTTGAAAGGAAGATGAAGTTATAAACTTCTTAATGGTTAATTTCTTTGCAAAAGTGCTCAAGCAGGAGTACGAACTAAAGAGGAACCACCTATGTAAGTGTTGAGGTTTCGCCGCCTCAAGGAGCATGGACTTTGGCTCTTACAATATTTATGAATTGGATATGGACACATGGCTTGTATGGTGTCAGGAGCGTTTTAAGTGTTTGAAAACTTGTGTGTATTTTATCTTCAGGTATTCAAAGTAGTTGAAGGGTTCAATTCTTAGAACACCCTGATTCTCGAATATTTAAAGTGATATGCTAAGATGGAAATTCAATCCTCATGACATTTTCATTTATGCACTGGTTTTGTTAAAGTTGATTTTCATGCAAAAAGGAATTATACTAAATTGGGGAGGATTGTTAGAAATTTAGTGCAATTGTGGGATCGAGTCATACTTGTAAATGGGTCTGGAGGTACGGAGTGTACACCCATTAAGTCCCTGACCTGCCTGGACTCAATATAGTGGTTGTGCTGATGGTTATGAGCAGGAAGAAAAGTTCATCAGTAGGAAGCTGCTCCTGGTTAGGAAGTTGCTCCTGGTTAGGAAGTTGATCCTGGTTAGGAAGTTGCTCCTAGTTAGGAAGTTGCTCCTAGTGATGAACCACATGCTAAAAGTCTTTTTAACCTCTTTGACCAATCAATGAGGGTTTAATATTGACTTGATGACCAGGTTTATGGTCATGTAACCACTATGATTTCATGTAGGTAATTATGAGCTTAATTGGCTGATTAATGCTCTTAATACCTTTGACTATGAGTTACATCCTTCTAGGAATGGGATCACTATAAATAGTGATCATATTTTGCATGATAAAGAGATAGAAACAAGAAACACTTACACGCACAGAGTTCTTGATTTGTGCCTAAAACAAGAACTAACTCGTGGTTTTATCCCAAGGAGGTATTCGTGTTAACCCATGCATAGGGTCGAATAATCTTCTTTGGAAAGTGATTACACGACTTCAAGAGATATCCGGTAACCATTCATTGTCAGATAGTTAGGCTATTGATTATCTTTACCCTGTTGGAACAAAGTAAACCCCAACAGGTAATACTGATTTTCAAAGTCTATAAACATAATTTAATGAGTCTATTAGTGGTTTTAAAAGACGGATTTTCGAGATAATACTTTTAAAGCGGTATGAACGGTTTTATAAAACAAGTGTACAATCTGTCCCAAATTTGGAGTCGAGTAAAGTGTCGAGCTGATGGATTTTAAAGTGTGAACTTTGGTTCAAACTTTGGTGAGGTCTTATACAGGTTATAAGTGACATTGACACCAATTTTCATCAAAAATCGGACAAGTCTAGATAGGGTAGATCGGTGTGTACATTCGGGGTGTACTTGTTGATTTTATTTTGGACACATAGTTCAATGCTTGTGTTGCGTGAGTTTGAGTATTCATCATCGGACATGGTGACTTATTCAAGTTCTTAGTCATTATATAAATGACTTAGCTACTGGTCCAAGTAAGGTTAAAGGATAGTTTGACTTGCGTTGAATTGGCGTCGTATGACGGGTAAATTTCAAGTGCAAGTGTTTAATCGTGTAGTGTTGGATAAATAGGTTAGTATGGATTCTTTTGGTTCATGTCATTGGTTTTGAAACATGAATACTTTGAAAACATTTGAGTCATATTATATTTGGTGTATATCGATATTTGAGTTTGAGTCTTAACGTGCGCCTTATTGTGATAGGTTGCGGTTTTCGTGTTTCCCCGGGCATCGATATCGTCGGTGATCGTCTCACTACCATTGTTTCTACTCAGTTGCTGAGTACCGTGATTTGGCTTACCTCGTGGCTAAGGTGAGTTCATAGCCCCTTTTTACTCATACATGGTTTCTAAATACGGGGAGAGATTATACATGGTGGAACACAACCATTTAAAAAATGTATGCTATCCAGAACTTGTATGCTATCCAGATCATGTATGCTTTCCAGAATTTCGATATTATTATTGCTTTTTAGACTAGCCTTGAGTTTCATCTCTTCGATCATGAACCGTTAATGTCCTGTGTGCATTGCGTGAAGCGCGAATGTTGTGGGTGGATCCATCAGGATTGACTATCCCCGTCCTGATTACCTTGACGCACTAATATTTGTTTATACCTGAGTATTTAGGCTGAATACTTACGTAAGTTAAGCTTCGGTTCATGAACTAAACATCAATAATAATTATAACGTTTCGGACTATGGTTGACGTATATAACCATACTCCATACTACTTGTTTTACAAATGAATGATTGTGTTCCACACCTTTACTGCTAAACCTATGAATATCACTCAACTTTATGTTGACAATTTTACATGTTTAATATCAGGTATTATTACTTAGCTTTGCTTGGATGGGAGCCCGCAGGATATTATCGCAACTTGGAGATTTCTGTGATGCTTTTAAAAGATTGGTTTTAGTATAAACTGTCATAAATTTTTTATATCTTTTGAGCAACTTTATGTTATAAATCATGATGAAATAATATATCTTTCCGCATATAAAACTCTATGACCTATGTTTAAAACTCTGATCATTTATGATGTAATATATATGTTTTTATTACGTCAGCTTTGTGTCAACTGTAATTCACTGTTTCTTGTACCATGACGTGTTACCCCCTCATTGCCTAGTTGTTCCATGTCAGATTATGAGGGTCTCACAGGATCGAACACCTTTTCCTTTAGGGGAAAATAAGAAAGACACTCAGTAGACCTTGAAGAAGATTCGCACATACACCTTACAATCTCATCCGAAGAAGGTGGAAAGACAGGTGTCAAAACATAAATACTGCGAATGTTGGTGTCGTCCGATTTCTTTTCCTTTGAAACGGGTTTCTTAAAATCCGAAGGAGGGTAAAGGCCATAATCGAAATCCAAAGTAGGAGAATCATGCTCATTAGGAAAGTAAGTATTGAGAAAGGTGGCGAAATCTTCCTCGAAAGAGTAATCCTCTAAAGTAGTATCAAGCGTTGTTGGTGGAAGACCCTCATCAAAGATAGGAGCAAAAACATCATCAGAAGACACAACAGTTGAAGAATCACTCGAAATAGTGTCATCATCATCAAAGTTATCATAAATCAGCATGTCTTCATAATCGGAGGTAAAATCATCATAATCATCATAAATTGGTGGATCACCCACATCGGAAAGAGAATCATTAGAATCGTCCACATGTTCTTGAAAAAGTGGATTATCATAGAAAGGCTCGAAAAGAGGATTGTTGTGTATTACAAAATCATTGACGTCAAGCTTTGTAGTTTCCAAAGGAGTTGTAGCTCGTCTTGAAGCACATCAATCATTTTCGGCGATTCTTTTCCATTGGATTTGCTTGTAATCTTCCCCATTTTAAAAACTTGTTGATCATTCCCAACCCTAAGGATTAGTTCACCTTCAGCAACATTGATTAATGCTTTTCCAGTTCGCAAGAATGGCCTTCCAAGTATTAACGGAATACGAGGATCCATCTCATAATCAACAACAACAAAATCAACCAGAAAAGTGAAGGTACCAACTTTAATAAAAACATCTTCAGCAATACCAACGGGGTAAGCGAGAGTTCGATTTTCTAGCTCAAGAAGAGTCATACGGGTTGGTATAAGATCGGGTAATGATAACTTCTTCCAAACACTTAATGGCATTAAATTGATAATAGCCCCGAGATCGGCTAAGGCAGTACAATCTTTGATTTGAGAAAATGAACAAAAGAACACAAAACGACCAGGATCTCCAAGTTTTTCCGGAATTTCTTTGAGAATGAATGCAGAACAATTTTCATTTAATCGAGTATTAACAAAGTCAGTGTTGGAAATGTGTTTTCCCAAAGAAAGTCTCGGTCACATCATTATTAGCATAGATCACGAGCCATAGTATATTTAGAACTTTGTAACTTGGAGCGACCTCCCTTAGGGGGAGATTGTTGGAAATACGTTTTACGTATTTATGAAGGATCGGTCGCTCCAATGATAATTATGTAATGGGCTCGTGATCCACTTTGTAAGTGTATAGTCCATATAGCCCACATGTAGGGTGGGCTATATATATACCCCTCCTAGCATGTTAGGAGGGGGTTGGTTAGTTCATTCATTCATAACATTTTATTAATCTAATCACTTTCTCTCTCTACTTTTCTTCTCTCTCCTTTCTCTCTCTACACCTAATCTCCTTCTTCCCCATCTCTTCCACCAAATCCATAGATCTAATCCATCATTTACCAAATCCTTAGAATCCGTAGGCCTACAATTGGTATCAAGAGCCATGGTTGAATCTTAGGATTTGCATTTTTTTATCTTTTGATTTGGTGGTAAAAATCCTTTCTTTTCTAATTTTCTATCCATCTTTTCATCATTCGATCATTTTTTTTATCAATTTTTATAAATTTTATCAATTTTCATTTTTTTATCAGTTTTATTTTTTTTTCTCGTGTGTTATCAGTTTTTTTATTATCAAGTTTTTTAATCATATCCGTTTTTAATCATATCATTTTTTTTATCAGTTTCTCAGTTTCTTATTTTGTTTATCAGTCAAGTTTTTATTCAGTCGTTCTTTTTTCATTTTTTAATCATTTTTTTATTCAGTCATTTTTTTTTCTAGATCAGTTTTTTAATCACAATTTTTTTTAATCAGTTTCTTCTTCTTTTTCATAACTGTCCATGAGTCCAATCCAAAACAGTCCAAAAATTGTCAGTTCTATCAGTTTTTGAGTTTCTGTTCCGGCGATTCGTCTTTCCGCATAGGTTTTCCGAATGGTCATTTTTTCCAAATACATTTTTTCCGAATAGACCAAAAGTTCCGAATAGACCAAAAGTTCCGAATAGACCAAAAGTTCCGAATAGACCAAAAGTTCCGAATAGACCAAAAGTTCCGAATAGACCAAAAGTTCCGAATAGACCAAAACTTCCGAATAGGAAAAAGTTCCGAATAGGACTTTCCGCATAGAAAAAGTTCCGAATAGGACTCGTCACAAACACAACTCATAATCCCTCGCTCACCCCAAACATACCATCACCCTCGTCTGATTCAACACCCTCGTCTCACCTTAACCCTTGACTCACCACAACTCCCACACTCGGACACCACTCACAAAACCACTTGAAATCCTCACACTCTCGACACTCGAAAACCCTCTCCCTCAGACCAAACAACTTTCGAAAAACACCCTTACAATCTCAAATCAAAACAACTTTAGAAAACTCTTGACCAGACCCTCACCTCGACTGACCCCCTTACAATCTACCCTCGAAAAACCCTCTCAACAACCTACCCTCGACACCCCCCCACCCTCGACACCCCCCTTGACCAACAATCCCCAAACACACTCTCGTCACACCTCCACTCCCTCACCCATTTTCAACAAACAGACTCAACCCACCAATCTAGACTCTCGTTTTTAATCTCAAACAGCATCACTCAAAACCATTTTTTAATGACAACACAACAAGAAAGACGCGACAGATGAGAGATAGACTCGATTGATCTCAAGATTAACAACCAGAATATATAAAACAATACCTACCTGAGATCCCTGTTAGGAGATCTTGAAGTCATTTCTATTATACTTTTCGATGGTGATATACGATTTGAAGATTAGAGATTAGGTTTTTTTGGGTATATCAAGATTTGTGAGATTGGGAGGCGATATTTTTTATTTTTTGGGTGTGTTATCAAGAAAGAGAGAGAGACGGAGTTGTAATTTTTTTGGGAAATAAAAGATAGGATTAGGTTTTGTGGTGAGTGGGACGGAGAAATCGAGAGTTCAGTTTGTGTTGGTGAGTGTGTCCCACGTGGAATGATGAGTTAATTTGACGGAGAAAACAAGAAACAAAGTGTCCAGCCACGTGTGTCACTTTCTTAATATATCCGTTTTTTTAATATATCCGTTTATTTTTCTTTAAACGTTTTTTCTTGTCTTTAAACGTTTTTTTTTTCTTCTTTAAACGTTTTTTCTTTACTTTTATTTTTCTATTTTAGTCAAAGTTTGGGAAAAGTTTTTTTGTGGGAACGTGTATACACGTTTTGTGTGGGAACGAGACTATCTATCTTTTCTAGTTTCATTATCAATTTTTTTTTTCTTTAAATAGATAAATCATATTTTTCTATTTTTTAGTTTAAATTTCAAATTTTTCTAATTTGTTTAGTTTAAATAGATAATCACAATTTTCTTTTTTAAAATAAGTTAATTTTTTATATTAATTTTTTGGCAAAATCGTATTGAGGCGGGTATTTTAATAGAATTAACGTGGAAAAATATTTGACGGGTTCAAATTTTTCTGGCCGGATTTGAAGTCAAATTTACGAGTGAAAGTGACGGGATATATTTTTAGCAATTACGGATTTTTGATCGGGTTTTATTCATAATCTTTTGAGCCGATAACACTTTTTGAGCCGAGTCGTATTGTTCAAACCCGACAACAACAACAGCCACATCATTTTTCCTCGATTACCAATGGAATCGTTAAAATCGACACTTAAAGAGGGAGAATCGCATCAAGTGTAAGCCAACGCTAGGGAAAGTGGTATAACTTCATTTCGAATGCTTCAGTATCATCTAGTTAATCTTTCACGGATTCAAGGAGGGAGCGAATTTGTGACAATCTTTGGACAAGATCGTCATATATTCATCGACTCAATTTTCACCACTTTGACCCAACTCGCCGAGGAACTTAACAATAAAAGCTTTAATCACTCTGCATCGGCACTTGCTTATAAGGCTCTTGTGACACAACTCACGCCTTTCCTCCAGTTCAATATCATCAAGTCTGAAAGTTCAATGATTTGCCAATCATTTCTTCGAGATACACATACTGAACTTCGAGTCTTCCGTGATACAATTCTGAAACTCATGACATCAGTCTCGTCTTCGATTTATCAACAATCACAACTTCAGCAAACGTATGATAATGGAGTGCAAGAATCAATGCCGCAGATGCAAGAGGAGAATGGTCATACGGTTGACAACTTGGAGCCTAACGATGGCAAGAGCACGGATTCAGAAGGACAACATGATATCAGTGGCACGTCGGGGAATGTTCACGAGATTTCTCTTGATGACACCTTACCCATTTATGACGAAGAGCCTGCAAACATGGTACAATGTGATGTTGGTTATGATGTATATGACATGCCGCATATTGAGCATTCTGAACCTAATTATGACAAACATGGGATGGAAAAGAGTGATAGAAATACCACTTCTGATTCATCCGATGTAAGTCATAATGGGGGAGAGATTGTTCAGAATGCTATAGTACATCATGAAAATTGTATTATAACTGCTTCATTGTCTGCTTCTGATTCCAAGATTAGAGAGCTCGAAATGATTGTAGCTCAACAATTAAAAGATCTTGAGGATGCCAAAATTGAATTTTCTAAGAAAACGGATAAATTTGAAACATACTTTGAAAAACTTGAAAAGTCAAACGTTGTTCTTGAAAGAAAATTGGATCAAACTATTCTAGATTCTAAAGCTGAAAAGGATAATCTTTTGAAACAAATTCAACTGCTTGAATCTAAGTTGGCATCCCAAGATAACTTGCTCAAAGAAAATGAAACGTTAAAAGCCCAAGTTCAGGAAAAGGTATTTGCTATAGCTGTGTTGAAAAACGAGTTAAGGAAAAATAGAGGAACTAGTGTGGACACTAAGCTTGAAAAACCATCAATCTTGGGGAAACCGCCTACAAATCAGTTCGTCAGACAACCGATTGTCAGACAACCTACTGCATTTAGATCCGAGCGACCACAATCCTCGAGACCGCGGTTTGCCTCCCAAGTTGATTTGGTTCATCTTTCTAGACCAGACACTCTAGCAACTAGGCCCTATGTGATCACTCCAGCTTTAGCAAGACCAAATCATATGATTGCCTCTAGTTTCCCTAAAAATACCAAGACCACGTCTAGAACTAGTTCAAATGACGTTTGCCATAAATCTGGTCTTGGGGAAGCTAAGCAAAAGACACATGCAAGAGATAGCAATGTCCAACCTAGTCAGATGCCTTCTAGATTACCCAACACTGCTAACCGTAGCATGCCATCTTCTAGGAGCATCGATCAATCATCTAGGAATTATTCAGACATTAAATATGCTACTTGTAAAACATGTAGAAAATGTGTCTTTACGGCAAATCATGATGCTTGTGTCAAGAAATTACTTGATGAGGTAAACTCCCGTGCTAGAATTAAGTCCCAGTGGATAGCTAAAATCAAACCCTTTGGTAAAGTTTGGCGCCCCACTGGTAGAACTTTTACTCTTGTAGGAAACGAGTGCCCTTTAACTAGGATAGTCTCTGATTCTACGAAGACTACTAGGGAGGAAATTGCAAAGGATGATACATCACTTAAGCCCGAACTTAAGATTTTCTATAAAAGGAAACGTTTGCCAACTAAGACAAGTGAATCATCCCCTCAGGCCACCTCTGACACAAGTAAAGCCAACTGTGAACCCCCACGTGCTTCAAAAATAGATATCTCTAACCCATGCAAAAGTATACAAACTCCTAATGAGAATGCAGGTACCAAAGTTGATGTTCCAAAAGAACGAAGCGGTCCAATCGTTGTATACCGTTCAACTAAGGACACTCTTAGAGTTTGGTTGTTGAAGAAGCAGATATCAGAGAAACAACTGTCTCAGGGGATTCATGGTTAAGTTGCACAAAGACTTATAGTCACATCACAGACTATAACTCGCTCTTCAAAGAAAGGAAAGTTTATCGCCGATGATAAACTTATCCTAAAAACGAGAAATTCATTTTTCTCGGGCATGAGCTTATATCAAAAACATTCCAAGTTTTTAAGCTCATGCATCAAGGCTTATAGATAAATGACAGTCTGTAACCCGTTCTTCAAAGGCAGGAAAGTTTATCGCCGATGATAAACTTATCCTTACAACGAGAAATTAATTTTTCTCGGGCATGAGCTTATATCGAAAACATTCCAAGTTTTTGAGCTCATGCACAATGACTTACAGTTAAACGTCAGACTGTAACTCGATCTTAAACTAAAGGAAAGTTTATCGTTTATGATAACTTATCCTCTTAACGAGAAATTCACCTTTCTCGGTCATGAGCTTGTTTTAAAACATTCGAAGTTTTAAGCTCAGAAAGGAAAGTGTATCTTTTAAATAAGAGAACTTTTCCTCGTAACGAGAAATTAACCTTTCTCGGTCATGAGCTTTCCGTTAAAACAGTCAAAGTTTTCAAGCTCATGAATACGACTTCTAAGTAAATGTCAGCTTAGGACTCGTTCTTCAGATAAAAGGAAAGTTTATCACCGATGATAAACTTATCCTTAACAACGGGAAGTTTACAACTTCTCGGACTTGAGCTCGTTTTATAAGATATTCAACATCTTAAGCTCAAGTAATTGATCTTCAAAACTTTGAACACAATTTTTCGAGAATTTCTCAAAAGGTTTTTTCTAAATCTTTCAAAATTGTGTGTTCAAAAATGTTTTGATAAAAAGAGCATGTCTTCTGGAATCGATAATATTTACGAACCTAGAAATGTCATTCAATAATGACACGGGGTTGTAAATAAAGTTCGAGCAGAAGTTCAAACTTTTAAAACATGCTCAAAATGGTTTGCTGTTATTTCAGATAGCAACCCGCTTTTCATAATCAAGTCAAGCATTTCACCGGAAAGCTTTGACTCAACAACGAGAATTAATTTTCTCGGGGACGTGACGAGGTGACCATCATTCGTGAACAAGAACCATGTGCTTCTTTCATATGCTGTTCTCCATTATTCAGGTCCAACCTCGTACATTGCTAATCTTGTGAATTCATTATTATATCTGATCTTTGCACGTAATAAATACCTTACACTTGTGTTTAAAAGGTATTTAATTTACGTTTCAAGTACACCCTCATTAATTTGAGGGGGAGCTTGTTAATATCACGAAGATAATTGGACTTGCATTTTTCTTCCCAAATTTTCTTAAAAAGCTATTAAATCAATTGATATTAAAAACATTGATTGAGTTAATATTTTTAATATGGGGGAGAAAATGTGATTTAATATGGGAAATGATTAATCACAAATGGTTTGACTTAACGTGCTAGCTCATCCCGACATGTGCGAAATGTTTTCGGATATCGTGGCATATGTTAAGGGGGAGCAAAATGGATTTGCACTTCAAAATGGATTTCATGGTGACATATACTTACCCAAAACATCTCTTTTCACGACGGTGACGACTGTGGTGACATAAGGATGGTAGGATAGGTTAAAGTCCAATGATTTCTCTAGAACCGGAGGAATCTTCCCAAGGACATTCCATAGCTAGAAATAGTAGTCCTTAGGAAAGATGGAGAAAGATTGTGAACGTAGCTGAATGCCGACCAAGTACTTAAGTTAGCACTGGAATAATCACAACAAGGTGCTAGTTATGACGTATTGGTAAGCATTGAAGGGGTTGAAGAATGAAAAAGAATTGTAAAGATAAAGGGTGTAAAGAAAGAAGCCCTCCTTACAACTTTAGGCAGAAACCGGGTCAATAGATATGCTATTGAGGTCATTTTTGCTAATGATTCTCGGTATTGAAGAAAGACATCATGGACCCAGTGATGCAATGCACAACCCTTCCCAGCTAACTCAAATATCTCTCAAAAGGTATTTGTTTTAATCACACGGAGATCAACACATTATCTATTGATTTATTCATTCCGAATAAATTGGTATTGAAAAGGTGGCACTCCTCTCCAGCCTCCGATCACTAAAAATCCAAAATGCACGATCGAGTCTAGAGCCATTTGAGATCATCAAATATCTCATTAGGACACACTTTCATTATTCCTTGCTTGTTCACACAATGTGAAAAGTAAGAAAGATCTTAAGAGTCCTACGCAAAATCTTCATGATCTTGCCTGAACATCCGAGTAATACGAAAGTATTTACAATGAAGATGGAAATCCTTCTTGAGCGAATATCAAAAAGCTCATGGTAGGTGACTTGTGCGATTCTTTATGAATCAAACTTGTGATAACTGGAAAGCAACAGTGGTTTAATTCTTAAATGAATTTAAACACGTTCAAGGCCTCTACGCATTATCATATGATCTTGCCAGAACACTCAGAGTGACTCTTTATTGATCACAGTGACGAGTGGAAATCCTTCTAGTGTTAACATCAAACAGCACTTGGTAGGTAACTTGCAAGATTCTTTATGAATCAAGCTCGTGACAACTGGAAAGCAACGATGGTGCGGTTCTTAATTGAACTTCACTTGTTCCAGGAACATGAATTGACGGCTTCAAATCATACGGATAATATTATCCAAATGATTCACTCTTTACGTTCGCAGTCAGCTTTGGACGGTCGAGTAAAGAGAACGGGTTTACCCGCGAAATCTTGTCAAGGAGGTTCTTAATTGAAACTACCTGCCACAAGTACGATATTTAATATCGTCCAACGGTCTTCACCGACCGGAGGTAAAATGCTACCGAATTAGAATGAAATGTTCAAAGCCATTTCATCCGTGTATATTGTTTGTTGCTAACTGTCTTATGCAGCGTAACAAGAAGGTGGCATTGCGGTGTACAATCCAGAAGAAGTCGTCACCACATGCTTATACTACATACACTTAGTACTTCAACAAATTCAAGAAAGTCTGAAGGTCAAGTCTTCCGCTGTATCAAACTCTGAAGCTTTCAAGAATTTAAAGGTATAAGTATGTGGAACATGAAGTCACGAAGAGGCAAATTTCACAAGTGATGAATGCACAAGGTCAAGGCAAGGAAACATGCTCAAGACTAAAGTCAAAGATCACATCAAGCATATTCACAAGAACAAGATCGAAGACTCAAGCATAGTATGCTAGGTTTAAGATTTTGTAAAATGGTGTGACCTCCCTTAGGGGGAGATTGTTGGAAATGTGTTTTCCCAAAGAAAGTCTCGGTCACATCATTATTAGCATAGATCACGAGCCATAGTATATTTAGAACTTTGTAACGTGGAGCGACCTCCCTTAGGGGGAGATTGTTGGAAATACGTTTTACGTATTTATGAAGGATCGGTCGCTCCAATGATAATTATGTAATGGGCTCGTGATCCACTTTGTAAGTGTATAGTCCATATAGCCCACATGTAGGGTGGGCTATATATATATACCCCTCCTAGCATGTTAGGAGGGGGTTGGTTAGTTCATTCATTCATAACATTTTATTAATCTAATCACTTTCTCTCTCTACTTTTCTTCTCTCTCATTTCTCTCTCTACACCTAATCTCCTTCTTCCCCATCTCTTCCACCAAATCCATAGATCTAATCCATCATTTACCAAATCCTTAGAATCCGTAGGCCTTCAATTTTCATTTAATCGAGTATTAACAAAGTCAGCCATCTTCTCCTTCTTACTAAGTAATAAGTGTGTAAACACTTATCCTTTTGCCACTAAAATCAAGGAAAAACAAGACCTAATCATGTGTTTTACATCATAAATGTCGGAATTACGCGTGGTTTTGTGTTCTTGTGTTTAAATAGGTACAAATGATCAAAAAGAAGAGAAAACACGGGATTTCACGGTCAAATGTCGAAGAAAAGTCAAGTAAGAGTCAAAGACAAGATCAAAAGTCCAAAAGTGTGCAAAGATCACGGTAATCGATGAAAATCGACACGAGATTGATGAAAAAGATCGAGGAAGCCAAAATCGAGCTCGACATGAGTGGATTTAATCATTTGTCGAATAAACAAGTCAAGTGGGTCCCACATTGGAGCAATTGGGCTTAAAAGCCCAATTTTGGACATAAGATGCATTAATTTTGGAACAAGCCCAAGTACTGGCCCAATATGGAAATTGATACACGGCTTGACATGTTTGGGCCAAAAGCCCAAATCAATGAAATAAAAGAAACGAATGACATGAATTGGGCCTATGGTTTATTTACAAAACGTGTTTACACGTTTTATATTCAGTCAAAACTTTTCACTCACCATTTACTCTATAAACCGTTTCACCCACTTGTTCCCATTCAGTCATAAATATCTCACACGTTTTTTATTCTCACCCACACATCTTTATTCATTCCCCACACACTTTTTATATTTACTTCGTTACAAACGAAGTTTTGTTCTTCTTCCCCATTTTTCATCTCACACCTGACCAGTAAAAACTCTACTGTTCAAAAACCCTAGGTTAATAAAAAGCCAAAATGAAAAAAGGGCTTTTTAATTAATCAGTTAATTCAAGAAAAGGGAAATTAAAACCCCAAGTTTTAAGGAAGAGAAGGTATTGAGGGGCTGTGCTACGTGGCTTCGTTTAATTGGTGTTGACACCTCATCTCCCAAATCCCACCAATCAGAAGCCTTTAAACAAACACAAGCAACACAAACCCACTCCACATTAGCAATCCGTGCCTCATGGGCCAGTTTCAACCATTCGATTAAAGAGAGAGAAGAAGAGAAGAGATCAAGGGCCAAGATCATTTTACTTGGTCACCAAGGATGCCTAGAAGGTTCGGGGGATCCTTATATAAACCCCCCTGTTCACATGTAATGTTCATGCTTTTTCTTTATTTTTAATTTTCAGAAAAATTAGTTGATTAGGGTTTTAATATTGTAATTTTATTTTTCCAAGTATTGTAAGTTTGAGTTTTAAATTAATGAAAGATTAAAGTTAGTTTTAATTCTCGTCTTGTTTGATTTTGAAGTTATTACTCTTTATTGAATAGGTTTGTGAAAAATTTTGGTTACTGTTCTCGATTTGTTATCGTTATAAATAAATAAATAAATAAATAAAGTAAAAATAAATAAAGAAAAGTAGTATATATATTTCCCCTACTGGGAAGTATATTTCAAGGTTACTGTAG
Source organism: Glebionis coronaria (assembly GCA_025667525.1). Classification (NCBI taxonomy): domain Eukaryota; kingdom Viridiplantae; phylum Streptophyta; class Magnoliopsida; order Asterales; family Asteraceae; genus Glebionis; species Glebionis coronaria. The sequence continues at coordinate 71,186,563 of CM046882.1, read as the reverse complement.
ATTCGGGTCATCAGTTCAAGAAGCGGTTCGATCAAGGTGGTGTTTGTTTTGTTTGGTTCGTGATAAGTTTGTTGATGAAACGGTTTAAATCAAAGGTGGAGTTTGTTTAGTTTTAGTTACGGTTCTTAAGGTTGCTCAGCGCAAACCTTCGTCTCAAAGGAATCATCACAAGGTTCACCTTCATCTTTTTCTTAGTTTTTTTTAATTAGTCAGTTATTGCAATCTGTTTAGTTTATTTAAGTTTTAATTAACTGTTTTAAATAGTTGATACGCGTGAAGTTCAGATTTGATATTATCAGTATGTGTGGTTAATTTAGTTGATGTTTGGATTGATCTGCTTTGCTTTGGGTTTAATATAGTCGGTTTTGGGTTATGTTCATTAGCTTATTTAAGTCGGGTTATATATGCTTATTAGGGATTGCCTATCTAGCTTATTTGGTTGTCATTTATGCTTGTTTGGTTATTCTGAATATTAGTGTCTGCTTATGTGATAGCTTGTTTAGATTTTTAAGTCAGTTGGTTATCGCTTATTGCTCGTGTGCTTATTTGATATATAGCTTATTCGGTTGCATTTAGCTTACTTGTTTCTGCTTATTTGCCTGCTTATTGTTTTTATTTTGCTGATATAACCTCAGACCCAATTGGTCTGAGGGTTTTCATTCTGTCCAAAAATCAAAAGTTCCAAAAAGAAAGTTAATAATATTATTAGCAAAAAAAAAATTGTCCCTCACGTGATTCGAACCTTTGACCTCTCGCATACAGGTCGAACGCCTCAACCAACTCAGCCAGGCTAGCTTTTGTTTATATTCTTGCTCAGTTCAGTAATATAGCATAATTTTAGGGGTGGCAGTTTTTATTTAATTAAAATTAGTTTAATTAAAGTTAGTTTTATTAAAAAGTTAAATTTAAATTCCGTTTTTATAAAAATTCAAAAAGACAAAAAATATTTTAGTTACTTTTATAATTTAAAATTACCTTTCATTTTAATTTTGTTTATTTAAAAATAGTTTTTATTTACATTATTTTAGAAATAGTTAAATTAATCTAGTTTTTTTTTTTAAATTAAGTTTTTACATTAAGTTTTCAAAATAGTTTAATTAGATTTAATTTAGATTCATTTCAAGTTAGATTTATTTTAAAAATAGTTTGTTTATTAAAATTAGTTTTAATTAGATTTTTAAATAGCTTTCATTTAAAATAGTTTTAATTGGTTTAATTTTTACATAGGTTTATATTTTCAATTAGTTTTAAAATAGATTTAATTAAATTAGTTTTTTTAATTTTAAATATAATTAGTTTAAAAAGACAACAAAAATATTTGTCACCAAAAACAAAAATAATTTTACGTTAAACCGGAAATCAATTCGAGTCGAGTCGAGGAAAAAACGAACTTAATTAAAAGGACTAAAAATCCTAGTTTCAAAATGGCGCCGCTGCCGCTTCGCTCGTACGATTGACGATTTTTCGTGAAGACGTTTGGATTTTGGGATCCGTTCTTTTTGAACGTTACGTTTTCGTGCAACAAAATCAAAAATACAAAAAAAAAAATCAAAAACTTAAAAAAACAAAAAAATTAAAAAATCACAAAAGCAATTTCTTTCCTAAGAATTGCACCAAAAAAAATTAAAAAAATCCAAAAGTAATACTTTTTCCTAAAAGTATTACACAAAAAAATTACGTATTAGTGTTAATTTTTAGTTCGCTTTCTTTCAATTTTTATTGTGAATATATATTTTTCTAAAAAAAATACAAAAAGATTTTTCATTTACTATAGTATATTACGTAGAACAATAATTTACCTACTTTTCAAATAAGCCTTAGTTGGGATTTCATCACCCAACTATTGTAGTCGAATCCTAAACGAAATAAAAAGGCAAAATAGATAAATACTAGTAAGACGTTTGAACTCAAAATATACAAACTATAAGGTGGGTATAAGGCGACGCGCTATAAAAGGCCGTCTAAGGAAAAAGGTTTTTAAGTGCTTTGTGCCACCTCGTTTCCCCGCTTGCTTGTGCGTATATTGAGAGGGACGACCGATTATTGGTTTGCCGACTCAATTAGTATTAAGTATATATTTTTGTAACTTTTTCATATTGCTCATCGAGAGGGAAAATCCTTTTCCTCTCAAAGTCGACCGGGGTCACCTACCTCATTCCAATTTTTAATTGTATGCGCACTCGCGCGCGTACATACATACTGAGTGGTGTACCAAATACTTCTAATTCTTCCAAAAAGAAGAAGAAGAAAAACAAAAAGACCGTCATTCAATCCGATCCCGAGAATCGAGCTTTCGACATAACGATGGCAACGGATAATCGACCAATGATTGAGATTCTTCAATCTCACGTTGAAGGAAACGATGATGCGATTGTGGTGCCGACCATTGGAGCTAATTATTTTGAACTTAAACCGGATTTTATTCGAATGGTTTCCGCTACACCATTTTTAGGTCGTACTAATGATGACCCACACGCTCATATCAAACGATTCATCCAATTAGCAAATACCGTCAAATACAATGGGGTGCCACAAGAGGCCGTTCGCCTCCAACTTTTTCCTTTTTCCCTCGAGGGACAAGCCCGGATTTGGCTTGATAAGGAACCACCCCAAAGTATTACCACATGGATCGACTTAGAGACCAAGTTCATTAACTACTTTTTCCCACCATCACGGACTACTTCTTTAAGGAATGAAATAATCAACTTTGAACAACAATATGGGGAAACGTTTAGTGAGTCTTAGGATCGATTTAAAGAGCTTTTGAGAAAATGTCCACAACAAGGTTTTACTAAAGTTCATCAAATCAACACGTTTTATAATGGTTTAACTCTAAACAACCAAGACTCACTTAATAGTGCCGCGGGGGGCAATATTCTTGTGAAAACCATGAACGAGGCTTGGGCCATTATTGAGAACAAGGCAAAAGTGCAAACCAAAAGTGTTAGGGCTAATATGGCAAGTGCTAGTACGAGTAATAACGAGGTGAATGATCAAATTAATAAACTTACTTCACTTGTTGAAACACTCGCTCTAAGAACCGACGCCCTCACCACACATGTGCATGCCGTGAAAGAACGAAGTGAAACGTGTGAAACTTGTGGTGGACCACATTCATATTTCAATTGTGACAAGGTTTACAACGATCAACAACAAGTTTGTGCTTTTAATGCTAATGAAAGGGTTCCATTTAAACCTAATGTTGATGTTAACCATTTGTCTTACAATAGTACTAATTATTTGGCTCCCCCGGGTTTTGTAGCACCTCAAAGACCACCCCCACCCGCCCAAAATACCCAATACCAAAATAGGAACCAAGGTCCTCAAATGGGTAATTTTCAAGGGAATGCTAATCAAGGGAATTTTAATGGTCAAAACCAAGGGTTTCAAAATAATAATCAAGGTTTTTATAATAACAACAGTTTTCAATCTCAAAATCAAGGTTTTCCTAATCAAGGGTTTAATCAAATGAACATGCAAAATCCTCAAATGGACTTGGTTCTACAAAAATTGACCGAACATGAGAAAATCATGCAAGCTATGCAAGCATCTACTAGACAAATGCAAGAGTCCAACGATAAGAGATTTTTGACTATGTTGCAAACCCTTAGACCCCAAGGTGCCTTACCATCCAATACCGAGATTAACCCTCGTGCTAATGTGAGTGCTATCAATACTCGAAGTGGAGACAATTTAGTGGGACCTTCCATCTCTTCGCCCATAAAGGAGAGACAAGGCCCGGAGGTCATAATGAGTAATCCTACTCCCCCTCCGGTGATTCCGCCCACTACCACTCCTAGTTCTAGTCCTCCATTGTCGAAAAAGCCTATTCCTACGGTTGTTCAAGAAGCGAGTCCTTCTCCTTCTCAACCTAAGCCTAATATTCCTTATCCATCTAGGTTAGGCAAGACTAAAGTGCTCAACAAAGATGACATTCATGTCTTTAATTTTTTGAAAATGATTTCCAATGTGAATGTTAACGTAAGCCTTATTGAAGCACTTGCTCAAATGCCAAAATTTGTCAAAATGTTTAAAGATTTGCTCAATAAGAAGGAAAAAATAGTTGAGCTCGTTAACACCCGTTTAAATGAGAATTGTTCCGCGGTTCTTCTCAAAGAGCTTCCCGAAAATCTAGGAGATCCCGGACGATTCGTGTTACCTTGCTCGTTTCCTCAAATTGATGATTGTATGGCTTTAGCGGATCTCGGCGCTAGCATCAATCTTATGCCACTTTCGGTTTGGAAACAATTGTCATTACCCGACCTTGTACCGACTCGTATGACTTTAGAGCTAGCTAATCGAACTCTCGCATACCCCGTTGGTATTGCCGAAGACGTTTTTGTTAGAGTCGGTACATTCACTTTTCCCGTAGACTTTGTCGTCGTCGACTATGAGATGGATCCTCGTATTCCGTTAATACTTGGTAGACCATTCTTAAGGTCCGGAAGAGCCTTAGTTGATGTAGCCGAAGGGGAGTTAATTCTTAGGGTTCGGGATGAACAACAAGTTTTTAAAATGGGAAAAATCACAACGAAATCAAATGGAAAAGAGTCGGTCAATATGATTGATGTTCTTAATTATAATGATGACGAGATTTTTATTAATCCTTTTGGAATTGAAAAATCTAATGAAAATGATTTTGTGATAAACTCATCCCTTCCCTTAGAGCCTCAAATTTTTGATACTCCCATTTATGACACCGATAGTGATGACACTTCTTCAAGTGGTCACACTATCTTCGGCTTAGACGACTCGTCTTTTGACCCACCCACTTTTGACCCACCCATTTTTGATATACCAATCTTTGATACCTACGATGATGACACTTCCTTAAGTGATCTCATCAACTTTGATAACCCACCCCATGATCTTAATGCACCTCATATCTCTATGAGTGATTCTTCCATGGAGACTCCTTTTGACTTCTATACTCCAATTTTAGAGGTCATGACTATTGAGGAGGATCCTCCACTCTTAGAGATCTTACCTACTTTAGAGGTTATTCCATTTGAGGAGTATTTAGATATCTTTCTAAATACCTATTTTCCTCATGAGGAAGAGTTTTCCTATGACTCCGACGATACTTATGTTTTCACATCAAGTTTGGAAGAGGATGACTTTCCCACTATGGATTTTGATGATGTTTTGAGCTTAAATGTCACTACCTCTTGCTATTTTCCCGTTAAGGAATCGGTGTTTGATCCGGGAATAGAGACTTTTGTGCTTTCATTGCCATACCACCTTACCCTTCCTAGTAAGAGACTTTTGCCTAAGGATACCCCACTTTTCTATGACTTGCGTACCACCTCGGGGTTTATTTCCTTTTGTGATGGAAATTATGTGTTTGACCCGGGTGGATTTTCGTGGGGTATGCCTTATATGACTTTGTTTCACCTTTATCATGGAGAGATTTTCCTCCCTTGGAAATCTCGGTTGTTCCATGATTTTCCCATTTGAATGATGACATTCGGGAATTCGAGTCGAGCTAGAGACTCGTGATTAAAAATCAAGCATCGTTTAACTAGGTTAGATTTTTACCCTTTTTCACCCATTTTCACCAATAAGTGTAGGGGGAGCCAAGTAGGTTGTTTGTTTTGTGTTGTGAGTGTGCAGGGACATGTGCTTAATGATCCACTTTTGGTACTTTTGACGAGATCCGTGTTCCCGTGTTACCCATGTACCCGGTTCCTTCGATAAGTTTTTGCTATTGTGATTCAATCGTGTATATAAATAAATGTAATCACTTTAGTTTTCCCTTCCTTAGCTTGATTTTAAACAACGTACTCAATGTCCTAAGTGTAGGGGAGTTTATTCTCCCACATGCTTAAACATTGAGGACAATGTTTATATTAAGTGTAGGGGGATTTCTATCGAAATTTTAGTGGGCTTTTCCATGAATTTAACCCCATTTTAACCGGAAATTTTTTAAAAATTTTCAACGTTTTTCAAATTTTTGATCTATTTTGGCCTTGTAGTATTTTCATTTATTTTCTTTCCTTTTATTTTCGCATCAATATTTTCCATTTCAGGAATAAAGTCAAAAATAAATAAATAAATTGGTTTTAATAAGTTTAGATGTCTTTGATATATTAGGCCCGTTGTGAATATTTTGACTCAACCCGAGTTTACTTATCTAAGTTTACTCTAGCTAGTATCCTTAACCATATGGACCTTAATTGGTTTATTAGGCTAAGCATCCACGAGTCTCATTCCTTGAGATTTTAAATTGTGGAGAACGAGAGATGATAGAGTTAATTATAAGTTCGGTATTCTTTCATTAACTTATGTGAGTTAGTTATGAGCTTTTTCTCCCATCACTTGTTAATAAATATATTTGCAATAAATAAGGTTGTACGATTTAAAAGGTTACTTAGCTTCTAGCACAAGATCGTTTAAAAGTTGCTCGGTATTAATTAGAGTTCATAGCCAAGGCATAACTTATTGAAACGGGACGCAAAGATTGGCTTATCCAAAAAGGCCCTAACAAGGCATGAGGATACCCGAGTCCAAAAAGGCCCTCACAAGGCATGAGGATTCACTTTTTGCTAAAGATCCTAAGATGATGTGAAGATCATTAATCCAAATCAATATGAGAGATCAAGACACACGACGAGAAGCAATTACTCCCCTAAAGATCATGGAGAAGTCTATCCAAAAAGACCCTAACAAGGTATGAGGATAAATAGATCCAAGTCCGAAAAGGAGGCGGATCGTTGAATATCAAAATCCTAAATAAAGAAGAGGATAAATGAAGAAGTCGTGGTCAACGTTTGAAGCATCTTTCACTCCTAATGAAGATGTATACCAAAATGAAGAGAAGACCATAATTTCAAGAACGTCTCTCAAGATTTGAAGTTTCAAGTACATGCCAAATATCGGTCCGAGAAAGGTCTCAAATCGCGAAACGAGTTATGCCAAGATATGAACTTTATGAGGTTTCGAGAAGCCGTTTTAAAAGATTTTGTCCTTTAGCTAACTATTGATTAAATCGTCCCACTTTATTTTCGGCCTAAATAAATCATCGAAATAAGTCAAAAATGCATCCTCGTGATCATTCAAGACAAAAATAAAACATAAGAGATACACTGTAGGAATAAGGGGGTCTAAGTGAATAATTGAACCACATGAGTAAGTGTTAGTTGTGCTAACTTATATTAACAATGATCTCGTTTTTAAGCTTAGTTTGGGGAACGTGAAACTTGAGGATGATTAATATTCATGACACCAAAGCCCTAATCCAAGTCTTAGATTTCTTTACGAGTTTCTTCCATCTAATAAATTTCCAAGTTAATAAATTATTTTAACTTTTGTTTCCTTTTAAGTTTTTATCTTTCCGTCATAGTAGTAATAGCATATTTTAATAAAGACCGAGATGGATTAATTATGAGAAAAATGTAACTTTATGCTTTAAAATAATGCATTGCATGGGGTCATTGCAATGGTCAAGTGTAGGGGATTTAATAAGTGTGTAAACACTTATCCTTTTGCCACTAAAATCAAGGAAAAACAAGACCTAATCATGTGTTTTACATCATAAATGTCGGAATTACGCGTGGTTTTGTGTTCTTGTGTTTAAATAGGTACAAATGATCAAAAAGAAGAGAAAACACGGGATTTCACGGTCAAATGTCGAAGAAAAGTCAAGTAAGAGTCAAAGACAAGATCAAAAGTCCAAAAGTGTGCAAAGATCACGGTAATCGATGAAAACCGACACGAGATTGATGAAAAAGATCGAGGAAGCCAAAATCGAGCTCGACATGAGTGGATTTAATCATTTGTCGAATAAACAAGTCAAGTGGGTCCCACATTGGAGCAATTGGGCTTAAAAGCCCAATTTTGGACATAAGATGCATTAATTTTGGAACAAGCCCAAGTACTGGCCCAATATGGAAATTGATACACGGCTTGACATGTTTGGGCCAAAAGCCCAAATCAATGAAATAAAAGAAACGAATGACATGAATTGGGCCTATGGTTTATTTACAAAACGTGTTTACACGTTTTATATTCAGTCAAAACTTTTCACTCACCATTTACTCTATAAACCGTTTCACCCACTTGTTCCCACTCAGTCATAAATATCTCACACGTTTTTTATTCTCACCCACACATCTTTATTCATTCCCCACACACTTTTTATATTTACTTCGTTACAAACAAAGTTTTGTTCTTCTTCCCCATTTTTCATCTCACACCTGACCAGTAAAAACTCTATTGTTCAAAAACCCTAGGTTAATAAAAAGCCAAAATGAAAAAAGGGCTTTTTAATTAATCAGTCAATTCAAGAAAAGGGAAATTAAAACCCCAAGTTTTAAGGAAGAGAAGGTATTGAGGGGCTGTGCTACGTGGCTTCGTTTAATTGGTGTTGACACCTCATCTCCCAAATCCCACCAATCAGAAGCCTTTGAACAAACACAAGCAACACAAACCCACTCCACATTGGAAATCCGTGCCTCATGGGCCAGTTTCAACCATTCGATTAAAGAGAGAGAAGAAGAGAAGAGATCAAGGGCCAAGATCATTTTGCTTGGTCACCAAGGATGCCTAGAAGGTTCGGGGGATCCTTATATAAACCCCCCTGTTCACATGTAATGTTCATGCTTTTTCTTTATTTTTAATTTTCAGAAAAATTAGTTGATTAGGGTTTTAATATTGTAATTTTATTTTTCCAAGTATTGTAAGTTTGAGTTTTAAATTAATGAAAGATTAAAGTTAGTTTTAATTCTCGTCTTGTTTGATTTTGAAGTTATTACTCTTTATTGAATCGGTTTGTGAAAAATTTTGGTTAATGTTCTCGATTTGTTATCGTTATAAAAAAAAAATAAATAAATAAAGAAAAGTAGTATATATATTTCCCCTACTGGGAAGTATATTTCAAGGTTACTGTAGATTCGGGTCATCAGTTCAAGAAGCGGTTCGATCAAGGTGGTGTTTGTTTTGTTTGGTTCGTGATAAGTTTGTTGATGAAACGGTTTAAATCAAAGGTGGAGTTTGTTTAGTTTTAGTTACGGTTCTTAAGGTTGCTCAGCGCAAACCTTCGTCTCAAAGGAATCATCACAAGGTTCACCTTCATCTTTTTCTTAGTTTTTTTTAATTAGTCAGTTATTGCAATCTGTTTAGTTTATTTAAGTTTTAATTAACTGTTTTAAATAGTTGATACGCGTGAAGTTCAGATTTGATATTATCAGTATGTGTGGTTAATTTAGTTGATGTTTGGATTGATCTGCTTTGCTTTGGGTTTAATATAGTCGGTTTTGGGTTATGTTCATTAGCTTATTTAAGTCGGGTTATATATGCTTATTAGGGATTGCCTATCTAGCTTATTTGGTTGTCATTTATGCTTTTTTGGTTATTCTGAATATTAGTGTCTGCTTATGTGATAGCTTGTTTAGATTTTTAAGTCAGTTGGTTATCGCTTATTGCTCGTGTGCTTATTTGATATATAGCTTATTCGGTTGCATTTAGCTTACTTGTTTCTGCTTATTTGCCTGCTTATTGTTTTTATTTTGCTGATATAACCTCAGACCCAATTGGTCTGAGGGTTTTCATTCTGTCCAAAAATCAAAAGTTCCAAAAAGAAAGTTAATAATATTATTAGCAAAAAAAAATTGTCCCTCACGGGATTCGAACCTGTGACCTCTCGCATACAGGTCGAACGCCTCAACCAACTCAGCCAGGCTAGCATTTGTTTATATTCTTGCTCAGTTCAGTAATATAGCATAATTTTAGGGGTGGCAGTTTTTATTTAATTAAAATTAGTTTAATTAAAGTTAGTTTTATTAAAAAGTTAAATTTAAATTCCGTTTTTATAAAAATTCAAAAAGACAAAAAATATTTTAGTTACTTTTATAATTTAAAATTACCTTTCATTTTAATTTTGTTTATTTAAAAATAGTTTTTATTTACATTATTTTAGAAATAGTTAAATTAATCTAGTTTTTTTTTTAAATTAAGTTTTTACATTAAGTTTTCAAAATAGTTTAATTAGATTTAATTTAGATTCATTTCAAGTTAGATTTATTTTAAAAATAGTTTGTTTATTAAAATTAGTTTTAATTAGATTTTTAAATAGCTTTCATTTAAAATAGTTTTAATTGGTTTAATTTTTACATAGGTTTATATTTTCAATTAGTTTTAAAATAGATTTAATTAAATTAGTTTTTTTAATTTTAAATATAATTAGTTTAAAAAGACAACAAAAATATTTGTCACCAAAAACAAATATAATTTTACGTTAAACCGGAAATCAATTCGAGTCGAGTCGAGGAAAAAACGAACTTAATTAAAAGGACTAAAAATCCTAGTTTCAAAATGAAAATATAACACTTATTACTAAGCAACTCCTTGAACACTTTAACAAATTTCGGCATTTGGACAAGTGCTTCAACAAGGCTAATATTAAAGTTCATTTGTGTGATCATCTTCAAAAAGGAAGTAACTTGAGTATCCTCCTTAGTGAGCATTTTGCACTTTTCTAACCGAGAAGGATAAGGAATATTAGGCTTAGGAGGTGTAGGTGGAGAAGGCGAAGGTGTAGAAGGTGAAGATTGAGAGGTTGAGGGTTGAGATGGTGAAAGGTTTTTCTTGTGTACAATTTCAGGAAGAGGTGGAGACGGTAATGGAGAACTAGTACTAGGCGTGGTAGTAGGAGGGATAAATGGGGGTGGAGGAGGTGAAACAGAAGTGACTAGGGAAGGGGTAGAAGGTCCTACTAAAGTTACTCTACTGTGTGTAGTAATAGCACTCACATTAGCTCTAGGGTTGGTTTCAGTTGTTGAAGGAAGAGCACCTTGGGGACGAAGGGCTTAAAACATTTGAATGAATTTCCTATCCGTGGACTCTTGCATTTCCTTTAATTTCTTATCTTGTTTTGAAATCTTTTGAAGAACTAAGTCCATTTATGGATTAGGTAAATTGAACCCTTGTTGCGGAAAACCTTGGTTTGGGTATTGGTTGTATGGTGGAAAACTTTGAGGATTAAAACCTTGGTTTTGATAGCCTTGATTGTGCATTTGATAATTTCCTTGATTTGCATTGTAGCTCCTCACATTTGTATTTGGTTGAAAATTAGCTCGTGGTGGACCTTGGTTGTTTTGGGTGGGTGGGAGTGGTGTTTGTTGAAAACCGGGTGGAGCCAAATAATTAGTGAAATTATAGGACAAATGATTAACATCGATATTCGGCTTGAAATGAACCCTCTCAGTGTTGTTGTAAGCATACACTTCCCCGTGAGATTGGTCATAAGCCTTATCACAATTAGCATACGAATGTGGCCCACCACATGTTTCACAAGTCACATTAAGGGCATTCACATGTTGAATGGGAGTGTTTTGAACATGTAAGTCAAGTTTTGTCACTATTGAAGTAAGTGCTTGAATTTGATTGGTAGTCTCACTATCACTAGTACTAGCCATAGTATCCCTTACACTTTTAGTTTGCACTTTGGCCTTGTTTTCAATTATATCCCAAGCGACTTGTGTAGTTTTAACTAGAATATTACCCCCCGAAGCACTATTTAGTGAATCTTGGTCATTCAAACTTAATCCATTATAAAAAGTATTAATTTGATGCACTTTAGTAAAACCGTGTTGTGGACACTTTCTCAAAAGTTCCTTAAAACGATCCCAAGATTCACTAAACGTCTCACCGTACTTTTGTTCAAAATTGATGATATCATTTCGCAAAGCGGTAGTACGTGATGGTGGAAAGAAGTAATTGATGAATTTAGTCTCTAAGTCCATCCATGTGGCAATACTTTGGGGTGGTTCCTTATCAAGCTAAGTCTGGGCTTGTCCCTCGAGAGAGAAAGGAAAAAGGAGCAAACGAATTGCCTCTTGTGAGACCCCATTGTATTTCACAGTATTAGTTAAGTGATGTGATCGTGAGGATCATCATGAGTGCGGCCCAAGAAAGGTGTAGAAGAGACCATCTGAATAAAACCGGTTTTGAGCTCAAAGTTGTTGGCTCCAATATCTGGCACCACAATAGCATCGTCATTGCCTTCAACGTGTGATTGCAAGAGCTCGATCATTGGTCAGTTATCCATGATGTCAATAGCACGAGTCTCGATATCGGCTTGAGTGGTTTTCCTCTTACGCCCACGAGTACGCATACACCTACAAAAGAAAAAGATGGGAAAGAAACAGAAGAAAAAAATAAGGTTAATGTAAAAAGAAAATATTTTATGTGCAAAACTTTAGAAAAGAATTGCTTTTTAAGATATTTTAAATGTTTTTGGGTTTTTTGAAATTCTTGATTTTTTGGATTTTTGAAAATTTGTGAAATTTTTGCAAGAAAAATAACGTTCACGAGTGAACGGATCCCAAAATCCAACGAGTCTCTCACAAAAACCGTTAATCTTTACGAAAAGAGCCGGCAACGGCGCCATTTTAATAACCGAATTTTAATTAGAAAATTTGTTCTTGATATGTCTAATCGAATTGATCCCGATTTAAAATGTGACTAAGTCGTTTTTTGTGGATAAAAGAAAATATGGTTATCTATTTCTACTTAAAAAGTAAATGCAAAAAAATTTTAAAAATAAACTAAAACAAATGACAAATAATAAAGATAATAAACTAATTAAAACTTAATAAAAAAAAGTAAAATTAAAAATAAGAACAAAACAAAACAAAACAATTCGGAATAAAAATTAATTCGAAATATCAAATTAAAAACAATCATTCGGAATGCATAACAAAAATGGCGGAAAAATAAAAATTATAACAATTCGGGATTCAAGCAAATAGTTCGGAATATGGATCTATGTTATAACCACAATTCGGAATAATATTCTTTCTATAATTCGGAATCAAACTAAGTAAAACAATTTGGAATATAATTTAAAAAGTGGAAATCGGAATAAAATCTATTAATAATTTGGAATACATATTGGTGCATTTAATTCAGAATATGAAGCTATTAGATAATTCGGAATATGGAAAGTTAAAACAATTTGGAATTGGGAAAATATAAACTAATCGGAAATTGAACACATAAAATTAATTCGGAAAATGTTATGAAGATGTAATTCGGAATAAAACTCTTAACATAATTCGAAATCCGTAATATGAATGTAATTCGGAATAAACTTTATATAATTTGGAATTACGGTTTCAAAACACTATTCGGAATATAAAAAATGTAACACTATCCGGAATAAAAGGGTTTATTAAAATTCGGATTATAGAAAATTAAGCCAAAACTAATTAAACAAATAAGCAAAAATTAAGCTAAAGTAATTTCTAAAATAAGCTAAACAAGACACAAATTAAAACTCTAATAAGCAACAATTAAGCAAAATAAATAAAATCTATTTTAAAAACATTAAGTTACCAAATCCACTCAAATAAAAATAAACATAAAATAAGCAATAAGCACAATAAGCTATAAAAATCAACCACATAAAAAATAATAAAAACAAGAAATAAGCAACTCAATCAAATAAGCAATAAGATCAATAAGCTAACATGATGATTAACCAAATCAAACACAATTAAAACAAGAAAGGAAGAATGAGATTAATTGAAAAGCTTGAAATTAAAGATGAAGATTAAAGGTTTAACAATTGAAAAATTAAAGATAAAAGATGAAAAACTTGAAAGAAAAACTAGAGAGAATTATTATACTCCTAATTACCTTAAGAATAAAACTATTAACTACTAACTAACACAAATAAAGGAAATGAGATCTATTTATAATGGAGGAGTGGTTGTTGTGGTACTTCCTTCTTTCTTTTGTCTTCTCGTCCTTTTAATTAATTCGTCATTCTCGACATTGTCTCGTGATTTGTCGATAAATAAAACTGGAACTGTCTTCTAATTTCTTCTTTTATTAGATTTGGTTCTTCGACTTTGTTAAACTTCAGTCTTTGGTCTTTTTCTTCAATAATTCTTCAGAATAGGCCTTTGGCTTCCGTTCTTTTTGCACTTTTCATCTTTTGACTTTGTTTTTCGTCTTCTTCTTTGATAAAAGCCCGTGAAAGCCCGTGTTTTCTTCCTTTTTCATCTTTTGGTCATAAAACACAACAAAAACACAAACCACGCGTAATTCCGACTTTTACGACATTAAACACACGTTTTGGTCTCATTTTTATTTGTTTTAAGTGGTAAAAGGATAAGTGTTTTCACACATATTAACTGCTGTTAAACATTTTCTGCATTATTTGAGGAATACGAAAAGAAATGTTTTGGTATTCGAAGGGTAGCCATATAGATAACTAAATGTGGTTTGGATTAGGAATTTTATTGGAGATCTTGGGATGATGCTTGCAACAAAAGAACCTATAGATATGTATTGTGACAATTCTGCCACAATAATATTTGCCAATGACCCTGGAGTCATGAAAGGCGCCAGACACTTTATGCGTAGACATCACTACATCCGAGAACAAGTTGAAGCTCGTGAAATCAAATTGATAAAAGTTCACATAGATGATAACGTAACCAATCCTTTAACTAAGGCTTTGCCTAGACCAAAGGTAGTTAAGCATGCCAAAGCGATTGGGCTGCAACTAGCTAGCGAACCCATGCAATAAATCTGTGATTAGTATTTGGATAAAGGATGTTATGACATTATTATATAATAAAATAAAAATTGGGTTTCGTTTATTTTTATTATTTAATAAGTGTATCATATTTTACATGTTTTAATTCATGAATAAATGTTATGCTAAATGTCCGTTGTCGATTAATAATATGGGAATATTATTAAATTAAGACAAATCGAAATAGCGATAGAGTATACTTGAAAGTATATTGATCGATTTTGGATGATATTTGATGAATCGAATATAGGACTTATCGCAACTATATGTTATTACTTTATGGATCTTTGTCATTAAGTAAAACATAAATAGTTATCCTTAGACTTGAGATACCAGGAAACTGTTATGAATGTAGTGCATCTCTATGGAATAATCTAACGATAAACGTAACTGGTAGCTATAAGGATTATTTTCGGAAGTGTTGTAAAATTCATAAGTTTTGCTGGTAGTCAATATGGAATTTATTTCCTCCAATTTCGTTTTGGAGTTTAATACAGCTGGGCCCCTCGTGGGGTTAGTAAGATGTTTGTGTGGCCACACCCAAATTTGTTTTGGTAATCTTGTTGAATCTGTGAACGAGAAACATAATGGTTAATGAAAGGAAAGACTGAGATCCATATCCTTATTAACGTTGTATTAGAAATAAAAGGATAATAATAACGATACAGAATCGTTAAAAGGTTTTGTCCAGGAGACCTTACTCGAGTTGTACTAGTGACATTGCTAAGTGTAACTAGACGCTAGTCAATGTAATCACGATATTCGAAATATGTCCAAGTGGGAGCTGAAAGTTTATGGACTTATATTTAATAGTCCTGTGATAGGATCGAACTCGAGATTACAGGATTGCACACAATACGTAAAGAGTTAATTTAATTAATAAATATATTTATCGTATTTATTAATTTATTTAAGAAATATATTTATGTATTTATTAATTTAAACGAGCAAGTAACTATATAACTTTAACGATCGTTAATTAATTAATAGTTAAGTTATAACGAGCGTTAGATAAACATATAGTAAGTAACAAAAGGAAAGAAGGACGGAAGGTTCCGGAACACCCCATGGGGGGGGGGGGGGTGTTCGACCGTCGGTTATGGCCTAAAGGGGGGGGCAAAAGTTGCCTTATATTTATTTGGGCTACAATGGGTTGGAAGTCTATAAATACACCTCCTAATCCCTCATAATCAACAAACATAAATCTTTTCCCCTTCTCTTCTTTGGTTCGATCGCAAGGTGTCTCCAACAAAGGGTTTCGGTTGGTTTTTCTTAGTTGATTGATTGTATACGTAATCTAATCCTAGTCCTAGCCCCTCGTTAGGGTTGTTGGTAGATTAATTACAAGCATTGTAGCTCGGTTTTCACGTGCTAGAATCACGGTTAGCTCGTTGTATTACGTGTGTACAAGATCGTAATATAGTCTTACTTTAGACTATATCTTGGTATATGTTGTATAAACCCGAATTGGTGATTCGTTCTTCGTCTTGTGGAATTTCTTTAGTGTAAAGGTATGTAACACTAATTCGATTAATTATAATTGTGTTATTAATTATGACTTGTTAAATCGCTTCCGCTATATGTGCTTTGATCTCGTTTAGGGTTTTATATAATTGTTATGATACTAATAAGCCTTCAACAGCTTCATAA
Source organism: Glebionis coronaria (assembly GCA_025667525.1). Lineage (NCBI taxonomy): Eukaryota > Viridiplantae > Streptophyta > Magnoliopsida > Asterales > Asteraceae > Glebionis > Glebionis coronaria. The sequence goes on along the minus strand of CM046882.1, from coordinate 71,170,368 downwards.
AGTTGACATTCTTGTCCCTTTGACTTGATATTTGACCAGCTTTGACCCTTTGACTTGTTGACTTTGATCTTGAGGTCTTTTGACTTTGTTCTTGACTTTATAAAAATTGTACTTTTAGTCTCTTAAGTTTGGCAACTTGTCAAGAAAGGTCCTTTGACTTTGTTGACTTGTCATCTTGAGTCCTTCTTTTATCTTTTATTAAATATAAATGCCTTGGAATTCGTGTTTGCATCAAATTTGTATCTTTTTACGTACAAAAGCACAAACAACAAAGAATACCCCATAATACTATTTTTTCACATAAAATCTGGTATTTTTCTTTGTGTTTTAGGGTTTAATATGATATAATTGATATGAGATTTCACTCATATCACTTTGATACCATAATTGTAACACCTTACTTTGATAAGTAGACCGTTACATGATATTTATGGCGTATCATCAAAGCATGCAAGATGAAATGTAATAAAACATACATGACCATAAAAAGGGAAAACCGGAATCAAACATCGGTTCCTAAACATAAGCCCAAACATGCATAAAGTAAATGAAACTCAAAAGGAATAGAAGAATAAGGTAGCTCCCATCCTATGCACGTCTGTTAAATGCTCAAGTCCGTCCTTAGGTACTTGCCGTATGAGTCATGGAAGGAAAATACGGCTGAGCAATACGCTCAGTGAACGAATATAATGACATGATAAGAATATCTGTAACATAATGAAAGATCCTAAATACTAAGCTGAAAAAGATAAAAGTACTAAAGCTGAAAGACTGATAAGTACCATGCAACGGAAAGCTGTGTATGATCTCGAAAACCTGGTATCTAACTTGTAAAACTGAACTGATAACTGATAAAGCTGAAAAGATACATTTACTGGATTTTAAGTGCCAAGAGCTTATATAGGTCATGTAATATAACAATGTAGGCATGAATACATAGAGGGGTAACCTCGTCATGTTGTTAGAGGGGTGATCTCTAAATAATAATCTGGATAGAGGGATCAGCTCCAATGTAAAGGATGTAGAGCACACACCACATTCACCTGAAAAACTATAAGCTGATAAACTAGGATGCACCCATACGCCCCCACTAATAATACTGATAATGGCCAAACTAAAACTGAAGGGAAGCCACGAGAAATCACTCCCTCGTGGAGGAGTCATGACACTGGTGCCTCAAGTGTCATGGTTACGGTACCTCCGTAACTAGATGAAACTGGTCATGCGTGTATATAAGGCTCAGGCAATTAAACATGGTAATCATGGCAAATCATGTAAAGTTTTATAACATATATAACTGGGAAAAACATATGGATGCAAACGGGAAATCCTAATCATGCATAGAAAGGAAAGTCCATACTGAAGGACAGAATATCCGTACCTTATGTCCAGTAACTGACTAAAGATGAAAAGACATAATCCTACTCTGACTTCACGTGAACTACATGGTAGAGGGACATATATGAGTTGTCTGTATATGACATGAGTTACTGGTTCTTGACTTGATTTACTTGTTCTTGTCTGGTTATACTTGTTCATGTATTATTATATATATTCTTAATTTGGCGTGGTTCGTGAGTTCTTGATATTTTATTACATGTTTCATGTGTTGTCTTTCTTGATATTTATGTAATTAGTAACTTTTAAAAGATATCAGGTTTCTAATTATAGTAAGTTTCTAAAAAAATAGAAGTTTTCATAAAGTGAAAATAGTAATAAGCTGATTTAATAAAGCCTAAAATATAAGCTAAGGCTTATTTAATATATTGATAAGTCCTGATTAATTAACAGTTAGAATAGAGTAAAGTTTATAAAATAAATAACGTGACATGTCATAACTTATAGTTAATTAGTAATTAATAAAATAACATGGTTTAACCGATTATTAATTAATAAATCATGATATAAACTTTACCTTAAATTGATAATCATATAATTAACTTAAAGTCTTAATTAATTTAATCAAACTTGGTTAACCTGTAATTAATAATTAAAGCTAAGTCATAAATTAATTTAATTAAATTAAATGTCATGCTAATCTCCATGAAATAATTAAATTACTTAATTATTGTTAGTCCAAAATAAATAATCCAATTTATGACCAAACACCCATGTTTTCATTCCAGTTGAGTCCAAATAACGCCCAACACCACAGCCATAAGCCACGGCTGTGGTTATCCTTGTCACCGACAGTGGCTTGAAGCCACTGCCCAACCGAGTCTCCCACTGGCTGAGTTGGTTTCCCACTACTTGCCCAGTTCCCCTACTTAATACAAAGTCCCCACCGAGAGCCCACTGCTCTCGGTTTGCCACTGTTTTGAACCAAACGCCCACTGTTGAGCTATGGGGGTTGCGACTGACCATGCAAAACAACCACCAAGACACCATAGTCTCAGCTGGTGGTTCAATAATCCCATTGAGAGCTTAGGCTCTTGGTTTCTGTGACAAAACCAAACCAAAATCCAACCAATCTTATTTTTGTTTACATGTTTCATAAATATTTCGCATGTTTAAATGATCAATTAGGATGAATTCATGATTAAAAGGAAAAATAACAAAAGAAAAGGATTAACATGTGATACCGTGTGTGTAGCGATCTAGGATTAACAAGCACTAATCAAACCCGAATCAATCAAAAAAATTGTTTTCTCCTCCCTGTTCTTGTTTACAGCCGGCGACACCAAGGGGGCAACAACCCTAGTTTTTGTTTGTTTCCTTGTAAATGAAAGTATAAAATCCAATTCCTGGTTGTGTACATTTTGCTAAATGGGTTGGGCTTAAAGCCCTTTTTGTTTTTCTCCTTTTTGGCCGGCCACAACAAGGCCTTAGTAAGTTTTTCGTTTTTCATGTTTTGAGTAATTCACGTGTATTAATCCTCGTGACTTGGTTCGTGATTTCTCGTGTCATGGTTTCTTTTAATATTCGTGAATATTTATCGTAAACCTTTAATATGCTTGGATACTTGTCGTGACTTAATTAATAAACTATTTTAATAAAATCTGTGATTTCGTGTACTTATTATGTTCTAGATTTTCATGCGGGTTTTACAATCATCTTTGAACTACGACTTGATACTTCTTGGTCATCATCCATCCATACCAATCTTGCACGACACTGTTTCACCATACAATTAATGCCAATGCGTTTAAATGAAACCATAACATGATTTTTTGCTTTATTCCATCTTGCGTCACAATTCCTATAACACAACCATATCTGATATGACTCACTATTTGGATCATCGGTTTCCAAAAGGGAAAAGCTACTAATGACAACACCATTAAAGTCCTTGACAATACATAAGATCTTAGTATATGTACTTCTGGTACTATGATTTATGGGATAATCACAACACAAGTAGATTTATACAATAAGTGCTGATTTATCCAAATTGTTTATTGGGAATTACCCATTGTTTACGAGCATGTGTGTATCCTCTTTAAAGTGGCCATGTCTCAGTAAGACACAGTTTAAAGAATATATCAAACTTATTAACGTGTATCTACTTGAAAGACTTGACCAAGATTTGATGGTGCAACACCACCTTACTATGCTTGCTTCACTTCACGATCAAAGAGCGTACATTTACATTAACAACTTTTAAAGGAAATGTGCATTGGAAGACATAAAAGTCAGCCTTGCTCGTTACACTTTCCTAATATCAACAACCCTTTTTCATTCATGGCTAAAGTTGAGGGAACTTAAGACATTCCAGAATCCTAATATGTAGAAGATGTTATGGGTCACATACACGTGTAGCTGCAAAACACAAAAGATCTTTAGTATAAGCTTGCCCAAATACCCCCTCTTTATTCTTAATCCTTCAGTTGTATGACATTAAATGATTATATGCAGATCTCAATTTAGGAAAAATATAAAGTCATTTTTTAGCTCTTTATTAAAAGAACTGAGTTTGCCATGAATTTATGCAGGATACTATAGTGGCTGAAGTATATACATGTAATTCAAGCTTCGATTCGTATCCTCCACTTTTTTCACACTTGTATCCTCCACTTTTTTCACGCTTGTATGACATTAAATGTTTTTCTACTTTTGTAAGTATAGAGTTTATCTACTTTTGTTTTTCATACGCTGTTATATTTCTTGAAATACTGCTTCATTTCATTAACTGCGTATTTCACTATGCGTTCTTCATTTGCGCAATGAGTGTTGTACTTTTAGCAATGGGGAAACATCCTGAATGACTATTTCACATCCATTCTAATAATTACATCCTCATATAAACTTATAAGAACATTAACTAAGAATAAAAAAACAGTAATCTTTTGAAGGGGGTGTTTGGATGGATATTTTATTCACTTACAATTTTTACAATTTAGTATCATATAAGGTTATAATCAAGGTACAAATACCACTTATGCGGTTATTTAAGCTCGTAGCTTGCTATAGTCTAAAGATTTGTTACATGTATAGGTTGCGCAAGAATACTAACTTTTTTCCTGGACTATGTAGGATTCACTGGTACTTGAAGTGCACCAACAAATAATGTTTTCCCTATTTCACGCTTGGGCAAAGGGAAGATGATACATGCACCACATAATTAGTTTGAAACTCTTTCGACATAATATTTCATCGCATTTATTGTATAACAGAAGATGCAAAAATATATAAACATAATCATGGGAATAAAAGAGCAATACTTAGCCGCCGCCAAGACCATCATATATTCCAAGTAAATGAGCAGGCAAATCATTTAAATTCTAATTCACTCGATTAACTATATTGTTAACTTGGATTCACTATGAACACGGGTTCGATCCGGAGGTCGGGGAGGGTGGTATAGATGTTTAGTCATGGTTAGTGAGAGAAAGAGAGAGAGAGAGAGAGTTGCTCTAATAAAATATGTTTTCTTAGAGAGAGAAAGTAAAGAAAGTAAATGACACACCTCACCTCTCCATGGAAGTATGGAGGGGTATATATAGCACGGGACTTGAACTACTTACATATGACATTAATAGTCCCTGCAAGTTCCGGCTATGAAACTAATGTAATTCCGTTAGTCGCACACATTTTAAGGCTAACAATCTTCCCCCAATGTGAAGACATGCGGAATTACTTAAAATGTTCCTAACAAATGCAAATACAACAAAAGTATGACAGTATTAAGTTTGCTTCCAATGTTGAGGATGACGTCGTTGTCTTCAAGTCTTCTAGAAAAAGTTATACCCCAGTTTGAATCCTCTTTGTCTTTGCTTGTTGAGGAACCATTGTATCATGTATGAACTGGATTAAATTCCCCCCAATTCATACTACATGTCTTGAAAAGCTTTTCATAGACTTCTTTTTGTCGAAGCTTCTGAATCAGCTTCCCCCCAAACCAATATCCCTGTCTTGAGTAGAACCTGTAGCTTGAGCAATCTTCTATCTTTGACATTTAAAGTGCACAGCGGAATTTTGTAGAAGAAGAAGCAAACCACACCAAGTAATTGCTACCTTGACATTTTTGGTCTTCATGATTATGTGTTTGGGGGAACATGCAAGAAATCAACAACAAATCTTCTCACGCTTGTAGAAAACTTCCCCCTGGAAGTTGAACTAAGTACTCCAAAGTACATGTTCTTCCGATATGATGGTGACGAACTCTCGGAAGCATCATCTGACGTGTATGGTCAAAATCGCGAGATGTTCTTGTCGAAAGTATGATGGTTATGAACACTAAAAAGCATCATCTGACGTGTACGCTCAGAATCGCGAGATGTTCTTATCAAAGGTATGATGGTTACGAACACTCGGAAGCATCATCTGACGAGTACAATCAGAATCGTGATATGAAGCCAAAATTCTAATAAGAAACTTTATAGACTGAGGATCAAACCATCATGTTACACACACTTGTTAATGGTTTTCTTTCAGTAAAAATTTCCAAACATAAAAACAAACCATGTTACACACACTTGTTAATGGTGGAAAACAAACCTGTTTGTTTCACCTGACCATTTTCATTTATCCGGATGACCAGGAATATCATTATGCCTGTAATGAAAATTAAAAAAATTAAAGTTACGAAATATACCAAAAAGTTTTGTCATCAAGAAACCATAATCAAAAAATGATCCATTAATTGCTTAATGAAATTAATAATTCAGATTATACCTGGTGAGTTTTCTCATCATTCGATGTATATCTGTTTTTGAAGCTCCTACCCCTATTCACGTTGTCAACCAAAAAAATAAATCGATTTAGAAAATGGTATCATAAACAATTATATTCATATGGATAAAATTACAAATTACAATCAGAAAAAAAATAAGAAAATCATATATGGTGAAGAAGAACCTTACCAGTTGGTCATGGTTTTGAATCACAATATACTTTTGAATGCTTTTAACCTGCATAATCAAAGAATAAAATTATCAGTTTTATGAACTAGTTTAATCAAAGCAAAATCTATAATAAACTGAATCAAAATCCTAAACAAAAATAAAACATCAAACATACCAAGTGTTTTTGTTGATGATTTTGAATTAGTATGTCATAGAAATTCAAGTACATGATTTGTATTTTGGAAATTAAGAATTGAGATCAATAGTTGTAATGGACATCAATCCATTACAAATGGGGATTAAGCTAATTGCTTGCACAACACAGATAAGAGATTAAAGAGAATGTATGAACCTCAATTCATAAGTTTGTGCTTTAAAACACCTAGATCAATGCTATTGCAGGAATGGACATCAATCAATTCTATTCTATGGCAACAAAGAATGGGGATTAAGAAGAGAGATTTTGTATCTAAGCACTTGCACAAACATAGATGCCGAGCATTGTGAAAAAAAAATGTTGAGCAATGCATGAATTTATATAGGCTGATGATTTAAGATTACATTGTTAGATGCTTTATTTTAGGATATGAGCGTCTCCGCTCCTCTACAAAAACGCATTACATAGTAATTGCCATAAAAACATACCAAAAGTAACAAATGCGTTTTGAATTTTATTTTTTTTTGAATTTTTCCAAAACAGACGGTGAAATTATAGAATTTATATTTGGAAACTGGTTTATGGCTTGTGCATTAAAAATCTTGTACATTGGTGTCATATTAGGAAACAAATTTAATTTTTTCTGCATTAAAATACTTGTAAACTATTTTGGTTTATTATATAAAACTAGCTAAAAGATCCGTGAAATTCACGGGTATTTTTAAAAAAACGTCGTAAAAGATACTAAATGACATTGCGTATTGCAAAGAAATTGCTTTGAAAGAACCCCGTTTGGTAAAGAAATACAAAGTTTACATTTTGTAAACATATATTAAACACAATAGTCAAAACACGTAAAATAAATTTTAAAATTTTAAAATCCTTGATCTTTTATTTTACGAATCCGTTATACGTATACATGCGTATGTGATCATAAATTGTGTAACACTTATTTGTAAATCATGTTCGTGGTGGTATTAGTGAGATTTCCGTCTTTATCGTGAATAATCATCTTAAAATCCTTTCTTGCTCAAGAGACAACACAAGGAACAACTTTTTTCCATAAAACTCATCACTGACTATTTCAAATGAAAACCTCTTACAGTCAACATCTATTTTTTTATACTTGAAAACAGTGGAGATACTTGATACCAAGTTTCCATTCCATGCTTTATCTACAAAGAAGGAACAAAACATGATATACATATATAAGCTTCGGACCAGCGGGCTAGTTTCAACGTTATCACTTATTGTTATTAGTTTTATATACTCATTTGTGGTATAAAGTTAATTATGAAGCATAAGTATGTTAATGTTTGCATTGCAAGAGCCTTTACCCACGAAATTTTTCCCACGGAACAAAAACCGTGGGAAATTTGACACGGTATTCCCACGAATTTCCCACAGAAATGACAAAAAAATATTCCGTGGGAAATCCGTGGGAAATTACCCACGGATTTCCCACGGAAGCATTGACCAAGGTTTCCGTGGGAAAGTCGTGGGAAAGTCGTGACAAATTACCCACGGACTTCCCACGGATTACAAATTACCCACGGATTTCCCACAGAGTACAAAACTATTTTAGTTATCTTACACATCCGTGGGAAAGCTGTGGCAAATTATCCATGGATTTCCCACGGTATACACATAATTATTATTATTTATCTATCCGTGGGAAATCCGTGGGTAATTTACCCACGGATTTCCCACGGACAACGTATTATTTTATTATTTATTCATCCATGGGAAATCTGTGGGTAAATTACCCACGGATAAAATATTATTTTATTATCTATTCATCCGTGGGAAATCCGTGGGTAATTTACCCACGGATTTCCCACGGATAACATATTATTTTATTATTTATCCATCCGTGGGAAATCCGTGGGTAATTTACCCACGGATTTCCCACGGACAACATATTATTTTATTATTTATCCATCCGTGAGAAATCCGTGGGTAATTTACCCACGGATTTCCCACAGATTTCCCACGGAAAACATATTATTTTATTATTTATCCATCCGTGGGAAATCCGTGGGTAATTTACCCACGGATTACAGATTTCCCACGGTTTTCCCACGGATTTCCCACATATTACCCACATATTTCCCACGGACTACCAATATTTTGTGATTTATACATCCGTGAGAAAGTTGATAAAAGTTTATTCAATAAAACATACAACTTACATTATAAAGTCGATAAAAAGTTAAACAATAAAACATACGAATCATATTACAAAGTCTAAAAAACATACGAATTACACTAAAAAGATGATAAAACATACGAATTACATTACAAAGTCGATAAAACATACGAATTACATTACGCAGTAGATAAAACATACGAATTACATTACGACGTCGAGATGCTAAATGACAAACTACTACAAACTAATGTTTCCCACGCTATTGTAAAGCTCATGTAGTAGTGCATTTGAATTCGTTGTGTGGTGCTCGGGATGCATTTGTGTTTCCATTGTTGCCTCGAGTATATTTAGCTTTGTAGTCAAGAGCTTGCAGTTTGCACACTCTGCATACCTCGAAGGTCCCGAAGAATAGATTGGAGGTGTTGAAGAGCTTGGAGAGGAAACTGGAGTCATTGAAGGTATTGGTGAATAAGTTGAAGTCGTTGAAGCTCCAAGAGAACCAAGTAGTAGACGAACTCGATCCTCTTTCCATAGAAAAAATTCACATCCAAAAGTACCTTCCCGAGGCTGTTAATTAAAGAGTAAGGAAGATTTATTCATTAAACATACCTAATCATATTATTTGTAAACTACACAAATAAAAACACATGTGATTGATCACCTTCGATAGTGGACAAGCATAGTATAGTTTACCACGGGTATGGTGTCTATACGATTCTCTTAGAACTACATCTCCGGCTCCACAAGTACACGTAAAAGCTTCATATGCCACTATCTTCATAATTACAATGTGTGTGTTGGTCGTTGAGATGGCAAGAGTGTGTTTGATCTGTTTAGTTCTTGGTTATGAAGATGCTTTTATGGTAACAAAAAAGGTGCTTTTGGGGGGAAATCTTGGGGGGAAATCTTGGGGGGAACTATTGGTGGGAACTTTTGGCGGGAACTTATGGTGGGAAGTTTTGGCGGGAAGTTTTGGCGGGAAGTTTTGGGGGGGGAAGTTTTGGCGGGAACTTATCGTATACAACGATACCCTGTCGGCTACTCATTTGAACATCTCGTATACAACGATACCCTATCGACTACTTATTTGAACATCTCGTATACAACGATACCCTATCGACTACTTATTTGAACATCTCGTATACAACGATTCCCTATCGGCTACTTATTTGAACATCTCGTATACAACGATGCCCTATCGACTACTCATTTGAACATCTCATATACAACGATACCCTTTCGACTACTCATATGAACATCTCGTATACAACGATGCCCTATCGGCTACTCATTTGAACATCTCGTATACAACGATACCCTATCGACTACTCATTTGAACATCTCGTATACAACGATGCCCTATCGGCTACTTATTTGAACATCTCGTATACAACGATGCCCTATCGACTACTCATTTGAACATCTCGTATACAACGATACCCTATCGACTACTCATTTGAACATCTCGTATACAACGATGCCCTATCGGCTACTTATTTGAACATCTCGTATACAACGATGCCCTATCGACTACTCATTTGAACATCTCGTATACAACGATACCCTATCGACTACTTATTTGAACATCTCGTATACAACGATGTCCTATCGGCTACTTATTTGAACAATAAAACATACGAATTACGTTACAAAGTCGATAAAAGTTTAAACAATAAAACATATTACATTACAAAGTCGATAAAACATACGAACATCTCGTCTTCAAGGATACCCTATCCACTACTCCATTGAACATCTCGTGTACAATGATACCCTATCGACTACTCCGTTGAACATCTCTTATACAATGATATCATATCAACTACTCTGTTGAACATCTCGTGTACTACGATACCCTATCGACTACTCCGTTGAACATCTCGTGCACAACGATACTCTATCGACTACTCCGTTGAACATCTCGTGTACAATGATACCCTATGGACTACACCGTTGAACATATAGTATACAACGATACCTTATCGACTACCCCGTTGAACATCTCATGTACAACGATACCCTATCGACTACTCCGTTGAACATCTGTATACAACGATACCCTATCGACTACTCCATTGAACATCTAGTGTACAACGAAGATACCCTATCGGCTACTCCGTTGAACAACTCGTATACGAGATAACTTACCGACAAATCCGTTGAATATATCGTGTACAAGGATACCCTATCGACTACTCCGTTGAACATAAACGATACCCTATTAAATACTCCGTAAAACATCTTGTATACAACGATACCCTATTGACTACTCCGTTGAACATCTCGCCTACAACGATAATCTATCGAATACTTCGTTGAACATCTCGTATACAACAATACCCTATCGACTACTCCGTTAAACATCTAGTGTACAACGACGATACCCTATTGATTACTCCGCTGAACAATTCGTATACAAGATACCCTACCGACAACTCCGTTGAACATATCGTGTACAAGGATACCCTATCGACTACTCCATTGAACATCTCGTATACAGCGATACCTATCGACTACTCCGTTGAACATCTCGTATACAACGATACCGTATCATTAAGGTAATAATCATTTAAGTCTTGCACAAACATATCTTATACATGTTTAGTGATCATTAAAAGTGCGTAGATGTTTAGTGATCACCATCAAAAACTAGAATTTTTTGTGTGTGTGATACTTACGGATGAGCATGAGGACCAGTCTCTTTACCCTCAGGGTTTTTCCAAAGGTAGGGGTATGATCTGTCTCCATCCCACCTCCCCCATACCTTGCTTTTGGCGGGATTGGGTATCGTTGTTGTTATTATGGTTGATGTTTGACCATGTTAAGAGGATAACTTATACATGGCTGCAAATATATCTATTGGTTTGCAATGTGAATAATCACGTGTTGTAACTTCCACATTACCACCCACATAGATATACTATTGCCCCGCCAAGACACATTCATAGTCGTGCTAACTTATGCACCAAAAGGGCGTGGGTTCAAGTCTTGCTTAAGATTTATGTGTTGCATTAGGTGGTATGATATTAATAGAACTTGATCGTTCCAAAGTAGAAATTGCAACGCGAACAAGTAGGCTCAGATAAATAAATCAATCAGAAAAAAGAGGATACATCCGCCATGGTTGCAAATTTACCAATTCGCCACGCCAAGATAGGAACCTATCCCATACTAGGCTCATATCGGTTCATAAGTCCAAGTGTAGAAGTCACTAAAAAGCTAACTTGTTTGATGAGGGGACACCTAGACTTTATAAACAATCAACCAATCCCATACTTGGCCGATGTGGGATCATAACACAATCTCACTTTTGTCAACAACTACTATAAGGGATTTGCACGTTTTTGACAAGTTTGACCACAATTGATCGCCGTAGACCACCATCGACTATAATTGGCAACACCGAGTAAAACACCAACCAGGAGGATGATCCGAACCCGCCATGGCTGCAAAAAACGATCTGCCCCGCCGATATACGGATCGGGTATCATCATCCAGTAACCAACCTTTTTATGGTCGGAGAATAATGATAAGCTCGAGATAAGCTGGTATATAAGCCCAAAAGTTTCAAAATCAACTAGAAAATTAAGGTTATGAAATATAAGCCAAAATCAAATAAGCTCAAAAGCCGAAATAAAATAAGCTTATGAATAAGTTAGTGAAACTGCTTATCTGGTAACTATACATAGTATACATCAATGATGATGATGATGTGGCAACCAGCCTTCTAAAACCCTACCGTAATTCTCTTGCTGGAACCTCAATTGCTTTTTGTTTTTCCCCTAATATGTGTGTGTTAGCTTTTTTACCAATCAAGTGGTGGTTTCCGATTCAACATCTCATGTACAACGATACTATATTGGTTACCGGTAACTTAGTGGCCCAGTGACTCGATCAGCTTGATAAAAGACACGATTTCTAAATATTGTATGTAACTGTTGCATCTAGAGGTGAGCATTTTGGATCATCGACCGGACCGAACAGAACTGACTGGACATAACGTATTTTCGTCCGGTCCTCGGTCCATGATTTTCGACACATTTGGTATTCGGTCTAACCGGACCGGATCATTTCGGACCAATCCTTGATCCGGCATTTTGGTCTATTTCAATATCGGTTTGATCCGAGCTTGACCGGTCCGGTTTGATTTTACACCTATGCTCACTCCTAGTTGCATCTCGCTATATAACGTGGTTTTGTAAATTTTCGCATAAACTTAAAATGAATATCAGTCTAAATTTTGCCACCAATCCCCAATTTTTCATTACCGCTTGGTCCCAAAAGTTTCAATTTAATTTTTCACCAAATTTTGAGTTGCCCCCTTAACTCACCCACCCACCCACCCACCACACATACCAACACCATCAAACCTTTTCTTTTCTTGTACTTCCTTAACCACTCAAACTAGATCTGGATCTGTAAATATGTATCAACACCGATTACCATAGCTCCCACCTACCACACACACCATCTTCATCAAAACTTATCTCGTTCATCACTCTTTAATCCGATCTTAATAGGTAAATTTTTATACTTCTGCTAATTTCTTTTTTAAGTGTAGTGTTATATGTACAATTACTAAATCACGCTATACATGTGTATACAGTATGAGTGTTTGGTGTTGATTATTGAGTGTAATACGTACCAAAACTTGATTATATGTTAAATGATGTCTATGTTCTATATATGTAATGAATGTTCAGGACTCATTTACCTTTACAAATGCATTTCATCATTGACATAAAAAATATTAAGTTAGCTCGTCGAGTTTTCCTTCCGAATTTTTGGTATTAAAGTCTCGCTTTTGTGGTTCCTAATCTTTGGTTAAAATATAATGAGTATTTTAGTATGAGCTAGTCTTATTTTTTTTATTTTGTCACTCTAATGAAGAAACAGAAGTAACATTGCTTTGCACATGTTAATTTAAAGAAGAAACACAGGTAAACAAAGTTAGTGGTATTTTCATATATAAACAAAGGATAAGCAGTTTATGTCTTCAGTCTTTACATATGCATTTAGGGGTGTTAGTAGGGTCGGGTTGACCTGACCCCAACCCGATAATGCTTATCAGGTCGGGTTAAATCGGGTTAGAAAATATTATCAGGTTATTTTGACCCGAACCCGATAACCCGACATTGTTATCGGGTCGGGTTCGAGTTAAATATTTAATGTTATCGGGTTATCGGATCAATCCGATAAGACTTGTTAGTCGATTGATACCGTGAATAGCTACTGAGTTTCTTAGTTGATAGCTACTGCCCATGATAATTAGTAGCACCAGACACTCTAAATATTGCATTCTTTCTTGTTATTTATGTTGATGTTTAACGTTACAAAAGTGGTTGCCACCTAAAGATGTCTAACTTTTAGAGTTGGTAATCTTTTAAATCATGAAATTCTTCTTCTATCAACTATTGTTAGGGTGATGCGAAGTAGAACTAAAGATACTGAAGAACAATTTAAAGCTAATGGATATGAAGTTGAAAAAACATGGAGATAAAATGAGTAATGAACAGATGACGCGGATATTTGTATAAGATGTTGAAATTGCAAATCGATGATAAACATAGCTTGTCAATCATTTTTATCTTGTGAAAGTTTATTATGATTAAGAGATTGTTATGGCCCTAACTCGTAAATGACTAGCATAGTAATCAATAAGGGACCTATCTCATAAGTTATGTCTATATGGTACTGATATGAAATGTGCTCTAGAGAAATGGAGTAATAATTGTTCAATTTTTTTTCCAATGCAGGTAGAGGTAGCCCTATTTCAGCAAGCCAATGTTAATGTCGCACCCTAGGTTGATGTTGCAGTTGTGGCCAACAACTCACAAACATAACGTGGATTAGATGCTTTATAACAATGCCTGGTTCATCTATCACATCGACAAGAGATTTGGTTTATTGAAAAAAAGTATATATTTCCACTTGAACATCTTAGAACCAAATAAAATAATGTTCATACTAACCGTTTTTGTTTGCAGATTTGTTAACAATCTAAGGGTTATTCGTAAGATCTCAAAAATCTGGAAGAACGCATTTCATGGGTCTTAGGCAACTTGGAATGAAGTTGATGAAACTTATCGAAACGAATTGTGGACACGTTTCAAGGGGCTCGTGTTACTTTTTAACTTCTTTTTGAAGATACCCTTTCGCAAAAAGCGGTGTACGTTACCCAAAGACAAAACAAGTTGGGGTATTTCTTTATCTCTTATTTATGTTTTCACTAACTGTTAACTATGCGATTCACCACTGTGCTAATATCTATTTAGGAAACTTACGAAGAAAAGTTATTGATTAAGCAGAGTCCAGATTGACTCAGTCATATACTATTTATAATAAATCGTTCATGGTTGTAAAGAATAACGTTGAGGATGATGCAAAGGTACAAATTTGACCTTCACAGCATGTTACGTTTAAATTCAAGATTTTGAAGTCATTGATAATTTTTCTGTAGGCACCTAAAGGAAATTCATATAATAATGCCACGTCTGGTGAAATAGCAATTTATCGAGCAAATAGTATGATTCTCAAAGAGGTCAGCAAATCATACACCTTCCCTCTTATTTGATAACATTGAATTGGCTTTTAATAGGATTTCTGATCATGTCAAGTTTATTTTTTATGTGTATGAGCAGGCAGTTTGAAGGTTGATGATCCAGTTACATAAAATTTTGATGGTCAAGAGGTGGATGTCTAGGCTCGTATTGTGTGGAAACTAAAATGAGCAATTACATTTGCTAATGTTAAAAGTAAGTGAGAGGAGACAACTCATTTTCTCAAAAGTAGACTTTGGTCGTCAAGGGTTGTGGTGTTTTTATGAGGATCTCTCATTTGACGGAGGTCTTATCATTGATTCAGTTAATGACGTGGAGGTGAGCTAACTTTACTAATCATTTTATTATAAAAGATTAATGTTATTTCATGTTTTAGTTAGTGTCTAGTAAACTGCAAAAAGGTAACTTGGGCAGAGTCTTAATATGCTAAAAAGGTTGCACTTATGATTTTATCACGTTCTCACATCGGAGCATATGGGTTATCAAATTTTAGGGCATGTGAATGAAAACCCTTGTAAAATTGTATGCTAAGGTAACTCTTGTATATTTGCTTTGGCCATAGGTGACATTCGGAGGCTATGTTTGTAACACTGGCTGGACAATGGAAGTGAGGATCAAAGGTTTTAAAATGGACAAGATTGAGCATTGGAAGAACTTTATGGTGAACCTGGAAAATTTTCCTTGAAGTCGTGAGGGTTGATTTCTGCACATACATGTTAGTTTTAGTCCAATCTTCTGCAGCTGGTGGATACCATGGCAAGATGACTAAAGTTCTCGGAATACTTAGGAAAGCCAGATTGCCGGCTATGATGTTGGACATACCCTGAACTGAGCGACGTGCTAAGGTCTTATCTAGTTTGATTTAGCATTAAGCTTTAGTTTTTGAGTTATAAGTTAGAGCTATTGGTTTGTAGTATGTCGATAACACTTTATCATTACGGATCTATGTCTAACGGTGACACTTTATGTATGAAATTGATTTGTTTGTTTTGGTAATATATTAATGGATTTTATTGTTTCAAATATTATTTTTTTCTATATTTATAAATTTTGGAATCCGGAAAATATCAAATTACGGATACCACGGAATTTAGCCACGTGTTTCCCACGAAACAGAATTGTAGGGGAAAATGTGCATTTTTGTGGGAAACCAGTGGGAAAATGTTCGTGTGTAATCTGTGAGAAATGACTGTGGGAAATCAGTGGCAAACATATCACAAATTTATATGAAAATGATAGTTAGAATATGTGGGAAATCCGCGGGAAATATGTGGGAAAAATGTTTGTGGGAAATCCGTGGCAAAAAAACCCACTCTTTTTGTGTGAAATTTTGTTGATAAAAACTGTGGGAAATCCGTGGGAAAATAGTCAACGCTCTGTGGGAAATTCTGTGGGAAAAATATTTACCCACGGGGTTTTTAGCAACGGAATGATTCCGTGGGAAATCCGTGTGAAAGGGCCCTTTCCCACGGAATTTCCCACGGATCTTGCTGTGGGAAAACGCTGTTTGTGTAGTAGTGGCTTCATGACTTGGTATACATATAAGAGAGAAAATAATATATTGTTGAAATAGTTTATACTTTATAAAAGGGAAGATTATAAAGTTAACAGAACAACATACAAACATATAATGCATCGTAAAAAAAACACCGCCGAATATAATGAATGCAAAGATACGCAAAATATATCTTAAGTTATATTCCAAAATCATTCTTGTAACTTAACCAAGAACAACGAAACACCCTTTAGTATCTAAACACTTGCTCATATGGCAGCAACTATACCTTTAGAAAACAACATTCAAACACCGTTCAAACACCCTTAGACAGAGCCGCCCAACACCCTTAGGCAGTGGCCAAACACCCTTGTTGAGCCGCATCTAAACACCCATACAGAGAGAGCGACAACTAAAATCCCATTTCAACAACAACAACCAAACTCCCCTCGATCTTGATAGTAGAAACCACACACGCCTTTAGATAACAACCAAACATCCTTTTAGATAGCAACTCCTACAATATAATGAATCAAATATTGTTGAGCTAAGCTTTAAGAAATTATTAGTCCAAAAGTTACCTGAAAAATATTATAGAGTACACCTTTCAATACCTTTCAAAATTTTACATCATTGAAACCAAATTTAGTGAAAACCATAAATCATCAACGTAATAAAGATTGTCCATGCATGTAGTTACCGTGATGTTCTAGAAAACTGCTTAGTCTCTTGTTCAGCATGGAAGGCGCTCTACAGGTCATCTTTAACATGTTTCTTCATTTTCACTCAGGTATAAGTACTTGTTTTCTAACTAACGGTAGTGTTTCAAATGTTGAATAACCTGGTCATAGTTAATACTTATAGATCCACATGTGGTTTACATTTGATAATGTGGTTTTCATATTAACTTGCAGTTAATATTAAAAAGAATACATTGATAAGCATATAAACATAACTCGGGTATTTATGAGAAGTTTATAAACTTACTGTTTCCATCAGTATTTGAAGATTTTCATCATCAAGTTGATGCCCAAGTTTCTATAACACGTCTTTCAACTAATCCATATAATATTACAGCTCTTGTTCATTTCCATCAAGTCAAAATCCTAATTTATGCCCGCCACTTCCTATCAGATAAATGCTTGGAAATTACCTAAAAGTTGGTTATATAGAGACTTCAGATTAACCAAATATACAGGTAAAAGCTTTAGAATATTATAGTAAAATGATAAATTATCTTAAAACAAAGTCATGAATGCATGACCTTACTCTAAGAGCTCCCTTTCTTAAGCTTGTCTGTAAAACCCGTATTTAAAAATCAGAATATTTAAATACGCAGTTTAAGTTTAATAAACTATATAAGTATCAACTATTAGACAGAGATATAAACGCAGGAATTAAATACGCTATCCCAGTTTATTTAAATATTACATATAATATTTATTCAGATAATAAGTATTTAGTCTCAGAAAATATTACAGATGAATTAATTATTTTACAGAAATAATTAAACGTTAATATTAAATATGCGTAGTCTCAGTTTATTTAAATATTACAATGGAATAATTATCCAGTATTACGTACATATTTATTTTCAGTAAAATAAATAAATACATAACGAGAGTTAAAACACGAACACGCAAGTTATATGATTTTAGTCGAAGCAAAGCGAATCGGAAACGAAGTTTTATAGATTATTTTGGGCTGGTTTTATTTTAAAAACAATAAAAATAAAAAGGAGGGTTTTAAAATAAAAAGGAGGAAAGAAGTAATGGGCTGCGGCCCAGGTTGTTAAAAAAATACGGGGAGCCCCCCCTTACACAATAGAGAAACGAAAAAAAATAAAATAAAAAGGAGGAGCTAGGGTTGTTGCCTCTTCTTTCCTGCCGACACAAAAAAAAAGAAAAAAAAAAGGTGCCGCCGGCTGTGAGGAGCATTAGGAGGCCGGGTTTGATTTTCTTTCCTCCTCGATTGGAGATGTTAGTAGTTCTTCCTCAAACACAGTTAACGGTAACCACCATCCTTGTCTTATTATAAATCTCGTAACACTTATTTTGATTTGAAGAACAAACGAGTTATAACCAGCAAACACGTTTTGTTCACTAGGGCGTCGGGTTTCTGCTGACACATTAACCGAGACCAACAAGGGGTCTCGGTGTGTGTTTCTGTTTGGCCAGCCGCGACCCAAATGGGGTGCGGTGGTGGTCCTTGTGCCAGACGTGGGCCATCAACCCCAAACAGGGGGTGCCGTGTAAAACTAAAGGGTGCGGGGTGGTGTTAGTAGACTGGCCAGCCGAGATTTCAAGTCTCGGTGGTGAAATATTTGTGACCAGCCGCAGCCAAACACAAACAGAGGGGTGTTTGGGACTAGTCTGCCATAAAGGGGTGTTTGGGGCTGTCAGAAAACAATAACAGTGGGAACTTGAACAAGCAGGGGGAACTAGATGACTAACAGGGGGGACTCGACCAGCAGGGGGAACTAATAATGAAGGCAGTGGGAACTCTTTAACAAGAAAATAAAAAGGGTTTTAGTTTGAGATTAGCGACAGTTTTAGTGACACAAATTCTGTCACTAATTCTTGTTGACAGATTTTGTATCATATGTTGATTTGTTAGTGCGACCGAGATGGGCTCGGTAGGCTCGGGACATGATTATAAATAATAAAATAAATACTTTTATATTATACCTTTTTATATTAAATTGTTTTATAAATATTTAAAATATATTTTAAGTGTATTAAATTAAATTAGTTCTTTAATATTTAAAAAGGGTATACTTTTAGAAAATGAATTAAATTATTTGAGAACTTTATAAATTAAGAGACTTTCTAATTTAGCGGGATACTTATTATAGTAATACTATATCGTCAGAAATACGTTGTACCGAAACTAATAGTAGAACGATAATACCTTAAAATGAATTATTATAAGTTCAGATTTATCAGTTGGTATACGTACAGAATTTCAGAATCAAAATAAAATGAATAAATAAGAAGCCAATAAGATCAGTAAAATTAAATAAACGAATGTCAGTTAACTTATTCGCGTCCTTTATTCATGTAGCACGCGTGAAGCCCGAGTAGTATTCGTTCAGTCTTCCATTCAGTCAGTTACTGGACTAGAGGTACGGATTTCCGTCCTTTCAGTAAGGACTTCCTTTATATGCATGATTAGGATTCCCCGTCTTCAGCCAAATGTTTTCCCGAGTATATGTTTAAGTTTATCAGTAATCATGTTAATAACTAAATAAATTTCCTGAGCATTATATACAAGCACGACTAGTTTATGTACTAGTTACGGAGGTACCGTAACCACGGCACTAGAGGCACCGGTGTCGTGACTCACATGCAGGAGAGTGATATCCTGCATCGTCCCACTCAGCTCAGCTTGGCCATTTTATCAGTATTATTAGTGGGGCGTATGGATGCATCCTAGGCTTATGTGTGTTACAAGTTATCAGGGTGAATGTGGTGTGTGCTCTACATCCTTCACATTGGAGCTGATCCCTCCACCCAGCACAGTTATTTAGAGGTCACCCCTCTATAGCATGATGAGGTCACCCCTCCAGTTATTCATGCACGGTTGTTACAACACGTGACCTATATAAGCTCTGGCAAATAAAATACAGTAAATGCATGTTTTCAGAATTAATAGTTATGTTTCAGTATCAGTATATACGAACCAGGTTTCTCAGATTTTATGCAGAGTTCTACCACATGTTACATATCATTCTTACAGCTTCAGTATTCTATCGCCTATTTCATTCAGTATAGTCTTATCATGTTTTATATCCGTTCACTGAGCGTTATGCTCAACCGTAGTTCCTTTCATGTTCTAACGGCAGGTACACCCGGACGCTCTTAGGATTCTGAGAGCATGTGCATTTGGATGGAAGCTATCCAGACTTCTTACTTTATGCATTTCTTACATTATTCCGCTTATTTGGACATTGTTTAGTCCTTTCCTTCAGTATTTTACCTTTCATGTTTTGGGCTTATGTTTGGATTACCGATGTTTGATTCCGGTATTCCTTTATGGTCAGTTAATGTTTTAGGACATTTACCTTATGCTTTAATGACACGCCATAAATACACGTAACGGTACACTTATCCAAGTGGGGTGTTACATTGTCCATAACAAAAAAAATACTACCTCCCTATGTGTGCAATTAATAACTGCAACATTATTGACTGACATCAAATCTCCACGTGTGTGAGCCATCAGGTTGGTCCTTATGAAATGGATCATAAGTCACAATAACTGCCTATCTTCTGACAAATCTACAACCGTTACAAATATACCTTATGGGCAAGAGCTATGCAAAAACCTCTACCTAAAAAAATAAAACATAAACCTTATGGGCAAGAGCTATGCAAAAACCTCTATCTAAAAAACATAAAACATAAACAACTCGTCTTAGAAACTCCTTAACTGCTTATTCAAAACCATCTTTTTTACACTTAGATAAACATATAATCATAAGCAGTTTCAAAATACTTGATTAACCAAAAAGCGCTAAAATTTTGGATGGATTGTGAAGAATTTGGGTGATTAACGATATTACCACGGTTGCATATAGTACAAAGAGATGATGGAAGAATTGTCATCGACATCATAAGAGAATGTCATGGCGTAATAAAGGTCTGAATTTGCATGAGATAGTTGTACACATGGTAAAAAAACATGCAACGGTACACACCTGAAAAAAATAGAAACTAATTAGTTTTGGAACGATAAAGACATATATACAGACTAACATGTCAGAAATTACTACAAAATGATGATTATCAGATGGTGATATGTAATACTCTATACGGAGTATTATTTTAAAAACAAAAGCCAAAGGCTAATCTAGCTATCACGTCATTTCTCTATTAATTACATGAAGACGATAAAGATTGATGTGGAATTGCTATCATTCATTCTTCATTATATAGACACCAAATTTCTAAGAATCAACGTTTATATTAATTTAAATGTACTATTAAATGAAATTTCAAATCACATTTAAACAAAATGAATACTTACCAAATGATGAATATGCACAGCTAAATAAAAACTAGATGAAAGATTACAGAATAATTTTGACGCAGATTTGTTTTGAATCAACATTTGACCTTGAATTATGGAAACGATTCAATTTTTTGCTCTAATTTTGCGTAGTGAAGAAGTTTGGAGGTTAGTTACAAATGCAGAATTAGTCAAAGCAGGTGACACTAATTAACAACTATAGATAGAAAGAAACAATAAATGGGCTATTTAAGTTATGTATCAATTTTGTGTGTTAATGTAGCAACTAATATTGTCAGAGTAATGTGGTTTTTTCCAGACGTTTTTTAAAAAAGTTTTTCTTTCTTGTGTTGTACTTTCCAAACGTGAAGAAGAATCTGAGGCTGCCACCTCAGCATGTTTTAATTATGTTTGCTTTAGAAGACTTGTAAAAAACTCTCTTTTATTAGAGAGTACAAGCTAAAAGATCTGTGAAATTCACGGGTATTTTAAAGAGATAGACAAAATATATTATTCAAATATGAAGTTCGTACAAATGACATAAACGTGTAATCAAACATATAGTCAAATAATCTATCTCTGGAAATCTTTTTCATCGTAACTGTGATAAAAGTCGACTCGACTCATTAACCACTAACATTTTCCGTTTAAAAAAAACATATAGTCAACGCAAACTTAGAAGTAGTTTTTGGTTTCCTAAAACTCTCTTTGTTGCGGGAATCCAAAACGTTGTTGTTTCACTTGTATGCGTTCTTTTAGTACCAGTTTGATTAATGAAGTTCCTGCCAACAATTTGACATAGTAATATGGATTTAGAAACTTGCCCAAATCTCATATTTGGGACGGTGAGAAAACCCACCAAATCTCTTTCCCTCACTTTTATTTTATCTCATTTTTCTTTGGTAGAAAAACTAAAGGAACATGTTGTCTTTTTTTACCCTTCCTTTCCTTTCAGTTTTTTTCCAATTATAAATTCAGTTTTTTATAAGTTTTTTGGTAAAAAACTTACATTACCAAACTAAGCTAATTTTGTCATGTTTGAATTATTTCTTTACAATTAGTGAATTTATATGATTTTGATGGAGTAGTAAATAGGGTTAATGTTAATTCTTGAAATGCTCCAAAATTACTATCATTTGATTTTTTCTATTCATCATATCAAAAAATTTCTAAATACTTTATGCGACTTATGCGACCTATGTAACTTAATACAAAATAAAAAATGTATTTGAGAAATTTCAATAAATAGTATAAGTCGAGATATTAAGTGTCATCTTGGAGCATTAAATAATAGTGTTGAAGTATAAAGTTAGGCAAGTTTGGTACCCTCGTTAAAACCTCTATCTTATTTTTTCCTCTTACTCTTTCATTATATTCTTAAACCATAAAATTACTATGTAACGGAAATACACAATGAATGTAAGAATTACCCACTTTGGATACTACTCATGGTGTCTTGCTCAAAAAAAAATTATATGCTACTTTTTCTTCTAGATGAAACAGAGTATCAATACTCAAGTTAGAAGGGAGTGACCCGTTACCCGACCCTAACATATTTATCAAGGTCTATATTTCTCTACACTTGCATGTTCGTTCGAGCATGTACTTGTAACAGTAAATTCACAAACAAAATACACTTTACCACTTGACCTTTGTCTATGTACTTGTACCTGTTTATTCACAAACAAACTACACCTGCACATGTTTTCAAACATTTACAATCGATATGCCACATATGTATCAAAAATTTACAATCATGTTCGTGTGTATGTTTATAAATTGCTACACATGGACAACCACGTATTCGAGTACATCAAAGGTGGCTGTAGCTTTCTCAAGTTGATAACTCCTACTATTCGAGACTGATTTCTTCAACTCCCATTTCGCCAGCTTTAATGGCTACCTTCATATACAGTCATATCGAAGTTAAGATTCAGATTTACGATTGTGGATATCTAGTTAGTAGTTACATACACACTTAGATGAACATATGCGATCAACAATATTATATATTTTGGTACAAAACAGTTATATTCACTTACATTTTTTACTTTAGTGGACACCAAATTTTCAATAGGGGTACAAACATCCTACACAAGTTACCAGACCGCAATATTCTCCCATTTTTCTCTTATAGGTATTGCTAGCACACAACCTATGATATGTTTGGCCAATACATTTTGAGCTATATCAACTTGAGAAGGTACATCAATACCATCTTTTTGGTAAGAAGAAAAGGTGCATTGAGGTAAAGTAGGGGTGAGCTTGGTTCCAAAACAAATAGAAGTGAGAACATAAAAACTACATGGCCGGAACCGGACCAGGTGGTATGTATAGGTTCCGCTTCAGTTCTCGGTTCTGGTTAGGCCGGTATATCAGGTCTAACCGATTGGAGCCGAAATTTTGATTTAAGAGAAAGTACTATTCATTATACAACTATAAATAATACGTATAATTGTGGACATGTAGTTTTGCTACAATTATATTTTACAAAACTTCCATTCAATCAAAAGATCATAAAGATAAACACATATCATATCCCTCGAGTTCAAAACAACACATGCAGAAACCTAAACTTCCAATTTTCACTAAGAATACTAAAGTCGGTGGTTCTATCCTAAACCGATACTTGCAGTTCCGGACTGAACCGAGAACCGAAATTTGCAATATTGAAGAACTGAGAACCAGACCGTGGTTCTAAAACTCGGTTCGGGTGGGTCGGTTCTCGTTCAATTCTCAATTCTAGTTCCGATCTCGGCCCATTTGCTCACCCCAAAAGTAAATTATAAATTTGCTCCATAAATAAACTACTGTAAAAGACTAATAACATACATTACGTAAAATAGGTATGATTTAATTCTAAGTTTTCAATGCAAAATATAAAAACATGCTATTTTAAACGTTGGAAGACAAATGCCATATGAATCATCAACGCGATCTCACGTTTTCTATGAAGCCCATGCGTGTTTAAACGGATTTTGAGGTTTTTATGATTTTATATTAAAAAAATTTGTAAGTTTTGACTTAGTTAATTGATTTGGTCGCATTTTTATTTTATGTAAAACTATCAGCTTACATATTTAATCAGATGAAAATTTTACTAAAATATGAGGCATTTGTTACAAAAGGGTGTCAGAATTGCTAATTATACAACCCGTTGAGGGCCAAGCATAATAGTTTATTGTTTTTCTACCTCTTGGCATTTACAAATCCACAACCTACACAATCGTTTAAGTAAGTATACAAAATTTTTATGCTAAATCTTTAAAATTGAAAAAATAGATTACATGGTTGAAGCGTTTGTTTATTCAAATTATCCAGCTCTCGGGTCTCCAAGATACAAACAATAGCATCATCGAACTATAATATATTTCAAAGGTTTGAGATATTCTTGCCGATTTTAGACTCGTATTAAGCATATTAAATAAAACATAGAACAAAATCAAATGAGAGTGGCAATCTGGGTAGCATGTGTAAATGACACTAAACAAACATAATAATATGAGGCCTAAAGTAGTAGAATACTATGTTTCTTTGGCTTATGTGAAAAGGATCGCAAAAATTGGATTTATATTGAAATCACAATCCCTCCACTTCATTTTCTTGCTTTTCGTTTTTGTAAACCATGACGAGAAATGATGTTATCGAAATAATATGAGATAGAAATAAAGTTATTGATAATAAATTTATGAAATCAAGTACGGAGTAATTGAATACTTACCTTGGCAGTAGTTGTAAATTCACGAGGATCAAAGACCAAGATGATGGGGCGCCAATCTAGCAATAAGTCACTGAGATGGAATTCAAATAATGTTTATGAAAAAAAAGTTCAAAAATATGGGTAGATGCTAAGAGGAAAAGAGATGATACTCTAAACCTAAAAATAACCACATAAGAGGAACGCAAGATAGATTATTATATTTCGAATTAAACTACCATAGAAGAACCTATAATCAATGTGATTGACAAACAACATATTCAGTGGCGGAACTAGGAAATTGGAATGTGGGGGGCAATTTTTTTTTGCCAATTGCGAGGTGCAAAAGACACGAATCGAAACGAAAAATCGAGTATTTTTACTTAAAAATGATGAATTTATAAGTTTTGGAGTGTTAAAAGTTCGACTTTAGTGTGTAAGTGGGGGCATTTTGAGTTTCGAGTGGGGGGCAATATTAAAAAACGCTCGATATTGAACAAAAATTACATTAAAATCTAATCGTATCGGGCTAGCAATGGGGGCGCTGCCCCCCATAGTTCCTACATGCATCCGCCCTGAACATATTAAAACATCAGACAAATGAAATGCAAGATAAACGAATACCTACATGATTAAAACTGCAAATATAACGCAAATACTAATGCTTTAAATGAATCAAACCTACAAAATTTGAAGAAAACTATCACTGTTACATCAAGAAATTACATTATAATAAAATATGAACAGATAAATAGATTGAGATCATTTCCTAAACAAACTGATTATATTTTTTTGGAAAAGCATTTTTTTTATTGATGGAAGGTTTTAAATGGTATAAAAATTAGACAAATAGTTAATGTTTGA
This sequence comes from Glebionis coronaria, assembly GCA_025667525.1. NCBI lineage: Eukaryota > Viridiplantae > Streptophyta > Magnoliopsida > Asterales > Asteraceae > Glebionis > Glebionis coronaria. The sequence goes on along the minus strand of CM046882.1, from coordinate 71,144,149 downwards.
CAACTAACATTGTATTAATTAGTCAAAGTTTGAAAAGAAAGCTTTTTTTTCTTAATTTTTATTAGTCAAATATTAATGACAAGGTTTGTTAAAATGAATAATGATAGTTGTAATATTTTGTATTTTCCAAACATAGGATTAAATATGGAATTGACACATCAACAATATTTAATAATACTAGCTTTAAATGACTTGTACAAAACTCTCTTATATTAGAGAGTATAGATAGATAGATAGATAAAAAAAATCATGTTTAGTAGAGCTAAACCCCACCCGCGTTAGTCCAGAACATTGAGGCCGACACAAGTCTAATATTTTTGGTTAGAGTGTGGCTTCTTCTAGGCCTATGTTTTTTCAATCTCTAAAACCTCGTTTTTTTACATGGTCTAACGAGTTTATTGGTATAAATTGGTCACGTCCAAACATAAATAGTTAAGAAAAAACAAAAAAACCAAAAAACTAACCAAAACTAATAATAAAAAAAAAACAAACCGACAAAACAGAAAATTTTGCTTTTGATTTTATAAACCAAACATTTTGGTTCAATTTCGATTCAACCATAAATCGATTCAAACCAAAGTAAACATCCTATCTCTCACAAACAACTAAAAGAGAAATAATGGTACAACAAAGACCAAAGTAATCAAAGCACAAACAACTAAAAGAGAAATAATGGTACAACAAAGACCAAAGTAATCAAAGCACAAACCTAGTAATATATAATAACTACTCCCTCCGTCCCATAATAATACCACTGAGAAAAAACACGCAGTTTAATAAAAATATCACTTTTTTAGTTTTATCTCTCTTACTTTTTACACAAAGATAATTTTACCATCAAACAATTAATTTACAACTTGTTTATTGTTTGCAATAATACTCTCAAGTGAAGGTGATATAATAAACTTAATTTATATTTCTTATCTATTTTTTAACAGGATTATTAATTTAGGACGTTCAAAAATAATACTATATTAATATAAGACAAAAGTCTTACTTCTCTAATAAACAACTAAAATAGAAATAATGGTACCACAAGGACCAAAGTAATCACAAAGCATAAACCTAAGGGATGAAACACAACATGTGCTAAAAATAAACTCACATGGAACATCTTTGTCTCCACTAGGTCATTTAAAGAAAATAAAAAATGTAACCAACAACATAGATTGTGACACCTTCATTAAAAAGAAAAATGTTAAAATTTTGTTCCTTTAAAACCATCGCCAACACAAGAAAGCTATTTCCTACACATTTCAAATCTCTTCCTAAACCTCAACAACTATTCTCCTCCTCCTCCTCCTCATCAGTCACTCTCCGCCGTCGTTACTCCGCCGTAACCGCCGCCATGGGTGATGATTCCGGCATGGATGCTGTTCAAAGACGTCTCATGTTTGATGATGAGTATGTCTTTTTTATACCCTTTTGTTTATACCTATTTTTATGCAATGCACATTTGTTAAAACTTTTTTTTTTGCAATACCCATTTGTTAATATTCATTTTTATGCAATACCCTTTTGTTAAAGCTTAACTTTTTGCAATACCCATTTTTTAAAATTTATTTTTTTGCAATACCCATATTTTAAAATTCATTTTTTTGATCTGTTTTGTTGTTGAAATTATATAAAATAAGTTTCTTGAAATAAAGTTATAAGTTTTTTCTTTGTTGTTGACTAGCTGTAAATTACATTTACTAATGTAAGTTATGATACTAGTTTAGTTTTATTTAATAGAGTTATTACTTATTAGCATTTGATTTTGAAATAGTGAAGAAATTTAAATATATTACTCCGTAGAAGTTATAGAGTACAAGTTATGGTTTTTTTGAGATGGGTGATTGTGACATTTGACTAATGTTTAAAACATGTTTGTGCCTAACATATAAGTTGGTTTGAAGAGTTGTGTTATTCGTATGTTTTTAACATGTTACATAAAATAAAGTTATGTTATGTTTAGTTGATTTGGGATTCAAACGGCAAGCTAACAAATACATGTAGATCTGAACTCTATTCTCGTACTACTTTTGTTAAGGCTCTTATTGTGATCGACGATATTTGATAAAAAGTTAAAAGGCTTCATTTTCAACGAATTTTAATTGACCAAATGTAACGGAAAAATTAAATACGATTCTACTTTTTACAACATCTATGCAAGCAGTGATATTTGTAAGATAAGTTTTGTGACAAAATAGGAAAAATATATAAGTATAATCATTTTGGCTACAAGTATGTAAGTTGGTGATAAATTATGTTGCTTGCATAAGGATAATATCTCTTCATCTAATAGTTTATGTTCAATGTTTTCATCTGAACCACTAGGTTTCACGTTTTGATGTATGTGAGTTTTATTGACATATTACATTTTTTTGGCATTTTTAATTTCTGCAGATGTATTTTGGTGGATGAGAGCGACAATGTGGTTGGGCATGATACCAAGTACAATTGTAAGCAAAATTTGTGTGCCTATTTTTAGAGTGATTTCGTTCTTATCTTATTAAGAAGTGACTCCATATTTTTCTTGGTATATTGCATTCTATGTTTTTGTTAGTATAGAATTATTATATTGTATACCATATTATTTACCTGCATTAGTAATAAAGAGAGTTAGATACTAGATATATAGATAAGATAAGAATTTATTTGATAGAGTTAGTTGGCGGTCGTATGAAAAAGGTCATAAAACACGAATGGGTTGTGACTGTGAGAACTATGTAGCTTTACTTGATTAAGAAACTGTAATAATTCACTACCTCAATATTACTTTGGCAATTCAGAGGAATCCTCTGAATATTTGGAACAATGGAAGATACATACAATTGTTTACTTTTGTTCACTCGTTTCTTCTAACCCTTTCGTAATCAAATGCTACTTTTGCTTGTTATTTATGTTTGGTAACGTGAGTAGGTGACTAATGTCTATCTTCATGTCTTTCTGAAAAGGTTTTATATGTGCCTCCACTATATTAGTACTATTACTTCAGCCATAGGTCTAGTATCTGTTATCCAAAAAAACCAGTGTTTGAAACATCTAACTGTTCGCTAGTTAAGATAGGCAATTGGATGTATATGCATAGATCGTCAGTTCAACTAAAATGAAACACGGAACTGACTCAAGTTGAAATAATATCATTAGTAGTTGAATTGTAAATACCTCTCGATATTTTTAAGGAAAGACTCGTAGAAACTGCTTTTACTAATAAACGATCCAAACTTCTTTATAAAGTAGAACATCACATTGAACCAGTACTCATTATAAATCTGCTGGCCCATCACGATTACAAGACAAGCTACATGTATCCATCTTGTTGCCCAGTGAGGAAGTTACCCTATACTTTATCCTTATGTTAAAAAGTTTGGTATAGTTGGTGCATGTCAGTGATGACAATGGAATCACTAAATAAAAGATTTGTGTAATATTTTATTATCACGGCTGACATGATTGATATCATCAATGCCTGGGATATGCAGGCCACTTGATGGAGAAGATTGAAACAGGAAAAATGTTGCACAGAGCATTCAGTGTATTCTTATTCAATTCCAAATACGAATTACTCCTTCAGGTATATCAGTTTGTAATGATTATTTAGGTTTACATGATATTGACCCACGCATGCCCATCATTTCTTTCTTAGGGTCGTTTTATGGTTTAGCACAAAGTAATATGGTCTTTAATAACACCAAATGGTTGTGGTACTCTGTGTAGTTCTATTTTTGTTTATTAGTGTATGCCTTCTAAGATGTGATGGCTTTACTTGCAGCAACGCTCTGGAACCAAGGTGACATTTCCTTTGGTATGGACCAACACCTGTTGCAGCCATCCATTATACAGGGAATCTGAGCTTATTTCTGAAGACGTCCTTGGTAATTCAAAGTTCCCATTATGAGATCCAGATTATTTGTATGTTTTGAAATGAATCCTCATTTTTTTCCTCGGGTTTGCAATCAGGGGTGAGAAATGCTGCACAGAGGAAGCTGTTGGATGAACTCGGTATCCCTGCTGAAGATGTTCCAGTTGATCAGTTTACTCCCATAAGTCGCATGCTGTACTTGGCTCCATCTGATGGAAAGTGGGGCGAACATGAACGTATGCTTTCTTATCTTACCCTAAAATCTATATGTAATATCTTGTTTAATTTATTTTTTTCCCTTTAACTATATGCTTACCCCGAGTTAGTTTTAGACTAGTGACTACAAATTGGGTGGGTGGGCTGTGGCTGGCTGGCCTGCTCGCCCAAATTGACCGTTCTGTTAGTCACCTAGATTTTTCATTGACCCATTTGATTGGCTTGAGATAGGACATAGTCACATAACCAATGTAGATGTGGCCACCTCTATGATAGGCTTTATCATAGTAACTCATTTGGTATAAGAGATAGTCAACATATGTGGGGTGGTTTAAAGTAACTCGGGGTAAGCATGGTATAACAGATAGTCAACGTATGCCGGTTGGTTTGAAGTAACTCACGCTAAGCATGGTGTAACAGATAGTCAACATATGCCGGTTGGTTTATAGGTACCCCACATGAAAATTAGGTCATCCTAGTAATGCTGTACGCCTTTACCACACTGATTACCCCAAGTTGAATGTCGGGTACTTAGCTTTAAGTAGTCAAAATAAATTTTATAACAATACAGGATATTAGATCTAACTGTTAATCTTATCAAGATAATAAATCTGACTAATACTTTGTCTTATTTATTCAGTTGACTACCTGCTCTTCATCGTGCGTGATGTTGCTGTGAACCCTAACCCAGACGAGGTGGCAGCTATCAAATATGTGAACCCAGAAGAGTTAAAAGAGTTACTAAGGAAGGCGGATGCTGGGGAGGAGGGTTTGAAACTTTCCCCTTGGTTTAGGTTAGTCGTCGACAACTTCTTGTACAAATGGTGGGATCATGTTAAAAAGGGTTCTCTCTCTGAAGCAATCGATATGAAAACCATCCATAAGTTGCTATAAGAAAACCCACTCAAATGACATGGTTTATTGTTTGAAGACCTCACCACCACCTTTGTTTCATTACCATTAGAAAGTTTTATCTACATCTGACCATGTTATGTGTGACGGCGACTCAGTACTTTTGGTCTTTTGTTTGATGAGTGCAATAACGAACCGCTTGATAGTTCGAAACTCTGAAATTTTCCGTTGCTTTTTACCTTTTACTTGAAATGTATTTTTAGCCCATCTAAAAGAGTGTAATGCATATGACTTGAGCTTTGCAAACGAATGGATTATGGTTTGTGACTTCTGGAAATGATCCTTAGACGGATCAATATAATTATAAGCTCTATCTCATCAGGTAATGTATCTATTTGGTTTCATTTTATGTTGATCCTAGAGAGTGGAATGGCTCAGCACATTTGATATGATACTCCAAATATCAACACCCAAAAGAGTGGTGCATTAGGCCAACACCAAATTAGTACTGCATCCACGCGGAATGTATTGTGAAGATGTGATCTTAATGTGTGGGTTGTATTTAGCGTTGATTGGAGTGATATTTTGGGAGCACACGATACAAAGACGTTGAGGTCTAGTGAAGGTTGGGTGTTGGGGGCAAAGATGCCTCATTCATTACCAACCGAGCTGCGCGCTATGTGGCCTAGTGAAGGTGAACGAGAGATATATGGACTTCTTAAGAGTGTCTAATTCTCAAAGATTTGTATCTAATTATATTCGTAATAGTAGTATAAAAATGACAACATAAGGAGACAGAAAAGAAGTGGACATAGGTATAAACATTTTCTCGGTCGTTAATATTATGCATTAGAAGCAAAAGATAAAAAAATAAGAACCTTATAGTAAGTCGGAAACGAATGACATTTTTTAAAGTTACTTAGAATATTCACAATGCTTTATTATTCCAAAAAACTTTTACAAAAGCATTTTTGTGTTTTACAAAGACTTTTGATGAAAAATTTGACTAAGCCCAAGTTTTTATAAAAAGACTATAAGTCATTATTCAGTTACATATTTAAGATATGTTTGGTGAAATTAGCAATAGTAGTAGTTAACAGTTAGTAGAGTAACAGTTAGCGGTATTAGTTAGCAGTAATAGTTATTTATAAATTTGTTTGATAGATTAAAGTAGCTGTAATTTAAATATATAAAAAGACATAACATGATATACATATATAAACTGAAAACTTTCTCAATCTTAAATTTAATATGTTCTATTAATTAAGATATTTAAGTAATTTATTAAATTAAATGTTTTTTTTATAAATTCTAAAAATGCTTTTTAGAAAAGCATTTAATGAAATAATATTTTATGATAAATGCTCGATGTTATTTATGTTTACTCAATAAGCTTTTTTATCAGTTATGCTAAACATTAATTACTAATTAATAAAAATAGCTTTAAAAAAATTGTGCTTAAATACATTAAACGTAATTTAAAAAGTCATTTGCATTATAAATGCTCTTAAAAAGAAAATAGTTGACTCATAGCATTTAATCATGTATTAACTCTTTGTTTACCAATTTCATATGTATTGTTTTTTCAGAAATGCCTCTTAACAACATTTTAATCTAATTCATTCAGATGTAGTTGTACATTTGGGGCATTAAGAATGTTTATTTTTTCATTTTATTTAGAGGCAGTAAGAGGCAATCAGTGTTAAGCACGTTTGTTTTTTTTCTGCTCATTAAGATGTAGTAAATGACATAAACGTCTGATTAAACTAGATGTAGAATGGTTGTCTTAATACCTCTTAATGTCATATTTCTTGTTCTTAATTTTTGTTACTTTTTTTGTTTTTATTTATTTTTTAATTTTTTTTATATTTTTTATATTTTTATATTTTTTATATTTTAGTGTTATTTTTCATTCTTTTTCTTGTTTCATTTTTGTCTTTTAAAATCATTGCATGCGTTTTTTTAGATAAAGAGTTTATAAAATGATTTGTGATGATTCATATTTTGTTCAAATTGATGGATTCAGTTTCGGACTCATGTATCTTAATTCTAACGTGATCGATTCACTTTATCGTTTTAAAGTTAAATTTAAACTCCAATCCACTTATTTTGGTCAAATAAACATGAGATTGCATGTTCTGTTTAAAAGACTTTTAACTTTAAATCTATTGTATTATAAATTTTGTTGTCTTATATCTAATCAAGTTTAATTCTTGTGTGAATGCACTCGTATTATATTTAAATTATGAAAATTATAATTGATTCATATTTCTCAATCACTTATTCAGATCAGATGAAAATCAGATTCAGACTTTCTACCGAATGTTCAGATTCGAATGTGCGAATCAGATTCAGTTTGGAAGCCTCTTAGTAAACAAACAACACTGAATTCTTGAACTACACAACTTCTTTTTGAGAATTGATATATACACATAGCAATTAAACTTTATATAATAGAGGAGAATCACGAACCCATAGGCACAGTGATTCTCCTCTATCAGGCATTATAATATGTTTTCTTTTCCCTCTCACAACGTCTTTCTTCCCTCACAGATGAAACATGCACTAACACCTACATCGTTCCGTTTCATTGTTCCGTTTTATTAATTGGTGCCCGTTTTCATTAATTGGGTTACCCTTTGATCATTAACCCTTTGACCATTAATGGTTGACCTTTGATTAATTTGCCCTTGGGGATTATTTTGGATTAATTTTCCCTTTGCCATTAATTGCGCTTTGGTGGGTTGTGTGGTGGCTACAGGAAACCCTTTGATTAATTTGCCCTTTGGATTAATTGCGATTGTCCGGTTGTGTGGTGGGTTGTGTGGTGGCTACATGAATCCCATCTTAACCGTTCCTTGCATTTTCGTGTCACAATGCGGACCATTGATTATGTGGCCCTTGAATCCATATATATATACCAACATCACCAACCATTTGCAGTTGGGTTCCTATTATTTGTGTAGCTGCTACAGTATTTCCAATTGTTCTTCAAATTTGGGGGTTTCTGGTGATCCGAACTGCATGCGTTTGTAAGCTTCCCCGTTGTTGATTCTTTATAATTACCTATGTTTATTGATAAACTTGGTTAAATATGTGTTTTGGTATATAATATAGACACAAGTCTGTTTTTATTGATCTACTTGGTTGGATCTTGGCTGGGCGACCTTTGAAGGTTGCAACCATGGCGGTTTACGACTCTTTGTACAAGATTGCGCCTAATCTGACCCAAGCAATAACCTCTAGAGTGGTATTGATAATATTAGATAACACATTGGCCCATTTTGTTTGGATTCCATAACAAGATGTTGTTAAGAAGTTAGGATTATTTGTTGTGTGGGATTGATGATATGAGAAGGGTCACACTGTTGGCTGTGATGAATTTAAACATGCGCGGGTAAAGAGAAGGTGGATTATATCTTGGCGGGGCGACCTTTGAAGGTTGCAGCCATGCCGATTTACGACTCTTTGTACCAGATTGCGCCTAATCTGAGCCAACCAATAACCTCTAGAGTGGGATTGATAATATTAGATAACAGATTGCCCATTTTGTTTGGATTCGATACCAAGATGTTGTTAACAAGTTAGGATTGTTTGTTGTGTGGGATTGATGATATGAGAAGGGTCACACTGTTGGCTGTGATTAATTTGAACACGCGCGGGTAAAGAGAAGGTGGATTGGATCTTGGCGGGGCTACCTTTGAAGGTTGCGGCCATGCCGGTTTACGACTCCTTGTATCAGATTGCGCCTAATCTAAGCCAACCAATAACCTCTAGAGTGGGATTGATACTATTAGATAACATATTGGCCCATTTTGTTTGGATTCGATACCAAGATGTTGTTAACAAGTTAGGATTGTTTGTTGTGTGGGATTGATGATATGAGAAGGGTCACACTGTTGGCTGTGATGAATTTAAACACGCGCGGGTAAAGAGAAGGTGGATTGGATCTTGGCGGGGCGACCTTTGAAGGTTGCAGCCATGCCGATTTACGACTCTTTGTACCAGATTGCGCCTAATCTGAGCCAACCAATAACCTCTAGAGTGGGATTGATACTATTAGATAACAGATTGCCCATTTTGTTTGGATTCGATACCAAGATGTTGTTAACAAGTTAGGATTGTTTGTTGTGTGGGATTGATGATATGAGAAGGGTCACACTGTTGGCTGTGATGAATTTAAACACGCGCGGGTAAAGAGAAGGTGGATTGGATCTTGGCGGGGTGACCTTTGAAGGTTGCAGCCATGCCGGTTTACGACTCATTTAACCAGATTGCACCTTATCTGTGGCAACCAATAACCTCTAGAGTGGGATTGATACTATTAGATAACAGATTGGCCCATTTTGTTTGGATTCCATACCAAGATGTTGTTAAGAAGTTAGGATTGTTTGTTGTGTGGGATTAATGATATGAGAAGGGTCACACTGTTGGCTGTGATGAATTTAAACACGCACGGGTAAAGAGAAGGTGGATTAGATCTTGGCGGGGCAACCTTTGAAGGTTACAACCATACCGGTTTACGACTCTTTGTACCAGATTGCGCCTAATCTGAGCCAACCAATAACCTCTAGAGTGGGATTGATACTATTAGATAACAGATTGGCCCATTTTGTTTGGATTCGATACCAAGATGTTGTTAACAAGTTAGGATTGTTTGTTGTGTGGGATTGATGATATGAGAAGGTTCACACTGTTGGCTGTGATGAATTTAAGCCCGCGCGGGTACAGAGAAGGTGGCTTGGATCTTGGCGGGGCGACATTTGAAGGTTGCAGCCATGCCGGTTTACGACTCTTTGTACCAAACAACGCCTTATCTGAGCCAACGCTATAAACCTTAAAATTGGTGGGCCGACCTATCAATGTCTCATTTGCTTTATCATCCAGCAAGCTGGGATTTTAATGATTAATAACAAATAGGAAGATGACGTCTGATATTGGTTAGACCTGTGTTTTGGTGTTCCATGTTCTTGATTCTTTATATTTTCGTGTTATTCATTTTTAGATTTACCTCTGCTTATTGATATGGTTGGTTAAAGTTGTGTGTTTGGTGTGATATTCTAATACCCCGTACACTTCCATGTTTGTTGATGTTCACTTGGGTTACGGTTTGGTAGGTGTCTCTAAGATTAGTTTTGTGAGGTTTTGTTGGCCCTTTTGTTGCCCTGCTTTGGTAGCCGGCAATCACTTCATTGCCGCCTTCAACGGCGTGCGGTCATTTGGGTCGTTGTGTGGCGAGGTTGGATGCCTCATTTGGGTATGTGGGTGGTGGTGATCTCTTCAATAAGCTCTAGAGTGTGGCCAAATAACTAGCCTTTTTTATATTAAACAACAAATTGGCCCATTTATTTGGATTTGATACCAAGATGTTGTTAATAAGTTAGGATTGTTTGGTGTGTGGGATTGATAATATGTGAAGGGTCACACCGACATTGGGTTTGTGGGCTTAAACAATTTGGGTTTTAGTTGATTAGGCGACGCGAAGATGCGTACTGATATTTGCCTTGGCGTCTTGCGTGTCTTGAAGGAGTTTCATTTGTTTAATTTAATGTCAGGGATGAGTGATTGTACGTTCCTGTGATTATGTCGACTGTGATGAATTTAAACGCGTGTGGGTAAAGAGAAGATGGCTTGGATCTTGGCGGGGTGACCTTTGAAGGTTGCATCCATGCCGGTTTCCGACTCTTTGTACCAAATTGCGCCTTCTCTAAGCCAACGCCCCTCAAAATTGGTGGGGTGACCTATCAATGTCTCATTCACTTTATAATCCAGTAGGCTGGGATTTAAATGATTAATAACAAATAGGAAGATGCCGACTGATATTTGCCTTGGCATCTTCCGTATGCTAAAAGAGTGTACTTGGACTTTACATTTGCTAGATAGTCTGGCAGATAATCTTTGTGGTATGCTGTCATGCTTATTTGTATGCTGCTGTACTTATGTCGGGTCGGGCCTGCTCATTGGTCGTTGTCTATTCATCCGTTTGATTTCCCTATTGATTGGACCTGTTCATTGGTCGGTATAGTTGGTTGTCAGGTTTGATAAATCGATATAGATAGTTCCTTTAATTTATGATTGGTTGGCCCGTTATAGTCGCTATGGTGTTCACTGTATGTTACGAACCCATAGGCACAGTGATTCTCCTCTATCAGGCATTATAATAGGTTTTCTTTTCCCTCTGACGGCGTCTTTCTTCCCTCACAGATAAAAACACGCACTTACACCTACAGCCTTCCGTTTCATTATTCCGTTTCGTTAATTGGTGCCCGTTTTCATTTACTGGGTTGCCCTGTGATCATTAACCTTTTGATCATTAATGGTTGCCCTTTGATTAATTTTCCCTTTGGGGATTGATATTGTGTTCGTGGGACAATAAAATCAGACGCTGTGATCGATAGTTACGGCCTTTGAGTAAGACTGAGTCGGTAAACACATTCGTGTCTTGGCGGGGCAAACTGTTAAGTTTGCAGCCATGGCGAGTGTAGCCACTTTCTGTGCATCACTATGCGTATGGGTTCGTGATTCTCCTCTATTATATAAAGTTTAGTTTGGGACTATTCTTCTTTTTTAGATCCATGCCTTAGATCCATGCCTTAATTCAACGTGGTCAAGGAAAAAAAGTCAAGCCTTTCTAGGGTGTGGCCATTTCCAGAATTTCTTTTTTTTGACAAAACAGTGGGTCCGAGTTAGTAATTGGCGATGAAGATATTGTTTCGCGCGTGCCCTACCCGGTTTCCTGTTGTATTTGGTTGGGAGATGATGATAGTTGTAAATGGCCTGATTTTTTGGTGTGGCATCACGACGTCGTGTTTGCAGCCATATCAGGCCACTAACTTGAATCGTAGGTCGCACGTTCTCACCTCTGAGCCACTACATTGTAACATCAGCGTTCTCGCATTCCCAAAAGGTTTTCATTTCCAAAAAAATGGCTGATTATAACAAGTGTTAGTAAAATAGCCCGAGTTCTTTTTTAATGCCTTGCAAAACCAACTAATTAGGCTTCATTGGGAGTTTCCATTGTTGTCGGCAACCATAGTGGTAAACAAGTATCGGGCTATGATGAGTTGCAACGGACCGGAGTCCCGCCCTCGCATCTCTGACCTTATTCTTCCAAGAATGTGGTTTGGGTTTGTTTACTGACCCGTTTGTTTCTCAACTGAGATTCCATATCGGTTTATCAAGGCGGGAACAAAATTATTCCACCTGCCAGTGTTGGTGCCGGCTCCGGATGACTATAAGTTTTTTATTGTTGCATCAGTAGTGTAAAAAAAAAGACTGCCATATCGCGTTACCTAATATATGGTTGTTTAATTGTTCCTGAAAGCTGGCCAGCTTGCCGAATCAGAATAACAGCGTGTGTGTTGGGCCTAACAGTTCATGCCTACCAGATGGATGTTCGGGCAAGTTTAGGGAGACCGTTTATCGTCTTCCTGGTCTGTCATGCACCAGGTATGGACTAGCGTTACGATTAGGTGTTTTCTGTTTCCCTATAACTTATATGATACTTTTGTGTTGCCGGGGCGCCCATGTGGTTGCACCCATGACGCATTTTGGGTGTCGCTTTCATACTCCTACACCCGAACCTCATTGATTTAGGCTATCATGAGAGCCGTGTCGATTGGTTGCTTTGGTAAGCAGTGCTTGGCAGCCATGACTGTATTTGGGTGCGTCTTCCATTCTTCCAACTCTTACCCTGTAATGCAATACCGTTTCTTTTGTGGTTACTGATGTAGTATGCTATGATTTAGGGAACAAATATGAGCCTGTGGGCGTGTATCTTTTAGAAGATTAAAAAAGGCAATGATGATTAGACTTGGGTGTTTAACCGGATGATGCGCTTCTTGAACCACGAGGTATGTTAGTGTCAGGTTCCCGCTTAAAATATAAACGTTCTTCGATTAGGTGTTTTCTGTTTCCCTATAACTTTTATAACTTATAACTTATCGTCTACCTGCTCTATCATGCAGAAGCTACCGACGGCTCCGGATGAGTGTAAGTTTTTTTATTGTTGCATAACTGGTCTAAAAAAATCCCACCATCTCGCTTTACCTAATATATGGTTGTTTATTTGTTCATGAAAGGTGACCAACCTGCCGAAACAGAATGATAGCGCGTGTTGGGCCTCAAAGTTAATGCCTACCAGCTTGGTGTTCGGGCAAGTTTAGGGACGCCGTTTATCGTCTTCCTGCTCTATCATGCACCACTTATGGACTAGCGCTACCGTTAGGTGTTTTCTGTTACCCTATAACTTATATGATACTTTTATACCGCCTATGATAATTTTATACATAAGAGATTCATTAGCTCTCACCTCCACAGGTTTCCGAAAGTATGCCCCTCCCCTGAGCCCCTCACGAACCACACACAATAATGGCCACCAGCTCTATCGTTGAAATACAACAGAATGAACCAGGTAACACTCTATACTACACGTTTGTTACACAACAGTCTTTAGGTTTTTCCATGTTGCCTTGTTTAGAGTTTTTATCAATGAAACCAAAATAAAAAAGTAAATAAACAAACATTTGCCATAAACAAACATACAAATACATTAAACCAAATACATAAAGAAGCCCTGCCAATGAACCAAACTCATTGGCAGTACCAAAATAACAAACACTCTGGCACACACGCCTGGTCCATTCTTGGTAGACACGGAAACACAACACAATCAACATAATGGCCGAGGATGATTTATTCAACACACATAGAGCGAACACCTTCAGGAATATTCAAATAATCGTTTCAATCAGAAACGTTACCTCGTTTCCGTTCGATGAATCTTTCCATCCTACCGATGCGGTTGCCAGTTGCTGCTGCTTCGGCTGCGAGCTATTCTCGAAAGGAACAGTCTTCGCGTGTCAGGGTCCCTAAAAATGCCACCATCTGGTTAACTACCGGTTCCCCAACAACAGTCCTTAGCTCATAAACAAGATGAATCCTATCAATAACACCGCTATTCACCTCCTACCACATTTGCTCAATCCTAGCTTTCCATGCTGTCTCGCCTAAAATCTCATCCTGTAGACGACATATAAACATGTCCGCCCAATCGTCAGTTCCTGCTTCTTTCTCCAATGCATCACATTTTGGGCGGTATGCCATTGTTTATTTCTTTATAAAACTTACCTATAGATGTGTTTAAAGATGTGTGAACTCTAGCCTGTTAACACTCCTTTATATAGCAACGCCTCCTGCCTTACATCCTATAGTGTCCAACACTAACAATCAACACTACCACCAAAAAACAGTAACTGGATCCCAAATTGCATGATTCTCGGCTTACGTTTCCAAAATTATATTTTAAAAAAACACTATCCCCATCCACACACTGTTGCCATCATCTATTATACTACCTTTTCTGTTTATTTTTTTTCCACATTTACACAATATAGAAAAAAACCCATTTATGCCAAACACAAAAAACAAAAATAATCCTGTTATGGCCCTCTGCACATCTTTGCCACAAGTGGTGAAAAAGCAAAACACCAACAACAGTACCCTACTATTGCTATGTTCTATAATGCAAAGTTTTCCTTCGATTAGACAACATATTATGACACACAAACACAACATTTTACATAACTGGATTAGAACATAAACATACAATACAACTTCAAGAAAAATAACATAACAACGAGTTTGGCCATATAAAATACATAAAACCAACAAATATGGCCAGACTATACACAATCGGACCCCACATGCTGTTTATTACAAACACATAAACAAGCTTCTTGCTCTAAACATCCGTTCTATCATTACATGGCTTACAAGGATCGGAAAAAACGATCCATGTCTTGAAGGCGCCCATCAGAAGCATCCACCAGTGCCTGTAGCTTCCACAGCTCCGCGAGATCACGCTCTTGCATGTCACCCAGCAGCCAAAGCATTCTGTTAATGCAAAGCAATGCCTAAAAACATTGTTAGGATTAATTAATTTTTCTTAGTTTTGATCACGACAAATTACAAATACATTTATTATCAAACACAATCATAAAACGAATTATCTAACAAACACTATCATCAAGGTAATAATCATTACACTAACATATCTTAATCATTCTTAGTGATCATAAAAGTGATTAGCCTTAAAACTCACTTTTGTAAAACATTACAAAAGATTTTTAATAAAATTTATTTTTAAGAAAATGTTTTATTAAAATGAAAATGCCAATTTGAATATGACATATTCCAAATGCCATAAGAATATCCTTTGAAGGTTTAAACAGCCTCAGATATTTCAAAGTCACTAAAAGACAAAAAAGAGCGGAGTCTACGCCGGCGGTACCTTAGCACCTACGACGGTTCCTTATCGATAAGGAACCGCGGGCTACAATAAGGAACCACGGCCAGATATAGCCGTTGGATGTTTTGTCCTATAAATAGTGGATCAAATCTGCATTCTCATCAACCCTTTTTGGACATCTTCTTCAGCCTTCTTTCTCCTTTCTAATCCTAGTCATTTGTAAATGATCACTTAATGTGTTAAGTATGTTTACTCATTATTATCCTCTTGATCTCCTTCTTTACCTTGTCCAAAGAGAAGATCACTCACACACTTGTGATGTGATTAAAGATGTAGCATTGATGAAGATCACCTTCTCCTAAAGATCTAGTCATGTTCATCAATTTGTTTATTTGTGTCTTGTGTAGATCTAATGTATTTATGAATACTTGGACTAGTTGTGTTCATCCAAGTTATTTGTGAATACTTGGATTAGAGTTGTGTACATACATTGCACATGTGTGTGCTTGGATTATGTTGTGTAGATCCAATCTACATGTGTGTACTTGGATATGATTAGTTGAGTTGTAATTAGTTGTGTTAGTTCTCACCAAACTATAAAGTGATGTGGTTGTGTCTTGTGAGTTCTCACTAAACTATAAAGTGATGTGGTTGTGTCTTGTGAGTTCTCACTAAACTATAAAGTGATATGTAGTTGTGTTGTGTGAAGTTCTCACTTAGCATCAAAGTGAAGAGTCGTGAATATTGGTTCTAGCTTTGGATTAGAACTCGACATCTAGCCTTGTGTCGGAAAATGGTGAAGTAGGCAATGTTGTGAAGATTGGTTATACCTTTAGATTAGAACTCTACATCTAGCCTTGTGTCGTAAAAGAGTGAAGTGGGCGACGTTGTGTAGATTGGTCCTAGCTAAGATTAGGTCTCGACATTTATCTTAGTGTCAAAAAATAATGTAAGCGATGATGTTGAGGTAAACTACACCTTTAGGTAAAGAGTGCAATAAAAAGGGCAAGTGAGCACGACGATTTAGGAAAACCGTGTGTGAATGACCCAATTAAGTTCGTTCTCAAGGAGGCTAGTGTGTTATGTGTGTAATGACTTGGATTAATTTGTGATTATATTTGAGAAAATAAAAATAGAAAAGGGATTAGAAAAGAATGACGGATATGAAGACGGATTTAACTAAGTATAAAAAGGCGTACACGTAAAGTCGTAAAAACCACCAAAATTAAAATTTAACCCTAAAAATTCCTAAAAATCACCAAAAATCCTTAATAATAATCTAAGAGTTTACAAAAAATCAAAACTTGCAAAAACCTTTTAATTAATTAGATAATGACTTTTTAATGCTAATTAAAACCCTAAAAATCAAAATTAATTATTAAAAAGCCCTAAACAAGATTTTCAAATTTGTAAACCTTAAAAATACTCTAATTAAGCTAAAAACTATTTTTCAAAATTTTAAAACCAATTAAAGCTATTTTTAATTAATTAAAAACTCCTAAAATCAAATAAATCTTAAATTAATTATAACAAATAATTAAAAGACCTAAACAATATTTGGAAAGTTGCAAAAATCCTAATTAAGTATTTAGAACCTAGGAAAAATATAAAAACCTAGAAAATCAGACTTTTAATTTTTAATAACAAAATAATATTAAAATAATATTAAAAATCAAAAATTATAAAAAATTCTAAAAACTTGCAAACTAGCTTAATTTAACCTGAATAACTCAGAAATGAAAGTGAAATTACCTAAATACCCCTATTGGGCCTAGAAAATGGGCCAAACCCTAAACAGTCCCTTATTGGGCTTAATTAAGGCCCAATAAGAAAAAGTGCTCAAAATAAGCTCAAAAAGCACAGGTTGACTCAAAATTTGATTTTAAACAACTTTTTCCAAAGGCCCAAAAGCTGAAAATGTGAAATAAGCTAACTTATATTAAGCAGCTTATTCTTAATGGGCTTTTTGGCCCATTAAGCTATAAGCTGATGCCATAAGCTAAAATTTAACACACAACCTTCTTTTGACCTAACAAAGACTTCTGTAAAAAGAAATTTCAAATAAGACCACTCAATAAGCCAGAAACAAGTCAACAACTTATTCACAAAACGACAAAATAGTCGTTTTTGTGATCTAGACCACCTCAGAAGCTGATTCAAGTTGCAAAATGTTTCTTTTGACAAAACTAAGCTTAAAAACCAAAGAACTTTCAAATAAGCACACTCAATAAGCTGGAAAATCAAATAAGCACTTATCTTAAAAGTCAAACAAGTTGGTTTTCTAGTGAAAAGTCAAAGTCAAAGTCTGATAAGCTCCAGTTCACTTAAATTGGTCAAATAATGAATATCTATTACAAAAAATAAGTTGTTGCAAGTCAGAATAAGCTAGAATAGCTTATTGATAAGCTGATGATAAAATTGCACTAGCAGGGGCTAGTTTTGGATGTTGAGCAGTGGGAACTTTTCCCACTGCTTGACTATTTTGACTTGTTGTCTTTAGTGACTTTTTCTTGGATTCAGTTTTCACAAAGGCACCCAATTGATCTTTGGATCAAAAGGAGTCAATAACAAGCAAAATAACACAATCACAAACAGCCAATTGATACAGTTTAATCAATTTATCACCAGATATAGCACAGACATGAACAATGAGCAGTTTAGCATTCAAGAGCAATTTTAGCACAATTCAGCCAACCAAATTCAACCAAATGCACACACAAGCTATAATAAACTCCAATAAGCAAGTCTAAACAGGTTTCATGCACTGGTTCAAAGTATTAAGCAAGATCCAAGCTATAAAAGTTATTGATGAACACTACACAAGCAGATTTATACTTTTGCTGATGTATTTGACACACAAGCCAATTTCAACACCTCAAATCTTTCAAACAGGTTAAGTTAACTTTGTTTAAACCACTTTTATCCCTAAGCATGCATACACACTAGGTGTTCCCAAAATCCTAGGTCTAAACAAGCAGAAACAAGGTCTTAATAGCAGATTGATCAATTCAAGTGTTCAAACCCAATAACTTGCAGCAAAACACTCTCAAACAAAGGTATATCAGATACAAAGCATAAACAACACTTTCCCTTAACACAAAATCAGATTTTAAGCATAAATCAGTAGACCCAAACACCCCTTTAACTTTTTCAAATCAAGATTTTCAAAAGCAAAATAAGATTTCAGGCCAACCAAGCATCAATTAACACTCTAACAAGTCTAAATAACAGATTCAAGCAAGAACAAGCCACAAAATTCACAAGAACAACAGTTTCATACAAATATCACCAAAAATCACTTTTTATGCAGATTTGGAGATTAAGTAAGCAAACCTTATGGATGTACATCCACACCCACGAATTTTGAGCTTATGTGCTAGCAAGAACAAGCACAAGCTTCCACAAAAGCCTGCTAAGATTCAACAAGGGTTAAGCACAATAACATGTAAAATCAGAAACTTGGAAAAATCTTGATTGATGCAAACTTGTTACCCCACACTTGATTATCCCCAAGTTATAAGCCTCACCACACCTTAACCAACTCAGTTAGGATGCTATGATCAGCCCTATAGCCCAAGAATTCCAAGATTGGAACAAGACTTAGCAAAATATCAAGAAAATGAGGAAAATATGCAAACTTGTGCACACTCCTCTTTTGAAAACAGGTTTTAAACTTCAAAAACAGTAAGCTAAGAACATAAACAACAGAATAAAGGTGGCACTTGGTCTTTCTTCAAAGTACTTAACTCAAATTCATTAAACTGAAAAAGGATTTACAAGACTTTGAACAAAGGAAAAACCAAAAGCAGGAGCAAATGAAATGAACTAGACCCTTTATATAGAGGGTGTACAAGGTCCTAGCAAGCTGCAAAACGTGTAAACCCTAATGCTAAAGTCCCAAAAATGCCCTTGAGGTCTTTGTCTTCTTCTTGAATCATGTGACATGTTTTTGGAGTTATGTAGGAGCTGGCAAGTGTAAAGTTGATCCAAGGGTGTGTATGAAGCTTAAAAAGTAAGCACAAGTCTCAAACGTTGGATTGCTGGTTGGTTTTTGTTTGGACGTGAGAAGTGGGGCAGGGGAAGGTTGGTATACTCACATGCATGAGAGTGATGGGAGTTTAGGGGTTGGGTTGTGTTTATGATTAGCTTAATCATAAATCTGGAGCAGATTAGTGTCTAATTTCAAGCCATTAATGAAAACCCAATTTTATCAAGAACATGAAGAACACCTCATTTGATCTGTTTTAATGTTTAATTGGTGTGTTAGGCGCCATAATCTTTATTTAAAATAAAGATTAGTTAAATCGGGTGTGAGTGGGATGTGATGTGGCACCAGGGAGGGATTTGATTGGTGGAGAGAGTAAGTGGGGCACGTGTCACCCATTGGTTGGTCTAGGTAAGTTTATTGTCTGGCCCCTTTTTACCCCTCACTTCCTTTCTTCTTGTCATTTGCAACAAAACCCTATCAGCGCCCATTTAAGCCGTGTCAACTTTGGACTTTTTACATTTTTGGCCCATAAACTTTTGTAACATGAATTCAGGGGTATTTCTTGCCACAATTGAATTCTTCAAGGGCTGGTTTGGTATTTTCTTCAATGATAATGGTCTAGACTTGTATGATTGTCATCTTGGAGGACTGAAATTGCCAAGTCTTGATAAATGAGGGACCATTATTGCCAATTGTTGAAAGTTGAGGGTCCTTTTTGTAATTTTGGATCTTTCAAAGGACCAAACTTGTCATTTCTTGTACTTTGAAGGACTTCATGATATATTTGACTTTGTGGATGATATTGGTTGACAATTTAGCTTTGTTGAGGGGCTAAACTTGCCAATTCTTCAAAGTTAAGGGCCCTTTTGGTAATTTTGACAAATTTAGGGACCAAACTTGTAATTATGAGGATACAAGGGTATAAAGTGTCAATTCTTCATAATTGGAGGACCCTTCTTCATAATTCTTCAAATCTTCAAGGGTTGATCTTGGGAAAGTCTTCACTAGGGCTTGGTTCATTGTGCGGCTTCGTTTCCCATGTTCGTTTTTGTATGATTCTTGTGATCTTTTGTCATTATCTCAATATCCGTACCTAAAATACACAAGCAACAAACACAAGCATATATTTGGGTATTTTGATGATATTTAATGCATTTTAAGCCCTATTTGGAAGATGAGACTATGTATAAAAGCAGTCTCATCACTCCCCCATACTAAACCATTGCCGTGCCCTCACGCAATGCTAAGAATAAAGTATCAAGGCATCTCCAAAATTTAATTTTATTCACTTTATTGGAATGATAAACTAGCTACACTACTACTACTTCTACTTGTGTTATAGACATAATGTATGATTTTCATCGCAAAATGGGACATTTAGGTTCATAGAATAAGAACACGTGAATGCTTCGTTAGAAATAATTTCGTCATCCTCGATTTTCACTTCAATTCCATGCTAAGCGTGCAACGAGATCATTGTCATTATAAGTTAGTAATGCTAACACTACTCATATGCCCTAATCACGTACTTATCCTCCCATTATTCCTAAGTTGTATCTCTTATATTTTATGATGTCTTGAATGTTTCACGAGGATACATTGTTTGACTTATGCGATAATAGAGATTTAGGTCTAAAAATAGAGTCCTAACGGTGTAACTAAGACCATCAAATCAATAACCCCTCCTAATAGACGACGATGTAAAAAAATTAAGTTGACAAGAAGAATCGATAAACACGGTTTTATAACGGTTTTGAACATGAGACTTATTACCAAGACTTTTATACGCCCCCTAACGGAAGGGCCTTATTATCTTTGGTTTACCTCCATCTTTTATTCAACTTCGCCATGAAGCTTTTATTATGACTTCGGTCTTGCCTTGCCTTTTATTATCCGCCTCATCGGTGGTTTTATTAGCCAAAGACGTATATCCTCACGCTAAAGCGAATTTTGGATCTTTAAAGCTTCGAAGATTAAGGCTTGATTCACTTTCAATTTTGCATAGATTTTAGGCCTTGTGGGGCTTCAAATTGTTTGCTTGATTTAGGTGAGCACTTGAAATCTTATTATTTGGGTGAAGCTTTCGATTATTAGGGTTGCCAATACTTCAAAACCGTGACGCTGGCGATACCTTAATGTCTTCCCAATTTAATTACACGGAAGCTACTAGAAAAGACTAGAAACCCAACAATCCTAACTAAACCGCTAAGTCAATATTTATTAAGCAAAAAATATTTACATGCGAAGGGAGAATAAGCAAACAACGAGAACACATGAGTTTTTGAAAGAATACGAGTACTCTACGTTTAGCATAGTAACTTATAATTAACCCTATCATTTCTCGTCCTCATTTAAGAGACTTAGCCTAATGTGTAGTTAAGGAATCAAAGCTAAGTGCTCAACACGCACGGTCGAGTCAAAAATTACTCTTATTCTCGCCATCAGAAAATCTACATTCGTGTCTTCAAACACTTATAAAACATGAGAAAAATTTTTAAATTTGGCCATTTTTAGCCTTATTTTGCAACAAAAATGATAAACAAAACGATAAACTTTGGAAAGCGTGAAGGTTTGGCAAGGCAAGTATCTATTCACCCCCCCCATACTAAAGTTAAACATTGTCCTCAATGTTTCGAGTCTAGGGGTGCAAACACCCCCATACTAGAGACGTAGTCGAATGCCTAATCTAGCATGGAAAGGGTGTAACCATTAAGTAATAGCCGTTTATAAAGTGTGCTAACAACCTAAGGTTAGAACATCAAAGGATACATCATGGATATTGAGAAATGTCTCCAAAGCAAACGATCGAGTGCTCCCATAAAACGAACACGAGAGGCTCCAATCGTGAAGATCATGATCTAAAAACCACAATGCACAAACAACCACGAAACAAAGGTTGGAAGGGCACGAATCCCCACACGTAAGCTACATTAGACTAAGAAAGCGATAATATGTACATAGGATAAGCATGGGATTCCCCCACGAGGCTCCTCGTTTTTGATTACCGAGTCATGAGCTCGACTCGATCCCCTCAACACTAATTATCATTGGGGAAGGTGACTTGGTCGAGGTAGTTCAAGGATGGAACTTCCCCACCAAAGTAGTGCTTCAACCTATGTCCATTCACCTTGAAGTTAGGACCATCATCTTGAGCTAGCTCGATGGTCCCATACGGAAACACTTGAGTCACGGTGAATGGACCGGACCAACGGGATTTCAATTTACCGGAAAATATTTTCAATCTTGAATTAAAAAGTAAAACTTGATCCCCAATGTTAAAAACCCGGTTTTTAATTTTTGAATCATGCAACTTTTTAGTTTTCTCTTTATAAATCAATGAATTTTCATAAGCAATATCCCTCAATTCATCCAATTCATTTAGTTGCATTTTCCGGTGTTTTCCCGCGGTCTCCATGTCATCATTACAATGCTTTAGGGCCCAATAAGCCTTGTGTTCTAACTCGATAGGCAAATGACAATTCTTTCCATACACAAGCTTATAGGGAGTGCACCCAATGGGCGTCTTATAAGCGGTCCTAAAGGCCCATAAAGCATCGTCTAACTTATCCGACCAAGATTGTCGGTTTTCCCCCACGGATCTCTCCAAGATCCTTTTCAATGCTCGGTTTGAAACCTCGACTTGCCCGCTCGTTTGTGGGTGATAAGCCGTAGAAAGACGATGTGTAACCCCATATTTCCTTAGAACCCTTTCAAATTGGTCATTACAAAAATGGGTTCCACGATCGCTTATGATAGCACGAGGGGTTCCAAACCTAGCAAACAAACTTTTCAAGAACTTGACTACCACACGAGCATCATTAGTGGGCAAGGCCTTCGCCTCCACCCACTTAGAAAGGTAGTCAACCGCAACAAGGATGTACTTATTACCACGAGATGATGGGAACGGCCCCATAAAGTCTATGCCCCAAACGTCAAAGATCTCACATACTTGAATGATATTTTGTGGCATTTCATCTTTTTGTGAGGCTTTTCCTTGTCGTTGGCATGACTCACAAGACTTCACAAGGATTTGTGCATCTCGGTAAATAGTAGGCCAAAAGAAGCCGGCATCAAACACCTTTTTAGCCGTGAGATTAGCACCGTGGTGACCACCCGTGGGTCCCTCATGGCAAGCTCTAAGGATGTTAGAAGCTTCGGTGCCAAATACACAACGGCGGATGATTTGATCCGCACAAGTTCGAAACAAGTAAGGGTCGTTCCAAAAGTAGAACTTGACATCACGAAAGAATTTTCGTTTTTCTTGAGTTGTCATACCCTTAACGATGAAGTTACCCGCATGGTAATTTGCAAAATCCGCAAACCATGGGGTAGAAGAATCAAGTTTGGAATTCACTAAACCAAGTGTCTCGAGCAGAAATGTTTCGGTGATTTCCTTGGGCTCGTAAACACTTTGCTGAGGATCTTCCAAACGAGAGAGATGATCGGCCGCCAGATTCTCGGCTCCTTTTTTGTCAATAATTGTGTGATCAAATTCTTGAAGGAGGAGAATCCAACGAAGTAATCTCGGCTTTGCATCTTGTTTAGCCATGAGATACTTGATAGCCGAATGGTCCGTATACACTATGCATTTCGTCAAGACGAGATAAGGTCGGAATTTCTCAAATGCATACACCACGGCAAGGAACTCCTTTTCCGTTGTAGTGTATTTAAGTTGAGCCTCGGTCATCGTCTTGCTAGCATAGTGAATAGGCAAGAAATGCTTATCATGACGTTGCCCCAAAACGGCCCCAATAGCGTAATCACTTGCATCACACATAAGTTCAAAGGGGAGGTTCCAATTTGGAGCAACAAGAATGGGAGCTTCGGTAAGTTTCCTCTTAAGGATCTCAAAGGCTCGTACACAATCTTCGTCAAAGACAAAACGTGCCTCTTTTTCAAGAAGATGTGTAATGGGTCGAGAAATCTTCGAGAAATCCTTGATGAATCGTCGATAAAAGCCCGCGTGGCCTAGGAAACTCCTAACTCCCTTGACGGTTTTGGGATGAGGTAATTTGGCGATGACGTCTACCTTAGCTTGATCTACCTCAATCCCCGCTTTCGAGACCTTGTGCCCTAAGACGATTCCACTCTTAACCATAAAATGACACTTTTCCCAATTGAGCACAAGGTTGGTTTCCTCACAACGTTTTAACATTCTCTCAAGGTTCGACAAACACGAAGTAAAGGAATCACCAAACACGGAAAAGTCATCCATGAAGACTTCCATCGTCTTCTCGATCATATCATGAAAAATAGCCATCATGCATCGTTGAAAAGTTCCCGGTGCATTGCAAAGTCCGAATGGCATTCTACGATAGGCAAACGTTCCATATGGACACGTAAACGTAGTTTTTTCTTGATCACGAGGATCGATGGGAATTTGGAAGTAACCGGAAAAACCATCTAAAAAGCAATAGAAATCGTTTCCCGCAAGACGCTCCAACATTTGGTCCATGAAGGGCAAGGGAAAATGGTCTTTACGAGTGGCTTCATTCAACTTTCGATAGTCAATGCACACTCTCCATCCGGTCACGAGTCTCGTGGGAATCAACTCGTTGGCATCGTTTGGCACAACGGTCATCCCTCCCTTTTTAGGGACACAATGAATAGGACTCACCCAAGGGCTATCGGAAATAGGGTAAATCATTCCCGCGTCAAGGAGTTTAAGGACCTCCTTTTTGATGACGTCGTGAATTTTGGGGTTTACCCTTCTTTGACTTTGGATTGTTGGCTTGAAATCTTCCTCCATTAAGATTTTGTGGGTACAAAACTTGGGATCGATCCCCTTAATGTCGGATAACTTCCACGCAATCGCCCCTTTGTGATCCTTAAGAACATCGACAAGTGCGGTTTTTTCATCATTCGAAAGTTCCTTCGCAATAATAACCGGCAACTTGTCGTCCTCCTCCAAATAGACATACTCGAGGTGAGGAGGTAAATCTTTCAACTCGAGGATGGGTGGTTCCTCAAGTGAAGATTTGGGCTCGATACTCATAACCTCCTCGGGTGGAGGAAATGGGAAATCGTTGAGAAAATCCTTGATAATCGAGAAGTCCTTATAGTTGTCGAGGTATTCGTCACAAGTACGTGGAACATCGAATTCTTCCAACGTAAAACCACCACCTTCGAAAGGAGTGAAGGTTGGTGTCGAATTATCAAGAATTGGATCTAACATAGTGGGATTGCCACTAGTCTCTTCATCACCAAAACCTAGAACTTCTTGTGAAAATTCCTCGCAAACCACGTCGATCATATCAACGAGGTTTATGGTTGCAACGGAATAAACATGAGAAATTTGAGAGTTTTGAGTTGCGTTTATAACAAGTTCCTCGTCGTTGAAACGTAAGGTGATCTTTCTAGCATGCACATCAATCAAAGCCATAGACGTATCCAAAAACGAACGACCTAAAATAAGAGGAACTTGAGAATCCGTGGGGATGTCAACAACAATAAAGTCTACGGGATAGTAGAACTTCCCCACTTTCACAAAAACGTCTTCCGCCAATCCACATGCAAGAATCGTGGAATGGTCGGCCAACTCAATAGACATTCGTGAAGGAGTAAGATTAGGAAGATTGAGCGACTTGTAGATTGCAAGTGGCATCAAATTAATGCTAGCACCAAGATCGGCCAAGGCGAAGCATTCTTCCATGTCTTGGATTGCACAAGGGATCAAAAATTTACCGGGATCACCGACTTTTTGAGGTATGCGATTAAGATAAACCGACGAACAACTAGACTTTTGGTGTAATTTTTCCTTGTTGTTCAACATACTCTTAAAGTTAGCGGCAAATCGAGGCATCATGACCAAGGCGTCGGCAAAACTTATATTAAAATGCAAATCGCGAAACATTTTCATAAAAAGCTCAAATTGATAGTTGTCGCGCTCTTGTCGTTTCTCCTTCCTAAGTCTCGATGGATAGGGCAAAGGTGGTGTGGGTTGAGGCATAGTAGGCATAGCCTTTGGAATCTCGGGTTCCAATGATGGTAATGGGTCAACCGTAGGTGTGGCATGAGCGGTACTTTGTGGGCTTGAAATATGCTCCTTTTCGACCACCACCTCGGGTTCTTCCTCAATTGCTTCCTCCGTAGGAGCAATTGGTTGAGGAATCGGCTCCTTAAGTGTCTTACCACTACGTGTGGTAATCACTTTCATCTCACCCTTAGGGTTGGATATGGTGTTACTAGGAAGACCACTTGACGACGGTTTACACATTATTGCCTCAAACATAGACGAGATTTTATCTTCAAAATTAGATTGCCTCAATACGGCTTCGGTTTGCCTTTTCTCGGCCTTAAGCATCTCTTGTTTAATCTCATGTTGCCCTTGTTCCATCTTTTGTTGGTTTTGTTGTAACCTAGTGACATTTCCTTCCATCTTGTTGGTGTGGATTTTAAGTTCATTAGCTAACTCATTTTTCAACTCTTTCTTCAAGTCGTTTTTGAACTCGGATCTTAGGCTAATTATCTCTCTTTGAATGTTGTCAAACCTAGCATCATTACCACTAGCATATTCAACAAACTCACTTGGAAGATCTTTCAATGTTTGCAAACTCTTGTTGTTATTTTGAAAATCATTTTTGTTTGAAACTTGATTATTAGCCCCTTGATTCCCATAATTTCCCTTGTTGTAATTGTTCTTAAAACCAACTTGATTGTTGCGATAGTTGTTAGCATTTTGATTTGATCCAAAACCCGGTGGAGTCATTTGATTAGAGCGGGAAACTTGACCGTTTTGGTTGTAATTTCCCGTGGCCGCAAAGGCACTCGAAGTGTTACCACCGTTGGTAATGCACTCGGAGAAATCATGACCTCCACCACAATACATGCAAGAAACCTCAACCGCTTTAACCGTAGCGGGAGCACTTGGTTCACCAACTTTAAACTCAATCAAAAGTCCTTTCAACTTATCAAAAATCTTGTTTTCCAAGTTCGCCTCAATTTGGCAAGCATCGATGGTATTAGACAAAGAAGGTGAAGCCGAAGACGAAGCCTTACGAACACTAGACGTGCTACGAGGACTATACACCTTAGATCTATTTTCAATTATCACCAAAGCTTCCTCAACCGTTTTACACAAAAAATTACCACCCGCGGCGGCATTCAAATAATCCCTTTCATGATCATTAAGTCCATTGTAAAACGTGTCAATTTGATGCAAATCGGAAAAACCGTGATGAGGACATTCATGTAACATTTCCTTAAACCTATTCCAAGCCGTTGAAAAACTTTCATTAAATTCTTGTGAAAACTTTGAAATCTCGTTTTTCAAATGCGTAGTCTTAGAGGGCGGAAAAAATTGGTTCACAAACTTAGACACGAGATCCTTCCACGTCAATATAGAATTGGGTGGCTCTTTCTCTAACCAAATTTTTGCGGGCCCCGCTAAGGAATACGGAAAAAGCATCATCTTAATCGAGTCGTTTGAAACATCCTTAAATTTGCAAGTAGCGGTAAGACGATTGAATTGGCGGATATGGTTGTGAGGATTGTCCTTCTCATCACCACGGAATTTGTTGTTTTGAATCATGGACAACAAACCCGTCTTAACCTCAAAATTCTCCGCAAGGATAGCGGGAATCACAATAGCCTCTCCATAACCCTCGGTGGGTGCTTGAAGTAACTCCATCATAGTTCGATTCGCCATGGTTGGTGCTTCTCTTACAATGGGTTCGTCAATAGGAGACTCCTCACTAGAATTGTTTGGAGTGATGGATTTGTTTTTTCGTTTACGAGCACGTCTTGCTTGATTTCGAGTTAGCATAAACGTCACGTACGACGAGGGGATGAGCAAAGAAGATTCTTTTTGGTGTTTTGTATTTTTTTTTTTCAAATTTTTTGTGGTTTTTGATTGTATTAACCTTTTTGGAACTTGGTGAAATGTATTAGGTAGACAATGAGTCCACAAATCTCCTCACTAATCAAATCTCTTGATTAACGAAGCCTCAAAGAATGAAAACGAACACGTGGAGTGAACGCCTTCGATGACTTTAGAACGATGGTGGAACACCAAATCGTTCAAGAGGGTTTAATCAAATTGAAACCAAGAAAATATATATGATACTTAGTAATACTTTGGGCGGCAAAACCCTCGATTCACTCTCACAATCAAATACTCACAAGCAAGCGGGGAAACGAGGCGGCGCGAAGCACTTAAGAGCCTTTTTCCTTAGGATATATTTTATAATATCCGCCTTATACCCACCTTATAGTTTGTATTTTCAAGATTAAGCTTCACGAAAGTATTTATCTATTTTTGCCTTTTTCTTTGGTTTGAGATTCGAATACAATGATTGGGTAATGACCTCCCAAGTCAAGGTTGTGATTGCTCACGTATTTGGAGTACTTGTGTATTTATTGTTCTACGTATACAATATAGTAATAATATTCACACAAAAACTGAAAAACGATAATACGTATTAGTAGAGTGCTACTAATACAAATACTAATTATGGTTAGTATAAAAACAACAATGCCAAATCAAGACACAACACGCCTCCCCGGCAGCGGCGCCAAAATGATGTTGAGGTAAACTACACCTTTAGGTAAAGAGTGCAATAAAAAGGGCAAGTGAGCACGACGATTTAGGAAAACCGTGTGTGAATGACCCAATTAAGTTCGTTCTCAAGGAGGCTAGTGTGTTATGTGTGTAATGACTTGGATTAATTTGTGATTATATTTGAGAAAAGAAAAATAGAAAAGGGATTAGAAAAGAATGACGGATATGAAGACGGATTTAACTAAGTATAAAAAGGCGTACACGTAAAGTCGTAAAAACCACCAAAATTAAAATTTAACCCTAAAAATTCCTAAAAATCACCAAAAATCCTTAATAATAATCTAAGAGTTTACAAAAAATCAAAACTTGCAAAAACCTTTTAATTAATTAGATAATGACTTTTTAATGCTAATTAAAGCCCTAAAAATCAAAATTAATTATTAAAAAGCCCTAAACAAGATTTTCAAATTTGTAAACCTTAAAAATACTCTAATTAAGCTAAAAACTATTTTTCAAAATTTTAAAACCAATTAAAGCTATTTTTTAATTAATTAAAAACTCCTAAAATCAAATAAATCTTAAATTAATTATAACAAATAATTAAAAGACCTAAACAATATTTGGAAAGTTGCAAAAATCCTAATTAAGTATTTAGAACCTAGGAAAAATATAAAAACCTAGAAAATCAGACTTTTAATTTTTAATAACAAAATAATATTAAAATAATATTAAAAATCAAAAATTATAAAAAATTCTAAAAACTTGCAAACTAGCTTAATTTAACCTGAATAACTCAGAAATGAAAGTGAAATTACCTAAATACCCCTATTGGGCCTAGAAAATGGGCCAAACCCTAAACAGTCCCTTATTGGGCTTAATTAAGGCCCAATAAGAAAAAGTGCTCAAAATAAGCTCAAAAAGCACAGGTTGACTCAAAATTTGATTTTAAACAACTTTTTCCAAAGGCCCAAAAGCTGAAAATGTGAAATAAGCTAACTTATATTAAGCAGCTTATTCTTAATGGGCTTTTTGGCCCATTAAGCTATAAGCTGATGCCATAAGCTAAAATTTAACACACAACCTTCTTTTGACCTAACAAAGACTTCTGTAAAAAGAAATTTCAAATAAGACCACTCAATAAGCCAGAAACAAGTCAACAACTTATTCACAAAACGACAAAATAGTCGTTTTTGTGATCTAGACCACCTCAGAAGCTGATTCAAGTTGCAAAATGTTTCTTTTGACAAAACTAAGCTTAAAAACCAAAGAACTTTCAAATAAGCACACTCAATAAGCTGGAAAATCAAATAAGCACTTATCTTAAAAGTCAAACAAGTTGGTTTTCTAGTGAAAAGTCAAAGTCAAAGTCTGATAAGCTCCAGTTCACTTAAATTGGTCAAATAATGAATATCTATTACAAAAAATAAGTTGTTGCAAGTCAGAATAAGCTAGAATAGCTTATTGATAAGCTGATGATAAAATTGCACTAGCAGGGGCTAGTTTTGGATGTTGAGCAGTGGGAACTTTTCCCACTGCTTGACTATTTTGACTTGTTGTCTTTAGTGACTTTTTCTTGGATTCAGTTTTCACAAAGGCACCCAATTGATCTTTGGATCAAAAGGAGTCAATAACAAGCAAAATAACACAATCACAAACAACCAATTGATACAGTTTAATCAATTTATCACCAGATATAGCACAGACATGAACAATGAGCAGTTTAGCATTCAAGAGCAATTTTAGCACAATTCAGCCAACCAAATTCAACCAAATGCACACACAAGCTATAATAAACTCCAATAAGCAAGTCTAAACAGGTTTCATGCACTGGTTCAAAGTATTAAGCAAGATCCAAGCTATAAAAGTTATTGATGAACACTACACAAGCAGATTTATACTTTTGCTGATGTATTTGACACACAAGCCAATTTCAACACCTCAAATCTTTCAAACAGGTTAAGTTAACTTTGTTTAAACCACTTTTATCCCTAAGCATGCATACACACTAGGTGTTCCCAAAATCCTAGGTCTAAACAAGCAGAAACAAGGTCTTAATAGCAGATTGATCAATTCAAGTGTTCAAACCCAATAACTTGCAGCAAAACACTCTCAAACAAAGGTATATCAGATACAAAGCATAAACAACACTTTCCCTTAACACAAAATCAGATTTTAAGCATAAATCAGTAGACCCAAACACCCCTTTAACTTTTTCAAATCAAGATTTTCAAAAGCAAAACAAGATTTCAGGCCAACCAAGCATCAATTAACACTCTAACAAGTCTAAATAACAGATTCAAGCAAGAACAAGCCACAAAATTCACAAGAACAACAGTTTCATACAAATATCACCAAAAATCACTTTTTATGCAGATTTGGAGATTAAGTAAGCAAACCTTATGGATGTACATCCACACCCACGAATTTTGAGCTTATGTGCTAGCAAGAACAAGCACAAGCTTCCACAAAAGCCTGCTAAGATTCAACAAGGGTTAAGCACAATAACATGTAAAATCAGAAACTTGGAAAAATCTTGATTGATGCAAACTTGTTACCCCACACTTGATTATCCCCAAGTTATAAGCCTCACCACACCTTAACCAACTCAGTTAGGATGCTATGATCAGCCCTATAGCCCAAGAATTCCAAGATTGGAACAAGACTTAGCAAAATATCAAGAAAATGAGGAAAATATGCAAACTTGTGCACACTCCTCTTTTGAAAACAGGTTTTAAACTTCAAAAACAGTAAGCTAAGAACATAAACAACAGAATAAAGGTGGCACTTGGTCTTTCTTCAAAGTACTTAACTCAAATTCATTAAACTGAAAAAGGATTTACAAGACTTTGAACAAAGGAAAAACCAAAAGCAGGAGCAAATGAAATGAACTAGACCCTTTATATAGAGGGTGTACAAGGTCCTAGCAAGCTGCAAAACGTGTAAACCCTAATGCTAAAGTCCCAAAAATGCCCTTGAGGTCTTTGTCTTCTTCTTGAATCATGTGACATGTTTTTGGAGTTATGTAGGAGCTGGCAAGTGTAAAGTTGATCCAAGGGTGTGTATGAAGCTTAAAAAGTAAGCACAAGTCTCAAACGTTGGATTGCTGGTTGGTTTTTGTTTGGACGTGAGAAGTGGGGCAGGGGAAGGTTGGTATACTCACATGCATGAGAGTGATGGGAGTTTAGGGGTTGGGTTGTGTTTATGATTAGCTTAATCATAAATCTGGAGCAGATTAGTGTCTAATTTCAAGCCATTAATGAAAACCCAATTTTATCAAGAACATGAAGAACACCTCATTTGATCTGTTTTAATGTTTAATTGGTGTGTTAGGCGCCATAATCTTTATTTAAAATAAAGATTAGTTAAATCGGGTGTGAGTGGGATGTGATGTGGCACCAGGGAGGGATTTGATTGGTGGAGAGAGTAAGTGGGGCACGTGTCACCCATTGGTTGGTCTAGGTAAGTTTATTGTCTGGCCCCTTTTTATCCCTCACTTCCTTTCTTCTTGTCATTTGCAACAAAACCCTATCAGCGCCCATTTAAGCCGTGTCAACTTTGGACTTTTTACATTTTTGGCCCATAAACTTTTGTAACATGAATTCAGGGGTATTTCTTGCCACAATTGAATTCTTCAAGGGCTGGTTTGGTATTTTCTTCAATGATAATGGTCTAGACTTGTATGATTGTCATCTTGGAGGACTGAAATTGCCAAGTCTTGATAAATGAGGGACCATTATTGCCAATTGTTGAAAGTTGAGGGTCCTTTTTGTAATTTTGGATCTTTCAAAGGACCAAAATTGTCATTTCTTGTACTTTGAAGGACTTCATGATATATTTGACTTTGTGGATGATATTGGTTGACAATTTAGCTTTGTTGAGGGGCTAAACTTGCCAATTCTTCAAAGTTAAGGGCCCTTTTGGTAATTTTGACAAACTTTAGGGACCAAACTTGTAATTATGAGGATACAAGGGTATAAAGTGTCAATTCTTCATAATTGGAGGACCCTTCTTCATAATTCTTCAAATCTTCAAGGGTTGATCTTGGGAAAGTCTTCACTAGGGCTTGGTTCATTGTGCGGCTTCGTTTCCCGTGTTCGTTTTTGTATGATTCTTGTGATCTTTTGTCATTATCTCAATATCCGTACCTAAAATACACAAGCAACAAACACAAGCATATATTTGGGTATTTTGATGATATTTAATGCATTTTAAGCCCTATTTGGAAGATGAGACTATGTATAAAAGCAGTCTCATCAAGCGACGTTGTAAGGTTTTCTCCACCAAGAAGGGAGCTTGTGGATATAGTGGAAATCTCGAGTAAGGTGTACTCGAGGAGTGGAGTAGGAACGAGGATAGAGCCTCGTTGCTGAACCACTATAAATCTTGGTGTCTTCCTACTAGATTGCTTCTTTCCTTAATCTTTACTTACATTCATTATCACTACACTTACTATACATTGTTAATGCATTAGAATTGAACCTAATCATTATGCAACTATCTTTCAACTAAAAGATAGTTTTGTGCACTCACCTAATTGAAAGGAATTTTAATTAAGAGATAAACCGATGAGAAACTATTCACCCCCCCTTTCTAGTTTCTACAATTGGTATCAGAGCGATGGTGACACAAGATCTTTGAAGTATATTGTACTTTAAAACTTAGATCGATCCATTGTCTCCTCAAATTAGAAGGTTAAGTTGTACTAAACTTTTTCTTTGGTCAAAACTATTTTTTGTTCAAAATAAGCCTTTTAAAATGTTAATATTGCATATTACTTAAATTAGTAGTATTAATGCATTTTAGATTTACTCTTGAAATGTATCTACTAGTTTGCATCTTGTTATGTGTAGGTACTCATGAAGATAAATCATTCTATTGATTGTGGATTGAGTTACTTACACTTGTAGAAGACTCATCTTCTTTGATTTCCAACATCATTGAATGATGATATCAAGATGGGTAGAAGTGATACTAGTCTTTGAGGACTTGGTAGTCACTATTAGTCATAGTTGGGCTTTGCATCGGTTCCTTGAAAGCTTGGAATGCAATTTGTGGCCAAGGTACGCTTTCGTTCTTCCACACGCCCTATTGATCATTCTTTTGATCATTAATTGACTATATGCTTGCTCTTGACATCCTTTCCTTGACATTTATTTGTGGTTTGTGATTCTTTTCTTTTTCCCTCTCAAACCTTTATTGCTTGGATACTTGACTCACCATGGAGATGTAGGGTGAGTTAGTAGAAGCTTAAAGTATCAAGAATGATTTCTACGGTTTGCACCTTTACGGTTAGTAGGCCCTATATCATGTGTAACTTGTGAAATTAAGCTCATCTCTAGGATGATTAGTGAATCCCTTGAGATACCAAACTACTTCATTAATTTGTAGGTGGATTTTACACATTTGGAATTGAAATATTCCAAGGATATTGTTATTGTTAATTCTAGCAATAATTATCCGATCATGTGGGAGAGAAAGTGAATCTATACTTTGCTCATATTTTGAAATAGAATAAGATTACTCTTGAAAATGATCTTATTCTATGCATCAAAATTGCTTGGTTTAGTTCATTACCAAAGCTGTTTAGACTATCGCCGGAAAGGCACGTCTTAAACCACTATATATGACACAAGCTCTTCACATCATCAATTTGAAGACTGTCATTTGCCCTTTGAGCAATGATCTTGGTCTTGATTCACTTCTCTTGACTCCTCTCCTTTGCCTTTTTTGCTACGAGTAGTCGTTCATTCGTTTCGGTCTTTTCCTATCTCGATTCAACTCGTAATCCTTCAACAAGGCATTATTACTTAGTGTTGTGGTGATGCAATGATATCATAAAAGGTTTAAGATATATTTTTAAGTA
This sequence comes from Glebionis coronaria, assembly GCA_025667525.1. Lineage (NCBI taxonomy): Eukaryota > Viridiplantae > Streptophyta > Magnoliopsida > Asterales > Asteraceae > Glebionis > Glebionis coronaria. Next base: position 71,109,635 of record CM046882.1, on the reverse strand, counting down.
TTTTAAAAATTTTGGTTTTCAAAAATTCATCGTTTTTCTTTGATAAAAACCTGCTTCTGTAGGCGGTTCTTTATCTCGGCGGCTCAATAGCGCGATTCCTTATCGATAAAGAACTGCAGGCAGTAGCTTTTGTCAGAGCGCCAGTTTTATTAAAATAACTTTTTCAAACTAGTCTTTCTGTCTCCTTCACACACAACAAACGTTTTTCTCTGTTTTTCCACCATTGTTGAAGCTTCAAAAACCTTCAATCGCTCAAATTAATTGATTCAAATTCGTGGGTTTCACTCATCCATCATCCAAGATCAATTAATTGTAAGTTGTTTCTTTCAATTTCATCTAATTTGTTCTAGAGTTCATACATTCATAATTGGGGATTTTTAAAATTGACATTGAATCGAAACCTTTCTAGGAATAAGAGTTGACATAGTATTTTTACTATGATTCCTTAGGTTCATATTAATAGAGATTTCACTAAAACCCATTAGTAGAACAAATCTGAATTTTGACTAAATATTTTGGTTGATTGATGGAATTGATATGAACCCATGAACAAGTTGGTAATAGCATTGTTAAATTCTTACCTAAAAACCTTGTTGTTGAAAAACCAATGTTCTAGTTCATTGTTGATTTTACATAGTTCATATGTTTTGATAAATGATGAAATGGGTATATTGTGAACATGAGAATGCCAAGGATTAATCCTTTGTTTGTCAATCTATTGATGAACCACATTTTCATCTTTTGAAATTTTGATTTTGATTTTTCATATGAGTGATTGGAAAAATATCTTTGTTTGTTGTATTTAGGTACTAATCATGCCTTCGGCGTATCAAAGAGATCATCAAAACACTAGACGATATATGCCAAACCTTTCTCAAATTGTTGCTTTCATCCAACTTCAAAACTCCTATTCATCTCTTTCAAAACATTGTTTCCATGAAGGTAGAACTGTTGATGAAGAAATTACGGGTTATGACTATATCAAATATATGTTTGAGCCTACGGGGTTTGATTGTTTGCTTTACATAGATGAAGTGATATATCTCGTATTTCTTTTGGAGTTCTTTAGCACCTATTCTATCTTTGAATGCAATGGTAGAATATTCGTTAGATTCTTATTGAATGATCAAGTCATTCAATACTCTCTTGAAACCTTTGGTCAAATTCTTGATGTGTCATTTGAGGGTACTTGTCGTTTCACGGACAAATGGAGACTTGATGCTCTCGATGAATCCAACGATAAACCTCCAAATGACAACTATGAAGTTGATCTTGATTTTATCCTTGAAATCATTTCCAAAGAGCGTGATGGTAACGTTGTGAGAAGCCTTCATTCTAATAAACGACTTGTAAATCGTTATGAGGTTCTCTCAAGCGACCTTAAGGATTATATGGTTCGTTGGGCCGAGATCCTTAGGGAGAATGTACTTTGTCTTGGTGGGAACCGGGATCACATTCTGGCATGTATGGTGCATATGCTATTTTGCATCTTTACCGAAACCAAGTACAATTTGGCATACTATATCGCTCGACGAATTAATTATGCTCTTTCTAAACCCAAAACAATCTACCCTATGCTATGCTTCTTACTCGCCTATTTAAGAGGGTTGTTCATGATTTTCCCTTCCTTGACTTCTCTCGCTTTCAACCGGTTCAACGGTTGATGTTACCTATTCAAGAGGTATATGAAAGAAAGCCTAGAAGTGATAAAGGTTCGAGAAAACATAATCAAAAAGAGTCCGATGAAGAGGACTTTGATATGTCACCAAGTGATGGTGGTGACATAGGTACCAATGCTCATGTCGGCTCTTCAAGTAAATCCCGTCAATCCACAAACTCATTCGTGGATGGACTTGAAGACTCAACTCCTCCTCCTCACCATTCCACTAGTGAAGTACCGGAAGACCTCAACATAGAGTGTCTCTACCGTGAAAATCTTAGGACTCGAGGTGAGTTGTTTGATCATCGAGTGGAGTCAAGAAAGGGATTCAAATACATGGGGAATTTGATCAAGGGATTTGGCAAGAAAAGAAGATAAAGACTTTAATTTAATTCAAGGAGAACATGTTGTTGAACATTCTATGTGTTGAACATTTGCTTTCTTTTCTTTTATGTGTATGTATTAACTATTACTACTTGTTTGTATTGCTAACTATTTTAATCCTTAATTAACTGTGTAATCGCTCGTTCGATTTACATAGCTTTGTGCCCATTATGTGTTTGTTAGCTTCCTAGATTTTGACTTATAGTTAACTTTGGCTTGATATTTACCTGTGTGAAATCTGGGCTGACCAAAGTTTAAGGAAGTGCACTTTTCTGTCACCACTGGTCGCGGTTCCATATCGAACCCGCGGTTCTTTAGCGATAAGGAACCGCGCACCTACGTAAGGAACCGCCTGTTCCTGTTTTGACAGAATCTTTGCTTTACACTGTTTTCCTTAATATGTGTAAAACTTTGATAAATTTTTTGAAAAACCCGCACTTTCCTAAACTAGGGTACCTAATTTCATTATTCGCCTAAAATGATTTTAACCCATTACTAGTTTGGATCATTCCCTTCTCTTCTTAAACCCTCTCATGTTGATTGTGTTCTTCATCCTTTCAACTCTTCTCTAAACCTTAACACACAACCATGGTGTCCACTAGAACATCCACTTCTTCCAAAACTTTGTCCTAAAAAAGAAGCCTCAAAATTAAGATCAAGATACCTAACATTGGTTCTTCATCTTTTCACACTCCAAAAAATGAGATCTCTCACATTCTCATTTCATCTTCACCTTCACCACCCCTTTCTCCATGCAAGACAAACTCAACCCATGGTACTAACCATTCTCATGGTTCTACCTCCTCTTCATTCCAATCAAGAATGAATGAGCTTTCTTCACCTTTCACCCCTATTCCTCGTTTGGATGGTATTTCTCAACCTCAACCTCTACAAAGTATCCCCTTTGTACTTGAGCCTTTGGTCACCTCTCCTTTCACTCCACTAAACTCTCCCATCTCGCTCTTGGACACTATGCCTCCAACATCTCCTCTACCCTCTAACACTAATGCTCCTATTTTGGGCATTCCTATCCCTCACTTCATGGGTGATCCTTACTTGTTTGGGTTCTTAGAAGCTCATGGTGCAAATTGCCCATGTTGTCTCTATAATAACTACATCATTCAAAACCTAAGGATGGAGATGATTGGCCTTCATAGAAGGTTTCATGATTTCTTGCTTGTCTTGTTCTCCATGCCTCCTCCTAGGAGATGAATGATGTTTTCAAATTAACATGCTTTTTAAAAAAGAAGATCAAGCCAAAGAGAACTATGAACTCAAAACCTAGTTGTTAGCTATCTTTGCAGTAGTTAATTGTATTTTCAATTCTTGTATTTCCTTTCTTTCCCTCATGATTTTCTCATGTGGATGATTTATGGATCTAGTTTTTATGTGCTTTAATCTATGTGATCACATTTAACAACTTCAATTTATTTAAATTTGAATCTAAATCTATCACAACCTCTAAAAACTTGACTTAAAATTGGACCAAAGTTTTATTTAAATATTTTGTCACCCTTTGTCAAGACATTCTTTGTGAATGTGTTGCTTTTATGCAACCCTAGCATTCTCTAGTGCTAAAAGAGGTAAAAATCCAAGATTTGCAATTTTTAAAAAAAAAAGTCTTATCTTTCTCCAAAACTTTTGAAAATCTGGTTTTGTAGTCTACTGGACGCGGTTCTCTAGCCTTCAGGCGGTTCAATATCGATATGGAACCGCGGGCTTCTTTAAATAACCGCGCCCAGTAAAGTCGACATTGGCTTATTTTTGGTCTTTCTTCTTTGACCACTGTTTTGGTTAAGATTCTTTGTTTACCCAATTTGGCTAAACATTCTCTAAAACCTTTCTTTTTCATTTCAAATCTTTGCCTTGTCTATTTTCTTTAAATTCTTCTCTTTTGGGAGTTCTTTCCTTCATCCCTCATAATGCCTAATTCTTCCTTTTCTAACCTTGACATTTCTTTGTCACAAACTTCTCAACCTAAAGCTTCTTCTTCTAAGCTTTCAAAGAAACCAAAAATATCAGTTAAACCCATTTGGATCAAAAAGAACAAGAATCCTCATGATTCTTCTTCTCCAAAATCCTCCAAGAATTCCTCTTTCTCTCTGATTCAATATTGGAATGAGACTTACTCTATAAATCCAATTACCAGAGAAAAAGAAATTCTTCCACCACCACCTAAACCTTTCAACTCTCCTCAACTCAATGACCTATCTTCTTTCCCTAACCTCACTAGGCATTGTGAAAACATCTCTTATCCATTATCTCCCTCCCCACCAACATCTAATCTTGATGGACCTCCCCATCTAACGACTTTGTTTTGCATCATGGTTCCTCATGTGCTTGTTTTCGTTTTCAACAAATTGAACTTGCTCATATCTATGACAAGCTAAACTTTCTTGAATTCCTCCTCACTCGACCTCCTCTCAAAGTTTTTGTTCCCGTGAACAAAACTTCGAATGATGCTTCGCCGTCTTTCTTTTCCAATTAAGTAACTTTTTGTACTTTAGTTGTCTGAGTCAATAAATTTTAAGCAATCTTGGAAGATTATCACTATTAGAGTAGCTTATGCTTTGTGGTCTATTTTTCATATTCTTTTTTTGTTTTAAATATTCATATTGTGTGTATGAATATTTATCTTGTATGTTATTTCATATTTTTGTAATATGAATGTTATGTGTGTTATCTTTTCCTCTAATTCTATTTCACACATTTGTTAAGGAGTTGATCATGGTTAAAACTTAAAATTAATTATGGGTGATTCCATAAATTCTAAATTTTAACCTATTGACATTTTAAATCATCTTTGATTGGTTGGATGTTTCTTTTCTTCCTTTATTCCACCAATTGAACTATGATGTTGTTTTATTAAAAAGAAAATGCAAATTTGAATATGGCATATTCCAAATGCCATAAGAATATCCTTTGAAGGTTTAAACAGCCTCAGATATTTCAAATTCACTAAAAGACAAAAAGGAGCGGAGTCTACGCCAGCGGTACCTTAGCACCTACGGCGGTTCCTTATCGATAAGGAACCGCGGGCTCCAATAAGGAACCGCGGCCAGATATAGCCGTTGGATGTTTTGTCCTATAAATAGTGGATCAAAACTGCATTCTCATCAACCCTTTTTAGACATCTTCTTCAGCCTTCTTTCTCCTTTCTAATCCTAGTCATTTGTAAATGATCACTTAATGTGTTAAGTATGTTTACTCATGATTATCCTCTTGATCTCCTTCTTTACCTTGTCCAAAGAGAAGATCACTCACCCACTTGTGATGTGATTAAAGATGTAACATTGATGAAGATGACCTTCTCCTAAAGATCTAGTCATGTTCATCAATTTGTTTATTTGTGTCTTGTGTAAATCCAATGTATTTGTGAATACTTGGACTAGTTGTGTTCATCCAAGTTATTTATGAATACTTGGATTAGAGTTGTGTACATCCATTGCACATGTGTGTGCTTGGATTTATGTTGTGTAGATCTAAGCTACATGTGTGTACTTGGATATGATTAGTTGAGTTGTAGTTAGTTGTGCTAGTTCTCACTAAACTATAAAGTGATGTGGTTCTGTCTTGTAAGTTCTCACTAAACTATAAAGTGATGTGGTTGTGTCTTGTGAGTTCTCACTAAACTACAAAGTGATATGTAGTTGTGTTGTGTGAAGTTCTCAATTAGCTTCAAAGTGAAGAGTCATGAAGATTGGTTCTAGCTTTGGATTAGAACTCGACATCTAGCCTTGTGTCGGAAAATGGTGAAGTAGGCAACGTTGTGAAGATTGGTTCTACATTTAGATTAGAACTCGACATCTAGCCTTGTGTCGTAAAAGAGTGAAGCGGGCGACGTTGTGTAGATTTGTCCTAGCTAAGATTAGGTCTCGACATTTAGCTTAGTATCGGAAAATAATGTAAGCGACGTTGTAAGGTTTTCTCCGCCAAGAAGGGAGCTTGTGGATATAGTGGAAATCTCGAGTAAGGTGTACTCGAGGAGTGGAGTAGGAACGAGGATAGAGCCTCGTTGCTGAACCACTATAAATCTTGGTGTCTTCCTACTAGGTTGCTTCTTTCCTTACTCTTTACTTACATTCATTATCACTACACTTACTGTGGATTTTCTATATATGATCCGGTGGTCTAATATGGTGGTAAATGGTGGTGGTAGCCATTGTTGAAAAAGAGAGAGAAGAGAGGTTGTGTGAAAGAAAGAAAAGTATATTAAATGAGAAAATGACACAAGCAACACCCCTCCTTGGAAGCTAAGGAGGGGTATATATAGTCACACACGCCCCTTAAACTATACATTGTACCTAGTCTAGTCTAAGCGTGTGTGACTATGATAACTAATGGGAATTCTTAAATGTCGTCACATAAAGTGAGTTTCCAACAATCTTCCCCCATGGGACGACGTGTAGAATTACTTACAATATTTTTCCTAACAAGTACATAATGATAAAGAACAAGAGCTTTCATGAAGCGTCCAATGCTGATGATGTCTTCTGAGGCCTTTGACTTCAAAACGACTCATCTTTAACTTGTAGTAGAAATACTGTAACGGCACGAGCTAAGTAACCCATACACTTCTGGTTAAGGAGAAGCTTCTGAATTAACTTCCCCCCTAATTCATGCCACATAAACTTGATGTAGAAGCTTTTAAATAGCTTCCCCCTAAACCGACAATCCTCGTAAGCAACTTCAAAGCTTTCAATAAAGCTTAGAATGATTAAGCGCACAGCGGAATCTAACAAGCAAATCCCATCATATAACATGATAACGTTGCTAGAGAGATTGAAAGTTTGGGGCACACCAAGTAGATCAACAACTTCTCTTCTCACGCTTGAATAATTCTTCTGACTATTTCTTCCCCCTGAGAAATCAAGTTATGTATACTAGAAAGAATCAAAACATTTCTTCCCCCACATAGTTGAAGAAATTAAATCAATCCCGAGTATGAAGCTCGAATACAAAAGTAGACACTTTATCCCATTCATGAAGTTGACATCGTAACACCAGAGTCAATTAAGTCCCGGAAATGCACATATCTTCTTCCGGAGATACACCAGAGTCAATTAAGTCCCGGGAATGCATATAGGATAATGATGATGAATAATTGCAACAACCAAACAATTAAACATTGAATCAGTAGTGTACCGTTTAGAGATTGATAACGCCACGAGTTAAAACACTGATTTTCTCTGCGGCTATGACAAATGTCATCCCGGAATGTCTTCAAATCAAAAGAAGGTATGAAGTTCATCACGTGTACTCGTTGTGCGTTCAATGTGTCTTCTTCTTCCCCCTTGATGGTTTTGAAACTCGGAACCATCAATAAATCGTAAGCACATGAACTTGAAAATCTCGAGAGAATAATAAATAAGCTTAATTATATTCGGTGAGAATCAGCTGTTGATCGAAAATCTGTACTCATAAACTCTCCATGGCCATCTTTACCAACCCACTTGAAGGCAATTTGAAGTGACCACTGATGGAATGAACCAGATACATCAAACGTGAAACTGAATAAGAATCCTTCGATCTTGTGACTTAAGCTTGCACAATTGTTGAATGAAGAACGATGAAGAAATCTCTAAGTACCCAATGCATCACTGAAGATGTCTATAAGCACAACACCTCTTGAAATTATCCACGTCGACTATGCGCGTGACACTGAGTACAACAAAGTAACCCCTTTAAGTGATAGTTATCCGAGTCATCAACCATCCACCCCGAACCCGGAAACTAGATAAACAAGTCGTCATTTTAAGATAAAGCACGAGCAAGTTATCTTTGAAAGATAAAATAAGTACACGCCTTCAAAAAATCCGTCTTCATCTTGAAATAATTAATACCCGATCCAAAAAAAATATGTAGTCACTATAAATATACCCAAATTTTTCTTGGTCTCGTCAAAATAAATTGTCGTCACATTTGTCACGTCACTTTGTCACGTCACTTTGTCTCGTCACATTTTGTCTCGATAATATCCAAATGTATAAAAGTAAAAATACAAAATTTATCCAAAATAAATTTTGTCATAAAAATTGTACCATGTAAAAGTTTCATACTCGGCCCATCATTTTTACAAATTAGAATCGAATGTCAGCCCATTGACATTGTGTCCAATACCCGATCCACATAAGTTCAAATACTTTTAATAACATTTGTGGGAAACCATTTCTCTACAACATATGTCACCGACCCACAAAAGTTATTAAATATTATCGGCCCATTCAGTACTCGACCCAAACAACAACCTTTGGATATTTATTCTGAGTAGTGTCTCACATTGGTCCATTAAAAAAACAATACCCGGTCCAAGCAGTGACAATACCTAAAAATTAGGTATATAACTCCCCTAATCGCACATAACCCTAAACCTAAACTCACTCGCTTAGAAATATCCGCCCCCAAAATCTTCAATCTCTCCCAAACCAGTCTGCTAACCTAAACACCTCCATAACCAAATCTCCTAAACATCTTAATCTCATCTGTTTTAATTCCAGCAGATTAACACACACCAAATATATGTATCAAACCCAATAAAGGAATCAATCACTCGAATCCTGTCACCCAATATTTTTACAACATCACGAACATAGCTCAGTAACATCAAATAAAACGGAGCTAATATCACTAACATCTAATCCAACCCACTAGAATGAAGAATCGAGAGCTGATTCGACATCAAGATCCCTAAAAGGGGTCTCAGGTAGGATTTGGTTCGCATATGTTGCATGTGCTGTTTTGGTCTGAACGAATCAAAGATTGAATATAACATAATTGTTATTGTTCTCTCTTTATTTTTGTATATTAATGACAGATTTAAGATGCATGTTGGTTTTTGTTGTTAACGAATCAAGGAAGGACAAAACAATATTGTTTATGTTCTAATACTTTTAAGATTCGAAAATTAAATATGGTTGATTCCATATATATAGATCGATGATGATTGATTTTGTTTAAAGTCTAGAGTCAATGGGGGTTTAGGAGACGATGGGATTAGGTAGATTAATGGTGTTGATTGGGAGTAATAAGGTGGGATGTGAACTGTTGGTATTGGTACTGGTCACATTTTTGGTCTACTGGTTTTAAAAAACAGTCCATCGGAATGTCTACTTATTTGTTTTCCATCGCAAAGTTTACATTTCCATCGCAATGTTTTCAAAATTAGTCCATCGGAATGTTTTTTTTAGTCAAAGTAATGTTTTCAGAAAAAAATAAGGCACCATCGGAATGATTTGTAGTCTCCATCGGAATGGCTATCCGAATAATCATCGGAATGACCATCCGAATAATCATCGGAATAAACATAATTGGAATCCCCATCGGAATCCCCATCTGAATCCCCATCGGAAACCCCATCTGAATCCCCATCGGAAAAGGGTTTTGACCCTTTTTCATGTTTTCCCGAAAAAAATGGATCTGTTATCTGGATCTTATCAATCTGCTTAAAAAGAATAAAGAAACCCAGGAAACAATACCACAATTTAGCAGACTTTGACCATGAAAGAATATAAGACCTGGACCAATGACTATTCACAAAACCATGACTGTATCTTGTGACAATGACGGTAAAAACAGTAACAAAAAACTTGACAAACGTGACAAAAAATTTTAATAGATCGAGACATAAAAAATATAGACCACCAAATCGAAAACAATAAACACGAATACGATCCAAGGATGGAACCGAGGCTCTGATGCCAATTGTAGATTTGCTATATATGATCCGGTGGTCTAATATGGTGGTAAATGGTGGTGGTAGCCATTGTTGAAAAAGAGAGAGAAGAGAGGTTGTGTGAAAGAAAGAAAAGTATATTAAATGAGAAAATGACACAAGCAACACCCCTCCTTAGAAGCTAAGGAGGGGTATATATAGTCACACACGCCCCTTAAACTATACATTGTACCTAGTCTAGTCTAAGCGTGTGTGACTATGATAACTAATGGGAATTCTTAAATGTCGTCACATAAAGTGAGTTTCCAACACTTACTATACATTGTTAATGCATTAGAATTGAACCTAATCATTATGCAACTAGCTTTCAAGTAAAAGATAGTTTTGTGCACTCACCTAATTGAAAAGAATTTTAATTAGGAGATAAACTGATGAGAAACTATTCAACCCCCCTTCTAGTTTCTACACATTCGACTCACAAGGTGGTCCGGGCTAAGGCTAGACAGCTCTCTTATAAACTGGGCCCTTTGATCAATGTCGTTTTTCTTTCGCACATGAAAATATTCAATCCTGGCCCTCCACTCCGTCTCAGCCTCAAGTTTCTTCCGCAGATAGAAATAGGAAACGCTACCAAAATCACTAGAAGAACAAAGCAGTTGCAAAGCATGAAGCACTCCTCGCCAACTCATTTTTTTTGCTTGACTTTTTTACCCTGGCTTTTGCCTGCAATGTGCTATGCCCATCTGGAATGGCACACTTAAATAGACCATCTCCAACCCACTGTTGGCTTGTCACATTGGATTCATTTTTTTTAAAATTACTTGCTAGCCAACTAGCCACTAAAGGCTTCAACAGTTAGATTCTTAATAGCATGAACTAAATGAGTCACACAGGTTCCAGGAAAAATGCCAAACACATGTGCATCCAAAAATGTGCCAATACAATAACCAAGAGCCACAAATGAATGCTTGCCATCATGATGTAGAAGATTAAAACTAAAAGATGTTCCGAATTTAAAGATAACGAACAACAACATAAACATATCGCAACATTAACATAGGTGGCGTGCAACTGCCTAGAGTACGACAAATACACATAAAGTTAAAAGAACGAAGACCAAACATAACCTTCCCACACACGCCTAAGAACAACAATTTATTGAAAACAGACAAACAGATAGACATTAACTGTGGCCGCCCTACAAAGACTTTCGATGATCACATGTTGCAGATGAAAAACTCCATATCGGTCACACGATTGTCAGACGCACCCATCAATTCTTGCAGTTGGTGAAGCTCCGCCTCAACTCGGTCTTGCATGTCCAATAGTAAAGAAACCATGCAGCTCACAAGCGGTTCTGGGCTAATACTAGATAACTCGTTTATCAACCCGTCCCTCTCAGCAATTGCAGCCCTTTTATGGGCATACATACCTTCCAGTCTCCCCCTCCAATCCATCTCATCAACCACCTGCTCACGCAGGTAGAACCCAGAACAGTTGCAGAACTCCTCAGAACCATAAGCCATCTGCAAAGCGCGCAACCTTCTCAACCAACACATTTTTCAAGCAGAATATCGGTTTTCTATGCACGGACATGGATTTCTAATACATGCCATGACATCCTTATATACAACCGCACCAGCCCACTGTTGAAACATACTATTGGGAGGTTAGACTACTTTAAAATATACACCCAACAAAATCTGCAGCCCTTTTATGAGCAGCCTGACCTCATGATTCAGCATTATGTCACAGCTATAACACAAACTCCAACGCAATCCCATGTGCATGCACAACTACAAGAATACAACTTAATAGCCGTTTGATTAAATCCTAACCACAAATGAAGGCTGTCACCAACAAGTATGCTGGCCCTTCAAAATAACTATTACATACATACAATAAAGATCATACACATATCGCTTTTAATTTCAAATAAGTAGATACATTAACAGGTAATAAGTGCAAGTAAATCCAACAACACATATTACTGCCAAAAAGAATTTCGTGTTTGAACTATAATGTTTTACCTCATCCTAATGTTGCTTGGGTTTGAGTCAAAACTGTAACATTATATCCTAACATACAAATTTCAGATATAAAATAAGACTATTCATAAACTCCACTAATCGTATATAATGCAGGGGCAATGGATGCATATTCACAGAATTGCCAAAGTTAGTGTCAATTGCCTGCGGATTCAAAAGATGCTCCAACGAAGAGGGCGCCTGCACGATTGTGAGTGGCGTGTATCTCTAAAAGATATGAAAACAATCCCGAAAACAGTTTATGTTGCATACAGAGTATTTAGTTAAGCTTCCATATACAAGTGGTTCTATGTGACTGGATAAACTTTTATGTTACATCACAAAATAGTTTACCTCGCTTAAATACACTCGCTAACCACATTAGTATTTTTTTTAAATATTAGGTAACCTTCAAGAGATTCAGTAACAAGGAAATAATCATTTCATGGTCACTTTGCATTCCGGAATTACCAAATAGCTATGTTGAAGGTCAATGTATCACAAGACACATCACCAGTAGCTGCGAACTAAATTAGTTCTGGATCAGCAATTGTGTTTTAGAATATTGGTTTGCAATTTTTTTTTAAAATATGGGTGTATATAAGCATATAGAATATTGTTTGTAACTATTGTGTTTTAGAATAGTGGTTTGCAAGTTTTTTTTATATAAAGTTTAATATACCATCTAATGGTATGTTAATTTTCATTCTGTTTAGTCAATCTGGGTAAAATTACAATTTTTGTCAGTCTTGGTGAAAATAAAGTAACGTAAACAAAACTCACCACAGCGAAGCAAAGCGACAAACCCAATTAAAAGTGGTGTTGAAGTCGAATATTCGTTTCTACAGGCCTCGGATAAACTTGGCACGGGCAAGTAAAATTTAGAGGTCTAATGCAATTCAAAAGAAATTTGTGTTTGCCACGTCCATCCTACCATGACACATAGGCCTAGCTAGAAACAACATGTTACTCAGCCTTTAGACAAGTTGATCCTATAAAAGCATCCATAAAACGCCCGCGCTTCCCTCACAGCGGAGCGCTGGAACCAAAACCTAGTTTAATAAATACACATAATTTATTTTTGTAAGTAGACTGTTTTGCCCTTTCTTTATATTTGGAGTCATGTGACTGTTTCTTCTCAAAGCTTGCAGCAAATTAGCGTTTGCGTTTTTTCGGATTTTATCATACGCTTCTTTCTGTCTTAACAATCCCATAACTTTCTATCACTTTTTCTTGTTTTTAATTTTTTTATGCTAGACAATTAGTGAATCCTATATATGTTATATGTGTTCCGATTGAACCTCACTTCTTTCTGAACAAGCACGCCACATTTACGCTTTGAATTACATATGACGCACGTATTGAATTAAAAATTTGAATTGTAAATTTGTATATAACACGTTTGTAAACAAATCTGCATGTATAAATATCAATTTTATTCTATTAATTTTAACAAGTTATGCGTAAGATTGTATCTTTACTTTTTATAATATTCTGAAGCACTGTCCCTCCCATAATTTATTAGTAATAGGTTGTAAAAACGACAAGCCCCGCCACCGAAGTGGAAAAGAATATGACCAGTTCATTTTATGTTGTATCTGGAAAAGAAGATACATAAACAACTTAGGTTGGGTGAGAAAAAAAATCCTATGTGCAAGTATCATTTCCTTTTTTCTTTAAATAGTAAAAAGTATATGACCAGTTCATTTTATGTTCATCGATGATCCGAATAACGTGTCATGGGGTATTTGTTAGTTGGTATTTATTATGGCCCCTAGCCCATTGTCTAAAATCTTCTATTGTAAACTATATATACTCTTTTGGTTGTTTAATAAAACATAGAGAATTCACAATAACTTACATGGTATCGAGCCTAAACCACCGATCCAAATCAAAACCCTAAATCGGTTCACCGATCCAAATCAAAACCCTAAATCGTTTTTTGTTTTTTTCCCATCGTCGAATCAAAGGTTTTATTCCTGAGACGACGCGTCTTCTCAATAATTATCAACAATTACGTTTTGTAACTAGGGTTTCGATCCCCAAAGACGAACGTCGTTGCTTGTTGCATTGTTTTCGTTTTTCTTTTCAAGTTGTTTTGTTCGGATTTATATTCTGCAAAGCCTAACCCGTGATCATCATGACCGGATCAACACCCCCTTCCGTTATTCTCTCGGTTTTGGATAAACTCATGGCCATCACCAATCTGCATATCCTTGTTCCTGTTACATTGGATGTGGACGAGATGAATTATTCATCGTGGACGTATTTTTTTGAACACCTTTGCAAAGGTCATAACCTCTTAGATCATATTCAAACCAAACCCCCTGATGCCGCAGGCCCTAGTGACGTCCCTCCTCTGGATGCAGAGTGGTTAAAGATTTATAACATTGTATTGTCTTGGATCTTTACTACAATTTCCAAGTCTTTTCAAGGTCGTATGGTCGATGAATGTCCGGAATCAGCCAAAGCAGCGTGGGCTATTCTTGCAAACATATTCCAGGACAATAAGAGAGCTCACTCTCTTGCTTTGGAGGCTGAACTTCATTCTTTAAAGCTAGATGATTTTTCAATTGACAGTTACTTCAAGAAGATTGAATCTAACACATCGATTCTCAAAGGGCTTGGTTCCTCTATTACGAATGAGAATGTGGTTAACATAGTCTTTGTCACACCCCACCATGGCGGAATATTGGGCGCGACGTATGGATATCATCATAACAATAACGTGTTTATAGAGATAACTAAATGAAATGGAAATATCATAAATGGTGACACAATGTCATGAAGATATCTCAAACAATGTAGGCGTCTAGGTAAGTAGGTAACAGGATTACCTCTTAAAGACATACAATTAACAAATAACAAACATATAGGTGTCTACAAAGTATCACTTATTCAAACATAAATAAAGACTAAGAGGAAAGGGGGTTCCTCCAAATGCAATCCTAAGCCTTCCAGCTAGCCACTCCTATTCTCACGCTTAACCACATTCTCGCCTGAAAGAGACACTAAAACACGTCAACATAAAGTTGGTGAGAGTCATAGGTTTAGACTCCGACGCCAAATCAGTTATAAGCTGTGAATAACAACCATTAACAAAAGAACATATGGACAATGTGATACAATTATGTATTAACAACTAGCATTCAAGATTAACCAATCACCACAAATCCAAGGCTCCAAGCCTTACCAATAACCACAATTCCAAGGCTCCAAGCCTTACCAATAACCATGGTCCCATAGGCGCCCATACACCTATGAACCAATCCCAAGGCCCCGCCTTGTCAACATCCCCTTGGTACTAAGTCAAACCATAATAACTGAGACGGTACGTGTCCCCCGATCCAAATCATAAACACAATCAAGAATCACATAGCAGTTAATCACATAAGTGTACACACAAGTCCATCACAAACCATAAAAACATTCACAGCATTCTTTACAAAACCATACAGTGTCTCTTCCATCCCATCTAGAAATCAAATCATAAAAAGACATGGGACTATGAAACTCACCTGAACAAGCTTCTCCAAGTATCCGCGCTCTAGCAAAAATCTAATCACACAAACATATAAAATCAAGACATGAACCACATACCAAAATGGCTCATCAATCTATAATGGATATCTAACCTTATCCTACAACTTAACCCCATTTATATGCCATAAGCATCTCATTACAGCACTCTGTAAAACCTTTAACTTAGTTTAGTTTATAATTCGTCCCGTTAACATTTAACCCAAAACAGTCCCGTTTTTCACACTCCGTATTATGAGCCAAACGTCCACCAAACCTAAACCACATTCCTTGCAACGAAAACCCCATAAACTTATATGTGTTATCTAAAATCTCAGCCCTTGCCCCAACATGAAAGCTAATCTTAAGTCCCCGATATACAACTTATACTTTCGCCTATCCATATTTTACCGATTTTGAACATATGAAATGTTTGTTATGACCAGAGGGTCTTACCCTATCCCATTGATACAAGTCAATTCTGTATGGCACGTGCAAGACACATTCACTCACCAACTAACTTTCCCGCCCAAACCTGCCAACCCTGTTTGTATATAAACTACCCTAAGTCTTTCCATTTCATTAATTCTGATTTGTTTTCTAAACACAACTGTGTGTAATTCTCTCTTCTCTTTCCACTTGTAAGAACTTCCTCCATAATCAATGAAACTACCTTTCGAGTCACATTCTTGTTCTTTGTGATTGCTGATCTAGTTTCTAGCATTCTTCGAATAGTTATTCTTGGAATTGCTATCAGTGGTATCAGAGATCTTTCCTGTGAGATCTCATTGTGTTTTTTTTATTTTATCATTCTGGATTCCGTGGAGAGTTCTTGATTCTACGGAAAGTTGGTTACTTTTCCGGTGAGCTGTTGGGTTTCCGTTGGTTAGTTCTTCCTACATTTGTTAATTCTGTTTTCGTTCTGGGTACATTAGTGGATGTGGAAAATGAGCATATGCAGAAAGTGTTCGATGAAATGCTAATGGACAGATTTCTCACAAAATATGGGTCAGCTGAAGGGTATTTTTACTCATTTAGTTCTTGGTCTAGTTTGATAGATTTTGACGAAGGGTACTTAATTGATATTTTCATTCGTGGGTTACCATCTGAACTTGAAAAGAAGGTTAGGTTGTTGAGACCCATAATTTTGACGGGTGCTTATAATTGGGCTAAGTTCCACGAATCAACTTACAACTTTATAAAAGATATGTTGTATTCTTTAAAGTTTGGCGATTCAAAAGTAGTGAAAAATAATATGGGATTAAAGGTTCTTGGTGATAGTGGTGAGAAGGATGTAGAAGGTAAGACAAAAGATAGTAGTGGGTTGTTGGATCTTAATATCGATTGTATAGAACCCAAGTCAAGGGTTAGTGGAATGGATGAGGTTAATGGAAATTTGATTGGTTTTGATGAACATAATGAAGAAATTGTGGACGATTCAAGTGGAATTAGTGATGTTAGCGATTGTATGGTGGTTCATGAGGATTGTTGTGAAGATAGGGTTGATAATTCACGTGGAGATGAAGAAGATAGTGATTGTGTAATGGTTCATGTTGACGATTGTAAAGAAACTGAGTCAATGGTAATGGTAAGTGACGATCCTAATCATACTTTAGTTGATGGATATTGTAGGAACCTCGAAGAATTTGCGAAATATGGTGGTTTAGAAGGAAAAGATAGTGTTTCAAATGTTAATGAGTGGAGGTATTCAGAGGGTCAAGAAGGTAAGACCATATGCGATAATGTTGTGTTGGATTGTGATGACACTGACCGTGAGTGGAAAAAAAGAAATCTGAATTGGTATGATCAGTTGTATCAAAATGAGCAGCAGATAGGGATCGTGTTTAGGAATGGTGGCATGATGGATATAAAAGATGTTGTGATTTTGGAAAATAAGGGAATAACAAGTATTGGTAATCGGGTTCTTGATAGTGATGAGATAATTGATGGTCGACAAGAAGGTGAGTTAGGAGTTGAATCAAGACAAATTTTGCCCTTCTCAGCTGTTGGTATTGGTGTTGGTGGACATAATATGATGGTTGATGAGGGTTTTTTACAAAAGGGTATTCGTTTGGGAAGAATCTATGGTGATGTGATGCATTCCAGCAAGGAGGAAAGTGGTAAATTCATCCATCTAGGGATAGGGATCAGAAAAAAACATGATAAGGAACAAGGAAACGAGGACGAAGATAAAGATCTTATTTTAAGTGACTTGACGTGGGAAAAAAGTTGTAGTCTGGGACATCTTAATGACCCATTTGCCTTTGCCGCAACGAATTTAGTCATGGAAATAGAGAGGCACAGTGTTAACTCTTCTCAGTTTGTTGGTTTGCTTGGAAAATCATGTGGGAAACAAGGATTTAAGTACGATTATCTTGGGTATGGTGAATGGAGGACTTCGGTGTCAAAATACTACTTACAATTGACTTCTAGTTTGAGGCATGTGAGCGGTTTTTGGCGCAAGAGGAAGAAACAAGGATGTATAAGTTGCAATATCAAGTATGAAGAGTTGGTGTTTGACATTTTGAAATGGCCAAACAGGAAAAAAGATGAAGTGGAGAGCTCGTATTCAGCTGGGAAAAAAGTCAGGAGTGCATACTACTTGTAAACTATTTTTCTAGAAGCGTACTTGGAACTGTTAATACATTGAAAAAATGGGACGAGACTTGTTGGTGCAGTGGACGATTGATTGGTTGGTACATTGGTGCGTCCAAAAAGAGAAACATGGGGAGGAATGTCTTTCGTTTCACTAGATGCTTGAGGACAAGCATCATCTAAGGAGAAGGAATTGATACGAGTCAATTCTGTATGGCACGTGCAAGGCACGGTCACTCACCAAATAACTTTCCCGCCCAAACCTGCCAACCCTGTTTGTATATAAACTACCCTAAGTCTTTCCATTTCATTAATTCTGATTTGTTTTCTAAACAACTGTGTGTAGTTCTCTCTTCTCTTTCCACTTGTAACAACTTCCTCCATAATCAATGAAACTACCTTTCGAGTCACATTCTTGTTCTTTGTGATTCCTGATCTAGCTTGTAGTATTCTTCGAATAGTTATTCCTGGAATTGCTATCACCCATTTGCTTAGCCCTTCTCCAGATCTTTTATTTAATATATAATCTAAATCTCATGTTCATTTAAAGCTCCAATTATAACCCTAAGTGTGACACCCTAGAACCGAGGTCATTAACGTTACCCTAAATTACGCTAATTTTTGAAATTTTTAATAAATTTTAATTTCTATATATATATGTATATTGGTTAAAGCCGATGTTCGAGGTTATAATTTTTACGATTGACGATTCAAGAAGGACGATGACGATTACGATCCTGATGGATGCCCAAATTTCTATAATTATTGACGATTTATGATAATGTAATTTTTCGAGAATTTTACTTACGGTTCGTGTTAAGTTGAGTCGGGTGAGTTTTATAGCCTTCCGAGTACATTTAAAGTATCCCAAAAATATTTTGGAGTGTTCGGGATGATTTCCGACTCCCGTAAAATTTTCAAAATTGACTAATGAGTCGATCCCGCAAAGTTTTAAGGACGTTTTTACTTGAGGCCAAAAGAAAGCCAAAAATACCATTTTGGCCCCTCCCAATTCCACAAAAAGGCACAAACACATAGAAACATTTCACAAAAAAAAAATCAAAACACTCTCTCCCTCTTGTTCTTAGGCCGACGGCCAAACACTAAAACCCACCACAATCCACCATTTTTTTTTGAGTTTTTTTACAAAATCTAACCTTAGACCACCTTCTAAAATCCATTGGTGAGTGTTAATCCATGGTTAAATTAAACATGCATTAACAAAAATTTTCCAAAAATTTTCAAGATCATTCAAATTCGTTTTTGAGGTTAATTGGATTGATGCATGTTAAATTCATGTATAGTGTGAGTATAATCACTAATAAAACCCACCAAAATTAATTTGGTTGTGGTGATTTGGTCACCCAAACCCCACGGCACAAGGGGGTGTTTGGGGAGCCATGGTGATTGATGATTTTGAGCATTATTTTGTGTTTGGTTTAGTGTTTATTGATGTATCAAATGGGTATAAGTGTTTGCATGCTTGTTTTTATATTTTTAGATTATAAGGTTGTTGATCAATAGGGGTAGGGACTGAAAAATTTGTGTTTGGATATGATTGGGAATGCTTAGGATGAAGCCTAGTAGTGATTAATAGGTTTGGAATCGAGCTTAAGCATGATTTTGGTATGGTCAAATTTAGGCAGAAAGTTTAGGACCTTTTCGTAAAAATAATTTTTCCTACAGGTCTAGATAGCTAGATTTAGTCATAGAGGGTCTTCTTAGCTTTAATTTGGTATAAGGTAGAGCCCGTGACTCAAAACGAGCTAAAAGTTATGAGGTTTTAAAGATCGAGTACCGGGAGACGAGAACTTTCATAATCCGAATTTATGTATAGTTTTAGTCAAATCCCGAGGACCACAAGTATGAATTGGTAAAAGGTCAAGGGTCAAATTTTGGTCACAAACCTGTGTAATTGAGTCTATAAGTTGACTTAGGAGTCAAAGAAGTCAAAGGTACATTTCAAATAGGTCAAAGAGGTCCAAGTTGGTCGAAGTACAATTTCAGCCCGGAAAATGTAGTTTTTGGAAAAGCGTTGAGTAACGAGTCGTAGAAGTAAAAACTTTTATTGGGATTAAAAATGTGTTATCTACAGGTCTTATAGTATTTTTGAGAATTTTGTCAAATTTTATAAGAATGGTTAAATATGGTAAAACAGCCCGTACTTTCGGTAAGTACCGGCGAAAATGAGTAAAAATGGATAACGTAAATAATAAGAACGAATGGTGTAAAATTGAGTGATGCTTGTTGTTTTGTTTTGGCGTGAGTTATAATTGTCCTAAGTGACTAGTATCTATGTATTTTATACAGTACCGTAAGGTATTTAAAATGAGATTACTCATTACGCGTTAATTGTTGATAGGTGTTGATTTACCCGGGCATCCGTATCGTCGTCAGTGATCATCTCTCGAACTACCGACTACTTAATATATAAGGTGTGAATTTATAACCTCGCTTATATTTATTTCAAATTGTTTTACCCGCGAGGGAAATGCATGCTATTTTTTAAAAGGAACGTATATCATGAATGATTGTTAGACCCGAATGTTGCCTTAGAAATTGTGTTGAGTACCTAGTTGCAAAAGACCCTAATTTCATGAACTATTAAGTATTGTCCTGCCCTCGAGTAGGGGGAAATAGCCGCTTATACAATTTGTAGTACTACGGGGCTAACGACCCAATGCTAGCCGAGAAGCTGTACGTTGAGTAAGTTCTGCGGTAGATTATCTTGTATGAGAGATAAGGTATAATTGCAACTGATGCCTTTAGAAGGGGCACTGGTTTCATCTGAATCACGCCGGTAATTATTACGCGGGTGATTGAGTTAACGGATTAGTGTCATGAGCTTAAACACAATTGTCAGTATCCTGAATATAGATTGTTTGATCGACAAGTCTATGAATGATCACGAATGGTTTTTATTTTATATACGTTCAAAATGGATTGTAAAACCTATGAATTCCACTCAACGTTTTCGTTGACCAAATTTTGGCATGTGTTTCAGGTAACCGCTGAACTGTAGAATGGAGCGTGCATGGGATGGATGCTGTGTGTATGGCTTGGAGTCTGCTTGTTTTTCCTCCCTTTCCTACTTAAACAATTTTTAATTTTAATGTTATGTTGTTGTGAAACTGAAATTCTTGGGTCGAGATTCATGGGGACCGAAAACGCTAAACTCTGTTGTACCAAGTGGGGTTGGAAAAACCGTGGACATGTATCATCTAACAATTTTTAATTCAAGTTTTAAGTTGACGTCTTTTTAGCGTCGTTTGATATATCTTGTGTGCAATGAATACTGTGTAGCACCCAAATGTTGTAGTTCCGCTGCGCATAGCATTTGTGGGGGTGTTACAGATTGGTAATCAGAGCCATGAGTTATAGAGAACTAGGTCGTTTTTGAAAATCCTAAACTATAACTTTTGGTGTCGTAAGAAATGGTCCAAGCACACACAACTATCCTGCCTGGCTCCGGTAAGATTTATTTTTGTATTCATGGCATTTGACGTATACTTTTGAGTTGAAGTATATATGTGGGTAATTATTACGTAAGTATGGAAATTACTATATGTAGACGTTGAAATTATACGTGGAATATCCGACATCGTAATTTTTGTATTAATCATGCATGAGCATCATATTATTACATTTTGGGCATATGTACCACCTTTGCATTGCATTTGCATGCATGTATTTATAAATATTGTATAATTACTTATGTACCCTCCGAAATTCGCTGTTATTGCAGGAATGGCCGAGGTACCGCCTAATGATAATGGAAACGATTACGTCGTAGGTCACGAAGGGGGACCGTTTCCTCCGAACCCGCCGGACAATGATAATGGATGGATCGCTCCAGAAGAGGAAATAGGGCCGGAAAACGACAATGATGAAAGTGAGGTGGACAATTTTAGCATCAGTAGTGACGAGAGTGAGGATTCTGAGGAAGAGCCCGAGGAACTAATGGATGATGGCATTCCTGAGAATGCTGTAGGCCAGACCGAACCTGATTTGTTTCAATCTCCGAATTCGCCAAAGGGTTATGAAGTACCACCAACCGATCGATATGAGCAGCAACCCTTTAATCGCCCGATGGACAATTGCAAGGACTATTTGAGAACAGTGCCAGGATTTGTTCGAGTAAGTAATGGGAGCGGTGGAGAGTCCAGCAAATCATCCAAGTCGCAATCGATTCATGAGAATATTACAAGGGTCTACTTTCCGAGACCAAGACACTACTGGGATCCCGCAGGTCGTTTGAGGAGGATGGAGAGGTTGATGTATGAGCGGTTTGTAGTTGAGACCAGGGTAATTAAGAGGTTTGATAAGAATGAAAGGGAACATCAAAGACTGTTGGAAAGGACTGCAAGAATTGAGTATGATGGAAATGTAAACAAAAGTGATATCAACAGTCTAAGATCGATGGTTGCAAATTTGAGCGCTAGTCTTGACCGTGTTAGGGAAGATCAAGTGAGGTTGTCAAGGATGCAGAGTTGGGAGCATCGAGTGAGAGCATCATTGCCCCCAGATTGGAGATTCGTGGACGATTTGGAGATGGAGGCTAATGACTTCATGATTCAGCCGCCTACCAGAGGTGCTTGTATTACTGTGGGAAGTCAGGTAGCGATTGAGCGTGGGTCTACATCAGGGACGAAAAAGGAGATGGAATGTGGGCCGAATGACAAAGGAAAGAGAAAAATGGATGATGTGGACGAGGACGATAGCGATGAGGAACCTGAGGAAGACGATGACGAACCGCCATCCAAGAGGCCGTGTGGATCACCACATGCCTAGTTACTTGTCTTGTATTTTCTTTGATCATTGTAATAGAACTGTTTTAGACTTTTGTATGATGGCATTATGACGAAAAACTTGAGGACTTAAGTTTTATGGTGAACGATTGTAGTGGCAATACTTGTCACAATTTTGGTTAATTATCAATACAATCCATGTTACCTTTCATGATCTGTGATATGTCTTAAATTTGATCTTTTGTGATGTGAATTGATGAATATTAGTAACTCTGTAGTGATGTGTCGTTGTATGTATATTATGTCTTGAAAGAGAAATCCATCTTAATCTTGATGTGTATACTTACATTGTTTTTCTATTTTCCCTGTCTTGCAGAAAGAGATATTCGATAACACCATGCCTCCAAAGTTAACCGCCGATCGTGTAAACACAATGATTCAGGAAGCTATAGCAAATGCGTTGGAAGCGGACCGAGCCAGGAGAAATCAGGACCAGGGTAGAAACGCGGGGAGACAGCAAGCCCCGAGAGTGTGTACCTATTCTAGTTTTATGAAGTGCGGTCCCACGCAATTTCGTGGAACGGGTGGAGCTCTGGAACTTAGAAGATGGTTGGAAAAGGTTGAAAGTACTTTCGAAATCAGCGGTTGTTCAGAAGCGGACAAAGTGAAGTTTGCGGCTGCTACGTTTCTTAATGATGCGTTAAGTTGGTGGAACACCCAAGTAGCCACGGTTGGATTGGCTGTAGCGAATGCAAGGATGTGGAATGCGACAAAAGCTCTGTTGACTAAGAAGTTCTGCCCGGAAGAGGAATTGGGGCAATTGGAAGACGAGTTGAGGCACTTGACCCTGAAGAACAATGATATCGCTGCTTACACCAGGAGGTTTAATGAATTAAGCCTTTTGTGTCCGGATGTTTTTGCCAATGATGCCAAGAAGATGAAACAGTACATCAAAGGTTTATCTAGCAATATCAAGGGTGAGACAACTTCGTCAAAACCTGGGTCGTTTGATGAAGCGGTCCAGATGGCTCACGCATTGATGGACGTCAAGCTCCAGGATAAGCAAAACTTCATCGCTGAAGGCAACAAGAGGAAATGGGAAGCGGCACAAGGCAATCAATCCCAGGGCCAGAACCGAGGTGGAAATCGAAACAGCCATGGTCAGAACCGCAATCAGCAGTTTAACCAAAGAAGGAATGAAGGGATGAGGGCTGTGACGAACCCCAGAGGAGTAAAAGTGAATCCCCATTGTGGTAGGTGCAATTTGTACCATGTCGGGAATTGCCCGCCTGCATGCGGCAAATGTGGAAAAGCAGGTCATAGGACGTCTGGTTGCCGAACGGGAGGAGTAGCCACTGGGGCGAATGCTATCAGAATGAGGGGATGTTTTGGATGTGGAGAGAGAGGCCATGTGCAAGTGAATTGCCCGAAGGCAGGAAACAAGCGGGGAGGTAACAACGCTGCTGCTGTATATCAAGTGGGAACGGCTGATAAACCACAGGGTCCTAACGTGGTTACCGGTACGTTTTTGCTAGACGCTTGTTATGCTAGTATTTTGTTTGATTCTGGCTCCGACAAGAGTTTTGTAGATGTTAAATTTAGTCGTCATATCGATAGAAAACCGGTGTTGTTAGCAACTAGTTATAACGTTGAGTTAGCCGATGGAAAAATTGTTAGTACGAATTCTATACTGAAAGGGTGTACCTTGAAGTTAGGAAATTACGCTTTTAAAATCGACTTGATGCCTATAGAGCTAGGATCGTTTGACGTGATTGTGGGAATGGATTGGCTAATGGCGCACAATGCTATGATCGTCTGTGGCGAGAGATTAGTTCAGATTCCGTTGAGGAATAAAGTCTTGACGGTAAAGGGAGACGAATGCACTTCTCGTTTGAAAGTGATTTCCTGTTTGAAAATGATGAAGTATGTAGAGAGCGGATGCGATGTGTTTTTGGCACAAGTTTCGAGTGATGGTGATTTAGAGGCGAGGATTGAAGAGGTACCTGTTATCTGCGATTATCCGGAAGTTTTTCCAGACGAGTTGCCGGGTTTACCACCCACCCGTGAGGTCGAGTTTCGAATTGATTTGGTGCCAGGAGCTGCGCCGGTTGCGCGTGCACCTTATCGCTTAGCACCATCCGAGTTAAAGGAGTTATCAGACCAACTGAAGGAATTGATGGACAAGGGATTTATTAGGCCGAGCTCATCACCTTGGGGAGCGCCAGTGTTGTTTATGAAAAAGAAAGATGGTTCGTTTCGGATGTGTATTGACTATAGGGAACTCAATAAGCTGATGGTTAAGAATCGGTACCCATTGCCGAGGATTGACGATTTGTTTGATCAATTGCAAGGTTCCAGTGTATACTCAAAGATCGATTTAAGATCAGGGTATCATCAACTGCGTGTAAGAGAGGAGGATATTCCTGTAACTGCCTTTCGTACGCGGTATGGACACTTTGAATTTCGAGTGATGCCGTTTGGGTTGACAAACGCGCCTGCTGTATTCATGGACCTCATGAATCGCGTGTGCAAGCCGTATCTAGATAAGTTTGTTATTGTTTTCATCGATGATATACTTATTTACTCTAAGAGTAAGGAGGAGCACGAGAAGCACCTGAGGAAGATTTTGGAGTTGTTAAAGAAGGAGAAGCTGTATGCGAAATTCTCGAAGTGTGAGTTTTGGTTGGAATCCGTGCAGTTCCTAGGTCACGTGATTGATAGCAAGGGAGTTCGTGTGGATCCTGCCAAGGTCGAAGCGATCAGGGAATGGTCGGCACCGACAACGCCGACTGAAGTTCGACAATTCCTTGGTTTAGCTGGGTATTATCGAAGGTTCATTGAAGGATTTTCGTTGATTGCAAAACCATTGACAAGGCTTACTGAAAAGAATAGGGTGTATGAATGGGGAATTGAGGAAGAACTTGCTTTCAAAACGCTTAAGGACAAGTTATGTTCCGCACCGATATTGTCATTGCCTGAAGGAACCGAAGACTTCGTAGTGTATTGTGATGCATCTCGTAAGGGTTATGGAGCGGTATTGATGCAACGTGAAAAGGTGATAGCTTACGCGTCGAGGCAACTGAGGAAGAATGAGGAGAACTACACGACGCACGATTTGGAATTAGGAGCTGTAGTTTTTGCGTTGAAGTTGTGGAGACACTATTTGTATGGGACGAAGTGTGTTGTATTCATTGACCACAAGAGTTTGCAACACATTTTAGATCAAAAGGAGTTGAATATGCGACAGAGACGATGGGTTGAACTACTGAGTGATTACGACTGCGAAATTCGCTACCACCCTGGCAAGGCGAATGTTGTAGCGGATGCGCTGAGTAGGAAGGAACGGGAGAAACCTTTGAGGGTTAGAGCTTTGGTGATGACTGAGAGCGTTGACTTAACCGAAACTATACTGAAGGCTCAAGAGAGGGGACTAATGAAAGGGAATGTTGAAGCTGAGAACTTGGGACGAATGTTGAAACCTCTTTTCGTGATTAGGTCAGACGGACTGAGATATTTTGAAAATCGGATTTGGTTACCATTGTGTTCATCTGAGGAAGGAAAGCCTGGAGTTCGAGAATTGGTTATGAACGAGTCGCATAAGTCGAAGTATTCGATACATCCTGGATCGGATAAAATGTATCACGACCTAAAGAAAGTTTATTGGTGGCCGAATATGAAGGCGGATATTGCTCGTTACGTTAGTAAGTGTTTGACTTGCGCGAAGGTTCAAGCAGAACATAAGAAACCATCTGGATTGTTGGTACAACCAGAGATCCCAGAATGGAAATGGGAGAAAATCGCTATGGATTTCGTGATGGGTTTACCTAGAACTCCTAGTGGATGCGATATGATATGGGTAATTGTGGATAGATTAACGAAATCTGCTCATTTCTTACCTATGAAGAAGACGGACAACATGGAAAAGCTCGCAAGTGTGTACGTGAAAGAGATCGTCTGTAGACATGGAGTGCCGTTATCGATCATTTCGGATCGCGACAGTAGATTTACTTCGGAATTTTGGAAATCACTTCAACGTGCGATGGGCACTGAATTGAGTTTAAGTACGGCTTATCACCCGGAAACTGACGGCCAGAGTGAACGAACTATTCAGACGATGGAGGACATGCTCCGAGCATGCGTGATTGATTTTGGAGGAAGTTGGGAACGCCACTTGCCTCTAGTGGAGTTTTCGTATAATAATAGTTATCATGCGAGTATCAAGGCAGCACCGTTCGAAGCATTGTATGGAAGGAAGTGTAGATCGCCTGTGTGTTGGAGTGAAGTAGGAGAAAGTCAATTGACTGGACCCGAAATGGTTTTAGAAACGACAGAGAAGATTGTGCAAATCAAGAACCGACTACTTGCTGCGAGAAGCCGACAGAAGAGTTATGCCGATAACAGAAGGAAATCGTTGGAGTTTGAAGTTGGAGATATGGTTATGCTCAAAGTATCGCCGTGGAAGGGTGTAATTCGTTTTGGGAAGAAAGGAAAGTTGAGTCCAAGGTATATTGGACCATTTAAGATCGTTGAACGAATTGGACCAGTAGCGTACAAGTTAGAATTGCCGAGCGAGCTTAGTGCTATTCACGACACGTTTCACGTATCGAACCTGAAGAAGAGTTTGGCGGATAAGGAATTGGTGTTTCCTTTGGACGAGATTCGACTGGACGACAAAATGCATTTTGTGGAAGAACCTGTGGAAATTATGGACCGAGAGGTCAAGAGGCTGAAGCGTAGTAGAATTCCTATTGTGAAGGTTCGATGGAATTCTAAGCGTGGACCGGAATATACTTGGGAACGTGAGGACTTTTTCAAGGAAAGGTATCCTCATCTGTTCCAGTAGAACGAAATGTGAGTACAAGAAGAGGCGAGCGCCGGGACGTCGCTCTCTTTAAGGAGGGGTGGATGTGACACCCTAGAACCGAGGTCATTAACGTTACTCTAAATTACGCTAATTTTTGAAATTTTTAATAAATTTTAATTTCTATATATATATGTATATTGGTTAAAGCCGATGTTCGAGGTTATAATTTTTACGATTGACGACTCAAGAAGGACGATGACGATTACGATCCCGATGGATGCCCAAATTTCTATAATTATTGACGATTTATCGATAATGTAATTTTTCGAGAATTTTACTTACGATTCGTGTTAAGTTGAGCCGGGTGAGTTTTATAGCCTTCCGAGTACATTTAAAGTATCCCAAAAATATTTTGGAGTGTTCGGGATGATTTCCGACTCCCGTAAAATTTTCAAAATTGACTAATGAGTCGATCCCGCAAAGTTTTAAGGACGTTTTTACTTGAGGCCAAAAGAAAGCCAAAAATACCATTTTGGCCCCTCCCAATTCCACAAAAAGGCACAAACACAAACACATAGAAACATTTCACAAAAAAAAAATCAAAACACTCTCTCCCTCTTGTTCTTAGGCCGACGGCCAAACACCAAAACCCACCACAATCCACCATTTTTTTTTGAGTTTTTACAAAATCTAACCTTAGACCACCTTCTAAAATCCATTGGTGAGTGTTAATCCATGGTTAAATTAAACATGCATTAACAAAAATTTTCCAAAAATTTTCAAGATCATTCAAATTCGTTTTTGAGGTTAATTGGATTGATGCATGTTAAATTCATGTATAGTGTGAGTATAATCACTAATAAAACCCACCAAAATTAATTTGGTTGTGGTGATTTGGTCATCCAAACCCCACGGCACAAGGGGGTGTTTGGGGAGCCATGGTGATTGATGATTTTGAGCATTATTTTGTGTTTGGTTTAGTGTTTATTGATGTATCAAATGGGTATAAGTGTTTGCATGCTTGTTTTTATATTTTTAGATTATAAGGTTGTTGATCAATAGGGGTAGGGACTGAAAAATTTGTGTTTGGATATGATTGGGAATGCTTAGGATGAAGCCTAGTAGTGATTAATAGGTTTGGAATCGAGCTTAAGCATGATTTTGGTATGGTCAAATTTAGGCAGAAAGTTTAGGACCTTTTCGTAAAAATAATTTTTCCTACAGGTCTAGATAGCTAGATGTAGTCATAGAGGGTCTTCTTAGCTTTAATTTGGTATAAGGTAGAGCCCGTGACTCAAAACGAGCTAAAAGTTATGAGGTTTTAAAGATCGAGTACCGGGAGACGAGAACTTTCATAATCCGAATTTATGTATAGTTTTAGTCAAATCCCGAGGACCACAAGTATGAATTGGTAAAAGGTCAAGGGTCAAATTTTGGTCACAAACCTGTGTAATTGAGTCTATAAGTTGACTTAGGAGTCAAAGAAGTCAAAGGTACATTTCAAATAGGTCAAAGAGGTCCAAGTTGGTCGAAGTACAATTTCAGCCCGGAAAATGTAGTTTTTGGAAAAGCGTTGAGTAACGAGTCGTAGAAGTAAAAACTTTTATTGGGATTAAAAATGTGTTATCTACAGGTCTTATAGTATTTTTGAGAATTTTGTCAAATTTTATAAGAATGGTTAAATATGGTAAAACAGCCCGTACTTTCGGTAAGTACCGGCGAAAATGAGTAAAAATGGATAACGTAAATAATAAGAACGAATGGTGTAAAATTGAGTGACGCTTGTTGTTTTGTTTTGGCGTGAGTTATAATTGTCCTAAGTGACTAGTATCTATGTATTTTATACAGTACCGTAAGGTATTTAAAATGAGATTACTCATTACGCGTTAATTGTTGATAGGTGTTGATTTACCCGGGCATCCGTATCGTCGTCAGTGATCATCTCTCGAACTACCGACTACTTAATATATAAGGTGTGAATTTATAGCCTCGCTTATATTTATTTCAAATTGTTTTACCCGCGAGGGAAATGCATGCTAGTTTTTAAAAGGAACGTATATCATGAATGATTGTTAGACCCGAATGTTGCCTTAGAAATTGTGTTGAGTACCTAGTTGCAAAAGACCCTAATTTCATGAACTATTAACTATTGTCCTGCCCTCGAGTAGGGGGAAATAGCCGCTTATACAATTTGTAGTACTACGGGGCTAACGACCCAATGCTAGCCGAGAAGCTGTACGTTGAGTAAGTTCTGCGGTAGATTATCTTGTATGAGAGATAAGGTATAATTGCAACTGATGCCTTTAGAAGGGGCACTGGTTTCATCTGAATCACGCCGGTAATTATTACGCGGGTGATTGAGTTAACGGATTAGTGTCATGAGCTTAAACACAATTGTCAGTATCCTGAATATAGATTGTTTGATCGACAAGTCTATGAATGATCACGAATGGTTTTTATTTTATATACGTTCAAAATGGATTGTAAAACCTATGAATTCCACTCAACGTTTTCGTTGACCAAATTTTGGCATGTGTTTCAGGTAACCGCTGAAGTGTAGAATGGAGCGTGCATGGGATGGATGCTGTGTGTATGGCTTGGAGTCTGCTTGTTTTTCCTCCCTTTCCTACTTAAACAATTTTTAATTTTAATGTTATGTTGTTGTGAAACTGAAATTCTTGGGTCGAGATTCATGGGGACCGAAAACGCTAAACTCTGTTGTACCAAGTGGGGTTGGAAAAACCGTGGACATGTATCATCTAACAATTTTTAATTCAAGTTTTAAGTTGACGTCTTTTTAG
Organism: Glebionis coronaria; assembly: GCA_025667525.1. NCBI lineage: Eukaryota > Viridiplantae > Streptophyta > Magnoliopsida > Asterales > Asteraceae > Glebionis > Glebionis coronaria. The sequence continues at coordinate 71,079,425 of CM046882.1, read as the reverse complement.
CGTCGTTTGATATATCTTGTGTGCAATGAATACTGTGTAGCACCTAAATGTTGTAGTTCCGCTGCGCATAGCATTTGTGGGGGTGTTACACTAAGTACCCCAAATAATTCAAAACATAAAATGAAAACAGGTTGATCCAAAAACTGTTTTGACACCCGACTGATGTAACCTGTTTTTGACCCACTTCCTTACCTCCAATTTAGTTCTAGTTTATTTCATTTAAAATCTAATTCAATTACCTTTCCAGGGACATAAGATTCGAAATTTAAAAGTTTGTATAACTCTAGATATGATCAAAACAATGGACCAAAAATTCTGCCCAGTTTTTGAAAACGAATTTAAACATGATTAAACCCTAATTACGATCACTAATATTCATAATAACCAAAGTAATAAATTCATATGAACCCTAACCTCACGAATCTCAGAAAACTCACAAACCCTAATCCATCATAAGATCAATTACATGATTAAATTGATTAAAATCATTAATAGAACAAGGGTTTTGAAGGTTTTACCTTAGAAATCAATGGAAGATCTTTATTTTTGAAAGCCTAATTGGCCACCATTGTTGAATTTCGGCTAGGAGCTGTTATGGAGGTTAAAAACCTGATTATTTTGGTTATGGGTTGGGTTTGGTTAAGTCCTAAAGACCCCCTAATCCCATTACAAGTCCATTGGGCATGTTTTGGGCTTTTCCTTCTTTCTTTCTTTTAGCCGCCCAACTAAAGCCCAAAACCTCTATTTGGCCGACTTTTATACTCCACCTACTGTTATTTATTCGTAACTAAACTTAGTGGTACCCTCGGGTTACCTCCGGGCCAAAGCCCAAAAGCCTTACGTTAATTTTTCGTCTTCTTACGCGATTACCGTAAAATACATAATTTTATGGAAACTCTTAAAATAAGTCAGTGACTTAATAAATAAGTCTAAAATAACCTAAATCTAACACGTAAATTACTCTCGAAACTAAATCCTTAATCCGAGACCTCTAAACGCTAAACCATCGCATCGTAAATATACGATTTACTATAATACATATACCTATATATAAAAACTTAAAATAACACTGTTTCATTTCATAGTCACTACCACGTGAGCTCATGAACAGGAAATAACCACACATCATTTCACTTACAGCGTACCCCGTACCCGTAAACGATGTCCAAACCATACTATATTCACACCAATTAACACATAAACACATAAATACACATAATTTCATGAAATATGCACAAAATAAAACTAAGTGACGAACCTCAAAACCGCGGTTGTCACATCACTCCCTCCTAATAGAAATCTCGTCCCGAGATTTACTCCTTAGGATCAAACACACAAACAACAAATCACATGAGAATACTTGTTCAAAATGAACACTTCTCATTTCCATGTGTACCTTAGTTCACGACTCAATATACCACATATACTAACCAACAATATTTAAATTCATTCCCAAACTCTTGACCTCACAGCCAATAAATCTCACAAATGACTCTTTGATAGAACGAAGACTCTTATTAACACAAATCCCGAATAACCATACATGCAAATACGCATTCTCAAACAACATTTACCAATCTTAATACATGAAATATATCATGTATACCATTCAATTTCCTAGGTAATTCTATACCCATAAGATACTGGTCCAATCTTTCCAAATATCGAAAATAGACCTACAAAACTCGTTATCAACTTTTCCCTTTTACCAAAATATGCCACCCATTACTATAGGTGAAACTTCCTACATAACTTTGTCACTAAACTCTAGTGATTTCCTCTTTAATATCATCTCTTGTTACTCTCATCCTTTCCACAAACACCATTTCCACATTAGTAGTCTCTCTCACGAATTTTAGTCCAACATAAGGACAACTCACCATATCCTTCCATATAGTGCCTCAAATGGCATTCATCGACTTCTAGTATGATAACTATCATTATATGAAAACTCAGACATCGCTAACGAGTTTCCCACATCCCTCTAAATCAGTCACCCAAGCTCTCAACACGACTCCTATACTTGTATCAATTTCCCACTTCGTCCATCATTTTCTAATTAGCTGGATATACTCATATCCAATTATTTTCATCAACTCCCTTTAGTCCATATCGCAAACTACTTAAAAATTCCAATTTCCTTACACAAGTGACCTATGATGATATTTCATATATTGATTAGTTTATCACAACTAGGCTCTTCCAATCCAAATCAACTTATGATCTATACACATCACCAAAAGGACGGTTATCTCAGTTAGTCTATCAACTTCCATCCAAACCCATGCTACAACTACTTCCATAAAATTTGGATAGATCATTAGTAGCACCTATACACTTCTTTCTCACTTTTCTCCATGAAAGATTTTTTCCCCTGATACTCAACACTTCCTTTATACCTACACAATGTCTTAACTTCAAGGTCATAGTGCTCCTCATCTTGTCTCAGTTAGACCAAGCCCTTCGTCTCTCATAAAACATCACATCTATAACTCCTCAACCATTCGATTATCGATACTAAGCCTTCCAATCAAACAGTATAGGTCAGTACCATTTCCTTTCCACACTACAACAATATTAGCATGCTTAGTGCCTTAGTCTACTCATTAGGCTATACCAAAGTTTTACCTTTGGTTCCTATCTCGGCGTATTTCATTCATGATTCGCATCTATCCACACTTCCTTCTTCTTCCTCAGCTCATGACATACATCACGATGTTATGCTTCCCGTCTTTCAAGTCATCTATACCTCAAAATTTTTCCAAGTAGCTTCACTTGTTTTTCCTCACAATCAGTTCTCCTACTCACTCCTAATAGGGACAGACTAGAGTTTTATGTGATCCCATACGGATCACACTCTCATCTTATACCCATATTAGTTTCCATTTGTATAAACTAAGCCATATTTTAAATTCTTATTCAAATCTCATACTTCTATTTTGATCTTGCACCCAACATGAGGTACTTTCAATCATCATCTTCTAGGAATACTTGGTTCTCTCCTTCCATGGTTCTCCCTAATTCCTACATTATCCTATCCAACAGAAATTCCATACTTCATTCATCAGTTCTATGGAAGTCGCTAGTGCATTGGATAATGTATAAATGTCTCTTATAAAGATCTTTCATAACACCTTCACAAAACCGACTCTCTAATCACTTCTCCATGAACTTATTCAGCTCAACTTCACTACTCATCCCTCGATATTGATTGCCACAAAAATTCTATCCGCGTAGGCACTCGACTCCCTTTGTTACCTCCACGAGTTCTTAATCTACCATGTTATGTATTCAATTCATCACGATCCACTAGTTCATCTCTTTGTAACTTCACTCCGGTACTTGATCTGTCCTTCTTTGTCACGAACCATACGGAGATTCCCATCATAGTGCTTGTCACCTTTCCAGTCCTTGCAACTTCTGTGACTCCTTCGAAATCTCTTGCTTCCTTCTAGCAGCCGACACGTAGTCCTTTCAGCTCCTTGATTCACGATGTAGCTCTTCACGCACTCCTTCTCGTCTCTATGATGTTACCTAGGAACTTCACACTACCCAGTAGCCTCTAACTTCAACTCATCTACCATAATATTTCTAAAGGTACTTCAACCCCTCAATGGCTCACTCTTCCTTACTTGTTGTAATCACCATTAATCAGCCTCCAACCAATCATTCTTTCACATCCATGTTTTCCTTCACGTGTCTACTACTACCTCGCCTCCATAACTATACCAATATCCTTGCGTGTTATTTGCCCAATCTTTCCATTAGTAGAAAATTTCTACTCTACCCTCACATCCGCTGGTACTTTCATCAATCTCCTAATGGTACTTCAACCAACTTCTCATAGCATGACATCTCGTTCCCACGACCAGTCAACTAACTTTACTTACTCCCTTATTCCCGTAACCAATCTAAGTTTCAAAACTCCACAAATCTTAATTATTCTCTCAACACAACCTTTAAACCAAAAGACATCTATCCATTCTAATATCTAACCATAAGTAATACTACCCAACTCTATCATCTCATCCTAACATTTCCGCAACCACATAACTAAATCAACCATGATGTGTACCAAAATAATTCCAAACAATCGCGTCCCATAATAAATATAGGGTAAACCGAAAGATCAACCATAATGAACCCTAGCTAAAACGGCTCAAAACGAAACAATGTAATCCGAAAGATCAATGGAGTGTGCTAACAACGAAATATTAGACTCGTCACGATTACTATCACCAAATTTCGATACCTTAGAAATTTTAAACTTTCGCCCTAATTAGTTACTTCTCGTAAGAACCAAAATTCAATAATACTAAAATCAATCATACTCATTTTCAACCATAAACTCATCTTTATCTTCATTATTTTATCAAAGATATCAATTAGTTAGTATACTACAATCGTATTCTAACCATTATCTTGTTTACTCATATTAAACTTATTTCACTTGTTATTATAAAACCAATACATGTTTATAAAATATAGTGTGTTTTTTTCATTTTATTCTGTATTATTATTATTATTATTTTATAAAATCCATTTAGGCTGGTTATAACTAAACTACTACACGTTTACAAGGTGTGGTGTGTGGTTCCCTATTGATCGTTAGACTCAATGGTTAAGAACCATTATATCTAGGTTGATCATCATTCATATGATAACATAGCGGAAAAGAACAATGATCATGAACAAGGTGTTTAGGCACAAGACACATGAATTAAAACAATTGGGTTGCTTATTATATTAATAACAAACAACCACTAGACGTGTATACATTGAATCCCACGTCTAGTGCGACACACACTTTAGGTTTACATTGTGAATGAATGATATGAATAAAAACCTACGTATGTTTTCTTTATATACTAGAAAACATAGCTTACAAAGAAAGCTAATAATAAGACAACTAAATCTTCTATTATTCTGTGATAATATCTTCTACAAGTTTGTCCACCAGCTTGTAGAATTCTTCATTGTCAGATTTAGTCCTTGTCTTTTGTGTTTTGACTTATCAACTCAATAATTCGACCCAACAATCTTCCCCTAGTTGATGATGTCAAAACACTCCTCTTAAGCATGAATCCTTTGTATGTAGTACATGATCTTCAAGAAGCTTCCCCTTAAGTATAGCACATATTCTTCCCCTTTTTGACACATCAATAGGGAATATGTGAAAGTATGCAATCTTATAGATTCTCCAAATGTAGGCTCTATGTAATGATCCTGAAGAAAAATAACTTTAATATTTTTTGATGTAGAAGTAAAATATCCCAACCTTGTGTTCCATGTCTTGTACTATCCACGTGACTAAGAACTTATATCAGACCAATTATAAGTAGACCTCGATCCCTCGTCAATATTCTCATCCTAAGTGAGACACTGAGCACGATAATGTAACTCCTTCAAGTGTTATGACAAGTCTTCATCACTATCCATGTAAGCACGAACAAGTTACCTTTAAAGTCAGTGAATGGTACGCCACGACTTTAAGATATGATAGAACACAAACTCGCGAAAATCTTCTTCAATCATCAAAACTTACCATAAGAATTCTTCCCCTTAAGTCGACATCTCTTCATGACGATTTTAATGGAATCACATCTTCATACCATATGTAAAAGTATTTGGATGGATAACTCTTTCACAAGGCTATCCCGATTACATAGTTTAAATATCCATCAAATTCCCACGAATAATTGCTAACTCGCTTTAAGATCAATAATTCATTTTAAAAATATCCGAGCCATAAATATCACCATGATATTCTAAATTAAAACGGAGATTCCATGTACCTTTGTGTGTAAACAACCCCTTTTTGTGTGCTTAAAACGTCCAATTTTCTCAAACAGCAGCAAACAGTGTGTTACCCGAGATCCTCCTTTGTCCAATATCCTTCCATGTGTATTGCCCGATATCGGACAACACGTATCAGCGTTTGAAACTCATATCTCGGACAACACTGTCAACCTATCAGCGTTGACTTATTCCTTGTCAGCGTCAAAATTCTTTTTGTCAGCGCCGCAATTACAAACGTCAGCGCCAACCTAAAATCCTGTCAGCGTTCATTCTTTTCAACGTCAAACCATACTCTGTCAGCGTCAAATTCATTACTGAATATCATGAATCTATATCCAATGAATACTTGTATGCATACTTCACGTCTAAAGCAGATCCCATGTTTTAAAACCAATATCACGCATGAATAAATTTTCCAAATAAAACTTATCACAATCCCTCAAATCACGTAGCACCATTACACATATCTTTATCCTGGTCACCATGCACGTCTTTATCTCTTTGAAAGAACCAACAATTACTTCATGCGAAGTATAACCAATATTATATTCAACTTTGAGCATAACTGTGTGAACACAAACTGATACTACCGTGTGAACACATAACCTTGCAATTGTGAACACTTTAACTCTTTCAACCAATAGGAATTTAAGAACCGTGTGAACAGAAAGATCTTCATGCGAATACTCTTCATCGTGTGAACACAACAATCTCCACCAGTAAGAAACGAATGGCCGTGTGAACACATGTAGCCCCACGTGAATAACAATAGACGAGCATGTATACGATCCAAGCTTTAGATAACAACTATTAGGGTTTCTCCTTGGCCGTGTGAATGCAACCGTGTGAACGCAAGCTTTGTCCACCAATTAGATTTGAGAGACCCACGTCCTTTGAACTCCTTTCTTCGCTGCTATCCGTACAAAAACTAATTTGCACCAATCATATTTAATATATAGCTCTGTATGACGTGATCAATATATGCATGGCATCACAAACTTTTCGATTCTAGGGACCACAACAACATAGTACATTGATTCTCAAGTGCCATGTTCGAGAAACACAGATCTAGGGTTTATGAATATTATGTATCGAAACCCTAATTAGGTTTTGAAGATCAACCTTAAATCGTGTATTACCATGCATTACAACAGCCCTCAAAACTCATAACTTTCTGCTTTATAGGTAGATCTAGGGTTTGAGAAACCCTAGGTCTTGATTTTATGTAAAAGCAGAAAACTGAAAATCTGCCATCAGCCAACTTCGACGCTTAATAACTTTTGCCTGGGGATAAAACTCGACAATCCCTCTGGTGGATGTTTAGATCTATGTATGTAGAACACACATATAAAATTTCGTGACGATCCAACGGTTCAAACAAAAGTTATGCCCTTCTGAATACTGCTGCGCACACAAAAACGTCCAGAAAAACTCCATACGAATTTTTCTTCTTCACCATACACGAACACCTCGTCGACCTAGATATCATGAGCCTTAGGCTCTGATACCAATTGTGGTTCCCTATTGATCGTTAGACTCAATGGTTAAGAACCATTATATCTAGGTTGATCATCATTCATATGATAACATAGCGGAAAAGAACAATGATCATGAACAAGGTGTTTAGGCACAAGACACATGAATTAAAACAATTGGGTTGCTTATTATATTAATAACAAACAACCACTAGACGTGTATACATTGAATCCCACGTCTAGTGCGACACACACTTTAGGTTTACATTGTGAATGAATGATATGAATAAAAACCTACGTATGTTTTCTTTATATACTAGAAAACATAGCTTACAAAGAAAGCTAATAATAAGACAACTAAATCTTCTATTATTCTGTGATAATATCTTCTACAAGTTTGTCCACCAGCTTGTAGAATTCTTCATTGTCAGATTTAGTCCTTGTCTTTTGTGTTTTGACTTATCAACTCAATAATTCGATCCAACATGGTGTTATTATTATCATTACTATAATAAAATCTCCCTTTTTACTTTTTCCGTCTAGTTAAATACTTCTAAAATTTTAACTTCACTTAAGAAAATTTTTGTAAAATTTCTTTACCCCTTTAAAATGTATTATCACATGTTACCTAGAAAACTAATCCAATCATTTTCAAGATTTTTTTTAACTTACTACCACAAACTTAAATAAGATATGTAAGTCAGGATAGCATACCATACACTTACAAATTATTTTCAAAATCGATTTCCTGTAATAAGCCAGACTTACTTTAAGAAAATTTAGTAGTTCTCATTAATTAAAATACATACTCGAATGTAGACACACATAAAAAAACTCAAAACGTCGTTGGAACTCCATCAAACTCCAGCACCATAAAACACGAGCAAACACAAGGTACGTTCAAGTTATAATAACTACTGAACGACCATATATCATAACTTAACACATACTAGTATATATACATCCACATATATATACCTATTAAATCACCCAAAACATACTCGTTACCATACATGTCAGATCAATCAATCGCGTCATACACTCGTTTTTTCCATACGAGTAATCACCATCTTACAACAAGGCATCAAACCCACCACTAAAACCAGTCCATATCGTGTGACCACATAATCACACAACATGAGTATAACCCAAAACATATAACACACTAAAAAATAGCCATATTATAGGCAACCGTTACATAAACCCATATATTATACATATACCCAAAATCCACATGTCATCATATACAAGCATGTACTAACCCTCTTTCATGCAATAATACTTAAGAACCCATTGAAGTTGTGGTACTTGTATAACTATGTTGACCACCATACTTTTACAATTACCCTTTCCTCAATGCACTCCCTCCTATGATGACACTTATAAGAATCAATACAACATATAAAACATAAATCCATCTACTCACATAAGCTCATAACCACATAAACAATAAGGTCTAAAACTCCATCTATTAAAATAATATAGTCAAACTCTTGGAATACATAAATCCATAGTCTAGCTAAAACATCATAGACAAACTCCAACACAACATCATAATCTGTTATAAGTCATGTCGCCCATAAGAGTGGAAACAACTTAAAATCCTTCCTATCTACCTACTCCTAGTAACTCGGGTCACCACATGATTCTTAGGGAACATGACTTAAACATCAAAAGAAAAATACTATACATTAGGTACACCAAATAACTTACTATAGTGAAAGTAATTTATATATCAAAAGCAAAACAGAAATTAACAGGTGACTAAGTATGGGCAACTACAGTTCAACTCATACTAGTCAAAATTCACAAAAAATAAAATTTAGGAAAATACAATCAAGACCACACGTAATCCTATGACGCCTATATGCAGGGATCCTTATGCTATATACTAGAATAGGCAACCTAATTCTCTATAACAATTGTCTCTGATACCATTCTGTCACACCCCACCATGGCAGAATATGGGGCGCGACGTATGGATATCATCAAAACAATAGCGTGTCTATAGAGATAACTAAATGAAATGGAAATATCATAAATGGTGACACAATGTCATGAAGATATCTCAAACAATGCAGGCGTCTAGGTAAGTAGGTAACAGGATTACCTTTTACCAAAGACATACAATTAACAAATAACAAACATATAGGTGTCTACAAAGTATCACTTATTCAAACATAAATAAAGACTAAGAGGAAAGGGGGTTCCTCCAAATCCAATCCTTAGCCTTCCAGCTAGCCACTCCCATTCTCACGCTTAACCACATTTTCACATGAAAGAGACACTAAAACACGTCAACATAAAGTTGGTGAGAGTGATAGGTTTAGACTCCAACGCCAAATCAATTATAAGCTGTGAATAACAACCATTAACAAAAGAACATATGGACAATATGCTACAATTATGTATTAACAACTAGCATTCAAGATTAACCAATCACTACAAATCCAAGGCTCCAAGCCTTACCAATAACCACAATTCCAAGGCTCCAAGCCTAACTAATAACCATTGTCCCATAGGCGCCCATACACCTATGAACCAATCCCAATGCCCCGCCTTGTCAACATTACCTTGGTACCAAGTCAAACCACGATAACTGAGACGGTACGTGTCCCCCGATCCAAATCATAAACACAATCAAGAATCACATAGCATTTAATCACATAAGTATACACACAAGTCCATCACAAACCATAAAAACATTCAAAGCATTCTTTACAAAACCATATAGTGTCTCTTCCATCCCATCTGGAAATCAAATCATAAAAAGACATGGGACTATGAAACTCACGTGAACAAGCTTCTCTAAGTATCTACGCTCTAGCAAAAATCTAAACACAAAAACATATAAAATCAAGACATGAACCACATACCAAAATGGCTCATCAATATATAATGGATATCTAACCTTATCCTACAAATTAACCCTATTTATATGCCATAAGGATCTCATTACACCACTCTAAAAAACCCTTAACATAGTTTAGTTCATAATTCATCCCGTTAACATTTAACCCAAACCAGTCCCGTTTTTCACACTCCGTATTATGAGCCAAACGTCCACCAAACCTAAACCACATTACTTGCAATGAAAAACCTATAAACTTATATGTGTTATCTAAAATTTCAGCCCTTGCCCCAACATGAAAGCTAATCTTAAGTCCTCGATATACAACTTATACTTTCGCCTATCCATATTTTACCGATTTTGAACATATGAAATGTTTGTTATGACCAGAGGGTCTTACCCTATCCCATTTGCTTAGCCCTTATGCAGATATTTTATTTAGTATATAATCTAAATCTCATGTTCATTTGAAGCTCCAATTATAACCTTAAGTACCCCAAACAATTCAAAACATAAAATTAAAACAGGCTGATCCAAAAACTGGTTTGACACCCGACTGGTGTAACCTGTTTTTGACCCACTTCCCGACCTACAATTTAGTTATAGTTTCTTTCATTTGAAATATATTTCAATTACCTTTCCAGGGACATAAGATTCAAAATTTAAAGTTTGTAGAACTCTAGATATGATCAAAACAATGAACCAAAAATTCTGCCCAGTTTTTAAAAATGAATTTAAACATGATTAAACCCTAATTACGATCACTAATCTTCATAATAACCAAAGTAATCAATTAATATGAACCCTAATCTCACTAATCTCTGAAAACTCACAAACCCTATTCCATCATAAGATCAATTACATGATTAAATTGATTAAAATCATTAATAGAACAAGGGTTTTGAAGGTTGCACCTTAGAAATCAATGGAAGATCTTTATTTTTGAAACCCTAGTTGACCACCATTGTTGAATTTCGGCTAGGAGCTATTATGGAGGTTAAAAATCTGATTATTTTGGTTATGGGTTGGGTTTGGTTAAGTCCTAAAGGCCATCTAATCCCATTACAAGTCCATTGGGCCTGTTTTGGGCTTTTCCTTCTTTCTTTATTTTAGCCGCCCAACCCAAAGCCCAAAACCCCTATTTGACCAACTTTTATACTCCACCTACTGTTATTTATTCGTAACTAAACTTAGTGGTACCCTCGGGTTACCTCCGGGCCAAAGCCCAAAAGCCTTACGTTAATTTTTCGTCTTCTTATACGATTACCGTAAAATACATAATTTTATAGGAACTCTTAAAACAAGTCAGTGACTTAATAAATAAGTCTAAAATAACCTAAATCTAACACGTAAATTACTCTGGAAACTAAATCCTTAGTCCGAGACCTCTAAACGCTAAACCATCGCATCGTAAATATACGCTATTCTATAATACATATACATATATATATAAACTTAAAATAACATTGTTTCATTTCATAGTCACTACCACGTGAGCTCATGAATAGGAAATAACCACACATCGTTTCACTTACAGCGTACCCCGACCCGTAAACGATGTCCAAACCACACTATATTCACACCAATTAACACATAAACACATAAAGACACATAATTTCACGAAATATGCACAAAATAAAACTAAGTGACGAACCTCAAAACCGCGGTTGTCACAGTCTTGGCGGGTTTACCTCCAAAATATGCTACGGTTTATGGTATTATCGTGCACCGGGAAGTCTTTCCAGATCTCAAGACCGTCCGATCTATGCTTACCACGAAGGAGATGTGTCTCAAGTCACTTGCTCCTGATCCATATGTTGACTCCTATTCCTCTTCACCTACAGTTTTGTTGGCTAATAATGCTGCTAATCCTCGCCGTCCTCAGAATTCTACGGAGAAGGTTTTTCGACCGTGCAACAATTTTCTTCGCAATATGTGTCGTTGGGGAGAAAATTGTAGGTATTTGCACAACGGAGTACATGGTTCCGGTTCACCTTCTCGAGGTCCTCAACATCCTAGTGGTGCTCTCTCTACCGACATGGATACTTAGAAGGCACTAATGGCGAAACTTGGTTTTGATGAAAAGGTTTTGTGCATAGGCACCAAGTCTCGCGGTCCTACTGTACATGAGACTCCTTCACCTATTGCGTATGCCACCTATAATTCTCCACCTGGTTTCTCCACTCCAACGGCATCACAATATGTTCCGCCAACCGAACATTATGCACCTCAGCTGGCCCAACATTATGTTCCTTACCCGCTTCCACCAGTTGATGTTCAGCCTGCCTATTTCTCTCCTCAGCCGGGCTACTATTCGGTTTCATCAGCACCGCAGGCTCACCAACCTCAGCAGGTTCAACATGTTTCTACCATGAGCTCCCAGGCTGCTTCTGGTTCAAGTGGTCATATGGGTTTCTCTGCTGGTCCAGTTCTTCAGGGGAACGAAACTACTTTACCTGCTGCTTTTAATACAGCTACAATTCAGGAACCTGGTTCGGGCAATTGGAACATGGACACAGGTGCGAGTTCTCATCTTAATAGTTCGGTATATAATTTAAATGATATTTTTAATTCTTGTATTTATTCATCTGTCTCTGTTGGGGATGGTCACTCTATTCAAGTTATCAACTCTGGTCGTATCGTTATATCAAATTCGTATCGCCCAATTCATTTAAATAATGTCCTGATTACTCTTAATATTGTCAAAAACTTAATTTCTGTGCGTCAGTTTGTCTGTGATAATAATTGTACTGTCGAGTTTGACCCTTTTGGTTTTTCTGTTAAGGACTTCCAAACTCGTCGGGTGTTGCTCCGTTGTGATAGCACCGACGATCTTTATCCTGTTACGAAGCCCTCCACCATTCCTCATGCTTTCCTTACAAGTCTATACACGTGACATCAACGTCTTGGACATCCCGGAAGTGAAGTGTTACGTCGTGTTTTATATAGTAATTCAATTTCATGTAACTAAAGAGAAACTTCCCGTGCTATGTCATACCTGTCAGTTTGGCAAGCACGTGAAGTTTCCATTTGTTAGTTCCAGTACTTTGGTTTCTTCTGCTTTTGACATTGTTCACTCAGATTTATGGACATCTCCAGTTTCGAGCTTGTCTGGTTTGAAATACTATGTTTTGTTTCTGGATCATTATACATTTGTAGTCCTATTTGTTTCACATCTCGAGACACATGTCAAGACACCAGTCAAGACACATGTCATGCTTACATTTCCCAAGACACGAGTCAAGACACATGACTCACGTCCAATTATGGAACATCTCTAAGAAATTCAGGGTACCCTCCAAAGGGTATATCCATTTTGTTGTGTCATGTATTAATCAGGCCACAAGAATTTCAGTACCATCACTGGCGTATGAGTAAGGCCAATCACGTTTTCTCGATGACACTTTCATTTCTTTCACCATATTTCATATATTCATGACCATGAAGGACGCCATTCGTATTCCCCATGTATACGAAGGTTTTCCTTCAGCCTAATGATAAGATCCAAGCTGCTAACGCATTACCCCAGACAGATGTGAGGTGAATCTTATCCTAATTATGGACTACGAACAACACACCATGCTACGATTCATGATTATGTACAGTAATGTTCAGGCTCCTGAATAGGTTCAACTTGATTTTCCATCAGGAAAATATGTACAAATTATTTATGCTTACAAGCATGTGCCTTGTTACCCATGGTCGCTAAACTTTTCTAGCTGTCAGTAAGACACGACCACTGAGTTCCTCTTACGCATAACCAGTTGATTGTTCCAAAATCTTCCAATATATTCCGTAAGAACCTTCCAGGAGAATGACGGTAACATGAGATTATGTGTTGAACACCGTAGATGTAAACAAATCACCATTCGTAACCGTTATTCTCTTCCACGTATTGACAACATGTCCAATCAACTTTAAGGTGTTAAGCACTTTTCCAAGATAGGATTCATGATCATGCTGCCAGCAGTGACGAGTGAAAGAGCAGGACATGTCCATGACTGCTATTCGTTTACGACTCGGTCATGTTAGATTCATGATTTTGTATTAGTCTCATGATCACTCTAGCATCATTGTGGACTTAATAAAATCAAGTTCCCATGAACTCATAAATAAATTCATTAGTGTTTTCATCTATGACAACCTAACCTTCTCTAAAGTCTAGAGAAGAGCAGGAAGACCATGTTCGTACTATAATGCAAATTCTACGACAAGAGAAATTTCACCCTAGAAAAATTTCCAATATCAATTCTGTTTGATTACAGTGACACACTGAATCACATGGATTCTCACGGTTAATCTTACTATGACTCAGCTGATGCATATAGGTAAGAACCCTACACTACGTTAGGTGTTCCAAGAAAATCCTATGCTAAGAAAAGTCTAATTTCGGAGACTCAGAGTTTCGCAAACTTCTATGTATCAAGTTTCTACGAAGCAAGATATAGTTACGTTCATATCTAAGTACCTGACATACCAACAGGCTAAGATAGAACACCCACTGACTAGGATGTTTTCCATCATCTGAAATTGTGAATAGAAATGGGACAAGCTTTCCATGGATTTTGGTTAGCAGATTAGCGCAAACTCAGAAGAAGCATGATGCTATCTTGGTTATTGTCAACAATTTGATCAAGTCTGCAGAATCCTTACATCCGCAAGGATTTCAGAACCAATAGATTGATCGGACATGTTCCAGCCAAGGCTCATCTGATCACTTGGCAATCCCTCAGCTATCGGGTCTGACAAAGGTTCGCAATTGTGCTCCTTATGTACGTTCACGTTCTTGTTCCAGTTTTACGACTTGCTTTCACACTCACGTTCATGACACTAGTCACGTTCATGATCGTATCTTGGCTTACGATTTTACTTTCAGGAGGTATTACAAGAAATTGAGAGACCAGACCCAAGTTTAGTATAACTCTCTATCCTCAGATATACGTTTCACGTCACATTCCACGTCTCACCTTATAGCATTTGGCGATACCACCGCCGTATTCCATGTTCAAGATATGTTTCACATGTCATGTTCATTCCACGTTTCTCATATCACGTTCACGATATGTTACACGTATCATTGATCACGACATGTTTGCCATTTTTCATTCACCACATCTCCACGTATCACGCTCAAAATTGTTCACGTATCACGTTCACTATTTTTCACGTACTACGTTTTAGTACGTCTCGCGTATCATTGCTAAGACAGTACTCTTATCAGTCAGTTTGGGATATTTTGCATCATAACGTTTCAGTTACCCTTACACGTTAACTCTTATTTCCTCGATCAGTTTCAGGGGATCTATCTTACGTTGATGGCAATGAACTTTTCGTGTTTTCAGGTCAAGGTCAGGAGGACCAAGATTTATCATTTGTATCAAGATCTTGTGAAGGAACCGTTCCAAGAGGGAAGCCACTTGGAAACAGACGAGTGCCATCCATATTTTATTCTCTCATCCTTCCATAATCAAGTAAGACTCTTTCAGTCACGTCACGTTCCATGTCCTTTTAAGGTATGTCACGTTTCGCGTCACCTTCATTTTCTTTTATCTTGCATACCCTTCCAGTTGAGTCGGGTATGTTAAGCGTCCAGTTATGATATCTATAATTCGGGGACGAATTATTCTTTTTAGGGGGGAAGAGTTGTAAAACCCGCATGCTTTTACCATGAACAGTACACTTAATAACATACGTACATATTAAAATTCTCTTTTTGATAGCACGAACACGTGTCACGAATGTTAATTACAAGAATTACGTACGTGTTATTACACGATAACTATTACGTACGTGTTATTACACAATAATTATTAACTATGATGAGTAATCACGAATATATAATCATGAACGTCTAACATAATTATCACGTATATTAAATAGACGTGACGAGTAATTACGTATATTAATTACGTACGATAAGAAATTACGTACGTTGATGATTATTAATATATGACATGACTTTACGTATAATAAGTATAATCACAAGATAATAAATCACGTCATTTAAAGCACGCGACACGAATATTTAAAACGAATATTATTACGTATATAATATTTACGCTTTACACGTATAAGAGTAACCATGAGAAATTCACGATGTTTTAAACACGAACTACGCGAACATTTTAAATACACGAACACGTGTACGTTTTATTAAACGAAGTAGACAAACAAATAAGGAAATGGTTGTTGGCCCGTTTAGACAAGGAAGAGGACAAGAAAACATGGGCTCTAGGCCCACTAGAATCTTAAGTCGACTATAATGTAAAATACGGGGGATATATATATTTTTTATTAGACAAAAAATAAACTTAAAAACCCTAACACCTTCCAGCTGTCGTTTTTGTTTCCCCATGGTGTTCCTTCCTGCCGTCGACCCAATCAGCAAAACAAGAGAGGGGGGTCGAGATTTGGATCCAAGAAAAACAAGGTATCATTCAATTACGTTCTTATTTTCTTTCTTTTGGTGTAATAGGTCACGAATCCAAGAGATATGATCACAAACATGTTAATTACGAATTATAGAAATAAGGGGTGTCGTTTGATTGTTGCTGTCTTCGATTGGCACACAAACCGAAACCATTCATGGTCTCGGTGGTAAAAGCAAGTCACCAGCCGCAACCCTAAAGGGGTGTTGGCTTGGTTTATTCTTACGGGGGTAACACAACCCTAGCAGGGGTTCGTGTTTGTTCAGACAGGGGGAAACCACCACTGTCGGTGGGACCTTGACTCGAACAGGGGGAACCACCACTGTCGGTGGGACCTTGACTCGAACAGGGGGGAAATTACCACTGTTGGTGGGAACTTATTTCGAGCAGGGGAGACAGGCCACTGCCGGGGGCAATATAGCCACATCCAAGGGCTATGGCAGTTAAGGGAGTGTTTGGCTATCAGTTTAAGAAAACGGTTAAGGGGGTGTTTGGCTAAGTGTTATAAAATATGCATTTTTTTATTATTAAATTAGTTTAATTAAGCATGTTAATTAAATTAATTGTCATTCATGCTTTAGGATATAAATAATTTAAATAAAAACCACGATTTAAATTATGTTCAGTTTATTTAAATAAAACTTTGGTTAAATAATTATTTATATAATTATTCATGTACATGTAAGAAATTAAAATTAGTTAATTGAATTATAAAGTTTAATCAGTAAATCATGGATTATTATTAATTAATTAATACTTACAATATCATGCAATATTGTTATTAATTAATAATTACAAGTTTAGACTAAGTATTTAGTTATTTAATTTAGACTATAGTATTAATTAATTATTTTATCATGGACTATAATTAATTAATAATCATGACTTAGGTTATAATTAATAAATATTAATACATGTTTTAACCGAAGTATTTTATACACTTTAATTTAATTAAATCATGCTTATATTTAATTAAATCTTATAACCTATAGTTTATCTAATTAACATGTTATAATTAATAAACTATATTATTAATCACACGATTTAGTATATTTAATCAGTAAAACTAAGCTTATATAATTAGCTTATTAGTACAACTTATTTCTAATTATGGAAACTTTCTATTTCAGGAAACTTACTATTTTTTAGAAACTTTCTATTTTTAGAGACTAATCTATTTTAAGCAGTAAATCTATTTTTGGAAACTTTCTTTTTTTGGTAACTTCCTATTTTAGGAAACCTGCTATTTTTAGAAAGTTACTTATTATTACATAATAAGTATAATAATACAAGAAATACAAGTAATACTTAATCAGAATACATGATAAAGACAACATCACGATAGAATCAGTAAAACATGACATGAACATATAAAACAAGCTAAGACACGATATAAAATCAGTTACGTACTCAGTAATCAGAATACTTATACACGTATATTATCTATGTAGCATTAATAGATCGAAGTAGGACTCTCTTCCGTTCGTCTTCTTCGTTCACTGGACTTAAGGTACGGATTCTCCGTCCTTTCAGTATGGACATTCTTCCTTATTAGGATTTCCCGTATGCAGCCAACTGACCCAGTATATGTTTTATATGCTTTTGAATTGCTTATGTTTAATTAGAATACCTAAAGCCATATACATGCATGACCAGTTTCACCTAGTTATGGAGGTACCATAACCATAACACTGGAAGCACCAGTGTTATGACTTCACCACGGCGGAGTGATAGCTCGTGGCGTCCCTTCAACTTTTGGCCATATTACTATTATCAGGTGGGGCGTATGGGTGCATCCTAGTTTACATGTTTTCAGCAGATTATTCAGGTGAATGTGGTGTGTGCCTTGCATCCTTCACAAGGAGTTGATCCCTCCTACCCAACCAGTATATTAAATTAGAGGCAGGCCCTCTCATTTGCATGACGAGGTCACCCCTCCAAGTATTCATGCACGTTGATATTTCATGACCTATATTGGCTAATGGTAAACATGTTAAACAGTTTTTATAAGATAAACATAAGACTTTTCAAACTATAAAACCAGTTTTACTAAGATATACCAGGTTTTCCAGGACATATACATTTCCGCTACTATATGTTTTACATGCTTATACTATTCATTCCATGCTTGTATATCCGTGCACTAAGCGTTATGCTCAGCCGTTACGTTCCTTTCTATGTCCCAAAACGACAGGTACCCAAGGACAGATTCGAGCATTTGGAGGACATGCATAGGATGGAAGCTGCCATAGACTTCTTCTCCTTTTGCCTTCATATACTTATGCTTGTTTAGCCTTTCATTTATTTCATTTACTTTATTATGTTTTGGGCTTATGTTTGGGAACCGATGTTTGATTCCGGTTTTCCCTATGGTCATGTATGTTTAGTATATTTTACCTTGCATGCTTTGATGACACGCCATAATTACGCGTAACGGTCCACTTATCAAAGTGGGGTGTTACACAACGGAAGTGTAACACCCCACTTTGATAAGTGGACCGTTACGTGTATTTATGGCGTGTCATCAAAGCATGCAAGTTAATATGTACTAAAACATACATAACTAAAAGGGAAAAACCGGAATCAAACATCGGCTCCCAAACATAAGCCCAAAACATAAGCAAAGTAAATGAAATGAGAAGGACAGAACAAGTGTCCAAACAAGCATAAGTATAAGAAGGCAAAAGGAGAAAAATTCTAAGGCAGCTTCCATCCTATGCACGTCCTCCAAATGCTCGAGTCTGTCCATGGGTACCTGCCGTTTTGGGACATGGAAAGGAAAGTAACGACTGAGCAATACGCTCAGTGAATGGATATATGACGTAGTATGAATGACTAAAACTTAATAAAGACTTAATAGCAGCGGAAATGTATAAGTCCTAGAAATTCTGTTACAATTTTATGAAACTGGTTTTATAGTTTGAAAAGCCTTATGTTTTTATATGAAAACTGTATTTTAGTTAGCCAAGAGCCCATATAGGTCACGAAGTATCAACGTGCATGAATACTTAGAGGGGTGACCTCATCATGCAAATTAGAGGGGTTGCCTCTAATTATACTGTTCTGGTTAGGAGGGATCAACTCCTTGTGAAGGATGCAAGGCACACACCACATTCACCATGAAAATCCTGTAAAACATGTAACTAGGATGCACCCATACGCCACACATGATAATATAATATATATGGCCAAAACTGTAAAGGGACGCCACGAGAAATCACTCCGCCGTGGGGAAGTCATAACACTGGTGCCTCCAGTGTTATGGTTATGGTACCTCCATAACTAGATGACATGGCATGCATGTATATGGCTTAGGCATTTAAAACTAACATAAGCAGATCAAAACATATAAAAAAAATACTTGGAGAAAACAGTTGGCTGCAAACGGGGAATCCTAATAAGGAAAGAGAGTGTCTATACTGAAGGACGGAATATCCGTACCTTATGTCCAGTAGAAGCTAGAATGGAAAATGCTGAAGAACTACTCTGCCTTCACGGATAATACTACTTAAGATAAGGGACGTGTATGAGTTGTCTGATATACTGTGTAACTTACTGATTCTGTGTGTTCTTAGCTTATTATTCATGTTTTCTCATGTTTTACTGTTTTATGTATTATGCTGTATTATTCAAGTTTTAAATGTATTCTGATTAAGTACTTCTGTATTTTTGTATTACTATACTTGTAGTGCAATAATAAGTAACTATCTAAAAATACCAGGTTTCCAAAAATAGAAAGTTTCTAAAAATAGCAAGTTTCTTGAAGCAGAAAGTTTCCATAAATAGAAATAAGCTGGATTAATAAAATAAAAATATAAGCTAGTGCTTATTGGTTAAAAGTTATAAGTCATGGAATAAATACAGTAAAGCTTATTAAATAAATACTATAAGTTAAGTGTTTATTACTTATTATGGAAAATGCATGGTTTAATAATTAATAATATATCATGGAGAACATTAATAAACTTTACCTTAAAAATAATAATTAAATTAACATGTTTTTAATCTAATTATGCTAATAAAATACTAAGGTTAAAACATGATTAATTAATTTAATTAAATAACCTAAGTCTTGGATTAATTAATTTAACAATACATGAAGAAAATTAGTTAGATTAATTAATTTATAAAATGAGTAATAACTTGGTCAAATAATTATATCCGAGCCCCAAACCCGAGTCACACAATAAACGAAAAGAAACACCCTCTAGCCGGCGGCTGGAGGTTAACCGTGGCTCCCACCAGCTCAGCCGGTTGCCACTGCTTTGAACAAACACCCACCGGTTGTGGCCGGTTCCCCCTACTTGGTCAAAAAGTCCCACCGAGACCCTAATGGTCTCGGTTGACACTGAATCAAAGGAGTTCCCCACTGTGGGGTTCCTTCTTGCGGCTGACCAAAACAAAAACCACACCGAGACCCTATGTGGTCTCGGCTGGTGGTGCAAAACAACCATCGAGAGTCCCCGACTCTCGGTTTACACGCGGGCGAACCAAAACACACCAAACCCGAATCCCTTAATTATTTAATCAAGGTATAACCATGTGCTCATGTAACTAATTCAATAATTAAGAATAAACATAGATTTAATAAAAAGAAGAGGGGTTGGTTAATTGAATATGTAAAGGTTTGAATCACGAACACAACTACGTAATACTCTTAGATCAAAACACAAAATGGACTCCCTTTCTCCTTGGTATAGCCGGCGGCCACTAGGTGGTGGTTTTCTTGTTATTTTCTTGAAATCTTAATTATTTTTAATCTCCTGTAGTTTTTACTTAGATTACAATATGGATTTCCAATGGGCCAAAAGGCCCTCTTTTCCTTTCTTGTTTGTATGCCGCGGCCACCAATGGCCCAACACCAATTTCATAGCTTTTTCTTGTTTAATTAATTATCGTGAATGTTCGTGATTAAGTGTCGTGAATATTATTATACATAATTATTCATGGTACATTTATAATATACATAAGTGAATGTTCGTGATTAAGTGTCGTGAATATTATTATACATAATTATTCATGGTACATTTATAATATACATAATGCTTGTTATTTAATGTCGTGACACGTGTCGTATACTATAAATAGAATGTTTTAATTTATTCATATTTTCGTGTGTTCACTGTTCATAGTTACTGTTCATGGTATTTTAACGTGGGTTTCACAACTCTTCCCCTCTAATAGAATAATTCGTCCTCGAATTAGAGATACGATAATCTGGGGAGGACATGGTCTAGCATGACAATAAAGGACATGGAACTTGACGTGACTGAAAGGAACATATCTGACTTATGGACAATAAAAGAGGATAGAAAGTCCGGATGGACTCCTACGTTCCAAGTGGCGTCCCGCCCGGAACGGTTCCTCTACAAGATCTTGACGAAGCAGAAATTCTGGTCTTCATGACCCTGACTTGACGATAAGCAAAAGCTTCTAGTTCATCAACAAAAGATGGGTTCAAATAAATCGAGTCGAGTGAATAAGAAATAACGTGTAAGGATAAATGAAACATAATGATGTGAAATATCCTTAAGTAAATGACGTTAGTACGTTTGAGCAATGGTGCCCGAGACCTACTGAACGCAGTACGTGAACAATTGTGAACGTGATACGTGAACAATTGTGAACGTGACACGTGGAGATATGGTGAATGTAATATGAGAGTACATAGAGCACGGAAATGCATGTAACATATCGTGAACGCGATATGAGAGACGTAGGTGGACATGATATGTGAAACATATCGTGAACATGAGATAACTGAGGAGGTAACGCCAAATGGTATGAGGTGAGACGTGGAATGTAACGTGAACGTCTGTCTGAGGATGGAAAATTTATAAACTAGAGTCTGGTCTGTCAAGCTTTCTTCAAACTTTCTAGAACAAAATGTGAAACGTAAATCGTAAGCCTGAATACGGTCATGAACATGGAAGTGAAAAGTAAATCATAAAATGAAGTAAGGATGTGAACGTAATAATGCCCACGAACGTGAAGCTTTATTTGATCTGATAGCTGAAGGAGTGCCAAGTGATCGTACGATCTTTAGCTGAATGTCTGAAAATATGCTAATCGTGAAACTCTTCACAGGTGGAAGGAATATGCAGACTTGGTCATACGGTTGAAGACAACCCAGATAGCATCATGATCTTTCTGAGCCTACGGAAATCTGGTAACAAATGTTATGGAGGTCTTGTTCCATTTCCATTCGGAAAGTCTTTCCGGTGGAAATAGCTACTAGTATGTTGGTGTTCTATCTTCACTTGCTGGTACGTTAGGCAATTAGATATGAACATAACTGTATCTTGCTTCATAGAATCTGGATACGTAGAAGTTTGGAAAAAACTATGAGTCTCTGAAATTAGACTTCACTTAGCGTAGGATCCTCTAGAATACCTAATTTAGTGTAGGGTTCTCTCCTTTACGCGTAAACTTAGTCATGGTAAAACTAGTTGTGAGAAACAATGTGATTCAACGTGTCACTATAATCCACCAGAGTTCGTACTAGAAAATTTTTAGGGTGATATTTCTTCTGTCGTATAATGGTGCGAATATGGTCTTCTTGCCCATCTCTTTACTTAGAGAAAATCAGGTTGTCATCGATGAAAAATACTAACGAATTTGTTTATTAGTCCATGGAAGCTCAATTTATTGAGTCCATATGTTAATCCCACTTCAATCCATAACACAATATTAAGATGATATTTAGAGAGAGAAATATATGAAGGTAGAGAGAGAAAGTAGAGAGAATTGGATGGTTAAAACATTACTACAAAGATAAAGTAAGAATGAACCAACACCCTCCTCCACACATGGAAGAGGGTTTATATACCCATGAGCTTGGTGGGCTCATGAGCTTGTTTCCTTGGGTCGGGCTTGGCCTATCTTGGGCATAAAGCCCCTACCTTAGACAATATTAGCTTAAGGTCCAAGCCCGGTTTTTCTGACTAATCCTATTACAATAGAAGACCATTAACGACTAAGATGACCTATTACATTCTTGTTCAATTATTACAAATATAGGGCTAACACCATAAATGTTGCGGGAACATTCGTTAGACAAAATAAAATTATGAATTTAGCATGACCAAATCGTGTGCAAAAAGCAGTCATGGAAATGTCCTGCTCTTTCACTCACCACTGTTGGCAGTATGATCATAAGTCGATATTGGAAAAGTGGTTAACACTATGTAGTCGATCGTACACATTATCAATACATGGAGGGGAATAACGTTCATGAGTGGTGATTTGTTTAAATCGACGGTAGTCGACACATAATCTCATGTTACCGTTCTTCTCCTTAGTAAGTAGAACCGGTGCACACCATGGTGATACACTTGGCGAACGCGTTTCTGCCAACATCTTGAGCAGCTGGTCCTTCAACATATTCAACATTAAGTTCCATCTTGTGGATAGATAGTATCCTCGGAGGTCTGCCAGGAATATATCCGGGAAAACTAAAATGATTGGCTGATTATGAATGGAAGAAACTTTAGAAGTGTATCATAACTGATAGCTGGAGAATCTTCGCAGCCATGGAATAACAACCACGTGCTTGTAAATCATAAATCATTTGTACATATTTTCCTGATGGAAAACCATGCTGCACGTATTTAGGAGCCTAAACATTCTTGTACATAATCTGATATGAATGGCGACCAATCGTAGCATGGTGTGCTGTTCATAGTCCATAATCAGAATCATATTTAACTCGCATATGTCCTACGTAAGGGCGTTATCAGATTGGATCTTATCATTAGATTGAAGGAAAACCTTCGTATACATGGGTGATACGAATGGCGTCCTTTATGGTCATGGATATATGAAATATGAAATCAAGAAATGAAAGTGTCTTGAAGCAAGTGTGACGGGTCTCACTGAATGTGTTTTGCCTATCTCATGTAGAACAAACCCTACGTGTCCACACGTAAATAATACGTCGGTGAGGGTACCGAAATTATTGTGGCCTGATTAATACATGGCACAACAGAATGAGTATACCCCTTTGAGGATAACCTGAATTACTTTAGGTGGTTTCAGATGATATACGTGAGTCATGTGTCTTGACTCGTGTCTTGGGAAAATATGCACATGACATGTGTCTCGACTGGCGTCTTGACATGTGTCTTTAGGGAATATGTACGCGAAACATGTGTCTTGACCGATGTCTTGACATGTGTCTCGAGATGTGAAACAAATAAAATTGAAAATCTTAGGTTATCATGCCAGAATAGGCGGATCGGTTGGACTGCTGACCCTTTGTATTTCTGATCACGTCCGTGACCGGTGTTCTGTTGTGATTGCTAGAATAGTTGCGGTCACAATAGTGGTTACTATCGTCTTGTCTGTCAGTTACATGACGGATATTCTCATGACTATGATTCATGTAACCATTCAGCTGAGTGGCCAGTTGGTTCCGGTTCCCACTCGTATGACTGAAGAGACAACTGAATGACGTGTGACATATCACTAAAAGGTAAGGACATGGATTGTGATGGAAATCGTCTGGTGGTGAAGTATCTTCTCGTCCGATCGCCTTGATCTAACGCCTTTGTCTTTGTCTCGTAGGATCTCTAGGTTGTGCACAACATCAACATCCGTAGGGTCTCTAAATTATGAGTAGCATCTCCAATTTATAAGCATCTTCAGCATCTTGTGAAATATCAACAATTACAAACACGCCTGAGGTGATTGATAATCGACTAGCGAATACTTGTGGAGTATTGTAAGTGAAATACACCTAGATTATGGTACGTGTGGTACACATGGAATATGCTACATGCAGTACACGTGGAATTTTATACATGGCGTACACATGGAATGCACATGAGATAATCGGTATGGGGTCAACCATCTATCGTGAATTTAAAAGGGAAAATTGATTAAACGGTTAGAAACCAAACTAAGGAAAGCAACATGATAGCCTAGCCATTCCAGTGTAGACATCATTCTGGTTGCATAGAGAAATACCAAAATGTGGTTAAATGAAATTCAAGGATAATTAGCATGAAAGCATGATTCATGAAAACCAACCATGACTATCATGAAAGCAGGATTAAATGAAATCCATCAATGTCTAGCATGAAAGCATAATCAACATGATGAAATCAAAATCAACATAACGAGACTTAAGACATAATCAGCATGGAAATGAAATCAGCATGAAAGTATGAAGACATCATCGTCGTAGGGAGAATAGATGTAATCAGCATGAAAATGAAGTTAACCATTATAGTATGAAAACATAATTGACATAAAAAAACGTAACAATTAATGAGGGGACATGAAAGTAATATGACTGTAACAAAATGAAATTTAAAATTCGCTGGTGTGGACGACTATGGGTCGGTTCACAAAACAAAAATTAACATGATTAATCTGATTAGAACATAAGATGAACATAAGAAAAGGATGCATGAAGTAGTCTATAAATCAAGGTGTTAGTGCAAACATTACGATGCTTTGTCGATATAATCTCTTTGTGTTTTGTTGATGACAAACGTATAATTCGCAATACATTATGTAAAATGTTAAGGTACTCGTAATCACTCAAGAATACATTTGTATACTTCTCTCGACACCTCCAAGACCGCATTCGGCATGAATCACTCAAGGTATGTACAAACATGTCATTAACCTAACTAAGTGATCAAGGATTAATATTTTCTTAAAACTCACATTTTAATCAAATGTGACAAAAGATTTTAATTAACTTTATTTTTAAGAAAATGTTTTATTAAAAAAAAATTGGAAATTTGAATTTGGCATATTCCATATGCCAAAGGAATATCCTTTGAGGGTATAAACTACCCCAGATGGCATATCCCCACTAAAGGACAAATTTGCACGGACTCCGACGCGGAGGTTCCTTAAAGGAACCCACGGTTTCTTATTGATAAGGTACCGCGGGTAGAGATAAGGAACCGCGGGTCTTTTTGACCGTTGCAATGTTGTCCTATAAATAGTGGATCATTTCCAGGTTTTCTTTTAACCCTTTTTGCACAGTTTCTTTCAAAAACCATCTTAGATCCTTGATTAGTTAGTTTTGATTAATCTTGTTTAAGATGTGATTCAATCTTTAATCTCCTCATCCTCACAAGTGCAAAGAGAAGAACACTATCATTACCATTATGTGTTGGGTTCACTACATGATGAAGATCTTTCCTTCTATAGATCTAAGTTATGTTTTTAGTCTTCCTACTATGTATATGTAGAAGATCCAAGTGTTGGGTACACTTGGATGTGTTTGTAAGGGTAGAATATCCAAGTGATGGGTATCCTTGGATTATGTGTTAGTTGTGTATATCCAAGTCTTGTTAGTACTTGGATATAGTGTTAGAGTTATAGATCTAAGTGTTGTGTGCTTAGATCTATATGGTTTATGTGTTTAGGCCATAAAACACAAGGTTTGTTATGTTGGGCCATAAAACAAAACTAGTGGGTAGATTAGGTTGTGTCTTGGTAGTTCTCACTAAACTCTAAAGTGATGTGGTTGTGTCTAGGTAGTTCTCACTAAACTATAAAGTGATGTGGTTGTGTCTTGTGAGTTCTCACTAAACTTGAAAGTGATTAGTAGTTGTGTTGTGTGAAGTTCTCACTTAGCTTCAAAGTAAAGAGTCGTGAAGATTGGTTCTAGCTTTCGATTAGAACTCGACATAGAGCCTTGTGTCGTTAAATGATGAAGTGGGCGACGTTGTGTAGATTGGTCCTACCTAAGATTAGGACTCGACATCTAGCTTAGTGTCGGAAATGTGTAAGCGACGTTGTGTATGGTTTCTCCACCTTAAGGAGTTTGTTGACTAGTGAAGTAACTCTCGAGTAAGGTGTACTCGAGGAGTGGAGTAGGGCGAAGAGGAGCTTCGTGACCGAACCACTATAAATCATCGTGTCGGTAACTTCCTTTACATTTATGTCTTTACATTTGTAGATGTATTTATAGTTGCATACTTGTGTTGTGTGTCTTTGTGTGCATCACATAATCTAAACATCTAAGTTGCGGAAAAGCTATGGCTTAGTACGTGTGTGCTTTATGTTTAGATTATGGTCAAGTGTACATCACTTAGTCTAAACATCCTAGTTGCGGAAAAGCTTGTGCTTAGTACGTGTGTGCTTAGTGTTTAGACTATTGCTTGATGTACCCTTGATTTGATGTGCTTGTGTGTTTTCTTACTTGTTGTATTTATCTCTCAATCAAACACATCTCACATCTAGTCAAGATTGATAAGGAATTTGATACAAAGGATTGTTAAGGTTTCAAATTAACAATGTTGCTACGTCCACTGTCGGCGGTTTGTTATTGGACCGGCGGTTCCTTATCAATAAGGAACCGCGGGCAGAGATAAGGAACCGCGGGCAGTGGATTGAGCCGAAATGTTTTGAAAATGAACTAGAAACTATTCAACCCCCCCTTCTAGTTTCTAAAATTGGTATCAGAGCGAGGTTACTCAAGATTATTGAAGTATATTGTACTTTAAAGCTTGGATCGATCTTTGCTCTCTTTTTCAAAACAAATGGTTTTTAAAATGGAAACGGTTTTTAAAAATAGAGACGATCTTTGTATCAAATTGTTCATGAAGAGTGATTACTTATGAAATGTGTTTCGTTGTTTCATTCGTACAAGCTTTGGTGTTAAATAAACTTTGTATAATAGCTTGAATTAAATCTTTTCATGTTTGGAAGTATAAAAATCTTTTGTGTCATAATTAACTCTAAAATACGAGTTCTATGTGTCTATAATGATTTTTTAGAGTCCTAAGTCCTTCCAAAAAGTTACCAAATGATTTTGGCCAAAAACTCTTTTTTTGTCCTCTGACCGCGGTTCCTTATTGTTCCCCGCGGATCCTTATCAATAAGGAACCGCAGTCAGTCTGACTCAGATTTTTACAAACTTTGAAAAATCATATAAAATCAACCGTAAGTCCGTAGAAGTCGTGCCACCCGTCATTTCGAACGTAATTGAATTTTCTTTCAATTAAAAATGCTTCCAAACCTTTATTCAAACTTTAAAATTTGGATGGTTTCTAAGTTCTATACTTTGTCCAAAGTATTGAGCGTCGGTTTGTCGTAAAACTTGTGTTTTACTCTTTTCTATTAAGTTGGACATCTCTTGGTGATATATCTTTGAAAATTGATATATTTACAAAGTGTTAAACTTAATTAAATTTTAAATGGTTCAAAGACTATTTTCAAATAAAATTAAGCTATGAATACTTTGTTGTATCTAACACTCAAAACGTGGACGAATGCTTTTATGTGTTAAGCTAATTGTTTGTGTGTGTTATTATTATATGTAGACATTATTAAGTGTTCCTTGCTATTTGTAGTAGTATTGCTTATATGTCTAGTCTCTTGTGCCTTGCTTGGTATTTGTTAGTATCTAGTTTTTCCTAATTAGGATGTATGCTAGATTTCTTGCATTTTAGTTGCAACATCATGTGTGCATTGCATATAGGATTAACATCTCTTGGTTTACAAATGTTACATAAACATTTTGTACACCTTGGCATGTTATTTAACACTTTTAGGTTTGAAAGCTTTGGGAGCTTGTCAAATCTATTGATTTGGGTCGTCTTACTCGATCATGGTGTTATTAGTTCAAGTAGATAAATGTCTCACTATAAAACATGAAACACCCTTTGAAAATCTTAGCTATTTTCTCTTAAAAGAGTGTTTGTGGGAATCAAGAAAGATTTAGATTAAATATCAATGCATTATTCAAACTATGATTGGTATCATTATCGAATCTAATTGACATGTTTTTTAGTGTAGACATGAATGTGGTTTATTAATAATATACATCGGATCATAACTCACACTTGTGTTGATGGTGTTATATTGAATCTACTTGTTCAAATTGTTAGACATATTTTGTTTAATAATTACTTATAATGCACAATAGAGTCGGTTTGATAACTTGGATGTTTCATCCGAAATACTCAAGTAATTTACATTGCTATGCAATTTATAAATGTGTCATTTCCGAAAGACCAATCAAGAGTGTTCCTTTGGTTTGTGTAAACTTTGTTTATACACTTCAAAGTTATTGGCCTCAAGTTCTATTAAGGTAAATAACCTTAACTAGACTTGTTTGACAAAATATGCAATGGTGCATTCTTAACCCTCATTAGGTCATGCATTGTGTCGCCATGCAAGTTTCATCCTTGCTAAACTTTATTAGGCAAATGTTGGAATTACATTTTGTCTAACTTGAGAATGACTACTAGAGAATTTATGCACTAGGATCTTAATTTGACCTAACGGTTGAATTACTTCCATGTGGGAAGTTGAGTTGGTGTATAACTCATAAAAATGGTCGTGTTTAGCCTTAATTGAGCACCTCTAGTGATAGTCTCATACTCATTCTCTAAATTGGCTAAATGGCTCTTCCTATATATGACTAATGATAGTTTACTTTGATGAACTTTGTATGTCATTAGGAGTCTTTTTCTTTTGTAGCCATTAGTTTTTATCTTAGCTTTCCTCTTACGTGCTAATTGAACCTATGTGTCTTTCCTTTGTGTGTGTTCTAGTTTTTATTGCTCTTAAGCATGACTTTATGATAAGTTAGACTAGAACATTAGGATTTGCTTAATTGGAAAATCCTCCTTCACCACCTAAACAAAGTCTCACCACCTTAACCAAGCCTCTTTAGGCGGTTCTTTAAATAGACCGCGGTTCCATATCAATATGGAACCGCCGGTGGAGATAAAGAACCGGGCAGAAGCTCTCAAATTCGGGTTTTCTGAAACTTCCCAATTGTTTCAACACCCTTTGGAATCTTTATTCCAAACCTTTGAACACTCCCAAAATATCTTGGGCTTTCCCTTTTTAACCCTTTACTAGTTTGGATCATCCCCTCACCCTTTTTAAACCCACCTTGTTAGCCATGTTCTTCACACCTCAAACCATTCATCCTTACCCCTTAAACCACCCATTACTATCATGGTTTCTACAAGAACCTCCAATTCATCCAAAACCTCCTCTTCAAAGAGGCACCTCAAAATTAAGATTAAGTTTCCCAAACTTAACTCTTCACCCTTTCACACACCCAAGAATGAGATTGTTCCAATTCTCATCTCTTCATCACCCTCACCACCTCTTGCTCCATGCAAGACTACCTCAACCCATGGTACCAACCATTATCATGGTTCTACCTCTTCTTCATTCCAATCTAGAATGAATGAGCTAACCTCACCCTTCCCTCCAAGTACTCTCTTGGATGTGACTACCCAACCTCAACCCATCCAAAGCATT
Organism: Glebionis coronaria; assembly: GCA_025667525.1. Lineage (NCBI taxonomy): Eukaryota > Viridiplantae > Streptophyta > Magnoliopsida > Asterales > Asteraceae > Glebionis > Glebionis coronaria. The sequence goes on along the minus strand of CM046882.1, from coordinate 71,048,622 downwards.
CCCATTGTGAATAACTTTGTTGAACCCTTGGTAACTTCACCTTTCACCCCACCAAATTCCGCCACCACCCTTGTCTTTCATTTAAGCACGTGGTTTGCTTATTGCTAAGACATCTAATTTAAGCAAATCTTAGGATTCTAGTGTAACTAAGATTAAAATTATGCTTAAGTTTTAGGCTTGTTTTTTTTTATATATACATCTTTGTATGATCTTTATTCTCTTGTATTTCCTTTCATGTTTTTCAACATGATTTTTCTTTGAGTCTTGGATCTTGTTGTTATTATGTTTCTTTCTTTTCTCTTATTTTGAGTCCTTTTCTTAAACTAATAAGAATTAGGAATCTTCTTGGAGATTTACATTTCATGTAGCTTGATTTGTGATATCTAGATAGATGACTTGCTTGTATGCTACTTGCTTATATTTCTTCTTGCTTATCCGTATGCTATATGCTTAATTCATTAGTTAATGAATGCATGCTTATTATAAAGGTTTTGTCTTTGTCAAGCAATTCCGATATAATATCTCTTAGATGTGTCTAACTCATGCATGTCCTTATATGCTACGTGCTAACATGTTTTACTTAGTCTTCTCTTTTTAAGTAATCATGTTTCTTGCATGCCATATGTGTTAATTGCGCACCTTGTCTACATTGGTTTATTGTAGACTTCATTAGGCATTGCATGAATTATCATATGTGCTTACTTGATTATGTGTTTGATTTTGTACTAACTCTTCATGTCTTCTTGAGCTTCTTTTGAGTTTCTTCTCTCATTTTCTTTCGAGATTTCACTATCACCTTCTAAGGTATAGTATTCATGAATCAATTTGTGAAGTTATCCTTAACTTCTTTGTTGAGTCTCTCTCAATTCATTTTAATCATGCTCTTCTAAGTCGAGTCTCTTTCTTCTAGTCTTTCTAAACTAAGTAGAGTCGAGCCTTACCCTTTCCTCATCATGTAATTGTTCTTTGAACATCCATAATGATTGAGAAGAGCTACGAAACTTTGAGCATGTAGTTTATCGTATGCTAAACACCATTTGGTGTCGACATTCATACGCATCTTTGCCTATAATGTCCTATATCCCGATTTTTTTCTTAAAGCGTTGATTTATCCGCTTTTGGTTTTCCTTTATTTATTTTTGGTCAAAAATGTCTCTAAGTTGAGATATTTTTGTTCCTATTTTTTTGAGTTGATTGCGGTTAAAATTTACAATTAGTATGGGTGATTCCATCAATTCTAAGTTTTTAACCCCTTGAGATGATATCTTCAAATTCTTGGATGTTTCTTTTATACCTATATTCCAACAATTTTGAATTGATTTCCTTAGAATCCTCTCCTTGTTTCTTTTTGGGGTTGATGGTTAAATCTTGAATTTTCTTGGGTGATTCCAAAAATTCTAAGCTTTTTACCCTTTGACATATTATCATTACAATTGGTATGGATGTTTCTTTTCTATCTCTATTCCAACAATTGTGAATTGGTCTTGTCACGATCCTCTCCTTTATTTATTTATTTTTTGTTGATAGCATCGCGTGCACACTTCTTTCTTCAATGCTTGTCATTGTTTGTGCAAACGACTTGTTTATCATCCTCTTTTTATATATGCTCTTGTCTACTAACCTTGTTTTGTAGGACACTTCTAACCCATTTTTGTAGCTCGTCACTATTCTTGCTTTGTTGGTGTCTCAAGCAAGGGGGAGCATTTGAAAGAGTTCAAGTCATTACATTTGCGATCATTCATCGAATATCTTGCTAGTAATGAATTTTGGAATCTTGAAGATAAGCATTTTATTATGCATGGAGTTAGTTAACCTATGGTGATTGAAGACTTCACTAGGATGACGCAAGCTCAATATCTTTGGATGATGGGTTTATGGACGTGCTATCGATGACTACCACTTTGGATGTGTGCTCTCTTGACGTTGATTCTTCTCTTCTTCAAGACGTTGACTACCTTTTTGATTCGACAAAAGGGGGAGAAGTAAGTGTAAACGAGTAACTTATGCATTTTAATATGTGTTGCGGTTTACTTGTTTGTCATCATCAAAAGGGGGAGATTGTTAGTGCAAACATTACGATGCTTTGTCGATATAATCTCTTTGTGTTTTGTTGATGACAAACGTATAATTCGCAATACATTATGTAAAATGTTAAGGTACTCGTAATCACTCAAGAATACATTTGTATACTTCTCTCGACACCTCCAAGACCGCATTCGGCATGAATCACTCAAGGTATGTACAAACATGTCATTAACCTAACTAAGTGATCAAGGATTAATATTTTCTTAAAACTCACATTTTAATCAAATGTGACAAAAGATTTTAATTAACTTTATTTTTAAGAAAATGTTTTATTAAAAAGAAAATGGAAATTTGAATTTGGCATATTGCATCTGCCAAAGGAATATCCTTTGAGGGTATAAACTACCCCAGATGGCATATCCCCACTAAAGGACAAATTTGCACGGACTCCGACGCGGAGGTTCCTTAAAGGAACCCACGGTTCCTTATTGATAAGGTACCGCGGGTAGAGATAAGGAACCGCGGGTCTTTTTGGCCATTGCAATGTTGTCCTATAAATAGTGGATCATTTCCAGGTTTTCTTTTAACCCTTTTTGCACAGTTTCTTTCAAAAACCATCTTAGATCCTTGATTAGTTCGTTTTGATTAATCTTGTTTAAGATGTGATTCAATCTTCAATCTCCTCATCCTCACAAGTGCAAAGAGAAGAACACTATCATTACCATGATGTGTTGGGTTCACTACATGATGAAGATCTTTCCTTCTATAGATCTAAGTTATGTTTTTAGTCTTCCTACTATGTATATGTAGAAGATCCAAGTGTTGGGTACACTTGGATGTGTTTGTAAAGGTTGAATATCCAAGTGATGGGTATCCTTGGATTAGGTGTTAGTTGTGTAGATCCAAGTCTTGTTAGTACTTGGATATAGTGTTAGAGTTATAGATCTAAGTGTTGTGTGCTTAGATCTATATGGTTTATGTGTTTAGGCCATAAAACACAAGGTTTGTTATGTTGGGCCATAAAACATAACTAGTGGGTAGATTAGGTTGTGTCCTGGTAGTTCTCACTAAACTCTAAAGTGATGTGGTTGTGTCTAGGTAGTTCTTACTAAACTATAAAGTGATGTGGTTGTGTCTTGTGAGTTCTCACTAAACTTGAAAGTGATTAGTAGTTGTGTTGTGTGAAGTTCTCACTTAGCTTCAAAGTGAAGAGTCGTGAAGATTGGTTCTAGCTTTCGATTAGAACTCGACATCTAGCCTTGTGTCGTTAAATGATGAAGTGGGCGACGTTGTGTAGATTGGTCCTACCTAAGATTAGGACTCGACATCTAGCTTAGTGTCGGAAATGTGTAAGCGACGTTGTGTATGGTTTCTCCACCTTAAGGAGTTTGTTGACTAGTGAAGTAACTCTCGAGTAAGGTGTACTCGAGGAGTGGAGTAGGGCGAAGAGGAGCTTCGTGACCGAACCACTATAAATCATCGTGTCGGTAACTTCCTTTACATTTATGTCTTTACCTTTGTAGATGTATTTATAGTTGCATACTTGTGTTGTGTGTCTTTGTGTGCATCACATAATCTAAACATCTAAGTTGCGGAAAAGCTATGGCTTAGTACGTGTGTGCTTTATGTTTAGATTATGGTCAAGTGTACATCACTTAGTCTAAACATCCTAGTTGCGGAAAAGCTTGTGCTTAGTACGTGTGTGCTTAGTGTTTAGACTATTGCTTGATGTACCTTTGATTTGATGTGCTTGTGTGTTTTCTTACTTGTAGTATTTATCTCTCAATCAAACACATCACACATCTAGTCAAGATTGATAAGGAATTTGATACAAAGGATTGTTAAGGTTTCAAATTAACAATGTTGCTACGTCCACTGTCGGCGGTTCGTTATTGGACCGGCGGTTCCTTATCAATAAGGAACCGCGGGCAGAGATAAGGAACCGCGGGCAGTGGATTGAGCCGAAATGTTTTGAAAATGAACTAGAAACTATTCAACCCCACCTTCTAGTTTCTACACAAGGTTTATTAAAAAGCTTTTGTATGGGCGAAGGTGAACGCCTATGGGTCGGTTCACCAAAACTGACATAACGAGGGTGGACGCCTATGGATCGGTCCACCAAAACAAAATAGTTTGAATAAAAGCACATGCGACTAAATATGGCCAGTCCTGTACCAACCATTAGTTAGTCAAAATACCTGCAACAATAATACATGAAAATAAATAAGTGAAAATCAACTATCAAAACTTAACATTACTGGGGTTCAGTCCATATTAGCCAAGGTTCACAAGGAAAATCATGCATAAAACAATGACACATAACTAAGTATGGATGACGGTTGTTCAATCCACATTAGTAAAAACAATACCGATGAAAACATCATGGTCAAAACAACAAGGTGCCAAAAATATCAATACGTGGAATAACAAGAGTCGGCTTAGGAAGCTCCTAGTGACTACCCACTATTCACAGGTCAACTCTTAGAGCCTATAGGTCAAAACCTTGGGCTCTGATACCATAATTGTAACACCCCACTTTGATAAGTGGACCGTTAAGTGTATTTATGGCGTGTTATCAAAGCATGCAAGGTAATATGTACTAAAACATACATGACCAAAAGGGAAAAACCGAAATCAAACATCGGTTCCCAAACATAAGCCCAAAACATAAGTAACGTAAATGAAATGAGAAGGACAGAACAAGTGTCCAAACAAGCATAAGTATAAGAAGGCAAAAGGAGAAGAAGTCTAAGGCAGCTTCCATCCTATGCACGTCCTTAATAACTATGTTTTCACTTAGTTATGAAAGTTTGTTGAATCCGATCTTTTCGAATTGATTACCATTAATTAGTGCGACTCAGTCGTTCTTGGTGGAAATAAAATGGGTTGTTTGATTATCTATTTTAAACTAAAAGTAAATATGAAAATGTCGTTGAGTAAAAATAAAGCTTTAAAAATTAAATTAAAAATTACTAGAAAAACACTTGGTAAACTTAAAACTTTATAAAACTTAAAAACTTAAACTATCAGAATAATAATAAACCCAATCGGTCGGAATGTAATGCAATCAAACCGATCGGAATATCAAAGTAAAGTCCATCGGAATAACCATCGGAATGTAACAAAGTTGAATCTATCGGAATGTATGTCTATCGGAATGTTCAGATCGGAATAATAGAAACACTTCTGTCGCAATACACTACTATCGGAATGTCCAGATCGGAATACAAGGTTCAATCTCGTCGGAATGTTGTTAACAAAATTTGGGCAGCGTTTCGACTAGAAATAACCTTAAGACCCGTCAGAATATGCGATCGCAATGAGCGATCGCAATCCCGATCGGAATAAGGGGGAAAAACCTTAGATCGCAAAGTAGAACCACAAGGGTTATTGCGATACAAACAAGCTGCCGTCGGAATGTGTAAACCCTCAATATTGTGATGAACACCAAATAATCCGAAAATGGAGATAAGCTAAAGTCTCAATAAGCAGTTCCAATAAGTATACTAAACCGAATCTTAAACAACTCAATAAGCATTAATTTGAAGACTTTTAAAATTCAAAGTAGCAAACTTTATGAATCGAACCTTTTAAAAACACTAAACTTTTTAAGAAAACCGAAAAGCAATAAGCTATATATATGAAATAAGACAATAAGCACAACAAGCTTATAGCCTATGCCGTATAAAAGCTTAGTAAGGAATCAAAAGATTAACTTTTTAATCACTAAAACATAAAAATCACACACGAAGTATAAAAATTCGGATCAAAATCAAAGTGAAATCAAGAAAGGTAGAAAGAGATAAAAGATTAAAAGCTTAAACTTGAACTTTTGATTAATGAAACTTTAATACAAAGATTAAACAAAGCTTAACTTGAAAGAAAGATGAAGTTTAGTGAGAGAAAGTTAAACACTTTCTCTCTCTAAAATGAAAACTAAACGAAAATAACTAGCTAAAAAACTAACACCCTCCTAATGTGTCATTAGGAGGGTATATATAGGGAGTGGGGAATGCATGTGTGCTTCCTTCTTTCATTCTTTTCTTCTCGACTCGATCTAAATTCTTTGTCTTTCTCGACGTCGTCTCGGGATTTGTCGATGTAAATTGAACTTGTCTAGTAATTTTCTTCTTCTATTAGACTTGAGTTCTTCGACTACATTAAAATTCCGTCTTTAGACTTTTTCTTCGATAAATCTTCAGAATAGGCCTTGGACTTCCGTTCTTTTTGCACTCTTGATCTTTTGACTTCGTCTTTTCTCGTTTTCTTTGATAAAAGCCCGTGAAAGCCCGTGTTTTCTTCCTTTTTCATCTTTTGGTCCTAAAGCACAATAAAAACACAAACCACGCATAATTCCGACTTTTATGACATAAAATACACGTTTTGGTTTTGTTATTATTGGAAATAAGTGGTAAAAGGATAAGTGTTTTCACACTTATTAAATCCTCTACACTTGACCATTGCAATGCCCTCATGCAATACATTAAATTTAAAGCACGGTTTACATTTTCCATCATAAATAACCCACCTTGGCCTTTATTAAATACTAAACATTAAGGAAAATAAAAAGATAGAAACAAGTAAAGAAATCAAAGACTTACATTGGGTTTTTGGATGCAATGAACGTTTATCATCCTCAAGTTTCACGTTCCCCATACCAAGCTTAAAAACGAGATCATTGTTATTATAAGTTAGCAAACTAACACGAATTCATGTGAGCTAATTATTTACTTAGACTCCCTTATTCCTGGGTGTATCTCTTATATTTTAATTTTGTCTTGAATGATCACGAGGATGCATTGTTTGACTTATTCTGATAGTTATTTAGGCTGAAAATAAAGTGGGACAATTTAATCAATAGTTAGCTAAAGGACAAAATCTTTTAAAACTGCTTCTCGGGACCTCATAAAGTTCATATCTTGGCATAACTCGCTTCACGATTTGAGACCTTTCTCGGACCGATATTTGGCAGTGACTTCATACTTTAAATCTTTGAGAGATGTTCTTGAAATTATGGTCTTCTCTTCATAATAGGAATTTCTTCACTTGAACTTTTTGAGAGATTCTTCATATTTGGACCACGACTTCTTCCTTTTTCTCCAATCTTTAATTGGGATTTTGATATACAACGATCCGTCTCCTTTTAGGACTTGGATCTATTTATCCTCATACCTTGCTAGGGTCTTTTCGGATAGACTTCTCCATGATCTTTAGGGGAGTATTTTCTTTTCATCGTGTGTCTCAATCCTTCATATTGATTTTTGATAAATGATTCTTCACATCACTTTTGGATCTTTAGCAACAAAATGTAGCCCTCATGCCTTATTAGGGCCTTTTCGGACTCGCCAATCTTCGCATCCCGCTTCAATAAGTTATGCCTTGGCTATGAACTCTAATTAATACCGAGCAACTTTTAAACGATCTTGGGCTAGAAGCCAAGTAACTTTTCAAATCGTACAACCTTATTTATTGCAGATATATTTATTAACAAGCGATGGGAGAATAGGCTTATAATCAACTCACATAAATTCACGAAAGAATACCAAACTTATAATTGACTCTATCATCTCTCGTCCTCCACAGTTTAAAATCTCAAGGAATGAGACTCGTGGATGAGCCAATTAAATCAAAGTTTTGGGTTTTCGAGTCACCTATAGGATCTTGCATCTTCTTAGACTCTTTCAAGTTTAGAATTTGCGTTTTAAAGTTCCCTTGATAAACGACTCTCTAGGATCAATTATAGGAACTTGCGAAAAGTTCTTGTTCTTAACCCGTGAGAGTTCAGACTTTCGCGTTTTAAAGCTCCATAAATAAAAGCCTAGCAAAACTTGACTGAAACACGTTAAGGATACTAGCTAGAGTAAACTTAGATAAGTAAACTCGGGTTGAGTCAAAATATTCACGACTTTGAAAAATTTAAACCACTTTATTAAAAATTTTATTCTAGCAAAGAAAGTAAATAACAATAACAAAGGAAAAACTACTAGGCCAAAATAGATCAAAATTTTTGAAAAATGTCGAAAAATTAAATTTTCCTGTTAAAATGAGGACAAATACAAGGCAAAGCCCACTTAACTTCGATAGAAGTCCCCCTACACTTGATATAAACATTGTTCTCAATGTTTAAGCATGTGGGAGTAAACTCCCCTACACTTATGACATTGTGCACTTTGTTTAAATCTTGTTAAGGAAAGGACAACTATAGTGATTTCAATGTGAACATATAAGATATGAAATATTGAATCATGACAGTTTAGGATAGAACCGGGAAGTCGGGTACACGGGATCAAGGTTCGTCAAAAGTCATCGAGAATGGATCTTTGAAGCTTTAATCCCTGCATAGAAAAAGAACAAGACAACAAACACATACGGGGCTCCCCCTACACTTATTATGAAAACGGTAAAGGATAGATTAACGGGTTGCCTCCCGAGAAGCGCTTGTTTTTGTTAACCGAGTCACGAGCCTGACTCGACCCAGAACTTAATTCAAGGGAAACATGGTGAGGGATGGAATCATCTCATGAGAGACGTCCTCACCAAAGTACAACTTCACGCGCTGGCCATTCACCTTAAAATTGGGCCCATTTGGTTGAGAAAGCTCAATGGTGCCATATGGGAAGACTTTGGCGATGGTGAATGGACCAGACCAACGGCTCTTCAACTTGCCCGAGAAGATCTTCAACCGAGAGTTAAAGAGTAAGACTTGATCACCAACGTGGAACTCTCGGTTCTTAATCCTAGCATCATGGATGATCTTGGTCTTCTCCTTATAGATCAACGAGTTCTCATACGCTTCATTCCTCAATTCATTTAGCTCGTTGATTTGAATCTTCCGAAGATCGCCGGCTTTGTTGATGTCGAAGTTAGCCCACTTCAAGGCCCAGTATGCATTATGTTCCAGCTCGATAGGGAGGTGACATGCCTTCCCGTACACAAGAAGATAAGGTGTACAACCAATCGGGGTCTTATAAGCGGTACAGAAAGCCCACAAAGCATCATCTAACTTATCGGCCCACGAGGCACGATGCTCTTCCACAGTACGCTCTAGTATTCGCTTCAATCCACGGTTAGATATCTCGGCTTGACAATTGGTTTGAGGATGATAAGCGGTGGAAAGACGATGATTAACACCATACTTAGCCATGACTCGAGCAAATTGATCATTGCAAAAATGAGTCCCGCGGTCACTGATGATAGCACGAGGAACACCGAATCGAGAAAAAAGCTGCTTTAGAAAGTTCACAACCACCCTCGCATCGTTCGTAGGAAGAGCCTTAGCTTCAACCCATTTAGAAACGTAGTCAACGGCTACGAGGATGTACTTGTTCCCTTTAGATGATGAAAATGGCCCCATAAAGTCGATGCCCCATACATCAAAGATTTCACATTCTTGTATGAAATTTTGAGGCATCTCATCTTTATGTGTGATCTTGCCTTGGCGTTGGCAAGCATCACAATTTTTAAACATCTCGTGAGCGTCACGATAAATGGTGGGCCAATAGAATCTAGAGTCGAAAACTTTCTTCGCGGTGTAGTTTGGACCAAAGTGACCAGCGGTGGGTCCTTTATGGCAAGCTTTGAGAATGTCTAAAGCTGCGGGTCCATCAACACATCGATGAATAATCAGATCAACACATTGTTTGAAGAGATAAGGGTCATCCCAAAAGTAAGTCTTAATATCTTTAAAGAACTTCTTCTTTTGTTGGGATGTTAACCCTTCGATGAGAATACCACCCGCTAAGTAGTTTGCAATGTCCGCAAACCACGGAGTGTCATCAAGATTGGAATTGATAGACATTAAGGCCTCAAGGGGAAAAGATTCATTGATCTCTTGATTCGAATGATCCCCTTGATAAGGATCCTCAAGTCTACTTAGATGATCCGCGGCTAGGTTTTCGGCTCCCTTCTTGTCACGAATTTCAATGTTGAATTCTTGAAGGAGCAAAACCCAACGAAGAAGTCTTGGCTTAGAATCTTGCTTAGTTAACAAGTACTTCAACGCGGAATGATCGGTGTACACAATGGTGGTGGAAAGAACAAGATAGGGGCGGAACTTCTCAAAAGCATACACTACAACTAAAAGCTCTTTTTCGGTAGTGGTATAATGCAATTGAGCCCCCGTCATTGTCTTGCTAGCATAATGGATTGGTTGGAAGTGTTTGTTCACTCTTTAGCCCAAAACCGCTCCAATAGCAAAATCGCTAGCATCACACATCAATTCAAAAGGTAGCTCCCAATTAGGGGTAACCAAGACCGGTGCCTTAGTTATCTTGTCCTTAAGAAGATTGAAGGATTCAAGACACTCTTTAGAAAAGATAAAAGGAGTATCTTTTTCCAAGAGGTGGGTCATCGGGCGAGCAATTTTAGAGAAATCCTGAATGAATCAACGATAAAAGCCCGCATGACCAAGGAAACTTCTCACACCCTTCAATGTTGAAGGTTGAGGTAATCTGGCTATGACATTCACTTTAGCACGGTCCACTTCAAGACCGGCTTTGGAGATTTTATGTCCAAGCACAATGCCTTCTTTTACCATGAAATAGAATTTTTCCCAATTCAGAACAAGGCGAGTGTCTTCACACTGCTTAAGCATGCGTTCCAAATTGACAAGACAAGTAGAGAAGGAATCACCATAGACCGAGAAATCATCCATGAAGACTTCCATAGTTTCTTCAACCATGTCATGGAAGATAGCCATCATACACCTTTGGAAAGTCCCAGGAGCATTGCATAAGCTGAAAGGCATTCTTTTGTAAGCAAATGTTCCATAAGGACAAGTGAATGTGGTTTTCTCTTGGTCTTGGGGATCGATGGGTATTTAAAAATAACCCGATAAACCGTCTAAAAAGCAGTAATAGTTATTACCCGCTAGACGTTGAAGCATTTGGTCCATGAAAGGAAGGGGAAAATGATCCTTTCTCGTAGCATCATTGAGTTTACGATAGTCTATGCAAACTCTCCACCCTGTAACGAGACGAGTAGGAATCAACTCATTGTTTTCATTGGGCACAACAGTGATTCCGCCTTTCTTAGGCACACAATGGACCAGACTAACCCATGGTGAATCCGAGATAGGATAGATCATGCCCGCATCAAGAAGTTTGATAACCTGTTTTTTGATAACGTCATGGATCTTGGGATTCACCCTTCGTTGGATTTGAATAGTAGGTTTAAAATCGTCCTCCATGAGAATTTTATGTGTACAAAAGTGAGGATCAATTCCACGAATATCGGAGATTTTCCATGCAATCGCTTTCTTATGATTCTTTAGCACGGTAATAAGCCGGGATTTTTCTTCTTCTTTCAAGTCCTTTGCGATGATGACGGGTGATTTGTTGTTGTCGTCAAGGAACACATATTCAAGATGAGACGGTAGATCCTTAAGCTCTAAATCTAGAGGATTTTCGATGGACGGTGTTTTCAAATTTGAATCATTGATAGAGATATCCTTAGGAGATGGTGGAGAATTATTGTCCTCATTGAGAAGTTTTTCAATGGTATGAATGTCTTCATCCCAATTGGAGGAAGAATCGTCATATTGCAAATCCACATCTCCCAAAATTGCTTCAAAGTCTTTGAAAATGAAATCACTTTCTTCAAATGGAGTTAGTGATGAAGCAAGAGAGGCAACGGTCTCAACAGTGGGTAGAGAAGAAGAACCACTTTTACAAGCGTCTTTAAAATGTTCTTCACAAGCCTCATCGAGAACGTCAATGAAATTAACGCTCTCGTTTTCAGAAGGCTGCTTAGAAAGTTTACCCATGTTGAAGATGATTTTATCATCACCAACTCTCATGATTAATTCGCCCGCGACTACATCAATGAAAGTGCGACCGGTCCTCAAGAATGGACGTCTGACGATTAATGGAACACGGGATCCATCTCGTAGTTAACGACAACAAAATCCGTCGGAAAGGTGAATTTGTCGACACCGACGAAGACGTCTTCGGCTATCCCTACCGGATAAGCAACCGTACGGTTAGCTAATTCTAATGTCATTCGGGTGGGGACTAGCTCGGGTAGAGATAATTGTTTCCAAACACTTAATGGCATTAAGTTGATACTAGAACCTAGATCAGCAAGGGCCATACAATTCTCTACCCCGGGGAAGTTGCAAGGAATCAAGAAACGACCCGGATCACCAAGTTTGGTTGGTAATTTCCTTAAGAGGACTGCAGAGCAATTATCATTAAGTTGGGTTTGAGCGATAACAAGGAGTTTCTCCTTATCACTGAGAAGATCTTTAAACATTTTCACATACTTCGGCATGTGAGCGAGAGCCTCAGCAAAAGAGATATTGAAATGCAGTTGTTTAAACATTTTGCGAAAGTTAGAAACCTGAATATCATCCTTGTTCTTCAATTTCTCTTTCGTCAACCTTGAGGGATAATGTATATTAAGTTGAGATGAAGGTTTTGGTATAGAATTCTCACTCACATCCTTGGGTGGTGGAGGGGTGGAAGTAGAAGGTGGAGTAATTGGAGAAGGGGACTCGTTTTCCTTTGCCATAATCACCAGTGTAGGTGTAGGAATCTCGGGTTCCTTTAAACCTTTGACACTTCGGGTGGTGATTGTTTTCATCTCCCCTCTTGGATTAGCAACGGTGTTACTCAGAAGAGAACCCGAACCAGAGGCTTGATTACTTGGGAAAAAACTAGCCATCATATCCCTTAATTTATTTGTTTAATTGTTCATAGAGTTTCTCATGTCGGCTTGAAGAGCATTCCCTTGTTTCGCCATGTCATTCCTTAGCTCGGCTCGGATATCGTTCCCTTGTTTTGCCATGTCACCTTTCAAGTTAATGAATTGGTTTTGAAGATTCGTCACCATCTCTCTTTTGGTCCTCATATAAGTTTCGAGGTCTTGGTTCAATGCCGTGGGTTGATTGAGAGGTGGGGCTTGGTAAGCTGAATTATTTCCTTGAGGTGGATATGGGTTTCTTTGGGATTGATATTGATTGGTAGCTCGAGGTTGGCTTTGATTGTTGCGGTTGAAATTGTTTTGGTTTTGGTTTTAAGGGAAAATCCAGGTGGAGATAGATAGTTATTCGAACGATAACTAAGCAAATTGCGGTCACCTTGAGTACGTGCTTGATAGCCTCCCATAGAAAAGTTACCGTTGGCAGCATACACGTTTTCCGGAGTGTCTTGAGTATAAGGACAATCAGTGTATGAATGAGAATCCCCGTAAATCTCACAAGACATGGCTACAGCTTTAGCTTGTTGAAATTGGTTAGTGGCTAAAAGTTCAATCTTTTTGCTCATTTCGACTATTGCGCGGGACATTTCGGTAATATCAGGGTTTGAAGAAGTAGAAGAAACATTGACTCTCGGGTTTGATCTTGAGGATGCGGATGAATCCCAATTTTTGTGGTGAGTGGTCATGTTCTCAATCAGCTCTCTACACTCCTCAGGTCTTCTCTTCATGAATGTACCACCAGCGGCAGCATTAATCGTATCACGATCACGAAAAGTTAAACGATTATAGAAAGTATCAATCAAAGTAACAGGTAGCATGTTATGGTTTGGACAATGGTCGATCAAAACATTATAGCGTTCCCAAGCATCGAAAAGCGACTCATCAGGTTCTTGTGTGAATCCACTGATTTGGTTGCGAAGACTAGTGACCATGGATGGTGGAAAGTAGCGCGACAAAAATTTTTGAGTCATGTCATCCCATGTTTGAATTGATTTTTTGGGAAGACGATCAAACCATTTTTCGGCATGATGGGATAAAGTGTGTGGAAAAAGGTGAAGGCGAAGAAAATCCATGGAAGCACCGGGAAGTTTCATGCTTTTGGTGATTGTAATGAACTTGTCGAGATGTTTGTTGGCATCATCATCCGGTAATCCGCTAAACGGGCAAGCGTTTTGAACTTACTGGATCATGTGATGCTTCAACGAAAATTCAGGAGCCGTGATTTGCATCGACGCAATCGGTCCTCCGCTTCCGTTCATGGTGGGTTGACAAAGTTCCTCCATTGTTCGTAAATCAGGTGGGGGAACATTGTTGTTGTTGTTATTGTTATTCAAATTGGGTAGAGATGGGTTGTTATTGTTGTTATGCACACCAGCCATATCTAAATCTTCACGAGTCTCGGGCTCAGAATAATTTGAAGATCTAGTACGCATACACCTGCAAAAGAAAAAGATACCAAAGAAACAGAGAATATATATATAATCTTTTTGGTGCAAAACTTAGGAAAAGAAATGCTTTTTATGATTTTTTTAATATTTTTGTATTTTTGAAATTTTTTTAATTTTTATGGATTTTTGAAATTTTTTGTATTTTAAAATAACGTTCCTAAAAGAACGGATCCCAACATCCAACGCGTCTCTCACAAAAAACGTTAATCTTAACAAAAAGAGCCGGCAGCAGCGCCATTTAATAACTATGTTTTCACTTAGTTATGAAAGTTCGTTGAATCCGATCTTTTTGAATTGATTACCGTTAATTAGTGCGACTCAGTCGTTCTTGGTGGAAAATAAAATGGGTTGTTTGATTATCTATTTTAAACTAAAAGTAAATATGAAAATGTCGTTGAGTAAAAATAAAACTTTAAAAATTAAACTAAAAATTACTAGAAAAACACTTGGTAAAAATAGAGATTTCGGGAAGCGTGCAATTTTTAGAATTTAAAACGTAATGAACTTGAAACTTAAAACTTTATAAAACTTAAAAACTTAAACTATCGGAATAATAATAAACCCAATCTGTCGGAATGTAACGCAATCAAACCCATCAGAATATCAAAGTAAAGTCCATCTGAATAACCATCGGAATGTAACAAAGTTGAATCTATCGGAATGTATGTCTATCGAAATGTTCAGATCGGAATAATAGAAACACTTCTGTCGCAATACACTACTATCGGAATGTCCAGATCGGAATACAAGGTTCAATATCGTCGGAATGTTGTTAACAAAATTTGGGCAGCGTTTCGACTAGAAATAACCTTAAGACTCGTCGGAATATGCGATCGCAATGAGCGATCGCAATCCCGATCGGAATAAGGGGGAAAAACCTTAGATCGCAAAGTAGAACTGATAGGTGTGAAAACACCCATCCTTTTACCACTTAATTATAATAATAACCAGGCCAAAACATGTATTTTATGTCATAAATGTCGGAATTATGCGTGGTTTGTGTTTTTGTTGTGATTTAGGACGAAAATGTGAAAAGGGGAGAAAACACGGGCATTCACGGGCTTTTATCGAAGAAAAAGACAAAAGACGAAGTCAAGAAATCAAGTGCTTAAAGAACGGATGTCCAAGACCTATTCTGAAGATTTATCGAAGAAAAAGTCTAAAGACGGAAGTTTAATGAAGTCGAAGAACTTAAGTCTAAATTAAAGAAGAAAATTATTAAGACAAGTTGGAATCCCGAGACGACGTCGAGAAAAGACAAAGAATTAAATCGAGTGGAGAAGAAAAGAAAGAAGGAAGCACCACACAAGCACTTCCCATTTCCCTATAAATACCCTCCTAATCACATTAGGAGGGTGGTTAGCTAATTTTAGTTTTTTCATTTTTCTTTCTAGTTTTTAGAGAGAGAAAGTTCCCAACTTTCTCTCACTAAGTTTCATCTTTTTATTTCAAGTTTAAGGTTTGAATCATTCTTGTATTTGGATTTCATTAATCTAATTCAAGTTAAGCTTTTTGTTCTTTAATCTCTTTCTACCTTTCTTTATTTTACTTTGTTCTTAATCTGAAAGTTCTTGTTTGATCCGAATGGTTCTCAAATCGTGTTGATTTTGTAGTTTCGTGATTAAAAGGTTAATCTTTCTTGTTCTACATAAGCTCTTGAACGTATAAGCTATAAGCTCTTCATGCTTATTGGCTTATTCGATTGTTTTGGCTTATTTACTTTTAAGTTTTCCTAAAAGATTTATTGTTATTAAATCCGTGTTATTGAAGTTTGTTGGTAATACGTTTTACGTATTAGAAAGGATCGGTCACTCCAACAAAAGTCCATGTTATAGCTCGTAGTTTAGTTATTTACATTTATCAAACA
Source organism: Glebionis coronaria (assembly GCA_025667525.1). Classification (NCBI taxonomy): domain Eukaryota; kingdom Viridiplantae; phylum Streptophyta; class Magnoliopsida; order Asterales; family Asteraceae; genus Glebionis; species Glebionis coronaria. Next base: position 71,032,584 of record CM046882.1, on the reverse strand, counting down.
AAGCCCAAAACCGAGCCCATGGATTGTATGGGCCGGCGGCCTAATGTAAACCCAAGCCCATCTCATGGGCTTAGGTATATAAACCCTCTCCTTTGATGGAGAGGGTGTGTTGTTTCATAATTTACACATAGTAAATATTGGTTTTCTCTCTCTAAGTGTGTGTGTAATCCACCATCTCTCTATCTCTTTCTCTCTCTAAAAACATAAGTAAGATTTACATTTCTACAAATGGTATCAGAGATTGGGATGAAATATAGGTTTGTTTTTGGTGTTGCGTGTTGTTTTATAAACATCTCGTAGAGTTCTTGCTGAATCTTCAAATTTTTTGTGTGTTTGATCGTAGTTTCAAGTAGTGTAACGTAGTGATTCGTGTTATAGTGTTGTTGGTATCTTGGTTTTGGGTAAAACACAATCTTTCTTGGATCAAGAGTGCAAAAAGGTATTGTGTTCTTCTTTCCGAAATTCAAGCAAACACTTCCATCGGAAAGTACAAGTGAAAAGGGGATTTCATCGCAATAACCATCACCATCGGAAAGTGATTGGTTCCACATTGCGATACTGAGGATTTCAATACTTATTCCGATCTGGACATTCCGATCGTTCATTGCGATCTGGGATTCCGACGGTTATAAGGAAGTTTTAAGTCGTTACTCTGCCTAAATTTTATCAGCTTCATTCCGATCTGAATCATTCCGACAGCACTTTGCGATCTGAGCATTCCGATAGGACTTTGCGATCTGAACATTTCGACAGCTTTGCTTTGCGATCTGAACATTCTGATAAGACTTTGCGATCTGAGCATTCCGATAGGACTTTGCGATCTGTACATTTCGACAGCTTTGCTTTGCGATCTGAACATTTCGACAGCTTTGCTTTGCGATCTGGACATTCCGATCTGGCATTCCGATCTAGACATTCCGACAATCCAAAAATTACTCCATAAAAAATTTCGAAGTGTGTAATTTTGACTTGGAATTTTTGGTTTATCGAGAACATATTTTAGGGGATTTTAACATTGTTTCTCGACTTCAACACAAAAACACTTAACCTTATTTCATTGTTCGATCAACTTTGTAAATCTTAACTTACTGAAATGGAGTACACATCTCTTACGGATAAGTCCATCCTCTCGGGTACGGATAGTCGTCCACCAATTTTGGTGAAGACTATGTATGAGGAATGGGCTTCCCGAATGGAACTTTATATGTTGAACAAGGATAATGGACATCTAATTTAGGCATCGGTGCTCAATGGACCATTAGATTATGGTACAGTGACGAAAGGTACGACTACTCGTCCTCGCACAACGGGTGAGTTGACTGGAGTTATGAAGATTCAAGATAAATGTGATAAGTATGCTACAAACATCATTCTCCAAGCCCTTCCTCTAGATGTCTACAAACTCGTCAGCAAACATAAAGTTGCCAAAGAGTTATGGGATAGAATTCGGGTTCTAATGCAAGGCACCTCGTTAACTAAACAAGAACGAGAGTGTAAGCTTTATGATACTTTTGATAAGTTTGCCTATGTGCCAGGGGAGACTCTCAATGATTACTATCTGAGATTTACCCTATTGTTGAATGATATTAATATCTATGGTATGGCAATCCCTACCTTTCAATTGAACACCAAGTATTTGAACACTCTTCCTCCAGAATGGAAAAAATACGTGACGGATGTTAAATTGGCTAAGGACTTGCATAACACCAATATGGATCAACTTCAAGCTTTTCTTCAACAACACGAATGCCATGTGATCGAGGCTCGGTTGTCCACACCTCAAGTTCATGATCAACTTGCAATGTATGCTTCTCAACAAAACATGGCTTATACTTATCAACAACCATCATACTTGCAGCAGCCACCACCACACATCTATCAGCAACCACAACAACCATCTTATCAACCATCAATGATGCCACAACAAGAATATCAACAAAGTGTTCATCAACAATCTTTTCAACAGCAACCACCATATCAAACATCACCATCACAAGCCAACACTTCTCCATTGAGCTATACTCCTCAGCAAGGATATTTTCCTATAGAAGCACAACCAGCACAAGCTTTCTACTCTAATGAACTTCCACCAATCCAAGCACCGGTCTTTACTCCAAATGATACGCCAGCTGATGTTCTAAACCATCTCACCGCCTACTTGTCAAAACTTGTTGCAACTAGAGGATTTCCACCAACAAACAATCAGCTCCGCACCTCATCAAATCCTCGACAACAAGCCACTGTTCAAGATGGTCAAGTGACGGTGCAACCTATTCAGGGAAGGCAAAATTCATATGGACCTCCTACAAGGACTGGTAACAATCAAGCTGTGAATTCTCAAGCTAGTGGAAATGGGAGTCCTATTGGTCCTAAGAAGGTTGTGACTTGCTACAATTGCCGAGGACAAGGTCATATGGCTAGGGAATGTACTCAGCCAAAAAGGAGAAGGGATGATGCATGGTTTCGTGAGAAGATGTATTTGGTTGATGCTCAGTCTAAGGGGAAGATTTTGGATTCAGAGGAGTTAGCATTTCTTGCAGACCCAGTGGCAGCAGATACTGAAGGCATTGCAGTTGTTTCCACCTCTAATGCAGCTTATCAAGCGGACGATCTTGATGCATACGATTCGGATTGTGATGACATTCACTCTGCCCAAGCTGCTCTCGTTGCTAATCTCTCTCACTACGGTTCTGATGTCATCAGTGAGGTACCAACCACATCTAATAATATTGATGATAACCAACATCAAGTTGGGCATGAAAATGACAACCTCGAACAGCATTCGGGAACTAGTAACTCAAATGATGTGGTACCCAATTCCACACATTTGAGTGAACCTCAACCAAATGCTACGACGGGTATGGAATCTTATGCTCAACATGATTTGGTAATGGTGTCTAAACATATTATTGATCAAATGCATATGGCCCTCAGACAACCCGTAGATACCAATTCCACCCTAACTGCTGAGCTTGCGTTGCATAAAGATAAGATTAAAACTTTTGAAATGGTCCCTCAAGCAGAGAAAATAACATGTTCTGAATTTGACCAATTTGGTTTTGAAAAGATTGAACACTTGAAAGAAATAGAATCATTAAAAGCTATCTTTCTAATGAATTAAAAGAAAAGGAGTCGGTTGTCAATGATTTTGAGAAACTTAAAATGGATTTCGAAACTCTCGAGTCTAAAAAGGTTGAATCAGAAATTAATGCTACCAAACTTCTTAAATTCAAAGAACAACAACTTTTAAAACAATACTATTCCACAGAAAAGGTTCATCTTTTAACTAAATCATTTAAAGAACTCGAACTTAAACGTCTTCAAGATTTACCACCTAATCCCGGTTATGCAAAACAAGCTCAGGAATATATTCCCGGTCTTTATGATATGACCATAATTGGAAAATTGAAAGAAGCACCTTTTGTTCGTAGTACTGAGGAGACACAATCACTTGGGGATGAAACTCATTCTAAAATGCTTTCAAAATTCCATACAATTGATTATGATCAACATAACAAAGATCAATTTTCTAAAAAGACACGCATTCGCTTACAAAAGGAATTAGCAGAATTGACAGTTCTTGTGCCCCAAAGTTTGTCAAATGAAAACCTTCCTAGTACGTCTCCTACACTTGTCAAAACGGATTTAACAAAGTTAATTCCACCGGTAAGCAAGGCGTCCGTTAACTTAAATGCGGTTCACCAACACTTAGCCGATTTTGACAAGGTCATTTTGAAACGTACAACGACTTCGGCCATAACGGAAGGTGAATGGAACTTTGAGCACACTAGAGCTGCGTTCCGAAATGAAATTGTTCCGTTTATAGACAATGTTAAGGCTTGTCTTAGTAATCTGGATCAAGATTTGTTTTTGGAAATAGAAGAATTTAGACGTGTTTTCAATGAAATGGATAATGCTTATGAAAACAGTTTACTTGAAATAGAACGGGTTTCACGCCATAATGATCTGCTTCTGAATCAAGTGATGTCTCATGATATAGTTTCTGTCTGTGTGAATACAAGTGTTGATAATGATTCTATTGTGCATAATGTTGAATCTGTGGATACTGTGGTAGATAGTACTTGTCACGAATTTGACGCTGAATTTTTAAAGCTTCAAGGTTCATATTATCGCTTTCAAAACGTTTTGATGAGATTCAAACACATTGTATTTCGCTTGAATGCAAGCAACAATTTATTCAAGAAATCTTTGAAACGTCATTCGAAGGTGTTAATATCGATGATGCAAATTTTGAAAAGAATTTTCGATTGAATTTACAATCAAAACAGCGTCAGCCAAGTGAAAAAGTTGCTAACTCTTTGCCGATAGAAATAGAGAAATCTAAGGAGCTTAACTGTGTGAACGTACTTGAGGCCGCTGAGAATATTAGACTTGATCTAGATAATCGAGTTTCTAAGATTTTTTCCAAAGTTGATAACTTAAAACAGAAAAATACACGACTCTTCGATTCAGTACAACCCGCATGTGTTGATACCACTGCACAGAATCAATAATTGATTGAACAATTGAATCGAAAGTCGATGGAAATATCTGATTTGAGGGAACAAATTTGTGATAAGAATCTGGTCTTGGCTGAGTTAAAGGAAACACTTCGTACTCTAAAAGGTAAGAATGTTGTGGATAACGTAGCCACTGTCTCAGCATCGTCCTCTAGTGCAATCAAAAGGAACCTTATAGCCGTCACACCACTTAACAAGGGCCCTAGGACTAAACCATCTCAAACTTTGGTCACTATAGATAAGGCGGAATCAAAACCAGCTTCTAATATTCACGTGTTGCCTTCTACAGGAGTAAGCACCACTACTAAGGCTCAAAGATCTAAGCTTAAACGAAACAAGAAGAATGATAGGATCTTGCCCCCATCTAGTAGTCAAGTGAAGAAGAAAGTAGAAGCCCATCCTAGGAATGCTATTTCTGTTTTGAATAAAAAGAATCATGTAGCTAAACCTAAAGGCTCTGCGGTTGTGCAGCGTTCTAAGCCTACTCTGAATTCTAATTTAAAATGTTGGAATTGCAATGAATGTATGTTTTCTAGTCGTCATGATTCTTGCCTTATTGACCATGTGAATGAGATGCATGCCCGGAAAAATGGATTAGAATGGAAACCGACTGGGAAAGTGTTAGCCCAAGTTGGTTGGATGTCGCGCCCCACTCGTAGAACTTTCAATATAGTAGGAAATACGTGCCCTTTGACTAGGATCACTCCCACTAAAGCGAAGAAAGCGTGCCCTTTAACTAGTAGTACCAAGGCTACCAAAACACAAGCGTGTCCTTTAACTAGGAACACCGACACTACTGTAGGAACTAAGTGCCCTTTAAATAGGTCTACTCCCACTGTAGTGCCCGCGAATAATCCAAAACCTAAGAAAGTTAGAACAGTAAAACCTGTTAGTGCTAAAACTATCATTAGAAAACACAGGAAATCTAAGGGTGTCAAAAATGTTAGCAATTCTGATAATTCTATATCTGTATCTGCTAACACTCCGGAACCAATAGTTTCCAATGCATTGTCTACTGTTGTTGTTGAAAACAGGTGGTCCAAATTGTTCTCTGGTATTTGGACTCTGGTTGCTCCAAGCATATGACCGAATATCGCTCTCAGCTCAGAGATTTCGTCAGCAAGTTTCTTGGTACGGTTCGATTTGGAAATGATCATATTGCAAAGATAATGGGTTACGGTGAATATCATATTGGGAATGTTATAATTTCAAGAGTGTATTACGTGGAAGGTCTTGGTCACAACTTATTTTATGTGGGACAATTTTGTGATGCAAACCTAGAAGTTGCTTTTCGAGAGCATACCTGCTTCATTCGTAATTTGGAAGGGGTTGATTTATTGAAAGGTACTCGAGGGAATAATTTGTATACTTTGTCTCTACAAGACATGATGTCCGCTTCTCCCGTATGTCTTCTCTCCAAAGCATCAAAGACTAAGTCATGGTTATGGCATCGACGGTTATCTCATCTTAACTTTGACGCTATTAATCACTTGGCGAAAAACGAACTTGTTCGTGGTCTTCCTAAACTATCATTTCACAAGGATCATTTGTGTTTCGCGTGTACAATGGGGAAAAACACTAAGAAATCATACAAACCCAAGACGGAAGACACCAACCAAGAGAAACTTTATCTGTCTCATATGGATCGTTGTGGACCAATGCGTGTTGAAAGTCTTAGTGGCAAAAAGTACATCCTCGTCATTGTCGATGATTACTTTCGGTTTACATGGGTGAAATTTCTTAAAGCAAATAATGAGGCACCTAAATTCATCATCGGATTTCTCAAGATGATTCAAGTGCGTCTCAACACTACTGTCCGACGCATTCGTACAGATAATGGAACCGAATTTGTGAATCAAATCTTGCGTGATTATTATGAAGAAGTTGGCATATCTCATGAAACATCCGTTGCACGCACTCCACAACAAAACGGTGTCGTTGAAAGGAGAAATCGCACACTTATGGAAGCTGCTCGAACGATGTTAATTTACGAAAAGGCTCCATTGTTTTTATGGGCAGAAGCAGTATCTACAGCAGTGTACACCCAAAACTGGTCACTAATTCGTAAACGCCATGGTAAAACACCTTATGAGCTTCTCCATGGAAAAGTACCAGATTTATCATATCTTCATGTATTTGGTTCTCTTTGCTATCCAAATAATGATGGTGACAATTTGGGAAAACTTCAACCAAAGACTGATGTTGGTATTTTCATTGGTTACGCACCCGCAAAGAAGGCATACCGAATCTACAACCGTAACTCTCGCAAGATCCTCAAAACTATGAATGTTGATTTTGATGAGCTGACTGCAATGGCTTCTGAGCAAAGCAGCTCTGAACCCGCACTTCATGAAATGGGACCCAGTAATATTAGTTCTGGTCTTGTCCCAAACAACCCTAGTTCATCATCATTTACACCACCTTCTAGGACTGAATGGGATACGTTGTTTCAACCGTTCTTTGATGAATTCTTTACTCCTACAACTATTGTTGCTCCAGAACCTGAGGTAATAGCTCCGGTAACCGAAGTTGTCGCTCTAGCAACTGTTGCACAATCAGATACATCGGCACCTACAATTGGTCAAGATATACCTTCAACAAGTAATTCTCAACCAACACATGTTTCAACTACCCATGTCATGCCTACTGATGATGAAGATGATGATGATGATCACGATTTGGAATTCGCTCAAATGCGTGAACTTCCATTCTTTGTGTACCAATTCCCGACCCTAATCAAGCCGGGTCGTCCACCTCAGAGGAAGCTCCTTCTACGGTTTACTCCAATCCACAGATTCGTGAACATGACAGCAAGTGGACAAAGGATCATCCTATAGATTCTATTATTGGTGACCCTAATCGTCCGGTATCCACACGAAGTCAGCTACAAGAAAATGCAATGTTTTGTCACTTTGATGCTTTTCCCACTGAAGTTGAACCTAAGACATGGCAACAAGCTTTTACTCAATCATGTTGGATAGAAGCTATGCAAGAAGAACTTAATGAATTCATACGTCTTGAAGTTTGGGAACTTGTTTCATGCCCGGATCAAGTGCAGTTACTCACTTTGAAATGGGTTTACAAGGTGAAACTCGATGAGTTAGGCGGAATATTGAAGAACAAAGCTCGACTAGTAGCTCGTGGATACAAGCAATTATTGGGCGTCGACTTTATGGAATCCTTTGCACCTATTGCCCGTTTGGAAGCTATTAGACTATTCCTCGCTTATGCAGCCCATATGAATATGATTGTCTATCAGATGGATGTGAAGACGACATTTCTTAATGGTGAAATCAAGGAAGAAGTCTATGTTCAACAGCCGGATGGTTTTGTGAATCCTAATTATCCTAATCATGTGTACAAGCTTAAGAAGGCTCTCTATGGGTTGAAGCAAGCTCCTCGCGCATGGTATGATCTACTGTCACAATTCCTCATTTCGCAAGGCTTCGCTAAAGGCAAGGTGGATCCCACGCTGTTCATTCAGAAACAAGGTAAAGATATGATTATGGTACAAATATATGTTGATGATATTATATTTGCAGCCTCGACCCAAACCTTATCCGACGAGTTTGGGACACTCATGTCTTCCAAGTTTAAGATGTCAATGATGGGCAAGGTATCATTTTTCTTAGGTCTTCAGATATCTCAGAGTCCCAGAGGCATCTTTATCAATCAATCCAAGTATGCCCTTGAATCGCTTAAGAAATATAAGATGGAATCTTGTGACCCCGTGGACACTCCAATGGTGGAAAAATCTAAGCTTGATGCAGATCCACATGGAGTTGCCGTTGATCCGACACTTTATCGTAGAATGATAGGTACTCTTCTGTATATCACAGCCATTCGACCTGATCTTCAGTTTGCTATATGTATGTGTGCTAGGTATCAAACTAGGCCTACTGAGTTACACTTAGCTACTGTTAAAAGGATCTTTCGATATCTTAAAGGAACCATTAATCGGGGACTTTGGTATTCGAAGGACTCTTCTATTTCACTAATGGCATATGCATATGCGGATCACGCGGGTTGTCAAGATACAAGGCGTAGCACGAGTGGAACATTGCAACTACTAGGAGATCGATTAATCAGTTGGGCATCGAAAAGGCAGAAAAGCGCTGCAATTTCAAGTACGGAAGCAGAATACATAGCTATGTCCGGTTGTTGTGCTAAATTTTTTTGGATGAGATCACAATTAACCGACTATGGTCTAGGTTTCAACAAGATTCCGATGTACTGCGACAACAAAAGTGCAATTGCCTTATGCTGAAACAATGTTCAATTCTCCCGGTCGAAGCATATTGACATTCGCTACCACTTCATTAAGGAGCAAGTGGAAAATGGAGTAATCAAGCTTTACTTTGTCCAATCTGAGTATCAATTGGCGGATATTTTCACGAAGGCTTTAGATCGCGCACGAATTGAATTTTTGGCCGACAAGCTAGGAATGAGAACTTTCTCGCCTGAGACTCTAAAGGAACTGGCAGATGAAGCGAAAGAATAGTGGTGGTAAAACTATTCTCCGTATCCTTGGTGATCATCTGTATATATTGTTTATATTTTTATCCACAAAAGCAAAATATAAAAATATAAAACCATATAAAAACCATAAAAATTGAAAAATTCATAAAAATCCAAAAATATTTTTACTTTCTTTTTCAAAGGCATGTCTTTTGGTACGATAATATTTACGGCCTTATAAATGTTGATTAATATTGACACGGCGCCATAAATAGAGTTCGTACAAAAGTTGTAAATATTTCATAAAACATGCCCTTATGGCTTGTAGTTGTTTCCGACTGCAACCCGGTTTTCATATTAAAGTCAAGTATTTATTATGAAAGCTTTGGCTCACAACGGGAATTAATTTTCTCGGGCAAGGTTTACTTTAAAACCTTGTAAGGGATCAAGTTTACTTTATAACTTGGTCTCACACAAATCTATGTACGTTTCAGTGCATTTATTTGTTAAAACAAGAGAAGTCTTATTTTTTTGAAGCTATCATCTCTACAACCATAGCAATCTACAATTGGTATCTACATACTCAACGATGCGACTACTCAACCAACGACTACAGCTCTTTCAATAGAACATGGGTCAACAATTGAGGGGGAGCAATTGTCAAGCATTCAGAATCTTCGATTCCGAACGTGCCAAGTTCACAAGTTGGTGTTAAGACAACAATACCAATCGTACATGTGGTGTCAAGAGATGACTTCAGACGTGACGAGGCGACCAACATATGCTGACAAGAACCATTTGATCTTATCATATGATGTTCTCATCAATCAGTTCCAACCTTGTCAATTCTTTTCTAAATATGGTGAATATGTGATCATGTTACAAATCGGTATCATATCTCATACATTTGATATCATGAAGATAAAACGGACTTGCATTTTTCTTCCCAAAACCTTTGTTAAAACTTCATTAAATCAATTGATATTAAAAACATCGATTTGGTTAATATTTTTAATATGGGGGAGAAAATGTGATTTAATGTGGGATATTATCACAAATGGTTTGACTTAATATGCTGGCTCATCCCGACATGTGCGAAATGTTTTCGAATATCGTGGCATATGTTAAGGGGGAGCAAAATGGATTTGCTATATCAAAATGGATTTTCATGGTGACATATACTTACCCAAAACCCATTTATTTCACGACGATGAAGATTGTGGTGACATAAGGATGGTAGGATAGGTTAAGTCCTATGATTCTTCCAGAACCGGAGGAATCTTCCCAAGGACATTCCATAGCTAGAAATAGTAGTCCTTAGGAAAGTTGGAGAAAGATTGTGAACGTAGCTGAATGCCGACCAAGTACTTAAGTTAGCACTAGAACAGTCACAACAAGGTGCTAGTTATGACGTATTGGTAAGCATTGAAGGGGTTGAAGAATGAAAAAGAATTGTAAAGATAAAGGGTGTAAAGAAAGAAGCCCTCCTTACAACTTTAGGCAGAAACCGGGTCAACACATATGCTATTGAGATCATTTTAATGATTCTCGATATTGAAGACAGACATCATGGACCCAGTGATGCAATGCACAACCCATCCCAGCTAACTCAGATATCTCTCTAAAGGTATTTGTTTTAATCACACGGAGACAACACATTATCTATTGATTTATTCACTCCGAATAATTTGGTATTGAAAAGGTGGCACTCCTCTCTAGCCTCCGATCACTAAAATCCAAAATGCACGATCAAGTCTAGAGCCATTTGAGATCATCAAATATCTCATTAGGACACACTTTCATAACTCCTTGCTTCTTCACACACTGTGAAAAGTAAGAAAGATCTTAAGAGTCCTACGCAAAATCTTCATGATCTTGCCTGAACATCCGAGTAATACGAAAGTATTCACAATGAAGATGGAAATCCTTCTTGAGCGAATATCAAAAAGCTCATGGTAGGTGACTTGTGCGATTCTTTATGAATCAAACTTGTGACAACTGGAAAGCAACATTGGTTTAATTCTTAATTGAATTTAAACACGTTCTAGGCCTCTACGCAATATCTCAGTGATCTTGCCAGAACACTCAGAGTGATACCTTAGTGTTCACAGTGATGAGTGGAAATCCTCTAGTGTTAACCTCAAACAGCACTTGGTAGGTAACTTGCAAGATTCTATACGAATCAAGCTCGTGACAACTGGAAAGCAACGATGTGCGGTTCTTAATTGAATTTCACTTGTTCCAGGAACATGAATTGACGGCTTCAAATCATGCGGATATTTTTATTCAAATGATTCACTCTTTATGTTCGCAGTCAGCTTTGGACGATCGAATAAAGAGAACGGGTTTACCCGCAAAATCCTGTCAGGAAGTTACTTAATTGAAACTATCCGTCACGGGTACGATATCTAATATCGTCCAACGGTCTTCACCGACCGGAGGTAAAATGCTACCGATTTAGAATGAAATGTTCAAAGCCATTTCGGTCGTGTCTACTTATGTTGCGGCATTTGAAGACGGTGGCGTTGCGGAATCCAAGAAGAAGTCGTCCCCGCATGCTTATACTTTATGCACTTAATACCTCATCAAATTCAAGAAAGCCTAAAAGTTAAGTCTTCCACTGTATCGAACTCTGAAGCTTTCAAGAATTACGAAGGTATAAGTATGTGGGACATGGTGTCACGAAGAGGCGAAGATCACAAGTGATGGATGCACGAGATCAAGGCAAGAGATTGATGCTAAAGATTGATATCAAAGATCACATCAGCATGTTCACCAGAAAAGAAAAAGAAAAGAAAGACGAAGACTACGAGCTCAAGACAAGCATAGTATGCTAGGTTTTTCTTATTATTGTAACTCGGGTAACGCCCTTGTTTGGAGTGACCTCCCTTAGGGGGAGATTGTTGGAAATACGTTTTACGTATTAGAAAGGATCGGTCACTCCAACAAAAGTCCATGTTATAGCTCGTAGTTTAGTTATTTACATTTATCAAACAAAGCCCAAAACCGAGCCCATGGATTGTATGGGCCGGCGGCCTAATGTAAACCCAAGCCCATCTCATAGGCTTGGGTATATAAACCCTCTCCTTTGATGGAGAGGGTGTGTGGTTTCATAATTTACACATAGTAAACATTGGTTTTCTCTCTCTAAGTGTGTGTGTAATCCACCATCTCTCTATCTCTTTCTCTCTCTAAAAACATAAGTAAGATTTACATTTCTACAAAGTTCGAATGTTTTAGATTTCAAAAGTTTTGGAATTTGTGCTTATTTACTCTTTTAAAAGTTTGAATGTGCTTATTGGTTACTGCTTATTTGCTTGAGCTTATTTCCCTTTTGGACGCCTTTTCCATCTTAGGAGGGTTTTACTTGGTCCCGATCTTGTTACGATTGCATTAAGTGCGATCCTGTTGTTTTACCTTGGTACGATCATCTGGCTACGATCGCTTAGACTGCAATCTGTTGTTCTTTCCCTGGTACGATCCACGCCTACGATCACTCGTCGCGATCTGGGGTGCGATCGGGTCTCTCTTCCCTGCTTCGATCGCATTGAGTGCGATCTTTATGTTACGATCCGGAACCACGATCAAAGACCACGATCACTCATTGCGATCGTGGTTGCGATCTGGTAGTACGATCGCCCCTCCCTTATTACGATCGCATTGATTGCGATCGGCTTGTTACGATCAGACCACGATGGAACATTGCGATGGTGAGTTGCGATGGAATGTTGCGATAGAGCATTGCGATGGAATGGTTACGATGGAGTGTGATCGCAGTGCACATTTATTTTAGTCTTTGATCTATTTTCCTAAGTTTTCAAATTTACTCTTTCCCGCCTTTTGTCTTAGTATATTTTAAACATCTTTTCTAGTTTTAAATCATTTATATTTTAGTTTCCAAGGTTGCAAGCTTTTATTTGTAGTTTAATTTTAAGATTTCCATTTTACTCAACGACATCTTTAATTACTTGCATTTAGTTTAAAAGTTAGATAACCAAACCAAACCATTCTCTTGTTCACCAAAAGGCAATTGAGTCGCACTCTAGACTGGAAATCAGTTCGAGGAGATTGGACGATAAATATTTTATACTTGGTGTAAAAAGCCTTGTATTAAATGGCGCCGCTGCCGGCTCTTTTTGTTAAGATTAACGGTTTCTAGTGAGAGACGTATTGAATTTTGGGATCCGTTCTTTGAGAATTATTTTCCTTGCTTTAAAATTTTTAAAAATCCTAAAAAATATAAAATTTTTCAAAAATACAAAAACATTGAAAAAATCATAAAAAGCAATTCTTTTCCAAAGGTTTTGCACCAAAAAGATTATATAGATATTCTCTCTGTGTATTTTTCTTCTGCAGGTGTATGCGTACTAGATCTTCAAACTATTCTGAGCCCGAGACTCGTGAAGATTTAGATATGGCTGGTGTTCATAACAACAATAATAACCCACCTCTACCCAATTTGAATAACAATAACAACAACAACAATGCCCCCTACCTGATTTACGAACAATGGAGGAATTGTGTCAACCCAGCATGAATGGACGCGGAGGCCCGATTGCGCCGATGCATATCACGGCTCAGGAGTTTTCGTTGAAGAATCACATGATCTAACAAGTGCAAACTAATCCATTTTGCGGAATTCCGGATGATGATGCCAACAAAAACCTCGACAAATTCATTACCATCACCCAAAGCATGAAGTCGCCCGACATTTCTATGGATGAACTTCGCCTTCAACTATTTCCCCACTCGCTTTCTCACCATGCCGAAAAATGGTTTGACCGTCTCCTAAAGAATTCTATTCATACTTGGAATGACATGACTCAACGCTTTTTGTCGCGCTACTTCCCACCATCCATGGTTACGAGCCTTCGTAACCAAATTAGTGGATTCATGCAAGACAATGATGAATCGCTCTTTGATGCTTGGGAATGATACAATGATTTGATCGACCGTTGTCCAAATCACAACATGCTCCCCGTCACTCTCATTGATACATTTTACAATGGTCTCACTTTTCGTGATCGTGACACGATCAACGCCGCCGCCAGTGGTACTTTTATGAAAAGGAGACCGGAGGAGTGTCGAGAGTTGATTGAAAACATGACTACTCACCACAAGAATTGGGATTCATCCGCATCCTCAAGATCTAACCCGAGAGTCAATGTTTCTTCTACTACTTCCAATCCCGAGATAACCGAACTTACCTGACAAATCGCGGAGATGAACAAGAATTACATGACCATGGCCACAAACCACTTTCAACAAGCTAAAGCCGTTTCTAATTCTTGTGACACATGTGGTGGTCCTCATTCCTACAATGATTGTCCTTCTACTCAAGGCAATTTTTCTGAAAACGTTAACGCAGCATACGGTACTTATCCCATAGGAGGCTAACAAGCTCGTCCTCAAGGAGACCGTAGCTTGCTAATTTATCGTTCAAACAACTATCTTGCTCCACCCGGTTTTCCTCCTCCAAACCAACAACAACAACAAAGCTATAACCGAAACAACCAATTCCAACCTCGTGCTAACAATCAATATCAATCCCAAAGAAACCCATACCCACCTCAAGGAAATTCTCAAGCTTACCAAGCTCCACCTCTCAATCAACCGATGGCATTGAATCAAGACGTCGAGACGTTCATGAGGACTAATAGGGAGATGGTGACGAATCTTCAGAGTCAATTCGTCAACTTGAAGGGAGAAATGGCGAAACAAGGGAGCGATATTCGAGCCGAGCTACGGAATGACATGGCGAAACAAAGCAATGATATTCGTGCAGACATGAGAGACTCTTTCAGCACTCAAGCGGTTAACATACGTGATATGATCGGTTTGCTCTTCCAAGGTAATCAACCCTCTTCTTCGGGTACTCTTCCGAGTAACACCGTTGCGAATCCAAGAGGGGAGATGAAAGCAATCACCACTCGTAGTGGAAAAGGTTATACGGAACCCGAACTTCCTACACCTCCACCTGTGATTGTGAACAAGGAAAAAGAGCAACTTTCCTCACCTCCTTTGCCTTCTACCCCCATTCCCCCACCACCCGCGGTTGTGAGTGATCCTACTCCCCTAAAGCCTTCCTCTTCATCCGATAGACCTTATCCTTCAAGGTTGAGGAAAGAGAAGCAAAAGAGCAAGGATGATATTCAGGTTTCAAATTTTCTCAAAATGTTTAAACAATTGAATTTTAACATCTCCTTTGCTGAGGCTCTCGCTCACATGCCTAAATACGCGAAGATGTTTAAAGATCTTCTTAGTGACAAGGAGAAGCTTCTTGACATTGCTCAGACCCAACTTAATGAGAATTGCTCCGCCGTTCTCTTAAGGAAATTGCCCACCAAACTTGGTGATCTGGGTCGCTTCTTGATTCCTTGCAACTTCCCGGGAGTAGAGAATTGCATGGCCCTAGCCGATCTAGGTGCCAATATAAACTTAATGACTTTAAGTGTCTGGAAGCAATTATCTCTCCCCGAGCTAGTCCCCACCAAAATGACTTTAGAATTAGCTAACCATACGGTTGCTTATCCAGTGGGGATAGCCGAAGACGTCTTCGTTGGCGTTGACAAATTCACCTTCCCGGCGGATTTTGTTGTCGTTGACTACGAGATGGATCCTCGTGTTCCATTAATCGTTGGACGTCCCTTCTTGAGGACCGGTCGCACTCTCATTGATGTAGCCGCGGGCGAAATAATCATGAGAGTTGGTGATGATAAAATTGTCTTCAACATGGGTAAGATTTCTAAGCAACCTTATTCATATGAGAGTGTTAATGCTATTGATGTTCTCGATGAGGCTTGTGAAGAACACTTTCATGATGCTTGCAAAAGTACTCTCTCTTCTCTACCCAATGTTGAGACCGTTGCCTCAATTGCTCCGTCATTGACTCCTTTTGGAGAAAGTGACTTGGATGATTTTGAAGCTAGCTTGGGTCCTCTCGATCTTGAGTATGATGATTCTCCCACCGATTGGGATGAAGACATTCGTATAATTGAGAAACTTCTCAATGAAGACCCGTTTTCTCCTCCTTCTCCTAAAGAGGTGACTAATGATGATCCATCGTTAGTTACACCATCTATTGAGGATCCTCCTACTATTGAGCTTAAGGACCTACCGTCTCATCTCGAGTACGTTTTCCTTGAAGACAACAAGAAGTTACCGGTCATCATCGCAAAGGACCTGAAAGAAGAAGAAAAATCCCGACTTATCGCCGTGTTGAAGAATCATAAGAAAGCGATTGCGTGGAAGATCTCCGATATTCGTGGAATTGATCCTCACTTTTGCACACATAAAATTCTCATGGAGGACGACTTTAAACCCACTATTCAAAGCCAACGAAGGGTGAATCCTAAGATCCATGACGTTATCAAAAAAGAGGTAATCAAACTTCTTGATGCGGGCTTGATCTATCCTATCTCAGATTTACCGTGGGTTAGTCCAGTCCATTTTGTGCCTGATGAGACTGTAATTATACATAGTCTCATCGTCCAAATCGGGCTTAAAACGCTTAAAATATCATCAAAATACCCAAAAATGTGCCTGTGTTTGTTCAATGTGTAATTTAGGTACGGATATCGTGAATTCACCAAAAGATCAAAAGCATCAAGCAAAAACGAACACGGAAAACGAAGCCGCACAAAGAACCGGACCCGATTCATGAATTTCCAAAATGACCTTGAAGTTTTGAAGATTGGCAACATTGGTCCCTCAACTATTGAAGACTTGTCACTTTAGCCCCTTGTAAATCTCAAATATTACAAGTGGGTCCTTAAAGTTTCAGGATATTGCTTATTCAGCCCTTGAAGAATGCCATAATTACAAAAGAGGTCCTTGATGAAAGTTGAGAACTTAATTGTGCCATATTTGACAACTTGGTCAAATTTGATAACAAAGGATTTTGTTATAAAGCTGATGAAACTTCTTATGCCAACAAATGAAACATGGAGGACTGTTTTTGCCATTAACTTAACCCATACCCACTTCAAACCCGTCACTAGCCCATCACCAGCCCACTAAAACCTCAAACCCACCAAAAACCCGGCCCAACACCTCACACCACCAGTTTATTTATTAAACTGGTCAAATGGTCAAACCTCCCTTCTTTTCCCACTAAACACTTATTTAAAATAAACCTTTCCCTAAAAACAGATTAAAACCCACCTTCTTTCCCATAAACCCTAAATAAAAGCCTATGCCTAATTACCCTCTAACCAAATGGGTTTTAGCTTATGATTTCTAGAACCATAATTTACCTCACTCCCAACAAAACCCCACACCCAGAAACAACACCACATGACTGTGGGTCCCCATTCGTCCTTCCCCTGCCCCGTCCTTGTCCACTCTTCCCCAAAACCCGACCAAAATCAACAGCTAAGGTTGAAACTTGTTGGCTAAGGAGTTTATAAACGTTCAAGATCATTCCAATCCAGTTGTCTTCATCAGAATCACATGGGAACACTTTTTGACCAAATTTTCAAACAAAGGGCAAGACTGGAAAATGCGGACTAGGGTTTTAGACTTGTAATATTTTATTCATGTTCTAGTAATTTCCATTATGTAGTACATAAAGGGTGCATGTACCCTTTATTTAGTTGTTCCAGTTTTTGTAATTTTTGAAAATTATTAATGAAAATGAAAACTTTTGATTTTTCAAAATACTGAGTTCCAAGTTATTTATATTTTGTAGTGTAAGCATTTTAGATTTTATGCAATTAGTTAAAGGTTACATAAGATTTTCAGTTTTAAAAAGGCATTTTCAGAAATCTCATGTTTTTTAAGAATTATTGAAAAAGGTTTTTCAAAGGGGTAAAATCAGTGTTTTATTGAAGTGATAGTGGATGTAAAACACTATTTCCACATTTGAATTATTTTTCATTAAGGTTCTTGGATGTTCCAAATTTCAGATTTTTCAAAGATATTCATAAAATCTTATTTTCTTTTTTTTAAATACTTTACTGTAGCAAAAGCTACAAGCCAAAAGCTTGTAGCCTTTGCTACTTGAACTTTTCTCTTGGTCTTGTGGTGATTGTGCAGGTTTGAAGAACAAGGAGACAAGTTCATTTCCTTTTCATTTTTCTCATTTATTTGGAAGATATGAAAACCATTGGGTCTCTTGTAGACTCCAACAGCATGGTATCTCTACAAATAGCTCACTTATAAGCTACTAAGTGCAAAAAATAGAAGGCATCAGCTTTTGGTAAGGCTTGAACCCTATTTATGCATTAAACTGCCTAATTTGTATGCTATATGGAAAGATTTTGTTTGAGCGCATTTTCTTGAGTAATTTGTGTTTATTCATGTTTGAATGTTGTTTGTAGGTTTGCTAGAATAGTTGTTAAACAGTTAAGATAGGTTTCACAAGCATTTGATTTGAAAAATCCAAGTTCTGATTTTTAAGGGTGTGTATGGATTTGAAGATTAGAAGTTGTATTGGTCATCTTTGTGTTTAAGATTTTGCCTAGACATAATTGAAAGGGTAGATATAGGAGTAATCAGTCATTAGTTGCAAGTTTGGTAGGTTTTAAAAGCAATTGCATGCTAAAATTTGGTTTTTATAGCTTAAATTCAGTAAAGTCCTTTTTGAGCATGATTTAGTTTACTTTTTGCAATCAAATCTTGTTTACCAATAGGAAGTAGGTTAAGATAAGTTTATATTTAGCTTATATGTTGTTTGGTCCATCTATGTGCAAGATTTGAGCCTTAAAAATTCGTTTTTGTGCATATAGAAAACCATCACTGTTCATCAGAAACTTCAAGGCTATAACTGTCACTTAGATTGCCTCGTTTTGTGTGAATTTTGTGTTTGAGCTACTGATTTTCTTGTTTATCTGACTCCCCACAACCCAACTGGTTGTGGGGGTGCCATTCATTGCTCACAAAACTAGTCCAATAGCTTTCCTAAGCTCAAGAGTTCCACAGACCTCCTTTTTTTCATTGTCAGAGGGAACCAAGTTCCCACTGGTAGTATAAACATTTCCACTGATTTGCTACTGGACAAAACAAGTCCAAGTGTCAACATCAGTAACTTGAATTTTTGTCTTTTGTGGGCAAAAATAGGTTTTGGACCTTCAAACCAGTTTCTTTATTTTTCTAATTTAATTTTTTATTTTTCTGTTTATTTAATTTTCATGTCACTGTTCATTTGTATTTTCTAGATTAAATAGCATTTTTAATTAACTTTTTAAATATCTGTTTTTGTCTTTTAGTGGTAAAAATCATTATTTTTTAGTTTTAAAAATTTTGTTAGACTTAGAAAAATGTTTTAAGATTTTTAGTCAAAAATTATTTTACTATTCACTTTTTAATTAATTTAGCTTAATTAGAGTTTTAATATTAAACTGTTTTGTCTTTTAGTGAAAAATTTTACATTTTTCAAACTTTTTCATTTTTCTACTGTTCAATAGCATAATTTAGGATTTTTAAAATTGTCAAATTATTTTTAGCATTATTTTATTATTTTTTATGATTATTTTAGTTTAAAAATAGTTTTAAGTGTTTTAAAAAATAGAAAAATAGTTTTTAAAATTTAGGAAAAATACATTTTAGTCTTTAAATAATATAAGTGATTTATTAGTTCAATAAAATAATATTTTGGACATTTTGTTAATTATATTTAATTTTAGGGCTTTAATTAGCATTTAAAATTGAATATTTAATTAATAAAAGGTTTTAAAATATATTTGTTGGATTTTTATTCATATTTATATTATTTAAGACTTAGTTTAAACTTTTAATTAATTTTTAGGTTTAATTTTTAATTTAGTCACGTTTTACGTATTTACGTTCGCGTTTTACTTTAACGTCGTAGTTTAATCATAATCGTAGCTCGTCTTTACTTTTTCTCTCTTTAAACCAAAAAACGTCACTAATCCAAACTTGATTTCATATATATTGGCACATTAATACACACACCTCCTTCGAGAACGAACCCGCATTTATTCGACTTGTCGGTTTTCCTAAATCGTCGAGTTTAATACTTGCCACGGTTATTTGTTTTTCCTAAAACAAGTGACTAAAAACACAACTATCAATTGGCGCCGCTGCCGGGGAGGTGTTTAGTGTGCCATTATTAGTATCGTGTTTGTGTGAGTAGTGCGTTTTTTCTTTTCATTTTTGGAAAGCGTACATAAACGTACATACTCATTTTTGTTATTTTTCATTACTATATTATAATATCCAAATAAATCGTCTTTAATTTTCCTAAATTAAACACACAACAATCTTTTACTATATTGTAGATATATTGGTTTTCGTTTTTCTTGTGAATATATTATTACTATATTGTATCTACGTAAGAACAATAAAAATACAAGTACTCCAAAAGCGTGAAAACGCAACCTTGATTCGGGATTTCATCACTCGATCATTTTATTCGAATCTAAAGCAAAAGTTTAAAGGCAAAATAGATAAATACTTTCGTGAGGCTTAATTTCAATTAACACAAACTATAAGGTGGGTATAAGGCGGTTGTATTTCACGACCTAAAGGAAAAAGGCTCTTAAGTGCTTCGCGCCGCCTCGTTTCCTCCGCTTGCTTGTGCGTGTTTTGAGAAAGAGGGCTAATCGAGGGTTTGCCGCCCAAGTATTATCTACGTATATAATATTTTCTTGTGGTTTCAAGATTAAACCCTCTTGAACGTTTTGGTGTTCCACCAACGTTCTAAAGTCATCGAAAGCGTTCACTCCACGTGATCGTTTTCATTCTTTGAGGCTCCTTTAATCGAGAAAGTCGATTCGAGGAGAGATTTGTAGATTTGTGTCTACGTAATACATTCAAAAATCCCAAAAAATTAAAAAATAATCAAAAACCAAAAAAAATTAAAAAAATCGAAAAACCGCAAAAAGAATCTTCTTTGCTACCACCCATTCTACGCTTAGTGCATGCGCACTCGATCGAAGGATTATTCCAATTCTAGCGAAGCTTCGAATCGACGCAATCGTAATTGAAGGAATCGACGACGTAGACGAGAATTAGAAACTGACGTTCCTAATATCGTTGTTGAAGAAACCGTAGAGGAGATGGCCGAAAATCGTTCGATGATGGAATTGCTCCAAGCGCCCACCGAGGGTTAGGGAGACGCGATCGTAATTCCCGCTATCGAAGCGGAGAATTTTGAGATTAAGAGCGGAATGCTTTCGTTAATCCAAGCTACGAAGTTTTGAGGTCGTGAAGCCGATAATCCTCACGACCATATTCGGAGTTTTGATCGACTTTTAGCCACGAGCAAGTTTAAGAACGTCGACACCGATGTCGTCAAGCTTATGCTTTTTCCGTACTCGCTCGATGGTGCCGCCAAGGATTGGTACGAGAAAGAGCCACCTAATTCGATAACTACGTGGAAGGATCTCGTGTCCAAGTTCGTTAATTATTTTTTCCCACCGTCTAAGACAACGTTTTTCAAAAATGAAATTACGAAATTTGAGCAAAAATCGAATGAATCTTTTAGAGACGCGTGGGATCGTTTTAAGGAATTGCTTAGGCAATGTACTCACCATGGTTTTTCCGAGTTGCACCAAATCGATACGTTTTACAACGGTCTTAATTTTCAAGAACAAGATTCGTTGAATTCCGCCGCCGGTGGCAACTTTTTGTGTAAGACTCCGAAAGATGCTTTGATAATTATCAAAAACCGATCCAAGGTTTACCAACTCCGCAACGCACCGAGTGTTTCCAATGTCGCCAACGTTAGTAGTTCTAATCGCGACATTGAGAGAGTTGATGCGAAAGTCGACAAGTTGCGAATGTGTTTACGTCTTTTCTCGTTGAGATGCAAAAGAAAGACGCTCCCGCTACGGTGAAAGCGGTTGAGGCATCGTGTACATTTTGTGGTGGACCTCATAATTATTACGAGTGTGCGGCTACGGATGGCCAAACGTCGAATGTGAGTGCGTTAAATGGAAACAACAATTTTCAAAATCAAAATAACGCAGGTCCATCACAACAAGGAAATTATAACCAAGGCAACAATTTTCAAAATCGAAACAATTTTCAAGGAAACAATCAACAAGGAAATTTTTCGAATCAAAATCAAGGAGGTTATAATCAAGGTCGTAATATAACTTGGCAAAATCGAGACAATAATCAAAACTCGAATTTTTCAAACAACAACAATCAAGGCAACAATTTTTCAAGTGGTAATCAAGGAAATTTTCAAAAAAGTAATCAAAACCAAGGGAACTTTAATTCAAATCAAAATAGTTCGTCAAACGATTTTCAAAATTACATGAAAACGAATGAGGCTAATATGAGACGATTAGAGGGAGAATTTGGTACTTTGAAAAACGACTTTTCTAATACTTTGAAATTGCAAAACACGAAGATTGAGCAAGGGCAAATTGATATTAAAAGATGTTTTCGGCCATAATGAACAAGTCCTCGGGTGCGTCATCGAGTTCGTTACCTAGTGACACCGTTGCAAATCCGAAGGAACAATGTAAAGCCGCCTCGTCTCGTGAGAAAGGTCGTGTGATTACCCCTAACCTTGAAGGATTTCGAGTTGTTTATGCTTCTCAACCCTCGAATTCTAAGACGTCTTCTTGTTCTAAAGTCGATGGGGTGAACGTGGCGACCAAGGAAAAGAGTGCACACCCTCGTGCACCTCAAATTCCATCCACGGTTCAAAAAGAGAGCTTTGTCGACCTTACCAAAGTAACCCTTGAAGAAACTTGTGCATCGATCCTTCTTAAAAAACCCAAAAGGCGTATGCCGAGAAAGGAAAAGGATCCGGGCCAATTTCTATTACCTTGTGATTTTTCCGAGATTGAGGGATGTTTAGCCCTTGCCGATTTAGGTGCTAGCATCAATCTTATGCCTCATTCTCTTTGGAAATTGATGAGATTGCCTTCACTTACCCGCACGAACATGACAATCGAGCTTGCAAATTGTACGCCTTTAATACCAATTGGAATAGCCGAGGATGTCTATGTTAGGATTGGAAAGTTTGTTTTTCCCGTGGATTTCGTTATATCCGATTACGAGTGTGACCCTAAATGTCCCATTATTTTAGGCCGACCATTCTTATCGACGGCTCGAACCGTAATCGACGTTCACGAGGGGAGACTTACTATGAGATATGGGGATGACAAAATGGAATTTTTCGCTAGAAAATCCCAAGTTTTTAATGATAATGAAAAACCGAGGTTTCAAAACCTAATGATTCAAATCCTAATGATTTCAAAATGTTCACTTTAGCGGAACAAATGAGGCTTAATGCATGTTTTGAAAGAATTAAGAAAAACGGTTTTAAGGATGATGATTTTAATGATAGAGAATACGTGTACCTAATTCAAAAGGGTATGTGTAAATTTATGGATGAAAACTCACTTTGGGATGTTTTTAGCGAAACAAGTGAAACACCAATTCCGAAGGGCGACGTTAGTGCCATCACGACAAAGACCAATATGGGCTCGTCTTCACCACCTTCGAAGGACCACGTCTTTGAGGCTTCAACTTCTAACTCCATCGAAGTGCCTCCTTTGCCTAGCCCAACACCCGTTGAGGCTAAAGGGTTTATCAACATCGATCCTCTCGTCTTAGAGAAGTCACCTAAGCATAGTCATTCGACTTGTAAGACCATGGTTGTGAATGCTCACATCGACTCTTTCTTTGACGATGACGATGGCGATTTTACCGAGCTTGATCATGTACTTCGAAATCCACATGCAATTTTTGATTCTCCTAAAAAGAAACATGTGAAGTACGATGATTATGAGTTTGATCCCGAGATTGAGGAAATCATTGAACGAGAGCTAGCTCTTATGCCTCCACTCCCACCTACGAGTGAGGTTGATCTTTCCAAAATCGAGGATGAACTAAATGAGTTGGAACGTCTTATTTTCGACGACGAACCAACTCATGTGACCACCCAAAATCTAATTCTCGAGGAGTTACCTAATCAACACTCCTCAAATGAGAATTACGTTTACCACATTCGTGAGGATTTAACTTATCAACAATCCCCACAAAAGAATGATGGTTTCGTGCTTGACCGTGATCTTTTCGAGAGAGTTTCTAAGATACTCAAGGAGGGGAATGACAAACCTTGGTTTGACAACCTATCTTTGATGAAGAAATCGATGAGATCGACGTTCATGAGGATGACGAGTATGTTGACCCCGAGGGGGCGGTGTTCTTTATTGACAAACGTTTTGAGAACTTATATAATCCGCCACCCCCTCCCACCAATGACTTAAATGTGAGGATTTTTAGCGCGACTAATTTTCAATTTGACACGCCAAATATTTTCGACATTAACAAATCGGGTTTTCATAAAGAGTTTAAAAACGATGAAAAAGGAAAAGATTTTAAAAATGTTTTAAATGAATTTTCTACATGTTTAACTCCGTCATCACCGCGTTTTATGAGTGCTACCACCTCGTCTACTCCTTTTGACGATGGTTGGTGTGGATCTAGTGTGGGGGAAGCCCCAAATGTTCCCTCGCATATCTCCACCGAGGACGAGATTTACGATCCCGGAATTGCTTGTAAAGGGAAATCTCGGTCTTCCACCGATGCAATAAATGGAAATCGTGTCTATTGCTTGGTGTGAGTCTACCTCGAGTAGCTCATTTTAGTTACTTACCCATTGCCCCACCTTTCTACTTCTCATCTCTTTTCTTCTACCCCTTTGGGGTTCTAGTTCACGTTGGAGTAGCGTTGTTTCGTCTTTCATCCAAAAACGAAGACGCTATCTTTGACCCTGGTATACGTATACCGGGTTTTTAAAGTACTCCATGTACTTTTAGGCATTTTTTATCATGTAAGCCCCACCAAAAATGACAAAACCATGATTATCCCTAAATGATCACATCTATGGGGATTCGAGTCGAGCTTTTGACTCGGTTATCAAAAACAAGGTGCCTCGTGGGGGATTCTCATGCTTATCCTTGTAAATATTATCGCTTTCTTAGTTAATGTAACGAGGGACTTGTGCTCTTCCAACCTTTGTTTCGTGGTTGTTTGTGATTGTGATTTATTAGGTTCATCGTCATCATTGAAGCCTCTCGTGTTCTTTTTACGGATCACTCGAGCTTCGATCGTTGCCTTTGGAGATTCCGATATCCGATGATATCCTTTTATGTTCTAACGTTTATCTTATTAGCATAATTCATAAACGGCTTTTAGGTTATTCGTTTTACCCTTTCCATGCTCGAGATTAAGCATTCGACTTCGTCTCTAGTATGGGGGTGTTTACACCCCTAGAATCGAAACATTGAGGACAATGTTTAGTTTTAGTATGGGGGGTGAGTAGATACTTCACCTTGCTTACGTCAACACGCAATCCAATATTCATCTTTTTGTTATCGTTTTATGCAAAATAAGGCTAAAAATGGCAAAATTTTAAAAATTTTCTAGTTTTTCATAAGTGTTTAAGACACGAATGTAGGTTTTCCGATGGTGAGAATAAGAGTAATTTTTGACTCGACCGTGCGTGTTGAGCACTTAGCTTCGATTCCTTAACTTTTTAGGCTAACTCTCTTAAATGAGGACGAGAAATGATAGAGTTATTTATAAGTCTCGTAATCGTCACGATCTCATGTGTAGTAATTATTAGCTTATTCTCCCCACACTTTTGATAATAAATTGTTAATAAATATTGATTTGGCGGTTTAGTCACTATTGTTGGTTTCTAATTTGTTTTGGTAGCTTCCATGTAATTAAATTGGGAAAACATTAAGGTATCGCCAGCGTCACGGTTTTGAAGTATTGGCACCCGAATAATCGAAAGCTTCACCTAATAATAAGATTTCAAGTGATCACCTAAATTAAGCAAAAATTTGAAGCTCACAAGGCCGAAAAATCTATGCCCAAATTGAAAGTGAATCAAGCCTTAATATTCGAAGCTTTAAAGATCCAAAATTCGATTTAGCGTGAGGATATACGTCTTTGGCTAATAAAACCACCGATGAGGCGGATAATAAAAGGCAAGGCAAGACCGAAGTCATGATAAAAGCTTCATGGCGAAGTTGAATAAAAGATGGAGGTAAACCAAAGATAATAAGGCCCTTCCGTTAGGGGGCGTATAAAAGTCTTGGTAATAAGTCTCATGTTCAAAACCGTTATAAAACCGTGTTTATCGATCCTTCTTGTTGACTTAATTTTTTGACATCGTTGTCTATTATGATGAATTATTAATTTAATAATTTTGGTTACACCGTTAAAACTCTATTTTTAGACTTAATCTTTATTCACGCATAAGTCAATGATGTATCCTCGTGATCATTAAGACATAATAAAATATAAGAGATACCAAGTAGGAATAAGGGAGTTTAGGTTCGTAATTAACACTCATGAGAAGTGATTGTGTTGCTAACTTATAATAACAATGATCTCGTTACACGCTTATCATGGAATTGGGTGAAAATCGAGGACGACGAAATTATTTATAACGAAGCATTCACGTGTTCTTGTTCTATGATCCCAAAAGTCACTTTATCGTGATGAAAACAATACATTATGTCTAAAACACATGTAGTAGTTTATTTAAGTTTATGTCTTCAGTAAAAGTCATCATAAAATGAATTTTGGAAGTCCTACGATACTTAATTCTAGCATTGCGTGAGGACACGGCAATGGTTTAGTTTAGGGGAGTGATGAGACTGTAATTATACATAGTCTCATCGTCCAAATCGGGCTTAAAACGCTTAAAATATCATCAAAATACCCAAAATGTGCCTGTGTTTGTTCAATGTGTATTTTAGGTACGGATATCGTGAATTCACCAAAAGATCAAAAGAATCAAGCAAAATGAACACGGAAAACGAAGCCGCACAAAGAACCGGACCCGATTCATGAATTTCCAAAATGACCTTGAAGTTTTGAAGATTGGCAACATTGGTCCCTCAACTATTGAAGACTTGTCACTTTAGCCCCTTGTAAATCTCAAATATTACAAGTGGGTCCTTAAAGTTTCAGGATATTTCTTATTCAGCCCTTGAAGAATGCCATAATTACAAAAGAGGTCCTTGATGAAAGTTGAGAACTTAATTGTGCCATATTTGACAACTTGGTCAAATTTGATAACAAAGGATTTTGTTATAAAGCTGATGAAACTTCTTATGCCAACAAATGAAACATGGAGGACTGTTTTTGCCATTAACTTAACCCATACCCACTTCAAACCCGTCACTAGCCCATCACTAGCCCACTAAAACCCCAAACCCACCAAAAACCCGGCCCAACACCTCACACCACCAGTTTATTTATTAAACTGGTCAGATGGTCAAACCTCCCTTCTTTTCCCACTAAACACTTATTTAAAATAAACCCTTCCCTAAAAACAGATTAAAACCCACCTTCTTTCCCATAAACCCTAAATAAAAGCCTATGCCTAATTACCCTCTAACCAAAGGGGTTTTGGCTTATGATTTCCAGAACCATAATTTACCCCACTCCCAACAAAACCCCACACCCAGAAACAACACCACATGACTGTGGGTCCCCATTCGTCCTTCCCCTGCCCCGTCCTTGTCCACTCTTCCCCAAAACCCGACCAAAATCAACAGCTAAGGTTGAAACTTGTTGGCTAAGGAGTTTATAAACGTTCAAGATCATTCCAATCCAGCTGTCTTCATCAGAATCACATGGGAACACTTTTTGACCAAATTTTCAAACAAAGGGCAAGACTGGAAAATGCGGATTAGGGTTTTAGACTTGTAATATTTTATTCATGTTCTAGTAATTTCCATTATGTAGTATATAAAGGGTGCATGTACCCTTTATTTAGTTGTTCCAGTTTTTTTAATTTTTGAAAATTATTAATGAAAATGAAAACTTTTGATTTTTCAAAATACCGAGTTCCAAGTTATTTATATTTTGTAGTGTAAGCATTTTAGATTTTATGCAATTAGTTTAAGGTTACATAAGATTTTCAGTTTTAAAAAGGCATTTTTTCTCATTTATTTGGAAGATATGAAAACCATTGGGTCTCTTGTAGACTCCAACAGCATGGTATCTCTACAAATAGCTCCCTTATAAGATATTGAGTGCAAAAAAATAGAAGGCATCAGCTTTTGGTAAGGCTTGAACCCTATTTTGCATTAAACTGCCTAATTTGTATGCTATATGGAAAGATTTTGTTTGACTGCATTTTCTTGAGTAATTTGTGTTTATTCATGTTTAAATGTTGTTTGTAGGTTTTCTAGAATAGTTGTTAAGCAGTTAAGATAGGTTTCACAAGCATTTGATTTGAAAAATCCAAGTTCTGATTTTTAAGGGTGTGTTTGGATTTGAAGATTAGAAGTTGTATTGGTCATCTTTGTGTTTAAGATTTTGCCTAGACATAATTGAAAGGGTAGATATAGGAGTAATAAGTCATTAGTTGCAAGTTTGGTAGGTTTTAAAAGCAATTGCATGCTAAAATTTGGTTTTTATAGCTTAAATTCAGTAAAGTCCTTTTTGAGCATGATTTAGTTTACTTTTTGCAATCAAATCTTGTTTACCAATAGGAAGTAGGTTAAGATAAGTTTATATTTAGCTTATATGTTGTTTGGTCCATCTATGTGCAAGATTTGAGCCTTAAAAATTCATTTTTGTGCATATAGAAAACCATCACTGTTCATCAGAAAATTCAAGGCTATAACTGTCACTTAGATTGCCTCGTTTTGTGTGAATTTTGTGTTTGAGCTACTGATTTTCTTGTTTATCTGACTCCCCACAACCCAACTGGTTGTGGGGGTGCCATTCATTGCTCACAAAACTAGTCCAATAGCTTTCCTAAGCTCAAGAGGTCCACAGACCTCCTTTTTTTCATTGTCAGTGGGAACCAAGTTCCCACTGGTAGTATAAACATTTCCACTGATTTGCTACTGGACAAAACAAGTCCAAGTGTCAACATCAGTAACTTGAATTTTTGTCTCTTGTGGGCAAAAATAGGTTTTGGACCTTCAAACCAGTTTCTTTATTTTTCTAATTTAATTTTTGATTTTTCTGTTTATTTAATTTTCATGTCACTATTCATTTGGTATTTTCTAGATTAAATAGCATTTTTAATTAACTTTTTAAATATCTGTTTTTGTCTTTTAGTGGTAAAAATCATTATTTTTCAGTTTTAAAAATTTTGTTAGACTTAGAAAAATGTTTTAAGATTTTTAGTCAAAAATTATTTTACTATTCACTTTTTAATTATTTTTTATAATTAATTTAGCTTAATTAGGGTTTTAATATTAAACTGTTTTGTCTTTTAGTGCAAAATTTTACATTTTTCAAACTTTTTCATTTTTCTACTGTTCAATATCATAATTTAGGATTTTTAAAATTGTCAAATTATTTTAGCATTATTTTATTATTTTTTATGATTATTTTAGTTTAAAAATAGTTTTAAGTGTTTTAAAAAATAGAAAAATAGTTTTAAAAATTTAGGAAAAATACTTTTTAGTCTTTAAATAATATAAGTGATTTATTAGTTCAATAAAATAATATTTTGGACATTTTGTTAATTATATTTAATTTTAGGGCTTTAATTAGCATTTAAAATTGAATATTTAATTAATAAAAGGTTTTAAAATATATTTGTTGGATTTTTATTCTTATTTCTATTATTTAAGACTTTGTTTAAACTTTTAATTAACTTTTAGGTTTAATTTTTAATTTAGTCACGTTTTACGTATTTACGTTCGCGTTTTACGTCAACGTCGTAGTTTAATCGTAATCGTAGCTCGTCTTTACTTTTTCTCTCTTTAAACCAAAAAACGTCACTAATCCAAACTTGATTTCATATATATTGGCACATTAATACACACACCTCCTTCGAGAACGAACCCGCATTTATTCGACTTGTCGGTTTTCCTAAATCGTCGAGTTTAATACTTGCCACGGTTATTTGTTTTTCCTAAAACAAGTGACTAAAAACACAACTGTCAGTGCCTAAGAAAGGCGGAATCACCGTTGTTCCCAACGAAAACAACGAGTTGATTCCTACTCGTCTCGTTACAGGGTGGAGAGTTTGTATAGACTATCGCAAACTCAATGATGCTACGAGAAAGGATCACTTTCCCCTTCCTTTCATGGACCAAATGCTTGAACGTCTAGCGGGTAATGATTATTACTGCTTCTTAGACGGTTTCTCCGGGTATTTTCAAATATCCATCGATCCCAAAGACCAAGAAAAAACCACATTCACTTGTCCCTACAGCACATTTGCTTATAAAAGGATTCCTTTTGGCTTATGCAATGCTCCTGGGACTTTCAAAGGTGTATGATGGCTATCATCCATGACATGGTTGAAGAAACCATGCAAGTCTTCATGGATGATTTCTCGGTCTATGGTGATTCATTCTCTTCCTGCCTTGCCAATTTAGAACGTATGCTTAAGCGGTGCGAAGACACTCGCCTTGTTCAAAATTGGGAAAAATGCCATTTTATGGTAAAAGAAGGCATTGTGCTAGGACACAAAATCTCTAAAGCCGGTCTTGAAGTGGACCGTGCTAAAGTGGATATCATATCCAAATTACCTCCACCTTCAACCGTGAAGGGTGTGAGAAGTTTTCTGGGTCATGCGGGCTTCTATCGTCGTTTCATTCAGGATTTCTCTAAAATCGCTCGCCCGATGACCCACCTCTTGGAAAAAGATACTCCTTTTATCTTTTCCAAAGAGTGTATTGAAGCCTTCAATCTTCTTAAGGATAAGCTAACTAAGGCACCGGTCTTGGTTACCCCTAATTGGGAGCTACCTTTTGAATTGATGTGCGATGCTAGCGACTTTGCTATTGGAGCGGTTTTGGGCCAAAGAGTGAATAAACACTTCCAACCAATCTATTACGCTAGCAAGATAATGACGGGGGCTCAATTGCGTTATACGACAACCGAAAAAGAGCTTTTAGCTGTTGTCTATGCTTTTGAAAAATTTCGCCCCTATCTTGTCCTTTCCACCAGCATCGTGTATACCGACCATTCCGCGATGAAGTACTTGTTAACTAAGCAAGATTCTAAGCCAAGACTTCTTCGTTGGGTTTTGCTCCTTCAAGAATTCAACATTGAAATTCGTGACAAAAAGGGAGCCGAAAACCTAGCAGTAGATCATCTGAGTCGACTTGAGGATCCATATCAAGGGGATCATCTGAACCAAGAGATCAATGACTCTTTCCCCCTTGAGACCTTAATGTCTATTCAGTCCAATCTTGATGACACCCCGTGGTTTGTGGACATTGCAAACTACTTAGCGGGTGGTATTCTCATCAAAGGGTTAACATCCCAAGAAAAGAAGAAGTTCTTTACAGATGTTAAGACTTACTTCTGGGATGACCCTTATCTATTCAAAAAATGTGCTGATCTGATCATTCGTCGATGTGTTGATGGACCGGCAGCTTTGCAAATCCTTGATGCTTGCCATAAAGGACCTACCGGTGGTCACTTTGGTCCCAACTACACCGCTAAGAAAGTGTTTGACTCTGGATTCTATTGGACCACAATTTATCGTGACGCTCACGAAATGGTTAAGCATTGCGATGCTTGCCAAAGACAAGGCAAGATCACACATAAAGATGAGATGCCTCAAAATTCATACAAGAATGTGAAATCTTTGACGTATGGGCATCGACTTTATGGGGCCATTTCCATCATCCAAAGGGAACAAGTACATCCTCGTAGCCGTTGACTACGTTTCTAAATGGGTTGAAGCTAAGGCTCTCCCAACGAACGATGCGAGGGTGGTTGTGAACTTTTGAAGCAGCTGTTTGCTCGATTCGGTGTTCCTCGTGCTATAATCAGTGACCGCGGGAATCATTTTTTAAATGATAAATTTGCAAGAGTCATGGCTAAGTATGATGTTAATCATCGTCTTTCCACCGCCTATCATCCCCAAACCAATGGGCAAGCCGAGATTTCCAACCGTAGATTGAAGCGAATTCTGGAACGTACTGTGGGAAAGCATCATGCCGCGTGGGCCGATAAGTTAGATGATGCTCTGTGGGCTTTCCGTACAGCTTATAAGAACCCGATTTGTTGCACACCTTATCGTCTTGTGTACGAGAAAGCATGCCACCTCCCTATCGAGCTGGAACATAAGGCGTACTGGGCCTTGAAGTGGGCTAACTTCGACATCAACAAAGTCGGTGATCTTTGCAAGATTCAACTCAACGAGCTCAACGAACTGATGAATGAAGCTTACGAGAACTCACTGATATACAAGGAGAAGACCAAGATCATCCATGACGCAAGAATCAAGAACCGAGAGTTCCACGTTGGTGATCAAGTCTTACTTTTTAACTCTCGGTTGAAGATCTTCTCTTGCAAGTTGAAGAGCCGCTGGTCTGGTCCATTCACCGTCACGAAAGTCTTTCCATATGGCACCATTGATCTTTCTCAGCCAAATGGGCCCAATTTCAAGGTGAATGGCCAGCGTTTGAAGTTGTACTTTGGTGAGGACATCTCTCATGAGATGATTCCATCCCTCACCATGTTTCCCATAAACTAAATTTAGGTCGAGTCAGGCTCGTGACTCGGTCATCAAAAACAAGCGCTTCTCGGGAGGCAACCCGTGATCTATCCTTTACTGCTTTCATAATAAGTGTAGGGGGATCCCCGTATGTGTTGTTGTCTTGTTTCTTATTTTGTGCAGGGATTCAAGCTTCAAAGTGCACCTTGATGACTTTTGACGAACCGTGATCCCGTGTACCCGTCTTCCCGGTTCTATCCTACACTCTCGTGATTCAATATTTCATATCTTATATGTTTACATTTAAATCACTATAGTTGTCCTTTCCTTAGCAAGATTTAAACAAAGTGCACAATGTCATAAGTGTAGGGGCGTTTACTCCCACATGCTTAAACATTGAGGACAATATTTATCTCAAGTGTAGGGGGGACTTCAATCGAAGTAAGTGGTCTTTTCCATGAATGTGTCCTCATTTTAACCAGAAAATTTGATTTTTCGACATTTTTCAAACTTTTTAATCTATTTTGGCCTAGTTGTATAGTTGTATTTTCCTTTGTTATGATTATTTTCTTTCCTTGTTAAAATAAAGTGGTTTTAAATTTTTCAAAGTCGTGAATATTTTGACTCAACCCGAGTTTACTTATCTAAGTTTACTCTAGCTAGTATCCTTAACGTGTTTAAGTCAAGTTTTGCTAGGCTTTTATATAGGGAGCTTTAAAAGCGAAAGTCTTGACTCTCACGGGTTAAGAACAAGAACTTTTCGCAAGTTCCTATAATTGATCCTAGAGAGTCGTTTATCAAGGGAACTTTAAAACGCAAATTCTAAACTTGAAAGAGTATAAGAAGATGCAAGATCCTATAGGCGACTCGAAAACCCAAAACTTTGATTTAATAGGCTAAGCATCCACTAGTCTCATTCCTTGAGATTTTAAACTGTGGAGAACGAGAGATGATAGAGTCAATTATAAGTTTGATATTCTTTCGTGAATTTATGTGAGTTAATTATAAGCCTATTCTCCAATCGCTTGTTAATAAATTTTATCTACAATAAATAAGGTTGTACGATTTGAAAAGTTACTTAGCTTCTAGCCCAAGATCGTTTAAAAGTTGCTCGGTATTAATTAGAGTTCATAGCCAAGGCATAACTTTTTGAAGCGGGATGCGAAGATTGGCGAGTCCGAAAAGGCCCTAACAAGGCATGAGGGCTACAGTTCGTTGCTAAAGATCCAAAAGTGATGTGAAGAATCATTTATCGAAAATCAATATGAAGGATCGAGACACACGACGAAAAGCAAAAACTCCCCAAAAGTCATGGAGAAGTCTATCCAAAAAGACCCTAGCAAGGTATGAGGATAAATAGATCCAAGTCCTAAAAGGAGGCGGATCGTTGTATATCAAAGTCCAAAATAAAGATTGGAGAAAAATGAAGAAGTCGTGGTCCAAAGATGAAGAATCTCTCAAAACTTCAAGTGAAGAAATTCCTATTATAAAGAGAAGACCATAATTTCAAGAACGTCTCTCAAAGATTCGAAGTATGAAGTCGCTGCCAAATATCGGTCTGAGAAAGGTCTCAAATCGTGAAGCGAGTTATGCCAAGATATGAACTTTATGAGGTCCCGAGAAGCAGTTTTAAAAGATTTTGTCCTTTAGCTAACTATTGATTAAATCGTCCCACTTTATTTTCAGCCTAATAAACTATCGAAATAAGTCAACAATGTATCCTCGTGATCATTCAAGACAACAATAAAATATAAGAGATACACCTAGGAATAAGGGAGTCTAAGTGAATAATTGGCCCACATGAGTTCATGTTAGTTTGCTAACTTATAATAACAATGATCTCGTTTTTAAGCTTGGTTTGGAGAATGTGAAAACTTGAGGATGATGACTATTCATGACATTTCCAAAACCCTAAGGTATGTTTTTGATTTCTTTACTTACTTTCTTCCTTTGAATATTTATAACTTTCTATCTCTTTAATAAAGGCCAATGTGGATTGACTATGATGGAAAATGTGAAACGTGCTTTGTAACTAATGCATTGCATGAGGACATTGCAATGGTTAAGTGTAGGGGATTTGATAGGTGTGAAAACACCCATCCTTTTACCACTTAATTACAATAATAACCAGGCCAAAACGTGTATTTTATGTCATAAATGTCGGAATTATGCGTGGTTTTTGTTTTTGTTGTGATTTAGGACGAAAATGTGAAAAGGGGAGAAAACACGGGCATTCACGGGCTTTTATCGAAGAAAAAGACAAAAGACGAAGTCAAGAAATCAAGAGTGCTTAAAGAACGGATGTCCAAGACCTATTATGAAGATTTATCGAAGAAAAAGTCTAAAGACGGAAGTTTAATGAAGTCGAATAACTTAAGTCTAAATTAAAGAAGAAAATTATTAAGACAAGTTCGAATCCCGAGACGACGTCGAGAAAAGACAAAGAATTAAATCGAGTCGAGAAGAAAATAAAGAAGGAAGCACCACACATGCACTTCCCATTTCCCTATAAATACCCTCCTAATCACATTAGGAGGGCGGTTAGCTAGTTTTAGTTTTTTCATTTTTCTTTCTTGTTTTTAGAGAGAGAAAGTTCCCAACTTTCTCTCACTAAGTTTCATCTTCTTCTTTCAAGTTTAAGGTTTGAATCATTCTTGTATTTGGATTTCATTAATCTAATTCAAGTTAAGCTTTTTGTTCTTTAATCTCTTTCTACCTTTCTTTATTTTACTTTGTTCTTAATCCGAAAGTTTTTGTTTGATCCGAATGGTTCTCAATTCGTGTTGATTTTGGAGTTTCGTGATTAAAAGGTTAATCTTTCTTGTTCTACATAATCTCTTGAACGTATAAGCTATAAGCTCTTCATGCTTATTGGCTTATTCGATCGTTTTGGCTTATTTACTTTTAAGTTTTCCTAAAAGATTTATTTTTATTAAATCCGTGTTATTGAAGTTCGAATGTTTTAGATTTCAAAAGTTTTGGAATTTGTACTTATTTACTCTTTTAAAAGTTTGAATGTGCTTATTGGTTACTCCTTATTTGCTTGAGCTTATTTCCCTTTTGGACGCCTTTTCCATCTTAGGAGGGTTTTACTTGGTCCCGATCTTGTTACGATTGCATTAAGTGCGATCCTGTTGTTTTACCTTGGTACGATCATCTGGCTACGATCGCTTAGACTGCGATCTGTTGTTCTTTCCATGGTACGATCCACGCCCACGATCACTCGTTGCGATCTGGGGTGCGATCGGGTCTCTCTTCCCTGCTTCGATCGCATTGAGTGCGATCTTTGTGTTACGATCCGGAACCACGATCAAAGACCATGATCACTCATTGCGATCGTGGTTGTGATCTGGTAGTACGATCGCCCCTCCCTTATT
This sequence comes from Glebionis coronaria, assembly GCA_025667525.1. NCBI lineage: Eukaryota > Viridiplantae > Streptophyta > Magnoliopsida > Asterales > Asteraceae > Glebionis > Glebionis coronaria. Next base: position 70,996,855 of record CM046882.1, on the reverse strand, counting down.
ACGATCGCATTGATTGCGATCGGTTTGTTACGATCAGACCACGATGGAACATTGCGATGGTGAGTTGCGATGGAATGTTGCGATGGAGCATTGCGATGGAATGGTTACGATGGAGTGCAATCGCAGTGCACATTTATTTTAGTCTTTGATCTATTTTCCTAAGTTTTCAAATTTACTCTTTCCCGCCTTTTGTCTTAGTATATTTTAAACATCTTTTCTAGTTTTAAATCATTTACATTTTAGTTTCCAAGGTTGCAAGCTTTTATTTGTAGTTTAATTTTAAGATTTCCATTTTACTCAACGACATCTTTAATTACTTGCATTTAGTTTAAAAGTTAGATAACCAAACCAAACCATTCTCTTGTTCACCAAAAGGCAATTGAGTCGCACTCTAGACTGGAAATCAATTCGAGGAGATTGGACGATAAATATTTTATACTTGGTGTAAAAAGCCTTGTATTAAGAACCACAAGGGTTATTGCGATACAAACAAGATGCCGTCGGAATGTGTAAACCCTCAATATTGCGATGAACACCAAATAATCCGAAAATGGAGATAAGCTAAAGTCTGAATAAGCAGTTCCAATAAGTATACTAAACCGAATCTTAAACAACTCAATAAGCATTAATTTGAAGACTTTTAAAATTCAAAATAGCAAACTTTATGAATCGAACCTTTTAAAAACACTAAACTTTTTAAGAAAATCGAAAAGCAATAAGCTATATATATGAAATAAGCCAATAAGCACAACAAGCTTATAGCCTATACCGTATAAAAGCTTAGTAAGGAATCAAAAGATTAACTTTTTATCACTAAAACATAAAATTTGGATCAAAATCAAAGTGAAATCAAGAAAGGTAGAAAGAGATAAAAGATTAAAAGCTTAAAATTGAACTTTTGATTAATGAAACTCTAATACAAAGATTAAACAAAGCTTAACTTGAAAGAAAAGATGAAGTTTAGTGAGAGAAAGTTAAACACTTTCTCTCTCTAAAATGAAAATTAAAGAAAGGAAAATAACTATCTAAAAAACTAACACCCTCCTAATGTGTCATTAGGAGGATATATATAGGGAGTGGGGAATGCATGTCACACCCCACCATGGCGAAATATGGGGTGCAACGTATGGATATCATCACAACAAACGGTGTCTCTATAGAGAAAATTAAAATGCAAATATATTGTCATAAATGGCGACACAAATTTCATGACAATATCTCAACATAGCAGGAGTCTAGGTAAGTAGGTAACAGTCCTACCTCTTACCCAAGACAAACAAATAACACTAACAATCAACATATTGGTTCATAGTATCACTATTGAAACAATCAGAAAGAAAATAAACTAAGAAGGAACGGGGATCTCCTTCTAAATACAATCCTAATGCACCCAAATCTAGCCACTTCTATCCTCAAGCTTAACCACATTCTCACCTGAAAGAGACACTAAAACACGTCAACATAAAGTTGGTGAGAGTCATAGGTTTAGACTCAAACGCCAAAATCATACCATAAGCTGTGAGTAACAACCAAAAGTTAAATACATATGGACAATGTGATAATAATATGCATTAACAAACTAACATTCAAGATTTAACTAATCAAACCAAAACCCAGGCTCCCAGCCATACCAAACACAATTCTCCCATAGGCATCCAAACACCTATGAACCAAATCCCAAGGCCCCGCCTTGCCAATAACCCCTTGGTACCAAGTCAAAACATAAACAATCAAGAATCGACTAGCAGTTAATCATATAAGTATGCACACATAAGTCCATTACCAACGCCAAACATTCACAACATAATTTATAAATAACATAACAGTGTCTCTTCCATCCCATCTGGAAGTCAAATCATAAAAGACATGGGACTATGAAACTCACCTGATTGAGCTTCTCTAAAAGTCCGCGCACTAGCAAAAAGCTAACAAACCAAAAACACATAATCAAAACATGAACCAACCACTAAAACGGTTCATCAACCTATGACGGACATCTAGCCTTCTCCCATATATGACCCTCATTAATATGCTCTAAACACCCCATTACCCTTCCCTAACAAGTCTCGGCTTGGTTAAGTTTGATAACTATCCTGTTCATATTTTACACAAAACAGTCCCAACTTTTAGGTCTCAAACTATAAGCCAAACGCCCACCTAAACATACCCATGATCTCTGTAAAGGGAATACTTATGCCTTTACATATGTTAGCTAACACCTCCCATTTGCCCCAACCTTAAAGCTACTGCTAAGGCCCTGATATATATATATATATATATATATATATATATATATATATATATATATATATATATATATATATATATATATATATATATATATATATATATATATATATATATATATATATATATATATATATATATATATACTTTTGTCTATCCAGATTTTACGGATTTTGAACATACAAAATGTTTGTTATGATTAGGGGGTCTTACCCTAACCCACAATCTTAGCCCCAATTCAGATACTTACTATAATATATAAACCATCTCTCATGTTCGTTTGAATGTCCCAATGCAACCCTAAGTACCCCAAACAACCCAAAACTTAAAAAGAAAATAGGCTGACTTCAAAACTGTTTTGACCTCCGACTGATGTAACCTGTTTTTGACCCACTTCCCGACCTCCAATTTAGTTCTCATTTCTTCCATTGGAAAGCCACTTCAATTACCTTTTCAGGGATACTTGGAACGCAAAATAAGAGTTTGTAGAACTCCGAATACGATCAAAACAATTGACTCAAAATTCTGCCCAGTTTTAAAAAACGAGTTTAATTAAATTAACCTCATTAATTACCCCTAACCCCACTAGTTACGAGCCCTAATTTATGTAATCATCATAATATCATTAATATAACATTAATATACTGTTTTTAAATTAAACCCTAACCTAAATTCATCATAAAATGATTAAAGAAAACATTAAAACAATTTAATTGAAAAGGGTTATGAAGGTTTTACCTTTAGATTAATGGAAGATGAAAAAAACCTAATATTTATGAAGAACCCTAATTTTATGTGAAACCCACGAATTTCTTTGTCTCCAGGAGAAAATAATAAAGTTTTGATTTAGAATAATACATTATATAGGATGTGGGTGAGTCCTAACCCAACCGAAACCCAACTTTCCTTAAATTTTCCCTTCCTTTTTGTTTTAATCATAAAAACCGACTATCCCCTCCTAAATTTCGTTTTTCTCTTTATTTTATTATTAATTAATATCTTATTAATATTATCTTAATTTCCTTAATTTATTTCAGCTCCTAAAGCCTCCAAAACCTCAAAACCGTAAAACTAGTAGGTTTTTACGCGAATACCGTAAAAGACGTAAAATATACAGTTTTAGAAAAAATCTCAAATTTTGAAATAAACTTTATAACTATGTCCTAAATGACTTAAAACCATCCCGAAAAATAATCCCGTGACTAAATACCTCTTCCGAGACCCTTAAATGCTAAACCTTAAATCGTAAAAAATACGATTTTCTATAATACATATACGTATACGTAAAACCACCAAATAACACCATCTCATTTCATAGTCACTACATTGTGAGGTCATGAACATGAAATAACCGTTCCTCGATTTACTTATGAGTACTTTATACCCATATACGATATCCACACCAACCTCGTTCACGCACAATAAACATGTAAACACATAAATCAAATAGTCACACATAAATTAACCTTAAAATAAGACCAAGTGAAGAACCTCGAAACCACGGTTGTCACATCACTCCCTCCTAATAGAAATCTCTTCCTGAGATTTACTCCTTAGGATCAAACACACAACCAACAAATCACATGAATACTTGTTCTAAATGAACTCTTTCCCGTTCCCACGTGAACTCTAGTCCACGTTCCAAATCCATCTACCCATAACTATGGTATATTACCATTTTTATCCGACGTCCTAGCTTCACGACCCAAAATCTCTATCGGATCTTCGATAAAACGAAGACTCGTATCCATACTAATATCATCTAACGGTACCTGCAAGTCAGTTCTTGCTACGCATGAAATACGTCATGCACACTACTCAATTCCTCCGGTAATCTCAACCTATACGCCACTAGCCCAATCCTTTCAAGGATTTCATATGGACCCACAAATCTAGGTGCTAACTTCCCTTTTCTTCCCAAACCGCATCACCCCTTTCCATGGTGAAACGTTTAGCATAACTTTATCCCAAATCTCAACGGCTTACGCCTCTTGTCCGCATAGCTCTCTTGTCGGTTCTTTACTATTTTCAACCTCTACTTAGTCACTGCCACCACCTCTATAGTTTCCCGATCCACCTCCGGTCCAATACGTTGATCGCTTCTAACTTCATCCCACTGTAACAGTGATCCACCTCCCCTCCTATGAATCAACTCCAGTAGTTTCTACTACAATTCCTATCACCAGACCTAACAGATTCTATCCTCTAAGGATTTTCCATCACTCGGAAGTTCTCCCAACCTTAAACACGTCCAATGGTATATGCAGGATTGCATAACCAAAAGCTTCCCATAATATTCACAAGCTCCTGTCATAACCACCACCTCATCCTTGCTTTCCCATGCTCGGAACCATGTAACTAACCATCCTTCATACTAACATATGTTACACCTTTTTCTCTAGGTGAACGGTCCATTGTTCGTGACTACCAACCTCTTTCTCTAACGGATTTCCCTTCCTTATCACTCCACTATCTTCACAACCTCTTTCCCCCTCGAATAATCATCCTTCCTCCATACTATTCGCTTGTCTCTCCACAATCTTAATTTCCATTCCATCATATATCCCGTCTTCAGCCTATAATTTAGGCATTTCCTCCTTTATTCCCTACATCCTCATCAATGGAAATGTTGCCCCTCTCACCGGTGACTCTCTCTTTGTAGAATAATTCTTCCTACTATAATGCGTCCTCCAACTATCTCCAAATCTCACGCCAATGCTCTAGGCGTCTTTCTCAATTACCCCTATAGTATGCTCATACCAAAATTTAGTCTATCAACGGTATACTACGCTTGCTTCCCATCGTTTCTTCCCTTGCCATAATCCTTCATCAGACATTCCATACATATTAGGCTAACTTTTACGCAAAAACCCTCTATTCCATCACATTCGTACGTAATCCTTCCAACTTCTCACTACGTGACTTCTCATTCCCCTTGAAATATGGGATGAATTAGTCCGTCTATCGACTATCACCCAACTCTCATCGTACATATTACTCCACCGCATTATGTATCCCTTCCACCAACTTCGTCCTCACATCGCCCTTTCTAAGCTACTCCTAGTCTACGTCCATTTTCTCCATATGATTGTCCAAACCACGCTACATACATGTTGACGCGTTCTCTTCTTTAGACAACTCAACTCGTGCAACCTACATCCTTCATCCAAACCACCCTAATACGTCACCCATATAGTTCAAGTTCGTCTCAGCTTCACTTCATTCTTCTTATTCCATGTCTCATCAACCATGCTTGCCTTTTCCAGATGGTACTTGGCCTTGCAATTTTCTTTCGTCACTTAACTCCACCCACCACCTTTGCCAAATGTTCAATCAAGGTGATTGAATATGTGTTGGAGACGTTCATGATCAGTATAGATCATTCTCTACGTCTCGTACCCCAAATGCCTCTAGCATTCTAGGCAGATATAACAATCCAGCTTCACTAACTAAGTCTATCCAGTTCTTCCAAATCTTCAGTTCCTGCAACGTATAAGCGATCGCCTTTCTTTGTCGTCCTCGTACGCGTCCAAATCCCTGCTCCACGTATCGTCATGCTTCGCGAATTCATCCAGTCCTTCCGATAATGTCAAGATCTGCTCATTATCCAATCCACCTCTTCAGTCTCCAAAACGCTTCCTCATCCTTCTTCACTTCGCCCTTTGCTGGTTCCTCGATATGCCATCATCTCTGACCACTCATTCTGGCCAACTTAATCCTAAAACTCACACTTAAAATTCGTATAATTCCCTTTTCTAACAACTCCAGATGTCAAGATGTCGTCGATGCTCCCGATGACAACTCGTTTATATACGTTCATGCACACTCGGTTCATTGACTCCATGAAAACCGCTAGTGTTTTGGCGATGCCAAAATCATAACCGTAAACCCAAAGCGTTCATACAACATCCTTAGCAATTTCAACTACGTCCTCCTTGCACCCTCTCCTAGAAGCAATACGAATAAATTTCTACCTCGTTCTACTTGCAATATTCTACATGCATTTAAAAAAACCAATACTTCCTCTCATCAGACCACTCAACCGCTTTCCACATCCAATCTACTACTAAGCAACTCAACTTTTATCTTGCATTCCTTGCAATTTCTAACAATTCTTGTTTTTTTAAATCATTCCATCAACAATTTGCCTTGGAAAGGCACTAACTACAACTCCTATCACTTCTCCTACTTGCTCTATTTATGGTTCTACCTCACAGTAATAGGTAAACCTACTAAATTTTCGGAAAACTTACATGCCCTATGAACAATCATAAATACCTTTGAGGTATTGTATCCCCTTCCAACACTCTCTATGGCGCGTTACTTGTGCTAGTATCCCACAAATCTCTATTCATCTCCTTGGTACTCCTAAGAGACCTCATGACCACATTAGTTCGTCTACGAACTTCTTTCCTCCCCACTAAGGGCATTCCGACCGTTCTCTCATGGTCACCTACTTAATTGTGTAGGCGCGACCAAGTCTTTCATACGACTCCTCAACGCTCCCGAACAATACGAAACCAAAACTACATCCTGAATCCACCAGATACGATCAACGAATCAAACCCACAGATAACTAACGACATTTCACGTGCACCAGTTAAAATAAGTCAAAAACCACGAGACTCAAAAGAAAACTCAAACCCAGAACGTGTATCAATTCAAAATGACCCATGACAACGAAAAATAATCCAAGAAACACCCAATGGCAACCAAACATATTACGCCCCGCGACATATTATTTAAACCGTGCAAAAGATCGACTTTTCCAAAAGAATATATATCTTTTATTTATTTGTTATTACCTCCCACATCTATGTGACTCAAACAATCTACAAACAACCCTCTTGACGAACTTAAAACTCAACTCAAAAACTAGGTAACCCGTGCATCCCAAATCACAAAAATAAACTACTATTCAAACTCAACCTTTAACCCGACACTTGTACAATAATTTCGGCCAAGATACTGACCTCCCATGACTATACATTCTGAATATTTGAAAATTACGTTCCGAGTACATAATTTTAGGCTTTTGAATCATCCAAAAAGCTTTAAAAACGAACAAGTTATGACCAAAACAGTTTTATATTAATGAAAGATAAAATTGTATGTGAAATCTTCATAAACTCAATTTAACCTTGTATTAATAATTATTAATGACGTGAATCGGTTAAACCCAATTATATAAACTATATAAGTAGAAAGAAATTTTACTTCGCTTTATTTTAAAGAAAGTCTTTTAGAATTTGAAATAAATAAGTGTTGATTAAAAAGAAATCTTATGTTACATCTTGTTTCAAACACGACTCCAACACCTTACCCTTATTTTACCGAATACAACCAAGTATCTAACCCTATAATAGATTTCCAAGTCCCCCTTTTTCTCAATATATACCGACCAAAAGAAATGTAAGACCCAACACAAAAGATTTCATTATCTCAAAAGAAATCCCAAGTTATTTCAATAGACTTAAAACCAAGAACACCATTTTAAAACGTACAGGTGAAATACGAAACTCAAAGAATACGCTACAAGACACACTTCAAAAGATTCAAAACGTCGTTCAAACCCCACCAAACTCGAGCACTAATAAATTGTTTAAACACAAGAGAGCACTAGGTACGTTCAAGTTATAATAACTACTGAACGACCGTAAATCATAACATAAAATCTATTAGTATATATACATCCGCATATGTATACCTATTGAATCTCCCAAACATACTCGTTATCATACATGTCAAGTCCATCAATCTCTTTATACGCTCGTTTTTTCCATACGAGTAATCACCATCTCACCGTGCCACAACAAGGCATAAAGCCCACCTCCAAAACCAAACCATATCGTGTGACCCCATAATCACACAACACAACTATAATCCAAAACATATAACACAAAAAGAACAATAGCCATATCATAGGCAGCCATTACATAAACCCATATATTATACGTATACCCAAATTCTACATCTCATCATATACAAGCATGTACTAACCCTCTTTCATGCAATCATACTTGAGAACCCATTGAAGTTGTGGTACTTGTATAACTATGTTGGCCACCATACTTATACAATTACCCTTTCCCCAATGCACTCCCTCCTATGATGACACTTATAAGAATCAATACGACATATAACACATAAATCCATCTACTCACATAAGCTCATAACCACATAACCAATAAGGTCCAAAACCCCATCTATTAAAATAACATAGTAAAACTCTTGGAATACCGAAATCCATAGTTTAGCTAAAACAGCATAAACTAAATCCAAAACAAAAACATAATCAGTTATAAGTCATGTCGCCCATAAGAGTGGAAACATCTTAAAACCCTCCATATCCACCTACTCCCAATAACTCGAATCACCACATGATTCTTAGGGAACATGACTTAAACCTCAAAAGAAAAATACTATACCTCAGGTACATAAAATAACCCAACAAAAGATAGAAACTACCATGTACCAAATTATGTACTATAATGTACAATTTAGGCAAAATACAACAATGACTAGCGTGGATGATTATGGTTCAACCTTCACTAGTCACAACCCGAAAAGAAAATAACATGTGGCTAAGTATGAACTTACTACTGTTCAATTCATACTAGTCAAAACATCACAATAAATAACATCCAAACACATCAATTATTATAAAATGCACACATACTCCTATGACGCCTATATGCAGGGACTCTTAAGCTATAGACTAGGCTACGCGACTAGGCAACCTAATTCTCTATAACCATTGTCTTTGATACCATTATGTCACACCCCACCATGGTGGAATATGGGGTGCAACGTATGGATATCATCACAAAAAACGGTGTCTCTATAGAGAAAACTAAAATGCAAATATAATGTCATAAATGGCGACACAAATGTCATGACAATATCTCAACATAGCAGGAGTCTAGGTAAGTAGGTAACAGTCCTACCTCTTACCCAAGACAAACAAATAACACTAACAATCAACATATAGGTTCATAGTATCATTATTGAAACAATCAGAAAGAAAATAAACTAAGAAGTAACGGGGATCTCCTTCTAAATGCAATCCTAATGCACCCAAATCTAGCCACTTCTATCCTCAAGCTTAACCACATTCTCACCTGAAAGAGACACTAAAACACGTCAACATAAAGTTGGTGAGAGTCATAGGTTTAGACTCAAACGCCAAAATCATACCATAAGCTGTGAGTAACAACCAAAAGTTAAAAACATATGAACAATGTAATACTAATATGCATTAACAAACTAACATTCAAGATTTAACTAATCAAACCAAAACCCAGGCTCCCAGCCATACCAAACACCATACTCCCATAGTCATCCAAACACCTATGAACCAAATCCCAAGGCCCCGCCTTGCCAATAACCCCTTGGTACCAAGTCAAAACATAAACAATCAAGAATCGACTAGCAGTTAATCATATAAGTATGCACACATAAGTCCATTACCAACGCCAACCATTCAAAGCATAATTTATAAATAACCTAGCAGTGTCTGAAGTCAAATCATAAAAGACATGGGACTATGAAACTCACCTGATTGACCTTCTCCAAAAGTCCGTGCACTAGCATAAAGCTAACAAACCAAAAACACATAATCAAAACAAGAACCAACCACTAAAACGGCTCATCAACCTATGATGGACATCTAGCCTTCTCCCATATATGACCCTCATTAATATGCTCTAAACACCCCATTAACCTTCCCTAACAAGTCCTCAACTTGGTTAAGTTTGATAACTATCCCGTTCATATTTTACACAAAACAGTCCCAACTTTTAGGTCTCCAAACTATAAGTCAAACGCCCACCTAAAAGTACCCATGATCTTTTTAAAGGGAATACTTATACCCTTAGATATGTTATCTAACACCTCCCATTTGCCCCAACCTTAAAGATACTTTTAAGGCCCTGATATATATATATATATATACTTTTGTCTATCCAGATTTTACTGATTTTAAACATACAAAAAGTTAGTTATGATTAGGGGGTCTTACCCTAACCCACCATATTAGAACCAATTCATATACTTATTATAATATATAAACCATCTCTCATGTTAGTTTGAATGTCCCAATGCAACCCTAAGTACCCCAAACAACCCAAAACTTTAAAAGAAAACAGGCTGACTTCAAAACTGTTTTGACCTCCGACTGTTGTAACCTGTTTTTGACCCACTTCCCGACCTCCAATTTAGTTCTTGTTTCTTGTATTGGAAAGCCACTTCAATTACCTTTTTAGGGATACTTGGATTGCAAAATAAGAGTTTGTAGAACTCCCGATACGATCAAAACAATTGACTCAAAATTCTGTCCAGTTTTTAAAAACGGGTTTAATTAAATTAACCTTATTAATTACCCCTAACCCCACTAATTACAAGACCTAATTTATGTAATCATCATAATATCATTAATATAACATTAATATACTGTTTTTAAATTAAACCCTAACCTAAATCCATCATAAGATGATTAAAGAAAACATTAAAACAATTTAATTGAAAAGGGTTATGAAGGTTTTACCTTTAGATTAATGGAAGATGAAAAAAACCTATATTTATGAAGAACACTAATTTTATGTGAAACACACGAATTTCTTTGTATCCAGGAGAAAATAATGAAGTTTTGATTTAGTATAATACATTATATAGGATGTGGGTGAGTCCTAACCCAACCCAAACCCAACTTTCCTTAAATTTTCCCTTCCTTTTTGTTTTAATCATAAAAACCGACTATCCCCTCCTAAATTTCGTTTTTCTCTTTATTTTATTATTAATTAATATATTATTAATATTACCTTAATTTTCCTTTATTTATTTCAGCTCCTAAAGCCTCCAAAACCTCAAAACCGTAAAACTAGTCAGTTTTTACGCGAATACCGTAAAAGACGTAAAATATACAGTTTTAGAAAAAATCTTAAATTTTGAAATAAACTTTATAACTAAGTCCTAAATGACTTAAAACCATCCCGAAAAATAGTCCCGTGACTAAATACCTCTTCCGAGACCCCTAAATGCTAAACCTTAAATCGTAAAAAATACGATTTTGTATAATACATATACGTATACGTAAAACCACCAAATAACACCATCTCATTTCATAGTCACTACATTGTGAGCTCATGAACATGAAATAACCGTTCCTCGATTTACTTATGATTACTTTATACCCATATACGATATCCACACCAACCTCGTTCACGCACAATAAACATGTAAACACACAAATCAAATAGTCACACATAAATTAACCTTAAAATAAGACCAAGTAACGAACCTCAAAACCACGGTTATACTCTTAGATCAGAACACAAAATCGACTCCATTTCTCCTTGGTATAGCCGGCGACCACTAGGTGGTGGTTAGGGTTACTTGTTATTTTCTTGAAATCTTAATTATGTTTTAATCTCATGTAGTTTTTACTTAGATTACAATATGGATTTCCAATGGGCCAAAAGGCCCTCTTTTCCTTTCTTTTTTGTATGTCGCGGCCACCAAAGGCCCAACACCAATTTCATACCTTTTTCATGTTTAATTAATTATCGTGAATGTTCGTGATTAAGTGTCGTGAATATTATTATACGTAATTATTCATGGTACATTTATAATATACATAATGCTTGTTATTTAATGTTGTGACACGTGCCGTATACTATAAATGGAAAGTTTTAATTTATTCGTATTTTCGTGTGTTCACTGTTCATAGTTACTGTTCATGGTATCTTAATGCGGGTTTTATAGGAAGACTTGAATTTTAGTATTTATTGAATTTGTTGAAGTATTAAGTGCAGTAGGTATAAGCATGCGGGGACGACTTCTTTACAGACACCGTAATGCCACCGTCTTGTTACGCTGCATAAGACAGTTAGCAACTAAACATATACACGGATGAAATGGCTTTGAACATTTAAACCTAATTAGGTAGCATTTTACCTCTGGCCAATGAAGACCATTGGAAGATATTAAATATTGTACTTGTGGCAGGTAGTTTCAATTAAGAACCTCCTTTACAAGATTTTGTGGGTAAAACCGTTCTCTTTACTCGATCGTCCAAAGCTGAATACGTACGTGAAGAGTGAATCATTTGAATAAAATTATCCGCACGATTGAAGCCGTCAATTCATATTCCTGGAACAATCTTGATTCATTTAAGAATCGCACCATCGTTGCTTTCCAATTGTCACGAGCTTGATTCATATTGAATCTTGCATGTTACCTACCAAGTGCTGTTGATGTTAACACTAGAAGGATTTCCATTCGTCACTATAAATACTAATAATATCACTCTGAATGTTCTGGCAAGATCACTAAGATATTGCGTAGAGGCCTGGAACGTGTTTAAATTTAGTTAAGAATTAAACAACTGTTGCTTTGCAGTTATCACAAGCTTGATTCATAAAGAATCACACAAGTCACCTACCATGAGATTTTCAATGTTCACTCAAGAAGGATTTCCATCTTCATTGTAAATACTTTCGTATTACTTAGATGTTCAAGCAAGATCATGAAGATTTTGCGTATGACTCTTAATATCTTTCTTACTTTTCACAGAGTGTGAAGAAGAAAGGAAATAGGGTAATGTGTCCTAATGAGATATTTGATGATCTCAAATGGCTCTAGACTCGATCGTGCATTTTGGATTTTAGTGATCGGAGGCTGGAGAGGAGTGCCACCATTTTAATGCGAATATATTTAGATTGAATAAAGTGATAGATAACGTGTTGATCTTCATGTGATTAAAACAAATACCTTTTAAGAGATATATGAGTTAGCTGGGATGGGTTGTGCATTGCATCACTGGGTCCATGATGTCTATCTTCAATATCGAGCATCATTAAAATGATCTCAATAGCTAATGAGTTGACCGAGTATGGGCGAAGGTGAACGCCTATGGGTCAGTTCAAGCTTGATTAATCTGATTAGAACATAAGATGAACATAAGAAAATGATGCATGAAGTAGTCTATAAAGCAAGGTTTATTAAAAAGCTTTTGTATGGGCTAAGGTGAACGCCTATGGGTCGGTTCACCAAAACTGACATAACGAGGGTGGACGCCTATGGATTGGTCCACCAAAAAAAATAGTTTGAATAAAAGCACATGCGACTAAATATGGCCAGTCCTGTACCAACCATTAGTTAGTCAAAATACCTACAATAATAATACATGAAAATAAATAAGTGAAAATTAGTCCATATTAGCCAAGGTTCACAAGGTAACATCATGCATAAAACAATGACACATAACTAAGTATGGATGACGGTTGTTCAATCCACATTAGTAAAAACAATACCGATGAAAACATCATGGTCAAAACAACAAGGTGCCAAAAATATTAATACGTGGAATAACAAGAGTCGGCTTAGGAAGCTCCTAGTGACTACCCACTAGTCACAGGTCAAGTCTTAGAGCCTACAGGTCGGAACCTTGGGCTCTGATATCATAATTGTAACACCCCACTTTGATAAGTGGACCGTTAAGTGTATTTATGGCGTGTTATCAAAGCATGCAAGGTAATATGTACTAAAACATACATGACCAAAAGGGAAAAACCGAAATCAAACATCGGTTCCCAAACATAAGCCCAAAACATAAGTAAAGTAAATGAAATGAGAAGGACAAAACAAGTGTCCAGACAAGCATAAGTATAAGAAGGCAAAAGGAGAAGAAGTCTAAGGCAGCTTCCATCCTATGCACGTCCTTAATAACTATGTTTTCACTTAGTTAGAAAGTTCGTTGAATCCGATCTTTTCGAATTGATTACTGTTAATTAGTGCGACTCAGTCGTTCTTGGTGGAAAATAAAATGGGTTGTTTAATTATCTATTTTAAACAAAAAGTAAATATGAAAATGTCGTTGAGTAAAAATAAAGCTTTAAAAACTAAACTAAAAATTACTAGAAAAACACTTGGTAAAAATAGAGATTTCGGGAAGCGTGTAATTTTTAGAAATTAAAACGTAATGAACTTGAAACTTAAAACTTTATAAAACTTAAAAACTTAAACTATCTGAATAATAATAAACCTAATCTGTCGGAATGTAATGCAATCAAACCCATCGGAATATCAAAGTAAAGTCCATCGGAATAACCATCGGAATGTAACAAAGTTGAATCTATCAGAATGTATGTCTATCTGAATGTTCAGATTGGAATAATAGAAACACTTCTGTCGCAACACACTACTATCGGAATGTCCAGATCGGAATACAAGGTTCAATCTCGGCGGAATGGCGTTAACAAAATTTGGGCAGCGTTTCGACTAGAAATAACCTTAAGACCCGTCGGAATATGCGATCTCAATGAGCGATCGCAATCCCGATCGGAATAAGGGGGAAAAACATTAGATCACAAAGTAGAACCACAAGGGTTATTGCGATACAAACAAGCTGCCATCAGAATGTGTAAACCCTCAATATTGCGATGAACACCAAATAATCCGAAAATGGAGATAAGCTAAAGTCTCAATAAGCAGTTCCAATAAGTACACTAAACCGAATCTTAAACAACTCAATAAGCATTAATTTGAAGTCTTTTAAAATTCAAAATAGCAAACTTTATGAATCGAACCTTTTAAAAACACTAAACTTTTTAAGAAAACTGAAAAGCAATAAGCTATATATATATATGAAATAAGTCAATAAGCACAACAATCTTATAGCCTATACCGTATAAAAGCTTAGTAAGGAATCAAAAGATTAACTTTTTAATCACTAAAACATAAAAATCCGACACGAAGTATAAAAATTCGATTCAAAATCAAAGTGAAATCAAGAAAGGTAGAAAGAGATAAAAGATTAAAAGCTTAAACTTGAACTTTTGATTAATGAAACTCTAATACAAAGATTAAACAAATCTTAACTTGAAAGAAAATATGAAGTTTAGTGAGAGAAAGTTAAACACCTTCTCTTTCTATAATGAAAACTAAAGAAAGGAAAATAACTAGCTAAAAAACTAACACCCTCATAATGTGTCATTAGGATGGTATATATAGGGAGTGGGGAATGCATGTGTGCTTCCTTCTTTCATTCTTTTCTTCTCGACTCGATCTAAATTCTTTGTCTTTCTCGACGTCGTCTCGGGATTTGTCGATGTAAATTGAACTTGTCTAGTAATTTTCTTCTTCTATTAGACTTGACTTCTTCGACTACATTAAAATTCCATCTTTAGACTTTTTCTTCGATAAATCTTCAGAATAGGCCTTGGACTTCCGTTCTTTTTGCACTCTTGATCTTTTAACTTCGTCTTTTCTCGTTTTCTTTGATAAAAGCCCGTGAAAGCCCGTGTTTTCTTCCTTTTTCATCTTTTGGTCCTAAAGCACAATAAAAACACAAACCACGCATAATTCCGACTTTTACGACATAAAATACACGTTTTGGTCTTGTTATTATTGGAAATAAGTGGTAAAAGGATAAGTGTTTTCACACTTATTAAATCCCCTACACTTGACCATTGCAATGCCCTCATGTAATGCATTAATTTTAAAGCACGGTTTACATTTTCCATCATAAATAACCCACCTTGGCCTTTATTAAATACTAAATATTAAGGAAAATAAAAAGATAGAAACAAGTATAGAAATCAAAGACTTACATTGGGTTTTTGGCTGCCATGAACGTTTATCATCCTCAAGTTTCACGTTCCCCATACCAAGCTTAAAAACGAGATCATTGTTATTATAAGTTAGCAAACTAACACGAATTCATGTGGGCCAATTATTTACTTAGACTCCCTTATTCCTAGGTGTATCTCTTATATTTTAATTTTGTCTTGAATGATCACGAGGATGCATTGTTTGACTTATTTTGATAGTTATTTAGGCTGAAAATAAAGTGGGACGATTTAATCAATAGTCAGCTAAAGGACAAAATCTTTTAAAACTGCTTCTCGGGACCTCATAAAGTTCATATCTTGGCATAACTCGCTTCACGATTTGAGACCTTTCTCGGACCGATATTTGGCAGTGACTTCATACTTCAAATCTTTGAGAGACGTTCTTGAAATTATGGTCTTCTCTTCATAATAGGAATTTCTTCACTTGAACTTTTTGAGAGATTCTTCATATTTGGACCACGACTTCTTCCTTTTTCTCCAATCTTTATTTGGGATTTTGATATACAACGATCCGCCTCCTTTTAGGACTTGGATCTATTTATCCTCATACCTTGCTAGGGTCTTTTCGGATAGACTTCTCCATGATATTTAGGGGAGTATTTGCTTTTCGTCGTGTGTCTCGATCCTTCATATTGATTTTTGATAAATGATTCTTCACATCACTTTTGGATCTTTAGCAACAAAATATAGCCCTCATGCCTTGTTAGGGCCTTTTCAGACTCGCCAATCTTCGCATCCCGCTTCAATAAGTTATGCCTTGGCTATGAACTCTAATTAATACCGCGCAACTTTTAAACGATCTTGGGCTAGAAGCCAAGTAACTTTTTAAATCGTACAACCTTATTTATTGCAGATATATTTATTAACAAGCGATGGGAGAATAGGCTTATAATCAACTCACATAAATTCACGAAAGAATACCAAACTTATAATTGACTCTATCATCTCTCGTCCTCCACAGTTTAAAATCTCATGGAATGAGACTCGTGTATGCTTAGCCAATTAAATCAAAGTTTTGGGTTTTCGAGTCGCCTATAGGATCTTGCATCTTCTTAGACTCTTTCAAGTTTAGAATTTACGTTTTAAAGTTCCCTTGATAAACGACTCTCTAGGATCAATTATAGGAACTTGCGAAAAGATCTTGTTCTTACTCCGTGAGAGTTAAGATTTTCGCGTTTTAAAGCTCCCTAAATAAAAGCCTAGCAAAACTTGACTTAAACACGTTAAGGATACTAGCTAGAGTAAACTTAGATAAGTAAACTCGGGTTGAGTCAAAATATTCACGACTTTGAAAAATTAAAACAACTTTATTAAAAAAATTTATTCTAGCAAAGAAAGTAAATAACAATAACAAAGGAAAAACTACTAGGCCAAAATAGATCAAAATTTTTGAAAAATGTCGAAAAATTAAATTTTCCGGTTAAAATGAGGACGAATACAAGGCAAAGCCCACTTAACTTCGATAGAAGTCCCCCTATACTTGATATAAACATTGTCCTTAATGTTTAAGCATGTGGGAGTAAACTCCCCTACACTTATGACATTGTGCACTTTGTTTAAATCTTGTTAAGGAAAGGACAACTATAGTGATTTCAATGTGAACATATAAGATATGAAATAATGAATCACGACAGTTTAGGATAGAACCGGGAAGTCGGGTACACAGGATCACGGTTCGTCAAAAGTCATCGAGAATGGATCTTTGAAGCTTTAATCCCTGCACAGAAAACGAAACAAGAAAACAAACACATACGGGGCCCCCCTACACTTATTATGAAAACGGTAAAGGATAGATGAACGGGTTGCCTCCCGAGAAGCGCTTGTTTTTGTTAACCGAGTCACGAGCCTGACTCGACCCAGAACTTAATTCAAGGGAAACGTGGTGAGGGATGGAATCATCTCATGAGAGACGTCCTCACCAAAGTACAACTTCACGCGCTGGCCATAAAATTGGGCCCATTTGGCTGAGAAAGCTCAATGGTGCCATATGGGAAGACTTTGGCGACGGTGAATGAACCAGACCAACGGCTCTTCAACTTGCCCGAGAAGATCTTCAACCGAGAGTTAAAGAGTAAGACTTGATCACCAACGTGGAACTCTCGGTTCTTAATTCTAGCATCATGGATGATCTTGGTCTTCTCCTTGTAGATCAACGAGTTCTCATACGCTTCATTCCTTAATTCATTTAGCTCGTTGAGTTGAATCTTCCGAAGATCGCTGGCTTTGTTGATGTCGAAGTAAGCCCACTTCAAGGCCCAGTATGACTTATGTTCCAGCTCGATAGGGAGGTGGCATGCCTTCCCGTACACAAGACGATAAGGTGTACAACCAATCGGGATCTTATAAGCGGTACGGAAAGCCCACAAAGCATCATCTAACTTATTGGTCCACGAGACACGATGCTCTCCCACAGTACGCTCTAGAATTCGCTTCAATCAACGGTTAGATATCTCGGCTTGACCATTGGTTTGAGGATGATAAGCGGTGGAAAGACGATGATTAACACCATACTTAGCCATGACTCGAGCAAATTGATCATTGCAAAAATGAGTCCCGCGGTCACTGATGATAGCACGAGGAACACCGAATCGAGCAAAAAGCTGCTTTAGAAAGTTCACAACCACCCTCGCATCGTTCGTAGGAAGAGCCTTAGCTTCAACCCATTTAGAAACGTAGTCAACGGCTACAAGGATGTACTTGTTCCCTTTAGATGATGGAAATGGCCCCATAAAGTCGATGCCCCATATATCAAAGATTTCACATTCTTGTATGAAAATTTGAGGCATCTCATCTTTATGTGTGATCTTACCTTGGCGTTGGCAAGCATCACAATTTTAACCATCTCGTGAGCGTCACGATAATGGTGGGCCAATAGAATCAAGAGTCGAAAACTTTCTTCGCGGTGTAGTTGGGACCAAAGTGACCATCGGTGGGTCCTTTATGGAAAGCTTTGAGAATGTCTAAAGCTGCGGGTCCATCAACACATCGACGAATAATCAGATTAGCACATTGTTTGAAGAGATAAGGGTCATCCCAAAAGTAAGTCTTAATATCTTTAAAGAACTTCTTCTTTTGTTGGGATGTTAACCCTTCGATGAGAATACCACCCGCTAAGTAGTTTGCAATGTCCGCAAACCACGGAGTGTCATCAAGATTGGAATTGATAGACATTAAGGCCTCACGGGGAAAAGAGTCATGGATCTCTTGATTCGGATGATCCCCTTGATAAGGATCCTCAAGTCTACTTAGATGATCCGCGGCTAGGTTTTCGGCTCCCTTATTGTCACGAATTTTAATGTTGAATTCTTGAAGGAGCAAAACCCAACGAAGAAGTCTTGGCTTAGAATCTTGCTTAGTTAACAAGTACTTCAACGCGGAATGATCGGTGTACACAATGGTGGTGGAAAGAACGAGATAGGGGAGGAACTTCTCAAAAGCATACACTACAGCTAAAAGCTCTTTTTCGGTAGTGGTATAATGCAATTGAGCCCCCGTCATTGTCTTGCTAGCATAATGGAGTGGTTGGAAGTGTTTGTTCACTCTTGGGCCCAAAACCGCTCCAATAGCAAAATCGCTAGCATCACACATCATTTCAAAAGTTAGCTCCCAATTAGGGGTAACCAAGACCGGTACCTTAGTTAGCTTGTCCTTAAGAAGATTGATGGATTCAAGACACTCTTTAGAAAAGATAAAAGGAGTATCTTTTTTCCAAGAGGTGGGTCATCGGGCGAGCGATTTTAGAGAAATCCTGAATGAATCGACGATAGAAGCCCGCATGACCAAGGAAACTTCTCACACCCTTCACGGTTGAAGGTGGAGGTAATTTGGCTATGACATCCACTTTAACACGGTCCACTTCAAGACCGGCTTTGGAGATTTTATGTCCAAGCACAATGCCTTCTTTTACCATGAAATGGCATTTTTCCCAATTCAGAACAAGGCGAGTGTCTTCACACCGCTTAAGCATGCGTTCCAAACTGGCAAGACAAGTAGAGAAGGAATCACCATAGACCGAGAAATCATCCATGAAGACTTCCATAGTTTCTTCAACCATGTCATGGAAGATAGCCATCATACACCTTTGGAAAGTCCAAGGAGCATTGCATAAGCCGAAAGGTATTCATTTGTAAGCAAATGTTCCATAAGGACAAGTGAATGTGGTTTTATCTTGGTCTTGGGGATCGATGGGTATTTGAAAATAACCCGAGAAACCGTCTAAAAAGCAGTAATAGTCATTACCCGCTAGACGTTCAAGCATTTGGTCCATGAAAGGAAGGGGAAAATGATCCTTTCTCGTAGCATCATTGAGTTTGCGATAGTCTATACAAACTCTCCACCCTGTAACGAGACGAGTAGGAATCAACTCATTGTTTTCATTGGGCACAACAGTGATTCCGCCTTTCTTAGGCACACAATGGACCGAACTAACCCATGGTGAATCCGAGATAGGATAGATCATGCCCGCATCAAGAAGTTTGATAACCTCTTTTTTGATAACGTCATGGATCTTGGGATTCACCATTCGTTGGCTTTGAATAGTAGGTTTAAAATCGTCCTCCATGAGAATTTTATGTGTGCAAAAGTGAGGATCAATTCCACGAATATCAGAGATTTTCCATGCAATCGCTTTCTTATGATTCTTTAGCACGGTAATAAGTCGGGATATTTCTTCTCCTTTCATGTCCTTTGCGATGATGACGGGTGATTTGTTGTTGTCGGTAAGGAACACATATTCAAGATGAGACGGTAGATCCTTAAGCTCCAAATCCGGAGGATTTTTGATGGACGGCGTTTTCAAATTCGAATAATTGATAGAGATATCCTTAGGAGATGATGGAGAATTATGGTCCTCATTGAGAAGTTTCTCAATGGTATGAATGTCTTCATCCCAATTGGAGGGAGAATCGTCATATTGCAAATCCACATCTCCCATAATTGCTTCAAAGTCTTTGAAAATGAAATCACTTTCTCCAAATGGAGTTAGTGATGGAGCAAGAGAGCCAACTGTCTCAACAGTGGGTAGAGAAGAAGAACCACTTTTACAAGCGTCTTTAAAATGTTCTTCACAAGCCTCATCAAGAACGTCAATGAAATTAACGCTCTCGTTTTCAGAAGGATGCTTAGAAAGTTTACCCATGTTGAAGATGATTTTATCATCACCAACTCTCATGATTAATTCGCCCGCGGCTACATCACAGCTTATTCTTAATGGGCCAATAAGCCCATTAAGCTATAAGCCAATGCCATAAGCTCTGATTGAACACACAACATCTTATTGAGATTCTAAACAGATTTGCAAAAAGAAATTTTGAAAAAGCTCAAGTAATAAGCCAGAACTTTGAAGAGAACTTTTTCACTAAAAGACAAAATAGTCGGGTTTGAGTTCTAGAGGGTTTCAAAAGCTGATTCTTTTTGCAAAAGCTCACAAATAGCTTAACTAAGAATAATCAAAAAGAAAAATCACAAAAGTCAAGTAGATTAAGCTGTAGAAGCAAATAAGCTGGATACAAAAGCCAAATAAGCTAGTTTTCTAGCAAAAGCTTAACCACAAGAGCTGTAACTTCTCAAATATGATAATAAGCTAAGAAAAATGACACCTATCACAAAAACCATGTTGTTGCATGTACCAATAAGCTGTTCTGAAAAATAAGCCAAATTGTGCTTATTTGACCAAAAGTCAAAGTCCACCAAACTTAACCAAAATTGCCAGGGATTGTTTATGAGCTTGTTTTAAGCAACTTTTGTGAAGAACTCAAGGCTGAGTCCTTGTGAATCAAGTGGCCAGTTAGCCAAATGACAATAGATTTTGGACAAATTAGGCCAATAAGCCAGTTGGCTTATAAGCACTCAAATAAGCAAACCAAATATCCAAATATCCTCACAAGCAGCACAGTAACAAGATTCAAGCAACTAAACAGCAAGACATACACTAGAATAACAAATGCAAAGCCAAAATGAGGGTGTCACTTTGTTGATGCAAATGACCACTTCAGCCAACTTCTATAAGCTCTAGCAACCACAATAAGTCACAAAAATCAACAAACAGATATTGCACAGATAGCTTATCACTTAAACTCTTCCCAAACCAAAAATCAGAATCTAGATCCAACAAACAAAGATTTTATTGGATCTGATGTGTTTGACCAAATTCAAACCAATATTTTCATATTTTTTCAAAACTAGCAAAACCTTTTCCAAACCTTTTGAGACTTAACCAATAGCCAAAACCTGTGACAAATGACTTGTTTAAAGTGTCCAAACCCAAAGAACCAAGGGCACAAGGTCACAAGGCCTTTTGATCCCAAAAACCAAACAACCTTGTTTTATCCCCTTTTCAAACAAACTCTTTGATTATACACACAACCTACTGATTTTATGATCCAAATAGCTCAACTAGGTGACACTAAGCAGATCTAAGCAATAAAACACAAAGGACAACCACAAATACTCCAAATCACATAGCAATCATCATAACAGACTTAAACACAAAAATTTAGAGGAAACTTTAAAGAAACTTATACCTATCCCCCACAACTTCCTAGGGGGATCAGCAATGCTCCTTGGACCACTCTCAACAACTAGAGAGTGACCAAGGTACTTGAACAAAGGAGATGGTAAGAAGCCTTGGTTTATGGTTCAAAGCAGAACCTCAAGTACTTGAGTTCTTCAACACAAGCAACAAACAACCTATCCAAATGTTGATAAACCTTCACTAGCTTGGTGTCAACAAGCTTGTAAAGGCTTATAGCTTTTGGTAGGGGTTAAGACAGTTAAAAATAAGCAAACAGAACAATGATTTCAAGCTTTTTTCAAACTTGAAAACCTTACCAAACCAAAACGTACTTGAATCCAAAGATCAATACAGCTTTATAACATCAAATGGAACTCAGAATCACTCTTAAACAATACCAACTTTTAAAAACATAAAAAAGGAATTACAATTTCTTAAAAATACCAAACCTTTATAAATTTTAAAAAGGGATTACAATGTTTAAAGAGTAAAACTGGAACAAGGCTCTCTCACATGTTGAGGAGTCCTTATATAGGCCACAAGGGCTGAGATTACAATGAAAACCCTAGCTACAAAGTCTCTAAAATACCCTTGAGTCTTCTAGATGTTTGAGGTGATATGAGCTGTCCCATTTGATCCTAGACGTCCATTTTAGCTTTGTGACCAAGCAAGGAGTGTGGGCGGTTGATTTGGCCATGTGGCATTCCTTGGAGAGGAAGTTGTCACATGATTGGTTGAAGGCTGAATGGGGTGGGGTCCTTGAGTGGAGTGGTGTGAGTTTTCAAGTGTGGGATGTGTTCGTGTGAAGTTTAATCAAAAGTGGGTAAGGGTAATTTGATTTTACCCTTTGTTAAGTGGAAGTAAAATCTGGGGCGAGGATGGTGAATAGTAACTCATTTGATCCGTTATTGTAGGAGTGTGATTGTGTTTGGCGCAATTCTTTTTTGAAAGTTTAATTTGCCTACTTCTAGCCCTTGCCTTTTGGTGAAAGTTGTAAACAAGGTTTTTCAGCCCACAAAACGATTTTCCTTTGTTAATAAAGTTTACAATTTCATGTTTTGGCCACCAAACTTTGTAACAAGGGTTTTAAGGGTTCGTTTTGAACATTTCTTGATTTCCAAGGACTGATCTTGTACCATTTTGAACTTTGAAGGTCTTCATTTGATGTTTGATATCATGGAGGACTATTTTTGACAATTTTGAATCTTGAGGGACTAATCTTGTAATTTTGACAAACTTAAGGGACCAAACTTGTAATTATGAATATACAAGGGTGTTAAGTGTCATTTCTTCATAAATGAGGGATCATTCTTGTACATGTTCAATACTTCAAGAACTTTTCTTTGAGAAATCTATAACTAGGGCCCGGTTCATTGTGCGGCTTCGTTTCTCGTGTTCGTTTTTCCTTGTTTCTTGTGATCTTTTGTCTTTTTTCACGATATCTAGGGATGGCAAAAGCACCCGCGCCCGATGGATAAAACCGAAACCCGAACCGATTGGGTTGGGTTCAGATTCAGGTTGGCGCGTTTGGATGTGGGTTCGGGTTGGGATATTTTATTTTTCGCGGGTTCGGGTTCGGGTTTTACTAATACCCGCCCCGTTTACCCGTATACGTACCCGTTTACCAAAATACATATCGTTTATTGCTATTTTATATAATTTTTAAATTTGTTCGAAATAGTAGACGAAGATTATTGAACAAATGAAATGCTTATATTAGTTACATTTTGCATACATTAAAATGTTTGTGATCAAGCATATTTCGATTTTGTAACTTTAAATAAAACAATGATGAACATAAGAAAATGATGCATGAAGTAGTCTATAAAGCAAGGTTTATTAAAAATCTTTTGTATGGGCGAAGGTAAACGCCTATGGGTCGGTTCACCAAAACTGACATAACGAGGGTGGATGCCTATGGATCGGTCCACCAAAACAAAATAGTTTGAATAAAAGCACATGCGACTAAATATAGCCAGTCCTGTACCAACAATTAGTTAGTCAAAATACCTGCAACAATAATACATGAAAATAAATAAGTGAAAATCAACTGTCAAAATTAACATTACTTGGGTTGAGTCCATATTAGCCAAGGTTCACAAGGAAACATCATGCATAAAACAATGACACATAACTAAGTATGGGTGACGGTTTTTCAATCCATATTAGTAAAAACAATACCAATGAAAACATCATGGTCAAAACAACAAGGTGCCAAATATATCAATACGTGGAATAACAAGAGTCGGCTTAGGAAGCTCCTAGTAACTACCCACTAGTCACAGGTCAAGTCTTAGAGCCTACAAGTCGAAACCTTGGGCTCTGATACCATAATTGTAACACCCCACTTTGATAAGTGGACCGTTAAGTGTATTTATGGCGTGTTATCAAAGTATGCAAGGTAATATGTACTAAAACATACATGACCAAAAGGGAAAAACCGAAATCAAACATCGGTTCCCAAACATAAGCCCAAAACATAAGTAAAGTAAATGAAATGAGAAGGACAGCACAAGTGTCCAAACAAGCATAAGTATAAGAAGGTAAAAGGAGAAGAAGTCTAAGGCAACTTCCATCCTATGCACGTCCTTAATAACTATGTTTTCACTTAGTTATGAAAGTTCGTTGAATCCGATCTTTTCTAATTGATTACCGTTAATTAGTGCGACTCAGTCGTTCTTGGTGGAAAATAAAATGGGTTGTTTGATTATCTATTTTAAACTAAAAGTAAATATGAAAATGTCGTTGAGTAAAAATAAAGCTTTAAAAATTAAACTAAAAATTACTAGAAAAACACTTGGTAAAAATAGAGATTTTGGGAAGCGTGCAATTTTTAGAAATTAAAATGTAATGAACTTGAAACTTAAAACTTTATAAAACTTAAAAACTTAAACTATCGGAATAATAATAAACCCAATCTGTTGGAATAATGCAATCAAACCCATCGGAATATCAAAGTAAAGTCCATCGGAATGTAACAAAGTTGAATCTATCGGAATGTATGTCTATCGGAATGTTCAGATCGGAATAATAGAAACACTTCTGTCGCAATACACTACTATCGAAATGTCCAGATCGGAATACAAGGTTCAATCTGGTCGGAATGTTGTTAACAAAATTTGGGCAGCGTTTCGACTAGAAATAACCTTAAGACCCGTCGGAATATGTGATCGCAATGAGCGATCGCAATCCCGATCAGAATAAGGGGGAAAAACCTTAGATCGCAAAGTAGAACCACAAGGGTTATTGCGATACAAACAAGCTGCCGTCGGAATGTGTAAACCCTCAATATTGCGATGAACACCAAATAATCCAAAAATGGAGATAAGCTAAAGTCTCAATAAGCAGTTCCAATAAGTATACTAAACCGAATCTTAAACAACTCAATAAACATTAATTTGAAGACTTTTAAAATCCAAAATAGCAAACTTTATGAATCGAACCTTTTAAAAACACTAAACTTTTTAAGAAAATCGAAAAGCAATAAGCTATATATATGAAATAAGCCAATAAGCACAACAAGCTTATAGCATATACCATATAAAAGCTTAGTAAGGAATCAAAAGATTAACTTTTTAATCACTAAAACATAAAAATCATACACGAAGTATAAAAATTCGGATCAAAATCAAAGTGAAATCAAGAAAGGTAGACAGAGATAAAAGATTAAAAGCTTAAACTTGAACTTTTGATTAATGAAACTCTAATACAAAGATTAAACAAAGCTTAACTTGAAAGAAAAGATGAAGTTTAGTGAGAGAACACTTTCTCTCTCTAAAATGAAAACTAAAGAAAGGAATATAACTAGCTAAAAAACTAACACCCTCCTAATGTGTCATTAGGAGGGTATATATAGGGAGTGGGGAATGCATGTGTGCTTCCTTCTTTCATTCTTTTCTTCTCGACTCGATTTAAATTCTTTGTCTTTCTCGACGTCGTCTCGGGATTTGTCGATGTAAATTAAACTTGTCTAGTAATTTTCTTCTTCTATTAGACTTGACTTCTTCGACTACATTAAAATTCCGTCTTTAGAATTTTTCTTAGATAAATCTTTAGAATAGGCCTTGGACTTCCGTTCTTTTTGCACTCTTGATCTTTTGACTTCGTCTTTTCTCGTTTTCTTTGATAAAAGCCCGTGAAAGCCCGTGTTTTCTTCCTTTTTCATCTTTTGGTCCTAAAGCACAATAAAAACACAAACCACGCATAATTCTGACTTTTACGACATAAAATACACGTTTTGGTCTTGTTATTATTGGAAATAAGTGGTAAAAGGATAAGTGTTTTCACACTTATTAAATCCCCTACACTTGACCATTGCAATGCCCTCATGCAATGCATTAATTTTAAAGCACGGTTATTTTACATCATAAATAACCCACCTTGGCCTTTATTAAATACTAAACATTAAGGAAAATAAAAAGATAGAAACAAGTAAAGAAATCAAAGAATTACATTGGGTTTTTGGCTGCCATGAACGTTTATCATCCTCAAGTTTCACGTTCCCCATACCAAGCTTAAGAACGAGATCATTGTTATTATAAGTTAGCAAACTAACATGAATTCATGTGGGCCAATTATTTACTTAGACTCCCTTATTCCTAGGTGTATCTCTTATATTTTAATTTTGTCTTGAATGATCACGAGGATGCATTGTTTGACTTATTTCGATAGTTATTTAGGCTGAAAATAAAGTGGGACGATTTAATCAATAGTTAGCTAAAGGACAAAATCTTTTAAAACTGCTTCTCGGGACCTCATAAAGTTCATATCTTGGCATAACTCGCTTCACGATTTGAGACCTTTCTCGGACCGATATTTGGTAGTGACTTCATACTTCAAATCTTTGAGAGACGTTTTTGAAATTATGGTCTTCTCTTCATAATAGGAATTTCTTCACTTGAACGTTTTGAGAGATTCTTCATATTTGGACCACGACTTCTTCCTTTTTCTCTAATCGTTATTTGGGATTTTGATATACAACGATCCGCCTCCTTTTAGGACTTGGATCTATTTATCCTCATACCTTGCTAGGATCTTTTCGGATAGACGTCTCCATGATCTTTAGGGGAGTATTTGCTTTTCGTCGTGTGTCTCGATCCTTCATATTGATTTTTGATAAATGATTCTTCACATCACTCTTGGATCTTTAGCAACAAAATGTAGCCCTCATGCCTTGTTAGGGCCTTTTCGGACTCGCCAAGTAACTTTTCAAATCGTACAACCTTATTTATTGCAGATATATTTATTAACAAGCGATGGGAGAATAGGCTTATAATCAACTCACATAAATTCACGAAAGAATACCAAACTTATAATTGACTCTATCATCTCTCGTCCTCCACAGTTTAAAATCTCAAGGAATGAGACTCGTGGATGCTTAGCCAATTAAATCAAAGTTTTGGGTTTTCGAGTCGCCTATAAGATCTTGCATCTTCTTAGACTCTTTCAAGTTTAGAATTTACGTTTTAAAGTTCCCTTGATAAACGACTCTCTAGGATCAATTATAGGAACTTGCGAAAAGTTCTTGTTCTTACTCCGTGAGAGTTAAGACTTTCGCGTTTTAAAGCTCCCTAAATAAAAGCCTAGCAAAACTTGACTTAAACACGTTAAGGATACTAGCTAGAGTAAACTTAGATAAGTAAACTCGGGTTGAGTCAAAATATTCACGACTTTGAAAAATTAAAACAACTTTATTAAAAATTTTATTCTAGCAAAGAAAGTAAATAACAATAACAAAGGAAAAACTACTAGGCCAAAATAGATCAAAATTTTTGAAAAATGTCGAAAAAATAAATTTTCCGGTTAAAATGAGGAAAAATACAAGGCAAAGCCCACTTAACTTCGATAGAAGTCCCCCTACACTTGATATAAACATTTTCCTTAATGTTTAAGCATGTCGGAGTAAATTCTCCTACACTTATGACATTGTGCACTTTGTTTAAATCTTGTTAAGGAAAGGACAACTATAGTGATTTCAATGTGAACATATAAGATATGAAATACTAAATCACGACAGTTTAGGATAGAACCGGGAAGTCGGGTACACGGGATTACGGTTCGTCAAAAGTCATCGAGAATGGATCTTTGAAGCTTTAATCCCTGCATAGAAAAAGAAACAAGACAACAAACACATACGGGCCCCCCTACACTTATTATGAAAATGGTAAAGGATAGATGAACGGGTTGCCTCCCGAGAAGCGCTTGTTTTTGTTAACCGAGTCACGAGCCTGACTCGACCCAGAACTTAATTCAAGGGAAACGTGGTGAGGGATGGAATCATCTCATGAGAGACGTCCTCACCAAAGTACAACTTCACGCGCTGGCCATAAAATTGGGCCCATTTGGCTGAGAAAGCTCAATGGTTCCATATGGGAAGACTTTGGCGTCGGTGAATGAACCAGACC
This sequence comes from Glebionis coronaria, assembly GCA_025667525.1. Taxonomy (NCBI): domain Eukaryota; kingdom Viridiplantae; phylum Streptophyta; class Magnoliopsida; order Asterales; family Asteraceae; genus Glebionis; species Glebionis coronaria. The sequence continues at coordinate 70,968,062 of CM046882.1, read as the reverse complement.
AACGGCTCTTCAACTTGCCCGAGAAGATCTTCAACCGAGAGTTAAAGAGTAAGACTTGATCACCAACGTGGAACTCTCGGTTTTTAATTCTAGCATCATGGATGATCTTGGTCTTCTCCTTGTTGATCAACGAGTTCTCATACGCTTCATTCCTCAATTCATTTAGCTCGTTGAGTTGAATCTTCCGAAGATCCTTTGCGATGATGACGGGATTTTTCTTCTTCTTTAAAGTCCTTTGCGATGATGACGGGTGATTTGTTGTTGTCGTCAAGGAACACATATTCAAGATGAGGCGGTAGATCCTTAAGCTCTAAATCCGGAGGATTTTCGATGGACGGCGTTTTCAAATTCGAATCATTGATAGAGATATCCTTAGGAGATGGTGGAGAATTATGGTCCTCATTGAGAAGTTTCTCAATGGTACGAATGTCTTCATCCCAATTGGAGGAAGAATCGTCATATTGCAGATCCACATCTCCCAAAATTGCTTCAAAGTATTTGAAAATGAAATCACTTTCTCCAAATGGAGTTAGTGATGGAGCAAGAGAGGCAACGGTCTCAACAGTGGGTAGAGAAGAAGAACCACTTTTACAAGAGTCTTTAAAATGTTCTTCACAAGCCTCATCAAGAACGTCAATGAAATTAATGCTCTCATTTTCAGAAGGCTGCTTAGAAAGTTTACCCATGTTGAAGATGATTTTATCATCACCAACTCTCATGATTAATTCGCCTGCGACTACATCAATGAGAGTGCGACCGGTCCTTAAGAATGGACTTCCGAAGATTAATGGAACACGGGGATCCATCTCGTAGTCAACGACAACAAAATCCGCCGGAAAGGTGAATTTGTCGACACCGACGAAGACGTCTTCGGCTATCCCTACCGGATAAGCAACCATACGGTTAGCTAATTCCAATGTCATTCGGGTGGGGACTAGCTCGGGTAGAGATAATTGTTTCTAAACACTTAATGGCATTAAGTTGATACTAGCACCTAGATCGGCAAGGGCCATACAATTCTCTACCCCGGGGAAGTTGCAAGGAATCAAGAAACGACCCGGATCACCAAGTTTGGTTGGTAATTTCCTTAAGAGGACTGAAGAGCAATTCTCATTAAGTTGGGTTTGAGTGATATCAAGGAGTTTCTCCTTATCACTGAGAAGATCTTTAAGAATTTTCACATACTTCGGCATGTGAGCGAGAGCCTCAGTAAAGGAGATATTGAAATTCAGTTGTTTAAACATTTTAAGAAAGTTAGAAACCTGAATATCATCCTTGTTCTTCAATTTCTCTTTCCTCAACCTTGAGGGATAAGGTATATTGAGTTGAGATGAAGGTTTTGGTATGGAATTCTCACTCACATCCTTGGGTGGTGGAGGGGTGGAAGTAGAAGGTGGAGTAACTGGAGAAGGGGACTCGTTTTCCTTTGTCACAATCACCGGTGTAGGTGTAGGAATCTCGGGTTCCTTTAAACCTTTGCCACTTCGGGTGGTGATTGCTTTCATCTCCCCTCTTGGATTAGCAACGGTGTTACTCGGAAGAGAACCCGAACCATAGGCTTGATTACTTGGGAAAAAACTAGCCATCATATCCCTTAAGTTATTTGTTTGATTGTTCAAAGAGTTTCTCATGTCGGCTTGAAGAGCATTCCCTTGTTTCGCCATGTCATTCCTTAGCTCGGCTCAAATATCGTTCCCTTGTTTTTCCATGTCACCATTCAAGTTAATGAATTGGCTTTAAAGATTCGTCACCATCTCTCTATTGGTCCTTATGTAAGTTTCAAGGTCTTGGTTCAATGCCGTGGGTTGATTAGGATGTGGGGCTTGGTAAGCTGAATTATTTCCTTGAGGTGGATATGGGTTTCTTTGGGATTGATATTGATTGGTAGCTCGAGGTTGGCTTTGATTGTTGCGGTTGAAATTGTTTTGGTTTTGGTTTTGAGGGGAAAATTCGGGTGGAGATAGATAGTTATTCGAACGATAACTAAGCAAATTGCGGTCACCTTGAGGACGTGCTTGATAGCCTCCCATAGAAAAGTTACCGTTGGCGGCATACACATTTCCTGGAGTGTCTTGAGTATAAGGACAATCAGTGTATGAATGAGAATCCCCGCAAATCTCACAAGACGTTGCTACATCTTTAGCTTGTTGAAATTGGTTAGTGGCTAAAAGTTCAATCTTTTTGCTCATTTCGACTATTACGTGGGACATTTCGGTAATATCAGGGTTTGAAGATGTAGAAGAAACATTGACTCTCGGGTTTGATCTTGAGGATGCGAATGAATCCCAATTTTTGTGGTGAGTGGTCATGTTCTCAATCAGCTCTCTACACTCCTCAGGTCTTCTCTTCATGAATGTACCACCGGCGGCAGCATTAATCGTATCACGATCACGAAAGTTAAAACATTATAGAAAGTATCAATCAAAGTAACAAGTAGCATGTTATGGTTTGGACAACGGTCGATCAAAACATTATAGCGTTCCCAATCATCGAAAAGCGACTCATCGGGTTCTTGTGTGAATCCACTTATTTGGTTGCGAAGACTAGTGACCATGGATGGTTGAAAGTAGCGCGAAAATTTTTTTTGAGTCATGTCATCCCATGTTTGAATTGAGTTTTTGGGAAGACGATCAAACTATTTTTCGGCATGATGGGATAAAGTATGTGGAAAAAGGTGAAGGCGAAGAAAATCCATGGAAGCACCGGGAAGTTTCATGCTTTGGGTGATTGTAATGAACTTGTCGAGATGTTTGTTGGCATCATCATCCGGTAATCCGCTAAACGGGCAAGCGTTTTGAAATTACTGGATCATGTGATGCTTCAACGAAAATTCAGGAGCCGTGATTTGCATCGACGCAATCGGTCCTCCGCTTCCGTTCATGGTGGGTTGACAAAGTTCCTCCATTGTTCGTAAATCAGGCGGGGGAACATTGTTGTTGTTGTTATTGTTATTCAAATTGGGTAGAGGTGGGTTGTTATTGTTGTTATGCACACCAGCCATATCTAAATCTTCACGAGTCTCAGGCTCAGAATAATTTGAAGATCTAGTACGCATACACCTGCAAAAGAAAAAGATACCAAAGAAACAGAGAATATATATATAATCTTTTTGGTGCAAAACTTAGGAAAAGAAATGCTTTTATGATTTTTTTTAATATTTTTGTATTTTTGAAATTTTTTTAATTTTTATGGATTTTTGAAATTTTTTATATTTTAAAATAACGTTCCTAAAAGAACGGATCCCAAAATCCAACGCGTCTCTCACTAAAAATCGTTAATCTTAACAAAAAGAGCCGACAGCGGTGCCATTTAATAACTATGTTTTCACTTAGTTATGAAAGTTCGTTGAATCCGATTTGTTGTCCTATATTATTTAGATGATTAATGATAGAAAATAGATGAAAAGAGATGGATTCCTAGAGAGAGAAAGTAGTGAGAGAAAGTAGAGAGAGAGATGATTAACTTGGTGAACATTAGATTAGAATAAGATTTGTTACAAATGACCATCCACCCTGCTAACATGCTAGGAGGGTAGTATATATAGTCCACCCACATGCGGACTTTAATGGGCTATATATTGGGCCGGGCTTGTCTTTTGGACTTTAATTAGTTTAAATCCAAGTCCGTAAACCACGACTAATTAACTACTTATTACAACGTTCTAATTAATGTTACAATAATAACCTATGACCGAACATTCTTGTTTGACTCAATATTTTGAGGCTAGCAATCTCCCCCAACGTGAGGTCATTCCTCTTCGATATTTGGAGTCCAATGGAGATTTATAAATTTCGTCATAAATGAGTCTTGAATGTGTAACAGTAGTTTTTGTTCCTTCATGCTGTGATCTTTGAGCATTTGTCATTGTCTTTCGACTTAGTCTTTTATCTTGAGATCTTCAAATCATTCTTGACTTGTCCTTGCCATTTTGCGATCTTGTGTCTTTATCCACATGCTCACACTATTAATTGTTGAATAAGTCTTTGGGCATGAGTATGTGGTTTTGAATCTTTGACTTTGCTGAGTACACCGTGATGCCACATTCTTGAGACAAAACATAGACACGGACTGAATGGCTTTGACATTCGTCCTAAATCGGTAGCGTTTTACCTCTGGTCGGTGAAGACCGTTATACGATATTAAATACCGTACCTGTGATTAGGTAGATTCAATTAAGAATCTCCTTGACAGGGTTTCGCGACTGTACTAGCCGTTCTCTTTACTCGACCGTCTCAAAGCAAGACTGCGAACATAAAGAGTGAATCAATTGGATAAATATCCGCTTGATTAAAGTCGTCAATTCAAATTCCTGGAAAAAGTTTGATTCATTATGAATCTTACCATTGTTGCTTTCCAGGTGACACAAGTTTGATTCATTAGAGTCTCACAAGTCACCTACCGTAGCGCTGTTTGATGTTGACGCTAGAAGGATTTCCATTCGTCACTGTGAATACTAATGAATATCACTCTGAATGTTCTGGCAAGACCATAAAGATATTGCGTAGAAACCTGAAACGAGTTTGAATCAATTCAGAATCAAACCATTGTTGCTTTTCAGTTTTACATATGTTCAATTCATAAAGAATCTTGCATATGACCTACCACAGTGCTGTTTGATGTTAACACTGGAAGGATTTCCACTCATCATTGTGAATACTAAGTAGTATCACTCTGAGTGTTCTAGCAATATCGCAAGGATATAGCGTAGGACTCTCTTGATCTTCATCTGTGTGTCCTAACGAGATTTGATTGATCTCTTGGCTCTAGACTCGATTTGTGCACTTTTTTAGTGGTTGGAGGCTGGAGCAGATGCCACCTATTCAATATCAACTATCTCGGAGTGAGAAAGTCAATAGAAGTCGTGTTGATCTCCGTGACAATAAAACAAACTTCTTTTGAGAGAAGCCTGAGTAGCTAGGAAAGGGTTGTGCTTCACATCACTGGGTCCATGATGAGTTGTCTTCATGATGTGTTGACCCGGTTTCTGCCTAAGTTGTATGGAGGGCTTCTTTCTTTAGACCCTTTATCCTTACATTTCTTTTTCATTCTTCAACCCCTTCAATGCTTACCAAGACATCATTAATAGCACCTTGTTGTGATTGTTCCAGTGCTATCATCAGTACTTAGTCGGCATTCAGCTTCGTTCACATTCTACTCCATCTCTCCTAAGGACTTCTAATAATCTATTGGATTGTCCCTGGGAAGATCCCTCCGGTTCTGGTTGGATCATAGGACTTAACCTAACCACCCTTTTGACACCAATAATTTAAGTAGACATTTTGCACATGTGGGTAAGAGTTAAAGTGCTTGAGTCTTTAGATCATATTTTAATCACATTTTCTCTCCTATCTCTAATATATAAAATCTTTTGATATTAGAGATACCAAATTTGATTAAAATATATTTTGAAAAACTAGTCTTGAAAATCTTCAGGAGAAAAATGTGTCAAACTTTAGCATGAATTTTGGAACGCTCCCCCTCAAAAATTGATCCAATTGAATTGTCATTTCGAGGAAAGGAGTTGTTGAACACACAATTTTTGAAAGATTTTGAATATCATTGAGAAATTCTTGAAAAAATTGTGTTCAACGCTTTTTGAAAAATCAATTCTTTTTGACGAAAAAGTTTTTCTAAAGCATAAACTTGAGTTCATGGACTTTGAATGTCTTGACGTATCCACTCAAGTGTAAGAAGATTTCTCTTCTTTTGCTGAGGGTAAGAGCACGAAATCGTACACTCCCCCGTGAATATTGATCCGGGTTGCAATCTGAAAGTGATTACAAGCCATTGTGTTGAGCTCAAAACGTTGAATGTTTTGTGACAAGCTCAACCCAAGATAGATTGCTCTACCCGTTGTTGGAAATATTGTCCAAAATAGACAATTTCCTTTTGAAAAGATAGAAATGACATGTTTTGAAAAATATTTACAACTTTCATTCGAGCTTTATGTACACACCCGTGTCGTTATTGAGCGACATTTCTAGGTACGTTCATATTATCGATACTGAAAGACATGTCGAGAAGAATATTTTTGGATTATCAAAGATTTTTTAATTTTGTTTTTTTCTTTTTCATTAATATTTACTGGTAGATGTTTGATAGATGAATCAAGCAGGCTTCTTTGCCAGAACCTCCAGTTCTGCTGGAGTCAAACATCTCATACCAATTTGCCTAACTAGATACGCAAACCTCTCTTTCGAAAGAGCTTTTGTAAACAAGTCAGCTAATTGGTAATCAGTTCCAACAAAGTATAATTCAACAATACCCTTTTCAACTTGTTCCTTTATGAAGTGATATCTGACATCAATGTGCTTCGTGCGGGAATGCTGTACCGGATTGCAGGAGATGGCTATGGCCGACTTTGAGTCACAGTACATAGGTACTTTATCAAAATGGAAGCCATAATCCGAGAGTTGTGTTCTCATCCAAAGAACTTGAGCACAACACGCAGATAGAGACACATACTCCGCTTCGGCTGCTGAAAGTGACGTGCAATCCTGCTTCTTGGAAGACCATCCCACAAGCTTGTCTTGACCTAGAAATTGTGCACCACCAGAAGTACTTTTACGTGTATCAAGACACCCTGCATGATCAGAATCTGAATAGGCCGCTAGAAAGAAACCGGTTTCCCTCGGATACCAGAGTCCCATGTGAATGGTATTCTTAAGGTACCGAAAGATCCGTTTAACCTCCTTGAGGTGCTTTTCAGTTGGTTGTGCTTGATATCGTGCACAATAACATGTAACATGATGAATATCAGGTCTGCTTGCTGTCAAGTACATGAGGGACCCGATCATAGAACGATATCTCGTTTGATCTATGGGTAATCCCTCCAAATTAGCATCTAGGGATGTGGTTGATAAAGGTGTCCCAACGGGGTCACATGATGTCATACCATGCTTTGTGATTATCTCTTTACAATACTTAGCTTGGTTAATAAAGATACCACTTGGGGATTGGTGAACTTGAATTCCTAGAAAGAATTTTAGTTCGCCCATCATAGACATTTCAAATCTGCTGTGCATTACTTTTTCAAACCATTTTGAAAGTTTTGGGGTTTGTAGACCCGAAAATAATGTCATCCACATAAATTTGCACAAGCAAAATGTCATCCCCATATATATAAGTGAACAAAGTTAAATCAATGGAACCTTTTGAGAAACCTTTGGAGACCAGAAATTTCGAGAGCTCGTCGTACCACGCCCTTGGAGCTTGCTTGAGTCCATAAAGTGCTTTGTGGAGACGATACACCTTGTCAGGATAATTAGGATTGACGAATCCTTCCGGTTGCGTGACATAAACTTCTTCCTTCAAAGGACCGTTAAGAAATGCCGTCTTTACGTCCATTTGATAAACGATGAATCCCTTATGTGCAGCATAAGCAAGGAAAATCCTGACCGCTTCCATTCGAGCTACTGGTGCAAATGATTCTACAAAATCAATACCCACTTTCTGTCCATACCCTTTAGCCACGAGCCTAGATTTATTCTTGATGATCGTGTTTTCTTCATCCATCTTGTTTTTCCAGATCCATCGAAGATTTAATGGTGTTACATCGTATGGTCTGTCAACAAGTTCCCAGACTTTAAGTCTTTTAAATTGTTGAAGTTCATCCGTCATCGATTCAATCCAAGCATGATCAGCCATGGCTTCTTTGATGTTTTTCGGTTCGGCTGAACTCACGGCGAGTGCGAACATACAAACATCGCAATCGGTGTGAAGCTGTCGTCTTGTACGAACGGGCTGTGAAGGGTTTCTAATTACATGAACCAAAGGATGATCTCGGGTCCAATGATGTGTTGAAGGATGTCGTTGATAGAACGTATGCATATTTGACGGATCAACATGGCGAGTAGAAGACTCTCCAGTTTCGTGTACCGGTGTACCGAATGGGTTGATAAATTCGTCTTCATCAGATAATGCATTGTCTGCTTGATTTGTGTTCTCTACGGCAATGACAGTAGTTGTGGATGTTGTAGGATCGATTGTTGAAATGATATTCTGAGGAGGTACATCTGCAGCAACCTATGTTGAAATAGATGAAGTTGTATCCGGTTGTTGACGATGATCGGTATCATCATTCTTATCATGAGTGACAGCGGAAGACTTCGATACAACTTGTTTCTCCCCCGTGAAATATTCATCATACATTGGTCCATATAACATTTCCAACTCTTCAATTGTGTTTCGACTGTCATATCAGCTCTAGGAACATGTTTTGGAACCAGCGTTGAACTTGACGGTTCATTGCTGTGGTCTTGAGTTCCGAGTTCTGTGCGGTTGTGAACGGAAGTCGTTTGTCGTTGTGGATCGGGACTTAAACTGTTTTGTTCAAGTGCCATTTCTTGTAATTCATCAAATCGGATATGAATAGTCTCGACAATCAATTTTGTTCTCTTTTTGTACACTATATATCCCTTAGACTGAGTTGCATATCCCACAAGAATACATGCATCAGCTTTCTCTTTCATCTTATCCAAATTTTCACCATCTCGAATAATGTAACAATTACATCCAAAAACATGAAGGTGTTTGAGTGAAGGTTTTCGATCATGAATTATGTGATATGGTGTCTTTTCATGTCGTGGGATAATTAAGGAACGGTTTTGTGTGTAGCATGCGGTTGACACGACATCGACCCAAAAGTATAGTGGAAGTTTTGAAGCGGATAGTAAAGTTCGAGCTGCCTCAACTAAAGTACGGTTTCGTCTTTCAACAACTCCGTTTTGTTCGGGTGTTCGAGCAATAGATGTTTCATGTTCAATCCCTTCGGCTTCAAAATACTTTCTTAGATTTGAATTCAAAAATTATGTACCTCTGTCAGTGCGAACCACTTTAACTTGAGCTTGAAGACCACGTTGTATCAGTTTAAGAAAGCTAATGAGAACTTCGGGTGTTTCATCCTTGGACCTCAAGAAGTGAGTCCATGTGTACCTTGAGTAATCATCGACAATTACCAGAATATATTTCTTTCCGTTGATACTATGAACACGCATGGGACCACACAAATCCATATGAAGAAGATCTAACCGTCCTTTTGAGCTTAGTGTAGTCTTTGTTTTGAAGCTACTTCGTTTAGCTTTACAAAGTTCACAAGAAGAACAAAGATGATCTTTGATGAATTTCAAGCTTGGAAGGCCTCTCACAATATCTTTCTTAGAAAGCAAGTTAATGGTATCAAAGTTGAGATGAGAAAGACGTTGATGCCATAACCATGTCTGAGTCGTTGAAGCTTTAGCCATGAAGCAAATTGGAGTTGATGAAGTTGTGTCTTGAAGTGAAATTGTGTAAAGATCAGTACCCCGTGTACCGGTAAGTAAGTCATTCCCATCATAATCATGAACAAAACATGTCTTCTTTCTGAAAGCAACTTCCAAATCCGCATCACAGAATTGACCAACCGAGAAAAGATTGTGATTGAGCCCTTCGATGTAGTATACCCTTTTAATCGTGATATTCCCCTGAACCAAATCTCCAAATCCTAGGATCGGTGCAAATTGATCATTTCCGAATCGGACCGTATCCAGGAACTTCTCCACGAAGTTAATTAGAAGCTTGAGATTCCCTGTCATGTGCTTCGTGCATCCGGAGTCCAATATGAAGAAAATTATTTGTATCACCTGCAGAAGAGTTAGAACACGATGGAGCATTTGCTAAATTGGATACCATAGTAGTTGTGATAATAGAATCACTAGTGTCCTTATCAACATTTAAAGGCAAACTAACACTCGTTTTCATATTTTTTGTCCTAGCTTTCGGCATCCATTTATATCCGGGAGGACATTGATTAGCAAACCACCATTTCCAAGACTTGCTAGCAGACTCATATATATCCTTAATTTTGCTTATAGGATTCTTAGTGGTGGAGTCTGATGTATTACTTTTCTTAGTGGGGGTAGCACCAGAATGGTTCACTTTGCGTTTGGGTTTACTAGCTCTAATAGGCATCGCAACTTGCTTCTTAGTTCTAGTATCTACGCCTTTGACTTTATTCATAGCACACATAGAATGATTAGGATTAGCACACTTGCCACATTTGACACTAACAAATTTCACATTCATAGCATTCAAATCATTCACATAATTCATATCATCATTACATGCGATTACAGACTTTTTATTCTTAAAAACATTCAAATTCCTAAGGTGTGCTTCTACTTCCTTCATCTTCCTTTGATTTTTGTGTTTCCAGACCTTATCATTCACTTGAGTGCTCTTAAGCTGAGGCCGGCTAACACTAGTAATGGAGACTATTATGTAGTAGAAAAGACCATAAAGACTATTCTCATAAGCTTTCTTCCATTGAATTCTCTTTTGTTTGCATTCTAAAAACACTTCCTCACAGGTTTTCTGAGTTTGTTTGTTGAAAAGACCAAAAAGACTATTCTCATAAGCATAATTATATGGTTTAACAAACTCCTTATTGACAAGAGGTTGACTATCATCATCCCAAAGGGAAGTCTCTTCACTATCGGCACTTACAGGCATGCAATCAAGATCGGTCCTTTCAGTCTCATCAAGATAAAGACACGGGTTCGCAGCTTGAGCTTTGGCAAGGTACTCAGGACTTGCAAAGCTAGCTTGACCCTTAAACATTGATGGAGGTGCTAGCATTCTTACGGATTGAATAGAATCATGCATTTTATAAACAACTTCCTTCAAAAATTCGACTTGTTCTTCTAGTTTTGTTACTTTTTCGGTTTCTTAATCATATCTACTTTTGAAGTCTTGTTTTAATGCATCTACCTTTTTTTTCTTATCCTCTAGAATTTTAGAAGAATTAGTAGTGGTCATAGAGAGCTTTTGTTCAAGTTCATTAACTTTGGTATTGCAAGGTACGTTTTTTGACGTTCATCCATTAAGAAAACATTATATTGACGCTTCTCTTTAGCTAATAACTCAAGAGTTGTATTATATTTGTTTTCAAAATCGTCCTTTTGACTTTTTAACGCACTTCCCTTGTACCCCTCAAGCTCTTTGGTTTTCTGAAGGAGCTCATCTCTATAGCTTTCAGTCATCTCAGTAGATTTTATAAGAGCAGCTTTGCATTCTTCAAAACTTTGAGTGAGCGTAGCGTTTGCCTTCTTTAATTGCTTTTGACTCTTTTTATTTTCAGTGACATCTTTTTGTAAAGTAGCAATTAAATTAGCAAGCACAATACGTTCCTCTTCATCATATTCATTTGCATGTTGATCATCCTCAGACTCATTATTGCACATGTCTGATGAATCGGGTGTGGTATTGCTATCAACCGTTTCCATCATACACGTGTCATTAATGGCATTGGGTAGATCACTATGCTCAGGAATATCACCAAACACATTATATTCATCAATAGTGTATACCTTATCGATTGGCTCAGTGTCAAAGATAGGGCCATTGTCATCTTCAATGACTTTGAGAACTTCTCCAACCTTTTCCATGTACGAGTAATGTGCATCGAGCTCTTGATCAGAATCTTCATCATCAGTATCATCAAGCATTGCTCCTTCCTCAGCTGACAATTTAACCCCTGCTTACATCTTTTTGCATAGCAGCATCTTTTCCTTATGATAACCAGAGTCTCTGACCCGTTTTGGCTTCCTGCATTCCTTTGCCATATGCTCATAACCTTGGCAATTAAAACATTGAATCCCACTTTGCTGAACCACTTGACTTCCAACCGTTTCCCTATTCCCAGTAGCAGCAGCAATCCTCTGAGTATCATACTTGGCATTTTATCGATCATATCTTGCAGAACCCTCAACATGCATTGGATTATGTCGATCATACCTAGAAGGACTGTCACCACGTCGACGTGTGTCATACCTTGGAGGACTCTCAACATAGCGGTTCTTGGTGTTAGATGATGTACAAAGATTGTTGTTGGTGGGTTTGTAGATTTTCTTATAAGTCTTCATTATGAAAGCAATTTGTTGTTTCATCTCTCGATTCTTTTGAGATTGGTCTTCATCACTATCTTCTTCAGATGATGACTCAGATGGTGGTGATGGTGCTCTTGGCACTTTACCCCGAGATCTTGTGGATGATGAAGACTTAGATGATGTGGAAGATCGTGGTGAAGATGATGTAGTGGAATATGACTTAGGAGCACGAGAGTTATGACCTTTAACATGTTGAGTTGTAGTCACTAAAGCAAGTGGATTAGCCGTCTTTGCAACACGTTCAGCTCGAATCTCATTTCCTTCAAGATGTCAAAGAGTCGATGATATGAGACCTCGTCTAACTTTTCTTGTTGTTTCACCAGAGTGACGAACCGTGTCCACTCGGGTTGAAGTTGTTGAAGAAATTGAACATTGACTTGCATGGTGGAGACTTGCAGATTATTTCTTGTCATGTCATTCATCATCTTATAAAACCTGGAGTAGTAAGAGTCAATTGATTCTCCATCCCTTGAAGTAAACTTGCCAAAATTCTAAAACAAGTTTGTTTTGACATCTTGTTTGTTGAGTGATTCTCCTTGTTGCAAGCGTTCAATAGCAGTCCACATTTCATGTGCTATAGGACATGCATCAACCGTGGAATAAATGTAATCTCCAATCCCACTTAGAACCATATAGATGGCTTCCTTCTCCGCATCATGCCAGGCACAATTTTCAGGTGTGAGATCAGCTCTTGTTTCATCACGTTCACTTGCAGGAATTGGATCAGTAGTATCTGTGGCTGCTCTTGGAGGAATTGAGATTTTCTTGAATACATATGGTCCATGAGTAATACATTTCCTCAAGGCGTCACCATTGGGTCTTGTATCAAGATATCGTATGAAGCGAGATTGCCATTGAGCATATCGACCAGACACAAGCATTGGTGCTCTCTCTTTATTACCCGCCACCATGATATTGTTGTTTGTGACACGATACTCTTGAGTAGAATCCATATTTAGAAACTTGAAATCGATGAAGTGTAGATGGATCTTAGTAGATGTGTGTTGATTGTTGTTGTCGATGAAAAATGTTAAAATCCTCTAAAAATTGTCTTCACGAGAAACCAAAAAAATCGAAGGCGAAAAATCACACGTTAAAATTTTTCACTTTTGGGTTTTTTTCGGAATAACTAACATTTTTAGAAAAATTGGGTATTTCGGAATAATGAGGTTTTCAGAGAAATGCCTTTCTTCGGAATATTGATGTTTTCAGAAAAAACAATTTCTTCGGAATAATGCTTTTTCAGAAAATGAGACTTTTCGGAATAATCTTCGGAATAATATTCGGAATAATCTTCGGAATAATCTTCGGAATAAGTAATTCTTCGGAATAATCTTCGGAATATAGACTTCTTCAGATAAATCACTTCTTCGGAAAAATGAGTTTTCAGAAAACGTGGATTTTCGGAATAATCGATTTTTCAGAGAAATCTTTGGATAAATGGATTTTCAGAACTTTTTTCGGAATAAGTGCTTTTTCGGAATGTTGATGTTTTCAGAGAAAATTTCGGAAAAAACCCACTTTTTCGGAATAAATACTTTTTCAAAAAATTCACTTCTTCGCAATAATGGGTTTTCAGAATAAACAAAATTCAGATAAAGGATAATCTTCGGAATAACTAACAAACCTGAAATCTTCGGAATAAGCCACTTTTTCAGAAAAATTCAGTTTTTCAGAATATTCACTTCTTCGGAATAGTAAACCCTTTTCCGAAAATCTGTTTTTTCGGAATAATTAACCCTTTACTGAAAATCTTCTTTTCGGAATGTTCTTGAAGCAATGAAACCGTAACTCAAAAAACAATCCAAACACCTCAAAATCTTGTGATTTTGACCACGAAAACCAAACCAAATCCCTACCAAATCGATATAAATGATTTATATCAAGATTTCTAGCCCGAAAATAATAAACAAAATTTAATTCGGGATGATTTATATGGAAAAATCAACCGAATCAAATTCAAACCAAACAACCAAACACAATTTACCCCGTGGCGATTGATACCAAATGTTGTCCCATATTATTTAGATGATTAATGATAGAAAATAGATGAAAAGAGATGGATTCCTAGAGAGAGAAAGTAGTGAGAGAAAGTAGAGAGAGATAATTAACTTGGTGAATATTAGATTAGATTAAGATTTGTTACAATTGACCATCCACCCTCCTAACATGCTAGGAGGGTAGTATATATAGTCCACCCACATGCGGGCTTTATTGGGCTATATATTGGGTCGGGCTTGTCTTTTGGACTTTAATTAGTTTAAATCCAAGCCCGTAAACCACGACTAATTAACTACTTATTACAACGTTCTAATTAATGTTACAATAATAACCTATGACCGAACATTCTTGTTTGACTCAATATTTTGAGGCTAACACGATCTTTTCGAATTGATTATCGTTAATTAGTGCGACTCAGTCGTTCTTGGTGGAAAATAAAATGGGTTGTTTGATTATCTATTTTAAACTAAAAGTAAATATGAAAATGTCGTTGAGTAAAAATAAAGCTTTAAAAATTAACTAAAATTACTAGAAAAACACTTGGTAAAAATAGAGATTTCGGGAAGCGTGAAATTTTTAGAAATTAAAACGTAATGAACTTGAAACTTAAAACTTTATAAAACTTAAAAACTTAAACTATCGGAATAATAATAAACCCAATCTGTTGGAATGTAATGCAATCAAACCCATCGGAATATCAAAGTAAAGTCCATCTGAATAACCATCAGAATGTAACAAAGTTGAATCTATCGGAATGTATGTCTATCGGAATGTTCAGATCGGAATAATAGAAACACTTCTGTCGCAATACACTATTATTGGAATATCCAGATCGGAATACAAGGTTCAATCTCGTCGGAATGTTGTTAACAAAATTTGGGCAGCGTTTCGACTAGAAATAACCTTAAGACCCGTCGGAAAATGCGATCGCAATGAGCGATCGCAATCCCGATCGGAATAAGGGGGAAAAACCTTAGATCGCAAAGTAGAACCACAAGGGTTATTGCGATACAAACAAGCTGCCGTCGGAATGTGTAAACCCTCAATATTGCGATGAACACCAAATAATCCGAAAATGGAGATAAGCTAAAGTCTCAATAAGCAGTTCCAATAAGTATACTAAACCGAATCTTAAACAACTCAATAAGCATTAATTTCAAGACTTTTAAAATTCAAAATAGCAAACTTTATGAATCGAACCTTTTAAAAACACTAAACTTTTTAAGAAAACCGAAAAGCAATAAGCTATATATATGAAATAAGCCAATAAGCACAACAAGCTTATAGCCTATACCGTATAAAAGCTTAGTAAGGAATCAAAAGATTAACTTTTTAATCACTAAAACATAAAAATCACACACGAAATAAAAATTCGGATCAAAATCAAAGTGAAATCAAGAAAGGCAGAAAGAGATAAAAGATTAAAAGCTTAAACTTGAACTTTTGATTAATGAAACTCTAATACAAAGATTAAACAAAGCTTAACTTGAAAGAAAAGATGAAGTTTAGTGAGAGAAAGTTAAACACTTTCTCTCTCTAAAATGAAAACTAAAGAAAGGAAAATAACTAGCTAAAAAACTAACACCCTCCTAATGTGTCATTAGGAGGGTATATATAGGGAGTGGGGAGTGCATGTGTGCTTCCTTCTTTCATTCTTTTCTTCTCGACTCGATCTAAATTCTTTGTCTTTCTCGACGTCATCTCAGGATTTGTCGACGTAAATTGAACTTGTCTAGTAATTTTCTTCTTCTATTAGACTTGAGTTCTTCGACTACATTAAACTTCCGTCTTTAGACTTTTTCTTCGATAAGTCTTCAGAATAGGCCTTGGACTTCCGTTCTTTTCGCACTCTTGATCTTTGACTTCGTCTTTTATCGTTTTCTTCGATAAAAGCCCGTGAAAGCCCGTGTTTTCTTCCTTTTTCATCTTTTGGTCCTAAAGCACAATAAAAACACAAACCACGCATAATTCCGACTTTTACGACATAAAATACACGTTTTGGCCTTGTTATTATTAGAAATAAGTGGTAAAAGGATAAGTGTTTTCACACTTATTAGTCCTCCAAATGCTCGAGTCTGTCCATGGGTACCTGCCGTTTGGGACATGGAAAGGAAAGTAACGGCTGAGCAATACGCTCAGTGAACAGACATATGACATAGTGTGAATGACTGAAACGTAATAAAGACTTAATAGCAGCGGAAATGTATAAGTCCTGGAAAACGTGGTACAATTTTATGAAACTGGTTTTATAGTTTGAAAAGCCTTATGTTTTTTTATGAAAACTGTATTTTAGTTAGCCAAGAGCCCATATAGGTCATGAAGTATCAACGTGCATGAATACTTAGAGGGGTGACATCATCATGCAAATTAGAGGGGTTGCCTCTAATTATACTGGTCTGGGTAGGAGGGATCAACTCCTTGTGAAGGATGCAAGGCACACACCAAATTCAGCATGAAAATCCTGTAAAATATATAACTAGGATTCACCCATACGCCCCACATGATAATATAATATATATGTCCAAAATTGTAAAGGGACGCCACGAGCAATCACTCTGCCGTGGGGAAGTCATAACACTGGTGCCTCCAGTTTTATGGTTATGGTACCTCCATAACTAGATGACATGGCATGCATGTATATGTCTTAGTCATTTAAAACTAACATAAGCATATCAAAACATATAAAACATATACTTGGGGAAAACAGTTGGCTGCAAACGGGGAATCCTAATAAGGAAAGAGAGTGTCCATAATGAAGGACGGAATATCCGTACCTTATGTCCAGTAGAAGCTAGAATGGAAAATGTTGAAGAACTACTATGCCTCCACGGATAATACTACATAAGATAAGGGACGTGTATGAGTTGTCTGATATACTGTGTATTTTACTGATTATGTGTGTTTTTAGCTTATTATTCGTGTTCTGTCATGTTTTACTATTTTGTGTATTATGTTGTATTATTCATGTTTTAAATGTATTTTGATTAAGTACTTCATGTATTTCTGTATTACTATACTTGTAATGTAATAATAAGTAACTTTCTAAAAATAGTAGGTTTCCAAAAATAGAAAGTTTCTAAAAGTAGCAAGTTTCTTGAAATAGAAAGTTTCTATAAATAGAAATAAGCTTTATTAATAAACTAAAAATATAAGCTAGTGCTTGTGGGTTAAAAGTTATAAGTCATGGAATAAATACAGTAAAGCTTATTAAATAAATACTATAAGTTAAGTGATTATTAATTATTAAGGAAAATGCATTGTTTAATAATTTATAATATATCATGGAGAACATTAGTAAACTTTACCTTAAAAATAATAATTAAATTAACATGTTTTTAATTTAATGATGCTAATAAAATACTTAGGTTAAAACATGATTTAATTAATTTAATTAAGTAACCTAAGTCTTGGATTAATTAATTTAATAATACATGAAGGAAATTAGTTACATTAATTAATTTATAAAATGAGTAATAAGTTGGTCAGATAATTATATCCGAGCCCCAAACCTGAGTCGCATAATAAATCGAAACAAACACCCTCCAGCCGACGGCTGGAGGTTAGCCGTGGCTCCAACCGGCTCAGCCGGTTGCCACTGCTTTAAACAAAACACCCACCGGCTGTGGCCAGTTCCCCTTTCTTGGTCAAAAAGTCCCACTGAGACCCTAATGGTCTAGGTTGACACTGAATCAAGCGAGTTCCCCACTGTGGGGTTCCTTCTTGCGGTTGACCAAAACAAAAACTACACCGAGACCCTATTTGGTCTCGGCTGGTGGTGCAAAACAGCCACCGAGAGTCCCCGACTCTCGGTTTACACGCGGCTGAACCAAAACCCACACCAAACCCGAATCCCTTAATGATTTAATCAAGGTATAATCATGTGCTCTTGTAATTAATTAAATAATTAAGAATAAACATGGATTTAATAAAAAGAAGTGGGTTTGCTTGAATATGTAAAGGTTTGAATCACGAAACAACTACGTTATACTCTTAGATCAGAACACAAAATCGACTCCCTTTCTCCTTGTTATAGCCGGCGGCCACTAGGTGGTGGTTAGGGTTACTTGTTATTTTCTTGAAATCTTAATTATGTTTTAATCTCATGTAGTTTTTACTTAGATTACAATATGGATTTCCAATGGGCCAAAAGGCCCTCTTTTCCTTTCTTGTTTGTATGCCGCGGCCACCAAAGTCCCAACACCAATTTCATACCTTTTTCATGTTTAATTAATTATCGTGAATGTTTGTGATTAAGTGTCGTGAATATTATTATACATAATTATTCATGGTACATTTATAATATACATAATGCTTGTTATTTAATGTTGTGACACGTGCCGTATACTATAAATAGAAAGTTTTAATTTATTCGTATTTTCGTGTGTTCACTGTTCATAGTTACTGTTCATGGTATCTTAATGCGGGTTTTACAGGAAGACTTGAATTTTAGTCTTTATTGAATTTGTTGAAGTATTAAGTGCATAAGGTATAAGCATGCGGGGACGACTTCTTTTCGGAAACCGTAATGCCACCGTCTTGTTACGCTGCATAAGAAAGTTAGCAACAAAACATATACACGGATGAAATGGCTTTGAACATTTCAACCTAATTAGGTAGCATTTTACCTCTGGTCGGTGAAGACCATTGGAAGATATTAAATATTGTACTTGTGGCAGGTAGTTTCAATTAAGAACCTCTTTTACAAGATTTTGTGGGTAAACCCGTTCTCTTTACTCGACCGTCCAAAGCTGACTACGAACGTGAAGAGTGAATCATTTGAATAAAATTATCTGCACGATTGAAGCCGTCAGTTCATATTCCTGGAACAAGCTTGATTCATTTAAGAATCGCACCATCGTTGCTTTTCAATTATTATGAGCTTGATTCATATTGAATCTTGCAAGTTACCTACCAAGTGCTGTTTGATGTTAACACTAGAAGGATTTCCATTCGTCACTATAAATACTAATAGTATCACTCTGAATGTTCTGGCAAGATTACTAAGATATTGCGTAGAGGCCTGGAACGTGTTTAAATTTAGTTAAGAATTAAACAACTGTTGCTTTGCAGTTATCACAAGCTTGATTCATAAAGAATCACACAAGTCACCTACCATGAGATTTTTAATGTTCACTCAAGAAGGATTTCCATCTTCATTGTAAATACTTTCGTATTACTTAGATGTTCAAGCAAGATCATGAAGATTTTGCGTAGGACTCTTAATATCTTTGTTACTTTTCACAGAGTGTAAAGAAGCAAGGAAATAGGGTAATGTGTCCTAATGAGATATTTGATGATCTCAAATGGCTCTAGACTCGATCGTGCATTTTGGATTTTAGTGATCGGAGGCTGGAGAGGAGTGCCACCATTTCAATACGAATATATTCAGATTGAATAAATTGATAGATAACGTGTTGATCTTCGTGTGATTAAAACAAATACCTTTTAAGAGATATATGAGTTAGCTGGGATGGGTTGTGCATTGCATCACTGGGTCCATGATGTCTATCTTCAATATCGAGCATCATTAAAATGATCTCAATAGCTAATGAGTTGACCGAGTTTCTGCCTAAGTGTAAGAAGGGCTAATTTCTTTACA
Organism: Glebionis coronaria; assembly: GCA_025667525.1. Lineage (NCBI taxonomy): Eukaryota > Viridiplantae > Streptophyta > Magnoliopsida > Asterales > Asteraceae > Glebionis > Glebionis coronaria. The sequence goes on along the minus strand of CM046882.1, from coordinate 70,948,538 downwards.
CTCTTTATCTTTACAATTCTTTTTAATTCTTAAACCCCTTAAATGCTTAGCAATAAGTCATCACTAGCACCTTGTTGTGATTGTTCCAGTGCTAACTTAAGTACTTGGTCGGCATTCAGCTACTTTCACAATCTTTCTCCATCTTTCCTAAGGACTACTATTTCTAGCTATGGAATGTCCTTGGGAAGATCCCTCCGGTTTTGGAAGAATCATTGGACTTAAACTATCCTACCATACTTATGTCACCACAATCTTCACCATCGTGAAATAAATGGGTTGTGGGTAAGTATATGTCACCATGAAATCTATTTTGATATCCAAATCCATTTTGCTACCCCTTAACATATGCCACGATATTCGAAAATATTTCGCATATGTTGGGATGAGCCAGCACATTACGTCAAACCATTGAATTTAATTGATCTCAATCTTAAATCACATTTTCTCCCCCCATATTAAAAATATTAACCCAACCGATGTTTTTAATATCAATTGATTTAATGAAATTTTAAGAAAATTTGGAAGAAAAATGCAAATCCAATTATCTCCATGATTTTCACAAGCTCCCCCTTAAATTAATGAGGGTGTACTTGATACGTAAATTAAGTACCTTTTAAACACAAGTGTAAGGTACTTATCACGTGCAAAGATCATATATGATAATGTATTCACAAGATTATAATTTACGAGGTTGGAAGAATCACGTGGTTCTTGTTGGCGAATGTTGCGTAACACCCCCAAATTTATACAACTCAATACAGCGGAAGACTCGTTGGTGTTACGGGATAGCACATTACTCACATCATAGACAACACATAAAAATCGCGTCGTTTGATAATAAAAGCATTTCCATTCATAAATATCAAAGTTACATCGGTCCCAAGTCATATTATTTCATACAAAGTTTTACAAAGTATTTGAATGGAAAATATTGTTTAAGTGCGGGCCATGAATTCTTGTCGTCTTCCCGAGAATTACCTTCAAGTACCTGAGATAAAACATGTTAAAAGAAAAGGTCAGCGATAACGCCGAGTGAATTCATAGAGTTTAATAAACCATCAATATAATATCGGTATAAGATTATTACCGAAAATCATTTTGTACAAATCATTTTAATAGGCCATAAAATAGCCAAAGTCATTTTATACAAATCCTTATCAAAATCATAATATAGGCGTTTGCCTTAAAAATCATTATACGAGCCAATGTCGTAAAAACGTCATACAATACGTCTTATGACGTTGTATGAAAATAAAAACCGTTATATGAATATGGTTATGAAAACCAAAACACAAACATAATATCAATAGTATGACCCAGTATTGCTAGTCAGGCAATACATCGTACTTCGGAGCGTCTAGTAGTATTTCGTTAGTTTTGGATTATTATAAGCCGCATGACATTGTTACCTTACTAAACCAACAACGGGTAGCTAACCCGATACCAAATTTTGCCCATCTAAAGTAGCGTGTCGTCACAAAGGTCACGCTATGTAAATCTTCTCATACATAAATTCGCTTACCAATCAATGTGGCACGACGGGGATCAACCGTCAAGGCGCGAACTGGGGTGATCGTCCCCAAATAGTACTATTAAATGCATAAGCGTCTACCAATCCCGGTAGTTCACAATTCATGCTAATGGGACTTTTAGTGACATAACCTAACTTTAATAATCCATTTGATTTCATCTATCGGGTCCTTTAATCATTTATCGGGTCATACAATCGGGTCATTCAATCATTCGGGTCCAAATCAATAAACAAGCAATCGGGACAAATGGTGTCCTATTTTATAAAAACTAACATGTTATCTCCCTCGCGGGTTTATAAAACATTTCATAAAAACATTTAAATGAGTGCGAGGCTATGAACTCACGTTGATGTGGGAAGGCGGGTTATTGGCAATTCGGATGTACGGTACGTGCTTCAATCACGGAAACCTATATAAATAATAATCGGTCTTAGACGTTTGTCCAATGACTTTATAAAAATAACAATTATTTATACATATGATGATTATATATATATGATGATCAAGTGGGTTTACATATTCTCGTTTACTCATTTTAGTGTTATGTGTCGGTAACGTTTATACTAGTTTACTAGTTTTACCTATTTACGTGTTTTAAGTCCAATAAACTTAGTATAAGTTCTTTAACTTGTTTTAATCCATTTTATACCTATATTATCAGTATATATACTTTCCATGTTGGGCCCAAATGGGTTAAGCCCAATAAGTTCTTTTTTTACAAGTTTTATCTTATTTAGTCCAATTATTAGTCCAATATGCTTAATTAGCTCGTAAATGTCCGTATTTCTTATAGTTTGGGTTTTATCGGTTTTTAATTGTATTAGATACTTATATATCAGTATATGAATTTTATAAACTTTACATTAGACGGGTTTGGTCGTCTAAGTTTTATTTGGCGAAAAACGTTAATTTTACGGCGATAGCCGAAAAAGTCGTAAAAACAATGTTTATAGTTTTATAACTTATAAGTATTATTTCACTACCATTTATACAAGTTATTCATTCATTTACCCTTTTACATATTTATATAAATAAGTTTTATAAGTTAGTGGGTTTTAATTTATATTTTATACTATTAAATTTTGAGTGCTTATATAATAGTATTATTCTTTAATTTCCAAAAATCTGATTTTTATCTTCACTTTCACCAAAACTACCATATCTTGAGTTCTATATGGAGATAGAAGCTCAAATTTTTATCACATAAACTTCTTGATATGTGCTACATTTAACTCTCCTATAGCTACTGTTGAATCATCTTCTAAGTAGTTTCCAAAAATCGTCCAAAATAGTGAACTCAGATTTGTATCTTAAACTTGTTTTGATCATATCTCACTCATTACAATGATTCTATTGCATGGCCAATTCTCACATGTGTACAAGATATATAGCTTACTGTAAATGGATTCTACTTCATCATTTTATCAGTCCATGACCTGTTTCTTTACTGTTTTATACAGCCATCACTTTTAAGCAAGATTTTAGCCTTGTTCTTTATAGTTTTTCACCTTTTTAATCATGTTTATCAACACCAAATCCCCACATAACATTTTTATCATCATATACATATACAATAGGAAATTAAATACATTATTACATAGTAAAAATAACAAGAAGACGAGGAGGACAATCTTTATACCACCATGATGATGTTGGTTGTGATCAAAACATGGATTTTGATGGAGAAACTTGTGCAACACCAAGACCATCTTCAAGACCACCAATATTCATATACTCCTTGTGGAAAATCAGCCTCAAGACTCCATGGAAACTCCTCCTTGGATGTTATAACTTGCACCAATCAATAGGGCTTCAAAAGGGCATCAACATATACAAGTATAACATAGGATTTCATGGTTGTTTTTGATCAAAAATGGTGTTTGTGGGAGAGATATGGGACGGAATATTTGGGAGGAGAAGAGAGAATGTTGAGTGGTTTTGCATGTTGAAATGGATGGTATGTGTGTTAGCTACTTGTTTTGAGATGTAGAACCTTAATGTGTAAGCTAAGGTGACAAGTGTTAGCAACTTAGCTTACACTTGACACCAAGTTGGTGAAGTGGCTAAGTTAAGGCCGGTTTTGATGGGGGTGGGGCAAGTGTCCCACTTGTCTCATCCCCATTTATTTACGGGTACTCCTCGATTCTAGTTTCCTTGATTTGCGTGCCCTCGGGTCGTTTTACGAAAAACGTTTTTATAAATTATGAATCAACGGCACAAAACGAATCTAATAAAAATTGTCTCATCAAAAACGGAGTTCGAAAACGTAAATACGTAATCCTAGGGTTTCCGGTTTAGTCGTAAAGGACGTTAAAATAAAATCGTAATTCCTAATCTCTTCTCGTAAATTTGTGAATTTATGAACCAACACAAATTTAAAACTCCAAAATAATATTCATGGACAAATTTATTTTCTGAAATGTCGGACTGTCACCAAAAACGGTGTATGTAAACGTAAGCACGTAAAGTTGAATCCTCCGGTTTAGACGTAGTCGATGCTACTCCAAGACGTAAATCCAAATTTCTTCCCAAAAATAAGTGAGTTCATATTGTAACATTAAAATAATGTTTTTAAATAATATTTGAGAATAAAATATCAACCATAAATTGACGGATTGTCACAGCATTTACCCCTAAACAGGATCTTTGTCCTCAAAGATCATCTTACTACTCGCTTCTTATAGAGTTAATGCCATGTGGGTATTTCCTCCACATTCGGTCCTTTCTCACAAGTGTAATCCATTATAATACGCGAGTTTCATCAAACATAACTACGGGAATAAGATCATGCTAAATGTTGAATTACTTTCTCTATCCATGATGTTCACGGGTTTCTGATGAATGCAACTTTTCGCCGATCTAAGCTTTACTAAGAACAATCAGATTTTCACTTGATAGATATTCCATCAAGTTCGATTTACGAAACATAATTCACGCAGTTCTTGAAGTCCTAGGGTAGATCCAGCTTATATGCCTTTCAATCCCAACTTTTACATCGTCTCAATGGTCCCATACAACGGGGACTTATATCCCATGATTTGTCAGATCACAAATTCATTTTCCCAAGGTTAAAAATTATGGCATAACTTCGCTACCCATCTGGCACTTCAAAATCTACATTTCATATTCACATAACTTCTTGCCCACTACCGGCAGTCAATAATCAGATCCTAATTTCAACAATTACTTTAGGTCTCGCGGGTCGAATATTTTGTAAGGTTAGGTTCGCCATCATAGGAAACCTTAAACCTAAAAGACATGTCCAACTTACAATGGGTGTATGTCGGGTGTCTTTATCTTCAACTCTTGCTTACAGATGCTCTAATATAGATCCTAACAAGATTAGATCTTGATCCTAATACGATAGTTATCAATGATAATCTCTCCAAAGGAAAACGATTATACGGTCTATTACCAAAGGTCAATCATTCAAACATAAAACAACACTTATAGTATTTTGTATCGTTACTTTACCTCGTCCCTTCGATTTGGGGTGGTACATAGTACTCTCATCAAGGTTCGTTCTCAATGATTTCTGAGCAATTCTCTAGAAATTCGATGCGAAGCGAGGATCTTGATAAAGATGTTCGATACAGGAACACTATGTTTACATAACTCTTTTGCATTTATCATTAACGTGAATGATATTAGCATATTTGGTCAGTCTATCGACGATGACCCAAATCGAATCAAATCAGATGATGACCTTTGCAATAGCTAGACGTTTATTAATGTATGAGGCGATGTCTGCCTTCATAATTTGCCATCAGTACAACTTCTTCAGACAAAATACTTTTAGTCAAAAATGACATAAATAGAATACTTATACTTACAAGATTCCAATATAACTATATCTCACAATCCTTCATATTTAGGCAACCATAAGTGGTCTTTAAAACATTTAATGCTATCGGCTTCTCAATTCTAATGGTTCATATTAACAGCGAACCACTTTTATAATCTATATTATTCCTTTTTACAAACATTGTTTATTTTTATATCGTTCGGCAATTTATTTTGCACCTTCATTATTAAGGAACATGTCCTAATTGGTTCTTTATCTTTTCTACATAATGCGTCAATATATATATTCACCTCTCATGATGATATAATTATCATGTCCATAATTTACTCAGGTATTCTTTCTATATTATGCGTCAGTAATTACGTTCACTTTCCTGATGAAATAGTTGTCATCTCCGTATTTATTCAAGAATTATTTCTCCACATTTTCTCTGTTTTAGTTTCTTCTCAACTATCATTTTATCCGTTTTACTCAATCCGACGTCTAAAGCGTCGATAATTATTACAACTAATTAAATAATAAATATTCAATTTTTATGAAACGTAAACGTAAAGATTTTAAATTTCTTAGTTCGACCAATTATATAAAATGTTCAAAAATAAATTTTAATTAACAAGATTTTTGTTGATTTCTCAAAAATAATTAGTAGGATTCGTAAATGTTCGAAAAATCTTTGTTTATATTTTGGTCAAAATTTTCTTAGTTGAAAAGCAAAAATTGTCGTTTTAAGTTTTCAGGTTATGGTATAAATGGTTTTACTCAATCCTTCTTGAGTTATCTTGAGGTATACACAAACATTTACCCCTAAACAGAAGTTTAGTTAAATGGTTTGTGTATAAGGAAATAAACCCTTAAAATCCTTTGTTAAAATATTTGTCAAAACATATTTGCACTTTCTTTTTAGTAATAATCCAAAGTCTTAAAAGGGCTCTTAATTTTTGAAGAGTCAATATATATATATATATATATATATATATATATATATATATATATATATATATATATATATATATATATATATATATATATATATATATATATATATATATATATATATATATATATATATATATATATATATATATATATATATATATATATATATATATATATATATATATATATATATATATATATATATATATATATATATATATATATATATATATATATATAATATATATATATATATATATATATATATATATATATATATATATATATATATATATACATATCTTACCATCATTAATCAAACGGTCACTTTATGTAAAGGATTAAGTCTTAAATCACATGTTAATTATTCAAGGTACATGTTTTTATTGTTCGGCCAATTTAGGGCAATCTATAATTAATTATTAACCTCATTCTCATTCTTATAAACAAACAAATGGTCACTAATGATCACAAGCATGAATTTATCAAATTACAGCCTACACACGTGATTCACCAAATTTATGAATGCTACATGTGTATTAGTCAATCCAAACGTCACCACGTGAAACTCATAATGTTCATTACAAGTACCGGATGTAGTGATTGGAATACATAATCTTTTCCGCAGATGCGAAGTTGATGATAACCATGCCGTGGATCAAATCTTTTAAAACATACGCTAGAACCTTGTAAATGATCGAACAAATCTTCCATTTCGAGTTATGGATATCGTTTTCGATTGTCAATTTACTCAGTTCACAGTAATCTATAAATATAAGGAATGATAACACCATAGCTCTTCATGATGACAGGCTTGGTAGAATAAAATCTTTCTCCGACAACTCTCTCAGTTGTACGGTAATTCCTTTAATTTAGATGGTACTGACGTATAGTGCACAAGCCACAGGTGCAGCACCGGGAATATAATCAATACCAATTTCAACTTGCCTTAATGGCGAAAGTCTAGGTAATTCATCGATAAATACCTCCTAAAGTTCAGATAATCATAAACATGTTTTAAATAATTCATATTAGGTTCTTTCTAGATTATAATATCTATAACTAATTCACAACCATTCATGTTATAATTTTAAGTCTAAATACAGGATATGATCATCCATCAAGAATTATTTAGATCACTTTTGATAATAAACATCTTATCATTTAGGGGAATTCTACTCGAGTTCCCATCAATTAAGACAATGTCGTCATGTCATAATCAATCAATCCATTCTATGGGCACTATCAACTTTCCAGTTGCATTGCCATTGATAAGATGTGAACTTCTCAAAAGACTAATGATAACTCATAATCCTTCACAAGTTCGAGGATATCTGGAGACACAACTACTAAAAGAGTAAGGTCAACGCATAATCTACGCGAGAGAATTTCAAATCAGATACAGACGAAAACATTTAACGAATATGATTATATCCCATGTTTTCATAATTTGAGTACGCATTCGAAAGCTCCTCGGATCGTTACCCAGGTCATTTAAATGAAATCAAATCATAAGAAATGATAAGAACGTCAATACATCCAGTCGGGTATCAACACTCGGTAATCAGATACTTTTCCTAAGAATCTCACTACAGGAGAATTGGACAAGAAGGGAATATCAATTGTCAAATAAGACAATTTCCACAAATGAGTAAATTCCACTCAGAGAAATAGATGGTACGGGCACATATGTAGGTGTCCCTAACAATATGTCCCTATTTTTCACTTCTTGCAGATCTCATAAGATTTTAATCTTTCACAATCTTCAAAGAAAATTTAGTGTTCATTAATTAGTTTTATGGTGACTACTAATCAGCCTTGCATGGTCCATTCCAAATTGTATGTAGGCGCGCAACTATATACAATTTCAAGATTAACGATGCAATACTCAGTTCGTCAAAATTTTATCCTCATGTTTATAATAAAAACATTTACATGCTTAATTCTTTAAATAAGAATCACAAAATAAATTTACAAAGATTTTCTTTGTTATGGAAATAATTAAGTTTCCAAAGTGTTTCATAAACAACTTCATTTCGATAACAATCACTTATAAATCTCACTTTGAATAATCCTTATAGTGATGAAAATTAAATTTTCTCAAAGGATACCGTTTTAACTTTATAAAAACAATGTGTGATCTGCAAAAGAGTGATGAAAAGTTGTTCATCAAGAACTAACTACAGTAAGATAGGAAATGAGCTTAGCCAAGTAATCATGAGTTTCATGATCTCGATGGCACTCAAAAGAGTAATCCACAACGTAACTCGATTCAAGATGATTACTTGTTCAATGGTTGCATCACTAATGCGAACATTAGGATGAAGCAATAAAAGATAGATAACATCGATACATGTAGAATTTAGCAATCAAAGGTAGTCTTTTCATTAATCACAAACAAGTCAAAATTGTACCGTAACACATTACGTGTCACTATGTCATACAATTCTCAGAACTCATCCTACCAACTGATGTCTCAGTTAAGTTAGGGATTATTTTTAAAAGATACTACAATGAACAATAATCTACAAAAGTCATTAGGTGTTCCACATGTCCCAGAAGATCCATCGGTCTCAATTCAGAAGAAGATTTCTTCAATTTATTTCTTGGACACTGGGCATCCTCGTTAGTGGACAATGGCCTAGGAACAACCCTTAACACGAATCAACAATCAATTAAAACCTTATAATCTAATCACAAAACTTAACGACTTCCTCTTATCAATCTCATATTCCATACGGGTTAAATTTTACTTTATTCAAGTTCCAACCAATTTTATACTCAATTCAATATCCTACCTCATTTTCCAATACATTCAGCCTTATTCATAAACCTTAATAGGGCAGCAAAAGCTCGATATGATCAACACTTAATTCCAATCCTATATCTCTTACAACAACAATTATCAAATGAGTCACTAATAATAAATGACTCGATCAGTCAATTAGACTTCTCGGAAAGGTATTAGTGGCATGAGGCTTTTGGGTAATGGTTCCAATGACAGCCTCAAGTGCAACATTCACCCTTTCGATTTCAATTTAAGAATTGGATGACAACAAATCAGATGACATCTCTCCAGGTGATAACGTTTTGTCAAACCCCACTCTATAAGGAAAGATCGTCATGACATCGATATCAGATTTAATCTCGCCAATTCGTTTTCAATATCACAATCAACTAATATCTATATTTCTATGAATATTAACCATTTGTTGGGATCATAAATATCCACAACTTGGCTTAGATCTAGGATAGCTAGAATTCCTACGAGAATAGCTTAGATTAATTTACTAGGGGATTTAGGGTTACTTGTGACAATCTACGTCGTATAAATACCTCGCATAAAAATCAAAATAATCATCAAACAATCATGTGATAAAATTACATCATATGTATATATATAATCCAAGTTATATATATATTAAACTAACACTTCTCAGTCTGGCCTTGTCGGTAACTCGGGAATTCTTCGGCACCGTTATAGTCAAAAGATTTTTAGACATTTTTAGAAAAATGTTTTTAGTAAAAAGATTTTGAAATGTTTTATTAAAAACCTTTGGTTTTAAAAATCTTTCGTTCTCTATAACGAGAGCTCTGATACCAAACTGTAACACCCCCAAATTTATACAACTCAATACAGCGGAAGACTCGTTGGTGTTACGGGATAGCACATTACTCACATCATAGACAACACATAAAAATCGCGTCGTTTAATAATAAAAGCATTTCCATTCATAAATATCAAAGTTACATCGGTCCCAAGTCATATTATTTCATACAAAGTTTTACAAAGTATTTGAATGGAAAATATTGTTTAAGTGCGGGCCATGAATTTTTGTCGTCTTCCCGAGAATTACCTTCAAGTACCTGAGATAAAACATGTTAAAAGAAAAGGTCAGCGATAACGCCGAGTGAATTCATAGAGTTTAATAAACCATCAATATAATATCGGTATAAAATTATTACCGAAAATCATTTTGTATAAATCATTTTAATAGGCCATAAAATAGCCAAAGTCATTTTATACAAATCCTTATCAAAATCATAATAAAGGCGTTTGCCTTAAAAATCATTATACGAGCCAATGTCGTAAAAACGTCATACAATACGTCTTATGACGTTGTATGAAAATAAAAACCGTTATATGAATATGGTTATGAAAACCAAAACACAAACATAATATCAATAGTATGACCCAGTATTGCTAGTCAGGCAATACATCGTACTTCGGAGCGTCTAGTAGTATTTCGTTAGTTTTGGATTATTATAAGCCGCATAACATTGTTACCTTACTAAACCAACAACGGGTAGCTAACCCGATACCAAATTTTGCCCATCTAAAGTAGCGTGTCGTCACAAAGGTCACGCTATGGAAATCTTCTCATACATAAATTCGCTTACCAATCAATGTGGCACGACGGGGATCAACCGTCAAGGTGCGAACTGGGGTGATCGTCCCCAAATAGTACTATTAAATGCATAAGCGTATACCAATCCCGGTAGTTCACAATTCATGCTAATGGGACTTTTAGTGACATAACCTAACTTTAATAATCCATTTGATTTCATCTATCGGGTCCTTTAATCATTTATCGGGTCATACAATCGGGTCATTCAATCATTCGGGTCCAAATCAATAAACAAGCAATCGGGACAAATGGTGTCCTATTTTATAAAAACTAACATGTTATCTCCCTCGCGGGTTTATAAAACATTTCATAAAAACATTTAAAAGAGTGCGAGGCTATGAACTCACGTTGATGTGGGAAGGCGGGTTATTGGCAATTCGGATGTACGGTACGTGTTTCAATCACGGAAACCTATATAAATAATAATCGGTCTTAGACGTTTGTCCAATGACTTTATAAAAATAACAATTATGTATACATATGATGATTATATATATATGATGATCAAGTGGGTTTACATATTCTCGTTTACTCATTTTAGTGTTATGTGTCGGTAACGTTTATACTAGTTTACTAGTTTTACCTATTTACGTGTTTTAAGTCCAATAAACTTAGTATAAGTTCTTTAACTTGTTTTAATCCATTTTATACCTATATTATCAGTATATATACTTTCCATGTTGGGCCCAAATGGGTTAAGCCCAATAAGTTCTTTTTTACAAGTTTTATCTTATTTACTCCAATTATTAGTCCAATATGCTTAATTAGCTCGTAAATGTCCGTATTTCTTATAGTTTGGGTTTTATCGGTTTTTACTTGTATTAGATACTTATATATCAGTATATGACTTTTATAAACTTTACATTAGACGGGTTTGGTCGTCTAAGTTTTATTTGGCGAAAAACGTTAATTTTACGGCGATAGCCGAAAAAGTCGTAAAAACAATGTTTATAGTTTTATAACTTATAAGTATTATTTCACTACCATTTATATAAGTTATTCATTCATTTACCCTTTTACATATTTATATAAACAAGTTTTATAAGTTAGTGGGTTTTAATTTATATTTTATACTATTAAATTTTGAGTGCTTATATAATAGTATTATTCTTTAATTTCCAAAAATCTGATTTTTATCTTCACTTTCACCAAAACTGCCATATCTTGAGTTCTATATGGAGATAGAAGCTCAAATTTTTATCACATAAACTAAATGATATGTGCTACATTTAACTCTTCTATAGCTACTGTTGAATCATCTTCTAAGTATTTTCCAAAAATCATCCAAAACAGTGAACTCAGATTTGTATCTTAAACTTGTTTTGATCATATCTCACTCATTACAATGATTCCATTGCATGGCCAACTCTCACATGTTTACAAGACATATATCTTACTGTAAATGGATTCTACTTCATCATTTTATCAGTCCATGACCTGTTTCTTTACTGTTTTATACAGCCATCACTTTTAAGCAAGATTTTAGCCTTGTTCTTTATAGTTTTTCACCTTTTTAATCATGTTTATCAACACCAAATCCCCACACAATATTTTTATCACCATATAATCATCATATACATATACAATAGGAAATAAAATACATGATTACATAGTAAAAATAACAAGAAGATGAGGAGGACAATCTTTATACCACCATGATGATGTAGGTTGTGATCAAAACATGGATTTTGATGGAGAAACTTGTGCATAGCCAAGACCATCTTCAAGACCACCAATATTCATATACTCCTTGTGGAAAATCATCCTCAAGACTCCATGGAAACTCCTCCTTGGATGTTATAACTTGCACCAATCAATAGGGCTTCAAAAGGGCATCAACATATGCAAGTATAACATAGGATTTCATGGTTGTTTTTGATCAAAAATGGTGTTTGTGGGAGAGATATGGGACGACATATTTGGGAGGAGAAGAGAGAATGTTGAGTGGTTTTGCATGTTGAAATGGATGGTATGTGTGTTAGCTACTTGTTTTGAGATGTAGAAGCTTAATGTGTAAGCTAAGGTGACAAGTGTTAGCAACTTAGCTTACACTTGACACCAAGTTGGTGAAGTGGCTAAGTTAAGGCCGGTTTTGATAGGGGTGGGGAAAGTGTCCCACTTGTCTCATCCCCATTTATTTACGGGTACTCCTCGATTCTAGTTTCCTTGATTTACGTGCCCTCGGGTCGTTTTACGAAAAATTTTTTTATAAATTATGAATCAACGGCACAAAACGAATCTAATAAAAATTGTCTCATCAAAAACGGAGTTCGAAAACGTAAATACGTAATCCTAGGGTTTCCGGTTTAGTCGTAAAGGACGTTAAAATAAAATCGTAAGTCCTAATCTCTTCTCGTAAATTTGTGAATTTATGAACCAACACAAATTTAAAACTCCAAAATAATATTCATGGACAAATTTATTTTCTGAAATGTCGGACTGTCACAAAAAACGGTGTATGTAAACGTAAGCACGTAACGTTGAATCCTCCGGTTTAGACGTAGTCGATGCTACTCCAAGACGTAAATCCAAATTTCTTCCCAAAAATAAGTGAGTTCATATTGTAATATTAAAATAATGTTTTTAAATAATATTTGAGAATAAAATATCAACCATAAATTGACGGATTGTCACATGTTGGTATCCCCCGTAACGTCTAAACTTATCTCTTGACACCATATATATGATTGGTATCATTGTTTTTGTGACAATCCGTCAACTTATGGTTTATATTTTATTCTCAATATTTAATTAAAACATTATTTTAATGTTATAATATGAACTCACTTATTTTTAGGAAGAAATTTGGATTTACGTCTTGAAGTAGCATCGACTACGTCTAAACCGGAGGATTCTACGTTACGTGCTTACGTTTACATACACCGTTTTGGTGACAGTCTGACATTTCAGAAAATAAATTTATCCGTAAATACTATTTTGAGATTTTAAATTTGTATTGGTTCATAAACTCACAAATTTACGAGAAGAGATTAGGAATTACAATTATAATTTAACGTCCTTTACGACTAAATCGGAAACCTTAGAATTACGTATTTACGTTTTTGAACTCCGTTTTTGATGAGACAATTTTTATTAGATTCGTTTTGTGTGATTGATTCAAAATTTATAAAAACGTTTTTCGTAAAACGACCCGAGGGCACGCAAATCGAGGAAACTAGAATCGAGGAATACCCGTAAACTAGTGGGATGAGACAAAACAAGTTTTGCCCCACCCCACTCAATATGGGATGTTTTAACTAAGCTAACAACACATTTGATATGTGTCAAAGCTTACAAAGTAAGCAAGGACACTTGTCCTAGCCACTTTGTAAACAAGCTACCACATCAAAACCATTCCTCCCTAAACCACTTCCTCATTTCCATCACATGCAAACCACCAAAAACACACTCTTTCTCTCTACCATTTTCGTCCACTCTCTCCCTAAAACACCCCATTTGATCAATTTTAACAACAAACCATGTGTTATCTACACATATGGTGAAGAACTCTTGAAGCTCTATTGATTGGTGGTCATTATAACATCCAAGGAGGTGATTCTAACATCCAAGGAGGTGATTTGGTGATGTCCAAGGGCTGATTTCTACAAGAAGTTTACAAATATTGGTGGTCTTTAAAGTTGGTGTTGATCTATCACAAGTTCTTCCATCAAAATCTAAGCCTTGATCATAAACTACACAACCTTGGTGGTATAGAGATTGTTCTTCCTATCCTCTTGTTATTTTGATTATGTAATCTTGTATTTTCTTTATTTATGTATATGTATATGATGATGAATGATGATTAAAAATATTATGTGGGGATTTGGTGTTGATAGATTTGATAAACATGGGTAAAAAGATGGAAAACCACATGTAAAAATGGTTAAATCTTGCTTAATAAGATGGTTGTATAAAAACAGTAAGTAACTAAATGATAAACTGATAAAATGGTAAAGTGGAATCAAATACAGTAAGTATTAGGTGTTATACACATGTGAGAGTTGGCCATGCAATGGAATCATAAAAATGAGTGAGATATGATCAAAACAAGTTTAGAGTGCAAATCTGCCTACACTGTTTTGGACTAATTTATTAAAATATTTAAAGGTTGATTCATCAGTAGCTATAAAGGAATAAAATGAAGCACATATCATGTAGTTTCTGTGATAAAAATCTGAGGTCCTATCTCATTATAGAACTCTAGATATGGACATTTTAGTGAACTTAAAATTTTAGGACTGATTTGGTGAAATTAAAGTTTAATATTATTATATAAGCACTCAAATAAATATAGTATAAAATGTTAATTAAAACCCACTAACTTATATATTTCATTTATATAAATATGCATAAGAATAAATAAATGGACATTATATAAAAATGGTTGTTTGGTAAGTTTTATAAGTTATAAAAACTATATACTAAGTTTTACGTCTTTTCGGCTAAAACTGAAAGATTAACGTTTTTGTCAAATAAAACTTAGACGGTCGGACCCGTCTAATATAAACTTTTATAAACTCACATGCTGATATATGAACTTATATAACAAGTAAAAACCTATAAAACCCTAACTTTACAACATATAGACATTAACGGGCCAAAGTAGCCTTATTGGACTATAAACCCGACTAGTTAGTAAAACACTTATAAATTTACTTATTGGGCTTAACCCACTTGGGCCCAACATGTAAAGTATAATACTGATAACAAAAGTATAAAATGGATTAATACAAGTTAATGGACTTATAAAAGGCTTATTGGACCTAAAACATGTAAATAGGTCAAACTAGTAAACTAATATAAAAGTTGTCAACACATAACACAAAAATGAGTGAATGAGAATATATAAACCCACTTGATCATCATCATATGTATAAAGTCATCATATATATACATAATTGTTATTTTGATAAAGTCATTGGACAAAAGTCTAAGACGAGTATTATTTGTCTAGGTTTCCGTGATTGAAGCACGTACTGTACATCCGTATCGTCGATAACCTCCTTTCCCAATCAACGTGAGTTCATAGCCTCGCACTCTTTTAAATGTTTTTATGAAATGTTTTATAAACCCGCGAGGGAGATAACATGTTATTTTTTACGAAATAGGACACTAGTTGTCCCGATTGTCTGTTTATTGATTTGGACCCGAATGATTGTATGACCTGATGAATGATTAAATGAACCGATAGATGAAATAAAATGGATTATTAAAGTTAGGTTATGTCACTAAAAGTCCCATTAGCATGAATTGTGAACTACCGGGATTTGGTAGACGCTTATGCATATAATAGTACTATTTGGGGACGACCACCCCAGTTCGCGCCTTGACGGTTGATCCCCGTCGTGCCACATTGATTGGTAAGCGAATTTATGTATGAGAAGATTTCCACAGCGTGATCTTTGTGACGACACACTAATTTAGATGGGCAAATTGAGTTTTGGGCTAGCTACCCGTTGTTTGTTGTAGTAAGGTAACAATGTCATGCGGCTTATAATAATCCAAAATAACGAAATACTGCTATACGCATCGAATTACGATATATTGCTTGACTAGCAATACAGGGTCATATTATTGATATTATGTTTGTGT
The DNA here is from genome assembly GCA_025667525.1 of Glebionis coronaria. NCBI lineage: Eukaryota > Viridiplantae > Streptophyta > Magnoliopsida > Asterales > Asteraceae > Glebionis > Glebionis coronaria. The sequence continues at coordinate 70,932,264 of CM046882.1, read as the reverse complement.
TTTGGTTTTACATAACCATATTCATATAAGGGTTTTTATTTAACTCTACACGACGTTATAAAACGTATTGTATGATATTTTTACGACATTGGTTCGTATAATGGTTTTGAAGGCGAAAGCCTATATTGTGATTTTGACAAGGATTTGTATAAAAAGTTTTTGGCTTATTTCATGGTCTACTATAAAGATTTGTACAAAAATGATTTTCGGTAATAATTATATACCGATGATAGATTGATGGTTTTATTAAACTCTATGAATTCACTCGGCGTTATCGCTAAACTTTTCTTTTAACATGTTTTGTCTCAGGTACTTGAAGGTAATTCTCGGGAAGACAACAAGAATTCATGGCCCGCACTTAAATAATAATTTCCATTTAAATGTTTTGTAAAACTTGTATGAAATACTATGACTTGGGACCTATGTAAATCTGATATTTATGAATGGAAATGCTTTATTATTAAACGACGCGATTTTTAAGTGTTGTCTATGATGTGAGTAATGTGCTATCCCGTAACACCAACGAGTCTTCCGCTGTATTGAATTGTATAAATTTAGGGGTGTTACAGTTTGGTATCAGAGCTCTCGTTATAAAGAACGAAAGATTTTTAAAACCAAGGTTTTGAATAAAACATTTCAAAATCTTTTAACTATAAACATTTTTCTAAAAATGTCTAAAATTCTTTTGACTACAGCGGTGCCGAAGAATTCCCGAGTTACCGACAAGGCCAGACTAAGAATTGTTATTTTAATATATATATATAACTTGGATTTTATATATATATATATATATATATATATATATATATATATATATATATATATATATATATATATATATATATATATATATATATATATATATATATATATATATATATATATATATATATATATATATATATATATATATATATATATATATATATATATATATATATATATATATATATATATATATATATATATATATATATATATATATATATATATATATATATATATATATATATATATATATGATGTAATTTGATTACATGATTGTTTGATAATTATTTAATACTTATACGAGGTATTTATACGACGTAGATTGTCACAAGAAACCCTAACTCCCCTAGCAAATCAATCGAAGCTATTCCCGTAGGAATTCTAGCTATCCTAGATCTAAACCAAGTTGTAGATATTTATGATCCCAACAAATGGTTGATAATCGTAGAAATGTCGATATTAGTTGATTGTGATGTTGAAGAAGAATTGGCGAAATTAAATCTGATATCGATGTCATGACGATCTTTTCTTATAGAGTGGAGTTTGACAAAACGTTACCACCTAGAAAGATGTCATCTGATTCGTTGTCACCCAATTCTTATATTTGAAATCGAAAGGGTGAATGTTGCACTTGAGGCTGTCATTGGAACCATTACCCAAAAGCCTCATGCCACTAGTACCTTTCCGAGAAGTCTAATTGAATGATCGAGTCATTTTATAATAGTGACTCATTTTATAACTATTGTTGTAAGAGCTATAGGATTGTAAATTAAGTGTTGATCATATCGAGCTTTTATTGCCCTTTTAAGGTTTAAGAATAAGGTTGAAAGTATTGGAGAATGAGGTAGGATATCGAATTAAGTATAAGTTGGTTGAAACTTGAATCAAGTGAAAATTTTAACTTTTATGGAATATGAGATTGTTAAGAGGAAGTCGTTAAGTTCTGTGATTGAACTATAAGGTTTTAAATGATTGTTAGTTTGTGTTAAGGGTTGTTCCTAAGCCATTGTCCACTAACGAGGATGCCCAGTGTCGAATAAATAAATTGAAGAAATCTTCTTCTGAATTGAGACCGATGGATCTTTCAGGACATGTGGAACACCTAATGACTCTTGTAGATTAGTATTCATTGTGGTATCTATTAAAAATCCCTAACTTAACTGAGACATCAGTTGGTAGGATGAGTTCTTGGAATTGTATGACATAGTGACACATAATGTGTTACGGTACAATTTTGACTTGTTTGTGATTAATGAAAAGACTACAATTGATTGCTAAATCCTACATGTATCGATGTTATCTATCTTTTATTGCTTCATCCTAATGTTCGCATTAGTAATGCAACCATTGAACAAGTACTCATCTCGATTTGAGTTACGTTATGAATTATTATTTTTGAGTGCCATCGAGGTCATGAACCTCATGATTAATTGGCTAAGCTCATTTCCTATTATATTGTAGTTAGTTCTTGGTGAACAACTCTTCATCACCCTTTTGCAGACCACTCATTGTTTTTATAAGATAAAACAGTATCCCTTGAAAAAAAAATTGAATTTTCATCACTATAAGGATTATTCCAAGTGAGATTTATAAGTGATCGTTATTGAAATGAAGTTATTTATAAAACACCTTGGAAAACTTAATTGTTTTCATAACAAATAAAATCTTTGTAAATTTATTTTTGATTCTTATTTAAGAATTAAGCATGAAAATGTTTTTATTATAAACATGATAATAAAATTTTGACGAACTGAGTATTGCATCGTTAATCTTAAAATTGTATATAGTTGCGCGCCTACATACAATTTGGAATGGACCATGCAAGGCTGATTAGTTGTCACCATAAAACTAATGAATAAACACTACATTTTCTTTGAAGATTGTGAAAAATTAAGTTTTATGAGATCTGCAAGAAGTGAAAAAATAGGGACATAGTGTTAGGGACACCTACATATGTGCCGTACTATTTATTCTTCGGAGTCGAATTTACTCATCTATGGAATTTGTCTTATTTGACAATTGATATTCCCTTCTTGTCCAATTCTCCCGTGGCGAGATTCTTAGGAACAGTATGTGATTACCGAGTGTTGATACCCGACTGGATGTATCGACGTTCCTATCATTTCTTTTGAATTGATTTCATTTGAATGACCTGGGTAACGATCCGAGGAGCATTCGAATGCGTACTCAATTTATGAAAACATGGGATATATTCATATTCGTTAAATGTTTTCGTCTGTATCTGATTTGAAATTCTCTCGCGTAGATTATGCGTTGACCTTACTCTTTTAATGGTAGTTGTGTCTCCATATATCCTTGAATCTGTGAAGGGTTATGAGTTATTATTAGTCTTTTGAGAAGTTCACATCTTATCAACGGTGATGAAACTGGAAAGTTGATAGTGCCAGTAGAATGAATTGATTGATTATGACATGACGACATTGTCTTAATTGATGGGAACTCGAGTAGAATTCCCCTAAATGATAAGATGTTGATTATCAAAAGTGATCTAAATAATTCTTGATGGATGACCATATCCTGCATTTAGACTTGAAATTATACCGTGAATGGTTGTGAATTAGTCATAGATATTATAATCTAGAAAGAACCTAATATGAATTTATTAAAAGATGTTTCTGTTATCTGAAACTTTAGAAGGTATTTGATGGTAACCTAGACCTTCGCCATTAAGGCAAGTTGAATTTGGTATTGATTATATTCCCGGTGCTGCACCTGTGGCGTGTGCACCCTACGTCAGCACCATCTGAATTACAAGAATTACCGTACAACTGAGAGAGTTGTCGTAGAAAGCTTTTATTCTACCAAGCTCGTCATCATGAAGAGCTATGGTGTTATCATTCCTTATATTTATTGATTACCATGAACTAGGTAAATTGACGATTAAAAAAATCTATATCCACTACCCAAGATGATAGATTTGTTCGATCATTTACAAGGTTCTAGCGTATATTCAAGATTTGATCCTCGGCATGGTTATCATCAACTTCGCGTCCGCGAAAAAGATTATCTATTCCAGTCTCTACATCCAGAACTTGTAATGAACATTATAAGTTTCACGTGATATCGTTTGGATTGACGAATACACATGTAGCATTCATAAATTTGGTGAATCACGTGTGTAGGCTGTAATTTGATAAATTCATGCTTGTGATCATTAAGAACCCTCTGTCTGTTTATAAGAATAAGAATGAGTTAATAATTTATAAACTGCCCTGAATTGGCCGAACAATGAAAACTTGTACCTTGAATATTTAACATGAGACTTAATGCTTAATCCTTTACATAAAATGACCGTTTGATTAATGATGGTAAGATATATATATATATTGGCTCTTCAAAAATTAGAAGTCATTTAAGGCTTTGAGTTTTACCAAAAAGAAAATGGAAATATGTTTTGACAAATGTTTTAACAAAGGATTTTTAAGGGATTATTTCCTTATACACAAAACATTTAACTAAACTCCTGTTTAGGGGTAAATGTTTGTGTATACCTCAAGACAACCTAAGAGGAATTGAGGAAACCATTTAAACCATGACTTGAAATTGAAACGACAATTTTTGCTTTTCAACTAAGAAATTTTGACCAAAGTATAAATAAAGATTTCTCGAACATTTTTAGATCTTATTAATTATTTTAATTATTTTCGATAAATCAACAAAAATCTTGTTAATTAAATTCAAATTTATTTTGAACATTTTATATAATTGGTCGAACTAAGAAATTTAAAATTTTTACGTTTACGTTTCATAAAAATCTAATAATTATTATTTAATTAATTGTAATAATTATCGACGCTTTAGACGTCGGATTGAGTAAAACAAATAAAAATAATAGTTGAGACGAAACTAAAACATAGAAAATATGAAGAAAGAAATTTTGAATTAATACGGTCATGTTATATATATTTCATCAGGAGAAAGTGAATGTAGATACTGACACATTATGTAGAAAAGATAAAGAATCAATTAGGATGTAATTCTTAATAATGACTGTGCAAAATAAATTGCCGAACAATATAAAAATAAACGATGTTTGTAAAAAGGATAATATAGATAATAAAAGGGGTTCGCGGTTAACGTGAACCATTAGAATTGAGAAGCCAATGGCGTTAAATGTATAAAAGGCCGCTTGTGATTGCCTGAATATAGAGGATTTTGAGATTTAGTCATATTGAAATCTTGTAAGTATAAGTATTTTATTCATGACCTTTATGATTTAATGTATTTTTATATGAAGAAGTTGTACTAATGGCAAATTATGAAGGCAGACATCGCCTCATACATTAGTAAACGTCTAACTATTGCAAAGGTCATCATCTGAATTTGATTCGATTTGGGTAATCGTCGACAGACTGACCAAATCTGCTAATATCATTCCTGTTAATGATAGATTCTTGATGAAGAAATTCACCCTTTTGTATTTAAAGGAGTTGTGTAAACATGGTGTGCCTATATCGATCATCTCTATCAAGATCCTTGCTTCGCATCGAATTTCTAGAGATTTGATCAGAAGTCATTGAGAACGAACTTGATGAGAGTATTGTTTACCACCCCAAATCGAAGGGACGAGGTAAAGTAGCGATACAAAATACTATAAGTGTTGTTTTATGTTTGAATGATTGACCTTTGGTAATAAACTGTAAAATCTTTTTCCTTTGGAGAGATTATCATTGATAATTATCGTATTAGGATCAAGATCGAATCTTGTGAGGATATATATTAGAGCATCTGTAAGCAGGAGTTGGGATGAAGACATCCGACATACACCCATTATGAGTTGGACATGTCTTTTAGGTTTAAGGTTTCCAATGAAATGGTTGTTGAAATTAGGATTTGATTATTGACTGCCAGGGGTGGGCAGGAGGTTATATGAATATGAAATGTAGATCTTGAAGTGCCAGATGGGTAGCGAAGTTATGCCAAAAATTTTAACCATGAAAAAAAAATAAATTGATGATCTGAAAGATCATGTGATATAAGTCCCCGTTGTATGGGACCATTGAGATGATGTAAAAGATTGGTTTGAAAGGCATATAAGCTGGATCTACCCTAGGACTTCAAGAGCTGCGTGAATTATGTTTCGTATATCGAACTTGATAAAATGTCTATCAAGTGAGAATCTGATCACTTCTTGATGAAGTTTAGATCGGCGAAAAGTTGCATTCATCAAAAACCCGTGAACATCATGGATAGAGAAAGTAAGTCAACATTAAGCCTAATCTTATTCCCGTAGTTATGTTTGATGAAACTCGCGTATTGTAATGAATTACACTTGTGAGAAAAGACCGAATGTGGAGGAAATACCCACATGGCTTTAACTCTATAAGAAGCGAGTAGTAAGATAAGATGATCTTTGGGGACAAAGATCCTGTTTAGGGGTAAATGCTGTGACAATCCGTCAACTTATGGTTTATATTTTATTCTCAATATTTAATTGAAAACATTATTTTAATGTTATAATATGAACTCACTTATTTTTGGGAAGAAATTTGGATGTACGTCTTGAAGTAGCATCGACTACGTCTAAACCGGAGGATTCTACATTACGTGCTTACGTTTACATACACCATTTTGGTGACAGTCTGACATTTCAGAAAATAAATTTATCCGTAAATATTATTTTGAGATTTTAAATTTGTATTGGTTCATAAACTCACAAATTTACGAGAAGAGATTAGGACTTACGATTATAATTTAACGTCCTTTACGACTAAACCGGAAACCTTAGAATTACGTATTTACGTTTTTGAACTCCGTTTTTGATGAGACAATTTTTATTAGATTCGTTTTGTGTGATTGATTCATAATTTATAAAAACGTTTTTCGTAAAACGACCCGAGGGCACGCAAATCTAGGAAACTAGAATCGAGGAATACCCGTAAACTAGTGGGATGACATAAAACAAGTTTTGCCCCACCCCACTCAATATGGGATGTTTTAACTAAGCTAACAACACATTTGATATGTGTCAAAGCTTACAAAGTAAGCTAGGACACTTGTCCTAGCCACTTTGTAAACAAGCTACCACATCAAAACCATTCCTCCCTAAACCACTTCCTCATTTTCATCACATGCAAACCACCAAAAACACACTCTTTCTCTCTACCATTTTCGTCCACTCTCTCCCTAAAACACCCCATTTGATCAATGTTAACCACAAACCATGTGTTATCTACACATATGGTGAAGAACTCTTGAAGCTCTATTGATTGGTGGTCATTTTAACATCCAAGGAGGTGATTCTAACATCCAAGGAGGTGATTTGGTGATGTCCAAGGGCTGATTTCTACAAGAAGTTTACAAAGATTGGTGGTCTTTAAAGTTGGTGTTTATCTATCACAAGTTCTTCCATCAAAATCCAAGCCTTGATCATAAACTACACAACCTTGGTGGTATAGAGATTGTTCTTCCTATCCTCTTGTTATTTTGATTATGTAATCTTGTATTTTCTTTATTTATGTATATGTATATGATGATGAATGATGATTAAAAATATTATGTGTGGATTTGGTGTTGATAGATTTGATAAACATGGGTAAAAAGATGGAAAAACCACATGTAAAAAGGGTTAAATCTTGCTTAATAAGATGGCTGTATAAAAACAGTACGTAACTAAATGATAAACTGAGAAAATGGTAAAGTGGAATCAACTACAGTAAGTATTAGGTGTTATAGACATGTGAGAGTTGGCCATGCAATGGAATCATAAAAATGAGTGAGATATGATCAAAACAAGTTTAGAGTGCAAATCCGCCTACATTGTTTTGGACGAATTTATTAAAATATTTAGAGGTTGATTCATCAGTAGCTATAAAGAAATAAAATGAAGCACATATCATGTAGTATCTGTGATAAAAGTTTGAGGTACTATCTCATTATAGAACTCTAGATATGGACATTTTAGTGAACTTAAAATTTAGGACGGATTTTGTGAAATTAAAGTTTAATATTATTATATAAGCACTCAAATAAATATAGTATAAAATATGAATTAAAACCCACTAACATATATATTTCATTTATATAAATATGCATAAGAATAAATAAATGGACATTATATAAAAATGGTAGTTTGGTAAGTTTTATAAGTTATAAAAACTATATACTAAGTTTTACGTCTTTTCGGCTAAAACTGAAAGATTAACGTTTTTGTCAAATAAAACTTACACGGTCGGACCCGTATAATATAAACTTTTATAAACTCACATACTGATATATGAACTTATATAACAAGTAAAAACCTATAAAACCCTAACTTTACAACATATAGACATTAACGGGCCAAAGTAGCCTTATTGGACTATAAACCCGACTAGTTAGTAAAACACTTATAAATTTACTTATTGGGCTTAACCCACTTGGGCCCAACATGTAAAGTATAATACTGATAACAAAAGTATAAAATGGATTAATACAAGTTAATGTACTTATAAAAGGCTTATTGGACCTAAAACATGTAAATAGGTAAAACTAGTAAACTAATATAAAAGTTGTCAACACATAACACAAAAATGAGTGAATGAGAATATATAAACCCACTTGATCATCATATGTATAAAGTCATCATATATATACATAATTTTTATTTTGATAAAGTCATTGGACAAAAGTCTAAGACGAGTATTATTTGTCTAGGTTTCCGTGATTGAAGCACGTACCGTACATCCGAATCGCCGATAACCGCCTTTCCCAATCAACGTGAGTTCATAGCCTCGCACTCTTTTAAATGTTTTTATGAAATGTTTTATAAACCCGCGAGGGAGATAACATGTTATTTTTTACAAAATAGGACACTAGTTGTCCCGATTGTCTGTTTATTGATTTGGACCCGAATGATTGTATGACCTGATGAATGATTAAATGACCCGATAGATGAAATGAAATGGATTATTAAAGTTAGGTTATGTCACTAAAAGTCCCATTAGAATGAAGTGTGAACTACCAGGATTTGGTAGACGCTTATGCATATAATAGTACTATTTGGGGAAGATCACCCCAGTTCGCGCCTTAACGGTTGATCCCCGTCGTGCCACATTGATTGGTAAGCGAATTTATGTATGAGAAGATTTCCACAGCGTGATCTTTGTGACGACACGCTAATATAGATGGGCAAATTGAGTTTTGGGCTAGCTACCCGTTGTTTGTTGTAGTAAGGTAACAATGTCATGCGGCTTATAATAATCCAAAATAACGAAATACTTCTATAAGCACCGAATTACGATATATTGCCTGACTAGAAATACGGGGTCATATTATTGATATTATGTTTGTGTTTTGGTCTTACATAACCATATTCATATAACGGTTTTTATTTAACTCTACATGACGTTATAAAACGTATTGTATGATATTTTTACGACATTGGTTCATATAATAGTTTTGAAGGCGGAAGCCTATATTGTGATTTTGACAAGGATTTGTATAAAATGTTTTTGGCCTATTTCATGGTCTACTATAAAGATTTTTACAAAAATGATTTTCGGTAATAATTATATACCGATGATAGATTGATGGTTTTATTAAACTCTATGAATTCACTCGGCGTTATCGCTGACCTTTTCTTTTAACATGTTTTTTCTCAGGTACTTGAAGGTAAATCTCGGGAAGACAACAAGAATTCATGGCCCGCACTTAAATAATAATTTCCATTCAAATGTTTTGTAAAACTTGTATGAAATACTATGACTTGGGACCTATGTAAATCTGATATTTATGAATGGAAATGCTTTATTAATAAACGACGCGATTTTTAAGCGTTGTCTATGATGTGAGTAATGTGCTATCCCGTAACACCAACGAGTCTTCCGCTGTATTGAATTGTATAAATTTGGTGGTGTTACAGCTTTGATATCAATTGTAAACTTGGTGATGACGTCTTGACACTAATTGAAAGATGAATACTTCGTCTTAGCACCAATAGTCGACACCAATAATTTACAGAGAATCGACATCGAAGAATATGAATGCTTGAAAATTGCTCCCCCTCTATTGTTGACCTGTGTTCTATCTAAATAGCTTTAGTCTCCGTTTGAGTAGTCGCGTCGTCGAGTATGTAGACACCAATAGTAAAGAACATCGATTTGTAGAGATGATAACTTCATAAAAACAAGATTTCTCGTTTTTTAACAAATAAATGCACTGAGGCATATATATATTCGTGTTAGATTGTGTTATTACGTAAACAAAATCCCTTACATGGTTATAAAGTAAACCATGCCCGAGAAAATTAATTCCCGTTGTTGAGTCAAAGCTTTCCGGTGAAATGCTTGACTTGAATATGAAAATCGGTTGATATCTGAAATAATAGCAAGCCATACTGAGCATGTTTTAAAACATTTAAACTTCTGCTCAAACTTTATTTACAACCCCGTGTCAATAATGAACGACATTTCTAGAAAAAACCTTTTGAACACACAATTTTGAAAGATTTAGAAAAAACCTTTTGAAAAATTCTTGAAAAATTGTGTTCAACATTTTAATAACCAATTACTTGAGCTTAAGAATTTAAATATCTTACTAAACCAGCTCAAGTACGAGAAGTTGTAAGCTTCCCGTTGTGAGGATAAGTTATCATTAAAGATACACTTTCCTTTTAACTGAAGAGCGAGGTCTAAGCTAACATAGTCGTTTTCATGAGCTTGAATGAATGTTTTAACGTAAAGCTCATGACTGAGAAAGATAAATTTCTTGTTATGAGGAAATTTTTTCTTATTTAAAAGATATATTTTACTTTTTGAGCTTAAAACTTGGAATGTTTTAATACAAGCTCATGACCGAGAAACGTTAATTTCTCGTTGCTAAGGATAAGTTATCGTCTGTGATAAACTTTCCTTTAATTGACGTCCGAGTTACAGTCTGATATTTAACTGTAAGTCATTGTGCATGGGCATCAAAACTTTGAATGTTTTTAATATAAGTGATAGGTGTGTAAACAACCATCCTTTTTACCACTTAATTACAATAATAACCGAGCCAAAACGTGTATTTTATGTCTTTTATGTCGGAATTATGCGTGGTTTGTGTTTTTGTTGTGATTTAGGACGAAATTGTGAAAAGTGGAGAAAACACGGGCATTCACGGGCTTTTATCGAAGAAAAAGACGAAAGATGAAGTCGAGAAGTAAAGAGTGCAAAAAGAACGGAAGTCCAAGACCAATTCTGAAGATTTATCGAAGAAAAAGTCAAAAGACGGAAGTTTACTTAAAGCCGAAGAACTCAAGTCTTAATTATTGAAGAATTAAAAGACGAGTTCGAAGAAATCCCAAGACAAAGTCCAAGTATTAAGAAGATTTAAGAAGATTAAAGAAGCTTAAGGACTTGATCATGCAATTAAGAAGAAATGAAGGAGGGGAGGAAGCTTCCTCTAACCATCTCGCTAATCCCCTATAATAGCCTTCATATTCATTTCATTAGTTTTTGTTGGCTAGAGTGACACTAGTTCTTCCACCTTTTAATTACTTGCTCGTTAAATACATGTCAATTTAAATACTTGTCTTGCACTTTTAATACCTTTTGATTCCAAGTAAGTTTTTAATTCGTGTTCTTTAAATTCGTGTTCTTTAATCTTTACTTTTCTTTTATCAAGTTTCTTTTTATCAATCTCATTCTACTTTTCTTCTTTTTAGTTTGTTTAAATTTCGGATTAAGCAAGGTTTGCTTAATCCATTTGCTTATTTGATTAAAAGTTTCATCTTTTCTTTTCCCTTTAAGTTTCCATACGAAATCAGCCATAAGTTTGACAATCTTATGTGCTTATTTCGTATTTAACTTAAGTGTTTTCAAAGTTTTCTTAAAAGTTTTACTTTTTAAAATCCATTTTATTTAGTTTCGTCTTTTAAATTTTGAAAGGTTTTAACTTTTTAGCTTTTCATCTAGTCCTTTTTCATTTCATTCTAGTTTTTATTACTGCTTATTAGTTCTAGCTTATTTGGATTTGAGCTTATTAAGAATTTGCTAACCATCGGAAAGAAAGGGATTCTATACATTGCGACGGTTTGCCTCACCCACATTCCGATGGTGATAGTTTTGGACAAGGGTTTTGCATTCCGATCCGGGATTGCGATCTAGAGTATCATCACCCTCATTCCGATCTGGGGTTGCGATCGCACATTCCGACGGGTCTTGAGGTTTACTTATTCGAAGTGCTGCCCAAATTTCCCCAACAACATTCCGATCTAGGATTACGATCTGACGCATTGCGATCTGAACAACATTCCGATCTGGACCACATTCCGATAGAATTGTACATTCCGACAGGTTGCACCTTTTTATTCCGATAGCCATATTCCGATAGCACATTCCGATCTGGATTCCGATGGGTATGGTGACAGCATTCCGATCTAACATTCCGATGATTGTGGTTCTGGAATTATAATTTGCTTTGTTTTGTTTTTAAGGTACATTTTAATACTTTGTCAAATTTAATTTTCGTCACGCTTTAATTTTAAGTCATTTAAATTAACTTACTTTTCAAAGTTTTTAAATATTGCACAATTTTTCTTTTAATTAGACTTAGATTTATTTTAACGCCATTTTACTTTTAAGTCATTTACTTTCAAGTTCTTGCATTTTAATTTAATACTACAACGACACACTTTTGTTCCACCAAAGAACGACTGAGTCACATATAGAACCTAGATCAATTCGCAGAGACACACTAGAACGAACTAATTTTTATACGGGGTGTCAAAACCCCGTGTATTAAATGGCGCCGCTGCCGGCTCTTTTCGTAAAGATTAACGGCTTTCTGTGAGAGACGCGTTGCTTTTTGGGATCCGTTCACTTGTGAGCGTTATTTTCTTACACAAAAATATTTAAAAAACCATAAAAATTAAAAATTTCAAAAATCCAAAAAGATTTTATTTTTATTGTGTATATATATTGTCTTTGTGTTTGGTATTGTTTTTTTTTGCCTTTGTAGGTGTATGCGTACTAGATCTTCTAATTATCAAGAGCCCGAGACTCGAGAAGATTTTAGTATGTCAGGTGTTAACAACAACAATAATCCACCTCACCTCAACAATAACAACAATGTTCTTCCACAGCCCGATCTTCAGACAATGGAGGAGATTTGTCAACCTACCATGTTTGGACGAGGAGGACCGATTGCACCGATGCAAATCACGGCTCTTGAGTTTTCGTTGAAGCACCACATGATTCAGCAAGTGCAAACTAACCCATTCCGTGGATTGCCTGATGATGATGCCAACAAACACCTCGACAAGTTCATTACAATCACCCAAAGCATGAAGTTGCCTGGTGCCACAATGGATGTTCTTCGCCTACAACTCTTTCCACATACTTTATCACATCATGCCGAGAAATGGTTTGATCGTCTCCCGAAGAATTCTATTCATACTTGGGATGACATGACTCAACGCTTTTTGTCGCGCTACTTTCCACCATCCATGGTCACGAGCCTTCGCAATCAAATCAGCGGTTTCATGCAAGATCCCGATGAATCTCTTTTTGATGCTTGGGAAAGATATAATGTCTTGATTGATCGTTTTCCAAACCACAACATGCTCCCTGTGACCTTAATTGATACTTTCTACAACGGATTGACTTTTCGAGATCGTGATACGATTAATGCAGCCGCCGGTGGCACATTCATGAAAAGGAGACCCGAGGAGTGTAGAGAGCTAATTGAGAACATGAGTACTCACCACAAAAACTGGGATTCCTCTGCTTCTTCAAGGAACAACCCGAGAGTCAATGTTTCTTCTACTTCAGCAAACCCTGATATGACCGAACTCACCCGCATGATGACTGAAATGAGCAAAAGTATCTTGCTTCTCGCTTCAAACCAACAACAACAAGTTAAAGCGGTTGCACCTTCTTGTGAAACATGCGGCGGTCCACACTCATACACCGATTGTCCTTCTACACAAGGAAATCCGGAAAATGTGTATGCAGCTTATGGTAATTATTCACCGGAAAATTACCAAGCTAGACCTCAAGGGGATAGAAATTTGCTGAGTTACCGATCTAACAACTACCTTTCACCCGTTTTTCTCCTCAAAACCAAAACCCCACCAACAACTACAATAGAAGCAACCAAATCCCACCAAGAGCTTCTAATCCTTATCACCAACCCACTCAACAAACCCCACCCATTAATCCCGATGTTGAAGCCATAATGAGAACCCAAGGTGAGCAAATCAAGAATCTACAGAGTCAAATTATCAATCTTAAAGGAGATATTACCAAGCAAGGAAATGAGATAAGATCCGAGCTTCGAGATAATATTCAATCCTCCTTCAGTAATCAAACCAATGATTTGAAGAATATGCTTGCTAGTTTCTTGCCCACCGCTCAACCCTCTTCTTCGAGTTCCCTACCTTCAAACACCGTCACCAATCTGCGGGCAAATGTGAGTTCTATTACTACTCGTAGTGGAATTACCATTGTCAATCCACCGATCCCACCCCCATTATCTACACCTCCTCCACCACCATTTATCCCTACTCCTCCTACACCTAGTATTAGTGCACCATTACCGTCTCCGCCTCGTCATGACGATGTATCTAGGAAGGACCCTTCAACATCTCAACCTTTACCTGCTACACCTGCACCTTCACCACCAAAACCCAATATCCCTTATCCCTCTCGTTTAGGCAAGACCAAAATGCTAACCAAGGATGACTCTCAAGTGTCGAGCTATGTGAAGATGATCTCTCAAATGAACTTCAACATTAGCTTTCTCGAAGCACTTGTCCACATGCCGAAATTTGTCAAAGCATTCAAGGAATTGCTTAACAAGAAGGAAAAGTTGATTGAGCTCGCCAACACACGCTTAAATGAAAACTGCTCTGCAGTTATTCTTAAAGAACTTCCGGAAAAACTTGGAGATCCCGGTCGTTTTGTGTTGCCTTGCGTTTTCAACAAAACTGAAGAATTTACTGCCCTTGCTGATCTCGGGGCCAGTATTAATTTGATGCCTTTGAGTGTTTGGAAAACACTATCATTACCCGACCTCACTCCAACGAAGGTGACTCTTGAACTTGCTAATCACACTCTCGCTTACCCCGTTGGTATAGCCGAAGATGTGTTCATTAAAGTTGGCACATTTACTTTCCCGATCGACTTTGTCGTTGTTGATTATGAAATGGACCCTCGTATTCCTTTAATACTTGGTCGGCCATTCTTGAGAACCGGACGAGCTCTAGTTGATGTTGCCGAAGGTGAGTTAATCTTAAGAGCCGGAAATGATTCACAAGTTTTTAAAATGGGGAAGCTTACAAGCAAATCCTTTGGACGAGAATCAGTGAATATGATTAATGTGCTCGATGATTTTACCATCTACAACAATCCTCTATTCGACTCTTGCATTGATAATCCACTATTTCAAGATGATGTGGATGATTCTCTATCCAATTTGGAACCTTCTCCCATTTATGATTCTCCACCGATCTTTGATGCTTATGATGATGATTCTAGCTCAGATTCGGATGATTATGATGACCTTACCTCCGAGTATCCCGACCTGCCCACGTATGATGATTTCGATGAGGCTGATACTCTTTCGAGCGATTCTTCACATGATGAAGATCCTCCGCCATCACTCGATCCTACTTTGGACGATTACTCATTTGAGGAAGATTTCTCTGCTTTTCTCAATACTTACTTCCCTCATGAGAGTGATGCCCCTCCTTATGATTTTGAAGATTATCGTCTTGATCCTACTTTGGATTTGAAGAACATTCTTTCAAAGGAGAAGAAACCGGTCGACACCAATCTCCGCAGCACATATGATTTAACACCTCTTTGTCCCCCTTTTGAGGACGAGGTTGTGCTTCTTCGCGGATCTTCTTCCCATTCTGCTGAGCCTGAGTGCTATTTTCCCTTAAAGGAAAAGGTGTTCGACCCCGGTATCGATATTCTACAGCCATCTCAGTATCCACCTGATGAAATAAAAGGAAAAATCTTTGGAAATTTTGAAGACATGCTTGCACCACTTCACCCTTGCTTCCACCGTGCTCCATCGCTGCTTAAGGGAACCTTGCCTACTCTTCTTTGGCTTTCCTTGTTCGCCTTAAGCTTGTGCTATTTGATGGACGAAAACTATGTCTTTGATCCTGGTGGATATGTTTCATGCTTCTTCCTATGATGATCAAGTTCGAGTCAGGCTTACGACTCGGTAATCAAAAACCAAGCGCTTCTTGGGAGGCAACCCATGTATCTATCTTTTCGCTTTCTTTATCCTAAGTGTAGGGGAGACCCGTTGGTTTGCTATTTCCTCCCCTCTCTTCTCTTAATCAGGGATTCGAGCTTCAAAGACACACTCTTGATGATTCTTGACGACCCGTGATTCCGTTGTTCCCTTCTTCCTGGTTCTATCCTAAACTCTTTTCGATTCACTATTTTATATTTTCTCAATATTAAAATAGGAATCTCTTTAGTTGTCTCTTCCTTAGCGAGATTTAAACAAAGTGCACAATGTCCTAAGTGTAGGGGAGTTTACTCCCACATGCTTAAACATTGAGGACAATGTTTATGTTAAGTGTAGGGGGACTTCTATCGAAGTTAAGTGGCCTTTTCCTTGTATTTGCCCTCATTTTAACCGGAAAATCAATTTTTCGACATTTTTCAAAATTTTTGATCTATTTTGGCCTATTAGTTTTATCCTTTGTATAGTTATTTTTTTTTCCTTATTAGAATAAATTTTAATAAAGTGGTTTTAATTTTCAAACGTTGTGAATCTTTTGACTCAACCCGAGTTTACTTATCTAAGTTACTCTAGCTAGTATCCTTAACATGTTTAAGTCAAGTTTTGCTAGGCTTTTATATAGGGAGCTATAAAACACGAAAGTCTTAACTCTCACGGGTTAAGAACAAGAACTTTTCGCAAGTTCCTATAATTGATCCTTGAGAGTCGTTTATCAAGGGAACTTTAAAATGCGATTTCTAAAACTTGAAAAAGTCTAAGAGTTTGCAAGATCCTATAGGCGACTCGAAAACCCAAAACTTTGATTTAATAGGCTAAGCATCCACGAGTCTCGTTCCTTGGGATTTTAAACTGTGGAGAACGAGAAATGATAGAGCCAATTATAAGTTCGGTATTCTTTCGTGAATTTATGTGAGTTAATTATAAGCCTATTCTCCCATCACTTGCTAATAAATTTATCTGCAATAAATAAGGTTGTACGATTTGAAAAGTTACTTAGCTTCTAGCCCAAGATCGTTTAAAAGTTGCTCGGTATGGATTAGAGTTCATAGCCAAGGCATAACTTATTGAAGCGGGATGCGAAGATTGGCGAGTCCAAAAAGGTCCTAACAAGGCATGAGGGCTATATTTTGTTGCTAAAGATCCAAAAGTGATGTGAAGAATCATTTATCAAAAATCAATATGAAGGATCGAGACACACGACGAAAAGCAAAAACTCCCCAAAAGTCATGGAGAAGTCTATCCGAAAAGGCCCTAACAAGGTATGAGGATAAATAGATCCAAGTCCAAAAAGGAGGCGGATCGTTGTATATCAAAGTCCAAAATAATGATTGGATAAAAAATGAAGAAGTCGTGGTCCAAGTATGAATCTCTCAAAACTTCAAGTGAAGAAATTCCATTATGAAGAGAAGACCATAATTTCATGAACGTCTCTCGAGGTTTGAAGTATGAAGTCACTGCCAAATATCAGTCCGAGAAAGGTCTCAAATCGTGAAACGAGTTATGCCAAGATATGAACTTTCTGAGGTCCCGAGAAGCAGTTTTAAAAGATTTTGTCCTTTAGCTAACTATTGATTAAATCGTTCACATTATTTTCGGACTAAATAACTATCGAAATAAGTCAACAATGCATCCTCGTGATCATTCAAGACAATAATAAAATATAAGAGATACACCTAGGAATAAGGGAGTCTAAGTGAGTAATTGGCCCACATGAGTTCGTGTTAGTTTGCTAACTTATAATAACAATGATCTCGTTTTTAAGCTTGGTTTGGAGAAAGTGAAAACTTGAGGATGATGATCATTCATGACATTTCCAAAACCCAAGGTATGTTTTTGATTTCTTTACTTTTAATTTTTATAATTTTCTATCTCTTTAATAAAGGCCAACGTGGATTGATTATGATGAAAATTGTAATCTTGCTTTTTAACTAATGCATTACATGAGGACATTGCAATGGTCAAGTGTAGGGGATTTGATAGGTGTGTAAACACCCATCCTTTTTACCACTTAATTACAATAATAACCGAGCCAAAACGTGTATTTTATGTCTTTTATGTTGGAATTATGCGTGGTTTGTGTTTTTGTTGTGATTTAGGACGAAATTGTGAAAAGTGGAGAAAACACGGGCATTCACGGGCTTTTATCAAAGAAAAAGACGAAAGATGAAGTCGAGAAGTCAAGAGTGCAAAAATAACGGAAGTCCAAGACCAATTCTGAAGATTTATCAAAGAAAAAGTCAAAAGACGGAAGTTTACTTAAAGCCGAAGAACTCAAGTCTTAATTATTGAAGAATTAAAAGACGAGTTCGAAGAAATCCCAAGACAAAAGTCCAAGTATTAAGAAGATTTAAGAAGATTAAAGAAGCTTAAGGACTTGATCATGCAATTAAGAAGAAAGGAAGGAGGGGAGGAAGCTTCCTCTAACCATCTCCCTAATCCCCTATAAATAGCCTTCATATTCATTTCATTAGTTTTTGTTGGCTAGAGTGACACTAGTTCTTCCACCTTTTAATTACTTGCTCTTTAAATATATGTCAATTTAAATACTTGTCTTGCACTTTTAATACCTTTTAATTCCAAGTAAGTTTTTAATTCGTGTTCTTTAAATTCGTGTTCTTTAATCTTTACTTTTCTTTTATCAAGTTTCTTTTTATCAATCTCATTCTAATTTTCGTCTTTTTAGTTTGTTTAAATTTCGGATTAAGCAAGGTTTGCTTAATCCATTTGCTTATTTGATTAAAAGTTTCATCTTTTCTTTTCCCTTTAAGTTTCCATACGAAATAAGCCATAAGTTTGACAATCTTATGTGCTTATTTGGTATTTAACTTAAGTGTTTTCAAAGTTTTCTTAAAAGTTTTACTTTTTAAAATCCATTTTATTTATTTTCGTCTTTTAAATTTTGAAAGGTTTTAACTTTTTAGCTTTTCATCTAGTCCTTTTTCATTTCATTCTAGTTTTTGTTACTGCTTATTAGTTCTAGCTTATTTGGATTTGAGCTTATTAAGAATTTGCTAACCATCAGAAAGAAAGGGATTCTATACATTGCGACGGTTTGCCTCACCCACATTCCGATGGTGACAGTTTTGGACAAGGGTTTTGCATTCCGATCCGGGACTGCGATCTGGAGTATCATCACCCTCATTCCGATCTGGGGTTGCGATCGCACATTGCGATCGCACATTCCGACGGGTCTTGAGGTTTACTTAGTCGAAGTGCTGCCCAAATTTCCCCAACAACATTCCGATCTAGGATTGCGATCTGAACAACATTCCGTTCTGGACCACATTCCGATAGAATTGTACATTCCGACAGGTTGCACCTTTTTATTCCGATAGCCATATTCCGATAGCACATTCCGATCTGGATTCCGATGGGTATGGTGACAGCATTCCGATCTAACATTTCGATGATTTTGGTTCTGGAATTATAATTTGCTTTGTTTTGTTTTTAAGTTACATTTTAATACTTTGTCAAATTTAATTTTCGTCACGCTTTAATTTTAAGTCATTTAAATTAATTTACTTTTCAAAGTTTTTAAATATTGCACAATTTTTCTTTTAATTAGACTTAGATTTATTTTAATGCCATTTTACTTTTAAGTCATTTACTTTCAAGTTCTTGCATTTTAATTTAATACTGCAACAACACACTTTTTTTTCACCAAAGAACGACTGTGTCACACATAGAACCTAGATCAATTCGAAGAGACACACTAGAACAAACTAATTTTTATACGGGGTGTCAAAACCCCGTGTATTAATAAGCTCATGCCCGAGAAAAAATAATATCTCGTTGTGAGGATAAGTTTATCATCGGCGATAAAATTTCCTTTCTTTGATGTCCGGGGCATAATCTGAGATATATACGCCATTTACACGAGCTTAAAACTTTTGAATAGGTTTTAATGCTAGTTCGTGTCCAAGAAAGTTTAATTTCTCGTTTTGAGGATAAGTGCAATTAAGTGTACACTTTCCTTTCTTTGAAGAGCGGGTCACAGACTATGATTTGACTATGAGACATTGTGCATGAGCTTAAAAACATCGAATGTTTTTAATATGAGCCAATGCTCGAGAAAAATTAATTTCTCGTTGTGAGGGTAAGTTATCGTTGACGAGATGAACTTCCCTTTCTTTGAAACACGGTTTACAATCTGTGATCCGACTGTAAGCCATATTGATAAGCTTAACCGCAAATCCACTGAGACACTTGATTCTTAGATATCTGCCTTTTCAATAACCAAACTCTGAGATTGTCTTTGGGTGAACAGTATACAATGATTGGACCGTTTTGTTCTTGTTGAACGTTGACTTTGATACCTGCATTCTCATTAGGAGTTTGTATGCTTTTGTATGGGTTAGCAATATCTATTTTAGAACAACGTGGGGTTCACAGTTGGCTTTACTTGTGCCAGAGGTGACTTAAAAATATAATTCACTTTCCTTAGTTGTCGAAGGTTTCCTCTTATAATTAACCTAATCTCAGGCTTAAGTGATGTATCATCCTTTTCAATTTCCTCCCTATTAGTCTTAGTAGGAGTGGAGACTATCCTAGTTAAAGGGCACTCATTTTTTACAAGAGTGAAAGTTCTACCAGTAGGGCGTCAAACTTTACCAATGGGTTTGATTCTAGCTAACCACTTGGATTTAACTCTAGCACGGGAGTTTACCTCATTAAGGAATTTCTTGACATTAGAGTCATGATTTTCATTAAAGACACACTTTCTACATGTTTTACAAGTAGCATGTTTAAAGTTCGGGTAAGATCTAGAATTCCTAGATGATTGATTGAAGCTCCTAGGATATGACATACTATGGTTAGCAATGTTGGGTAATCTAGAAGACTTCTGACTAGGTTTGAAATCCATATCTCTTACTTGTGTCATTTGCTTAGCTTCCCTTAGACCAAAAGTATAGCGAACGTTATTTGAACTAGTTCGAGACGTGTTCTTTGAACTATGTCTAGGGAGGCTAGATGCAATCATGTGATTAGGTCTTGCAAAAGTTGTTTTAGTCACATTGGGCCTAGTTGGTGGAGTGACTGGTCTAGAAAAATGAACCAAATCAACTTGGGAGGCAAACCGAGGTCTTGAGGATTTTTGTCGCTCGGATCGAAACATAGTCGGTTGTCTAACAAATTGATTTTTAGGCGGTTTCCCCAAGATTGATGGGTTTTCAAGCTTAGTATTCACACTAGTTCTTTTAGTTTTCCTCAAATCGTTTTTCAATGCAACTATTGCGAAAACCTTTTCCTAAACCCGAGCCTTTAAAGTCTCATTATCTTTAAGCAATTTATCTTGGGATGCCAACTTAGATTCTAGCAACTTAGTTTGTTTCAGAAAATTATCCTTTTCAGCTTTAGAATCTAGAATTTTTTGATCCAAATTTCGTTCAAGAACAACGTTTGACTTTTCAAGTTTTTCAAAATATGTTTCAAGTTTGTCCGTTTTCTTCAAAAGTTCAAGTTTGGCATCCTTAAGATCTTTAGATTGTTGAGCTACGATCGTTTCAAGCTCATTAAACTTAGAAGAAGCAGTCGTATGGCATTTATCATGATAACTTACAACATTCTGTTTAATCTCTCCCCCTTTATGACTCACATCGGATGTCTCAAAAGTTGTATTTCCATCACCCTTTTCAATCCCATGTGTGTCATAAATAAGTTCAAAATGCCCAGCATGCGGTATTTCATCGACATATACATGAGCAAGTTTAATTTGTTGAAATCGAAAACAAGTACACGAGGATCCATGATGCAACACAAAATCGTTTGATGGGGGTAGGGCATCAAACTTAGGGTTTGGTGGTGGTGGGGTAATGGGGTAGGAAATGTTTTCACAATGCCTTGTGAGGTTTGGGAAGGTTGAAAGGTCATTGAGTTGAGGGGTGTTTAAGGATTGAGGTGGTGGGGGAACAATTTCTTTTGCTCCGGTGACGGGGTTAATGGTATAAGTCTCATTCCAATACTTTATTGGAGAGAAGGTAGGGTTTTTGGGTGGTTTGGAGGAAGATGGATCATTCTTCTTAACCCAAATAGGTCGAACCGAGATTTTTGGTTTCTTTGAAAGCTTGGATGAGGAAGATTTGGGTGAGTGGGGTTGTGACAAAGAAATGTCAAGGTTAGGAATGGAGGAGTTAGGCATTGTGAGGGTGTGAGAATGAAATCTCAAGGTTGGGAAGGTGTGAGAATGAAATCTCAAGGTTGTGTGAGAATGAATTATCAAGGTTGGGAAGGCGTGAGAATGAAATCTCAAGGTTGGGGTATAAGTAAAATGTAATCAAGGTAAGAATTTGAATACAAAATGTTAAGTGTGAAGGAATGTTTAGCCAAATTGAGCAAACAAGGAATCTTGACAGGGTATAGGGTTTAAAGAATTTTGACCAAAAACGTGTCAAAAGTCATTTACTGTCTGCGGTACCTTATAGGGACCGGCGATTCCTTACCACTTAAGGAACCGTGGGACTTTAAGGATCCGCGTGAAATGGACTTAAAACCAAGTTTTTCCAGGGTTTTGAGAAAAACTAAAACTTTTTCAAAAAAATTGCAAATCTTGGAATTTTACCTCTATTAGCAATAAATTATGCTAAGGTTGCATAAAAGCAACACATTCACAAAGAATGTTTTGACAAAGGGTGAAAAAATAATTAGATATCATTTTGAACCAATTTTAGTCAAGTTTTTAGAGGTTGTGATAGATTTAGGTTCAATTTTAATTTCAAATTAAAGTTGATTAATGTGTACATAAGAATAGGAACACATAAGGCTAAATCCATAGACTAACTTCATGAAAAGCTCATGAAGGAAGAAAGCACAATGACAAATGAAATAGAAGAACAACTAACTAATACAAAGTTAGCTTAATACTAGATCTAGATGAGTAGTCTTCTTTGGCTTGGTTTTGTTAAAAAACTTATTAAGAAAACTTATCATTCATCTCCTAGGAGGAGGCATGGAGAACAAGGTAAGCAAGAACTCTTGCAACCTCTTATGTAGTCCAAACATTTCCATCCTAAGGTTATGGATGATGTAGTGGTTGTAGAGGCAACATGGACAATTAGGACCATGAGTCTCTTGAAACCCATAGTAAGGATCACCCAAAAGGAGGGAAAGTGGGACACCCAAAATTGGAATGTTTGAGTTTGGTGGAGGTGGAGGAGGCACGTTCTCCAAGGGTGATGTGGGTGAGAGTGGAGGCATGTTCCCCAAAGGAGAAATGGGTGAGTGTGGAGGTATGTTCTCCAAGGTTGGTGAAATGGGTGAGTTAGGAGGGGTAAATGGTGAAGTCACCATGGTGTCATCAAAGTCATTCACAAAAGGAATGCTTTGGATTTGTTGGGGTTGTGTGGTCACATCCAAGGGTACACTTGGAGTGAAGGGTGAAGAGAGCTCATTCATTCTTGAGTTGAATGAAGATGAGGTAGAACCAATGGATTGGTTAGTACCATGAGTGGATGTTGTCTTGCATGGTGCAAGGGGTGGTGAAGGTGATGAGGAAATGAGGATTGGAACCATCTCATTTTTGGGTGTGTGAAAGGGTGAGGAGTTAGGCTTGGGTACCTTAATCCTAATCTTAAGTGTTTTCCTTGGGGTGTTTGAGGTTTTTGTAGAAACCATGGTTTACAAGGGTGGTTTAAGGGTTAGGGAAGGATGTTTTGTTGTGTGAAGAACATGACTAACAAGGTAGGTTTAAATGGGTGAGGGGATGATCCAAACTAGTAATGGGTTAAAATCATTTTAGGTGAATAATGAATTTAGGTAACCTAGTTTAGGAAATATGCAGGTTTTTGCAAAAAATCATGCAAAGTTTACACAGATTTAAGAAAATAGTGTAAAGCAAAAGATGCTGTCGGACACAGTGGCGGCGGTTCCTTATCTAGGACCGGCGGTTCCTTATCGATAAGGAGTCGCGGGTTGATATGTGTTGGATTGTAACACACGACTTATAATGATATAGAAATGTAGATGAAGATTAAACCAAAAAAATAAAGATTAGATTAGATGAAGGAAAAGAGAAAAACAAAGGTGTGAATTCCTAGTGAGAGAAACACATACGTTTCTCTCTCTACAAAACAAATGAAATGGAAAACACACACACAAATGGGGCTTAGGCGGCCTTTTATACTAAGTAGTAAGTGTTTAGGAGGCCTTCTTCATTTGTGTGTTCGGGACTAATTCCCGTTATATAAACATTAATAACTAAGAACTCTCGACACCGTTGAATAGTATTTTTCACGAGCTTCGCAACGGTATATTATATGACCATCACTTTAAATACGGCTAACAATCTCCCCCTAAGGGGTGGTCATGTAATATGTGACTTCACTTCGTTGGTGTTGCAGACTTTGAAGCTCGTTGTCTTGAGAGTTCTTTCATAGTTCCTTTCATGACTTGTGATCTTGGATCTTTGATCTTTACCTTGACTTGATCTTGTAACTTTTCCAGCTTGTGTTCTTGTGTCTTTACCCACATACTCATGTTTTGAGTTGACATGAAATCTTGTTAACAATCTCCCTTAATCATCAGAGTAGCGGAAGTCTTTGTCTTTAGATGTTCTTGAGCTTTCTTCAATAATCCTGAATATGTGGCCTTGAATTGCGACTCTTAAGATAACGCCACCGTTTGCATTCCACCGGTTTCCCGCCGTTTGCATTCCACAGGTTTCCTGTTATACAGTACGAATACTGTACCTGTGATCAGGTAAGTTCAAAGAACTTCCTTGACAGGATTTCCAGCTGTGGTAGCCGTTCTCAATACTTGAATATATCGAAAGATAATTCAAAGTAAGGAGTGAATCATGCAGTTCCATTCTGCTGATTAAGTCGTCAATTCACTTTCCTGGAACAAGTCTGAATCAATTAAGAATCAAACCATCGTTGCTTTCCAGTTGACACAAGTTTGATTCGTATAGAATCGCACAAGTTACCTACCGCAGTGCTGTTTGATGATGACACTGGAAGGATTTCCATTCGTCACTGTAAATACTGAAAAGTATTACTCTGAATGTTCTGGCAAGATCATAAAGATATTGCGTTGAGACCTGGAACGAGTTTGAATCACTTAAGAATCAAACCACTGTTGCTTTCCAGTTATCATATGTTTAATTCAAGTGAATCTTACATATGACCTACCGCAGTGCTGTTTGATGTTAACACTGGAAGGATTTCCATTCATTACTGTGAATACTAAAGAGTATCACTCTGAATGTTCTAGCAATACCACAAGGATAGAGCGTAGGACTCTGTAAATCATCGCTTGTGTTCTAATGATGAACAACAATTGATCTATGGAATAAGTGTCCTAATGAGATTTTTGATGAATCTCGTTGGCTCTAGACTCTATAAGTGCACGTTTATTTGGTGATCGGAGGCTGGAGCAGACTGCCACCTATTCAATATCTACTATCTCGGAGTGAGAAAGTTGATAGAAATGAGTTGAACTCCGTGACAATAAAACAAACTTCTTTTGAGAGAAGCTTGAGTAGGCTGGGAAGGGTTGTGCATTGCATCACTGGGTCCATGATGCCTTGTCTTCAGTATCAGAAATCATCAAAGTGATTCTGATAATAGATGTATTGACCCGGTTTCTGCCTAAGTTGTATGGAGGGCTTCTTTCTTTACACCCTTTATCCTTACATTTCTTTTTCATTCTTCAACCCCTTCAATGCTTACCAAGACGTCATAACTAGCACCTTGTTGTGATTGTTCCAGTGCTAGCTTAAGTCATTAGTCGGCATTATTCCCGTACACTCAACTACTCCATCTTTCCTAAGGACTTCTAAGTTCTAATGGATTGTCCCTGGGAAGATCCCTCCGGTTCTGGTTAGATCATAGGACGAATACCTAACCACCTTTTGACACCAATACCATCGTGAATTTATGTGTTGAAGGGTATAGATA
This sequence comes from Glebionis coronaria, assembly GCA_025667525.1. Lineage (NCBI taxonomy): Eukaryota > Viridiplantae > Streptophyta > Magnoliopsida > Asterales > Asteraceae > Glebionis > Glebionis coronaria. The sequence continues at coordinate 70,906,414 of CM046882.1, read as the reverse complement.
TCGTAACCAGAAAAATCAATTGAAAATGCAGTCAAGATGTTGATGAAATCAATGTTTACACCTTGAAAGTTTTCTATATCACCAAAAACGTTCCCCCTACATATGTGCATCATAAAAGGAGAGATTTTTGCACATATTAGGAAGAGAAAGCACTTATATCAAAGATCTTATTCAAGATAACACATTTTAATCACTATTCTCCCCCTCAAAAATTGCATGAAATTGAAATTTTTGTGAAACTAGTGATGAAACATGGAGAGAATAATGTGTCATGAAACTTTGGAACAAATGTTTATAAAAACATTATACTCCCCCTCGAAAAGAGATTGTATTTAAATAGGGGAGTATATGAGCACATTCTTTTGAAATACTTTGAAAAATTGTGCTCAAAAGTCCGAGAAAAATTGTGTTCATGAGCTTAAAACTTTGAATGTTTCGATATAAGCTCATGACCGAGAAAAATGAATTTCTCGTTGTTGAGGATAAGTCAAAGACTTTCCTTTATTTAGGGACCGGGTTATAGTCTGACATGTGACTATAAGCCATTATGAGAAGAAAAATAGAAAAGACATGTTTTGAAAAACATTTAAACTCTCATTCGAACTTTATGTACGTACCCGTGTCGTTATTGAACAACATTTCTAAGCACGTCCATATTATCGATGCTGTGAGACATGTCGTAGAAGAATATTTTTGGTATTTTTTGAAAGTTTTTCTCATTTTTTATTTTGTTTTTATAGGTTTTATATTATTTTTTTTTATTTTGATTTTCTGATAGATATATACAAGGTTACTGCGAATGTGCAAGACGTTCAAGTTCATCAGGAGTGAAACTACGCATACCAAGTCGACGAACCAAGAATTCAAATCTGTCTTGAGAAAGAGCTTTGGTGAAGATGTCGGCGAGTTGGTAGTCCGTCTTGACAAAGAACAGTTCGATCGTTCCTTTTTCCACATGCTCCTTTATGAAATGGAATCGGACACTGATGAAGATAACCCGATAATCCAAACTTGAAACTGAAGTAGAATTCCCCAAACTTGAACTTAAGCTTGCACTATAGTAGAATGAAGAGCGATGCAGAGAAGTCTTAAACGTACCCCATACAAAAAGACGGTATAAAAAAGGTACAACTTCTCTAAAGTACCCTATACCAAAACAGGCGGTATATGAAAAGATACTACATCTCTTGAAGAAATCCACAACTGCAAGTGCGTGTGACACTGAGAACCGCAACGAAGCTCCCAAAAAATGATAGTTATCCATGTCCTCGTCCATCCTCCCCTTGACAATGGAAAATAGATACTTCAAGTCTTATTCATAACCGTATTTGCTCGAGCAAGTTATCTTATAAAGTCGTAAGTACTCCTTTAAAGATAAAATAAGAACGCCTCTGAAAAATCTCACTTCAACCTCAAATAAGTAGCATCGAATCATCTTCGTAATCACATAAACCGTAATAGCCGTTAGGAATTTAGGTGAATTTTTTATAAGGATCGTTTTAGTGTAATGTATCGTGTTGTTGTGTTTGTTGTTCGTGAAGAAGTGTTATGAGCGAAAACGGATACCCGGCTTGAATGTCACTGTTTAAACGGCCTGCCAAAATAATAAAATCTTGTCCCATAAGCCTTTAACTCGACAACAATTTTATCACTTGGTTCTTTCGAAAATACCCGGCTCAATCCAATAACCCCGTAACTCAAAACCGACATGATTAATTTTGCAATATTCGGATATAAAGACGGTCATCCCGAAATATTACAAAAATTAATCGTCTCACTAAGTGCCTTCAATAAAAGAATGGATCGACCCGATAGAGAATTGGTGTGGCACTTGTTAAATATTTCGTTTTGTTGGGACGACCTTATACCACAACTAATATGACAAAAATACCATCACTCTAGTCCATAATATTTCGAGAATGGTGGCCCAAATGATTTGTAGCAGTGCAAACCAACACCGATGAACCATATATACACGGCCCATATTGGAATTCAAAAACCCGATTAATATAATTCTAAAATGAAGTCATACTAATTCAGGGAAAGTTGTAGCATTGTTAACTCCGTCCCTTTCCAAACAAGAGGACCACGTGTAATCCACTAAAATCATAGACACCCCTACTTGCGTGTCTCGAGATTTCCGCCCCTTCCACGTGTAACACAAGATCACAAATCTGGTCAACTTAAATGGGAGAAATATCCCTAATTACTCTCACATTAAAAAAGGTAACTCACACCAAACCCACATTCTCGTTGTATCCGCCCCCCATTCTTGTTAGGGAGTTGATATGTACACGGATCATTTTGATCGGTACACATCAAAAAGTTATTAATGTTCTATTTTATCCTTATAGCTGTGACCTTTTTAATAGTGATTCAATCTTCTTCCCACAAAGACCGGAACTATCTCCCTTTCCTACTTCCGTCCCTTTTCCTAGAAATAAGCTCCGATCTTAATTCCATATTTCCATTTCATAATCTCTTTATATTCCAAAATAAGTGGCAGGTCTAGAAATATGATTATACGTTCTATGTTACCAAAATAAGTGTGTTGATCAATTTATGATCTTACAATCTGCAAATACGATAACTGTAAGTCACACTGCATTCTTCTTGATAACACTTATTAGTTTCATTTATTTACTTCATAATGAGCAGCTCTAATTGGCAATGATTAGAGGGTTAAGGAATCAAAACATAAGTTTCATTTATTTACTTCATATGAGCAGCTTGAATTGGCACTGATTTACAGCTCAATTTACAAGGATGAAAAGTAAACCACTTGATGGATTGAGGCACATGAGAAATGAAAGAAAACGGAGCCAGGAATAGTCAAACATGATAGGGTATGTACTATGTAGAATAAAGGAGTTTAAATGTATAAGGGCATAATAGTCTTTCCATCTAAAAATTCTGTGCATGAATAAAAAACAACCGTGCACATATCATTTACCTTCTTGTTAATACCGCCACATCTCTCCTAAAACTCTCCATCAACTCTCATCTCCACTTCCCTTCTTCAATCAAAGGCAGTCTCTCAAATCATCCTTACAGATCAAAGATTATCTCAGTCTCCCTTTACCCGATCCAAACAATACACCAAGACGAATGATGAAATAGTTGCGGCGTTTAGATCAAGTCGATGGTCTCGGGTAGGTTTATTTGAGATGTAAAATTGATTTAAACTGAATTGAACACTGATTTTAACAAACTTGTTAGAAATCAGTAAAAAAAATTCGTAAATCAAGATGGGTTTGCTCAAACAATGATCTATGATAAATTGTTTAAACGTAAAAAAAAAATTTCAGGATTAAAAAAAAAACGTGTTAACAAAAACTAGATCATGAAAGTGGATGAATTTTTGAGTCAGGGTAATGATAATAGATGGGTATGTGATGGTTTTAGATCGATAACTGTTTTGATAATAGATAGGGTGCATGTCACTTGATAGATGTATATAAAAAACAGAGAGAATGAGTTGGTTTAATCTGTAAATTGGTTTTGACGGTTTTAGAGAGTGATTTAAACAGGGATCGAGTCTAGGATTAGATTCTGTTTGGTTTTTTTTCTGTTTAGATGGTGGTTTTTGAAACACAAGAGTCCACATCTGATTTGTTACTTTGATTGATATAAACTCCCATCGTAAAGTTTTTTTAATAGTGCACCATCGCAATGTATAAATGAGACCATCGCAATGATTTAATTTTCAGTCCATCGCAATGTCAAACTTCATCCATCGCAATATTTTCACTACCATCCATCGCACTAAACCACTATCCATCGCAATGTCGGCAAAATTTTGGCAGCATGACGACTTAAACTTCCATTTCGATGAATCAGGCCATCCATCGCAATGAGGACAGCCCAACCCATCAGAATGTAAAAAAAATCCCATCGGAATACATCCGTAGAAGAAGCCGTCGCAATGTGTTCATCTGAATGTGCATCGTAATATCCATCTCAAAATCCCATCGAAATAACCCATCCTAAAAGGTTTTGACCAGATTTGAAGATACCGAAAAAAATGGTTGGACCATATGATTTTGTCTTCTACCCATAAAACAGTACTGAACAAGTTAATGGAAAAGAGGACAAAAGCAAATATACGAGTATACCCAAAGGTGGACAAAACGACTTCTAAAACGAGGCTAATCAGTGTAATGGACAAGAAAATGATATAACTTTATTACGAGACAAAAGAACCCAACACAGATTTTGACAAAGCTTTATATATCGTGACAAACTGATTCAAAGTAAATGATAGCAATATCTTAGACATAGGAAACCATGTCTAACTTGAATCAGAGAGAAAAAAATACGAACCATAAAACTGAAAGCACAGTCACGAACTTGATAACCCGATGAATCTGAAAACACGACACGAACACAAACCACACGGATACAAAACACCCCCGGTTAGCTCTGATACCACTTGTTGGATTGTAACACACGACTTATAATGATATAGAAATGTAGATGAAGATTAAACCAAAAAAAGAAAGATTAGATTAGATGAAGGAAAAGAGAAAAACAAAGGTGTGAATTCCTAGTGAGAGAAACACATACGTTTCTCTCTCTACAAAACAAATGAAATGGAAAACACACACACAAATGGGGCTTAGGAGGCCTTTTATACTAAGTAGTAAGTGTTTAGGAGGCCTTCCTCATTTGTGTGTTCGGGACTAATTCCCGTTATATAAACATTAATAACTAAGAACTCTCGACACCGTTGAATAGTATTTTTCACGAGCTTCGCAACGGTATATTATATGACCATCACTTTAAATACGGCTAACAATATGGAACCGCGACCAGAGGTCTTTCAAAAATTTCCCATCCCAAATTTTGGTTAACCCAGATTTTTACCAAAGGATTCACAAGCCAAAGTTAACTACTGACCAAAATCTAAGAAGCTAACTATCATAAGGCATGCACAAAGCTATGTAAATCACAAACATGATGGCATAAGCAATATTTAGGATCGTAATAAATAACAATCCAAACATGTAGCATAAGTTAATACACATCCAAGATAATAATTTTTTTTTCAACATTACATGTTTACCAACATGTATTCTTTGAATACTTCAAAGCTTTCACCTTCTCTTCTTGCCCAATCCCTTGATCATATTCCCCAAATACTTGAATCCCTTCCTTGATTCAACCCGATGTTCATGCAATTCACCTCTAGTTCTAAGATTTTCACGGTAGAGATGCTCCATGTTATGATCTTCCGGTAATTCACTAGAGGAGTAATGAGGTGGGGGAGCTAAGTCTTCAAGTCCATCCACGAATGAGTTTGAGGATGGGTGGGAATTACTCGAAGAGTTGAAGTGAGAACTAGTACCTATGCCATCACCATCACTTGTTGGCATGTCCATGTCCTCATCATCCATCTCTTGATGACCGGATTTTCGTGATCCTCGATCACTTCTTGTCTTTCTTGCATATGCCTATTGAATAGGAAACATAACCCGATCAACCGGGTAGAAGCGAGAAAGATCGAGGTGGGGAAAATCATAAGCAACCCTTTTGAAAAGGCGAGTAAGAAGCATAGCATAGGGAAGGTTTGTTTTGGGCTTTGAAAGGGCATAATTGATTTATCGAGCGATATAGAATACCAAATTGTACTTGGTGGATGTAAAGATGCAACTCAACATATGCACCATACAAGCCGAGATATGATCTCGGTTTCCACCAAGACAAAAGACATTCTCCCTAAGGATATTTGCCCATTGGACCATAAAATCCTTAAGGTCGCTAGAGAGCACTTCATATCGATTCACATTTCGTACATTTGAATGGAGGCTTCTCACAACGTTTCCATCACGCTCTTTCGAAATGATGTCAAGGATGAACTCTAGATCAATTCGGTGAGGTCATTTGGAGGTTTATCGTAGGATTCCAAGAGAGCATCAAGTCTCCATTTATCCGTAAAACGACAAGTGCCTTCATATGGCACACCGAGAATTTCACCAATGTTTACGAGGGAGTATTGAATCAATTGATCATTCAACATGAAAAGAATGAAAATTTCTCCATTGTATTCAAGCATGGAGTAGGTGCTAAAGAATTCAAGAAGGAATAAGGGGTAAATATCTTAATCTATGTTCAGCAAGCAATCAAACCCCGAAAGCTCAAACATAGATTGGATATAGTCATAACCCGTTATTTCCTTGTCAACGACTCTACCCTCATGGAAACAACGAGTAGAAAGGGATGGAAATGAGTTTTGAAGTTGGGGGGAAGCATAGATTTGGGAAAGGTTTGGCATGTATTGTCTAGCGTATTGATGATCCTTTTGATATTGAGAAGGCATGATTAGTACCTAAATAAACATAAGACAATATTTTTCCAATCACTCATATGAAAAATAAAATAAAAAATAAAAAATATGAGAATGTGTTATATCAATTTCTTGACAAACAAAGGATTGAATCCGTATCATTCACATGCTCACAATATAGCTATTCCATTATTTACGAAGAACATATGAACTATGTTGGATCAACAATGGACTAGAACATTGGTTTTTCAAAACAAGGTTTTTAGGTAAGCATTAACAATGTCATTACCTATTTGTTCACGGGTTCATCTCAAATCCATCTTTTAACCAAAATCATTTATCCTAAATTCGGATTTGTTCTACAAGTGGGTTTTAGTGAAATCTTAATGAATATGAACCTAAGGAATCATAGTAAAATAACCATGTCAACCCACATTCCTATTAAGGTTTTAATTCAATTTCAATTTTAAAAATCCCCAATTATGAAAGGATGAACCCTAGAACAAAATAGATAAAATTAAAAGAAAATACTTACAATTAATTGATGTTAGATGAAGGATGAGTGAAACCCACAACTTGGAATCAATTAATTTGAGTGATTGAAGGTTTTGGAAGCTTCAACAATGGTGGAAAAAGGGTAAACCGTCGGCTGTGTGTTTTTGGGAGAGAGAGATAGTGGTTTGAAAAAGAATAAAATAATCAAAACTGGCGCTCTGACAAACTTTACTGCACGCGGTACCTTATCGATAAGGAACCGCGGGTTTGAGCCGCCTAGATAAAGAACCGCCTACAAAGGCAGGTTTTTATCAATGAAAAACGCCAAATTTAAAAACCAAGTTTTTCTAAGATACTTAAAAATATATCATGAACCTTTTAGAATAACATTGGATCATCAAGAACACTAGGCAATATGTTTTAATGAAGGATTACGAGTTGAATAAGATCGAAAAGAACCGAAACGGAAAAACGACTACTCGTAGCAAAACGGCAAAGTGGAGAGAAGTCAAGGGAAGTGAATCAAGACTAGGACCAATGCTCAATGGATTAATGACAATCTTCAAATAGTGGTAACGAAGAGCTTGTGTCATATATAGTGGTTTAAGACGTGCCTTTCCGGCGAAACGTTAAACGGCTTTGGTAATGAATAAACACAAAGCAATTATTCATGTATAGACTAAGATCACTTTAAATATTAGTCTTAGTCTAAACCAAAATATGAGCAAGGTATTAATTCACTTTCTCTCCCACAAAGGGCCTACTAACCGTATGGGTGCAAACCATAGAAATCATGCTTGATACTTTAAGCTACTACTAACTCACTCTACATCACCATAGTGAGTCAAGTATCCAAGCAATGAAGGTTTGAGAGGATAAAAGAGAAGAATCACAAACCACAAACAATTGTCAAGGCAAGGATGCCAAGAACAAGCACATAGTCAAGTAATGATCAAAAGAATGATCAAAGGGCGTGTGGAAGAACGAAAGCGTACCTTGGCCACAAAGAGCAATCCATCAAGGAATAAATGCTATGCCCAACAATGACTATGATGAGTACTAAGTCTTCAAGGACTAGTATCATTCCCAATCATATTGGTATCATAATTCAAAGATGTTAAAGATCAATGAAGATGAGTCTTCAACAAGTGCAAGTAACTCAATCCACAACCAATTAAGTGATTGATCTTCATGAGTACCTACACAAAGCAAGATGCAAACTAGTAGCTACATTTCAAGAGTATATCTAAAATGCATAAAGGCTACTAATATTAAGTGGGATGCAATATCAACAATTAAAGGACCTATTTTTCAAATACAAAATAGTTTTGACCAAAGAGAAACTTTAGTACAACTTGACCTTCTAATTTGAGGAGACAATGGATCGATATAAGTTTCAAAGTACAATATACTTCAAAGATCTTGAGTGACCATCGCTCTGATACCAATTGTAGAAACTAGAAGGGGGGGTTGAATAGTTTCTCTTTTATTGGCAACCAAATTAAAATTACTTTCAATTTGGTTTGTATCAAAACTATATTTTGCTTGAAGCTAAGTTGCATAATGATTAGGTTCAATTCAAATGCACTAGCAAAGATAATAGGTAAGTGTAATGATAATGAAATAAGTAAATAGTAAGGAAGGAGACAACCTAGTGGGAAGACACCAAGATTTATAGTGGTTCAACAACGAGGCTCTATCCTCGTTTCTACTCCACTCCTCGAGTACACCTACTCGAGATTTCCACTATATCCACAAGCTTCCTTCTTGGCGGAGAAAACCTTACATCGTCGCTTACATTATTTTCCGACACTAAGCTAAATGTCGAGACCTAATCTTTAGCTAGGACCAATCTACACAACGTTGCCTACTTCACAATTTAACGACACAAGGCTAGATGTCGAGTTCTAATCATAAGGTAGAACCAATCTTCACGACGTTGCCTACTTCACCATTTTACGACACAAGGCTAGATGTCGAGTTCTAATCCAAAGCTAGAACCAATCTTCACGACTCTTCACTTTGAAGCTAAGTGAGAACTTCACACAACACAACTACTAATCCCTTTCAAGTTTAGTGAAAACTCACAAGACACAACCACATCACTTTATAGTTTAGTGAGAACTACTAATCAAATCTATTACAACTCAACTAGACTTATCCAAGTACACACATGTAGCTTGGATTTACACAACACAAATCCAAGCAAACACATATGCAATGGATGTACACAACAAATCCAAGTATTCACAAATAACTTGGATGAACACAACTAGTCCAAGTATTCATAAATACAATGGATTGACAAAAAACAAAAAGGGTATCATGATGAATATGACTAGTTCATAGATTCATCTTTATCACAACACTAGTGAGTGAGTGATCTTCTCATTGGACAAGGTAAAGGAGGGGATCAAGAGGATAATCATATGTAAACATCCTTAATACTTTAAGTGATCATTTACTAATGATTATGCTATAGAAAATAGAAAGGGGGCTGAGAAAAACGTCCAAGAGGCTTGTTGGAAAACGAGATTTGACCCACTATTTAAAGGAGACAAAGTATAACGGATATATATTTAACACCCCCAAATTTACACGCAGCAGAATACATCTTTGGGTGCTAAACAATGATACAACAACACATAATTTATAAAGAACGACTCGAAAAGAGACGTTTTAGATTTATCGTTCCTAAAACATTTGTCAGAGTAGCGTAGTCCCAAGTAATCGTTACCAAAAGATAAGTTAAAACAACATATTGGTTTGTTTTAAAAATGGAACGATAAATAAATCAAAGAGTTTGAACAACAAAAGCAGTGCACAACTTCATTCCCCGTGACCTCCAAGCTTCCACTTCTTGATTACCTGAAATACATGTGAGTAAAACAATCAGCAAAAATGCCGAGTGAATCTATAGGTTTATGTAATCAATTTGAACACAAGCAAAGATTATAAGTTTGTGGCATGCTTATAAGCATCAAATAATAATTTGCATCAACAATGATAATTGTATATAGCATAAATTACAATAAGCTCATGGAACCGAGCCCTTAGACACTCCCATATCAGTCTAATAAGACGAGAGATTTATTAATTGTCGGTTACCTCCAGATTATAGGTACATTGCCGTATACCTGACTTCTCAATACAATATGTTCAAACAGTGTGGAGGTCGGGCCTAAGCTTCTATAACAAGTCCACAAAAACTGAACCGGGGCGGCTTCCCCCATAGATCTATTAATTGTACTAGCGGTTAACCCATCATAGGTTAATTAACGGTCCATAATTGAAGTTTTAACAAAGGCAATCAATTAATGCAATTTAAAGGCAACCACTGGTCCATTCATAGAGGGACGAAGCATACCATAAAAATCTTGTGTTCTAAGTTTATAAAACATGTATTCCCCCTCGCGGGTTTAAAATCATTTAATAACTAGTATAAATCGAGGCTATAGACTCACCTTAGCCAAAAGTGGTAATGAGACGATCGCCGACGATAGATGATGCCTTTCAAACACGAGAACCGCAACCTATCAAATGAGGTGCGTTCATTAATAATAGACTCGAGAAATAAACCATACATAAGAATATAAAACTCGACTCATAAAATCACGACAAAATCGAGAGAAAACGATACAAGTGATACTATTACACTCTCCTATATATTCATCTTATTATTCTACGCCTTTAATAAAAATCTGCCGGAACATACCGAATGTCCAAGCCGTTTTCCCATACTTAGACATATCAACTTTTTATGATACTACTCAGAGAACTCACTTACTATATGTAGAAAGTCCTCCCAAGAGTCCATTAAAAGATTTTACTTCTAAATTTCCCTGCCCGACTCATCTTTGAATCACAAAATCCGGACAGTTTAGCGACCTTGACTTACGAAACCATTTTGACCATTCTAAACAACTCCGTTTGTAAAACCGCCACTTGATTATAAAAATAGACTCAAAATGCTAAACTTGGAGCCCGAGAACAGCCCTTGAATCATTTTGAAACTCATTTTATAGTCCCCGAGATTCGATCCAAATATCGACAACAATTTTCGGATTGTGTCGACACTCGTCTCCCGGTACACGAAAATCAAACTAGTGTATCTTCCACCTCGTTTGGAGTTGGAAGGCCTACTTTATATCAAATCGAAGCTAACGAAATTCTCTACGACATAATCCCATAATAACAACCTATATTCAGACTTAAGATTTCCGAAAATGACCTCAAAGCTACTGCCCAAAATTGACTATTAAAATCTCTTGAAAAATCATGTTTTTGATCAATTCCAACAACTTTTGTCATCAACATAAGCCCCTAATATCATCATAAACCAATCCTAACACTTGTATCATCATCAAAATCAAAAACCCAAAAATTAAAAATCAACTTTTTAACAAAAACATGGCATAAACACCATTTGATCATCACTACTAACACATGCATACAACAAATTTGGATCAAACATCACCAACTTTTCTTGAAAAATTTATATAGTTGCATCTGGATAAAAATGATACCATTAGAATCACCTTTCAAAATTAGGAATGGGACTTGTTTTGTTTTTGGATGGATCAAAGTTTTGATCAAGAAAATTGATGGATTGTGGTGGTGGTGTTCTTGTGGTGTATGGCCAAAAGAAGAAAGAAGAAAGGATGAGAAATTTTTTTTGTAGCTAGTTAGTGTGTGTGTGATGTTAGGTAAAAAAAAAGCATTTTATATGGTGGTGGAAAGGTTAATTTTGCCAATTTGTGATAGTTTTGGTCCAAAATAAAAATAATTAGCTAAAAAGTGGGAAATGACTATTAGTAAATTTTACAAATATTTACGGGACTCGGGTTTCGTAAAAATATATATATTTTTTTTAAAGTTTAAACGCACACGAAAAATAATAATATAACGACTCGATACGTAATTAAAACGATATCGTCGAAAGTATTAAATATCGAAACGATCGATAATAAAATATAAAATTTTTGGCATCCTTCGGTATCGCGATCACTAGTAGTCCTCGTTGCTCGTCAAAATATTAAAATATAATATTTAATATCGGTTTCAACTTAAACCGTTAAACATAATAATATTTAACGTTATAAAATACTTCAAAATAATTGAAAATAGAATTAAATTATGACCTTATTTTTACGGGTTTTACATCCTCACCACCTTAAGGGAGCGACGTCCCGGCGCTCAACTCGCCTCATACACGAGTTGTTCACTACCCGGAAGGATGAGGGCATTCCTTATAAAGAAGTCTTCACGTTCCTTCGTGAATCTTGATCCACGATCTCCACTGGTTCTTTTACAAAATGCAACTTGTCGTCAAGTTGTATCTCACCATAAAGGAATAAATAAATCCTTATCCACCAGTCACCCGTCAAGCTCGACACATGAACATTTTATGAATCACACGAAGCTCATTCGACGACAAGAATAGATGACAGGGTTTACGGGTAAGTCGAGTTAAAAAGAATGTTGCAAATTAAAGGATATCCATCGGCCGGATAGTCATGGACACACATCAAAAAGAACTAACAAGAAAAACATTTTCGTCATCGGAGGGTGCTCACACGCGGGTCCCTACTCAAAAGATAATACAAAGACACCATCTCACTTTCGCCAACGCGCATTAAAGTCTCAATAAATATCGTCGTTGAAAGTCAAAAAGATATTACATAATATGTGCTCTACATGATCGGACGTCATCGGATGATGCCGTCTCAAGTTCTCAAAACTTACGATCATTTGACTAGATCACACACCATATAAGTACATAAAAGAAAAGGTCGAACATAAACATCGACTATAGATCTCCACCGTAAATTATCGAGAAAACCTTGAACGAACCCTTGATAATAACCACTTGATCAAAAGAGTCTTTCCACTTGCAGTGTCGGCTTCAACATGCTCCTCGAGGTTGTAACAAATTTATTAACTCCATTCATTAAGATATTCGGTCCTCAATCATTCCACAAGTACACGCATAAATCCTGGTGACACTTATCGTTTCTTCTTATACACTGCATCCTGAGATTCATTTTACACTCAGAATAAAATAGTAATCTTCAATACGAGGAACAGAACGAGATAAAAATGACTTCAATAAACGCATAAACGAACAAGATGTGGTAAAATGATTTAAGATTAACGATCGACGAGGGATCTCGAATCACGTAACCGTAAAACATAATAATTCGCAATACTAGAAAAATGAGAGCGAAGAATGAATTAAATATTAACATTAAAATAACGTTTGTCACAGTTATCCGTCCCGGATTTGGTATTACCTTAAAACTCAATTGATGTACTTTCTTGATAAGGATGATATATCAAAATAGGAGTTAAATAGATTCATAATTTATTTTGGTTGTCTTAAAAAACTTTGAAAGAAAGACATGAATTTATTAATTAAACTCATATTGATGGTTACAATTAGAAAATATAATTTCCAAATTAAATCATTATCAAGAATATAAATTAAACCGATAATTTCATTACATTTAAAGTAAAGTATGATAAGTCAATTACTTCAAAAGATAAAAACATAATTTCAATTAAACATTAGTTTTAGTTATACAAAATATGATGTATAAATTTGACCTTTTACATGTGATGGTTATTTCGATAACTGAGAATCATTGAAAAAATGTATAAAAGTTCCATAAAAATTTTATAATACCTCGTAGGAATACATAAAGGTGTTTATCATTCCAAAATAAATATGGGTTACATTCGGGTTTCGAAATGTGACAAGATAACAAACGAATAAGAATGGAAATAGTAGTCAACAATTAGTACAGAATCAATGGTACAAAAGGGGACGAAGAAAATGTCGTATGAATTCTTAAAGAGAATAATAAAATAAAGGCGTTGATGGTAAGACGATAAGAAATAATAGATTAAACAAGTTGTCAATTTTGTTAGTGCGGTTGATGGTTCACCAATATCAGCTCGTTAACTTAGCGGTGGTCGATACATGATCGTAAAGAAGATCCATACAAAAATTTTAATAAATAAAATTCCTAATAATCACTTGTAATTAAAACAAATCAAATGAACGATGTTAGTGTTTAAAGAGAGAAGTCAAAGCACGGTTCACAAGAGTGGATTTCGAGACAAACGAGAGTGACGGACGTCATCCCGGATATACGGAAATCACTCTAGTGATAATTCATTATTCACATGCGGAGACATTCCAAAGATCTACCCAGTCGCATAAGGAAGATTGGACGAGACGGAAGGATAAAATATCGAGACTTTTAGGTCATTTATTAACAGTCCATAATTAGACGAACGGTCAAAAGAAATCAGTTACAAGACAAAATGAAGTAACAAGTGAAAAAGCGATCGTCGAGTAAAAACGTATTCGTAAGCGCGTAATTCGTTTAAGAAAAGGTAAGAAAACGTATGCGGATGCATAGAAATTGCGCCACTTGCATAAATTATAAAGGTTTTCAAAACTTCTTTTCACTTTATTTCATTTTATTTATCTTTATCATAAATACAAGTAAAAAGTTCTTAATTATCAAGATTTTTAAGTTGACTACTATTCAGCCTAGCATGGCTCCTTCTAAATTAAACGTTGGTGATCAGGCCATGTATAATTTAGGGCTAGCAATGCAGTGCTACGTGTCGTCGAAAAGTATTACGTTTCTTATCTTTATATAAACCATGCCATTTGTAAAATGGAATTTAAAAATAGTTTATAAATTTATAGGATACAAGTAATTTGTGAGATACTTAATAAGCAACTTTTAATCTTACGAAAAGTATTTTATAAGACCAAAGTAAAAATAATTGGTGAAAATAATCATAAAACGATATCAGATTTATTTATAATATGACATTATAACAACGTATAAAGTAGTCAAAGTTTTGCAAAAAGTGGCGAATAGTAGCTCATAAAACAATTAATGAAATGGTTACAAGTTGCTAAGGTTTCAAAAGATTATAAGGTTTAGACGAAAATGCCATGAAACACGTGATGAGAATATCGACGAAGAATGTGAAGGCAAAACTTCAAAACTCAACTCAAATCAGTTGAAGGTTAGAAGAAAACGAAAATAAAATAACATCGAATGACAAATGAGTCATATATATGAAAAGAATAAAACAATCCACATGTGTATTCTTTGTAAGATACTCGACACAACATGCTTTTAAGAAAGTATGTTATTCGTTTTTAAATTACACTATTAATCCGGTAATTGCTAATCCTGTACTGTTTCTATTTTTAAATATTTTCACATGCAACTAGTATTCGTTAGTTGTAAAATAATATTTGTTAAAATTTTACGATCTCAAATGAAATCAAAACAGCTTAGAAACATTTAAAACTCATGTTCTGAATTTTTTTTTTTCAGATTTAACTTTTTAATATAAGCCGACTAATTGATCCGATAAACGACATCTCCAAGACTCAGAGTCTAAAGCATTTTGATGCAAAACGACGTTTCAAACGACTTTCTAGTTTTACCCGAGACCTGAAACCCAATGTAAAATGACCAAAATACCCCTGCAAGTTATGTGCAGGTTTGACTATTTTATTTTAAAAACGCAGGTTTTACTTTTAAGTTTTGACCTGTTTATACACCCCTTGTAGTTTCTCCATTAAATATATTTTTCGACACTTTCTAACGGCTCAAAATATATATATACACACATGTCTTGTGGACTTTACAATAATGAAAAGTAAATCTCATAATGAGCATCAAAAAAAATATAGCATAATGAATGGCACAATATGCTTCAAGGTATTCAACACGAAATTTAGGAAGCAAAACGGTGAAAGACGTTCGTAATTTAGATTTCAAAATGCAATGTAGGCAAATCACCTTGGTGCCACGATTGTCCAAAAACACAACACATAACAAGAAAATAATGGAACATTCATAGGTTGCGTTCCGAGAGCAAGAAGGTTAATGAAAGAGGATGGTACAAGTTTATAGATGTAAAATCGTATTCCAATCTAGCGTCATAATCTAGACGATGATTTGTAAAATGACGATGACGTTACCGAGATATAAGTGAACAATACTCTTCAGAGTCGGTACATATAAATGTCAATAAATAGCGGTTAGTCTATTCCAAAGACACATTGAGCTACACAATGGTCTAGAAATTACGTTTCAAGACGTCTAACACAAACAGTCGGATGACGATTTGGATATCTATATAGATATCACAAAGGGTTAAACAATGCAAGTAACGCGCGTAGATGAAGTTATGTAAGGTCATTATAAAAATTTTGCAATAAAAGCAATTTAAATAGTTGAAAAATAAATACAGAAAGATCTTGAAAATTCATTGTATTTATTTAAGTTAATCATTAATAAATGATAAACTTTTATCGAAAAGTTTAACGACATAAATAGATATCGATAAAGGATTATAGTATTTATTTAGAAATACTTAGCAATAAGGCATACATAATAATGTATACTAAAGTTGTAATCCCAGAAGTAGCTTGAACCTGAAGTCACGCGAAATCATGTGCACCGACTCTTTGAAAAATAAAACCGACAGTTATAGTTTAGGTTTTTAGAAAAAGACCTAGTTCTCTATAACTCATGGCTCTGGTACCAATCTTTAACACCCCCAAATTTACACGCAGCAGAATACATCTTTGGGTGCTAAACAATGATATAACAACACATAATTTATAAAGAACGACTCGAAAAGAGACGTTTTAGATTTATCGTTCCTAAAACATTTGTCAGAGTAGCGTAGTCCCAAGTAATCGTTACCAAAAGATAAGTTAAAACAACATATTGGTTTGTTTTAAAAATGGAACGATAAATAAATCAAAGAGTTTGAACAACAAAAGCAGTGCACAACTTCATTCCCCGTGACCTCCAAGCTTCCACTTCTTGATTACCTGAAATACATGTGAGTAAAACAATCAGCAAAAATGCCGAGTGAATCTATAGGTTTATGTAATCAATTTGAACACAAGCAAAGATTATAAGTTTGTGGCATGCTTATAAGCATCAAATAATAATTTGCATCAACAATGATAATTGTATATAGCATAAATTACAATAAGCTCATGGAACCGAGCCCTTAGACACTCCCATAGCAGTCTAATAAGACGAGAGATTTATTAATTGTCGGTTACCTCTAGATTATTGGTACATTGCCGTATACCTGACTTCTCAATACAATATGTTCAAACAGTGTGGAGGTCGGGCCTAAGCTTCTATGACAAGTCCACAAAAACTGAACCGGGGCGGCTTCCCCCATAGATCTATTAATTGTACTAGCGGTTAACCCATCATAGGTTAATTAACGGTCCATAATTGAGGTTTTAACAAAGGCAATCACTTAATGCAATTTAAAGGCAACCACGGGTCCATTCATAGAGGAACAAAGCATACCATAAAAATCTTGTGTTCTAAGTTTATAAAACATGTATTCCCCCTCGCGGGTTTAAAATCATTTAATAACTAGTATAAAGCGAGGCTATAGACTCACCTTAGCCAATAGTGGTAATGAGACGATCGCCGACGATAGATGATGCCTTTCAAACACGAGAACCGCAACCTATCAAATGAGGTGCGTTCATTAATAATAGACTCAAGAAATAAACCATACATAAGAATATAAAACTCGACTCATAAAATCATGACAAAATCGAGAGAAAACGATACAAGTGATACTATTACACTCTCCTATATATTCATCTTATTATTCTACGCCTTTAATAAAAATCTGCCGGAACATACCGAATGTCCAAGCCGTTTTCCCATACTTAGACATATCAACTTTTTATGATACTACTCAGAGAACTCACTTACTATATGTAGAAAGTCCTCCCAAGAGCCCATTAAAAGATTTTACTTCTAAATTTCCCTGCCCGACTCATCTTTGAATCACAAAATCCGGACAGTTTAGCGACCTTGACTTACGAAACCATTTTGACCATTCTAAACAACTCCGTTTGTAAAACCGCCACTTGATTATAAAAATAGACTCAAAATGCTAAACTTGGAGCCTGAGAACAGCCCTTGAATCATTTTGAAACTCATTTTATAGTCCCCGAGATTCGATCCAAATATCGACAATAATTTTCGGATTGTGTCGACACTCGTCTCCCGGTACACGAAAATCAAACTAGTGTATCTTCCACCTCGTTTGGAGTTGGAAGGCCTACTTTATATCAAATCGAAGCTAACGAAATTATCTACGACATAATCCCATAATAACAACCTATATTCAGACTTAAGATTTTCGAAAATGACCTCAAAGCTACTGCCCAAAATTGACTATTAATATCTCTTGAAAAATCATGTTTTTGATCAATTCCAACAACTTTTGTCATCAACCTAAGCCCCTAATATCATCATAAACCAATCCTAACACTTGTATCATCATCAAAATCAAAAACCCAAAAATTAAAAATCAACTTTTTAACAAAAACATGGCATAAACACCATTTGATCATCACTACTAACACATGCATACAACAAATTTGGATCAAACATCACCAACTTTTCTTGAAAAATTTATATAGTTGCATGTGGATAAAAATGATACCATTAGAATCACCTTTCAAAATTAGGAATGAGACTTATTTTGTTTTTGGATGGATCAAAATTTTGATCAAGAAAATTGATGGATTGTGGTGGTGGTGTTCTTGTGGTGTATGGCCAAAAGAAGAAAGAAGAAAGGATGAGAAATTTTTTTTGTAGCTAGTTAGTGTGTGTGTGATGTTAGGTAAAAAAAAAGCATTTTATATGGTGGTGGAAAGGTTAATTTTGCCAATTTGTGATAGTTTTGGTCCAAAATAAAAATAATTAGCTAAAAAGTGGGAAATGACTATTAGTAAATTTTACAAATATTTACGGGACTCGGGTTTCGTAAAAATATATATATATTTTTTTAAAGTTTAAACGCACACGAAAAATAATAATATAACGACTCGATACGTAATTAAAACGATATCGTCGAAAGTATTAAATATCGAAACGATCGATAATAAAATATTAAATTTTTGGCATCCTTCGGTATCGCGATCACTAGTAGTCCTCGTTGCTCGTCAAAATGTTAAAATATAATATTTAATATCGGTTTCAACTTAAACCGTTAAACATAATAATATTTAACGTTATAAAATACTTCAAAATAATTGAAAATAGAATTAAATTATGACCTTATTTTTACGGGTTTTACAATATAACGTCTATCTGGGCGCGGTACCTTATCTAGCCCGGCGGTTCCATATCGCTAGGGAACCGCCTAGCTACTTAAGGTACCGCCCCTAGAGTACGCTCCGTTTTTTGTCTTTTAGTGGGGTAGGAATATCTGAGGTATTTAAAGCCTTCAAAGGATATTCTAATAGCATATGGAATATGCTATTTTCAAATTTTCATTTTCCATTTTAATAAAACATTTTCTAAAGAAGAAAGTTTATTAAAAATTCTTTTGTCATATTAACAACAGTGAGTTTAAAAGATAATCATTTTGATGATCACTAAGTATGATTAAGAAAGGTTAGTGATATGATTATTACCTTGATGATAGTGTTAGTTAAATAATTCGTTTTGTGTTTTACACTAAATGTGTTGTATAGTTTGTTGTGATCAAAACTAAGAAAGATTAGTTAACACTAATAACGTTTTTAGGCATCACTTGCATTAACATACACCTTTTAGGAAAAAGGCGTAAATGCGGTAAGTATTAAGTGTCGATTTAGGAAAATTAAGCACTAATGACCCAAATAAGTTCGTTTCCCAAGGTGGTTTATTGTGTGTGAATAATTTGTAATGATTTTGGATTAATATGAGACAAAT
The DNA here is from genome assembly GCA_025667525.1 of Glebionis coronaria. Taxonomy (NCBI): domain Eukaryota; kingdom Viridiplantae; phylum Streptophyta; class Magnoliopsida; order Asterales; family Asteraceae; genus Glebionis; species Glebionis coronaria. The sequence goes on along the minus strand of CM046882.1, from coordinate 70,886,836 downwards.
AAAAGATGAGACATTAGAAAGACGGATACGTTAAAATTACACTACGACGACGAAACGAAAAACCGTAAGAAGTGACCAAATAAAAATAAATTCTAAAAACTCCCAAAAATTACCAAAAATAGCTAAAAATGAAATAAGAGTTTACAAATGATCTAAACTTTTTCAAACCTTTTAATTAATTAAATATTAGTTTTTAAATGCTAATTAAAGCCCTAAAAATCAAAATAATTAATAAAAAGCCCAAATTAGGATTTTTCAATTTGTAAAACTCTAAAATGACTTAATAAAACTAAAAACTATTTTATGAAATTTAAAACCAATTACAACTATTAAAAATGATTAAAGTCTAAAATTAAATATTAAAATAATATTACAATTTCAAAAATTATAAAAATTTCTAAAAACATGTAAATAAGTTTATTTTAAATTAAATAAACAAAAATTGAAAGTGAAATTACCAAAATACCCCTATTGGGCCTCCAAATGGGCTAAAACCAAAAACAGCCAACCTTAATGGGGTTTTTGGCCCAATAAAATCAAACTCAACCAAATAAGCTAAAAATCACCAGTCTGACTCAAAATTCAATTTTAAGCACAAAAGTCGAAAGGCCCAAAAGCTGAAAATGTGCTTATCACAGCTTAATAAGTCAACAACTTATTCTTAATGGGCCAATAAGCCCATTAAGCTATAAGCCAATGCCATAAGCTCTGATTGAACACAAAACATCTTATTGAGATTCTAAACAGATTTGCAAAAAGAAATTTTGAAAAAGCTCAAGTAATAAGCCAGAACTTTGAAGAGAACTTTTTCACTAAAAGACAAAATAGTCGGGTTTGAGTTCTAGAGGGTTTCAAAAGCTGATTCTTTTTGCAAAAGCTCACAAATAGCTTAACTAAGAATAATCAAAAGAAAAATCACAAAAGTCAAGTAGAATAAGCTGTAGAAGCAAATAAGCTGGCTAAAAAAGCCAAATAAGCTAGTTTTCTTGCAAAAGCTTAACCACAAGAGCTGTAACTTCTCAAATATGATAATAAGCTAAGAAAAATGACACCTATCACAAAAACCATGTTGTTGCATGTACCAATAAGCTGTTCTGAAAAATAAGCCAAATTGTGCTTATTTGACCAAAAGTCAAAGTCCACCAAACTTAACCAAATTGCCAGGGATTGTTTATGAGCTTGTTTTAAGCAACTTTTGTGAAGAACTCAAGGCTGAGTCCTTGTGAATCAAGTGGCCAGTTAGTCAAATGATAATAGATTTTGGACAAATTAGGCCAATAAGCCAGTTGGCTTATAAGCACTCAAATAAGCAAACCAAATATCCAAATATCCTCACAAGCAGCACAGTAACAAGATTCAAGCAACTAAACAGCAAGACATACACTAGAATAACAAATGCAAAGCCAAAATGAGGGTGTCACTTTGCTGATGCAAATGACCACTTCAGCCAACTTCTATAAGCTCTAGCAACCACAATAAGCCATAAAAATCAACAAACGGATATTGCACAGATAGCTTATCACTTAAACTCTTCCCAAACCAAAAATCAGAATCTAGATCCAACAAACAAAGATTTTATTGGATCTGATGTGTTTGACCAAATTCAAACCAATATTTTCAGATTTTTTCAAAACTAGCAAAACCATTTCCAAACCTTTTGAGACTTAACCAATAGACAAAACCTATGACAAATGACTTGTTTAAAGTGTCCAAACCCAAAGAACCAAGGGCACAAGGTCACAAGGCCTTTTGATCCCAAAAACCAAACAACCTTGTTTTAGCCCCTTTTCAAACAAACTCTTTGATTATACACACAACCTACTGATTTTATGATCCAAATAGCTCTACTAGGTGACACTAAGCAGATCTAAGCAATAAAACACAAAGGACAACCACAAATACTCCAAATCACATATCAATCATCATAACAGACTTAAATAAAAAAAATTTAGAGGAAACTTTAAAGAAACTTATACCTATCCCCCACAACTTCCTAGGGGGATCAGCAATGCTCCTTGGACCACTCTCAACAACTAGAGAGTGACCAAGGTACTTGAACAAAAGAGATGGTAAGAAGCCTTAGCTGATGGTTCAAAGTAGAACCTCAAGTACTTGAGTTCTTCAACACAAGCAACAAACAACCTATCCAAATGTTGATAAACCTTCACTAGCTTGGTGTCAACAAGCTTGCAAAGGCTTATAGCTTTTGGTAGGGGTTAAGACAGTTAAAAATAAGGAAACATAACAATGATTTCAAGCTTTTTTCAAACTTGAAAACCTTACCAAACCAAAACGTGCTTGAATCCAAAGATCAAAACTGCTTTATAACATCAAATGGAACTCAGAATCACTCTTAAACAATACCAACTTTTAAAAACATAAAAGAGGAATTACAATTTCTTAAAAATACCAAACTTTTATAAATTTTAAAAAGGGATTACAATGTTTAAAGAGTAAAACTGGAACAAGGCTCTCTCACATGTTGAGGAGTCCTTATATAGGCCACAAGGGCTGAGATTACAATGAAAACCCTAGCTACAAAGTCTCTAAAATACCCTTGAGTCTTCTAGATGTTTGAGGTGATATGATGTAACACCCCATTTTGGAAATGGAATATTACGCATATCATGGCGTGTCATCAAAGCATACAAGGATAAATGTCTAAGCATTATTCAACCATAAAAGGAAATACCGGAAACAAACATCGGTATCCCAAAGTAAAGCTCATCACACACAAACATAAATACTGTAAAAGGAAGGACGAAACAATGTCCAAAGCAACTGTATCAAAGTAAAGGAAATGCATAAAGTAAAGAAAGACAGTAAAGCTTCCAGTCCATATGCACCTACGTTTGAGATCTACGAGCGTCCCTGAGTACCTGCCGTTTTGGGAACATGAAAAGGAAAACGGCTGAGCAAGACGCTCAGTGCACGGATGTACAATAAAGCATGATATAGGATAAGCTTGTAACATATAACAGCGGAAGACTAAGTACTGAGTAAACTGGTTAAGTAACATGAAAACTGGTTTTATAGTTTGAAAAGCCTTATGTTTAACCTGTGAAAACTGTTTTAACATATAAATACCATAGCCCATATAGGTCATGAAAAGGTCACGTGCATGAATACTTGGAGGGGTGACCTCATCATGCTGATTAGAGGGGATGCCTCTAATCAATATACTGGTTTGGGTAGGAGGGATCAGCTCCTTGTGAAGGGTGCAAGGCACACACCACATTCACCATGATAAACTGAATAAAACATGTAACTAGGATGCACCCATACGCCCCAACTGATATAATAATATGGCCAAACTGAAAAGGGACGCCACGAGCAATCACTCCGCCGTGGGGAAGTCATAACATCGGTGCCTCCAATGCTATGGTTATGGTACCTCCATAACTAGGTGAAACTGGTCATGCTTGTATATGGCTATAGTTTATGCTAAATTAACATAAGCAGTTCAAAACAATAAAACAAATGCTGGGGAAAACAGTTGGCTGCATACGGGGAAATCCTAATAAGGAAGGAATGTCCATACTGAAAGGACGGGAATCCGTACCTCAAGTCCAGTGAAATGAACGGAAGAAAGACTCCTACTTCTGGATCACTAATGCTACATGAATACACACGTGTATAAGTATCGATTCACTGATTACGTACTGGGTTCTGTGTCTCATTATAGCTGATTTGGTATGTTTTAGGTCATGGTTCACTGTTTAAAGCCTTAAACTGTGTTTATCTTGTATTCTGATTAATCTGGTTAAGTATTACTGGTGATTCATGTATTATTATACTTACTGTGTAATAATAAGTAACTTTCCAAAAATAGCAGGTTTCCAAAAATAGAAAGTTTCCAAAAATAGAAAGTTTCCAAAAATAGAAAGTTTCCAAAAATAGAAAGTTACCAAAAATAGAAAGTTTCCAAAAATAGAAAGTTTCCAAAAATAGAATTTACTGCCCAAAATAGATTAGTTTCTAAAAATAGAAAGTTTCCAAAAATAGATCAGATGCCTTAATTAAATAAGTTTCCATATATAGAAGGTTTCCATAATTAGATTAGCTGCCTGAAATAGATTGATTTCCATATATAGAAGGTTTCCATAATTAGATTAGTTGCCTTATTTAATTAAGTTTCTATAAATAGAAGTTTCCATAATTAGAATTAAGCTGATTTCATAAGCTAACATATAAGTCTAAGTGTTATAAGCTTATTCTTAAGTCATATGATATAGTGTATAGTTTAATTATTATTTCATGTATTTTAATTAAACTATAGGTTAAGCATTTTAATTAAAGTATAACATGTATAATTAAAATGAAATGAAAATACTTAGGTTAAAATGTGTATTATTATTAATAATAATATAACCTAAGTCATGTCTAAATTAATTAATTATAGGCATGTTTTAATAATTAATTAATTATAACTTATAACATAAAATACTTAGGTTAAATTAATGTCATGATAAACTAATAATTAAAATAACCTAAGTCATGATTTAATTAATATTTCATGTTATTAATTAATTATATCCTAAGTTCATGATTCATAAAAATTACATGTAACATAGATCATGATTTTAACCAACGAACCATGAATCGGGTATGAATTCGACACCGTACCCCGGGCCAAACCCGGGGCACACGTGTCCCCTTGCTGCCGTGGGTCCCACATGAGCCAACCAAGACCAATTTTAGTCTTGGTGGTGGTGGCAATAGCAAACCAAACCCCCCCTCGGGTTTGTTTGTTAGGCGGCCAAAAACAAACACCCTTATAAACCATTCTTTGATTTTAATTTATACCAAAACATGTTAGATCAATGATTAATTACCTTGTTTTCATAAGAAAAATAATAACATGTTCATGAAAATAATCAAAGATTAAAAGAATTAAAAGAATTAAAAAGAAGGGTTAGAAAGGTATACCACTATGTAGCTTGGAAAAAGGATGAACAAACACGTATTCTAACACTTGTTTTTAAGATCAAAATCCAACAAACACCCCCTTATGGTGGTGTAGAGGTGGCGGCACAAAGGGAAGGAAAAGGAGAGGAGAAAACTCTTTTTAGGGTTTTGATGTTTATTTCTTGAAAATGGAAAATGAAAACATGTTTTTACTTTTACCCCCCTTAACTTGTAAAGTCCATGGGCTAGGCCCATTTCATGCATGTGTGCCGTGGGTATGGGGGCCCCACATGGGGTACCCGTACCTTTCTCGTGTCCCGATGTTTCGTGTTCGTTCGTGGTTAAACGTGCTCGTGTTTAACGTGTTTCTGTTTCTTTTAACGTGTCGTTTATCGTAAACTCCACGCTCGTGAATATATTATAAGTATTTACGTAATTATTTTAGTTAGTATTTTAAATGGTGATCATGATTTAATTATGTTCACGTGATATATTATTAACTGTTTATCATGAGTTCGTACGTAATCGATACTTGTCATGTCATACACGTATGCACTTGCTTGCTTATTAGCACATGAATGTGATCAATACTACATGAGGTAAGTTTTAATCTAGAACGTACGATCTTAAGGGCACTATTCATGGTAAAAGCATGCGGGTTTTACAATTCTTCCCCCCTAAAAAGAATAATTCGTCCCCGAATTATAGATAAAGTAAGCTGAATAGAAGTGACATACCCGAACTCAAAATATGAAGTGAGGGTAAGAAGCCCGGATAGACTCCTCTGTTTCCCAAGTGGCTTCCCGCTCGGTATGGTCCCTCCAAAGGATTTTAACGAAAGGAATCGTCTTCCTTCTCATGACTCGTTCTTGCCTGTCGAGTACTCGTTCGGGTTCTTCTATAAACGTGAGATCTTCACGTATCTGTTCCAGTGGATACTGAACCATGTGAAGGGGATGATAATTGTACCCTCTGAGTAAGGACACATGGAACACGTTATGCACGTGCGAAAGCTGAGGAGGTAACGCCAATCGGTAAGATACTTCACCGATTCGTTCAACGATATCAAATGGTCCGATGAACCGAGGACTGAGTTTTCCTTTGATCCCGAAGCGTTTAACACCACGTGCCGGCGAAACCTTGAGGAAGACGTGATCTCCCACATTAAAATGTATGTCCCTACGATGCTTATCGGCGTAACTCTTTTGACGTGATCGTGCTTCTTGCAGTTTCTGTTTAGCTACCTCAATCTTCTCATTGGTCATTTCTATAATCTCTGGTCCTTCGAGTGTTCGCTCTCCCACTTGATCCCAGCAAGTTGGAGCGCGACACTTTCTGCCATACAACATTCAAAAGGAGCACATTTGATACTTGCGTGCCAGCTGTTGTTGTATGCAAACTCGACTAAACAGATGTAATCGTCCCAATCACCTGTCCATTCCAACGCACACGACCTTAACATATCTTCCAATGTCTGAATTGTTCGCTCCGACTGACCGTCCGTTTGAGGATGAAAGGCTGTGCTCAGCTTAAGTTGTGTACCCCAAGCTTTTTGCAGGCCTTTCCAGAATCGCGACGTGAAACGAGGATCTCTGTCTGAGACGATGCTGGAGGGAGTGCCGTGGAGTCTCATGATCTCCCTTCTGTACGTATCTGCGAGTTTACTTACCGGATCTTCCTTGCGTATCGGTAAGAAATGAGCTGATTTGGTGAGTCGATCAACAATGACCGAAATAGCATCGTGCTTTTTCTTGGTAGGCGGAAGACCGGTAACAAAATCCATGGTGATTTTGTCCCACTTCCACTCTGGAATGTCCAACGGTTGAAGAAGACCGCCAGATCGCTGATGTTCAATCTTAACCTGCTGACAGGTAAGACATTTGGAGACATACGTGGCTACATCCTGTTTCATACCACTCCACCAAAAGTGCTGTCTGATGTCATGGTACATTTTTGTCGACCCAGGATGTATAGAAAATGGGGAGCTGTGAGCTTCAGCTAACAATGCTTCCCGGAGTTCTGGATTGTCAGGAACACAAAGTCTCGTGCCCTGCCAAATGATACCGTCTGCGTCCATTCTGAATTCTGTCTGCTTCTCCAAATTCTGAATTATCGCCCAAATCTCTCCATCATCCTTCTGCGCTTCCTTAATCCTAGTCAGTAACTCAGGTTCTACACTAAGATTCGCCCAGTATCCATGCTGCCCACGTACCATGACTTCGATGTCTAGCCGCTCCAAGTCTCTTATGTTTTGTTCCTCGATCTCAATGCCGTTTATCATTCCGGACTTTCTGCTGAGTGCATCTGCTACTACATTAGCTTTCCCGGGATGATACTGTAGGTTAATATCATAATCCTTCAACAGTTCCAACCATCTCCATTGTCTCATGTTCAACTCTCGCTGTGTGAAGATATACTTCAAGCTCTTGTGATCTGTGAAAATGTCGCATGATTCTCCGTATAAGTAATGCCTCCATATCTTCAATGCGAACACCACTGCAGCAAGTTCCAGGTCATGCGTGGGGTAGTTTTCTTCATAGGGCTTAAGCTGCCGTGAAGCATACGCGATCACTTTCCCATGTTGCATGAGAACACAGCCCAGTCCCTTCCCCGATGCATCGCTATAGATCTGAAATCCACCTGTACCAGATGGGAGAGTAAGAATAGGTGCAGATACTAGCTTCTGCTTTAGGTCTTCAAAGCTCTTCTCTCGATCTTCCGTCCAGACGAATTTCTCTCCTTTTCGCATCAGTTTGGTGAGAGGCAATGCCAGCCGAGAAAAGTTCTCCACGAATCTTCGATAATATCCAGCTAAGCCTAAGAAACTGCGGACTTCTGTCGCTGATGTTGGTCTTGGCCATTTAGTGATAGCCTCAACCTTCGCTGGGTCCATAGTGATCCCTTCTGCTGATACAATGTGACCTAAGAATGCCACCTTGTTTAACCAGAACTCACACTTGGAGAATTTCGCATACAGCTGCTTCTGACGAAGAATCTGTAGTACAGTACGGAGATGATCTTCGTTTTCCTCCGTGGACTTTGAGAATATCAAGATGTCATCGATGAATACAATGACAAATTTATCAAGGAATTAATGGAAGATTCTGTTCATCAGATCCATGAATACTGCTGGAGCGTTAGTCAGGCCGAATGGCATGACTACAAACTCATAATGGCCATAGCGGGTACGAAAAGCAGTCTTGGCAATATCCTGCTCTTTAACCCTTAGCTGATGGTAGCCTGACCTTAGATCGATCTTTGAGAAGTGTTTGGCTCCTTGAAGTTGGTCAAACAGATCGTCTATACGTGGCAGTGGATATCTGTTGCGGATGGTAATCTTATTAAGTTCACGGTAGTCAATGCAAAGTCGCATGCTGCCGTCCTTCTTCTTAACGAACAGGACCGGTGCGCCCCATGGAGATGCGCTCGGTCTAATGAACCCTCGTTCAAGAAGTTCCTGCAGTTGGTCCTTCAGTTCTTTTAGCTCTATGGGAGCCATACGATACGGAGCCTTAGAGATTGGCTCCGCTCCTGGAACAGGGTCGATGTTGAACTCCACTTCTCTTGCAGGTGGTATGCCTGGAAGTTCATCTGGAAAGACGTCTTGAAATTCCGAAACTACTGGTTGATCCTGAATCGATGGGGATTCAGCATCCATGTCATGAACCGTAGCGAGATAACCTTCGCAGCCATGTGACAGTAATGCACGTGCTTGCAAGGTAGATATGACTTGTACAGACCGTCCGGGTATGAACCCGTTATGGATGTACTCTGGTGCATTAATGTCGCCGAAGATCACTCTATATGAGTGGCAGTCTATGGTAGCATGGTGCTTGGATAGCCAATCCATGCCGAGAATCATATCGAACTCAATCATGTCTAGAGGAAGTGCATCTACTGCACGAACTTTATCATCAAACTCTAGAGGAAGACTCTTGTATACATGAGTTATTAATACAGAGTCCCTCAGTGGCGTGGAAATGGTAAGCTTATTTTCTAATGGCAAGGGAAGTGTCCTGATGTTCTTAGCATAAGTAGTGGAAACAACTGAATGAGTGGCACCCGTGTCGAAAAGAACACATGCAGCCTGGCCGTACATATACAAAATTCCAGTAATGGTACCTGTAGATTTGTTTGCCTGATCGCGCGATGTCGTATAGACACGCCCAGTGGTAGGAGGCGGTTTAGTATCAGCATGACCCGAAGTACCCTCCATTTCACCCTTACGGCAATCTCTCATACGATGGTCAGGGAGGCCGCACTTGTAGCACGCGTCGGAGTCACGACGACATGGGCCAGGGTGTCTGCGATGGCAGGTGCTGCAAAGAGGATGAGTGAATCCTCCAGCAGGAGTCCTTGCTTGCTGAGGGCCTGCTGATGACAATACGTGTTAAGAATAAGGTATATGCACGAGTATTGGACGTAAACGTCGTAAGATGCTTACCAGTGTTAGCTGAACGGTTGGGCTGAGAACCCCTGTGGTTCTGGTCCCTTCCGTTACCGTGGTTCCTGGTAGAGGTTAACATAGTGTCAGCATGGGAAATATAACATGAAATCGTAAGAAGATGCGTAAATAGTAGGACCTGCTGTTGTTGGACTGTCCCGCATTGTTACGGTAATTGTCATTACCGCTGCGCCTTTCCACAACAGAACGGTCGTTAGAGTGACCGTTTCCTTTGGGCTGATTGGGCTGCTGCTGAGTAGCCGGCTGAGACCGGTCCCCAGTTTTCTGCCTGGAAGATACAGTTTAAGAGATGATTATAGAACATATAACGATAGGATGCGGTCTGGTTAACGCTAGAACATGAAATGTTTTACCTCTTGTCGGGTCTTTCTGCTTCCCCGAACTCATCACGTTCCTGCAACATCTCAAGCTTTCTTGCTGCGTCAGCCACTTGTGCTACCGTATTGAACGTAGCACATACTAGATTGTTCGCAACCGAGGTGCGAAGTGCCCACCTAAAATGGTGTGCCTGCTCCTCAGGAGTACCAGCCGCTGCTCCTAGAAAACCAGCTAGGCGAAGAAAGCGCTGCATGAATTCATTGCTATTCTCGCCCTGTCTCTGACGTATCCCGTGGTATTCTCGCTTGAGTTTGTCCTGCTCTGCCTTAGGAAAGAACTGTTCCATCACTCTCTCCTTGAATTGGGCCCATGTCAAACCAGCGACCCATTCATCACCTCCTTCTGACTGCGTCAAAGCTAGCCACCAGTTGAGTACATCGCCTTCAAACCTGTAGCACGCTAATCTTGCCTTGAAGGTGGGGTCACATCCCATAGCATTGAAGATTTTCTCAATGTGAGTCAGCCAGCTTTCAGCATCGCTGGGGCTATCCGTCTTTTCAAAAGCTCTAGGACGGAGCTTGTTAAATCTTTCCAACCATACCGCTAGAGTCACTGGGGGAGGAGGAGGAGGAGGTGCCTGATTCTGCGGCTGCTGATTATTGGCAGCTTGGACTTCAGCACGAATGTCATTCCTCAGTTGAGGAAGTAAGGCTTGCATGGCAGCCTGAATCGCAGCATTGAGCTGCTCTTGTTCGCGTGTGAGAACCATCTGACAGTATAACATAAAACATATGATTAACAGTTCAAACATAAAATATATAAAAGAAAAATTTTATGCCAAAATTTCACGAGAAAAATTTTATGCAAGAAAATCTTTGTATGAATGCATGATGCAGTTTTATGAAAACTTTTGATGCTCGAGAGTGAACGCCTCCGGTCAGTTCACTCAAAATAAAAGACATATCGAGGGGACGCCTATGGGTCGGTCCCAAATCTAAAAGTTTCGATAAAACACATGCGACTAAATAGGGCCAGTCCTGTACCAACCATTACTTAGTCAAAAACCCTGTAACAATGACATGTATATGTATGCTTAAAATGATGAATGCATGAAAACAACTGTCAGTTCTAGGAAGACCGTAGTGACTACCCACTAATCACAGGTCATATTTGAGAGCCTACAGGTCGAAGCCTTGGCTCTGATACCATAATTGTAACACCCCATTTTGGAAATGGAATATTACGCATATCATGGCGTGTCATCAAAGCATACAAGGATAAATGTCTAAGCATTATTCAACCATAAAAGGAAATACCGGAAACAAACATCGGTATCCCAAAGTAAAGCTCATCACACACAAACATAAATACTGTAAAAGGAAGGACGAAACAATGTCCAAAGCAACTGTATCAAAGTAAAGGAAATGCATAAAGTAAAGAAAGACAGTAAAGCTTCCAGTCCATATGCACCTACGTTTGAGATCTACGAGCGTCCCTGAGTACCTGCCGTTTTGGGAACATGAAAAGGAAAACGGCTGAGCAAGACGCTCAGTGCACGGATGTACAATAAAGCATGATATAGGATAAGCTTGTAACATATAACAGCGGAAGACTAAGTACTGAGTAAACTGGTTAAGTAACATGAAAACTGGTTTTATAGTTTGAAAAGCCTTATGTTTAACCTGTGAAAACTGTTTTAACATATAAATACCATAGCCCATATAGGTCATGAAAAGGTCACGTGCATGAATACTTGGAGGGGTGACCTCATCATGCTGATTAGAGGGGATGCCTCTAATCAATATACTGGTTTGGGTAGGAGGGATCAGCTCCTTGTGAAGGGTGCAAGGCACACACCACATTCACCATGATAAACTGAATAAAACATGTAACTAGGATGCACCCATACGCCCCAACTGATATAATAATATGGCCAAACTGAAAAGGGACGCCACGAGCAATCACTCCGCCGTGGGGAAGTCATTACATCGGTGCCTCCAATGCTATGGTTATGGTACCTCCATAACTAGGTGAAACTGGTCATGCTTGTATATGGCTATAGTTTATGCTAAATTAACATAAGCAGTTCAAAACAATAAAACAAATGCTGGGGAAAACAGTTGGCTGCATACGGGGAAATCCTAATAAGGAAGGAATGTCCATACTGAAAGGACGGGAATCCGTACCTCAAGTCCAGTGAAATGAACGGAAGAAAGACTCCTACTTCTGGATCACTAATGCTACATGAATACACACATGTATAAGTATCGATTCACTGATTACGTACTGGGTTCTGTGTCTCATTATAGCTGATTTGGTATGTTTTAGGTCATGGTTCACTGTTTAAAGCCTTAAACTGTGTTTATCTTGTATTCTGATTAATCTGGTTAAGTATTACTGGTGATTCATGTATTATTATACTTACTGTGTAATAATAAGTAACTTTCCAAAAATAGCAGGTTTCCAAAAATAGAAAGTTTCCAAAAATAGAAAGTTTCCAAAAATAGAAAGTTTCCAAAAATAGAAAGTTACCAAAAATAGAAAGTTTCCAAAAATAGAAAGTTTCCAAAAATAGAATTTACTGCCCAAAATAGATTAGTTTCTAAAAATAGAAAGTTTCCAAAAATAGATCAGCTGCCTTAATTAAATAAGTTTCCATATATAGAAGGTTTCCATAATTAGATTAGCTGCCTGAAATAGATTGATTTCCATATATAGAAGGTTTCCATAATTAGATTAGTTGCCTTATTTAATTAAGTTTCTATAAATAGAAGTTTCCATAATTAGAATTAAGCTGATTTCATAAGCTAACATATAAGTCTAAGTGTTATAAGCTTATTCTTAAGTCATATGATATAGTGTATAGTTTAATTATTATTTCATGTATTTTAATTAAACTATAGGTTAAGCATTTTAATTAAAGTATAACATGTATAATTAAAATGAAATGAAAATACTTAGGTTAAAATGTGTATTATTATTAATAATAATATAACCTAAGTCATGTCTAAATTAATTAATTATAGGCATGTTTTAATAATTAATTAATTATAACTTATAACATAAAATACTTAGGTTAAATTAATGTCATGATAAACTAATAATTAAAATAACCTAAGTCATGATTTAATTAATATTTCATGTTATTAATTAATTATATCCTAAGTTCATGATTCATAAAAATTACATGTAACATAGATCATGATTTTAACCAACGAACCATGAATCGGGTATGAATTCGACACCGTACCCCGGGCCAAACCCGGGGCACACGTGTCCCCTTGCTGCCGTGGGTCCCACATGAGCCAACCAAGACCAATTGTGGTCTTGGTGGTGGCGGCAATAGCAAACCAAACCCCCCCTCGGGTTTGTTTGTTAGGCGGCCAAAAACAAACACCCTTATAAACCATTCTTTGATTTTAATTTATACCAAAACATGTTAGATCAATGATTAATTACCTTGTTTTCATAAGAAAAATAATAACATGTTCATGAAAATAATCAAAGATTAAAAGAATTAAAAGAATTAAAAAGAAGGGTTAGAAAGGTATACCACTATGTAGCTTGGAAAAAGGATGAACAAACACGTATTCTAACACTTGTTTTTAAGATCAAAATCCAACAAACACCCCCTTATGGTGGTGTAGAGGTGGCGGCACAAAGGGAAGGAAAAGGAGAGGAGAAAACTCTTTTTAGGGTTTTGATGTTTATTTCTTGAAAATGGAAAATGAAAACATGTTTTTACTTTTACCCCCCTTAACTTGTAAAGTCCATGGGCTAGGCCCATTTCATGCATGTGTGCCGTGGGTATGGGGGCCCCACATGGGGTACCCGTACCTTTCTCGTGTCCCGATGTTTCGTGTTCGTTCGTGGTTAAACGTGCTCGTGTTTAACGTGTTTCTGTTTCTTTTAACGTGTCGTTTATCGTAAACTCCACGCTCGTGAATATATTATAAGTATTTACGTAATTATTTTAGTTAGTATTTTAAATGGTGATCATGATTTAATTATGTTCACGTGATATATTATTAACTGTTTATCATGAGTTCGTACGTAATCGATACTTGTCATGTCATACACGTATGCACTTGCTTGCTTATTAGCACATGAATGTGATCAATACTACATGAGGTAAGTTTTAATCTAGAACGTACGATCTTAAGGGCACTATTCATGGTAAAAGCATGCGGGTTTTACATATGAGCTGTCCCATTTGATCCTAGACGTCCATTTTAGCTTTGTGACCAAGCAAGGAGTGTGGGTGGTTGATTTGGCCACGTGGCATTCGTTGGAGAGGAAGTTGTCACATGATTGGTTGAAGGCTGAATGGGGTGGGGTCCTTGAGTGGAGTGGTGTGAGTTTTCAAGTGTGGGATGTGTTCGTGTGAAGTTTAATCAAAAGTGGGTAAGGGTAATTTGATTTTACCCTTTGTTAAGTGGAAGTAAATTCTGGGGTGAGGACGGTGAATAGTAACTCATTTGATCCGTTTTTGTAGGAGTGGGATTGTGTTTGGCGCAATTCTTTTTTGAAAGTTTCATTTGCCCACTTCTAGCCCTTGCCTTTTGGTGAAAGTTGTAAACAAGGTTTTTTAGCCCATAAAACGATTTTCCTTTGTTAATAAAGTTTACAATTTCATGTTTTGGCCACCAAACTTTGTAACAAGAGTTTCAAGGGTTCGTTTTGAACATTTCTTGATTTCCAAGGACTGATCTTGTACCATTTTGAACTTTGAAGGTCTTCATTTGATGTTTGATATCATGGAGGACTATTTTTGACAATTTTGAATCTTGAGAGACTAATCTTGCCAAATCTTCAATGTTGAGGGACCATTTTGCAATTTTGACAAACTTAAGGGACCAAAATTGTAATTATGAATATACAAGGGTATTAAGTGTCATTTCTTCATAAATGAGGATCATTCTTGTACATCTTCAATACTTCAAGGACTTTTCTTTGAGAAATCCATAACTAGGGCCCGGTCGGGTTCAGATTCGGGTTGGCGCGTTTGGATGCGTGTTTGGGTTGGGATATTTTATTTTTCGCGGGTTCGGGTTCGGGTTTTACAAATACCCGCCCCGTTTACCCGTATACGTACCCGTTTACCAAAATACATATCGTTTATTGCTATTTTATATCATTTTTAAATTTGTGCGAAATAGTAGACGAAGATTATTGAACAAATGAAATGCTTATATTAGTTACATTTTGCATACATTAAAATGTTTGTGATCAAGCATATTTCGATTTTGTATCTTTAAATAAAACAATGATTTATTTGATATACTAAATTGCACGATATAATACTGAATTAGTATTCTTCATCCTCTAAAAACATAAAAAGTTATATTAAGGTATTTTGATTGTTTTTATTGGTTTTTTTAATTTTTACGTACAATTATGTCCAACGAAATTTAATTGTGGATACTCGATACCCGTGGCTAAAAACCGAAAACACGTTGGGTAATATTAATCGGGTACCCATCGGGTATTGGGACGGATGCGGGTATGGATATTATAAACGGGTGCGGGTACGGGTTCAGTAAAACCCGACCCGAACCCGACCCGTTGCCATCCCTAATGATATCCATACCTAAAATACACAAGTCAACAAACACAAGCATATATATGGTATTTTTATGACATTTTATGCATTTAAAGCCTGAAAAGAACGATGAGATCATGTATAAATGCCATCTCATCAGTTATATTGTTACATTACAAGATCACGAGCCCATACTAGATATATCTCGTCGGAGTGACCGATCCTTTCTAAATATGCAAAAACGTATTTCCAACAATCTCCCCCCTAAGGGAGGTCGCTCCAAGAGACAAATTCCAAAATAGTCTATAGCTCGTGATCTATGCTGACTATGATGTGACCGAGAGTTTCTTAGGAAATTTGTATTCCCAACACTATCACATGATACAAGCAAGCATTTCATGATAGTACGACAATTTATTTCAACAAATATGAGCATAGATATGCAGATTTTGATAGAAGTAACGGGAGTAGGCACATATGAACACAATATGTTCTCAAGTAAACACATAAATAGAAAGACCCACATATTAGGCATAGAGGTAAAAAGATGTCACACCTTAACTTAGTGTCATGCTAGAAGGGTGACATATACATCAACTTGTTAAGTAAGTGGCTTTAGTCAAAATATCATTTGCATTAACAATGGTCTTTACGACAAAAATTATGACTATCATAGAGTGACAACAAGTAATTGTTATAAGCCATTAAAGCAAGTATGTTAGTCACAAAAGATCTCATAAGATGACAACACATTCATCAATAAGATACAAGATTACCATATAGCAACATTCATGTAAGAGTAACATGAGATTGATTTGTCATAAACCTATTAGACACATAAGTTGGTGGCAAAGATGTCAATGAGGCGGAAATCATATGACAATAAACATTTAATAGAAGTACCCACGTAACTGGATAGCATCAAGACAAGGACATATAAAACACTTGATTTTGTCGTAAGACTTAGACACATATGCATACATTTCCATACTCAACAAAGTTATAGAGAAGATAGAAGAACTTCTAAATGCTAATCATACCAAACATACTTTGAGAACATATATATGCACATATAGCAAATAGTATCACATAAGCAAGATAGACAATTTATAAAAATCATGTTCAAAGCATAACTTATTAGAACAAGTGTCATCTAGACCATCCTACCGATTTATCTCAGAAATTCCAACAAAAGACAAGAACTTTTAATCATAGATGCATATATTGAAAGACGTGTTGATCATGTGAAACATCATATAGAAGATAGAATAATATATCATGCAAGTCATGGTTAAACATTAACACTTAGTGGCATGAAGCATACAAGCACACAAGTCTTTCGAAGGTTTACGCATTTATTATGTAAAACCCGCATGTTTTTACCATGAATAGTACCCTTATGATCGTACGTACATGATTAGAACTTTTCTTATTTAGCACGTTTACGTTTCACGAATAGGAATTTACAAATATTACGTACGTGTTATTACACGATAAGTATTCATTACGTAATAAGACACGAAAATTATTATCAACAATAATTATAATCACGAACATGAAAATCATGAACGTAAATAATCATGAACCTAATATTATGTATTTACGTATATTTATTACGATTACAAATAAATATAGTTTACGACACGAACGATTAATAATTAAATCACGTAAAAGCGACACGAGAACACGTAAATAAATAGAACACGAAAAAACACCGGGTTCCCCTTGTGGGCCCCTCATACCCGCGGAATAAACAAAACAAGGGGCCAAGCCCACTTTTAAATTTAACTAAATAAGAAAAAAAGGAGATCATATTTTTCATAATACATAAAAGTTAGAAAAATACAAAACCTTAGCTCTCCTCTTGTCTCCCTTTGGTCACCGGGTATACACACACCATGAGGGTGTGTTTGTGATTTTTGGTTGATCCAATTCAAGCAAGGTCGTTCGTGTATTTGTTTCTTTTATTCATGAACCGGTAATCTCTTAAACCTTTTCTTTTTAATTGTTTATTAGATCTAGACACATGAAATCGTGAGGTTATTAAACAAGTTAATAAACATGTAGATCTAATCATGGGGTATTAAAAACATGGGTTTAAAGGGGTGTTTGGTTTGGCCGGCGCACACAAACCGAGAGCCCATGCTCTCGGTGTGGCTCGTGTGACCACAACCGAGACCAAGTGGTCTCGGTGTGGGTTTCGTGGCTCGGAAACAAGCAAACCAAGGGACCCCGACGCATGTCGGGGTTGGTCTTGGTGGTCTTTGGGTTCTCGGCTGAAAAACAAAACAAACACCACCGGCTTAAGCCGGTGGCTATTTATAGAAAGCAGGGGGAACCGTCGCATGGGCAGCGGCTAGCCAAGACCAAGGGACCACCGGCTTAAGCCGGTGGCACCTTTACACAAACAGTGGCAACCGACCGAGCCGGTTTGCCACTGTTAATGGGATTGTTTGTTTGGCCGGTTCAAGGGTTAAACCGGTCCGGTTCACGACATGTTTAGAGTTAAAACACGGGTTCGATTCATGGTGTATTTTTACAAGTTAATTAGTTAAACAAGTTAAATAATTACAAGGTTTAATTAAATTGATTTAACATGCTTTATAATTAATTTAGACATGACTTAGGTTAATTATTGATAGAAATAATACATGATTTTAACCTAAGTATTTTATGATTTAATTTTAGTCTAAAGTAATTAATTAATTTTTAAAACATGGCTTATAATTAATTAATTTTCATGACTTAGGTAATATTAATAATAAATATTAATACACGTTTAACCTAAGTATTATTACCTTTTATTTAATTAAATCATGTTATATTTAATTAAATCTTATAACCTATAGTTTATTTAATTTACATGTAATAATTAATAAACTATACTATATATCACATGACTTAGAATATTAATCAGTAAAACTTAAGCTTATATTATTAGCTTAATAATCCAGCTTAATTCTAATTATGGAAACTTTCTATTTTTAGAAACTTATTTATTTAAGGCAACTAATCTATTTATGGAAACTTTCTATTTTTAGAAACTTATTTATTTAAGGCAGTTATTCTATTTTTGGAAACTATCTATTATTGGAAACTTTCTATTTTTGGAAACTTTCTATTTTAGGAAACCTGCTTTTTTAGAAAGTTACTTATTATTACACAACAAGTATAATAATACCAGAAATACAAGTAATACTTAATCAGAATAGACAGAATACATGATAAACACAGCATAATGATAAAATTAGGAAAACATGACATGAACATATAAAACAAGCTAAGACATGATATAAAAGCAGTTACGTATACAGTAAGTGGAATACTTATACACGTATATTATTTATGTAGCATTAGTGATATGAAGTAGGACTCTCTTCGTCTTCTTCGTTCACTGGACACAAGGTACGGATTCTCCGTCCTTTCAGTATGGACATTCTTTTCTTATTAGGATTTCCCCGTATGCAGCCAACTATTTTCCCAGTATATCTTTTATATGTTTTGATTGCTTATGTTTAATTAAATGCCTAAAGCCATATACATGCAAGACCAGTTTCACCTAGTTATGGAGGTACCATAACCATAAAATTGGAGGCACCAGTGTTATGACTTCACCACGGCGGAGTGATAGCTTGTGGCGTCCCTTCAGCTTTTGGCCATATTATTTTTATCATGTGGGGCGTATGGGTGCATCCTAGGTTACAAGTTTTTACAAATTGTTCAGGTGAATGTGGTGTGTGGCTTTCATCCTTCACAAGGAGCTGATCCCTCCTACCCAAAAACTTATATTAATTAGAGGAAACCCCTCTAATTGCATGACGAGGTCACCCCTCCAAGTATTCATGCACGTTGATATTTCATGACCAATATTGGCTAATGGTAAACATGTTAAACAGTTTTTATAAGATAAACATAAGGCTTTTCAAACTATAAAACCAGTTTTACTAAGTTATACAAGGTTTTCCAGGACTTAGACATTTCCGCTGCTATATGTTGTTTATGCTTATGTTGTTTTCCTTTCATGTTCCCAAAACGGCAGGTACTCAGGGACGCTCGTAGACTTTAAGCGTACATGCATATGGATTGGAAGCTTCCTAGCCTTCATTACTTTATGCATTTCTTCATACTTTTGATACTCATTTATATGGACATTGTTTAGTCCTTTTCATACAGTACTTATGTTTGTGTGTGATGAGCTTTACTTTGGGGTACCGATGTTTGTTTCTGGTATTTCCTTTATGGTCATGTAATGTTTAATACATTTGTCCTTGTATGCTTTGATGACACGCCATAATCACGCGTGACATTCCATTTACCAAAATGGGGTGTTACATGTTAATTGATCAAATAGCTATCAAATATCCAAGTAATGTCATAACTATTAACCACTTTAAACAATAATGTGTACTTAGTGCCTAAATGAACAATGCAAGAAAGCATGAATGGGAAAGACACATAACTTGTATTACTATGATTTACTAGGCTGAGACACTAGAAGATAATAAGGAACAAAAGAGTGAAAGAATCATGACATATATACCATATACATAATCATATAAGTCTCATTTAATCATACCAAGTTAAGAGACTAAAAGGCATCAAAAAGCATATTGTGATAGGAATGAAAATTTGATACAAATTGGACCAAAGTAGCGTATGTGTACATTTAACACACAAGACATGCATACAAGAAGTAATAGCTTAAAGCGCAAATATCATGAAAACCAAGTTGGCATTTTAGCAATTGAGAACATGCATCAATTAGACGAGCTAAGATGTATTATATTGATTTGACAAGAGCAAAAGATTATAATAAGCATGTGTTTAGCAAATAAGCATAAAGACATACGAGCATGTTGCATAACAAGCAATTTTTACTTTGGATATTCAGTTACTGCTTATTTGGTATGTACTTTTTAATGAGATGCAAAGCTCATCCATGTAAACTAGCATTAGGCATATTTAGGAAAACCCATTCAGTCAAGTTAGAGAATGAGTATGAGACTATCACTAGTGGTTCTCAATTAAGGCTAAACACGACAATTTTCACGGGTTATACACGAACGCAACTTCTCCTCGAAGCAATCCAACCGTTAGGTCAAATTGAGTTTCTAGTGCAATAGGTTCTCTAGTAGTCATTCTTATTTTAGACAAAATGCAATTCCTATGTTTTCCTAATAAAGTGAAGCAAGGATTTGATTTGCATTGATCATTAGTAATTAGCCTAGAGTGACTCAGCTATCATGTTTCATAAAATCCTAATCAAGCATATGGATTGAGTAAGAAACCAAGCAACATATATGTAGGTCCAAGTTTTCTTATGATTGTACAAGTGTTGGATTGATCTAGAGAAGAGAGGGAGAGATGAAGATCTTGAGATGAACTAGAGAGAGAAAGGAGAGGAAAAGAGAGGTAGAGAGATAAAGTAATATTTGATTAATGAAATGTGTAAAATGACTAATGACCAACCCCTCCTAACATGCTAGGAGGGGGTATATATAGCCCACCCTACATGTGGGCTATATGGGCTATATTGATTACATATTGGATCACGAGCCCAATACTTGAATCTATCATTAGAGTGACCGATCCTCTAAATACGTAAAAACGTATTTCCAACAATATCCCCCTAAGGGAGGTCATTCCAAGTTACAATGTCCTAAATAATCTATAGCTCGTGATCTATGCTAACAATGATGTGACCGAGACTTTCCTTGGAAAAACGTATTTCCAACAATCTCCCCTTAAGGGAGGTCACACCATTTTACAAAATCTTAAACTAGCATACTATGCTTGAGTCTTCGATCTTGTTCTTGTGAATATGCGGATGAGATCTTTGACTTTAGTCTTGAGCATATTTCCTTGCCTTGACCTTGTGCATTCATCACTTGTGAAACTTGCCTCCTCGTGAATTAATGTTCCACATACTTATACCTTTATAAATTCTTGAAAGCTTCAGAGTTTGATACAGCGAAAGACTTGACTTTTAGACTTTCTTGAATTTGTTGAAGTATTAAGTGCATACAGTATAAGCATGTGTTGATGACTTCTTCTGGATTGTACACCGCAATGCCACCTACTTGTTACGCTGCATAAGACAGTTAGCAACAAAACATATACACGGATGAAATGGCCTTGAACATTTAATTCTAATTCGGTAGCATTTTTACCTCCGGCCGGTGAAGACCGTTGGACGATATTAAATATCGTACTTGTGGCAGGTAGTTTCAATTAAGAACCTCCTTGACAAGATTTCACGGGTAAACCCGTTCTCTTTACTCGACCGTCCAAAGCTGACTGCGATCATAAAGAGTTAATCATTTGGATAATATTATCCGCATGATTTGAAGCCGTCAAATCCGATTCCTGGAACAAGTTTGATTAATTAAAGAATCGCACCATCGTTGCTTTCTAGTTGTCACGATCTTGATTCATATAGAATCTTGCAAATTACCTACCAAGTGTTGTTTGAGGTTAACACTAGAAGGATTTCCACTCATCACTGTGAACACTATAAAGTGTCACTCTGAGTGTTCTGGCAAGATCACTAAGATATTGCGTAGAGGCCTGGAACGTGTTTAAGTTCAGTTAACAATTAAACCATTGTTGCTTTCCAGTTATCACAAGCTTGATTCATAAAGAATCGTACAAGTCACCTACCATGAGCTTTTTGATATTCGCTCAAGAAGGATTTCCATCTTCATTGTAAATACTTTTGTATTACTCGGATGTTCAGGCAAGATCATGAAGATTTTGCGTAGGACTCTTAAGATCTTTCTTACTTTTCATAGTGTGTGAAGAAGAAAGGAATTATGAAAGTGTGTCCTAATGAGATATTTGATGATTTCAAATGGCTCTAGACTCGATCGTGCATATTGGATTTTAGTGATTGGAGGCTGGAGTGCCACCATTTCAATACCAATTTATTCGGAGTGAATAAATCAATAGATAATGTGTTGTCTCCGTGTGATTAAAATAAATATCTTTTGAGATATATCTGAGTTAGTTAGGATGGGTTGTGCATTGCATCACTGGGTCCATGATGTCTATCTTCAATATCAAGCATCATTAAAAATGATCTCAATAGCATATGTATTGACCCGGTTTCTGCCTAAGGTTGTAAGGAGGGTTTCTTTCTTTACACCCTTTATCATTACAATTCTTTTTCATTCTTCAACCCCTTCAATGCTTACCAATACGTCATAACTAGCACCTTGTTGTGATTGTTCTAATGCTAACTTAAGTACTTGGTCGGCATTCAGCTACGTTCACAATATTTCTCCATCTTTCCTAAGGACTACTATTTCTAGTTATGGAATGTCCTTGGGAAGATTCCTCTTGTTTTAGAAGAATCATAGGACTTAACCTATCCTACCATCCTTATGTCACCACAATCTTCATCGTCGTGAAATAATGGGTTGTGGGTAAGTATAAATCACCATGAAATCCATTTTGATATCCAAATCCATTTTGCTCCCCCTTAACATATGCCACGATATTCGAAAACATTTCGCACATGTCAGGATGAGCCAGCACATTAAGTCAAACCATTATTGATCTCAATATTAAATCACATTTTCTCCTCCATATTAAAAATATTAACCCAATCGATGTTTTTAATAACAATTGATTTAATAGCATTTTAAGAAAATTTGGGAAGAAAATGCAAATCCAATTATCTTTATGATTTTCACAAGCTCCCCCTCAAATTAATGAGGGTGTACTTGAAACGTAAATTAAATACCTTTTAAACACAAGTGTAAGGTACTTATCACGTGCAAAGATCATATATGATAATGTATTCACAAGATTAGCAATTTACGAGGTTGGACGTGAATGATGGAGAACATCATATGATAGAATCACATGGTTCTTGTTCACAAATGTTGGTCGCCTCGTCGTGTCTGAAGTTATCTCTTGACTCCATGTGTACGATTGATATCGTTGTCTTGAGAACAATATGTGAACTTGGCACTTTCGGCGTCAAAGATTCTGAATGCTGGACAATTGCTCCCCCTCAATTGTTGACCCGTGTTCTATTGAAAGAGCTGTAGTCGCCGTTTGAGTAGTCGCATCGTCGAGTATGTAGATATCAATTTTAAATTGTTGCGGATTGTGGAGATGATAACTTCATAAAAAACAAGATTTCTCTTGTTTTAACAAATAAATGCACTGAAACATACATATATTCGTGTTAGATTGTGTTATTACATAAACATAATCCCTTACATGGTTATAAAGTAAACCATGCCCGAGAAAATTAATTCCTGTTGTTGAGTCAAAGCTTTTCGTTGAAATGCTTGACTTGACTATGAAAAGCAGGTTACTATCAAAAATAATAGCAAACCATATGGAGCATGTTTTAAATCTTTTAAACTTTTGCTCGAACTTTATTTACAACCCCGTGTCATTATTGAATGACATTTCTAGTATCGTAAATATTATCGATTCCAGAAGACATGCACTTTTTAACAAAACATTTCTGAACACATAATTTTAAAAGATTTAGAAAAACCTTTTCAAAAATTCTCGAAAAATTGTGTTCATTGTTTTGAAAACCAATTACTTGAGCTTAAGATGTTGAATATTTTACAAAACGAGATCAAGTCCGAGAAGTTGTAAACTTCCCGTTGTTAAGGATAAGTTTATCATCAGCGATAAACTTTCCTTTTAACTGAAGAACGAGTCCTAAGTTGACATTTACTTAGAATTCGTTTTCATGAGCTTGAAAACTTTTGATTGTTTTAACGTAAAGCTCATGACCAAGAAAGATGAATTTCTCGTTGTGAAGAAAAGTTCTCTTATTTAAAAGATACACTTTTCTTAATGAGCTTAAAACTTGGAATGTTTTAATACAAGCTCATGACCGAGAAAAATGAATTTCCCGTTAAGAGGATAAGTTATCATTAAAGATAAAATTTCCTAAAGTTGAAGTCCGAGTTACAGTTTGATATTTAACTGTAAGTCATTGTGCATGAGCTTAAAAACTTCGAACATTTTTTTAATATTAGCTCATGCCTGAGAAAAATTAATTTCTCGTTGTAAGGATAATTTTATCATTGGCGATAAAATTTCCTTTCTTTGAGGTCCGGGGCATAATCTGAAATATAATTATACGCCATTTACACGAGCTTAAAACTTTTGAATAGTTTTAATGTAAGCTCGTGTCCGAGAAAATTTAATTTCTTGTTAATGAGGATAAGTTTATTATCGGCGATAAACTTTCCTTTATTTAAAGATCGGGTCATCATCTGACATTTAATGATGAGCCATATACACGAGCTTAAAACCTTTGAATAGTTTTAATGTAAGCTCGTGTGCGATAATTTTACCATCAGCGATAAACTTTCCTTTCTCTGAAGTTCGGGTCACAGACTATGATTAGACTGTAAGCCTTGTACACGAGCTTAAAACCTTGGAATAGTTTTGATGTAAGCTCGTGTCTGAGAAAATTTATTTTCTCGTTTGTGAGGATAAGTTTACCATCGGCAATAAAATTTCCTTTATTTGAAGATCGGGTTATCGTTTGATATTTAACGATAATCCATGTACATGAGCTTAAAAACCTTCGAATAGTTTTAATGAAAGCTCGTGTCCGAGAAAATTTAATTTCTCGATTTGAGGGTAAGTTATCGTTGCGTAGATAAACTTCCCTTTCTCTGAAGTTCGGGTCACAGACTGTGATTTGACAGTAAGCCTTGTACACGAGCTTAAAACCTTGGAATAGTTTTGATGTAAGCTCGTGTTCGAGAAAAAATAATTTCTCGTTTTTGAGGATAAGTTTATCATCGGCGATAAACTTTCCTTTATTTGATGAACGGGTTACAGACTATGATTTTTCTATAAGCCTTGATACATTGTAAGCTTAACTGCAAATCCCCTGAGGCACTTGTTTCTCTGTTATCAGCTTCTTCAGTAACCAAACTTTGAGAGTGTCCTTAGTTGAACGGTATATAAAGTTCGGACCGGTTTGTTTTTGTTGATCCTTGAATTTGGTACCTGCATTCTCATTTGAAGTTTGTATGCTTTTATATGGGTTAGCGATATCTATCTTAGAACCCTGCAGGGATTCGCAGTTTTCTTTTCTTGTGCCAGAGGTGATCTAAGGAGATGATTCACTTGTCTTAGTTGGCAAACGTTTCCTTTTATAGAAAACCTTAAGTTCAGGCTTAAGTGATGTATCATCCTTTGCACTTTCCTCCCTAGTAGTCTTAGTAGAATCGGAGACTATCCTAGTTAAAGGGCACTCGTTTCCTACAAGAGTGAAAGTTCTACCAGTGGGGCGCCACATTTTACCAATGGGTTTGATTTTAGCTACCCACTAGGATTTAGTTCTAGCATGGGAGTTCACCTCATGATGGAATTTCTTGACACAAGAGTCATAATTTGCTTTAAAGACACATTTCCTACATATTTTACAAGTAGCATATTTAATGTCCGAGTAAGATCTAGAATCCTAGATGATTGATTGATGCTCCTAGGATATGACATGCTACGGTTAGCAGTGTTGGGTAATCTAGAAGACATCTGACTAGGTTTAGAAATCCTATCTCTTACTTGTGTCTTTTGAATAGCTTCCCTTTGACCAAAATTGTGATGAACGTCATTTGAACTAGTTCGAGACGTGTTCTTTGGACTATGTCTAGGGAGACTAGAGGCAATCATGTGATTAGGTCTTGCAAAAGCTGTTTTAGTCACATTAGGCCTAGTTGGTGGAGTGACTATTCTAGAGGTATGAACCATATCAACTTGGGAGGCAAACCGCGGTCTCGAGGATTGTGGTCGCTCGGATCTAAATGCAATCGGTTGTCTAACGGACTGATTTGTAGGCGGTTTCCCCAAGATTGATGGTTTTTCAAGCTTAGTGTCCACACTAGTTCCTTTAGTTTTCCTCAATTCATTTTTCAACGCAGCTATAACAAAGACCTTTTCCTGTACTTGAGCTTTTAAAGTCTCATTTTCTTTGAGCAATTCATCTTGGGATGCCAACTTAGATTTAGGAAACTTAAGTTGTTTCAAAAGATTATCCTTTTCAGCTTTAGAATCTAGTTTGATCTAATTTTCGTTCAAGAACAACGTTTGACTTTTCAAGTTTTTCAAAATACTTTTCAAACTTGTCCGGTTTCTTTGAAAATTCAATTTTGGCATCCTCAAGCTCTTTCGATTGCTGAGCTACAATCGTTTCGAGCTCTTTAATCTTGGAATCAGAAGCAGTCATAAGGCACTTATCATGATGTTTAGCATATTGAACACTTTCTCCCCCATTATGACTCACATCGGATGAATCAGAAGTGGTATCGCTATCACTCTTTTCCATCCCATGTGTGGCATAATTAGGTTCGGAATGCTCAACATGCTGTATAGTGTTGAAACTTAGCACCTAACCAGTTGGTGCTTGTGAATTGCTGCTCGGTTCATGCTTTCCTTCTGATTTTTTGCCATTTCTTACTGTGATGACCAAATTGGCACCCATTTCTTGCACCGGGTAGATCTGATCATCTGTTGATGATAGCGTGAAGCGTGTCTCTGTCTCATGTTCATGAGGTATTGTTGCATGCAATGATTTAGACGACTCCTTGATTCTTTGAATCTGACCCTTTTTCAACCGTATCTTGTTGTAATTAACTAACCTGACCTCAATACTCTTCTCAAGTATATTGATGTGATTGAGTAAACCACTTCGAATGGTTTCAGTCTAGCAACCCGTATGCTTGTTGAAAAGCCGGTGAAGGATTGGAGTCGAATAAGCAAAAGGAGGTACAATTGTTGAGGAAAAGAAGTCCTTAAACTGTGTCGAAGGATTTCTAGACATATCTTTGCGTTAACCTCATGAAGATTCTCCCTTTCAAGTTGCAACCGTAACTCATCCAAATTATTGAAAATCTTCTCTTTGAAATTATCCTCTTTGCCAAAGAGCATTTGAATAGTGAATGGAAGTTCAGTCATGTTTTGCGGATAGAGAAGTGCAAGGTGTGTCTTGAGCTCATGAAAGATTTCCAATGATTTTTCACGCAAGTTGATCTCTTGGAGTTGCATACGTTGCCGTTCTCCCTCTTGAAATGTCGAATTCAAAAATTCCATTGAGATTTGATGAAAAATAAAAAAATTCTTGATCTCGTCAAATAAATTTTGTCACTTTGTCTCGATATTTTTGTCTTCAAATCCGATCACATAAGCTTTTTACCCGTCAAATATTTTACCACTAAGTTCTTTCAAAATACCCGCCTCAATCCAATAACACCCCGCTTAAACCAAAAATCTATAAAATATAGAAAAACTTAGAGGGATTCCCTTAAATCAACTAAGGAAAACGTGTAGTACATAGATTAAGATATGTATAAAGAACGAGTGGCCCAATAAAACGAGTACGTAGATTGAGATATGTACTATATCTACAATTGTAAGGAAATCATGGATCTTGTAGTACAATTGTAAGTTGATACCTACAATAAAACGAGTGGCCCAATAAAAAGACTATACATGGTCAGAGATTGAGATATGGTATAAAACGTGTAGTACATAGATAGACCATGTGGCTTCCCAAACTTAATAAAAAAATGTAGCCTTGCGCTGAATGGGGTTATAAAGTGCTACTTATCTCTTACTAAACACGAACTCTTCCTCTTTCCTCCGTCTCAATATAAACACAAACACAATGTCTAATTTCCTCCGCCCCTTTTCTTAAATACTCCCAACAACCGTGTATCCTTCGCCCCTTTTCAAACCAAACCAGATACCAACCCAGAAACAACTAACCTTAATAACTCTTCTTCCATCTAAAACAACAGATCAGTACTCTTCTTCATCACCAATCCACCCGATAATGACAGACGCAAAAAGATTAATCTCAAAAGAACAAAGTTATATCCGTCTTTTTTTCTGCTAATCCAGTTCTCAGCCACCAAAAACTCTCAACTTCTGAAAACTTCAAACGTGATCTATTCAATCACAACCTTTTAAGCAAATGAAACCCGTTTATTATCAAATCCTCACATGTCTCATCATTATACACCCGAAGCAATAAAACCAACACATCAGTCTGGATTCGACGGAAACCCACGAAGAACAAGCAATAAGTTTTGGCTTCAAGCTCATAAATTGGTCTCAGGTAGGTGATTATGTGTTTTGTCTTATTTTGGTTTTGAGTGAGTGATCGATGATGTTTTATGACAGAGATCTTTTGGTAATATGTTTGGTGTCTGTGTATGGGTGTGTTTGTGTTTGAGTCAAGACTTGAGTTTGTTTTTTTTTAGTCTTGGTTATCGAGTCAGGTTGAATTCGAGTCCAGTTTGGGGTCAAATGGTTGAGTCAAGTGGTGAGGTGTTAGAGGTTGTTCGAGGCTGGGTCAAAGTTGAGTCTAAGTGTTGAAATCAGTTCAAGTCTTTGATTAAGGATGTTGGATGTTGTTGCATGACGAGATCGTTGGGAATCTTGATTCTTTGACAGGTTAATGTTTTGGGTGAGTTGAGTCTAAATGGTCTGTGAATCGAGTTTGGTTGTTTTTGTTTGAGTAAGATTTTAGTTCGAGTCTGTTGGGGTTGTTTAGGTGTCTTTGGTTTTCGGTTAAAAACACAATCTTCGGATAAAACCAGTCTTCGGAAAAACCAATCTTCGGGAAAACCAATCTTTGGATAAAAATCAATCTTCAGATAAAAATCAATCTTCGGATAAAAATCAATCTTCGGGAAAAAAATCAATCTTCGAGAAAAAATCAATCTTCGGAAAAAAATCAATCTTCGGGAAAACCAATCTTCGGATAAAATTGGAAATGGTTTTTGGGATAAACAGAAAACGTTGGAATCACTGACTTCTGCGGAATAGTTGGTTTCTTCGCAATATTTGGAATATTCGGAATATATGGGTTGTTGGGTTTCTTCGGAATATATGTGTTGTTGGGTTTCTTCGGAATATATGTGTTGTTGGGTTTCTTCGGATAAAGCAAAATATTCGGAATATTTGGTTTCTTCGGATAATAATGAAAACCCTGTTCCGAAGATGTATACTTGGATAAAGCACTAAATGCCAAAAATAAACTTGGAATAACAGAGATATCAAGATCGAACCACAAACTTTATACGTAACCCATAAATTAACCAAAAAACACTAAAAAAATTAAAAAAAATTGTGATTTATTCTAAAATAAGTAACCCCAAAGATTTATCTATTAATTTAAACCATAAAGTCATAAAATTTTTCAAGATTTGAGCTTGATTAAATCAAAACCCATCAAAATTAATCAAAACAAACACAAGAACAATTAATCAACCATAGCTCTTGATACCAATTGTAGGTCCACGTTTTCTTATGATTGTACAAGTGTTGGATTGATCAAGGGAAGAGAGGGAGAGATGAAGATCTTGAGATGAACTAGAGAGAGAAAGGAGAGGAAAAGAGAGGTAGAGAGAGAAAGTAATATTTGATTAATGAAATGTGTAAAAGGACTAATGACCAATCCCTCCTAACATGCTAGGAGGGGGTATATATAGCCCACCCGACATGTGGGCTATATGGGCTATATTGATTACATATTGGATCACGAGCCCAATACTTGAATATATCATTGGAGTGACCGATCCTTTCGAAATACGTAAAAACGTATTTCCAATAATATAGAGGCACAAACAAGAAAGAGTCAATTAGAGCAAGATGTATGCAAAAAGGTGTAGAAAGTAATGTCTATGTAGAAGAAAGCTTTTTTAGAATGCACCATTGAATATCTTTTAAGAATTGAAAAATTAAGGTTACTTAACTTGGTTGTTCTTGTGAAATAAAGAAAAGAGTTGGAAACCTTAAGTGACCAATTTTACCAAACGAAACTATATGAATGTTTTCCACTAAATTTGACTCATGCCAAAGCGTGTTTCATTACTCAAAATTAGGGGTGGCAATTTCATACCCGATACGAAACCTGACTTGAAACTGACACGAAAATTAATAGGTTCGAGTTGAATATATTGAATCTTAGGTCAGGTTTGGGTAGGCCTATCTGACCCATTAATTAAACAGGTTAGGTTTGTGTTGGGAATTATTTGTTAAGTGTCAAGTACCGTTAGTATATTCTAAGTAATGTTAGTGTTATGTATGTACCGTTAGTGTTAACGCGGTACATAGTAAGTACTGCTACTTATAAAGTAAGTACTACTATGATGATTAGGACGGATATATCTTTGTATAAGATATGTCATAGTTATAGAGAGTATATCTTATGTGATATACCTAAATAGTTAGAATATTGATAATATATCGTCTCTGATATAATTATCTTTATAGAATATTCTAAAGTTTCTAGGGTTCCTTACTCTATAAAAGGAACATAGGTACAATGTCTTTTATGTAGCTCATTCAAGTCGATTAATAAGAGAATCGAATAGTTAAAAGTAATTATGTTCTTATGTTCTTTATAAGTTAGATTTCGCATAACTTATTTAGTGTTAATAAGAGTGCTCAAAGTGTTTTAGTTTGATTACAAACTATTATACTAATTCTTAACAGAATATAGATCCAACCAAAGGGATCAACAAGAGCTTGTTGAGAAACTCTGAAAAAGAAGAACACGATCCCAAACACTCCACACATACCAAATCTCAATGTCTCAACCAGATGGTGATAATGCTCACTTGGATGATGCTCAAATCCCTGATCCTATTCCACAGGGACAACCACAAGTTGTGTATCCTGCACCAGCACAAGGTGCTCAAGTCGTGAATGTTGTAGCTACCTCTACACCAACACCTTCTCATACTCTGTCTGCTGTCAAACTCCCAGTTCTCAAAGGTAAAAATTATGAGACTTGGGCTATGCAGATGGAACATTACTTGAATCACACAGATCATACTGTGTGGCAAGTTATCAAGAATGGGAATACACCAAAGAAGCTACACTGGTTGCCAGACAATACATGCTATGTTCTACCTGTTGTGACTGTTGAGGAGGTACAAGCAGAGATCAGAGAAAGAAAAGCCAAAACTGCTTTGGCTATGGCTCTTTCTGAAGACATTCTACCAAGCTTTCATCATTATAAAGATGCCAAAGCTATGTGGGATGCTATAAAACTTAGATTTGGAGGCAATGACAAATCTAAGAAAATGAAGAAGATTGAACTTAAGCAAGAATTTGATAACTTCTCAATTACCAGTATAGAGGGAATACATGGTGGATATGGAAGGTTCAATAAGTTGCTTATTCAGTTAGCAGTTTATGGACAAGTAATTCCTAATGAAGAAGCAAATCTAAAATCCTTAAGAAGTGTTCCACCAGAGTGGAAAGCAATGGCTATGCACTTCATCACAAGAGATGATTTGGAAACAATTCCGTTTGATAATCTCTACAACAATCTTAGAGCATATGAGATGGATGTGAAAGGCACTAAAGTAAAGACAGCAACTACTTCAAAGTCTAACTTGGTTTTTGTGTCAGATGGGAACAGCGGTACTTACTTTCAAAATACCGCTAGTGGATCTAGCAGCGGTACATACTTCACAAATACCGCTGGAGGACTTACAAGCAGTACTTATCCACATAGTATTGAAAGCAGTCCAATAGTCTCTCAAAATCCACATGGAAGGTCTTCACCATTGTTTAGTGACAATGATGCCTTCTCATTCTTTGTTGGACAAGACAACAGGACAAGATTAACTCTCAATGACTTGTTCCAAATGAATGATGCTGATGTTGAAGAGATGGATCTTAAATGGCAAGCTGCCATGATGTCAGTAAGATCTAATAGGTTTTTCAAGAAGACTAGAAGAAAAATGACTATTGATCCTAATGAGCCATTAGGATATGACAAGTCTAAAGTTGAATTCTATAACTGTGGAAGGAATGGACACTTTGCAAGATAATGCTCTAGAGATAAAGCTGAGACTAACAATCAGAAGTCCAAAAACAGCTATAGAACCAGTCCAAGAATAACTGAAAGCTTTCCCAAAGGAAACAGCAGGAGTCCTAAAGGAACCAAAGCATTGGTTACTATAGATGGAGTGGTGAATTGGACATAAGAAGAAGAAGAAGAAGAGCTTGGACTAATGGCTCTCTCTTGAAGATACTGAGGTACATCCTTGTTCTAAAGATTGTATTCTTAAATTTAATAGCCTAAAAGTAGAACTAGAGGAACAGTATCAAAAGGTTAACGCATGCACTGTAGAACTAAAAGCTTTCAAACAGGGTGTTGTTAAATTAGAAGAAAATATAGTTTTGTACAAAAAGGCTCAACAAAACTATGAAGAGAAAATAAGGATTTTGACTCTTCAAATGAGGGAAAAGGATGTGGAAATAAAAGCTTTTGAAAAACAACTTTTAAAAATAAATTCAAAAAATGAAGCTTTAAAAACCAGTCTTTGTAATGAAAGGGAAGTGATTAGTCATTGGTAACAATCCTCTAAGGGATTGGGAAAATTGATTAATTCACAAATGGGGTATTATGATAAAACAGGACTAGGATATATTGAGGATCAACCTCGGATTACCTTAACTAACAAAGACTTATCGAAAGGGATTTTTGATAGTTCTAGTAAGGTAGATGATACACCTGAAAATGATAGATATGCTGAAGGAATGAAGGCAGTTCCTCCACCATTATCAGGAATTTTCATGCCCTCTTGTAATGATACTAGTATAGAGTTAGAAGAACCTAAGATTAATAATGTCTTTAACTCTAGTACTGTGTCTCAAAAAAACACTGTTGTGACCAAGAATATTGTTTATCCACCTTTAATGAACAACTTTGTTTCTGAGGAATCTAAGACTAGTTCTGCCCCCAAGCAGGTAAAAACTCCTAGCAAGATATTGGAAAACAATGTACAACATAATAAAGTCAAAAGGGGTGGGATAAGTTTTGAGAAAGTAAAGTCAAAACAACCTTTTGGGTCTTCTTTAAGAAGAAAAGGATGTTATGTTTGTGGTAGTCTAAATCATTTTATCAAATATTGTACATTACATGAAGATAAAATTGTGAAACAAAAGGCTACACAAAGGGTCATGAAAAACAGTAATGGAAAAAATGCACAGGGTTATAGGAAACAGAAACTTAAAGATGACAAACCTAAGTTTGGTCACACAAAGGTAGTTAAACAGATTAAAAATAATCCTACCAAAAGTTTTGTTCCTCGGGCAGTACTTATGAAGCAAGGACTTGTATCCTTAAAGTCTGGTCAACCAAGTACCGGCAAGTCTAAACCTATAAGTACTGCTAGACCAAACTCAAGTACTGATGGTTTAAAGTCTGTAAAACCAATGTTTTCCAGGACTTCTAAGAAAGTTTTTGAAAAAGTTAAAACACCTAGAAGTAAGGACAAGAACAAACCAGTACAAATGTGGGTTCCTAAAAGAGATATACCATGTGTTAAAGCAAGTACCGCTAAAGCAGTACTTAAGTCAAGGAAGTCAAAGCACATAGAGTCACCCTATGAATTTGACTACATAAATGAAACCATGAAGTATAAGAGTAAAAGTAGCATTACTGGAAATGCTTCAGTACAAACTCTTAAATGTGTAGGTCCCAAAAGATCCGAGCCAAATGTGGCTTGGGTCCCTGTTAAAAACTAATGAGTTTTATTTGTGTGCAGGGGCATCTCATTGATGAATTAAAAGATAAAGGAATTGTAGATAGTGGATGCTCAAGACACATGACAGGAAACAAAGATTTTCTTGCTGAATTTGAAGAATTCAGAGGTGGTCCAGTAGCCTTTGGGGGTAGCAAAGGTAGAATCACTGGCAAAGGGAAAATCAACACAGGAAAGTTGGAGTTTGAAGATGTTTTCTTTGTAAAAGAATTGAATGAGTTCAATCTCTTTTCTGTATCACAAATGTGTGATAAGAAGAACAAGGTGCTATTCACAGACAAATACTGCTTGGTATTGTCCAAGCAACAATTAAAAGATAAAGGAATTATAGATAGTGGATGCTCAGTACCTGCCGTTTTGGGAACATAGAAAAAGAAAACGGCTGAGCAATACGCTCAGTGCACAGATGTACAATAAAGCATGAATAGGATAAGCATATAACATATAACAGCGGAAGAAACTATGTCCCGAATAACCTGGTTAAGTCTTGGTAAAACTGGTTTATAGTTTGAAAAGCCTTATGTTTATCTTATAAAAATCTGTTTAGCATATTCTACCATTAGCCAATATAGGTCATGAAAATCCACCGTGCATGAATACTTGGAGGGGTGACCTCATCATGCAAATTAGAGGGGCTGCCTCTAATTTAATATACTGGTTTGGGTAGGAGGGATCAGCTCCTTGTGAAGGATGCAAGGCACACACCACATTCACACTGAGTAATCTACTGAAAAACATGTAACTAGGATGCACCCATACGCCCCACATGATAAATATAATAATATGGCCAAAAGCTGAAGGGACGCCACGAGCAATCACTCCGCCGTGGTGAAGTCATAACATCAGTGCCTCTAATGTTATGGTTATGGTACCTCCATAACTAGGTGAAACTGGTCATGCATGTATATGGCTATAGGTATTCTAAATTAAACATAAGCAAATCAAACATATAAACTTATACTACGAGAAAACATTTGGCTGCATACGGGGAATCCTAATAAGGAAAGAATGTCCATACTGAAAGGACGGGAATCCGTACCTTATGTCTAGTGAACGAAGAAGACGAATGAGGAGAATCCTACTTCGGTATCACTAATGCTACATAAATACATACGTGAATAAGTATCTGATTACTAAATACGTAACTGGTTTTATATCATGTCTTAACTTATTTTATATGTTCATATCATGTTTTACTGTTTTAAGCCTTAAACCGTATTTATCTTATATTCTGTCTATTCTGATTAAGTATTTCTGGTATTTCATGTATTATTATACTTACTGTGTAATAATAAGTAACTTTCTAAAAATAGCAGGTTTCCTAAAATAGAAAGTTTCCAAAAAAGAAAGTCACCAAAAACAGAAAGTTTCCAAAAATAGAAAGTTTCCAAAAATAGAAAGTTTCCAAAAATAGAAAGTTTCCAAAAATAGAAAGTTTCCAAAAATAGAATTACTGCTTAAAATAGATAAGTTTCTAAAAATAGAAAGTTTCCATAAATAGATTAGCTGCCTAAATTAATAAGTTTCTAAAAATAGAAAGTTTCCATAAATAGATTAGCTGTCTTAATTAAATAAGTTTCTAAAATTAGAAAGTTTCCATAATTAGATATAAGCTGGTTAAATAAGCTAAGTATATAAGCTTAAGTGTTTTTTGATTATTATTCTAAGTCATAATGATATAATGTATAGTTTATTAATTATTACATGTAATTTAAATAAACTATAGTTAAAAAAATTTAATTAAATATATCATGTTTTTAATTAAATAAAGTTAAATACTTAGGTTAAAATATGTATTATTATTTATTAATTTCATGTTAATTAATTAATTATAACCATTGTTTTTAAATAATTAATTAATTATAAGTCTAGAAAAATATAAATACTTAGGTTAATAATTCCATGATCTAATAATTAAATTATAACCTAAATCATGTTTTATTAAATTAATCATGTCATTTTTTATTAATTTAATTTATAACATATGATTAAAAAAAATCTTAACATAAACCATGAACCGGATCGTGACTAGAAACCATGAACCGGACCTGAAATCGACACCATACCCCGAACCACTTCGGGGTTACCTTTTGTTTGCTGCTGCCGTGGGACCCACACCACCAAACCGGGACCATATGGTCTCGGTGGTGGTCTATTAGCCAAACCGAGACCCCCTTGGGGTTCGGTTTAGGCGCCGGCCAAACAAACACCCCTAAAAACCTCCTTTTTGATTTACCCAATAACCATTTACATGTTTGATTTATGTTTTTAATTAGGTTTTTAAAAACATCATGTTCTTATTTAATTTTATTAAATCAAATCAAAAAGAAAAAGGATTAAAAAGGTTTACCGAATGCGTGAATCTAACGAGGATGAACACACACGAACACACGTACAAGATTCAAGATCAAAATCAAACGATCACCCCCTTTTCTTGTGTTGTATGCGGCGGCCAAAGAGGAAAAGAAGGAGAAAGGAGGAAAACTTTTTAGGTTTTTAATGTTTTTACTGTAAAGTGAAAAATAAAAACAATTTTTACCTTAACCCCCCTTTCATTGTAAAATTTGATGGCTTGGCCCATGGTGTTGGTGTAGCCGCGGGTAGGGTGCCCCACATGGGGTACCCGTACCGTTTTCCGTGTCTCGTTATTTAAGTGTTCGTTCGTGTTTATTTGTGTTCATGTTTTATGTGTTCTCGTTAAATATTTACCGTGACCTAATATATTTATTCGTGCTCGTAATAAATATATATACGTAATTAATATTAGTTCGTGATTTAATTACGTTCATGATTTCATGATCGCATGTTCGTGATTAATTATTGTTAAATAATTATTGCGTATTCGTGCGTAATAAATACTTATCGTGTTCTAACACGTACGTAATACATAAAATCCTAACACGTAACCGTAATCGTGCTATAATAGGAAAGTTTTAATCTAGTACGTACGATCTTAAGGGTACTATTCATGGTAAAAGCATGCGGGTTTTACAACTCTTCCCCCCTAAAAAGAATAATTCGTCCCCGAATTATAGATAAAGTAAACTGGAAAAGAAGAACATACCCGAATTGAAAATATGAAATAAGGGTAAGAAGCCCAGATGGACTCCTCTGTTTCCAAAGTGGCTTCCCGCTCGGTATGATCCCTCCAAAGAATTTTGACGAATGGAATCGTCTTCCTTCTCATGACTCGTTCTTGTCTGTCAAGAACTCGTTCGGGTTCTTCTATGAAAGTGAGATCTTCACATATCTGTTCTAGTTGATACTGAGCCATGTGAAGGGGATGATACTGGTACCCTCTGAGTAAGGACACATGAAACACATTGTGTACATGTGAAAGCTGTGAAGGTAACGCTAACCGGTAAGATACTTCACCGACTCGTTCAATGATATCAAACGGTCCGATGAACCGAGGACTGAGCTTCCCTTTAATCCCGAAGCGTCTAACACCACGTGCCGGCGAAACCTTAAGGAAGACGTGACCTACTACGTTAAAATGTATGTCCCTACGATGCTTATCGGCGTAACTCTTCTGACGTGACCGTGCCTCCTAAAGTTTCTTCTTAGCTACTGCGATCTTTTCATTGGTCATCTCTATGATTTCTGGTCCTGTAAGTGTTTGCTCGCCAACCTGATCCTAGCAGATTGGGGCGCGACACTTTCTTCCATACAACATCTCGAAAGGAGCACACTTGATACTTGCGTGCCAACTGTTATTGTATGCAAACTCCACCAAACAGATGTAATCGTCCCAATCACCCGTCCATTCCAACGCACATGACCTCAACATGTCTTCCAATGTCTGAATCGTTCGCTCCGACTGTCCGTCCATTTGAGGATGAAAAGTCGTGCTAAGATTAAGTTGCGTAACCCAAGCTTTCTGCAGACTCTTCCAAAATCGCGAAGTGAAACGAGGATATCTGTCAGAGACGATGCTGGATGGAGCACCGTGGAGTCTCATGATCTCTCTTCTATACGTATCGGCGAGTTTACTTACCGGATCTTCCTTGCGGATCGGTAAGAAATGAGCTGATTTGGTAAGTCGATCTACGATAACCCAAATTGCATCGTGCTTCCTCTTGGTAGGCGGAAGACCAATAACAAAATCCATGGTGATTTTGTCCCACTTCCACTATGGAATATCTAACGGTTGAAGGAGACCGCCAGATCGCTGATGGTCGATCTTAACCTGCTGGTAGGTAAGACATTTGGAGACGTAAGTGGCCACATCCTGTTTCATACCACTCCACCAAAAGTATTACTTGATATCATGGTACATCTTAGTCGAACCAAGATGTATAGAGAATGGGGAGCTATGAGCTTCAGCTAACAAAGCTTCCCGGATTTCTTGGTCATCAGGAATACAAAGTCTCGTGCCCTGCCATACGATACCATCTGCATCTACTCTGAATTCCGTCTGTTTCTCCAAATTATGTACTATCGCCCAGATTTCTCCGTCATCTTTCTGAGCTTCCTTGATCTTAGAGAGTAACTCGGGTTCTACTCTAAGATTAGCCCAGTAACCGTGTTGTCCGCGTACCATGATCTTGATGTATAGTCGCTCCAAGTCTCTTATGATTTCCTCCTCGATTTTAATGCCATTGATCATTCCGGACTTCCTACTAAGAGCATCTGCTACTACATTTGCTTTTCCGGGATGATACTGTAGATTTATGTCATAATCCTTCAACAACTCTAACCATCTCCTCTACCTCATGTTCAATTCACGTTGAGTGAAGATATACTTCAAGCTCTTGTGGTCCGTGAAAATGTCACATGATTCTCCATATAAGTAGTGCCTCCATATCTTCAATGCAAACACGACTGCAGCAAGTTCCAAGTCATGCGTGGGGTAATTTTCTTAATAAGGCTTAAGCTGCCGTGAAGCGTACGCGATCACTTTCCCATGTTGCATGAGAACACAGCCAAGTCCCTTCCTCGATGCATCACTGTAGATTTGAAATCCACCCGTACCAGATGGGAGAGTAAGAATAGGTGCAGATACTAGCTTCTGCTTCAGGTCTTCAACGATCTTCTCTCGTTCTTCAGTCCAGACAAATTTCTCCCCTTTCCGCATCAGTTTGGTCAATGGTAGTGCTAAGCGGGAAAAGTTCTTCATGAACCTACGGTAATAGCCAGCTAAGCCTAAGAAACTGCGGACTTCCGTCGCTGATGTCGGCCTCGGTCACTTAGTAATGGCCTCAACCTTCGCTGGATCCATTGTGATTCCTTTTGCTGATACAATGTGACCTAAGAATGCCACCATGTCTAACCAGAACTCACACTTGGAGAATTTAGCATACAACTACTTCTGGCGAAGAATCTATAGTACCGTACGAAGATGGTCTTCGTGTTCCTCCTTGGACTTTGAGAAAATCAGGATGTCATCGATGAAGACAATGACGAACTTGTCCAGAAATTCATGGAAGATTCTGTTCATCAAATCCATGAACACTGCTGGAGCATTTGTCAGGCCGAATGGCATAACTACAAACTCGTAGTGGCCATAGCGGGTACGAAAAGTAGTCTTGGCGATGTCCTGCTCCTTAACCCGTAGCTGATGATAGCCTGACCTAAGATCAATCTTGGAGAAGTGTTTGGCCCCTTGGAGTTGGTCAAACAGATCGTCTATACGCAGCAGTGGATACCTATTCCGGATAGTAATCTTGTTGAGCTCGCGATAGTCTATGCAAAGACGCATACTTCCGTCCTTCTTCTTAAGAAATAAGACCAGTGTGCCCCATCGAGATGCGCTCGGTCGAATGAAACCTCGTTCTAGAAGTTCTTGCAGTTGATCCTTCAGCTCCTTCATCTCTATGGGAGCCATGCGATAAGGAGCCTTAGAGATTGGTTCAGCTCCTGGAGTAACCTCGATATTGAATTCCACTTCTCGAGCAGGTGGTATGCCCGGAAGTTCTTCTGGAAATACATCTTGGAATTCCGACAATATTGGTTAATCATGAATTGATGGAGATTCAGCATCCATGTCGTGAACCGTGGCTAGATAACCCTCGCAGCCATGTGACAGTAGTGCACACGCTTGCAGGGTAGATATGATTTGTACAGACCGTCCGGGTACGAACCCGTTATGAATGTACTCTGGTGCATTAACATCACCGAAGCTAACTCGATATGAATGGCAGTCTATGGTAGCATGATGATGCT
Source organism: Glebionis coronaria (assembly GCA_025667525.1). Taxonomy (NCBI): domain Eukaryota; kingdom Viridiplantae; phylum Streptophyta; class Magnoliopsida; order Asterales; family Asteraceae; genus Glebionis; species Glebionis coronaria. The sequence continues at coordinate 70,846,878 of CM046882.1, read as the reverse complement.
TGGATAGCCAATCCATGCCCAAAATCATGTCGAAGTCATTCATGTCCAGCGGAAGTGCGTCAACAGGACGAACCTTATCGTCAAATTCTAGGGGAAGACACTTGTATACATGGGTGATTAATACAGAGTCCCTCAAAGGCGTGGAAATAGTAAGTCTATTCTCTAGTGGCATGGGGAGCATTCTAATGTTCTTAGCATAAGCAGTAGAAATGACCGAGTGAGTAGCACCCGTATCGAAAAAAACACACGCAGCTTGACCATACATATACAAGATTCCAGTGATGGTACCTGTAGACTTGTTGGCCTGGTCTCGAGATGTCATGTAGACACGCCCGATGGTAGGAGGCGGCTTGGAATCAGCATGTCCGATGTGCCCTCCATCTCGCCCTTACGACAATCCTTCATGATATGGCCAGGAAGACCACACTTGAAGCATGTGTCTGTGTTACGACGACATGGCCCTGGGTGCCTACGGTGGCAAGTAGAGTAAAGAGGATGAGTATATCCTCCAGCAGGTGCTCTGGCTGGCTGGGAACCTGATAAAACATTTTACATAAGACATGATAATAGGGTACAAAGGACAATGCGGATAATCATAAGATTGAATACCAGTGATAGCTGGACGGCTAGGCTGTGAACCTCTCTGGTTCTGGTCCATACCGTTTCCATGGTTCCTGGTAGAAGTTTGCTAGAGTGTCAAAATATGAGTTATAGCATGAAATCATAAGAAAATGCGTAAGTATTAGGACCTGCTGCTGTTGGAGTGTCCAGCATTATGACGGTAATTATCATTACCGCCACGCCTATCCGTAGCAGAACGGTCGTTAGTCTGACCGTTTCCCTTGGGCTGATGAGGCTGCTGCTGAGTAGCCGGCTGAGACCCGTCCCCAGTTTTCTGCCTGGAAGATACATTTTAAAGAGATGAATAATTGACATATATGGAAAGAATACGGATTGATAACCACTTGAATACGAATGTTTACCTCTTGTCGGGTCTCTCAGCTTCCCCGAACTCATCTCTCTCCTGTAGCATCTCCAGCTTACGTGCTGCATCGGCCACTTGTGCTATAGTGTTGAACGTAGCACACACCAGATTGTTTGCGACCGATGTGCGAAGAGCCCACTTAAAGTGGTGTGCCTGCTCTTAAGGAGTACCTGCTGTTTCACCAAGGAAACCAGCTAAGCGAAGAAAGCGCTGCATAAACTCGTTTCTATTCTCCCCAGCTCTCTGTCAGATCCCATGGTACTCCCTCTTGAGCTTGTCTTGCTCAGCCTTGGGAAAGAACTGCTCCATCACCCTGTCCTTGAACTGAGCCTAAGTCAAACCAGCAACCCACTCATCACCTCCCTCAGACTGCATCAACGCTAACCACCAATTTAGCACATCGCCTTCGAACCGATAGCATGCCAACCTCGCCTTGTACGCGGGGTCACAACCGATAGCATTGAAAATCTTCTCGATGTGAGCCAACCAGCTTTCAGCATCACTAGGGCTATCTGTTTTCTCAAAAGCTCGAGGACGGAGCTTGTTGAATCTCTCCAGCCATACTGCTAATGTCACTGGAGGAGGAGGAGGAGGAGGTACCTGGTTATGTTGCTGATTGTTGGCAGCTTGAACCTCAGCCCTGATGTTGTTCCTCAGTTGAGGAAGCAAAGCTTGCATTGCAGCTTGGATTGCAGCATTAAGTTGCTCCTGTTCGCGTGTGAGAACCATCTGACAGTATAACATAAAACATATGATTAAACAGATCAAAACATAAAATATATATACATGAAAAAAAAATTATACCAAAATTCAAGAGAAAAATTTTATGCAAGAAAATTTTTGTGTATGAATGCATGATGCAGTTTTATGAAAACTTTTATATGCTCGTGAGTTAACGCTTATGGTCAGTTCACCCAAAATAAAAGACTTGGCGAGGGGACGCCTATGGGTCGGTCCCAAATTTAAAAGTTTTGATAAAACACATGCGACTTAAATAGGGCCAGTCCTGTACTAACCATTACTTAGTCATAAACCTGCGACAATGACATATATATGTATGCAGAAAAATGTTGAATGCATGAAAAACGATTGTTAGTTCTAGGAAGACCGTAGTGACTACCCACTAATCACAGGTCATATTTTGAGAGCCTACAGGTCGAAGCCTTGGCTCTGATACCATAAATGTAACACCCCATTTTGATAATGGAATGTCACGCGTAATTATGGCGTCTCATCAAAGCATACATGGAAAAATGTCTAAACATTACATGACCATAAAAGGAAAATACCGAAATCAAACATCGGTAGTCCAAAAGTAAAATTCATCACACACAAACATAAGTACTGTAAAAGAAAGGACTAAACAATGTCCATAGCAAGAGTATCAATGTAAAGATAATGCATAAAGTAAAGAAAGGCTAGAAAGCTTCCAGTCCATATGCACGTACGCTTAAAGTCTACGAGCGTCCCTGAGTACCTGCTGTGACAATCCGTCAATTTATGGTTGATATTTTATTCTCAAGTATTATTTAAAAATATTATTTTAATGTTATATTATGAACTCACTTATTTATGGGAAGAAAATTGGATTTACGTCTTGAAGTAGCATCGACTACGTCTAAACCGGAGGATTCTACATTACGTGCTCGCGTTTACATACACCGTCTTTGGTGACAGTCTGACATTTCAGAAAATAAATTTGTCTGTGAATATTATTTTGAGATTTTAAATTTGTATTGGTTCATAAACTCACAAATTTACGAGAAGAGATTAGGACTTACGATTATAATTTAACGTCCTTTACGACTAAACCGGAAACCTTAGGATTACGTATTTACGTTTTCGAACTCCGTTTTTGATGAGACAATTTTTATTAGATTCGTTTTGTGCCGTTGATTCATAATTTATAAAAACGTTTTTCGTAAAACGACTCGGGGGCACGCAAATCGAGGAAACTAGAATCGAGGAAAACCCGTAAATTAGTGGGATGAGACAAGCATACACTTGTCCCACCCCACTATATGGGACGGCTACACAAGACACCACATCACAAGATGTGGCAAACTCATAGCTAATAAGTTAACACTTGTTAAGCAAAGATTCATAAGTAAGCTAACTAACTTGTCAAAACCACTAGCCTTAAACCATTACTCATTTCTTACATGCAAAAACCACCAAACTCTCTCTCTTTCTCCATCTGGCCATCCCACCACCACCACTAAACACCATCATCCTCAAAAATTTAACCATAAACTTAAGCTATGATCAACATATGTTGAAGCTTAGTTGAAGACTTGTTGATTGGAGGTAATTTTAACAACTAGCAAGGAGTTTCCATGAAGATCAAGGGCTGATTTTTGGAGAAGTATACAAATATTTGGTGATCCTAGAAGTGGTGTTGATCTCTCATAAGATTGGTTGCCCAAAACCAAGTCTTGTTCATCATCAATCCCATATTTTCATCACTTTGGTGGTATAAAGATTGTTCTCTCCATACTCTTGTTATTTTGATTATGTAATCATGTATTTTCTTCTTAATGTATATATGTATGATGATAAAAATATTATGTGGGGATTTGGTGTTGATAAACATGGGTAAAAAGATGAAAAACTATATGTAAAAGTGGTTAATCTTGCTTAAATTAGTAGGCTGTATAAAAACAGTAAATAACCATATGATGAACTGATAAAATGGTATAGATGAATTGATATACAGTAAGCTATGAGTCTTATACACATGTGAGAGTTGGCCATATAATGGAATCTTTATAATGAGTGAGATATGATCAAAACAAGTTTAGAGTGCAAATCTGCATAGACTGTTTTGGACGATTTTTATAAAATATTTAGAGGCTGATTCAACAGTATCCATAGAAGAGTTAAATGGAGCACATGTCATGTAGTTTATGCCATAAAAATTTGGGCTTCTATCTCCATATAGAAATCTAGATATGGCTGTTTTGGTGAACATGAAACTAAAAATCAGATTTTGAAGAATTAATGTTTAATAGTATTATATAAGCACTCAAACTAATATAGTATAAAATGTGAATTAAAACCCACTAACTTATAAATTTCCTTTTATAAATATGTATAAGGTTAAGTAAATGGACACTTTATGAAAATAGTAGTTGAATAAGATTTATAAGTATAAAAACTATAAACATGATTTTTATGACTTTTTCGGCTATTACCGTAAAATTAACTTTTTCGCCAATTAAAACTTAGACGATCAAACCCGTCTAATGTAAAGTTTTTAAAAGTCATATACTGATATATAAGTACCTAATACAAGTAAAACACGATAAAACCCGAACTATAGGACATACGGACATTAACGAGCTAAGTTAGCATATTTGGACTAATAATTTAACTAAATAATTTAAATACTTATGAAAGTTACTTATTGGGCTTAACCTATTTGGGCCCAACATGTAAAGTATAAATACTGATAATACAAGTATAAAATGGATTAATACAAGTTAAATAACTTATAATAAGCTTATTGGACTTAAAACATGTAAATAGGTAAAACTAGTAAACTAGTAAGAAGTTACCAACACGTAAACTCAAAAATGAGTAAATAAGAGTATATAAACCACTTGATCATCATCATATGTATAAAATCATCATATGTATACATAATTGTTATTTTTATAAAGTCATTGGACAAGAGTCTAAGACAAGTATTATTTGTCTAGGTTTCCGTGATTGAAGCACGTACCGTACATCCGAATTGCCGATAACCCGCCTTCCCACATCAACGTGATTTCATAGCCTCGCACTCTTTTTAAATGTTTTTATGAAATGTTTTATAAACCCGCAAGGGAGATAACATGTTAGTTTTAAATAAAATAGGACACCATTTGTCCCGATTGTCTGTTTAGTGATTTGGACCCGAAAGATTGTATGACTCGATGAATGATTAAATGACTCGATAGATGAAATGAAATGGTTTATTAAAGTTAGGTTATGTCACTAAAAGTCCCATTAGCTTGAATTATGAACTACCGGGATTTGGTAGACGCTTATGCATATAATAGTACTATTTGGGGACGATCACCCCAGTTCGCGCCTTGACGGTTGATCCCCGTCGTGCCACATTGATTGGTAAGCGAATTTATGTATGAGAAGATTTACACAAGCGTGATTATTGTGACGACAGACTAATTTAGATGGGCAAATGAGTTTCGGGCTAGCTACCCGTTGTTTGGTTTAGTAAGGTAACAATGTCATGCGGCTTATAATAATCCAATTAACAATATACTGCTATACGTACTGATTTACGATATATTGCCTGACTAGCAATACGGGGTCTTACTATTGATATTATGTTCGAGTTTTGGTTTTGTATAACCATATTCATATAACGGTTTTTATTTAACTTTATACAACGTTATAAAACGTATTGTATAATGTTTTTACGACATTGGCTCGTATAATGATTTTGAAGGCAAATGCCTATATTATGATTTTTGATAAGTATTTGTATAAAATGACTTTGGCTATTTTATGGCCTATTACAATGATTTGTACAAAATGATTTTTGGTAATAATTTTATACCGATGTTATATTGATGGATTTCATTAAACTCTGTGAATTCACTCGGCGTTATCGCTGAACTTTTCTTTTAACATGTTTTGTCTCAGGTACTTGAAGGTAATTCTCGGGAAGACAACAAGAATTCATGGCCCGCGCTTAAATAATAATTTCCATTCAAATACTTTGTAAAACCTGTATGAAATACAATGACTTGGGACCTATGTAAATTTGATATTTATGAATGGAAATGCTTTTATTATTAAACGACGCGATTTTTATGTGTTGTCTATGATGTGAGTAATGTGCTATCCCGTAACACCAACGAGTCTTCCGCTATATTGAATTATATAAATTTGGGGGTGTTACAGTTTGGTACGAGAGCTCTCGTTATAGAGAACGAAAGATTTTTAAAACCAAGGTTTTGAATAAAACATTTCAAAATCTTTTAACTATAAACATTTTTCTAAAATGTCTACAAATCTTTTGACTATAACGGTGCCGAAGAATTCCCGAGTTACCGACAAGGCCAGGCTGAGAAGTGTTATTTTAATATATATATAACTTGGATTATATATATATATATATATATATATATATATATATATATATATATATATATATATATATATATATATATATATATATATATATATATATATATATATATATATATATATATATATATATATATATATATATATATATATACATATATATATATATATATATATATATATATATATATATGATGTAATTTTATTACATGATTGTTTGATGATTATTTTGATACTTATACGAGGTATTTATACGACGTAGATTGTCACAAGGAACCCTAAATCTCCTAGTAAATTAATCAAAGCTATTCTTGTAGGAATTCTAGCTATCCTAGATCTAAACCAAGTTGTGGATATTTATAATCCCAACAAAATGGTTGATATTCATAGAAATGTAGATATTAGTTGATTGTGATATTAAAGAAGAATTGGCGAGATTAAAACTAATATCGATGTCATGACGATCTTTCCATATAGAGTGGAGTTTGACAAAACGTTACCACCTAGAAAATTGTCATCTGATTCGTTGTCACCCAATTCTTAAATTGAAACTGAAAGGGTGAATGTTGCACTTGAGGCTGTCATTGGAACCATTACCCAAAAGCCTCATGCCACTAGTACCTTTCCGAGAAGTCTAATTGAATGTATGAGTCATTTCATACTAGTGACTCATTTGATAACTATTGTTGTGAGAGTTATAGGATTGGAAATTAAGTGTTGATCATATCGAGCTTTTATTGCCCTTTTAAGGATCAAGAATAAGGTTGAAAGTACTGGAGAATGAGGTAGGATATCGAATTGAGTATAAGTTGATTAAAACTTGAATAAAGTAAAATTTAACTTGTACGGAATATGAGATTGTTAAGAGGAAGTCGTTAAGTTCTGTGATTGAATTATAAAGTTTTAATTGATTGTTGATTCGTGTTAAGGGTTGTTCCTAAGCCATTGTCCACTAACGAGGATGCCCAGTGTCCAATAAATAATCGAAGAAATCTTCTTCTGAATTGAGACCGATGGATCTTTCGGGACATGTGGAACACCTAATGACCCTTGTAGATTAGTATTCATTGTGGTATCTTTTAAAAATAATCCCTAACTTAACTGAGACATCAGTTGGTAGGACGAGTTCTTGGAATTGTATGACATAGTGACACGTAATGTGTTACGGTACAATTTTGATTTGTTTGTGATTAATGAAAAGACCACCTTTGATTGCTATATTCTACATGTATCGATGTTATCTATCTTTTATTGCTTCATCCTAATGTTCGCATTAGTGGTGCAACCATTGAACAAGTACTCATCTTGATTTGAGTTACATTGTGGATTAATCTTTTTGAGTGCCATCGAGGTCATGAACCTCATGATTATTTGGCTAAAGCTCATTTCCTATCATATTGTAGTTAGTTCTTGGTGAACAACTCTTGATCACTCTTTTGCAGATCACTCGTTGTTTTATAAGTTAAAACGGTATTCCTTGAGAATAATTGGATTTTCATCACTATACGGATTATTTAAAGTGAGATTTATAAATAATCATTATCGAAGTAAAGTTGTTTATGAAACGCTTTGGAAAACTTAATTGTTTTCATAACAAATAAAATCTTTGTAAATTTATTTTTGATTCTTATTTAAGAATTAAGCATGAATATGTTTTTATTATAAACATGATGATAAAATTTTGACGAACTGAGTATTGCATCGTTAATCTTGAAATTGTATATAGTTGCGCGCCTACATACAATTTGGAATGGACCATGCAAGGCTGATTAGTAGTCACCATAAAACTAATGAATAAACACTACATTTTCTTTGAAGATTGTGAAGGATTAACTTTTATGAGATCTGCAAGAAGTGAAAAATAGGGACATATTGATAGGGACACCTACATATGTGCCCGTACCATTTATTCTTCTGAGTCGAATTTACTCATCTGTGGAAATTGTCATGATTGACAACTGATATTCCCTTTATGGTCCAATTCTTTCGTAGTGAGATTCTTAGGAAAAGTATCTGATTATCGAGTGTTGATACCCGACTGGATGTATCGACGTTCCTATCATTTCTTTTGATTTTATTTCATTTGAATGACCTGGGTAACGATCCGAGGAACTTTCGAATGCGTACTCAAATTATGAAAACATGGGATATATTCATATTCGTTAAATGTTTTTGTCTGTACCTGATTTGAAATTCTCTCCCGTAGATTATGCGTAGACCTTACTCTTTTAATGGTAGCCTATGTCTCCAGATATCCTTGAATTGTGAAGGATTATGAGTTATTATTAGTCTTTTCAGAAGTTCACATCTTATCGACGGCAATAAAACTGAAAAGTTGGTAGTGCCAGTAGAATGGATTGATTGATTATGACATGACGACATTGTCTTAATTGATGGGAACTCGAGTAGAATTCCCCTAAAAGATAAGATGTTGATTATCAAAAGTGATCTAAATAATTCTTGATGAATGACCATATCCTGTATTTAGACTTGAAATTATACCATGAATGGTTGTGAATTGGTCATAGATATTATAATCTAGAAAGAACCTAATATGAATTTATTAAATGATGTTTCTGTTATCTAAAACTTTAGGAGGTATTTATTGGTGAATTACCTAGACTTTTGCCATTAAGGCAAGTTGAAATTGGTATTGATTATATTCCCGGTGCTGCACATGTGGCTTGTGCACTGTACGTCAGCACCATCTGAATTAAAAGAATTACCGTACAACTGAGAGAGTTGTCAGAGAAAGCTTTTATTCTACCGAGCTCGTCATCATGAAGAGCTATGGTGTTATTATTCCTTTTATTTATTGATTACCGTGAACTAGGTAAATTGACGATTAAAAATCTATATCCACTACCCAAGATGATAGATTTGTTCGGTCATTTACAAGGTTCTAACGTATGTTCTAAAGATTTGATCTACGGCATGGTTATCATCAATTTCGCATCCTCGAAAAAGATTATCTATTCTAATCACTACATCCAGAACTTGTAATGAACACTATGAGTTTTACGTGATGTCGTTTGGATTGACTAATACACATGTAGCATTCATAAATTTGGTGAATCACGTGTGTAGGCTGTAATTTGATAAATTCATGCTCGTGATCATTAAGAACCATTTATTTATTTATAAGAATAAGAATTTAACACCCCCAAATTTACACGCAGCGGAATACATCTTTGGGTGCTAAACAATGATACAACAACACATAATTTATAAAGAACGACTCGAAAAGAGACGTTTTAGATTTATCGTTCCCAAAACATTTGTCAAAGTAACGTAGTCCCAAGTAATCGTTACCAAAAGATAAGTTAAAGCAACATATTGGTTTGTTTTAAAAATGGAACGATGAATAAATCAAAGAGTTTGAACAACAAAAGCAGTGCACAACTTCATTCCCCGTGACCTCCAAGCTTCCACTTCTTGATTACCTGAAATACATGTGAGTAAAACAATCAACAAAAATGCCGAGTGAATCTATAGGTTTATGAAATCAATTTAAACACAAGCAAAGATTATAAGTTTGTGGCATGCTTATAAGCATCAAATAATAATTCGCATCAACAATAATAATTGTATATAGCATAAATTGCAATAAGCTCATGGAACCGAACCCTTAGACACTCCCATATCAGTCTAATAAGACGAGAGATTTATTAATTGTCGGTTACCTCCAGATTATTGGTACATTGCCGTATACCTGACTTCTTAATACAATATGTTCAAACAGTGTGGAGGTCGGTCCTAAGCTTCTATGACAAGTCCACAAAAACTGAACCGGAGCGGCTTCCCCCATAGATCTATTAACTGTACTAGCGGTTAACCCATCATAGGTTAATTAACGGTCCATAATTGAGGCTTTAACTAAGACAATCACTTAATGCAATTTAAAGGCAACCACGGGTCCATTCATAGAGGGACAAGCATACCATAAAAATCTTGTGTTCTAAGTTTTAAAAAAAACATGTATTCCCCCTCGCGGGTTTTAAAAATATTTGAATGAGCTCAAACGAGGCTATAGACTCACCTTAGTACTTATAGTAGTTGAAGACGATCGCCGACGATAGTAGATGCCCGAAAAACACGACAACCGTAACCTAGCAAATAAGGTGCGTACATTAATAATAGACTCGAGAAATAAATGATACTTAATAAAATCAAGCTCAAGTATAAAATCACGACAACTCGAGAGAAAACGATGCAAGTGGTTCTATTTTACTCTCCTATATATTTATTTTATTATTATATGCCTTTAATAAAAATCTGCCGGAACATACCGAATGCCCAAGCCGTTTTCCCATACTTAAACATATCAAATTTTTATGATACTACTCATAGAAATTACTTACTATATATAGAAAGTCCTCTCAAAAGCCCATTAAAATATTTTACTTCTAAAGTTCCCTGCCCGACTCATCTTTGAATCACTAAATCCGGACAGTTTAGCGACCTTGACTTACGAAACCATTTTGACCATTCTAAACAACTCCATTTGTAAAACCGCCACTTGATTCTAAAAATAGACTCAAAATACTAAACTTGGAGCCTGAGATCAGCCTTGAATCATTTTGAAACTCATTTTATAGTCCCCGAGATTCGATCCAAATATCGACAACAATTTTCGGATTGTGTTGACACTCGTTTCCCGGTACACAATCATTCAAAACATCGTAACTTCGCGCTCGTTTTGAGCTAGAAGCTCTACCTTATATCAAATCGAAGCTAAGGAAATTATCTACAACCCTAGGCTATAAGTTAAGTCATTTTCAAAACATAAAAATTCGGATTTTTCAGTTTACCTACTGCCCAAAATTGACTATTAAAATCTCCCACAAAATCATGTTTTTGATCAATTCTAACAATTTTCCTCATCATCCTACACCCCTAATATCATCATAAACCATTCCTAACACTTGCATCATCATCAAAATCAAAAACCCAAAAATTAAAAATCAACTTTTTAACAAAAACATGGCATGAAAATCTTTTGATCATCATTACTAACACATGCATACAACAAATTTGGATCAAACATAACCAACTTTTCTTGAAAAATTTATATGGTTGCATGTATGAAAATTTTATACCAAATTGTAGCCCTTTGAAAATGGAGGATGGGACTTGTTTTAGTTTCTCTTGGATCAAGCTAGAAAATTTTTGGTTAAGGTGTTTGTGTTGTTAATGGTGGATGGCTAAACAAAGGGTGAAGAAGAAGTTGGTTGATTTTTTTTTTGTTAAATGAATTTATTAAAAGAAAGTGCTAGTGGAAATGTTAGGTATAGTGTGGAGTTGGGGTAGTTTTTGCCAATTTGTGATAGTTTTGGTCCAAAATGTAAATATTAGTTAAAAAGCGGGAAATGACTAAAAGTCAATTTTACAAATATATACGGGACTCGGGTTTCGTAAAAATACTTAAAAGTTTAAACGCACACGAAAAATAATAATATAACGACTCGATACGTAATTAGAACGATATCGTCGAAAATATTCAATATCGAAACGATCGATAATAAAATATAAAATTTTAGGCATCCGTCAGTATCGCGATCACTAGTAGTCCTCGTTACTCGTCAAAATATTAAAATATAATATTTAATATCGGTTTCAACTTAAACCGTTAAACATAATAATATTTAACGTTATAAAATTCTTCAAAATAATTGAAAATAGAAATAAATTATGACCTTATTTTTATGGGTTTTACATCCTCACCACCTTAAGGGAGCGACGTCCCGGCGCTCAACTCACCTCACACACGAGTTGATCACTACCCGGAAGGATGACGACATTCCTTATAAAGAAGTCTTCACGTTCCTACGTGAATCTCGATCCACGATCTCCACTGGTTCTTTTACCAAACGCAACTTGTCGTCAGGTTGTATCTCACCAAAAAGAATAAATAAATCCTTATCCACCAGTCACCCGTCAAGTTCGACACATGAAAATTTTATGAATCACACGAAGCTCATTCGACGACAAGAATAGATGATAGGATTTTCGGGTAAGTCCAGTTAAAAAGAATGTTGCAATTTAAAGGATATCCATCTCACTTTCGCCAACGCGCATTAAAGTCTCAATAAACATCGTCGTTGAAAGTCAAAAAGATATTACATAATATGTGTTCTATATGATCGGACGTCATCGGGTGATGCCGCCTCAAGTTCTCACAACTTACGATCATTTGACTAGATCACACACCATATAAGTACATAAAATAAAAGGTCGAACATAAACATCGAATATAGATCTCCACCGTTAATCATCGAGAAAACCTTGAACGAACCCTTGATAATAACCACTTGATCTCAAGAGTCTTTCCACTTGCGGTGTCGGCTTCAACATGCTCCTCGAGGTTGTAACAAATTTATTAACTCCATTCATTAAGAGATTCGGTCCTCAATCATTCCACAAGTACACGCATAAATCCTGGTGACACTTATCGTTTCTTCTTATACACTGCTTCCCGAGATTCATTTTAAACTCAGAATAAAATAGTAATCTTCAATACGAGGAACAGAACGAGATAAAAATGAATTCAATAAACGCATAAACGGACAAGATGTGGTAAAATGATTTAAGGTTGACGATCGACGAGGGATATCGAATCAAGTAACCGTAAAACATAATAATTCACAATACTAGAAAAATGACAGCGAAGAATAAATTAAATATTAACATTAAAATAACGTTTGTCACAATTATCCGTCCCGGATTTGGTATTACCTTAAAACTCAGTTGAGGTACTTTCTTGATAAAGATGATATATTAAAGATAGAAGTTAAATAGCTTCATAATTTATTTTGGTTGTCTTAATAAACTTTAAAAGAATGACATGAATTTATTAATTAAACTCGTATTGATGGTTACAATTAGAAGATATAGTTTCCAAATTAAATCATTATTAGGAATATAAATTAAACTGGTAATTTCATTACATTAAAAGTAAAGTATGATAAGTTAATTAGTTCAAAAGGTAGAACATAATTTTGTTTTAAACATTAGTTTTAGTTATACAAAATATGGTGTATAAATTTGACCTTTTACTTGTGATGGTTATTTCGATAATTGAAAATCATTGGAAAATGTATAAACATACAAAATTTATAATATGTTGTAGAAATACTTAAAGGTGTTTATTATTTCAATATAAACATGGAATATATTCGGGTTTCGAAATATGACAAGATAACAAACGAATACGAATGAAAATAATAGTCAATAATTAATACGAAATCAATGGTACAAAAGAGAACGAAGCAAATGTCGTATGAATTCTTAAAGAGAATAATAAAATAAAGGCATTGATGGTATGACGATAAGAAATAATAGATTAAACAAGTTGTCAAATTTGGTTGGTGCGGTCGATGGTTCACCAATATCAGCTCGTTAACTTAGCGGTGGTCGATACATGATCGGAAATAAAATCCATACAAAATTTTTAATAAAATAAAATTCCTAATAATCACTTGTAATTAAAACAAATCAAATGAACGATGTTAGTGTTTAAAGATAGAAGTCAAAGCATGGTTCACAAGAGTGGATTTCGAGACAAACGAGAGTGACGGACGTCATCCCGGATATACGGAAATCACTCTAGTGATAATTCATTATTCACGTGCGGAGACATTCCAAAGATCTACCCAGTCGCATAAGGAAGATTGGACGAGACGGAAGGATAAAATATCGAGACTTTCAAGTCATTTATCAACAGTCAGTAATTAGAGGAATGGTCAAAAGAAATCAGTTATAAGACAAAATGAAGTAACAAGTGGAAAAACAATTGTCGAGTAAAAACGTATTCGTAAGCGCGTAATTCGTTCAAGAGAAGGTAAGAAAACATATGCGGATGCATAGAAATTGCGCTACTTGCATAAAATATAAAGGTTTTCAAAACTTTTTTTCATTTTATTTTATTCTATTATGAATACAGTAAAAAGTTGATTATTATCAAGATTTTTAAGTGGACTACTATTCAGCCTAGCATGGCTCCTTCTAAATTAGACATAGGTGATCAGGCCATTTATAATTTAGGGCTAGCAATGCAGTGCTCCATTTCGTCGAAAAGTATTACGTTTCTTATCTTTATATATAAACCATGCCATTTGTAAAAATGGAATTTAAAAATAGTTTATAAATTTATAGGATACAAGTAATTTGTGAGATACTTAATAAGCAACTTTTAATCTTACGAAAAGTATTTTATAAGACCAAAGTAAAAATAATCGTAAAACAATATCAGATTTATTTATAATATGACATTATGACAACGTATAAAGTAGTCAAAGGTTTGCAAAAAGTGGCAAATAGTAGCTCATAAAACAACAAATGAAATGGTTACAAGTTGTTAAGGTTTCAAAAGGTTATAAGGTTTAGACGAAAACGCCATGAGATACGCGATAAGAATGTCAACGAAGAATATGAAGGCAAAACTTCAAAACTCAACCCAAATCAGTTGAAGGTTAGAAGAAAACGAAAATAAAATAACATCGAATGACAAATGAGTCATATATATGAAAATAATAAAACAATCCACATGTGTATTCTTTGTAAGATACTCGACACAACATGCTTTTAAGAAAGTATGTTATTCGTTTTTAAATTACACCATTAATCCGGTAATTGCTAATCCTGTACTGTTTCTATTTTTAAACATTTTCACATGCAACTAGTATTCGTTAGTTGTAAAATAATATTTGTTAAAATTTTACGATCTCAAATGAAATCAAAACAACTTAGAAACATTTAAAACTCATGTTCTGAATTTTCTATCAGATTTAACTTTTAAATATGAGCCGATTAATTGACCTGATAAACGACATCTCCAAGACTCGGAGTTTAAAGCATTTTGATGCAAAACGACGTTTTAGACGACTTTCTAGTTTTACCCGAGACCTGAAAACCAATGTAAAATGACCAAAATACCCCTGCAAGTTCTGTGCAGGTTTGACTTTTTTTTTTTAAAAGCATGTTTTACTTTTAAGTTGTGACCTGTTTATACTGCCCCTGCAGTTTCTACATAAAATGTATTTTTCGACACTTTCTAACGGCTCAAAATATATACACACATGTCTTGTGGATTTTACAACAATGAAAAATAAATCTCATAATGAGCATCAAATAAAAATATAGTATAATGAATGACATAAGATGCTTCAAGGTATTCAACACGAAATTTAGGAAGCAAAACGATGAATGAGGTTACCAAGATATAAGCGAACAATACACTTCGTAGTCGATACATATAAATGTCAACGAATTAAATCTTCACATGTCGTATAAAACGGTGATAAAAATCAACAAAATATTATGAAAACCATGAT
This sequence comes from Glebionis coronaria, assembly GCA_025667525.1. Classification (NCBI taxonomy): domain Eukaryota; kingdom Viridiplantae; phylum Streptophyta; class Magnoliopsida; order Asterales; family Asteraceae; genus Glebionis; species Glebionis coronaria. The sequence continues at coordinate 70,831,464 of CM046882.1, read as the reverse complement.
ATTATTCAACACGATTATAGGAAATGTTTCAAAATGTGTGACTCACACGATAGCGGTTAGTCTATTCCAAGGACACATTGAGCTACACAATGGTCTAGAAATTACGTTTCAAGACGTCTAAACACAAACAGCCGGAAGACGATTTGAATATCTATATAGATATCTCAAAGGGTTAAGCAATAAAAGTAACGCGCGCAGATGGAGGTATGTAAGGTCATAATATAAAATTTGCAATAAAAGCAATTTAAATACTTCAAAAATAAATACAGAATGATCTTGAAAATTCAATGTATTTATTTAAATTAATCATTAATAATTGATAAACTTTTATCGAAAAGTTTAAGGACATAAATACATATCGATAAAGGGATCCTAGATATAAATATATATCAATAAAGGGATCATAGTATTTATTTATAAATACTTGGCAATAAAAGGATACGTAATAACGTATACTAAAGTTGTAATCCCAGAAGTAGCTTGAACCTGAAGTCACGCGAAATCATGTGCACCGACTCTTTGAAAAAATAAAACCGACAGTTATAGTTTAGGTTTTTAGAAAAAGACCTAGTTCTCTATAACTCATGGCTCTGGTACCAATCTTTAACACCCCCAAATTTACACGCAGCGGAATACATCTTTGGGTGCTAAACAATGATACAACAACACATAATTTATAAAGAACGACTCGAAAAGAGACGTTTTAGATTTATCGTTCCCAAAACATTTGTCAAAGTAGCGTAGTCCCAAGTAATCGTTACCAAAAGATAAGTTAAAACAACATATTGGTTTGTTTTAAAAATGGAACGATGAATAAATCAAAGAGTTTGAACAACAAAAGCAGTGCACAACTTCATTCCCCGTGACCTCCAAGCTTCCACTTCTTGATTACCTGAAATACATGTGAGTAAAACAGTCAACAAAAATGCCGAGTGAATCTATAGGTTTATAAAATCAATTTAAACACAAGCAAAGATTATAAGTTTGTGGCATGCTTATAAGCATCAAATAATAATTCGCATCAACAATAATAATTGTATATAGCATAAATTGCAATAAGCTCATGGAACCGAGCCCTTAGACACTCCCATATCAGTCTAATAAGACGAGAGATTTATTAATTGTCGGTTACCTCCAGATTATTGGTACATTGCCGTATACCTGACTTCTTAATACAATATGTTCAAACAGTGTGGAGGTCGGGCCTAAGCTTCTATGACAAGTCGACAAAAACTGAACCGGGGCGGCTTCCCCCATAGATCTATTAACTGTACTAGCGGTTAACCCATCATAGTTTAATTAACGGTCCATAATTGAGGCTTTAACTAAGACAATCACTTAATGCAATTTAAAGGCAACCACGGGTCCATTCATAGAGGGACAAGCATACCATAAAAATCTTGTGTTCTAAGTTTTAAAAAAAAACATGTATTCCCCCTCGCGGGTTTTAAAAATATTTGAATGAGCTCAAACGAGGCTATAGACTCACCTTAGTACTTATAGTAGTTGAAGACGATCGCCGACGATGGTAGATGCCCGAAAAACACGACAACCGTAACCTAGCAAATAAGGTGCGTACATTAATAATAGACTCGAGAAATAAATGATACTTAATAAAATCAAGCTCAAGTATAAAATCACGACAACTCGAGAGAAAACGATGCAAGTGGTTCTATTTTACTCTCCTATATATTTATTTTATTATTATATGCCTTTAATAAAAATCTGTCGGAACATACCGAATGTCCAAGCCGTTTTCCCATACTTAAACATATCAAATTTTTATGATACTACTCATAGAACTTACTTACTATATATAGAAAGTCCTCTCAAAAGCCCATTAAAAGATTTTACTTCTAAAGTTCCCTGCCCGACTCATCTTTGAATCACTAAATCCGGACAGTTTAGCGACCTTGACTTACGAAACCATTTTGACCATTCTAAACAACTCCATTTGTAAAACCGCCACTTGATTCTAAAAATAGACTCAAAATACTAAACTTGGAGCCTGAGATCAGCCCTTGAATCATTTTGAAACTCATTTTATAGTCCCCGAGATTCGATCCAAATATCGACAACAATTTTCGGATTGTGTCGACACTCGTTTCCCGGTACACAATCATTCAAAACATCGTAACTTCGCGCTCGTTTTGAGCTAGAAGCTCTACCTTATATCAAATCGAAGCTAAGGAAATTATCTACAACCCTAGGCTATAAGTTAAGTCATTTTCAAAACATAAAAATTCGGATTTTTCAGTTTACCTACTTCCCAAAATTGACTATTAAAATCTCCCACAAAATCATGTTTTTGATCAATTCTAACAATTTTCCTCATCATCCTACACCCCTAATATCATCATAAACCATTCCTAACACTTGCATCATCATCAAAATCAAAAACCCAAAAATTAAAAATCAACTTTTTAACAAAAACATGGCATGAAAATCTTTTGATCATCATTACTAACACATGCATACAACAAATTTGGATCAAACATAACCAACTTTTCTTGAAAAATTTATATGGTTGCATGTATGAAAATTTTATACCAAATTGTAGCCCTTTGAAAATGGAGGATGGGACTTGTTTTAGTTTCTCTTGGATCAAGCTAGAAAATTTTTGGTTAAGGTGTTTGTGTTGTTAATGGTGGATGGCTAAACAAAGGGTGAAGAAGAAGTTGGTTGATTTTTTTTTTGTTAAATGATTTTATTAAAAGAAAGTGCTAGTGGAAATGTTAGGTATAGTGTGGAGTTGGGGTAGTTTTTGCCAATTTGTGATAGTTTTGGTCCAAAATGTAAATATTAGTTAAAAAGCGGGAAATGACTAAAAGTCAATTTTACAAATATTTACGGGACTCGGGTTTCGTAAAAATACTTAAAAGTTTAAACGCACACGAAAAATAATAATATAACGACTCGATACGTAATTAGAACGATATCGTCGAAAATATTCAATATCGAAACGATCGATAATAAAATATAAAATTTTAGGCATCCGTCAGTATCGCGATCACTAGTAGTCCTCGTTACTCGTCAAAATATTAAAATATAATATTTAATATTGGTTTCAACTTAAACCGTTAAACATAATAATATTTAACGTTATAAAATTCTTCAAAATAATTGAAAATAGAAATAAATTATGACCTTATTTTTATGGGTTTTACAAAGAATGAGTTAATAATTATTTGTAGAATGCCCTGAGTCGGCCGAGTAGTGAAAATTTGTACCATGAATATTTAACATGTGATGAAAGACTTAATCCTTTACATTATTTGACCGTGTGATTAATAAGATAATGGGATCTATATTGACATTTCAAAAAAATTTAGAACCCTTTTATGACTTTGGGTTTTACCAAAAAGAAAGTGCAAATGTGTTTTGACAAATGTTTTATCGAAAAGAACTTTTGAGGGATTATTCCCTTATACCCAGAATATTTAACTAAATTCCTGTTTAGGGGTAAATGTTTTTGCATACCTTAAGACAACTTAAGAAGGATTGAGGAAAACCATTTATATCATGACTTGAAATTTGAAACGACAATTTTTGCTTTTCAGCTAAGAAAATTTTTGACCAAAGTATAACCAAAGATTTTCGAACATTTACGAATCTTATTAATTATTTTAAATTTATTTTGAAAATTTTTCTATAATTAGATGAACTGAGAGAATTTAAAACTTTAACGTTTACGTTTCATAAAAACTAAACATTTATTATTTAATTATTTGAAATATTTAACGACGCTTTAAACGTCGAATTGAGCAAAATTGATAAAAATGATAGTTGAGACGAAACTAAAACCTAGAAAATGTGAAGAAAGAAATTTTGAATGAATACGTTTATGATAATTATTTCATCAGGGAAGGTGAATGTAATACTGACACATTATATAGAAAGGATAAAGAATCAATTAGGATGTGTTCTCTAATAATGACTGTGCAAAATACATTGCCGAACAATATAAAAATAAACAATGCTTGTAAGAAGGATAATATAGATAATAAAAAGGGGTTCGCAGCTAATATGAACCATTAAGATTAAGAAGCCGATAGCGCTAAATGATTAACAGGCCACTTGAGGTTGCCTAAAAATGGAGATTTTGAGATATAGTTATGTTGAAATCTTGTAAGTATAAGTATTCTATTCATGTTAGTTCTGATTTAATGTATCATTATCAGAAGAAGTTGTACTGATGGCAAATTATGAAGGCATACATCGCCTCATACATTAGTAAACGTCTAACTATTGCAAAGGTCATCATCTGAATTTGATTCGATTTGGGTCATCGTCGACAGACTGACAAAATCTGCTAATATCATTCCTGTTAATGATAGATTCTTGATGAAGAAATTGACTCTTTTGTATTTAAAGGAGTTGTGTAAACATGGTGTGCATGTATCGATCATCTCTATCAAGATCTTCGCTTCGCATCAAATTTCTAGAGATTTGCTCAGAAGTCATTGAGAACGAATCTTGATGAGAGTACTGTGTACCACCCCAATCGAAGGGAAGAGGTAAAGTAACGATACAAAATACTATAAGTGTTGTTCTATGTTTGAATGATAGACCTTTGGTAATAAACTGTAAAATCGTTTTCCTTTGGAGAGATTATCATTGAAAACTATCGTATTAGGATCGAGATCGAATCTTGTTAGGATCTAAATATTAGAGCATCTGTAAGCAGGAGTTGGGATAAAGACACTCGACATACACCCATTGTGAGTTGGACATGTCTTTTAGGTTTAAGGTTTCCTATGATGGCAAACCTAACCTTGTAAAATACCCAACCCGCGAGACCTGAAATGATTGTTGAAATTAGGATTTGATTATTGACTGCCGGTAGTGGGCAGGAGGTTATGTGAATATGAAATGTAGATCTTGAAGTGCCAGATGGGTAGCGAAGTTATGCCAAAAATTTTAACTATGGAAAAATGAATTGATGATCTAAAAGATCATGGGATATAAGTCCCCGTAGTATGGGACCATTAAGATGATGTAAAAGATTTGTTTGAAAGGCATATAAGTTGGATCTACACTAGGACTTCAAGGGCTGCGTGAATTATGTTTCGTCTATCAAACTTGATAAAATGTCTATCAAGTGAGAATCTGATTGTTTCTTTGTAAAGTTTAGATCAGCGAAAAGTTGCATTCATCAAAAACCCGTGAACATCATAGATAGAGAAAGTAAGTCAACATTAAGCCTAATCTTATTCCCGTAGTTATGTTTGATGAAACTCGCGTATTGTAATGGATTACACTTGTGAGAAAAGACCGAATGTGAAGGAAATACCCACATGGCATTAACTCTATAAGAAGCGAGTAGTAAGATGATCTTTGAGAACAAAGATCCTGTTTAGGGGTAAATGCTGTGACAATCCGTCAATTTATGGTTGATATTTTATTCTCAAGTATTATTTAAAAATATTATTTTAATGTTATATTATGAACTCACTTATTTATGGGAAGAAAATTGGATTTACGTCTTGAAGTAGCATCGACTACGTCTAAACCGGAGGATTCTACGTTACGTGCTCGCGTTTACATACACCGTCTTTGGTGACAGTCCGACATTTCAGAAAATAAACTTGTCTGTGAATATTATTTTGAGATTTTAAATTTGTGTTGGTTCATAAACTCACAAATTTACGAGAAGAGATTAGGACTTACGATTATAATTTAACGTCCTTTACGACTAAACCGGAAACCTTAAGATTACGTATTTACGTTTTCAAACTCCGTTTTTATGAGACAATTTTTATTAGATTCGTTTTGTGCCGTTGATTCATAATTTATAAAAACATTTTTCGTAAAACGACCCGAGGGCACGCAAATCGAGGAAACTAGAATCGAGGAATACCCGTAAATTAGTGGGATGAGACAAGCATACACTTGTCCCACCCCACTATATGGGACGGCTACACAAGACACCACATCACAAGATGTGGCAAACTCATAGCTAATAAGTTAACACTTGTTAACCAAAGCTTCATAAGTAAGCTAACTAACTTGTCAAAACCACTAGCCTTACACCATTACTCATTTCTTACATGAAAAAACCACCAAACTCTCTCTCTTTCTCCATCTTGCCGTCCCACCACCACCACCACTAAACACCATCATCCTCAAAAATTTAACCATAAACTTAAGCTATGATCAACATATGTTGAAGCTTAGTTGAAGACTTGTTGATTGGAGGTGATTTTAACAACTAGCAAGGAGTTTCCATGAAGATAAAGGGCTGATTTTTGGAGAAGTCTAAAATATTTGGTGATCCTAGAAGTGGTGTTGATATCTCATAAGATTGGTTGCCCAAAACCAAGTCTTGTTCATCATCAATCCCATATTTTCATCACTTTGGTGGTATAAAGATTGTTCTCTCCATCCTCTTGTTATTTTGATTATGTAATCATGTATTTTCTTCTTAATGTATATATGTATGATGATATATGATGATAAAAATATTATGTGGTGATTTGGTGTTGATAAACATGGGTAAAAAGATGAAAAACTATATGTAAAAGTGGTTAATCTTGCTTAAATTAGTAGGCTGTATAAAAACAGTAAATAACCATATGATGAACTGATAAAATGGTATACATGAATTGATATACAGTAAGCTATGAGTCTTGTACACATGTGAGAGTTGGCCATACAATGGAATCATTATAATGAGTGAGATATGATCAAAACAAGTTTAGAGTGCAAATCTGCATAGACTGTTGATAGGTGTGAAAACACCCATCCTTTTACCACTTATTTCTTGCTAAAACAAGACCAAAACGCATATTTAATGTCATTTGTTTGGAATTATGCGTGGTTTGTGTGTTTGTTGTGTTTTCAGAGCCAACCGGATAAATATTGGAGAAAACATGGGATTGCACGGGTTTTATCAAGGAAAAAGACGAAAAGATGAAGTCTATAGTCCAAGAGGTGCAAAAGATTTGAAGTCAATGGGCCTATTTGAAGATTTATCGAAGAAAAGGACCAAAGACGGAAGATTTACCTATGTCGAAGAAACTCAAGTCTATTAAATGAAGACGAGTTGAATTTATTCGTCGACAAATCCCGAATCGAAATCGAAAACGTCAACTTTTCTGAAAAGACGAGAAGACAAAAAGAAAGGAAGAAAGCCCACTCACCAACCAAGGGAGAAGCCTATAAATACTCCTCCCATTCAAGACTTTCCATTAGCTTTTCTTTCTGTTACAGTTTTTCCTATTTCGTAGGAAGAAAACCATCTCCCTTAAGGAGTGGTTTTCATCTTTGTTTGATTTCTTCCAATCTTGTAAGTTTGATCTTTCCACTTTGTTTGTTGAATCCTAAATCATCAATACAAGTTTACTTTTAATCTTTCCATCATCTTGTTCTTCATCTCTTTATGATTCAAAGTTCTTAAGTTTTATTTTATTGGTTTGATCATAAAAAGTAAGTGGGTTTTGCGATTTTGTGGTTTTTGATTGATGTTTACCTTAGGTATATGATTAGTGGTAAAATTGGTTTAAGTTTTGATTGAAAACTTGGAAAAAATTTGTGTTAATATCGTGTTTCTGAATTCCCCTGTTCTTCGTATATTGTTACTGTGCTCACCCAGATTCCGAATAGGAGTTTGTGATTTTACTGTTGATTTGGAATTTTCATTATTCCGGGTCAAGGTTGTAATTATCTTGGTTATTCGAAATAACCAATTATTCCGAGTAGGGCTTGATTTCATTGGTTATTCGGAATTTCTAAATATTCCGCATAGCTTCCTTTTTAAAATATTCCGCATAAAGCTTTCTTTCCGAACATTACGCATAGAGCATCTGTCAATTATTCCGCATAAGTGTTTCCCTTCTATTATTCCGCATAGAGTTCTCTTTCAGTTATTCCGCATAGGGCTATTTTCTATTATTCCGCATAGAGTCATTTTTCCGCATAACCATTTTTTTTCCGAATAGTATCATTATTCAGCATAGGGACTTTATTCCATATAGCCAAATATTCCGCATGGTCATGAACATTCCGAGTAAGGGCAATTATTCCGCATAGCCGTATTATTCCGAATAAGGGTAAATTTCCAGTTTTATTCTAGTCTTAAATTCGATCCTTATTTTTAGTAATTATCTTTAGTTTAATCTTATCATTTTAGTAGATTTAGACCAAAGCTCCCCTTTTTTAGTTACCATTTACAACGATTCCACTTTTGACCGTGATCAATTCGAGAAGATACCAAGAACGAAACAACGACATATATCAATTGGGTACGAGCAACGCAAAGAAAGATCTTGCAAGCAAAACCTTTTTATTAATCAACCAAAAGTCAGTCATTAAAATGGCGCCGCTGCCGGCTCTTTTCGTAAGGATCAACGGTTTCTTGTGAGAAAAATTTGATTTTGGGATCCGTTCTTTCGGGAACGTTATTTTCAAGTACAAAAATTTTCAAAAACACATAAAAATATAAAATTTTCAAAAATACAAAAACATTACAAAACCTATAAAAACCAAAAATATTTTCCCTTGCATTTTCTTTTTAGTGTATGCGTACTCGATCAACGTCTTATTCAGAGCCCGAGACTCTCGATGATTTAGACATGGCCGGTGTACACAACAACAACAATAATAATCCACCCCTCCCAAATAACAACAATAATAATAACCCACCCCACCAAAACATGAATAATCCACCCTTACCCGACCTACGAACCATGGAGGAGCTATGTCAACCCACAATGAACGGACATGGAGGCCCGATTGCACTGATGCATGTCACGGCTCAGGAGTTTTCGTTGAAGCATCACATGATCAAACAAGTGCAAACTAACCCATTTCGCTGAATTCCGGATGATGATGCCAACAAACACCTCGACAAATTCATTACCATCACCCAAAGCATGAAGTCCCCCGGTGTTTCTATGGATGACCTTCGCCTTCAACTCTTTCCCCACTCGCTTTCTCACCATGCCGAAAAATGGTTTGACCGTCTCCCAAAGAACTCTATTCATACTTGGGACGACATGACTCAACGCTTTTCGCGCTACTTCCCACCATCCATGGTCACGAGCCTTCGTAACCAAATTAGTGGATTCATGCAAGACAATGATGAATCGCTTTTTGATGCTTGGGAACGATACAATAATTTGATCGACCGCTGTCCAAATCACAACATGCTCCCCGTCACTCTCATTGATACTTTCTACAATGGTCTCACTTTTCGTGATCGTGACACGATCAATGCCGCCGCCGGTGGTACTTTTATGAAAAGGAGACCGGAGGAGTGTAGAGAGTTGATTGAAAACATGAATACTCACCACAAGAATTATGATTCATCCGCATCCTCAAGATCTAACTCGAGAGTCAATGTTTCTTCTACTACTTCCAATCCCGAGATGACTGAAATTTCTCGACAACTCGCTGAGATGAACAAGAATTTCATGGCCATGGCCACAAACCACTTTCAACAAGCTAAAGTCGTTGCTATTTCTTGTGACACATGTGGTGGTCCTCATTGTTATAATGATTGTCCTTCTACCTAAGGCAATTTTTCTGAAAACGTTAACGCAGCATACGGTACCTATCCCACGGGAGGCTATCAAGCTCGCCCTCAAGGAGACCGTAGCTTGCTAAGTTATCGTTCAAACAATTATCTTGCTCCACCTGGTTTCCCTCCTCAGAACCAAAACCAACAACAAAGCTATAACCGAAACAACCAATCCCAACCTCGTGCTCAAAATCAATATCAACCCCAAAGAAACCCATACCCAACTCAAGGAAATTATCAAGCTTACCAAGCTCCACCTCTCAATCAACCGATGGCAGTGAATCAAGACGTCGAGACGTTCATGAAGACTAATCGAGAGATGGTGACAAATCTTCAGAGTCAATTTGTCAACTTGAAGAATGACATGGCGAAACAAGGGAGCGATATTCGAGCCGAGCTTAGGAATGATATGGCAAAACAGAGCAATGAGATCCGTGCCAACATCAGAGATTCTTTCAGCACTCAAGCGCTTAACATTCGTGATATGATTGGTTCGCTCATCCAAGCTAATCAACCCTCTTCTTCGGGTACTCTTCCGAGTAACACCGTTGCGAATCCAAGAGGGGAGATGAAAGCAATCACCACTCGTAGTGGAAAAGGTTATACGGAACCCGAGCTTCCTACACCTCCACCCGTGATTGTGAACAAGGAACAAGAGCAACTTTCCTCACCTCCTTCACCTTCTATCCCCATTTCCCCACCACCCGTGGTTGTGAGTGATCCTACTCCCCTACAGCCTTCTTCTTCATCCAATATACCTTATCCTTCAAGGTTGAGGAAAGAGAAGCAAAAGAGCAAGGATGATATTCAAGTTTCAAACTTTCTTAAAATGTTTAAACAACTGAATTTTAACATCTCATTTGCCGAGGCTCTCGCTCACATGCCCAAATACGCTAAGATGTTTAAAGATCTTCTAAGTGACAAGGAGAAGCTTCTTGACATTGCTCAGACCCAACTTAATGAGAATTGCTCCGCAGTGCTCTTAAGGAAATTGCCCACCAAACTTGGTGATCCGGGTCGCTTCTTGATTCCTTGCAACTTCCCGGGAGTAGAGAATTGCATGGCTCTAGCCGATCTAGGTGCCAGTATAAACTTAATGCCTTTAAGTGTTTGGAAGCAATTATCTCTCCCCGAGCTAGTCCCCACCAAAATGACTTTGGAATTAGCCAACCGTACGGTTGCTTATCCAGTGGGGATAGCCGAAGATGTCTTTGTTGGCGTTGACAAATTCACCTTCCCGGCGGATTTTGTTGTCGTTGACTACGAGATGGATCCTCGTGTTCCATTAATCGTTGGACGTCCATTCCTGAGGACCGGTCGCACTCTTTTTGATGTAGGCGCGGGCGAAATAATCATGAGAGTTGGTGACGACAAAATTGTCTTCAACATGGGTAAGATTTCTAAGCAACCTTATTCTTATGAGAGTGTTAATGCTATTGATGTTCTCGATGAGGCTTGTGAAGAACATTTTCATGATGCTTGCAAAAGTACTCTCTCTTCTCTACCCAATGTTGAGACCGTTGCCTCAATTGCTCCGGCATTGACTCCTTTTGGAGAAAGTGACTTGGATGATTTCGAAGCTAGCTTGGGTCCTCTCGATATTAAGTATGATGATTCTTCCACTGATTGGGATGAAGACATTCGTACTATTGAGAGACTTCTCAATGAAGACCCGTTTCCTCCTCCCTCTCCTAAAGAGGTGACTAATGATGATCCATCGTTAGTTACACCATCTATTGAGGATCCTCCTACTCTTGAGCTTAAGGACCTACCTCCTCATCTTGAGTACGTTTTCCTTGAAGACAACGAGAAGTTACCGGTCATCATCGCGAAGGACCTGAAAGAAGAAGAAAAAGCCCGACTTATCGCCGTGTTGAAGAAGCATAAAAGAACTATCGCTTGGAAAATCTCCGACATTCGCGGAATTGATCCTCACTTCTGCACACATAAAATTCTCATGGAGGACGACTTCAAGCCCACAATTCAAAGCCAAAGAAGGGTGAATCCTAAAATCCATGAAGTCATCAAAAAAGAGGTTATCAAACTTCTTGATGCGGGTATGATTTACCCTATTTCGGATTCACCATGGGTTAGTCCAGTCCATTGTGTGCCTTAGAAAGGCGGCATCACTGTTGTGCCCAATCAAAAGAACGAGTTGATTCCTACCCGTCTCGTTACTGGGTGGAGAGTTTGTATAGACTACCGCAAACTCAATGATGCCACGAGAAAGGATCATTTCCCTCTACCTTTTATGGACCAAATGCTTGAACTTTAGCGGGTAATGAATATTACTGCTTTCTTGATGGTTTCTCGGGTTATTTCCAAATACCCATCGATCCCCAAGATCAAGAGAAGACAACATTCACTTGTCCCTATGGCACATTTGCTTATAAAAGAATGCCTTTTGGCTTATGCAATGCCCCCGGGACTTTCCAAAGGTGCATGTTACCTATCTTCCATGACATGGTTGAGCAAACCATGGAAGTCTTCATGGATGATTTCTCGGTCTTCGGGGATTCCTTCTCTTCTTGCCTTGCCAATTTGGAACGTATGCTTCAGCGGTGCGAAGACACTCGTCTTGTACTGAATTGGGAAAAATGCCATTTTATGGTAAAAGAAGGCATTGTGCTAGGACACAAAATCTCTAATGCCGGTCTTGAAGTCGACCGTGCTAAGGTAGATGTCATAGCCAAATTACCTCCACCTTCAACCGTGAAGGGTGTGAGAAGTTTTCTGGGTCATGTGGGCTTCTATCGTCGATTCATTCAGGATTTCTCTAAAATCGCTCACCCGATGACCCACCTCTTGGAAAAAGATACTCCTTTTATTTTTTCTAAAGAGTGTCTCGACGCCTTCAATCTTCTTAAGGATAAGCTAACTAAGGCACCGGTCTTGGTTACCCCTAATTAGGAGCTGCCTTTTGAATTGATGTGCGATGCTAGCGACTTTGCTATTGGTGCGGTTTTGGGACAAAGGATCAACAAACATTTCCAACCAATCCACTATGCTAGCAAAACAATGACGGTGGCTCAATTGCATTATACGACAACCAAAAAAGAGCTTTTAGCTGTTGTCTATGCTTTTGAAAAATTCCGCCCCTATCTTGTTTTATCCACCACAATCGTATACACGGACCATTCCGCGTTGAAGTACTTGATGACTAAACATGACTCTAAGCCAAGACTTCTTCGCTGGGTTTTACTCCTTCAAGAATTCAACATTGAAATTCGTGACAAGAAGGGTGCTGAAAACCTAGCCACGGATCATCTGAGCAGACTTGAGGATCCATATCAAGGGGATCATCCGAACAAAGAGATCAATGATTCTTTCCCCCTTGAGACCTTAATGTCTATAAATCTCAATCTTGATGGCACCCCGTGGTTTGCCGATATTGCAAACTACTTAGCGGGTGGTGTTCTCATCCAAGGGTTAACATCCCAACAAAAGAAGAAGTTCTTGAACGATGTTAAGACTTACTTTTGGGATGACCCTTTTCTATTCAAACAATGCGCTGACTTGATTATTCGCCGATGTGTTGACGGACTGGCCGCTTTGGACATTCTCCAGGCTTGCCACAAAGGACCCACCGGTGGTCACTTTGGTCCTAACTACACCGCCAAAAAAAGTGTTTGATTCGGGATTCTATTGGCCCACCATTTACCGTGATGCTCACGAGATGGTTAAACATTGTGATGCTTGCCAAAAACAAGGCAAGATCACACATAAAGATGAGATGCCTCAAAATTTCATACAAGAATGTGAAATCTTTGATGTATGGGGCATCGACTTTATGGGGCCATTCCCTTCTTCTAAAGGCAACAAATACATCCTTGTCGCTGTTGACTACGTTTCCAAATGGGTTGAAGCAAAAGCTTTACCCACTAACGACGCGAGGGTGGTTTGTAATTTCTTGAAACAATTGTTTGCTCGATTCGATGTTCCTCGTGCTATTATCATAACCGCGGGACTCATTTTTGCAACGATCAATTTGCAAGAGTCATGGCTAAGTATGGTGTCAATCACCGTCTTTCCACCGCTTATCATCCTCAAACCAACGGTCAAGCCGAGATATCCAACCGTGGATTGAAGAGAATTTTGGAACGTACTGTGGGAGAGCATCGTGCCTCGTGGGCCGATAAACTTGATGATGCTCTGTGGGCTTTCCGTACCGCCTATAAGACATCGATTGGTTGTACACCTTATCGTCTTGTGTACGGGAAAGCTTGCCACCTCCCTATCGAGCTGGAACATAAGGCATACTGGGCCTTGAAGTGGGCTAACTTCGACATCAACAAAGCCGGTGATTTTCGCAAGATTCAACTCAACGAGCTACAAGAATTGAGGAATCAAGCTTACGAGAACTCATTGATCTACAAGGAGAAGACCAAGATTATCCACGATGCTAAAATCAAGAACCAAGAGTTCAACGTTGGTGATCAAGTCTTACTCTTTAAATCTCGGTTGAAGATCTTCTCAGGCAAGTTGAAGAGCCGCTGGTCTGGTCCATTCACCATCGCCAATGTCTTTCCCTATGGCACCATTGAGCTTTCTCAGCCAAATGGGCCCAACTTCAAGGTGAATGGCCAGCGTTTGAAATTGTACTTTGGTGAGGACATCTCTCAAGAGATGATTCCATCCCTCACCACGTTTCCCTTGAATTAGTTCGGGACCGAGTCAGGCTCGTGACTCGGTAAACAAAAACAAGCGCTCCTCGGGAGGCAACCTGAGTATCTATCCCCCTTTCCCGTTTTTCATCTTAAGTGTAGGGGGAGCTATATAGGTTGCTTGTTTTTGGATGGTGATGTGATTACAGGGATAAATGCACTCTTGGAATCTTTGAAGAACCGTGCTCTCGTGTTATCCGAAATCCGGTTCTATCTCTCAACTATCGTGCTTCAATTTTCTTCATACTCACATTTGAAATTGATCACGTTAGTCGTCTCTTCCTTAACTTGAGTTAACCAACGTGCACAATGTCATAAGTGTAGGGGAGACTTTTCCCACATGCTTAAACATTGAGGACAATGTTTATCTTAAGTGTAGGGGGGACTTCTATCGAAGTTTTAAGTGGAATTTTCCATGAAAATGCCTTCATCAACCGAAAAATCATCTTTTTCAACATTTTTCAAATTTTTTATTTACTTTGGCCATGTAGTCGTAATTTTTAAATTTTTATCGTTGCTTTCATATGTATATATCCCGCAATAAAGTCAAAAATATTAATAAAGTGGGTAGCTAGTTTTGAAATCTTTGACATATTAGGCCCGTTGCGATTATTTTGACTCAACCCGAATAGACTTATTCAAAGTTTATTCTAGCTAGTATCCTTAACCATGTAGACCTTAATTGGTTTATTAGGCTAAGTATCCACGAGTCTCCTTACTTGAGATTTTAAATTGTGGAGGACGAGAAATGATAGAGTCAATTATAAGTCGGTATTCTTGCACAAGCTCACTTGGTGAAATTATTTGCCTATTCTCCCATCACTTGCTAATAATTTATCTGCAATAAGCAAGGTCGTACGATTTGAAAGGTTACTTAGCTTCTAGCCCAAGATCGTTTAAAAGTTGCTCGGTAATGATAAGAGTTCATAGCCAAGGCATAACTTATGAAGCGGGGCGCGAAGATTGGCGAGTCCAAAAAGGCCCTAACAAGGCATGAGGATTCCATTTTATTGCTAAAGATCCAAGGTGATGTGAAAAGCATTATTCCCAAAATCAATATGAAGGATCAAGACTCACGACGAAAAGCAATCAACTCCCATAAAGATCATGGAGAAGTCTATCCGAAAAGACCCTAACAAGGTATGAGGATAAATAGATCCAAGTCCGAAAAGGAGGCGGATCGTTGTATCTCAAAATTCCAATTAGAGATTGAATAAATAATCATGAAGTCGTGGTCAACAAAGTTGGAGTACCCCTCAAAAGTCTCCAAGTGAAGAAACTCTATTAACGAAGAGAAGACCATTATCTCAAGAACGTCTCTCGAAGATATGAAGTATGAAGTACATGCCAAATATCGGCCCGAGAAAGGTCTCAAATCGTGAACCAAGTTATGCCAAGATATGAACTTTTTGATATCCCGAGAAGCAGTTTTAAGAGATTTTGTCCTTTAGCTAACTATTAATCAAATCGTCCTACTTTGCTTTCAGCCTAAATAAACTATCGAAATAAGTCCAAAAATGCATCTTCATGATCATTCTAAGACAAAAATTAAAATATAAGAGATACACCTAGGAATAAGGGAGTTTAAGCATATAATTAAGCCATGTGTGTAAGTGTTTGAATTGCTAACTTATAATAACAATGATCTCGTTTTTAAGATTAGTTTGGGGAACGTGAAACTTGAGGGTGATAAATCTCCGCATCATCAAAGCCCAAATGTAAGTCCTTGATCTCTTTGCAAGTTATTTCCATGAAGCTATTTTCAAGTGAAAATGGTTTTCTATCCTTTATTTTATTTTAAAGTTCTAATTTCTCTTAGTATTTAAATTTTTGTTTAGTAGTATTTTAATAAGGCCAAGGTTGATTGATTATGAGAAAAATGTAAATTTGCTTTATCACTAAGCATTGCATGAGGGCATGGCAATGGTTAAGTGTAGGGGATTTGATAGGTGTGAAAACACCCATCCTTTTACCACTTATTTCTTGCTAAAACAAGACCAAAACGCGTATTTAACGTCATTTGTTTGGAATTATGCGTGGTTTGTGTGTTTGTTGTGTTTTCAGAGCCAACCGGATAAATATTGGAGAAAACATGGGATTGCACGGGTTTTATCAAGGAAAAAGACGAAAAGATGAAGTCTATAGTCCAAGAGGTGCAAAAGATTTGAAGTCAATGGGCCTATTTGAAGATTTATCGAAGATATGGACCAAAGACGGAAGATTTACCTATGTCGAAGAAACTCAAGTCTATTAAATGAAGACGAGTTGAATTTATTCGTCGACAAATCCCGAATCGAAATCGAAAACGTCAACTTTTCTGAAAAGACGAGAAGACAAAAAGAAAGGAAGAAAGCCCACTCACCAACCAAGGGAGAAGCCTATAAATACTCCTCCAATTCAAGACTTTCCACTAGCTTTTCTTTCTGTTACAGTTTTTCCTATTTCGTAGGAAGAAAACCATCTCCCTTAAGGAGTGGTTTTCATCTTTGTTTGATTTCTTCCAATCTTGTAAGTTTGATCTTTCCACTTTGTTTGTTGAATCCTAAATCATCAATACAAGTTTACTTTTAATCTTTCTATCATCTTGTTCTTCATCTCTTTATGATTCAAAGTTCTTAACTTTTATTTTATTGGTTTGATCATAAAAAGTAAGTGGGTTTTGCGATTTTGTGGTTTTTGATTGATGTTTACCTTAGGTAAATGATTAGTGGTAAAATTGGTTTAAGTTTTGATTGAAAACTTGGTAAAAATTTGTGTTAAATTCGTGTTTCTGAATTCCCCTGTTCTTCGTATATGGTTACTGTGCTCACCCAGATTCCGAATAGGAGTTTGTGATTTGACTGTTGATTCGGAATTTTCATTATTCTGGGTCAAGGTTGTAATTATCTTGGTTATTCGAAATAACCAATTATTCCGAGTAGGGCTTGATTTCATTGGTTATTCGGAATTTCTAAATATTCCGCATAGCTTCCTTTTTAAAATATTCCGCATAAAGATTTCTTTCCAAACATTCCGCATAGAGCATCTGTCAATTATTACGCATAAGTGTTTCCCTTCTATTATTCTGCATAGAGTTCTCTTTCAGTTATTCCGCATAGGGCTATTTTCTATTATTCCGCATAGAGTCATTTTTCCACATAACCATTTTTTTTTCCGAATAGTATCATTATTCAGCATAGGGACTTTATTCCATATAGCCAAACATTCCGCATGGTCATGAACATTCCGAGTAAGGGCAATTATTCCGCATAGCCGTATTATTCCGAATAAGGGTAAATTTCCAGTTTTATTCTAGTCTTAAATTCGATCCTTATTTTCAGTAATTATCTTTAGTTTAATCTTATCATTTTAGTATATTTAGACCAAAGCTCCCCCTTTTTAGTTACCATTTACAACGATTCAACTTTTGACCGTAATCAATTCGAGAAGATACCGAGAACGAAACAACGACATATATCAATTGGGTACGAGTAACGCAAAGAAAGATCTTGCAAGCAAAACCTTTTTATTAATCAACCAAAAGTCAGTCATTAACTGTTTTGGACGATTTTTATAAAATACTTAGAGGCTGATTCAACAGTATCCATAGAAGAGTTAAATGGAGCACATATCATGTAGTTTATGCCATAACAATTTGGGCTTCTATCTCCATATAGAACTCTAGATATGGCTGTTTTGGTGAACATGAAACTAAAAATCAGATTTTGAAGAATTAATGTTTAATAGTATTATATAAGCACTCAAACTAATATAGTATAAAATGTGAATTAAAACCCACTAACTTATAAATTTCATTTATATAAATATGTATAAGGTTAAGTAAATGGACACTTTATAAAAATGGTAGTTGAATAAGATTTATAAGTATAAAAACTATAAACATGATTTTTACGACTTTTTCGGCTATTACCGTAAAATTAACGTTTTTCGCCAATTAAAACTTAGACGATCAAACCCGTCTAATGTAAAGTTTTTAAAAGTCATATACCGATATATAAGTACCTAATACAAGTAAAAACCGATAAAACCCGAACTATAGGACATACGGACATTAACGAGCTAAGTTAGCATATTTGGACTAATAATTTAACTAAATAAGTTAAACACTTATGAAATTTACTTATTGGGCTTAACCCATTTGGGCCCAACATGTAAAGTATAAATACTGATAATACAAGTATAAAATGGATTAATACAAGTTAAAGAACTTATAATAAGCTTATTGGACTTAAAACATGTAAATAGGTAAAACTAGTAAACTAGTAAGAAGTTACCAACACATAAACTCAAAAATGAGTAAATAAGAGTATATAAACCCACTTGATCATCATCATATGTATAAAATCATCATATGTATACATAATTGTTATTTTTATAAAGTCATTGGACAAGAGTCTAAGACAAGTATTATTTGTCTAGGTTTCCGTGATTGAAGCACGTACCGTACATCCGAATTACCGATAACCCGCCTTCCCACATCAACGTGAGTTCATAGCCTCGCACTCTTTTTAAATGTTTTTATGAAATGTTTTATGTAACACCCCCAAATTTACACAACTCAATACAGCGAAAGACTCGTTGGTGTTACGGGATAGCACATTACTCACATCATAGACAACGCATAAAAATTCGCGTCGTTTAATAATAAAGCATTTCCATTCATAAATATCAAATTTACATAGGTCCCAAGTCATTATATTTAATACAGGTTTTACAAAGCATTTGAATGGAAATAAGTATTTAGGCGCGGGCCATGAATTCTTGTTGTCTTCCCGAGAATTACCTTCAAGTACCTGAGATAAAACATGTTAAAAGAAAAGGTCAGCGATAACGCCGAGTGAATTCATAGAGTTTAATAAAATCCATCAATATAACATCGGTATAAAATTATTACCGAAAATCATTTTGTACAAATCATTGTAATAGGCCATAAAATAGCCAAAGTCATTTTTATACAAATCCTTATCGAAAATCATAATATAGGCATTTGCCTTAAAAATCATTATACGAGCCAATGTCGTAAAAACATCATACAATACGTCTTATGACGTTGCATGGAGTTAAATAAAAACCGTTATATGATTATGGTTATGAAAACCAAAAAACGAACATAATATCAATAGTAAGACCCCGTATTGCTAGTCAGGCAATATATCGTAATTTAATGCTTAAAGCAGTATTTCGTTAATTGGATTATTATAAGTCGCATGACATTGTTACCTTACTATAACCAACAACGGGTAGCTAACCCGACAATCATTTGCCCATCTAAATTAGCGTGTCGTCACAATAATCACGCTTGTGTAAATCTTCTCATACATAAAGTCGCTTACCAATCAATGTGGCACGACGGGGATCAACCGTCAAGGCGCGAACTGGGGTGATCGTCCCCAAATAGTACTATTATATGCATAAGCGTCTACCAAATCCCGTTAGTTCACAATTCATGCTAATGGGACTTTTAGTGACATAACCTAACTTTAATAATCCATTTTATTTCATCTATCGGGTCATTTAATCATTCATAGGGTCATACAATCATCCGGGTCCAAATCAATAAACAAACAATCGGGACAAATGGTGTCCTATTTTATAAAATCTAACATGTTATCTCCCTCGCGGGTTTATAAAATATTTCATAAAAATATTTAAAAGAGTGCGAGGTTATGAACTCACGTTGATGTGGGAAAGCGGGTTATCGGCAATTCGGACGTACGGTACGTGCTTCAATCACGGAAACCTAGACAAATAATACTCGTCTTAGACTCTTGTCCAATGACTTTATAAAAATAACAATTATGTATACATATGATGATTATATATATATATATATATATATGATGATCAAGTGGGTTTACATATTCTCTTTTACTCATTTTAGTGTTTATGTTTTGGTAACTTCTTACTAGTTTACTAGTTTTACCTATTTACGTGTTTTAGGTCCTATAAGCCTATTATAAGTTCATTAACTTGTATTAATCTATTTCATACTTGTATTATCAGAATTTATACTTTACATGTTGGGCCCAAATGGGTTAAGCCCAATAAATAAGTTTATAAGTGTTTTAGCCCATTTTGTTGTATTATTCGTCCAATAACGTTAACTTAGCCCGTTAATGTCCGTATGTTATATAGTTCGTGTTTTATCGGTTTTTACTTGTTATATATGTTTATATATCAGTATATGAGTTAATAAAAGTTTACATTAGACGGGTCCAACCTTCTAAGTTTTATTTAACAAAAACGTTAATTTTACGGTAATAGCCGAAAAAGTCGTAAAAATCATGTTTATAGTTTTATAACTTATAAAACTTATCAAACTACCATTTTTATAAATTGTCCATTTATTTATCCTTATAAATATTTATATAAATGTATTATATAAGTTAGTGGGTTTTAATTCACATTTTATACTATTTTTATTTGAGTGCTTATATAATACTACTATACTTTAATTTCCCAAAATCTGATTTTTACTTTCACTTTCACCATTTTTACCATATCTTGAGTTCTACAAGGAGATAGAAGCTCATTTTTGGACACCATAAACTACATGATATGTGCTACAATTAACTTGATTTAGATACTGCTCAATCCAACTCTAAATATCCTTAACAGTCCGTCCAAAACTGACTATTCAGATTGGTACTCTAAACTTGTTTTGATCATATTTCACTCATTATAATGATTCCATTGCATGGCCAACTCTTACATGTTTATGATATCTTATACTTACTGTAAATGGATTCTACTTTATCATTTTATCATTTTAACCTTTGGTTACTTACTGTTTTTATACAGCCATCATATTTAGCAAGATTTTAACCATTTTACATGTGGTTTTCCATCTTTTTACCCATGTTTATCAAATCTATCAACACCAAATCCCCACATAATATTTTTAATCATTATTCATCATCATATACATATACATAAATAAAGAAATTACAAGATTACATAATCAAAATAACAAAATGATAGGAAGAACAATCTCTATACCACCAAAGTGATGAAAATATAGGATTGATGATGAACAAGACTTGGTTTTGGGCAACCAATCTTATGAGATATCAACACCACTTCTAGGATCACCAAATATTTGTAGACTTCTCCAAAAATCAGCCCTTGATCTTCATGGAAACTCCTTGCTAGTTGTTAAAATCACCTCCAATCTATAGAGCTTCAAAAGGGCTTCATCATATGTAGAGATAACATATGATTTCATGGTTAGTTTTGATCAAAATGGGTGTCTAGGGGGAGAGGGTGGACGAATTTTAGAGAGAAGTAGGAGAGAATGAGAGTGGTTTGCATGGATTGAAATGGTGGTATGAGAAGCTAGTTGTTTTTGTGTTAGATGGTAGCTTAAGTGTAAGGCTAGCTTACACTTGTAAGCTAAGTGCTAAATTGATGCCACATCTTTGATGTGGTGTCCATAATTGGGCCGTCCCATGTTATAGTGGGGTGGGATAATTTATTTTGTCCCATCCCGCTAATTTACGGGTACTCCTCGATTCTAGTTTCCTCGATTTGCATGCCCTCGGGTCGTTTCACGAAAAACGTTTTTATAAATTATGAATCAACGGCACAAAACGAATCCGATAAAAATTGTCTCATAAAAAACGGAGTTCAAAACGTAAATACTTAATCCTAAGGTTTCCGGTTTAGTCGTAAAGGACGTTAAATTAAAATCATAAGTCCTAATCTCTTCTCGTAAATTTGTGAGTTTATGAACCAACATGTAACGAATGGGGAGATAATGAGGAATTAGCATTCCAAAAGTTGAAACAAATGTTGTGTAGTGCGCCTATTCTATCGTTACCAGAAGGATCAGAAGACTTTGTGGTCTACTGTGATGCATCAGCAAAAGGATTGGGAGCTGTGTTGATGCAGAGGAAGAAAGTTATCGCCTACGCGTCACGGCAATTGAAAACGCATGAGAAAAACTATACTACGCACGACTTGGAGCTAGGAGCGGTAGTATTTGCCTTGAAGTTGTGGAGACACTACTTGTATGGAACCAAGTGTGTCGTCTATATCGATCATAAGAGTTTACAACATATTCTTGATCAGAAGGAACTGAACATGAGATAACGTCGATGGATCGAGTTGCTCAGCGATTATGACTGTGAAATCCATTACCACCCTGGGAAGGCCAATGTAGTGGCGGATGCGCTAAGTAGAAAGGAACAACTGGTGACACGTAGAATTAGATCGTTAGCTATGGTTATCAATCCGAACTTACCTGTCCAAATTCGTGAAGCACAAACCGAAGCTCTTAAGCCTGAAAATGTTGAAGCTGAGAAATTAGGAGGAATGGTTACTAAGAAATTGGAGACTAGCACTAATGGAACGCTATGTCTAAATGGTAGAAGTTGGTTACCACGGTTTGGAGGACTAAGGGACGTGATTATGCACGAGTCGCATAAATCTAAGTATTCGATTCACCCAGGATCTGACAAAATGTATCAGGATATGAAGAAGCTACATTGGTGGCCAAATATGAAAGCTGAAATCGCTACTTATGTAGGGAAGTGCCTTACTTGTGCTAGAGTGAAAACAGAACACCAAAAACCATCTGGATTGTTGGTTCAACCTATAATTCCTATGTGGAAATGGGAAAATATAACCATGGACTTCATAACTAAGCTGCCTAAAACGACAAATGGATACGACACAATTTGGGTAATTGTGGATCGACTTACGAAATCTGCACACTTCTTGGCTATGAAGGAAGATGATTTGATGGATAAGCTTACGAGACTTTATCTGAAGGAAATAGTCACAAAACATGGAATACCGATCTCGATAATTTCTGATAGAGATGGTAGATTTACTTCGGAATTCTGGAAATCACTTCAGAAAGCGTTGGGTACGCAATTGGACATGAGTACTGCTTATCACCCGCAGACTGACGGACAGAGTGAGAGAACTATTCAAACGCTGGAGGACATGTTGCGCGCTTGTGTGTTTGACTTTGGAAAGCAATGGGACAGACATTTGCCTCTAGTAGAATTCTCTTACAACAATAGTTATCATACCAGTATTAAGGCTGCACCGTTTGAAGCGTTGTATGGTCGTAAATGTTGCTCGCCTGTGTGTTGGAGTGAGGTTGGGGATAGTCAACTCACTGGCCCTGAACTCATCCGTGAAACGACTGAGAAGATTGTTCAAATCAAGAGCCGAATTCAAGCAGCCCGTGATCGTCAAAAGAGTTACGCCGACGTTCGACGTAAGCCTCTCGAATTTCAAGTGGGAGACAAAGTGATGCTAAATGTATCGCCTTGGAAAGGTGTAGTACGTTTTGGCAAGCGAGGAAAGCTGAACCCCCGTTATATTGGACCTTTCAAAATTCTGGCAAAGGTTGGAACCGTAGCCTATCGTCTCGAATTACCGCAAGCGTTGAGCCGCGTGCACAGTACTTTTCATGTGTCGAACTTGAAGAAGTGCCTTTCTGATGAAACACTCGTTATACCATTGGAGGAACTCCGAATCGACGACAAGATGCAATTTGTCGAGGAACCTGTTGAAATCATGGACCGTGAGGTCAAACGATTGAAACAGAGTCGTATTCCTATCATCAAGGTGAGGTTGAATTCTAAACGTGGACCTGAATTCACTTGGGAGCGTGAGGATCAATTTTGCAAGAAATATCCGCAACTCTTTGACAATTCTAGAAACCGTGAAACTCCTAAGCTTTGAGGATAAAGCTTCTCTATCAAGGGGATGATGTAACACCTGGTAATTTTCCTTACTTTGTAAAATGACTATTTTAACCTTTGACTTTTTATTTAGTCAACTATGTGATTTAACTGTGTTGGAACCGGGAAGTTATCCCGCGTCTTCTGAAAAACTGTTTGCTGACGAGTAATGGCCTGACTCTGAGCTCAGTCATTATTCTGAACATTTTCTGTGAACCTGGCCAAAGTGCTGAGACGGTCAATGAATTGACGATAATCCATGAGGTTATTCGTTATCTGTGAATTATATGCTTAACTGTTTAGTTTTTAACAGCGTGATCGTATTTTCTTGAGCAGCGTATTTAAATATTTCTGTATATATTTATATATGCCTGTATTTTAATATTTTTGCTATTTATAGTAATAAATCGTATTTACTGTGAATATTTAATTAACGTATCGCGTTTTCGTATTTTACGTCGTTTTTACGTTTTACCAATCGTAAAATGTCAGTTTTCGTCGAAAAATCGTGAATTTAATATATTTCGTCAAATTTTTAAGTTTTACGTAATTTTTAACTTAACTATATACTTTTTGATATTTTCCTAAAACTAACTAACCTTTTTACCTTAAACCTTTTAACTAATTACCATAGTAAAAATTTTGAATAATTTACCCCATGTGGGACCCCCATAACCGGCCAAACCTTCACCACATGCAAGATACACCATATTTTCACTATTTGCCAAATTAAGCTTAACTTACACTACTCCTACACATTTTAACTTATACCTTATAACCTCAAAATCACTTCACACTTATTCACTTCACTTCACTCAACCAAAAACACACACAACTCCTCTCTCTCTCTCTAAACACACGGCACAAACACACTCTCCATTTCCACCATTGTTGATTTTTGTAAAGCTTCATTTTACCAAGATTCAACCCAAAACAAATACACCCTAGAGCTTGTATAAGCATATAGAAGAATGGATTTTCTTGGTTTGACGATTTGAGAAGTTTTGGGTTGAAGATTTAGGGTAGAAGTTCTTGTTGATTATTAGTGGGTATTATTGTAGATCGGATCGTTGTGGTTACGTAGAATCGTTACACAAGGTCATTTCTTAAACCTTTTCATCTTTTCATTTTTCCATGCATGATCTTTGTAGATCTATGCATGCATGTTACTCATCAAGTATTTTTATGAAATAAAATGATAAAAACTATTTTTGGTCATGAAATATTATAAGATTTGTGGAAATTAAGTGTGGATCTATTAGATCCATACATAAAAATGGGTTAATCGAAAGATTTGTGAAAAAATATAAGTATGTATATTTTGGATTTGTAAACTTGAAGAAAAATCTTTGATTTTGTTGATGTATATGAAAAATTAGAAGAAACTAGTAGTGTTACTACTAGTGGTTACGTTTGAAAATGGTCGAAAATGAGTTTTTACGGAATACGTACAATCTGTCCGACTTTTGTAAGAGGCGTAGAGAGTCGTAAAAATTGTTTTGACACTAGTTTACTACGAGATTATGAAAATATAAGTGAATACCTTCGTTTCGATATATTATGGGCTAAAAACGGAGCTAAAATGAGTAAGTTGTGGTTGTTTAAATTTCGTTGTCGGAAAACTTTATTTTTGGAGAACAACACTATAAGTGGTTGCTGTCCAGATTTTTAAAGTGGTCGAAACGACATTTTCGAGTTAAACGGAGTTGTTTTAAGTGTCGAAATGGTTACTAAATGGTATGTATGAATGTTGTACTTGTTTTGTAAAAGCGTGTTAGCTCGAAAAGTGAATACTTGTTATACTATTGAAAGTTTGAACGTTGGAAGTGGAAATTGTTACGATTGTGAAAAATGAATTGTTGAATTGTTGGCGATTGAGATATTGTTGAAAATAGGGGTTTTAGGACGAGATTTGAGTAATTACTAAAAATGGCAAATTTTCAGATGACGCCGAAAGGCTGCCGAATTTTCGTTAGAATTCACGTAGGAAAATTTGTTGAGATAAATTTTGGTAAATTAAAATTTACGCCGAAAGGCTGCCGAAATTTCGTCGAGTCAAAAATAAATATTTTTGCCTAAGTATATATATCTACTATAATGTTATAACGATGTAACATTTACAAGTCACGATTTTAACAACAAAATATATACTTGATCGATGAGTAACGTACGTGATGAACTATTGTGACTTATTTGCTAGCGCCTAAACTATAACATTATATTTAGGTTGTTGCTAGAGTTGCTCGCTACTATTTGATCTTACTTGTGCGGTTTGAATCGTTGCTTAAGGTGAGTTTATAGATCCCTATTAAACTATTTTTGTATGTTTAATGTTTTGGGATGTGATAAATGCTTTGATGACTTGCTTCTGGACGCAAGTAAAACTTGATTTCTGTGAACGTTTTGTGAACACTATTTATGAGATAGCTTAAGTTGCTTTAGCCATAGTCCCCACTATCGTGAATCGTTAGTTACTCTGCTGGAGTAAGCTCTTATGTTACGGATAGATCTATTGAGGGTTGACAACCTCCACTCGGGCATTCTGACGCCGGACGAGTGTGTACCATTTGTATGAACGGAGTCATCTTGGCTAGGTACTCCATTGGGGAAAAATTTATGTATGCAATCTATTGTATGCACTGGATCACTAGTTTCGATGTCACGAGCTTAGCTATCATAAATGTTGTGAACACCCAATTTATCCTACACTTGGCACTATATCTCCTATAGTTGCATGTGTACATGAAATGAAATATGAAATTGAATGACTATGAATTTTTACTTGAAACCTATATTCTCACCAACTTTATGTTGACCCAATTTAGCATTTATCTCAGGTAATTGATGATGTGTTGTACCTGCTGTGTGAAGTACTTGGAGTCCGCATGCATTTCTTGGCTATCTTTGGACATTTGTTACTTATGCTTTTGAACTATTATCTCGTTGATGTTTAAAACTTTTACATTCCGCTGCACTATCTTTTGAAACTGAGACCTTTGTACTGTGATGCTTTTTATTTAAATTCAACGAGATATTTTTATAAAACGTCTCATTTAGAGTCGTTCTCTTGTACCTTGAACTATGATACAATGACGTAACAGCCCCCGATCTTCACCGCTTCCGCATATCACATTTTGGGGTGTTACAGAATTGGTAATCAGAGCCTTGGTTATAGAGAACTGGGTTTGCATCTTAGGCCTAGACTATAACCGATGTGGCTACTTGTTACTCTGTATATATATGTGTACTACGTAATGTATTACGTAGGATAACACTATAAGTAATACGTAATATATATTATGTAATACGTAATATGTATTATAAACATATGCATCTCGTTGATTTGCATACTTTAATTTCTATACATGATTATTTCATGCATAGCCTACAACTGCTTAATACGCATTTTGGTTGCTGCAGGTTATGTCGTCATCTACTGTTTCTTACCAGCCCGACTCTGCCAACGAAGAGTGGGAAGACGAGATTGAGATGGTACCAGATCATGTTGAGCCGGAGAATGACCAAGAGGAGGCTGATCCTGAGGAGGAAGGTGCGGAGTATGACCCTGACGAGGATCCGGAGGAGGATGATGAGGGTGAGCCTGATGTGTTGTCTGATACTTCCGATGTTGTTGATGGGATGCCACCGGTTGTGCATCGTACTTTGATCGAGTGGGTTAGTGGTAGTGAGGACGATGAGGATGATGAGGATGACGTGGATGGTATTGAGGTAGATCACGAGGGTGATGAGGATATGGATGGACATGAGGTAGGTCATGAGGATGATATGGATGGTGTAGAGGTAAATCATGAGGGTGATGATGATGTAACACCCCATTTTGGAAATGGAAATATCACAGCAATTATGGCGTGTCATCAAAGCATACAAGGTAAAATGTCTAAACATTACTTGACCATAAAAAGGAAAATACCGGAATCAAACATCGGTAGTCCAAAAGTAAAGCTCATCACACACAAACATAGTATAGTAAGGAATAAGGACGAAACAATGTCCAAAGCATAAGTATCATAAAGAAAATAAATGCATAATGTAAAGAAGGCTAGACAGCTTCCAGTCCATATGCACGTACTCTTAATGTCTACGAGCGTCCCTGAGTACCTGCCGTTTTGGGAACATAGAAAAGGAAAACGGCTGAGCAATACGCTCAGTGCACGGATGTACAATAAAGCATGAATAGGATAAGCATATAACATAATAACAGCGGAAGAAACTAAGTCTCGAGTAACCTAGTTAAGTCTTAATAAAACTGGTTTTATAGTTTGAAAGTCTTATGTTTATGTTATAAAAACTGTTTGTCATATTTTACTATTTAGCCAATATAGGTCATGAATATCCACCGTGTATGAATAATTGGAGGGGTGACCTCATCATGCAAATTAGAGGGGCTACCTCTAATTTAATATACTGGTTTTATGGGTAGGAGGGATCAGCTCCTTGTGAAGGATGCAAGGCACACACCACATTCACCATGTAATCCTGAATAAAAACGTGTAACTAGGATGCACCCATACGCCCCACATGATAAATATAAATAAATGGCCAAAAGCTGAAGGGACGCCACGAGCAATCACTCCGCCGTGGTGAAGTCATAACATCAGTGCCTCTAATGTTATGGTTATGGTACCTCCATAACTAGGTGAAACTGGTCATGCATGTATATGGCTATAGGTAATCATATTTAAACATAAGCAATGAAACACGTAACTTATACTACGGGAAAACAGTTGGCTGCATACTGGGGATCCTAATAAGGAAAGAATGTCCATACTGAAAGGACGGGAATCCGTACCTTATGTCCAGTGAACGAGAACGATGAACTGCGAGAATCCTACTTCCGAAACACTAGTGCTACATAAATACGTACATGAAATAAGTATCTGCTTACTATATACATAGCTGGTTTTACATCATGTCTTAGCTTATTTTATGTGTTCTTACTATTTTACACTGTTTAAAGCCTTAAACTGTGTTAAATCTTATATCCTGTTCATTCTGATTAAGTATTTCTGATATTTCATGTGTTATTATACTTACTGTGTAATAATAAGTAACTTTCCAAAAATAGCAGGTTTCCTTAAATAGAAAGTTTCCAAAAATAGAAAGTTTCCAAAAATAGAAAGTTTCCAAAAATAGAAAGTTTCCAAAAATAGAAAGTTACCAAAAATAGAAAGTTTCCAAAAATAGATTTACTGCTTCAAATAGATAAGTTTCTAAAAATAGAAAGTTTCCATAAATAGATTAGCTGCCTTAAATAAATAAGTTTCTATAAATAGATTAGCTGCCTTAAATAAATAAGTTTCTAAAAATAGAAAGTTTCCATAATTAGAAATAAGCTGGTTAAATAAGCTAAGTAAATAAGCCTAAGTATTTTCATGATTATATTCTAAGTCATATGATATATTATATAGTTTAATAATTATTTCATGTAATTTAATTAAACTATAGGTTGTAATATTTAATTAAAGTATGGCATGTTTTAATTAAATATATTAAATACTTAGGTTAAAATATATATTATTAAATACTAATAATATAAGCTAAGTCATGTTTAATTAATTAATTATATCCATGGTTTTTAAAATAATTAATTAATTATAAGTCTTAATAATATAAATACTTAGGTTAAAAATAATTCATGTTTATAAATAATTAGTTAACCTAAGTCATGTTATTAAGTTAATTACATCTTATTAATTTAATTCTTAACATAAGTTTATAACATAAACAACTAACATAATCATGATCCGGATCTAAGCCTAAAAACATGCACCGGATATGAAACAACACCGTACCCCGAACCAAATCGGGGTACCCCCTTGCTGCCGTGCGACCCACACGCACCAACCAAGACCAAAAAGGTCTTGGTGGTGGTCGGCTAAAAACAAACCGAGCCCCCCTTGGGGTCGGTTGTACCTTGCGGCCCAAAAATAAACACCCTTAGATCGACCCTTTTGATTAATTAATGATCAAAACATGTTAGATCTAGGTTTAATTAATGTGTTTTTATGAAAAACATCACGTGTTCTTAATTAATAAAAGATTAATTAAAAAGAAAAACAAGTTAAAAAGGTTTTACCTTATTCGTGGATCAAGAGGGTGAAGAACAAACACGAACAACCAATAAATCAACAAGATCCAAGATCAAAATCACCTTCTATGGTGGTTTGTAGGTGGTGGCACACAAAGGAGAAGGAAAAGGGATTTTAGGTTTTTCTTAAAATCTTCTATAACTTTAATTTGAGTAGTAAAAACTCTTTTTATCCCCCTCTTAGTAAAATTGGTAATGGGCTTGGCCCATTACCTTGTGTTGGCCGCGGGTAGGGACTCCCTCGGGGGTTCCCGTACCTCGTTTCGTGTCTTGTTATTTAATACACGTTTACGTTTAATTATGTTCGTGATTTAAATGTTCTCGTTACGTAAATATCCTACACTTATATATTTAATTACGCTCGTATTAAATATATATATACGTAATTAATAATGACTCATGTTTTAATTACGCTCGTGATTCCGTGATCGTATGTTCGTGATTAATTATTGCTAAATAATTATTACGTGATCGTTCATATAAAATACTTATCGTGTTCTAACACGTACGTAATACATAAACTCCTAATACGTAATCGTAATCATGCTATATTAGGAAAGTTTTTAACTAGTACGTACGATCCTAAGGTACTATGCATGGTAAAAGCATGCGGGTTTTACAACTCTTCCCCCCTAAAAAGAATAATTCGTCCCCGAATTATAGATAAAGTAAACTGGAAAAGAAGAACATACCCGAATTCAAAATATGAAATGAGGGTAAGAAGTCCGGATAGACTCCTCTGTTTCCCAAGTGGCTTCCCGCTCGGTATGATCCCTCCATAGAATTTTGACGAATGGAATCGTCTTCTTTCTCATGACTCGTTCTTGCCTGTCAAGAACTCGTTCGGGTTCTTCTATAAAAGTGAGATCTTCACGAATCTGTTCCAGTGGATACTGAACCATGTGAAGGGGATGATATTGATACCCTCTGAGTAAGGACACATGAAACACATTGTGCACATGCGAAAGCTGCGGAGGTAACGCCAATCGGTAAGATACTTCACCGACTCGTTCAATGATATCAAACGGTCCGATGAAACGAGGACTGAGCTTCCCTTTAATCCCGAAGCGTCTAACACCACGTGCCGGTGAAACCTTAAGGAAGACGTGATCTCCTACGTTAAAATGTAAATCCCTACGATGCTTGTCGGCGTAACTCTTTTGACGTGACCGTGCCTCCTGAATCTTCTGTCTAGCTACTGCGATCTTCTCGTTTGTCATCTCTATGATTTCTGGTCCTTCGAGTGTTCGCTCGCCAACCTGATCCCAGCGGATTGGGGCGCGACACTTTCTGCCATACAACATCTCAAATGGAGCACACTTGATGCTCGGTTGCCAGCTGTTGTTGTACACAAACTCCACCAAACAAATGTATTCGTCCCAATCACCCGTCCATTCCAACGCACATGATCTCAACATATCCTCCAATGTTTGAATTGTTCGCTCCGACTGTCCGTCCGTTTGAGGATGAAAGGCCGTGCTAAGCTTAAGTTGTGTTCCCCAAGCTTTCTGCAGACTTTTCCAAAAGCGCGAAGTGAATCGAGGATCTCTATCTGAGACGATGCTGGATGGTGCATCGTGTAGTCTCCTGATCTCTCGTCTGTACGTATCTGCGAGTTTACTTACCGGATCTTCCTTGCCGATCGGTAAGAAATGAGCTGATTTGGTAAATCGATCAACGATAACCCAAATTTCATCGTGCTTCCTTTTGGTAGGCGGAAGACAGGTAACAAAATCCATGGTGATTTTATCCCACTTCCACTCTGGAATGTCTAACGGTTGAAGGAGACCGCCAGATCGCTGATGCTCGATCTTAACCTGCTGGCAGGTAAGACATTTGGAGACGTAAGTGGCCACATACTGCTTCATACTACTCCACCAAAAGTACTGCTTGATGTCATGGTACATTTTAGTTGAACCAGGATGTATCGAGAATGGGGAGCTATGAGCTTCTGCTAGCAAAGCTTCCCGGAGTTCTTGGTCGTCAGGAACACAAAGTCTAGTGCCCTGCCATACGATACCGTCTGCATCTACTCTGAATTCTGTCTGCTTCTCCAAATTCTGAACTATCGCCCATAATTCTCCGTCATCCTTCTGAGCTTCCTTAATCTTAGATAGTAACTCGGGTTCTAATCTAAGATTAGCCCAGTAACCATGCTGTCCACGTACCATGATCTCGATGTCTAGTCGTTCCAAGTCTCTTATGATTTCCTCTTCGATTCTAATGCTGTTGATCATTCCGGACTTTCTGCTAAGGGCATCTGCTACTACATTTGCCTTTCCGGGATGATACTGAAGATTAATGTCATAATCCTTCAACAGCTCTAACCATCTTCTCTGCCTCATGTTCAATTCACGTTGAGTGAAGATATACTTCAAGCTCTTGTGGTCCGTGAAAATGTCACATGATTCTCCATATAAGTAGTGTCTCCATATCTTCAATGCAAACACGACTGCAGCAAGTTCCAGATCGTGCGTGGGGTAATTCTCTTCATAAGGCTTAAGCTGCCGTGAAGCGTACGCGATCACTTTCCCATGTTGCATGAGAACACAGCCAAGTCCCTTCCCCGATGCATCGCTGTAGATTTGAAATCCACCCGTACCAGATGGTAGAGTAAGAATAGGTACAGATACTAGCTTCTGCTTCAGGTCTTCAAAGCTCTTCTCTCGATCTTCAGTCCAGACGAATTTCTCCCCTTTCCGCATCAGTTTGGTCAATGGTAGTGCTAAGCGGGAAAAGTTCTCTACGAACCTACGGTAATAGCCAGCTAAGCCTAAGAAACTGCGGACTTTCGTCGCTGATGTCGGCCTTGGTCACTTAGTGATGGCCTCAACCTTCGCTGGATCCATAGTGATTCCTTCTGCTGATACAATGTGACCTAAGAATGCCACCTTGTCTAACCAGAACTCACACTTGGAGAATTTATCATACAGCTGCTTCTGGCGAAGAATCTGTAGTACTGTACGAAGATGGTCTTCGTGTTCCTCCTTGGACTTAGAGAAAATCAGGATGTCATCGATGAAAACAATGACGAATTTGTCCAGAAATTCATGGAAGATTCTGTTCATCAGATCCATGAACACTGCTGGAGCATTTGTCAGGCCAAATGGCATAACTACAAACTCGTAGTGGCCATAACGAGTACGAAAGGCAGTCTTAGAAATATCCTGCTCCTTGACTCGTAACTGATGATAGCGTGACCTAAGATCGATTTTGGAGAAGTGTTTGGCCCCTTGGAGTTGGTCAAACAGTTCGTCAATGCGTGGCAGTGGATATCTATTCCGAATGGTAATCTTGTTGAGCTCGCGATAGTCTATGCAAAGACGCATACTGCCGTCCTTCTTCTTAACAAATAAAACCGTTGCGCCCCATGGAGATGCGCTCGGTCGAATAAAACCTCGTTCGAGAAGTTCTTGCAGTTGATCCTTCAGCTCCTTCAGCTCTATGGGAGCCATGCGATAAGGAGCCTTGGAGATTGGTTCAGCTCCTGGAACCAGCTTGATACTGAATTCCACTTCTCGTGCAGGTGGTATGCCCGGAAGTTCTGCTGGAAACACGTCTTGGAATTCCGACACTATTGGTTGATCCTGAATCAATGGAGACTCAGCATCCAGGTCGTGAACCGTAGCTAGGTAACCCTCGCAGCCATGTGACAGTAGTGCACGCGCTTGCAGGGTGGATATGATTTGTACAGACCGTCCGGGTATGAACCCATTATGAATGTACTCTGGTGCATTGACATCACCGAAGATAACCCGATATGAATGGCAGTCTATGGTAGCATGATACTTGGATAGCCAATCCATGCCCAAAATCATGTCGAAGTCATTCATGTCCAGCGGAAGTGCGTCAACAGGTCGAACCTTATCATCAAATTCTAAGGGACGACTCTTGTATACATGGGTGATTAATACAGAGTCCCTCAAAGGCGTGGAAATAGTAAGCCTATTTTCTAGTGGCAAGGGAGGCATCCTAATGTTCTTAGCATAAGCAGTAGAAATAACCGAGTGAGTAGCACCCGTATCGAAAAGAACACATGCAGCGCGACCATACATATACAAGATTCCAGTTATGGTACCTGTAGACTTGTTGGCCTGGTCTCGAGATGTCGTGTAGACACGCCCGACAGTAGGAGGCGGCTTGGTATCAGCATGTCCCGATGTACCCTCCATCTCGCCCTTACGGCAATCCTTCATAATATGGCCAGGAAGACCACACTTGAAGCACGCATCAGTATTACGGCGACATGGTCCTGGGTGCCTACGGTGGCAAGTAGAGCAAAGAGGATGAGTGTATCCTCCAGCAAGTGCTCTGGCTGGCTGAGGACTTGATAAAACATTTTACATGAGACATAATAGTTGGGTACAATGAACGAAGCGGATAATCGTAAGATTGAGTACCATTGATAGCTGGACGGCTAGGCTGCGAACCTCTCTGGTTCTGGTCCCTACCGTTTCCATGGTTCCTGGTAGAATTTTGCTAGAGTGTCAGAATATGAGTCATAACATAAAACATAGGGAATTTCGTAAGTATTAGGACCTGCTGTTGCTAGATTGCCCGGCGTTGTTACGGTAATTGTCATTACCGCCACGCCTATCCGTAGCAGATCGGTCATTAGTCTGACCATTTCCCTTGGGCTGATGAGGCTGCTGCTGAGTAGCCGGCTGAGACCGGTCCCCAGTTTTCTGCCTGGAAGATACATTTAAAGAGATGAATAATTGACATATGGAAGATATACGGATTGATCACCGCTTGAATACGAAGGTTTTACCTCTTGTTGGGTCTTTCAGCTTCCCCGAACTCATCCCTCTCCTGCAGCATCTCCAGTTTCCGTGCTGCATCGGCCACTTGTGCTACAGTATTGAACATAGCACACACCAGATTGTTTGCGACCGATGTGCGAAGAGCCCATCTAAAGTGATGTGCCTGCTCTTCTGGAGTACCTGCTGCCGCACCAAGGAAACCAGCCAAGCGAAGAAAGCGCTGCATAAACTCATTGCTATTCTCCCCAGCCCTCTGACGGATCCCATGGTACTCTCTCTTGAGTTTGTCCTGCTCAGCCTTGGTAAAGAACTGCTCCATCACCATGTCCTTGAACTGAGCCCAAGTCAAACCAGCAACCCACTCATCACCACCTTCTGATTGCATCAAAGCTAACCACCATTTGAGTACATCGCCTTCGAACCGATAGCATGCCAACCTCGCTTTGTATGCGGGGTCACAGCCCAAAGCGTTGAAGATCTTCTCAATGTGAGCCAACCAGCTTTCAGCATCGCTGGGGCTATCTGTCTTCTCAAAAGCTCGAGGGCGGAGCTTGTTGAATCTCTCCAGCCATACTGCTAATGTCACTGGAGGAGGAGGAGGAGGTGGCTGATTGTGCTGTTGCTGATTGTTGGCAGCTTGAACTTCATCACGGATGTCATTCCTTAGTTGAGGAATCAAGGCTTGCATGGCAGCCTGAATTGCAGCATTGAGCTGCTCCTGTTCGGGTGTGAGAACCATCTGACAGTATAACATAAAACATATGATTAACAGTTCAAAACATAAAATATAAATATATACAGGAAAAAAAAATTTATACTAAAAATTTTACGAGAAAAATTTTATGCAAGAAAATTTTTGTGTATGAATGCATGATGCAGTTTTATGAAAACTTTGTATGCTCGAGAGTGAACGCCTCTGGTCAGTTCACTCAAAACAAAAGACATTGCGAGGGGACGCCTATGGGTCGGTCCCAAATCTAAAAGTTTCGATAAAACACATGCGACTAAATAGGGCCAGTCCTGTACCAACCATTACTTAGTCAAAAACCCTGTAACAATGACATATATATATGTATGCTTAAAAATGATGAATGCATGAAAACAACTGTCAGTTCTAGGAAGACCGTAGTGACTACCCACTAATCGCAGGTCATATTTGAGAGCCTACAGGTCGAAACCTGGCTCTGATACCATAATTGTAACACCCCATTTTGGAAATGGAAATATCACAGCAATTATGGCGTGTCATCAAAGCATACAAGGTAAAATGTCTAAACATTACTTGACCATAAAAAGGAAAATATCGGAATCAAACATCGGTAGTCCAAAAGTAAAGCTCATCACACACAAACATAGTATAGTAAGGAATAAGGACGAAACAATGTCCAAAGCATAAGTATCATAAAGAAAAGAAATGCATAATGTAAAGAAGGCTAGACAGCTTCCAGTCCATATGCACGTACTCTTAATGTCTACGAGCGTCCCTGAGTACCTGCCGTTTTGGGAACATAGAAAAGGAAAACGGCTGAGCAATACGCTCAGTGCACGGATGTACAATAAAGCATGAATAGGATAAGCATATAACATAATAACAGCGGAAGAAACTAAGTCCCGAGTAACCTGGTTAAGTCTTAATAAAACTGGTTTTATAGTTTGAAAGTCTTATGTTTATCTTATAAAAACTGTTTGTCATATTTTACCATTTAGCCAATATAGGTCATGAATATCCACCGTGCATGAATAATTGGAGGGGTGACCTCATCATGCAAATTAGAGGGGCTGCCTCTAATTTAATATACTGGTTTTATGGGTAGGAGGGATCAGCTCCTTGTGAAGGATGCAAGGCACACACCACATTCACCATGTAATCCTGAATAAAAACGTGTAACTAGGATGCACCCATACGCCCCACATGATAAATATAAATAAATGGCCAAAAGCTGAAGGGACGCCACGAGCAATCACTCCGCCGTGGTGAAGTCATAACATCAGTGCCTCTAATGTTATGGTTATGGTACCTCCATAACTAGGTGAAACTAGTCATGCATGTATATGGCTATAGGTAATCATATTTAAACATAAGCAATCAAACACGTAACTTATACTACGGGAAAACAGTTGGCTGCATACGGGGGATCCTAATAAGGAAAGAATGTCCATACTTAAAGGACGGGAATCCGTACCTTATGTCTAGTGAACGAGAACGATGAACTGCGAGAATCCTACTTCCGAAACACTAGTGCTACATAAATACGTACATGAAATAAGTATCTGCTTACTATATACATAGCTGGTTTTACATCATGTCTTAGCTTATTTTATGTGTTCTTACTATTTTACACTGTTTAAAGCCTTAAACTGTGTTAAATCTTATATCCTGTTCATTCTGATTAAGTATTTCTGATATTTCATGTGTTATTATACTTACTGTGTAATAATAAGTAACTTTCCAAAAATAGCAGGTTTCCTTAAATAGAAAGTTTCCAAAAATAGAAAGTTACCAAAAATAGAAAGTTACCAAAAATAGAAAGTTTCCAAAAATAGAAAGTTTCCAAAAATAGAAAGTTACCAAAAATAGAAAGTTTCCAAAAATAGATTTACTGCTTAAAATAGATAAGTTTCTATAAATAGAAAGTTTCAATAAATAGATTAGCTGCCTTAATTAAATAAGTTTCTATAAATAGATTAGCTGCCTTAAATAAATAAGTTTCTAAAAATAGAAAGTTTCCATAATTAGAAATAAGCTGGTTAAATAAGCTAAGTAAATAAGCTAAGTATTTTCATGATTATATTCTAAGTCATATGATATATTATATAGTTTAATAATTATTTCATGTAATTTAATTAAACTATAGGTTATAATATTTAATTAAAGTAAGGCATGTTTTAATTAAATATATTAAATACTTAGGTTAAAATATGTATTATTAAATACTAATAATATAACCTAAGTCATGTTTAATTAATTAATTATATCCATGGTTTTTAAAATAATTAATTAATTATAAGTCTTAATAATATAAATACTTATGTTAAAAATAATTCATGTTTATAAATAATTAGTTAACCTAAGTCATGTTATTAAATTAATTACATCTTTTTAATTTAATTCTTAACATAAGTTTATAACATAAACAATTAACATAATTGATATGAGCTTAAACTCATATCCTTTTATCAACAAATAACCCTAAAACATGAAGCAAAATAC
The DNA here is from genome assembly GCA_025667525.1 of Glebionis coronaria. Classification (NCBI taxonomy): domain Eukaryota; kingdom Viridiplantae; phylum Streptophyta; class Magnoliopsida; order Asterales; family Asteraceae; genus Glebionis; species Glebionis coronaria. Next base: position 70,793,499 of record CM046882.1, on the reverse strand, counting down.
CAATTTATTTGGCAAAAACAGTATTATGTGGTATGTTTGTGTTTGTGTGCACTTGTGTAGGTAAGAAGATACATTTTCAAGCAAACAAGGAAAATTCAAGCTCAAATGAATGAAAAAGACAAAAGAGGATCAAAAGTGACAAGACTTTGAAGTTCAAGGACCTATCTTGACAAGTTATGAAAGTTGAAGGACTAAAAGTGAAATATTGTAAAAGTCAAGATTCAAGTCAAACCTGGTCAACTATCAAGTCAACTCAGTCAAGGGATGATTTTGTTGAAGAATAAAAGTTAAAGGACTAAAAATGTCAAAAGAATAAAGATCCTAGCCTAAAACAGCAATCTGCCAAGAAGAAGGACTTGTTTTGCCAAGATTGGAAAGATTTGCAAGTGTAATCCATGTGTCAAGATTTCAGCCAATGGGAAGAGAGATATTGCTTCACACGGATTGCCACTTAGGCTCATTTAATATCCACTATCGCCGCCTTTCATTTATTACACAATCTCAACAGTGTAATCCACAACTCACCTTTTAAACCAACCAGAAGCTGACACGTATCTTCTTCTTCAAAAGGAAAATTTGCCAGGATCGGGTTTCTTCTACACTCAATTTCATGGGAAGATTAAAACACCAATATTGCTCAATTTTGAGAGACGAGTTCAACGGTGCAATCCAATTAACATGACATTCATCCAATCAAAAACACCCAAATCATTGTTCATACCTTCAAAGTGCCAAATGCAGAATTTTCCACGTGGCAAGTTATTACTGGTTCTGACACGTCACCAACTCCAACAAACTCTCCTTTCTTGCCTATAAATAGTTAGATTGTTCTTCATTTTCACTTGTAGCCTAATTTTGTAAAAACACCTAGTTAACTTTCCTTTCTCTTTTTCCCTCAATTTTCCCCTAACTACTCAAGAGTCTGACAAACTCTTGAGTCAGTTAGTTAGTTGATAGCTTGTAACAAACTTTGTAACTGATTTCCTTCAATAAAATTCAAATTCCTTTTTCCCGCCAAATTCTGTTCTTCTCATTCAGTCAGATTCTTGCTTCAATTGGATAGTGTTGTTGCTGTTTGATGTTTGTTATGATCAACCATAGATCATAACTGACATTTGTGAAGATTGATAGCTGTTTGATCAGAATTTGTTCATTCCATTGTTCATTTGAAGATTTCAAGCAGTTTGATTGATTCCAGATGATTTGTAGCTGTTTGATGGTTGATTCTTGTTGAATGCTAGTGATAGGTGGTGGTTATCACTAGGGCAAGAGAGCTTAGCGCTCCTCTTCTTCCCAAAGGATTTCTACATTAGGTTCTATAGTTCTTGTTATTGTTCCTCTAAACAGTCAACTGCCATGCTTTATCTTCCTACTTTAATTCTGATGGCTGCATGTTTTACTTGATATTAGTTGATGTTTGATTGATTTTTGTGTGATTGTAGCTTAATCTTGCATACTTGTTTACTGATTTGAGAGTTAATTGTAGTTACTGCATCATTTCAGTCACTTTTTAGCCTTATAGCTTACTTGCAGTCTTAGCCTTGGTAATTGTTTGGTTTCAGTTTTAATACCTTTCATTTAGTCCATTGAATCTAGTTGGCTATAGCCTTTGAATCAGTTGAAGTCAATTCTTAATAAGTCTTTGAAAAAGTTTGTTAAAATTCAGTAAAGGAGTGTTTGGGAGTAGATCATATTCAGTTTTCAAGCATTAAGAATTGGTGTTGTAGAGTTCAATTCTAGTCCTCAGTTGATAACAAGTAGTTTTAAGTCTTTTACAAGTCATATAAAAGGTCAAACAGGCAATTGGCACTAAAATTGTTTGGGTTAGCCTTTGTTCAGCTTTGGTTTTAAGAACTTGCCTTTTTCATTTGCTTATTTCTCATTCAATCTTTGATGAAATTCAACCAAACTTGTTTCCAGACTTAGCTTATATCATAAAGTTTTAGATTCTAAAAGGAATTTCTACAGTATTAGCTTTTAAGCCAGAAAATAAGCTTTTTGGTCCAAGTCTGAGCATATCTCATTCTCTGAGATAAAATAGTTACTGTTTTCATAGATCTCCAAAACCACTTCACAAAAGTCATGATTTTCTTTCACAAAACCAGTTAGTAAGTGTTGAATATTGATTTTAGAGAATTTGAGCTTTTTCCAAAAATCCGGTCAAACTTGGTCAACATAAGCTCTTTTGAGCTTATTTCAGATTTCTAGCTCATTTCTGGATGAAAATAGTTCTGGTTTGATTTCCCAATCTTTAAATCATTAGCTTAATCAGTTTCATTACAAAAAGCAAGTTGTGACTGTTTGGTTTAAGCTGTAGCTTAATTTGTGCTTATCAATAAGCACTCTTTTGCTTATTTTTGATCCTTATCTGAATTCCTTGAACACACATAGCTTTAATTGGATTTGAAATGTTTTGCAAGTTGTTTCACTGATTTTAGTTGAGTAATAAGCTCAGGCCAGCTTATTGTTTCTTGAATCCCGTTTTTAGTTAAAAACTTTACTTAATTGCACTTTAGTCCTTTCTTTTCTATCAGTTTTGAAAAGTTGGCTAAACTTCATAGAAATTAGGGTTTGCATAATTTGGGTCCCTGGACTTTGGGAGTTGTTAGAATTCAGTTAGTAACTTGTTGGTTAGTTACATTTTTAGTTAGTTTGTTATAGTTTTTGCATTGTTGATCCTTATAGTTTGCTGTTTTGCATTCTTAGTCCCTATAGTTGTAGAATTTACATTTTGAGCATTTAACTTTCATAGAAATTACATTTTCAGTCCTTCTAGTTTTATATTTTGTTAATTGAATTTTGTTTGAATAAAAAAATTGTTATTTGCAAAATGTTTTACGTATAAGTAGTTTAATATTTTTCATTTTTAAATAGTGTTGTTTGAATTAGCATAGATTACCAAGCAAGCTTAAACAACCAAGAACAATTATAAATCCGATATTGGTTGGACTTTCTATTAGTTAAGAACTGAGAAAACGAACTGCATTATACTACATTTCAAATGGCGCCGCTGCCGGTTCTTTGACTACACGAGAGACTATCGATTGACGGTTTTCATTGGCTTTTGGGATCCGTTCATTGTGTGAACGTTATTTTTACGTATCATAAATCAAAAACAAATAAAAAATCAAAAATATAAAAATATATAAAAACTAAAAAAATTAACAAAACAATTCTTTTCCTAAAGAATTGACCAAAAAAATTAAAAAAATCCAAAAAGCAATCTTTTTCCTAAGAGATTGCACCCAAAAATATATATTATTGGATTATCTCGGTTTTTATGTACATATAGTATTTTCCTTTAAAAAACTCATAAATACAAAAATATTTTCCATATATTATTATAAGTAAATACGTATACGTATAAGAACAATCAATCTACATATTTTCCATAAGTATTGCCGAGGCAATACACCGTGTTGAGGGGCGTTCTGGTCCTTGACACGCGTATCGATCAAACAAAATAAAGCAAGAATAGATAAATACTCTCAATAAGCAACAATTCGAAGAATACGAACATTTAAGTGAATAGAAAGGCGATGTGCTATAAAATGCCATCTAAGGGTCAATAGGTACTTAAGTGCTTCGCGCCACCTAACCCCCCGTTCACTTGGGAGTATTCTAAGAAGGAAGGCTTCATTGAGGGTCTTGCACCCAAAGTAGTAATACATATATTGTTATTTTCTTGTGGATATTTAATATTGAAACTCGAAGAGGATAATCCATTTCTCTTCAAAGTCACACGAGAGCTTCTCTCTCATTCCTCGTATTGAGTTGCATGCTCACTCGCGGGCGTGCACAAATACCGATTGGTGTACAACCTCTTCCTCCGAAAAGGAAGAAAAAGAGAAAGAGTAAGACCACCATCGTACACCAAGCCGATCACGAGAATCGTGCTTTGTCACCACCACAAGAAGCCATGGCTATTGATAATCGTACTTTGTATGAACGTATGCAATCCAACATTCATGGATATTCTAGTGCCATTAAGATTCCCGACTTTCCCGCTAACACATTTGAGCTACATACATCTATGATCAATATGGTTGCTTTATCACCTTTCTTGGGAAAACAAAATGAGGATCCTCATGCTCACCTAAAGAGATTCCTTTCACTTTGCAATACCATTAAGCATAATGGGGTTCCACATGAGGTCATTAGATTGATGTTAGTGTCATTTTCCTTAGATGGGAGTGCTGAGCATTGGTTAGACACCCAACCACCCGATAGTATCACCACATGGGATGATTTTACCACTAAGTTTTTGAACAAATTCTTTCCTCCACAAAAGACTATGGCTTTGAGGAATTTAATTATGGGCTTTACACAAAAACCTAGTCAATCCTTTAGTGATGCTTGGGAAGAGTATAGTGAGTTGTTGAGGCGATGCCCTAACCATGGAATGGATGATCTAAACCAAATCAATACCTTCTATAATGGCCTTAAACCTCACCACCAAGATTCACTAAATGCTTCCGCGGGAGGGAGTATTCTTTTTAAAACATACCACGAGGCTTTGCACATTATTGAGACTAAGGCAATGGTTCAAACAAACAATCCATTTGAAGAAAGAGTTCATGTTATCCAAAACACTTCTCAAACTCCTTGTGACATCCAAATTCTTAAAGAGATCCTTCAAACAGTCAAACAAGGACAAGAAATGACTCAAGACATGTTTCAAAATTTTAAGAGCATGACGTTGAACAATTCCTCAAATAATGTGAATGCCATCACCATTTCTTGTGTTACTTGTGGAGGCCCCCACTCTTATGAACAATGTGATAAGGTGCAAGGGTATCAAGGGGAATGCTATGCTTACCAAGAGGAACATCGTGAACACTTCAAGCCTAACATCAATCCAAATAACCTTTCTTACAAATCCCAAAATTACCTTACTCCACCCGGCTTCCCACCCCAACCACCCACCCAAATTCCACAAAATCCTCCTCAAATTTTAGCAAGGAATCAAGGGCAAAGACAACCATACCAAGGAAATAACTACAAGGCACCCAATCAATTTCAACCTCAAGCAAATACCTTTTATCCACCAAATCAAGGATTTAACTCCCAACTTTTACCTTTCCAACCTCAAGGTTTTCAAGGATATGTGCCACAAGAGTTTAACACAATGGATCTTTTGCAAAAGATGAATCAAGAGAATGAAAGGAAATTCCAAGCTATAGAAAAGAAAATGAATGACCAATTCAATAAGGTTTTAATGGCGGTAACTCAAAGACCACAAGGGGCTTTACCTTCCAACACACAAACAAACCCTAGGGCCAATGTTAATGCTATTACAACAAGGAGTGGTACAACAACAAAGGATCCTTCACCTCCTAAACCTACTATTGTTCAATCCACTTGTGCTCCTACTTGTGATAAGCCTTCTACTTCTACTCCACCTCCTCAAAGTGCTCCTATTCACTCAAACACACCTTCTCAACCACCTCATACTTCTCTTTTACCTTCCACACTTCCCAATGAAGAGGCTAACAAAGATAAATCTTCCACCACAACACCTATTACACCTACACCAAAACCTACTCTTCCATACCCTTCAAGGTTGAAAAAGGACAAGTTAAAGAACAAAGATGACATCCAAGTCTCCAATTTCTTAAGGATGTTCAAGCAACTCAATATCAACATATCCTTTGCGGAAGCTCTTGCTTATATGCCAAAGTTTGCTAAGATGTTCAAGGATTTGCTCTCAAACAAAGAAAAATTGGTTGATTTGCCCAACACATCACTTAATGAAAATTGTTCCGCGGTGTTACTTAAAACCTTACCAACAAAACTTGGAGATCCGGGGCGCTTCTTGATACCTTGTAATTTTCCCGGTGTTGAAAATTGCATGGCTTTGGCGGATTTAGGGGCGAGCATAAATCTCATGCCTTTATCGGTTTGGAAACAACTATCTCTTCCTGAGCTCACTCCCACTAGGATGACTCTTGAACTAGCCAACCGAACCATAGCTCACCCCGTAGGTATAGCGGAAGATGTGTTTGTAGGTGTGGATAAGTTTACCTTTCCGGCCGACTTTGTAGTGGTCGATTATGACATGGATCCTAGAGTGCCTTTGATTGTTGGTAGACCGTTTTTGAGAACGGGTCGTACCTTGATAGATGTGGCGGAAGGAGAATTAATTATGAGAGTAGAGGATGAGAAAGTGGTGTTTAAGTTAGGGAAAGTTTGTGATAGAAAAGAGGTTAAGGAGTCTAGACCTTGTGAGACAATTAACATTGTGGATGTGCTTGATGAAGTGTGTAATGAACACTTTCATGATGCTTGTAAGAATGCTAGTGATGAGATTCCACATGTTGAAACCGTGGCCTCAATTGCTCCCTCTTTAACACCTTTTGGAGAGAGTGATTTCCTCTTGGAGGAATTTGAGTCTAACTTTCTTGGTGATGATGATTCTCCCATTAATTGGGAAGAAGATATTCTTACAATCCAAAAGTTGCTCAATGAGGACCCTATTCCTTCCCCTATTCCACAAGAGATTACCATTGAGGAACCTTCCATAGTAAAACCTTCCATAGAGAGTCCACCTCCCATTGAACTTAAGGAACTTCCCTCCCACTTAGAATATGCTTTCTTAGAAGGAAAAGACCAATTACCGGTGATTATTGCTAAAGAGTTGAAAGAGAATGAGAAGGAGCAACTTATTGAAATCCTTAAGAAACACAAGAAAGCCTTAGCATGGAAAATATCCGACATACGGGGAATTGATCCACATTTTTGTACTCACAAAATCCTTATGGAGGATGACTATAAACCCGCCATTCAAAACCAAAGGAGAGTTAACCCAAAAATCCATGAGGTTATTAAGAAGGAAGTGATTAAACTCTTAGATGCGGGTATGATTTACCCCATTTCCGACTCTCCATGGGTTAGCCCGGTTCATTGTGTTCCAAAGAAGGGTGGAATCACCGTGGTGCCTAATGAGAACAATGAGCTTATTCCCACGAGACTTGTAACCGGTTGGAGAGTTTGCATTGATTATAGAAAACTCAATGAGGCAACTAGGAAAGACCATTTTCCGCTTCCCTTTATGGATCAAATGCTTGAACGCTTAGCGGGAAATGAGTACTATTGTTTTCTTGATGGCTTTTCGGGTTATTTTCAAATACCCATTGACCCTAAGGATCAAGAAAAGACCACATTCACTTGTCCCTACGGTACATTTGCTTACAAGAGGATGCCTTTTGGCCTATGTAATGCACCGGGGACGTTTCAAAGGTGCATGATGGCGATTTTCCATGACATGATAGAGCAAACCATGGAGGTTTTTATGGATGACTTTTCCGTATTTGGAAGCTCCTTTAGCTCATGTCTCAACAATCTTGAGAGAATGCTTAAGCGTTGTGAGGAAACACGTTTGGTGCTTAATTGGGAGAAATGTCACTTTATGGTGAAAGAGGGGATTGTTTTAGGACACAAGATATCCAATAAGGGATTAGAAGTTGATCGAGCTAAAATTGATGTGATTGCTAAGTTCCCCCACCTACCTCGGTTAAAGGTGTGAGGAGTTTCTTAGGTCATGCGGGATTTTATAGGCGCTTTATACAAGATTTCTCTAAGATAGCTAGACCGATGACTCATCTCTTGGAAAAAGAGGCTCCTTTCATTTTTGATCAAGCTTGTTTAGACTCTTTTGAGACCCTTAAGGAAAAATTGACTAAGGCTCCCGTTTTGGTTTCTCCAAATTGGGAATTACCTTTTGAGCTTATGTGTGACGCTAGTGATTATGCGGTGGGGGCCGTCTTAGGACAAAGAGTTAATAAGCATTTCCAACCTATACACTATGCGAGTAAAACCATGACCGGTGCACAACTTCATTACACTACCACGGAAAAAGAGTTGCTTGCTATCGTATATGCTTTCGAGAAGTTTAGACCATATCTTGTGCTTTCCAAGACCATAGTGTATACGGATCACTCCGCTCTCAAGTATCTTATGACAAAACAAGATGCTAAGCCTAGGCTTTTGAGATGGGTTTTGTTGCTTCAAGAGTTTAAGATAGAGATTCGTGATAAGAAAGGGGCCGAGAATTTAGCGGCGGATCATTTGAGTAGACTTGAGCATCCTTTTCAAGGAGATTTCCCACATCAAGAAATCAATGAATCCTTTCCATTAGAGGAGCTCATGTCTATCTCTTTCCAAGAGGATGCCACACCTTGGTTTGCGGATATCGCAAACTATCTTGTGGGCAATGTGCTTATTGAGGGTCTTACTTATCAACAAAAGAAAAAGTTTCTTAAGGAAGTTAAGTATTACTTTTGGGATGATCCATATCTTTTTAGGCAATGTGCGGACCAAATCATTAGACGGTGTGTAGATGGGCCCGAGGCATTTAAAATCTTAGAGGCATGTCATAAAGGACCTACGGGTGGACATTTTGGGCCTAACTACACCGCCAAGAAAGTCTTTGATTCGGGTTACTATTGGCCTTCCATTTACAAGGATGCTCAAGAGATGGTGAAATTTTGTGATGTTTGTCAAAGACAAGGAAAAATTACACAACGTGATGAGATGCCACAAAATTTTATCCAAGAGTGTGAGATATTTGATGTATGGGGAATAGATTTCATGGGACCTTTTCCATCCTCTAAGGGAAACAAGTATATACTTGTGGCGGTGGATTATGTGTCCAAGTGGGTGGAGGCTAAAGCCTTACCTACTAATGATGCTAGAGTGGTTGTAAAGTTCTTGAAACAATTGTTTGCTAGATTTGGTGTACCTCGGGCCATCATAAGTGATCGTGGTACGCACTTTTGTAATGGTCAATTCACGAGAGTTATGAAGAAATATGGAGTGAATCATAGACTTTCTACCGCGTATCACCCTCAAACAAATGGTCAAACCGAGGTCACAAATTGTGGTTTAAAGAGGATTTTAGAAAGAACGGTGGGAGAGCATAGAGCTTCTTGGTCGGATACGCTCGATGATGCTTTGTGGGCGTTTAGGACGGCCTTTAAAACACCAATTGGTTGTACTCCTTATAGGCTTGTCTATGGAAAAGCGTGCCACCTCCCATTTGAGTTAGAACATAAGGCATCTTGGGCTCTCAAGTGGGCTAACTTTGATTTAAACCAAGCCGGTTCACATAGGAAAGATCAAATCAATGAGATGGATGAGTTGAGAGCCAATGCCTATGAGAATTCTTTGCTTTACAAGGAAAAGACTAAGAAATTGCATGATGCTAAGATCAAGAATCGTGAGTTCAAAGTTGGAGAGCCGGTTCTCCTCTTTAACTCAAGATTGAAGCTTTTTGCGGGCAAGCTTAAGTCGAGATGGTCCGGTCCATTCACTATTGCTCAAGTGTTTCCATATGGAACTCTTGAGTTGTCCCAACCCGATGGTCCAAATTTTAAAGTGAATGGTCACCGTGTTAAACATTACTTTGGGGAGGACATTTCCGTTGAAATGGTCCAAGAGGTCCCCATTTTCCCCATGAATTAATTCATTGAGGGACGAGTCGAGCTAGAGACTCATTAACTCAAGCATCGTCTAACTAGGTTTAGAGTGTTGTATGTTAGAAATAAAGGCATAGATTTGGAGATAAGTGTAGGGGAGACCTTCTTTTGTCTTCATGCTTGTTTGTAGGGTTGCTCACTCATCTCATGATTTGGAGCTTATGGAGGAGGCCCTTGTATCCGGTTCACTTCGTTACTTTAGTGAATTTTCATTGACACCTTGTGCTTAAACTTGATTTCACTAATAGTTGTCCTTTCCTTAACTTGGGTTAAGCAAAGTCTATTCATTGTCATAAGTGTAGGGGAAGTTTTTATACTTCCATGCTCTTAAACATTGAGGACAATGTTTAGCTTAAGTGTAGGGGGGTCTTCTATCGAAGTGACCTTACCTAGAACTTGTCATTGTCCTTCATGATAACATGGAAAATTAATTTTTCAAACATTTTTCAAATTTTTGATCTACTTTGGCCACCAAAAATATGCATTCATAATTTTTGCATCAATCATTTTTCATTTGCATAATACATTTGCATTGTATATATCTTTTCTTTTGTTTTTCATCAAAAATATGTAAAAATGAAAAAATATAATAAAACATGGTTTTAACAAGTTTAGATTTCTTTGACATATTAGGCCCACCATGGATATTTTGACTCAACCCGAGTTTGCTTATTTTAGCACTCTCTAGCTAGTATCCTTAACCATGTAGTCCTTCATTGGTCTATTAGGCTAAGCTTCCACCAATTTCATTCTTTGAAATTTTAAATTTGTGGAGAATGGGAAATGATAGAGTTGAAGCAAGTGTAAAAGGGCTAGATAGACTTCATGGCAATTACTTGTGGCTAAACCCTTCTCTTCTTTACCTCTATTTTCTTCGCATGTATATAATTGTTAATAAATAATCAAGTACGGTTTTAATTGGTTTGTAATCTCTTATGCATTTTTGGCTAATCATTTATGGTTGATATGAGTACGTCTTAAGATTCTAAGTTAGCACGTTTTATGTGTACTAGACTTATGTCATGCTCCATATTTAGCGGGTGTTTTTCCTTTTCTTCTTTTCAAATTTCTTTGTGAGGAATAAAGAAAAATAAGAGCGGCTTATGAAAAAAAATGAGTGGCTAGAAAAAAAAAAGAAAAAGAAAAGAAAAAAAAATAATGCAAGACTCCCAAGAGGGGCAGTGTGGTGTTAATTATAGTGACTATTGAGTTCCAATATTACCTTGACGGGTTGCGGGGATTCAATAGATTGCTCCAATCCAATATTACCTTGACGGGTTGCGGGGTTGAAGATCCAAAATCTCAAAAAGATGCGGATGTAAATTATTGCGTGAGTTTTATTTTTCTTTCCTTAGCGAGTGTGTAGTTACTTATGAAAGCATGACATGAGGATTTTACACATAAGGCGAATGACTTATTACTCTTAATACGGACTTATATTAATTGTGAGCGGTTTTTCAAGTAATGGATGAGAAGATTACTTAGGATTAAAACCGTGCTTCCTTATTTTTGGATTTTACATTTCTTATATTTCACGCTTTAAATAATGACAAATTTGCTCTCAAGCAATTTGCTCAATTAATAACCGGTTCCACATTTAATTGTCATGAATAAGTTGATGCACTTTTTACTTGTGAATGCAATGATCCTATTTATAAGCTTGGTATGGGGAAAGTGAAACTTGAGGGTGATAAGTATCCATGGTATCCAAGCCCTAATCCAAGTCCTTGAATTCTTTATGAGTTATTTCCATCAAAACCATTTCAAGAAAAATCAAAAAGATATAGATAGAATTGTATTTTGATTCATTGCATTATTAAAAGTCAAAATCATGCATCATTTAGTTTAGAGTAGTGTAGATGCATCTCATATGGCCAAGGTGGATTAATTATGAGGGAAATGTAAATTTTTAAGCCTTGAAATATAATATTGCATGAGGACATGGCAATGCTCAAGTGTAGGGGAATTTGATATGAGCTTAAACTCATATCCTTTTATCAACAAATAACCCTAAAACATGAAGCAAAATACCAATTTATTTGGCAAAAACAGTATTATGTGGTATGTTTGTGTTTGTGTGCACTTGTGTAGGTAAGAAGATACATTTTCAAGCAAACAAGGAAAATTCAAGCTCAAATGAATGAAAAAGACAAAAGAGGATCAAAAGTGACAAGACTTTGAAGTTCAAGGACCTATCTTGACAAGTTATGAAAGTTGAAGGACTAAAAGTGAAATATTGTAAAAGTCAAGATTCAAGTCAAACCTGGTCAACTATCAAGTCAACTCAGTCAAGGGATGATTTTGTTGAAGAATAAAAGTTAAAGGACTAAAAATGTCAAAAGAATAAAGATCCTAGCCTAAAACAGCAATCTGCCAAGAAGAAGGACTTGTTTTGCCAAGATTGGAAAGATTTGCAAGTGTAATCCATGTGTCAAGATTTCAGCCAATGGGAAGAGAGATATTGCTTCACACGGATTGCCACTTAGGCTCATTTAATATCCACTATCGCCGCCTTTCATTTATTACACAATCTCAACAGTGTAATCCACAACTCACCTTTTAAACCAACCAGAAGCTGACACGTATCTTCTTCTTCAAAAGGAAAATTTGCCAGGATCGGGTTTCTTCTACACTCAATTTCATGGGAAGATTAAAACACCAATATTGCTCAATTTTGAGAGACGAGTTCAACGGTGCAATCCAATTAACATGACATTCATCCAATCAAAAACACCCAAATCATTGTTCATACCTTCAAAGTGCCAAATGCAGAATTTTCCACGTGGCAAGTTATTACTGGTTCTGACACGTCACCAACTCCAACAAACTCTCCTTTCTTGCCTATAAATAGTTAGATTGTTCTTCATTTTCACTTGTAGCCTAATTTTGTAAAAACACCTAGTTAACTTTCCTTTCTCTTTTTCCCTCAATTTTCCCCTAACTACTCAAGAGTCTGACAAACTCTTGAGTCAGTTAGTTAGTTGATAGCTTGTAACAAACTTTGTAACTGATTTCCTTCAATAAAATTCAAATTCCTTTTTCCCGCCAAATTCTGTTCTTCTCATTCAGTCAGATTCTTGCTTCAATTGGATAGTGTTGTTGCTGTTTGATGTTTGTTATGATCAACCATAGATCATAACTGACATTTGTGAAGATTGATAGCTGTTTGATCAGAATTTGTTCATTCCATTGTTCATTTGAAGATTTCAAGCAGTTTGATTGATTCCAGATGATTTGTAGCTGTTTGATGGTTGATTCTTGTTGAATGCTAGTGATAGGTGGTGGTTATCACTAGGGCAAGAGAGCTCAGCGCTCCTCTTCTTCCCAAAGGATTTCTACATTAGGTTCTATAGTTCTTGTTATTGTTCCTCTAAACAGTCAACTGCCATGCTTTATCTTCCTAGTTTAATTCTGATGGCTGCATGTTTTACTTGATATTAGTTGATGTTTGATTGATTTTTGTGTGATTGTAGCTTAATCTTGCATACTTGTTTACTGATTTGAGAGTTAATTGTAGTTACTGCATCATTTCAGTTACTTTTTAGCCTTATAGCTTACTTGCAGTCTTAGCCTTGGTAATTGTTTGGTTTCAGTTTTAATACCTTTCATTTAGTCCATTGAATCTAGTTGGCTATAGCCTTTGAATCAGTTGAAGTCAATTCTTAATAAGTCTTTGAAAAAGTTTGTTAAAATTCAGTAAAGGAGTGTTTGGGAGTAGATCATATTCAGTTTTCAAGCATTAAGAATTGGTGTTGTAGAGTTCAATTCTAGTCCTCAGTTGATAACAAGTAGTTTTAAGTCTTTTACAAGTCATATAAAAGGTCAAACAGGCAATTGGCACTAAAATTGTTTGGGTTAGCCTTTGTTCAGCTTTGGTTTTAAGAACTTGCCTTTTTCATTTGCTTATTTCTCATTCAATCTTTGATGAAATTCAACCAAACTTGTTTCCAGACTTAGCTTATATCATAAAGTTTTAGATTCTAAAAGGAATTTCTACAGTATTAGCTTTTAAGCCAGAAAATAAGCTTTTTGGTCCAAGTCTGAGCATATCTCATTCTCTGAGATAAAATAGTTACTGTTTTCATAGATCTCCAAAACCACTTCACAAAAGTCATGATTTTCTTTCACAAAACCAGTAAGTGTTGAATATTGATTTTAGAGAATTTGAGCTTTTTCCAAAAATCCGGTCAAACTTGGTCAACATAAGCTCTTTTGAGCTTATTTCAGATTTCTAGCTCATTTCTGGATGAAAATAGTTCTGGTTTGATTTCCCAATCTTTAAATCATTAGCTTAATCATTTTCATTACAAAAAGCAAGTTGTGACTGTTTGGTTTAAGCTGTAGCTTAATTTGTGCTTATCAATAAGCACTCTTTTGCTTATTTTTGATCCTTATCTGAATTCCTTGAACACACATAGCTTTAATTGGATTTGAAATGTTTTGCAAGTTGTTTCACTGATTTTAGTTGAGTAATAAGCTCAGGCCAGCTTATTGTTTCTTGAATCCCGTTTTTAGTTAAAAACTTTACTTAATTGCACTTTAGTCCTTTCTTTTCTATCAGTTTTGAAAAGTTGGCTAAACTTCATAGAAATTAGGGTTTGCATAATTTGGGTCCCTGGACTTTGGGAGTTGTTAGAATTCAGTTAGTAACTTGTTAGTTAGTTACATTTTTAGTTAGTTTGTTATAGTTTTTGCATTGTTGATCCTTATAGTTTACTGTTTTGCATTCTTAGTCCCTATAGTTGTAGAATTTACATTTTGAGCATTTAACTTTCATAGAAATTACATTTTCAGTCCTTCTAGTTTTATATTTTGTTAATTGAATTTTGTTTGAATTAAAAAATTGGTATTTGCAAAACGTTTTACGTATAAGTAGTTTAATATTTTTCATTTTTAAATAGTGTTGTTTGAATTAGCATAGATTACCAAGCAAGCTTAAACAACCAAGAACAATTATAAATCCGATATTGGTTGGACTTTCTATTAGTTAAGAACTGAGAAAACGAACTGCATTATACTACATTTCAATAATCATGATCCGGATCTAAGCCTAAAAACATGCACCGGATATGAAACAACACCGTACCCCGAACCAAATCGGGGTACCCCCTTGCTGCCGTGGGATCCACACGCACCAACCAAGACCAAAAAGGTCTTGGTGGTGGTCGGCTAAAAACAAACCGAGCCCCCTTGGGGTCGGTTGTACCTTGCGGCCCAAAAACAAACACCCTTAGATCGACCCTTTTGATTAATTAATGATCAAAACATGTTAGATCTAGGTTTAATTAATGTGTTTTTATGAAAAACATCACGTGTTCTTAATTAATAAAAGATTAATTAAAAATAAAAACAAGTTAAAAAGGTTTTACCGTATTCGTGGATCAAGAGGGTGAAGAACAAACACGAACAACCAACAAAT